>OY759216.1:26870016-28180445 GCA_963662175.1 Aradus depressus | reverse complement strand
CCAACTTCTATACCGAGCAATATAATTCCTATCCTTCTTATCCACTGAAGATCATTATGGTCCTACCACGAGAAAAATCCTGAGGTATCACAACACTACCCTTCCTACTCGACGTAAAGTTGGTTCCTGGACGTCCAACACATTTACTTCCGAACTCCGTCAAACATTCATCCCTACCCCTATCATTCAACATTGAAGAGTTTCTTGACTCTCCATTTCAACTCTCCATACCACCTAAACTTGGCCATCCTACAAAGGTCATGTTACCTCATTCACTCCTTGCCCACCGAAAATGATCTCATCACATGAAATCCTCCGAATTCTCCTCCCATGCAATCCTATTCCTTAAACTTACTTATAATCGTGTTTACTGAAATGCTTACCCCCCCCCCCCCCCCCCCCCCCCCCAACCCATTCACCCCAAAGCCCGGAAAGTCACCCAATATCCGTTACTACCGACTAATAGGTTAGTTACTCATCCTATCAAAAATTGTGGAAAAAGAATCAGCCTAAAAAGAATTTATCCCATCCTCGAGTCCAAGAATCTAATTACTTCAACAGGGTCTTCGCATTGTGGACCACATTTCCTCTTCCTTTGTGTGCAAGAACTAGCGGTCCCTTTCTGGAAACATCATCTTCATTTCCGATAGTTTTTTCTAGGATAATAAGTACTACATTTCTCGAAATGCCCTTCAATCTACAAAACCTTCTAACGTGAGGTTTCTTTTGTTAAAAAAAAAAAAAAAAAAATAGAACGAATGGAGTAGAAAATACCAACAGACAGGATGAAGTATAAAATGGAGTTGCCCTCCTTAGATAACATCGTTAGAACTGTAATCTCCTATTACGCAACATCCTTATTTCTGATAAGGGCTGTTTGGGAGAGACCTTGGCATTGGGCCGTATTTTGAGAATTCGATTGTGCGTTAATTGATAATCCATTTAAACATTTGTGTCCACCGCTCCGGGTTGTATATTTTTTCTCTGTTTATTTTTGAATAGGTAGTTTATAATTAGGTCAAAATAACATAATTTGCAGTTAACTGCTACGACAATAAATGACAGCTGGAGATTCCGTTTCTCCTCCGACTTACTTCACATTACCGTCACTGCTCAGGTCCCTTTTGATGAAGCGTGAAGATGTACCTATAGCCTATGTTTCACCAGAAAGAATAAGCTTCCCAAAAGTGAAAGAATTATCCAAATCAGTAAGTAGTTTTCGAGCTTATCTCGAACTTTCTCTTTTATATGTTGATATAGATTATAAGAAAGGACCGGTAGCTCAGTGGTATGCGTGTTTGCTTATTGAGCTCAAGATCGCGGGTTCAGAACCCGGCCAAGGCCTTTAGTTTTTTTATCAGGGAGGTAAAAAAAAAACGTTAAACGATGTTTCCGAGCCGATACGATGTCAGGTCAGGTACTTGTTAAAGACCCCTACCCTAGGTAAATAAAAATTTAGGGTAGGCAAAATTTAGGACTCCCATAGTAGAGTCAGACTCATGCACCAGAATGACGGAAAGCGCTCTGGTAGTAGGCGATGGGACCTTGTAGTCAAAGCCCGAGCATGACTCATAATAACTAACCATAGATTATAATAATACATTATAATTTATATATCATTATAGCAAAGACCGGAACCCGAGGCAGTCTATGATCTAGAAACCATAAGAAGAACCATGAAATCAGTCGATTCGGCGTCGGAACAAGTCAGTGGTCTCATCCCGGCACAAGAAGACATAACTAACTAAATTATGTTATCTCTACTTTATTTATTTACATATTTACAAAGACATTAAATTTGTCATTAGTAATTCTGATGTTGAGCAGTGTCTAGTGGGTGGGGGGGGGGGGGGGGGGGGGGGGGGGGGGGCTCTACTGCTGAGGTACGTGACCGAAGAGGAGTTCAGGCTAGTCCTGGAGCAAGTCCCTCTGCCATGCCCGCTTGAGGCGTCATAGCGGATCTGAGGGGAGAATTTTTTGTGGATAACGCCTGCTAAAGCCCATGAAAATAACATGGTATCCAATGTACTTACGACCTCGTTTATGTTATAACAGAAGGCGCTTCTGGCGAACCGTTATAATGTTCGAGTCATTTTTGTGTTCTATCGATGTAGAGAAAATGTAACAAAAACAAATAAAAGCAAAGATCTCATTTAACATTTAAGTTGCCTCATTCTACATAAGTATACATATAGTGTTCCGGTTTCGGCTTACTTGCTATGAAAAAAAAAAAATAAACAAAATTATACATTGTATAATAAAAACATTTTCTGCAGATATATTGTGTACCTACTTAGTAGTTTGTTAAGTCGTGGCTGAAGATGGTAGCAGTATTGAAAGTACTCCCATATATTATATACATTTTATTTAAATAATAAATATTTAAAAAATAAACATACTTTTTCCTTATTTTTTAACAACACTATTGATTTAACCTAGGGGCAGTAAATTTTACTTTTTCTCAGAGATGAGAATTTGAAATGGTTTGGTCGTTCAAAACAGTTCCAATTTTTCCCTAGTTCTATTAATGTCTAGATGTTCCAGAGAGTCTAGTTGTGTACCTTTTTCACAATGAAACTGGTACACAATAGGTATATGTTTTCGTAAAATATGCAGTATAAATATTAAACAAGTTAATTGCTTTATTAAAAAGTTTAGGGTTAAAAAGTTTAATGAAGAAAAATTTAGAATGTAGTGAAAAAATTGGGGTTGGAGAGACGCAGTACTCTTTTTTTTCTATTAATAATTCGTTAATATATAAGATATGATAATTGTTCAGTTGATTATTATTGGTGGCTTTGGGTAGGATTATGCATGTTATCTATACTTAAGCTACAATTTGTAGTTTTGTAAGAAATTGACTTACATTTTACTTGAATCATTCAATACTTTTAGAATTGCTAATATATCCCGAATCAGGAGTTACTTATGGGTAATTCCATGCCAACTTGACATGGCATGACACATGACCACCTCGGATCAATGAAAATGAGTGATTTTCAGGCCGAAGGCATCAACATAAGTCCAAAAATGCATTAAAATAATTGGAAATAATTGATCACTACTTGGTAACGGCGGTTTTTTTAAATGTAAATTTTATGCGTTTTGAAGTACGATTTTTTTATATTTCGTTTCAAGTAACTAATTCGTTTTAAATGAAATGAAAAAAGCATGTTTCTTATAGGATTTTTAACGTAGATTACGAATCTCGCGTCAAAAGATTGATTTTTGCCAAACCAAACCCCCAAAAATGGCAATAATTCAAAAAATCGATAAATTTGAATATCTCAAAAACTTATGCCTAAAATTTTTTTTCTATACCGCCATTCTACTCCTATGGAGTCATACTAAGCTGCCAATATCAAATTTTTGTGGAGAATCACATTGACTGATTTTAACATGTAAATAACCAAATTTTTAATCAGTATATAAAGCTTTTTTTGTGGTTGTACTTAAATAACCATAACTTTTACCCATATAATAAAACAAAATAGATTTTTGGTATTTTCGAAATATATTTTTACGCTCTTCAATCGAAAAACAAAATACACTTTTCATATGAAATGCCAGGAATTAAATTCATGTTCAAATATTTTTGTTGGTAATGAATTGTTTTATACAATTTTATTTTGTTATAATTTTAATAAGTTACAAAATTATATTTCAATAAAAGCAGCATATTTAAAGTACAACCACAAAAAAAGCTTTATATGCTGATTAAAAATTCGGTTATTTACATTTTAAAATCAGTCAATGTGATTCTCCACAAAAATTTGATATTGGCAGCTTAGTATGACTCCATAGGAGTAGAATGGCGGTATAGAAAAAAAATTTTAGGCATAAGTTTTTGAGATATTCAAATTTATCGATTTTTTGAATTATTGCCATTTTTGGGGGTTTGGTTTGGCAAAAAGCAATCTTTTGACGCGAGATTCGTAATCTACGTTAAAAATCCTATAAGAAACATGCTTTTTTCATTTCATTTAAAACGAATTAGTTACTTGAAACGAAATATAAAAAAATCGTACTTCAAAACGCATAAAATTTACATTAAAAAAAACCGCCGTTACTAAGTAGTGATCAATTATTTTAATGCATTTTTGGACTTATGTTGATGCCTTCTGCCTGAAAATCACTCATTTTCAATGATCCGAGGTGGTCATGTGTCATGCCATGTCGAGTTGGCATGGAATTACCCTTATACTAACTAAATTTGCGCCCTATTTACAATGAACGCCAAATGGGAATGGTACTAAATGACATGTACACTTAAACACCCATTACACCTGAAATCGCGTGTTATCCCCCTCTCTCGCCGCAGTGTTGAGGGAGGGAGGGGCGGTAAGTACTAGAAGGACACACGGCCTGGACAGCACCAGTCGGTCAACCACAGCCCAACTTGTCAGGTTCATATCTCTATCGGTGACATTCGTCAACAATTTACGTAAGTATTACATTTGTTTACATTATGTTTGATTGTTAAATTCTAAGTAAGCCACTAATGAATGGAATTATAATACTGATAAAGACCTCAAAACCTAATTTATTTCTGTAAACATTGGTGACAAGTGTAAGATACTGAAAGAACCGTATACTCGTATACACATTTTATACACCCGGAGATATAACTGCACAAGTGCATTTAGGGGGACAAACATTGAGTTTCGGGAGCATTCCAACTTCTACGGGGAGCAGGAAATACAATGTTATCTTATTTCATATCAACATTATAAATTAATATCAAACCAAACAAACATTTCACCGCTAAATAACGCAATTTTTTATATCTGCATAGATAGGTAATTTAAATTTTCATTAATTTGTCCATCCAACTATTTTAAGGGGTTCATAACTTAACTTCCTAGCTTCGAGATGCAAATATATGTCAGAGGATAAATAATTAATCCATTGTATGATTAATCCATCCTTTAATCCATTTAGAAAGATGGATAATAAGCTTATCCGTTATGCTGAGAAGTATTTTTTGTTTGTTGTTTAAGGGTGAAAATGGGCTGTTCGGGTTAGAGCGTAAAGCTTTGGTATTACTTCGGTTGCGGGTTCGAATCACGCCCAGGAGAGTTTTAGTTCATATGTTCATATATCGACTGTTGTGAAAAAAGGAAAAACTCAGTGTTTGCCTACTGTTATATTAGATCTAAGGTTAACTAAATTGGGAGTTCACTTCTCAAATTTCATAAATATTTAGAAATTGAACGTATTCCTGTCTATTGAGCTTGTATGCTTATTCTGGTTCAAACTTGTTGGTAAATATTGCTAGAAGGCGCATGTACAGGTCGCTATGACGACGGGGGCTAAGGGTTCAAACAACTTTTAACTCCGCGATCCGCCACATTTCCACAGTCTTTCAATTACGTCTACTCAGAATGTGGTTTGTATGTTGCAATTTGGCTGTGATGAACTATTTCAATAAAATATTTACAACTCGAAACAAAAAAAAAAAAAGTTTGTTGACTCACCGGGCAATGAACTTCCTCAGCGCGAATTAATCTATGTTTTTGCTATCTCTACAAAACCAATCGATCGTTTAGACTAATTGTTAATAATTGACTTACGTAGGGACTTATGAATCATACTAAATGTTGTGATGATATACATTGGCAACTATTAGGGTTTTGGAGCTCAGCCCCCTCTGACCTTTCCCTTCAGCTCATTTTGCTGAAATTTAATGTAATTTGAATTTAAATATAAAATTTCATATTGAAACATTCATTACATCAGCAGTAGCTTTTCTGAATTGAGTCCGCCTCCTTTGATGTCCCCTTTCTCTTCGGCGGATTTCGCGGAAAATTAGTAGGTGACATCCTTATGGGATTTAAAATATAAATATAAAATTTCATATTGATACATTCATCACAATGGCAGTTATTAGAGTTTTCTCCCAATTTCCTCTTTTCCTTTGGCTGATTTGGCTGAAAATCAATAGGATCATTCTTAGGGGGTTCTAGAATAGGAATAGAATAGGTTCTGGGATCATCCTTACAGGGTTCTAGAATAGGTTCTGGGATCATCCTTAGGGGGTTCTAGGAACACATAAAATTTCATTTTATGTTCAGTTATCGTGTTCACAGACAGATAGGATTTTTGTATTTTACATTTTTGAAAACGGGGAGTCGGAAAATATGCAATTCCATTGAATAATCAAAATCGAATTTCTGACCGATTATATAACTTCCCCCTGTATTTCGTACAGCTGGGAAAGTAAGACACGACTTTCTCACTACATTTTTATGGATCACTTTCTGAGATTTTTGATTAAATGATGAACGCAAGCTGTATCTTGCGAAATGTACTTAGGCCCCCTAATAGAATGTTCTTAATTTATAATTATCATAAATCACATGCACACAAAGAGACACACCCTATTCAGAGGTCCTTGAACGCGAAATTCCGTCGAAAACTCGATCTCGAATTTTTGCATGATTACAATGTTTAATTATACTAAAGTTAAAATTAGTTACTTATGACATGGCTTTAAGCGTCACTCGAGCGACGAAAATGCGCTCTGGTGGACATGAGCACGACATTACTGTGCTAAGGGAATCCTAGTACCTGACATCGTACAGGCTCGGGACCCATCTGAAGGACGCCTCCAACGATATATTTGCCTCATTATATATGATGTGACATTCATGTCTCTTTTAATATATTAAACGAATATATTCATGGGGTTATTTTTACAACTAAATACACTTAAAAATACCATTTCTCTCTCTTTTCTTCTAAATAAACACAGATCCTCGCTAAATAATCGGTCAATCTTTAATATGTCCAGGTGTGGTGAGGTTTTAATTTCTGAATTCCGTTTTTGGAACTGGGTTGAGGAGCCGTAGAATATCACAACTGCCGGGAGCCTGTCTATCGAAGTAAAGATCTAAAAACAAAAAAATTGTTTAACTTATATATTGTCTAATACTGGAAAAATATATAGATAAAGTGTATCGGTTTCAGCTTATGCCATCGTCAGCACAAACTTCAAACTTGTCACTTTTGAACCTTCTGCCGAGGATGGCGTAATCTGAAGTCGGTAAACATTATGTATATATTTTTGTGCAATTAGACAGTATAAAAGTTAAAAAAATTCTTCGTGTTTATTTATTTTATTAGCTTTCCATTATATCGACACAGATGCAAATAATATATCCTAAGATCATTAGAACTATTTGTAAAATTAACAAAGAAATAAACTTTACTGTTGTACCAGCCAATTTTAACGAATATTTCTAACTGGTGGTAACCGAGATGATTAAAATATCATTTTGTCAAACTATTAACCTTTTTCCGAATACATTATTGCGATCTGTGTCGGTGTAGTGTAAAATTAACAAAGAAATAAACTTTACTGTTGTACCAGCCAATTTTAACGAATATTTCTAACTGGTGGTAACCGAGATGATTAAAATATCATTTTGTCAAACTATTAACCTTTTTCCGAATACATTATTGCGATCTGTGTCGGTGTAGTGTAAAGTTAATAAATATGTAAAAAAAAAGAACTTTTTTAACTTGTTTTCTAATTTCACAAAAATATATAATATAAAGTTTACAGACAACCAGCAATTAAGTAAATAAAAATAAGGAACATTACCATCATTTTGAGGTAATTAAGTACATAACTGTTTCATACAAACTTACATTAAAAAAAGTTGACCTACGCCCAGAAGTATATTATATTCATTTTAAAGATAGATATTTCTTAAGAATTTACACAACAAATTGTGACATGTTTCGTAAAAAAAAATAAAATTAATACTAAGTAGAGCAAATGTGTAATTTGCAATATTTTATATGGCGTATATACATTATACCTGTTTTGACAATCGTCACCACAAAGTTCAAAAGTCACATTTAAGTTTGCTAAATTGTCATATTTATACAATTCTCAGGTTACCTGAGACTACATAAGACTGTGACAACCTATCCTCTGGGGAAGCCATGCTTTAACAGAACATTTACAAATATTTGAATTGTCAAAATATAATAAAATAAAGACTTATTATATATTAAAAATAGTAATATTATTGACAACTCAAATATTTGTAAATCTGTTAACGTAGGACTTCCCTAAGGATATAATATCAACGCCTTAGTGAGGGCGCCGGTAGCTCATTGGTATGCATGCTTGACTCCGACCGAGGCCCTTAGTTTATTTTATCTGGGAGGTAAAATAAACTTAAGCACGCCGTCCTTCGGATGGGACGTTAAGCGATGGTCCCGAGCCTGTACAATGTCAGGTACTCGTTAAAGACCCCTGCCCTAGGTGAATAAAAATTTAGGACTCCCACAGTAGAGTCGGGCTCATGTCCACCAGAGTGACGAAAAGAGCGCTCTGGTAGTAGGCGATATGACCTCGTAGTTAAAATCCCGGGCATGAGTCATAAAACCTAACCTAACCTCAACGCCTTAGTCACCATACATCTCAGATAATCATTGACACTTCGGTAACCTGAGGATTGTGTAAATACGACAACCTAGCAAACTTAAATGTCACTTTTGAACTTTTTGTTGACAATGGCGTAAACCGTCAGCACACTTTCTTTATGTATATATTTTTGTGGAATTAGACAATATAAAAGAAAACAAGTTCTTTGTTTTTATTTATTTTACTAAATCTTTGTCAATTTACAGAAATTTTTTTTTTTTGTCGTCATATAATACAATTTATAAAAGAAAATATCAAAGTGATAACTAATTCAGGTCTATTCGTACACTTATCTGTAGTATAGTCGGTGCATCACGTGATCTGATTTTTCGCTAACCGGACGACCTTGGTAATTAAAATTCATTACGTAAAAAACCGGTCAAGTGCGAATCGGGCCTCGTGCAATAACGAACCGTATTCTCACAATTTTCCTCGTGCTAGAATAGTAAAACTAATTTTTGACAAACCCTCCGATTCTTCTCCATATCTCAATTTTTTATTTTTTTCAGAATTTTCTTTTGAGCTTTTTAAGATATAAGGGGTGTGGAAATGCATTTATTAAAGTAAGACAAGTATGACCCAACATTTTGTACAGCTGAATATTGTTCAGTCAAATATTGTTTTAAATAAAAGTAAATATGCTTTCATTTTTTCTTCTGTGTTTTCAAAGTCATCAAAAATAAAACCCTACCCAATTTTATGTTGAAAGAAGAGTTATTTAATTTACAAATTAGATCAAATTTTTTTTCGCAGAAAAACAGTCAATGGCAGGATTTTATTTTTTGTTACACATTTTTCCTTTTTACTGTACATTTTTTAATTTTTTTACTCCAAAAAATGCGGGCTCTAGTCATTACACTGGAAGAAGGTGGCAGTGGAAACACAGATCAGAGTTTAATCGGCATCAGGCGGAGGATAAGCTTGGTTGGGAAAGTAGAAGCACCTAAAAATATATCTATAATGAACATAAGAAGTATACAGATATATAACTGATAAAATAAATAAATAAAAACAGTTTTCACTCATTACTAGATGAATGCGTGCCTTTAATATAGAAAAAATCATTATTCAATCGACAATGAAGAAAATAACATTTTTTGAAATGAAAGGATAAAGACGGCTCGACTATGAAAGGCAAAATAGCCTATGTTAATGGAGAAGGTGATAAGGATGCAACAAAATGCAATTATTTTCAAGTTTTAAAGACAAAAAGAAATTATGGAACTGATAAGAGAGTTCAGTTTGTGAACCTTCTTAGAAATATATAATCAATAGGCATTACTTGATAGATCCATTGATGTCTATTGTGTTTAATAATCGTCACTAGGAAGTGTATAGTAGATATCTAATAATAGTGTATAACATAAAGTGAAGGGTATAGTATATTCCAATAAAAGTGGGTACAAGAGTGAAAGGGTTGACTTGACTAGGAATGAAAACGGTTCAATGTCCAGGGGAAAACTATGTTGACCATTTTTTTTTTTTTTTTTTGTCTTATGTACGTACGATGCATATTAGCCATGACTCTTATAATGGTATTTTACCTATTTATTTACGACATCCATAGCCCCGGGAGGAAGTTTTATCTACGAAATAAAAACTCACTCCCGGACGGGATTCGAACCCGCAAACCAAGGTGAGACCATGCGAACAAAGCCCTACGCTCTCCCGATGTTAGCCATTTATTGCTCTACATTTTGTAGATTCCACAACTCAAAATGATAACGTTCCAAACATCAAAATAGATAGCAGTCGTTTTTTCTCATCTCACCTTTAATATAAACTTGATCAGAGCCGGTATGGAAACGTTTGAGAAGCCATGTTTTAGGATGTTAATGAATTTTGAAGTGTGATGTTTTAAAGTGGTCAAACTGTTGGAATATCTAGGTCAGGACACAGGCTGGGGTTAATGGATTGCCAGGTCACGCTAGCTCCGGAATACATAAAGTTAAGAGTAATTCTCTGTGGTGGAAACCACCTCTTTTCTGGTGGTCAAACCCATTTAATGACCACTTCTAGGCTGAGTCTCACATAACTGGGTACATTAGACATTTTGACAAGGTGCGTGAGCAAGGTCGAGGGACAACAGCGCTATTATTATTAATGTCAGCATATAGCGAGAGGGTGAACCAGCCCACTTGGATGGGCACCTTTAAACTAACGATTACATTTGTATTTTTTAATTGCCTCATATCTTATCTTATTTACACAGTAAATCCAATCTTATTGTTTGGATGTTTGCTTTTGAAACTCGTGCCCGAACTTTAACTACAAGGTCATATCGTCTATTACTAGAGCGCTCTTTCATCACATGAGCCTGACCCTACAGTGGGAGTTATACATTTTGACTAAGTTTAGTTACCCAAAGGTCTTTAACGAGTATCTAACATCGCACTGAAGGTTTTTTCACCTCCCAGTTAGAAAACCTAAGGGCCAAGGCCGGGTTTCGAACTCGCGATCTTGATCGCAGTAGACTTGCACGCTACCTCTGAGCTACCGGCTCCCGCCACACAATCTTATTGATCTCCATTTGGGATCTTACAGAGAATTTAATTCTGAGTAAAAAAACTTCCTATAAACATAGGTTTGTGAAATTCTTATTCAAAAGTTATTTTAAAAATTTTTTTCCCTCTAAAATCTATTGTTTTTTAGTACTGTTTACTAATTGTCTCGATTAAAAATCATTAAATGAAAACAAAATTCTGCAACCTCGAATAGAAATGAGGATCAGATTGTACTTAATTTTAAATGGCTTACAATAAAAAGGCATTTTTGACCGAATCATTTTTCTATATCATTAGTTTTTGTAAAAAATATTTTTTAAATATTTAAGAAATATCTAAAATGCTAACGATTTTACAGTTCGAGTAGGTACTCATTTAAGTACTCTTGTGGCGGGGTTAGGAACTATATAGGCATAACTTCCTTTAACCCTCGTTAGTCGCGCCTCTTCCCAAACAAAACTAGTCGCGCCGCATCTACGAGATGCAAGGACAAAATTTATATATTTTTTTAAAATGTAATGTTGTAATTCGGGTTCAGAAGGTTAACAATTATTAACACAACTATTTGATGATATATTTATTAAAATAAAAACTTTCACAATCGAAAATAACTCGCTTTGACTTTTTTAAATTAATTCACAGCCTAACTAATAGCAGTCTGTGTTTTTAATTCACATTATTGTTTATTTAAGAATGTTTTTAGCTTAAGAATGAAGGTAGACGGAAGGAGAAGCCCCATCTAACATCCTTTCGTAGAACCATAAAAAAAGTAGGCTTCACATCTCACAGATGAGGCGCGACTAACGGAAGGTTAAAAACATTTTCATTTACTATCCAGTCAATATTTCTGTGATCAATTCTCGAATTATTATGACGTGGCGTTGGCAGAAATCAATACAATTTGAACAACAAATATGTTGATCCGAAATATTTCAGAACAATGTATTCATTAAATGTGCTCCCTTATATTTTTTTATAATTATTGAGCTGATAGCTTCTTTTTAGGTTATACAAGATACTAAGATGAATTTCTTAGAATTATTCTATACTCAGATAATTTTTTTTTTTTTTTTTTAATATCGTATTTATCATCCGATATAATTGTTTGAAATAAAAGTTATATTTAAATAGTTCCAATAAATGTTATGTAACTATCTGAATGTGTGACGAAAGTGAGAAAAGAGCCAATGGGATACTATTTAAGTTTGGCCTTAACTAAATTTAGCTCAATGAGAATTTCGCATCAGAACATTATAACTAAAATCCTGAGGCTGATCATTAAAAAGTGCATTTATGGGGAGTTTCGGGTCCTCTTACATGTGAAGTGAAGATATCAGGGCATTATATTCCTAGAATAGAATACGATACCATCAGTAACAAAGGGCAGAGAGATTGCGGGAATGAATACAGGGCCGGCGCCCAATGGTCCATTTTGAAAAAACTTGGTCAAAATTAATGTTATCGATTACGTTGTTTTAGCTCCCAAATCAGTTAGAAATGTAACTTATATAATAACATTTTATTATCTGAAATCTTAGATAGCTTGGCCACAGTTCGAGCTCCGGGCAACCCGTCAGAGTGTGCCATGTTGAACAACTGCTATATCCCATCCAACCAGAGTCCATGGATTCATATTACATATTATTTTTTCCATTAAAAAAAATAGTCTCAGGGCAAAAGTCAGATAAAATATCTGCCGTGATAATTCGTAAATAATATATAACATTTTAGATAAATTAATTACCTAGGTAATTATTTTACTAATAAATAAATACAAAATGTTTTTAAAGTGTTTTAGAAATTCGACAAATTAATTAGGAAAGACACGTCTAGACAAGAAATTACAAGAGCATTAAGAAGACATATATTGTAAAGTAATTCAATAAACATTAGCTGCTTCCACCTGCTACCTTGATGTTGACAAACAAATTAATTTAGAAACTGTGATGTTTACTTATTTGGATTTATATTTCTTTCGCATTTCAAACCTGTCTTTTATTAGGTGTCAATGATAGAGGAGCTCTTTTTCGTTTATTTAAAAGTGATCAAATATAACTAAGAAAAAACCATGGATTTCCAAATTCTTCGCAGTGACTTACATGATAAATATTTAGAAATTACTTCTAACTATAAAGAAGTTTAAAAAAAAGTTGTTTAGTTTATTTTTTAGCCTCTCAATTCTGCTTAGAAGAAGACAAAAAATCAAAAAAATATCTATTGCAATATTTAAATTTGAATTTTTTCTCGTTATTTTATCAAATAAGTGAAAAGAATGTTGCCGGAACAATGTTTTCTTCAAAAAAACGAATCTTGGTTGAATGTAGTGATTCAGTTCTAGTTTTAAAAAAATATATATAGGTACATAATATTAAAATCTCTATTTTACAAACAAAAACCTTTTATTTTCGTATAATAAGTACTTACAAATAGTGAGAAATAGCATAAATTGAAATTGAGTAGGATTTGAAATTTTGGCCAGACTTTTTTAAATATGGACCAGTGTGCGGCGAGACCATAGAAGTGATCTAGGCGGCTGCACAGGGCGGCAAAATCTGAGGGGCACCACTGCGATTTTTTTCTTTTGTTGTAAAGATATTTATTTATATGTATAAAGCGGTGTGGGATTTTAGGATGGGAGGGCTGTGCGGGCCTTCTTGTCAACTGTATTTCTGGACTGGACTGCCATGATCTTTGTATTCTTATTTATTTCTTCATTTTTTTTTGTTTTCTATTCTAAAGTCAGTATGATTTCTTGCCAATTACAAGTCTCCCGTTTGTACTAATTAATAATTAACACTTCTGGCGATGAGAAGATTTCTCGAACTCTCAGGTTATGAGCCAGTCACTTTAACCCTTTAGCTCTCGAGGCCTTCACTTCTTGAACTGAAATGAACTATTGTTGGATCCGTTCCAAATATTAAAAAAAAAAAAAATAATAACTTGCAGACTTAACATAATATTATCACAAACATTTAACTTTAACTTAAATATCTAATATGCTTCACTTTCGAACCGATTGTTAATAAAATGCAGCCGATAATAAAGAGACTGTGACGGAAATCCGATCGCAACAGATTGGTCGGCCGGTGGTCACTCCCAAAGCTGTAAACCCAAGCTCCTTCAACGTACTACCGAAGGATGTGCAAGATGCACCCTAAAAGTTAATAAGAAGTTAGTATAATTTAAGAAAGTTAATGTCTAAAATGTATATTTGTTGATCTAAATAGCCTTGCAAATAACGTTCTAATATTGAGAAATGGTCAGGTTAATATAAATTGCCGGATCCCCCCCAACGGAAGTTAGAACTGGATAACCCTGTTCTAGTTATGTATATAAATTATGCCATTGAAGAGCTGTATATATAATTTCCTGTGGAAATCCACTCCAGTTTCCTGGAACCTGTTTATTTATTTCAAAAAATAAAAACTCAAGGGATTAGAAAATTAGGTTCTTCTATCGTGGCGGCCAGATGAAAAATTGAATAAAATTGTTTAGTAAAGAGGCACACCCAAGATGATCAGCATTTTGAGACTTAGACTTTTACTTCTCCAGCGAAGAATAGGGGAAGTTATGTAATTGGTCAGAAATTTAATGTTACATTTTCACCGAAAATTCATGTTTTCCGACCCCTTGATTCCGAAAACGAAAAAAAATGTCGTTTTTGAACATAACTGCTGATGTAATGAATCCATCGACACGAAATTTTGTGCACCCAGAATCCGATAAGGACGATATCTAATGATCTTCAGCCAAATCGGCCAAAGGAAAGGGGGGGATTATGGGGTAGACTTAACATAAAAACTCTAATTACTGCCGTTGTAATGAATGTTTTGACAGAAAATTTCATATGTAAATTCAAACCCCAAGGACATCACCTATTAATTTTCATCTAAATCAGCGGAAGGGAAGAGGAGGGGGTCGACTCATAAACCATAATAACTGTATCAAACCAAAATGTAGTATATGGATTCAGGAGCCCCTTAATGAATCAGTATTTTTAGTTCTAACGGTTTTGGAAGGAGAGCGGAAACTTAATTGATTAACTCGTGCTGGGAAAATACATTACCGGTGATTCACCGATATATATATATATATATATATATATTTTTTTTTATTTTATTTTTTTTTTTTGAACTGTCAACCATAGGTTAGGAGTTGTGAGATTTAGAGATTTTCAACAATCACAACTACACCTATTCGAGTATATCTAAAGATGAAAAAATATATTGGCTTTTTTACATAATTTGCCTCGTCTAAAATTATGTGTTCTTGACCCTGATGTAGGTTCATCACAACCGAAGGAGTTGATATGTTTTGTCTTTAACCTCGTGAGGCCACATTTCTTGGCAGGAGGCCGGAGGTTTTATTTACATCAAATACATTTGAGAATGAACTTTCGAGCGATCCTTTATTCTTTTTGTTGAAATTACATCTTTTCAGTTGTAAGAATATTCTTTATGTATATCTGTATGAATAACATTCAATTTAGATTATTCAAAATCTTGTTGGACTTTCGAGTGAGATAATTGATTGTCTTCTTCAAATAGCTGATAGCTGCATATAATATCATATTATCATATCTTATTGTTCCATGCATCATGCATCTTCAGAATACATCCTAATTATCATAATGGTTGTGAAGATACTCGTCACGGTCATTCGAGGAACGTGAACGTTGTTCAGAAGCTCTTTTGTTCTGTTCATGTCCGTGAATAAGTAATGAACTATATATTCTTCGTGCTTAATATAATTAAGGGTCTTAAATTTTTTGAATTACCTTGTAAATGTTTGTGGTAGTACAGAATTTTCTTGGTTAAGTAGGTTATAGCCTTGCCTAAGAACGCAAAGAGTCTGATTTTGAACGTTCGCGTTGAGAATATCTTAGAAAACTGAAATATAGTTAGTTCGTACTCGGGCTTTTAAATATAAAGTCATATCGCCTACTACCAGTTCCGTCTCTTTGGTGGACATCAGCCTGACTACTATGTGAGTCCTAAATTTTGCCTACCTAGGTTTATTCACTTAGGATAGGAGTCTTTAACTAGTATCTGACATCGCAAAGGCTCGGGACCATCGCTTAATGTCCCCTACTACCTCATGAGTGCTTAAAATAACTCGACAATTTCCCGACAATTCTTCTGCAAAATCAGTCGAAGGGAAGGGAAGAACCAGAGGAGGGAACTCAACTCATAAACCCTAATAACTGCCGAAGTACATAAAATTGTCCCTATGTAAGTCAAATATTGTTTCTAAGTCCAAATGGTGAATTGGTTTTGGTGGGAGAGCGACAACTTTTCGTTCTGGAGAAGTAGTACAATGCTGGTGATCCAACGACAACATTTTTGTCATAATTACAAAAAACTGCACAAAAAATTAATCGTTTTCTTCCCTCAAAACAGTTTGAAATATGACCTCTATCTCGGCTTAAGAGGCTTTGCATATATTTTCCATTCAAGGTTGCAAATCCTTCTGAAGGTAAAGGTTTAGCAGGACTGCATAATTAATTATTAGGAACTTACGAAAGAGAGCATTTAACCTTTCTACAGATATAAGCGAAAATAAAACAACTGAACCAGACGTACTCGACACGTTGAAAGGGCGACCTTGTCTTATTTTTTTGTATTCATGAGTTTTCCATGGTCAAGGTCCTTTGATTGCTATCACCATTATGTCAAGCTATGTCTTTAAAGCGCATAAGGAGTATTTAATCCACTCATTCCATATACAGTAGACTTTCCCTTATCCGGCGTTCTGTTAACCGGCGCGCTCCTTTATCCGGCGCTCGCAAAATAATATCAAATTTGTTAAACTAAAATTAACATTCAATATTAGATTATCAATTATATGAGCTACATGTATTTACGAGCACATAATAATTCCGTAACTCACGAATCTTTTATGTATTGTGTATTGTATGCACATAATATGTATTGTATGTACATATTTGTCAATTTAATAATGTTATCAACAAAATACATACCTATGTGTTTTATTCCTTAGCTCACCTAAAAACACTTTTTTTATGCTTTAATTGATATATTTTTTCTCATTAATTGATGATTTCCGTTATCCGGCGTTTTCTGTTATCCGGCGTCACGTTGGTCCGGGGGGAGAGTCTACTGTATCTATACTAATAGATAGTTAGTTATTGTAAATTTGTATTAACCTAGGGTAGGACGAGTACCTTTAACGAGTACCTTACATATTACAGGCTCGGAATCATCGCTTAACGTCTCATCTGAAGGACAGCGTGCTCAAGATTTTTTCACCTCTTAAATAAAAAAACTAATATATAAAGAGGAAAAGTTTGTTTGTGTACTTGTATCGAATTTTTTTTGTGTTTCGAAGGACGGATGTATTTTCCAGGTATTATCTTGTTTTGACTCTGATTCTAAAGCATGAAAAAACCTTCCTTATGGAAAAATAAAAATATATTTGTATTAGCTTTTTCAAAAATACTTTTTAATTTATTTTAATGTTCCAAAAAGTGCAAACGGATCTAAAATAAAGTGGCACTTCTTTCTTTGTGTTTTTGTGGGAATAGTGCCAAGAAATATTTCATCATTCAGGTTTTTGATGTTGGTCCCGTGTCATACATCTTGTTTAAGTCAGAGTGTTTTAGCCTTCTTGAAAATCCAAAATCTTTCAGTGCTATCAAAAATAGATCAGTCTACATATGTCTACAATAGTGTTACGGGAGGTCTTATGTATTATGGGATGAGTTCTGACACACAGGTTGAGTTGTGACTCCAGTGGAATAAGGTTGAGTTGTGACTCCAGTGAGTTAAGGTTGAGTTGTGACTCCAGTGGTATAAAGGATGCGTTTTGACATCACAGGACTAAATTACGGAAGTCCTCATACCAAGGACACCCTTGCCTGCTGGTACGAAACAGTAACTAGATGACCGAGCTGAAGGTCGTTCGTTAAACCAAATAAATAAACCAGAGTGAGTGGTGGGTATTTTTTGTTTGACCTAGGCGACCACAGCCAAAGGTTAGTTCGCTACAGCCCCTTGGTTCAATTAGGATTCACCAGAGCGCTCTGTGTCAGTTCATTCCATGAATCATCAATGGGACGTCGTACATAGCTCATTGACAATTACTACGTTTTACTGTCGTTTAATTCACTGAATGAAAGTTCAACAGAAAAAATGATCAATTCTCTTGATAGAAATATATCGACACAGTTTTAATGTGTATTCATAACCCTCATAAGGACGATATCTATTGATTTTCAGTCAAGTCAGGCAAAAGTGAAAGTAGCTGCCGAAGTAATGAATGTATTGACATGAAATTTGATATTTGTAACCAGAACCCCAAAAGTACATATTTTTAACTGATTCGGCGTATGAGAAGGGGGAGGAGGTTTGTACTCAAAAACCCTAATAAACTGACGATCTAACGACGGGTCGACACAACGATTTTATCTGTGGATCCAGGACACAATAAGACGGCGCCTGTCAAGTTTTTCTTTACTTTAGCTTCATGACGAACTAATTAAGAGGACGCCGGTAGCTCAGTGGTATGCGTGCTTGTCTTCTGAGCTCAAGATCGTGGGTTCGAAACCCAACCGAGGCCCTTGGTTTATTTTATCTGGGATGTAAAATAAACTTAAGCACGCCGTCCTTCGGATGGGACGTTAAGCGATGGTCCCGAGCCTGTACGACGTCAGGTACTCGATAAAGACCCCTACCCCAGGTGAATAAAAATTTAGGGTAGGCAAAATTTAGGACTCCCACATTAGAGTCGGGCTCATGTCATCCAGAGTGACGAAAGAGCGCTCTGGTAGTAGGCGATATGACCTCGTAGTTAAAGCCCGGGCATGAGTCATAAAACCTAACCTAACCCTCAATTAATTAAAATCAATGAACTACCTCTTCGTCGAAATTTATTTAAAGGTATATTTTTTTCATTTTTCCAACCCGCCTGATCATAGTTTCTCTCACCTCACACCGACATTTCTGACGCATCACTTTTGAAACGGTTTAAACAAAAAGTAGCTGAGTCCTTCGATCACAACTTCTGGAAAATTGAAAAAATAAATAAATAAAAAATAATAAACTCCAACACCACAAAAGTGCCGAGCGAGCGACAGTAGCAAAACGGAATTTTATACTTGGAATGAGAAGTCCCTGCGTGACGTATATTATTTTCAGGCAACTCTGGGGGAGCCAGACCTTAGTTGATTAGAAATAATTCGAGCCCGGAAATAGTCAACCATTGACATATTAATTCAGTCGAGAGAAGTCCGCGGGGTGATTGACGGGCCGCGGCCCGATGTCTACCTCCCGCGACCGCGAAGTAGAAGCAGCCCCATCCCACCGATTCCGAGCTCTCTCGGTGCCACCAGGCAGCCGCAACACGAGGGGGTCTGGGAGCGCCAGTCTGTCCCGCAAGGGACCAGAGGCTGTCGCCCCCAGACACCCATAGCAACTAATAGTATACAAATTATCACTTATTTGTACTACCTCCTTCCCCGACAATGAGCGGGGCGGGTGATTAGCCGGAGCACCCGGAGAAAAAAAAAAAAAAAAAAAAGTCGAGAGAAGTCCCAAGACTAAATCACGAAACTTTATATCCCCAAAAAACGTTCCAGTAAATATTGTCTTAAAAATCACCTTAATATTGCCTATACAGCGTCTGGAAATGTATTAGTCATTTAGGACCCATATTCCCGAGATTTCCTGTGGTTTAGTAGTGTATGCATCACCGGCTAATACATATATGAAAAATAAATTTTTAAAGCACTAAAAATAATAGATGATGTCAACAGACGATTGTCTGAAGACACAGAAGTGGTCTCTCTGACAGCCAAGGTCGAAGATAATATGATGTTTTCCAACTACCAACCGTGTAATTTGAATGTCGAGGTTAAATAGGTGAAAAACAATGGGGAAAAAGTTTAGCCTCAAATCATATTCATATGTCAAAAATAATAGTGGCATTATGGAAAATATTTTCTTATATAATTTAACAAAAGACTTTTCATTGGAAAATAATGAATGGAAACCTCCCCACACTCCCATGTTAATTTTATTTTATTATATTTACTGAGAGCGCCGCTTTCGCAGAGCCTTGTTTGACCAAGGAAACTAGGAAATCATGTGAAGGACACACTACCCTTGGCCCATCAAGTTCGACGGGAAGTTTCCCACAGTTCCCGTGTTCCGACTTTTCTGCTTAACTTAATCTTCCTTCTTACAAAGAGTATTGTGGAGAGTTCAAAAGGACGGGTTTCCCTTTGTGATGCATAAACTTCTATGAGTATGCTCGGATGTTCATATCTGAATTTTGTTATTTTTGGGGATTACGTTTATTATTTAAGGCAATTGTTTTCGTTTTATCAAATGAAAATAATTGCATTTATTTCATATATGAGGAGTTTGGAGTCAGAGCGGACCAACTGGTTGAAACTGAACAGGAAGAAAATGGCAATTGAAAATTGAGTACATTTTGTTTATCTCCATAAATGGGCCCCAAATATTTATTTATATTTGAAATTTTAGAATAGTATTGGATGAGTGATCCCTTTTTGTGTTCTATAAAGTTTTTGAAGGCCGTATGATCCATTGTGACTTTGAAAATATATGCACAAAATACTTGTGGACTAAACTTAAAGTTCTGCTATCTATCACTGAAGTGAAGAAACTAAGTGATCCACACTGGTTTTGAAAAAGGGAACCTATGCCAACATTAGGATGGTAATAACTCATTTTCCGAAAAATGGTGGGTTGGTCCGCTCTGGCTCCAAACTCCTCATATATTCTTAAAATACCGTGCTATATTTCTGAATTTTCGCAACGGGTATTCTTTTTAGTATATAAGAAGAAATAAAGCGTAAAAGCGTTGAAAAGTGGCGACACTGGCTAGGACTGGTGGAGGTAACATTCAGTTACCTTTCAGTGTATATAATATATGTTGGCCCAACATTACCTAACTTTTTATTACTATGATTTATACACTTTATGTTTTTATGTTGTAATAGCACAGTTTACGAGCTCATAAATAACTTGAGAGTAGCAGCAGGGGTCCTACCGCTGGATCACTATCATATAATCTAACTTGATTTCATATAATAAAATACCTTTTTTCTGGAACCAAGAGGAGAATGGTAGATGATCGATTAAAAAAAGTAATAAAAAAAGTTTTAAGGACTTTTTTAGTTTCTAAAACAGACATAAGAAAAGTCGTTGGGGCAATCCACTTACAGGCCTGGGAGCGGGTGGAGTGTTGCCCCCTCTGGACTCGGCTTTGTTATTTTTAATCAATTCAATAGAATTTCAAAGAGGCTAACCTTGAATATATTATAGGGTTAGGTTTTATGACTCATGCCCGGGCTTTAACTACGAGGTCATATCGCCTACTACCAGAGCGCTCTTTCGTCACTCTGGTGGACATGAGCCCGACTCTACTGTGGGAGTCCTAAATTTTGCCTACCCTAAATTTTTATTCATCTAGGGTAGGGGTCTTTAACGAGTACCTGACATCGTACAGGCTCGGGACCATCGCTTAACGTCCCATCCGAAGGACGGCGTGCTTAAGTTTATTTTACCTCCCAGATAAAATAAACTAAGGGCCTCGGTCGGGCTACGAACCCACGACCTTGAGCTCAGAAGTCAAGCACGCATACCACTGAGCTACCGGCGCCCTCTGAATATATTATATTAGTATATATTATAATAGATTATATTGATACATTGATTGAATACAGATATAATTGGATTACATTGAATACATATAAAATTAAATTAGATTTATTGAATATATATATGAAAAAGGTTTTATAGAACAAAAAGTTCGAGAAGTAAAGTTAACAGGGTGATCAAAAAGTTCCAGGATTTTTTGGATTGCGCGCCAATGGAGCGTCGGAGAGCGGTACAGTTGGCAGCATTAGTTGTTGTGACTTCCTGAGTTCAGCTATTTTTGTAGATTCTCTACAACCTACTTTGTTGTGAAGTAACAGACGTTTTTGTGAAACACGTTTTTCCTGTTTGGCTATATTGTGATGTTTTGTCAAATGAATCAATAAGAAGAGCAACGCGTTTGTGTCAAGTTGGGTAAACCATTTACAGAAACTTTTCAGATGTTGCAAGAAGCTTTTGGGGATGAATGTCTGAGTCGATCACGGTGTCATGAGTGGTACAAGAGGTTCAAAGAAGCTTGTCAAGTCATGCTCACTGTCTTCTACGAATTTCTTCAACGAGGTGAGACAATTAATTGATTTTGTTTCATTGAAACCCTGAAACATTTGCGCGAGGCTGTAAGGAGGGAGAGACCTAAGCTGTGGCGAAGTGGGGAGTGGGTGTTGTACCATGACAACGCGCCTATTCCTTCTGCGTTCCTCATTCGCGATTATTTTACAAGAAACGCCATGGCCGTCATCTCCCAGCCCCGGTACTCATCAGACCTGGCCTCTGCGGACTTTTTCCTGTTTCCGAAACTCAAGAGACCCTTAAAAGTTTTCACTCAACTGATGAAATTAAAGAAAAATCGCTGGAGGAGTTGAACAGCATTCCAGAAGATGAGTTTTTAAGGTCCTTCCAGTAGTGGAAACGGCGGTGGGAAAAATGAGCTTCGCAAGGGGAGTACTTTAGAGCCGAAAAAAGGAAAACGTATGCTGGCTTAGGCTTATATCTAAAAAAAATTGTTTCTATTAATTTTCAAATATTATTCTTTATTAGTTTTCAGTTCCACTTTGCACTTGTGCAACGTCATCCATACGTCTTTATAGAGGGAGCTCGGGATGATAATAACCTACGTGAAGCAAAGGCGGGCCGGGGTCGCCACTCCCCCAAACCGGCTGGTAGCCGGTCTTCGTCACCAGCTGCCCCAGATCCGGTACTGCGAATCAACTCTACCATAGGCTGGTCGTACAGCTCCAAAACTGAAACTAATTACATTGTTCTGTGTAATATCAAAGTTTTATTGTTCTGTTACTTACACATTTTAGTATCGTTTAATCATAATTAAAATTATTTTTATTATAAAATTAAGTGTAATGTTGATATTATTTTTAATTGTAGGAATATTGAGGGTCAGTCAAAGATGGAAGAAAACACTATTCAAATGCCAAAGTTTCGATGTATTTTATATCATCATCAGGGCCTACAAACATGGGGGGGGAAATCAAGAATAGAATCAAAAATAAACAAAAATGTTTTATTGATAAACATTACTGAACGTTAAAAATACATTATAACAAGTTAAAAATTGAAACTGACTTACTATGAATACATTACTAAACATTAAAATTAAATATGGATACATTACTAAACATAAACATTAATAATGGAAATAGACAAATAGGTGGAACATAATGATTCCCCCCCCCCCCCCCCCCCCCCCCCCCATGTTTGTAGGCCCTGAAGATGATATAAAAAATATCGAAACGTTGGCATTTGAATAGTGTTTTCTTCCATCTTTGACTGACCCTCAATATTCCTACAATTAGAATCTACAGTCGCTAATCAACATCTATATTATTTTTAACATTGTTTAAAAAAATATATTTTCTAACTAGGAGTTTATATTAAGCCCCCTGAAAATAAAAACGGAATTTTAGGGTACAACAATCTATTTGATATTCCTTTCTTAAGAAATTAAGATTTGATAACAGCAAAAACCTTTTCCCCTGTAAAGTGTAAAAAATGCCAATTAGACAGTTATTCGGTGACCAGTTAAAAATGTATATATTTATTTTGTGTTGTTTTTATTGTGTGCATTATTTTGTGCCCTTTTCCTTGTTATTGAAAGTAGGGGATGTTCAAAGAGCCCTGGAAGTCCACAAAAGCCTTACCATTTCTAAATACGCCACTAGTTCGAAAAACATAAAATTCCTATGAAAACTATATACCTATCGAATTTTTGACCGATTACATTACATGACGTATAAATAGTGAAGGAAGTTTACAAATAATAATATTTAGGTACTAATTTAAATAATGACAATGAAACCTGGCAGAGGTTATATTTCATGATATCTGAGGTGTAAAGAAAAACAGGATGGCTACTTGAGGGCAGTTGGTTAGTTTATCAGAACATTGTCTGATCTCATTAGCAGCTATAAATGAGAAAAACAACAAAATATGTATGACACGAGCGAGAAAAATCATTAATTTGGTTGCAACGGCAACTCAATGAAACTAGAAATGAATTATAAATGGTTATATTATGGTAAATTTGAAGGCCGTTCGGAAACTTGTTATTCATCAAGATGTTTTTTAGGGTTTTACCTACATATTTGCTGTTGATGGTTTGTTTACACGTTAATGTTGATGTTAATATTGCTAAATCGCCAATTGGAGAACTTCTATTTTTTTAAGTACCTACGTTTTGATGGGTTCTTTTTTTCCAACTTCATTTAAAAACTTATCTTCGGGCTGCAATCACTTCCTCAATATCTATATAAAATGTTATTTATTTATTTTAATTATTTCTTCCTTGAGAAGAATCCTTCGGATGGGACGTTAAGCGATGACTCCGAGCCTGTACGATGTCAGGTACTCGTTAAATACCTCTACCCTAGTTGAAAGATTTTGGGTCGGCAAAAAGATATGACCTCGTAGTTAATGGCATGAGCCACAATAACTAACTTATTGATATATTAATTTTTTCTTACAGTTAATTAATTTAATTAATTATTTAACAATAATAATTGTTTACATTCATGCTGACCAACCTGTGTTTTGGTTGTCTATTTCATTCTTTATATACAGTTTTACCTCGTTCCTTTCACATTTCTACCACTATCCAATGAGATCAAGAGATCATTATTATAATTATTTATTTTATTTTTTAATTGTAATCAATATTGATAAAAATATAAATAATATCGATATAAATTAAGAATTAAGTAATAAATTATAATAATGTATGTAAATAATGAAATAGACGACCAAAACACAGGTTGGCTAGCATGAATGTCAACAGTTATTATTGTTAAATAAAACTATAATAATTATTGTATACAATTATTGTATCAAAACAATTGATATATCAATGTTAATTTAAATTATATATATTGTGAGGATTGTACACGCAGCACTAAACGTCTACATATTAAAAATATGTTTTTAATAGTTGGGAGAAAAAGAGCTGCAACCAAAATGTAAGTTTATCAGAAATCTTTAATTCTTTTCTTTCCTATAAACTGTGGGCTAGCGACCAAAATTCCAACTTAATATGCTCCTCTCCTCCTAAGTATTTTTCTGAACTGCGTAAAAATATTACTACAGAAGAAATATTTGAATATAAATAAAAATATGCAAACAAGTGTGTGATATAAGGTTTCCATTTTACGGACTTCGATGTACGGAATCCTGAGGAAAAAATAAGTCGATTTAGGTTTTTTATCTGGGAGGTAAAAGATCCTTCGGATGGACCGTTAAGTGATTCTCCCGAGCCTGTACGACGTCAGGTACACCATTTAGGACTCCCACTCTTCAGTCGGGTTAATGTCAACGAGAGCGACGAAAGAGCGCTCTGGTAATAGGCGAGAAGACCTCGACGTTAAACCCCGAGCATGAATCATAATAACTAACTTACTCTACTTCAATGTGTGTGTGTTGTAGGTTACTAGTAAAGATAAATACCCACGCGATATTATGAAAATAGAAAATAACTTTCCCTATAATATAGTGATTTATTTGTTGAATCTGTACTAGTATTATTTATTGACATATTCTAACACTACAATAACAAACCAGTCAATGTAGTGTAAACATTATGGCGATGTTTAGTATTTACTAATATTGTTTCTTGTTTTTCAGGTGAGTATTTCCGTAGTCTATTGTGAATTTCGTCGTAAGTACACCATTTATTGATATTTAATTTAATATGCTACAAATTTATTTAAAGAACTAATTTATACTTCAAATTGAAAATGTTCTTCTTCTACTCAGTGGCATAGTTTTTACATTTAGTATTTATAATAGTCTTTAAATACTTTAAATGGCCAGGCAAAAACTTATCTTTTACCCTCTTTCTCCGTTGCGTTTACCTTATTTAAAATAAAGAATTCGCATATTTACATTTAGTATTTATAATAGTCTTTAAATACTTTAAATGGCCAGGCAAAAACTTATCTTTTACCCTCTTTCTCCGTTGCGTTTACCTTATTTAAAATAAAGAATTCGCATATTTACATTTAGTATTTATAATAGTCTTTAAATACTTTAAATGGCCAGGCAAAAACTTATCTTTTACCCTCTTTCTCCGTTGCGGTTACCTTATTTAAAATAAAGAATTCGCATATTTACATTTACGATGAATATAAGTTTTAAAATTACTACTTCTTCGTTCATCTTTTAGAGATTATAATAAGCCTTATAGTTTTATTATCGCCTTGTTTGCGATTGTTCAAAATGACTTCTTGCAGGCCTAGCAAGTGGAATATACGAGATTTTTTTAAACAGAACTAAATGAAAGTATATGAGTAATTTTTTTGAGACCAAGCATGTATTGTGTGGGATTCTGCACTTAAAACGCAATTTCCCGTTATCATCGTGTAGTTATTTTGTTGCCTTCTAAGTTTTGGTAACACTGCATGGATTGTTAGTTTTCCTTCTCCGCTCTCGTGTCTCGTCATATTTTATTTCCACTTTGTCACAATCTCAGATAATGAATGTTGTAAATAGTCAATTATATATATATATATTTTTTTTTCCAAGAACTTGTCAGAATTATTCTAAAACATTTCACGCTAATTTTCTTCCATTATGCAACTCTTGAATGTATCGTTTTCATGTGACCGTTGTGTTCGCTGCATTGTTTTTAGAAAAACTCAGCTAAAATTTGTTATGCTCTTACATCTGATGCCCTACTCAGTTGCCCTAACATTTTTTTTTACATGTGGTACAATTTTTTGAAAACCTGCAAAGAAATTCGCTTCACCCTTCTTTTAGCTTTGTTCATCAGAAAAACACGTGTTATATGAACTCATTATTTGTTTCAAATCTTCTCGAATCATACGGAAGCCATTTTGTTCAAACATTTCCAATCCTGTCTTCATGGAGTAGGGTTCCACTATATTTTTTTTCTAATTTTTAGCACCAATAACAAGAAGCTCTATTGTATTTGAAATTTTGGGAAAAATATTATTCGAGTTGATATCCTATTCGTGAAAATGTTTTGATTGTCATAAAAGTAATTTTTTTGATATCAATTTCTCCAGGATCGGTCTCTACATTCTGTTTACAGCTCATCAAGACACAACTACATTTCGAATTTTAAGTTCCTAAGAAATCTTTATTGGGGGCTAAAGGGTGCCTTTATACAAACAATTTCTTCCCTCTCTTTGACCTACAAAATCCTAAATATAACTGGGGAACTAAAAATGAGGCAATTTAAGGGACGTGTTTTTCTTGACATCCTGTTTTTCGTAATAACATGCGCACTCATAGACTGTACAAAGGACGCAATTAGTTCAAATATTTTTTACTCCGTTTTTGCCATTTTTATCAATTGTCGAGACGCCATTAAACCAAGTCGAACCTCGTGGAAGTTCACGCTACATATTTTGGCAACTTTTCAAATTAGGTCTCTCAGACAGGCTGTGAAAAGAACGAATACAAACAGACTACGTGAATTATCTTGGTTCGATGACAAGTAAATTTTTGGTTCTCAAAAAATATACCTAACATGTAAATCTACACAATTCATTTAATCTTATCTATAGTCTCATCTGAAAAAATGAATGATGATGATTCACCGGCAATGTACTTCCTCAGAACGAATTAAACAATTAAGTTTTTGCTCTCCCTCCAAAAACTAATCCACCGTTTGTGCTAAAAATCAATAGATGACTTAGAAACTTCTGAATCTTCATACTAAATGTTGTGCACACATCGGCAGTTATTGAGGTTTTGAGTCGAGCCCTCTCTGATCCCTCCTTTTTTTTTTTTTGCCGATTTGACTGAAAATCAATAGGTGTCAAATTTATGGTTTCCAGATTTACTTTGTGATGCTCCATTCTAGGAATAGATAATTAAAATACACAATTTCTTTGTTAAACTTCACTATATATTCTCAAATACTCAACTAGTTTCACTGTGTTAAGGCATTATCAAGAGTAACTTATAAACTGACAGACATTGTTGACAGGTAGATGTTTGCTAGCGACTGTAGAATTCAAAATTCTGGGGGTATTGAGGGTCAGTCAATGAAGAAAATACTATTCAAATGCCAACGTTTCGATATATTTCATATCATCATCAGGGCTATGAATATAGATGGTTGAGGAGAAGGCATGAAGACTGTGAGGTCTTACGTTCAACTGATACAGCTCAACACCATCATATATAATATTTTTTGGAGTTTTCTCCAAAAATTAGTTGAAAAACTCAATTTCTTTGTCAAACTTCACTATATATTCTCAAATACTCAACTAGTTTCGCCGTGTTAAGGCATTATCAAGAGTCACTTACAAACTGACAGAATTGGTTGACAGGGTAGAAGGTACAGTTATGGTGGGGGGTTTTTAGGTAGTGACGGGGAATCCCTTGTTTTTATTACTCTATACATTCTAATAAACAGATATTTACAAGATAATAATAAATATAAAATAAAAAAGAAAATATATATACAGGGTGGCCCAGATAAGCGGGCCACAAGTAAAATAACTCCTAAACGCTTAGAGATATCAAAATTGTGCATGGGACTAAAGTTGTAGCACTCGCCGAGAGCTATAGTATGGCGTCCTCGAAAAGACAAAAATGACCCTTTCAATGGCTCAAACAGCCCTTCAAAGGGCGGGATTACCTTTTGACCCTTAAGTTTCATTACATTTTATTAAAGTACTAAAGAAACAAAGAAGAACTGTGCAAACAGATTTTTGATACGTCAAGTAGTTCTACAGAAAAAAACCGTTTAAAGTTGCACGTTTTTCTTTGTTAGTTGAAATTCAATAACTTCAGAATAAGAAAAACGTGCAACTTTAAACTTTTTTTTCCGAGAACTACCTACTTGATGTAGGTATCAAAAATATGTTTGCACAGTTCTTCCTTGTTTCTTTAGTACTTTAATAAAATGTAATGAAACTTAAGGGTCAAAAGGGAACCCCGCCCTTCGAAGGGCTGTTTGAGCCATTAAAAGGGTCATTTTTGTCTTTTCGAGGACGCCATCTCTAACCGTTTAAGAGTTATTTCACTTGTGGCCCGCTTATCTGGGCCACCCTGTATATATATAGATATATATGTTAACTTCACTTTATTAGATCTAATAAAGTGAACTTAACAGTTAAGTGTTGGTATTTATATAGGTAGAACTCTAGAATTATATAAATGTAAAATAGAATTTAAAGTGAATAAAACCAAATAAATAGAATTTAAAGGCAATTAAAACATCAAATGAAAATTATAATATTCTCTAAATGTGAGTTGACAAAACATTCCTACAACCATCAGACTCTTAGCTACTTGATATTTAAATTATCCCTTATGTGGTTCTGGATACACATATGAAATTTTGTGTCGATATATTCATTCTATCGAGAGTTATCGTGTTAACAGACGCACACAGACAGACATTTTTTTAAAACTCAACATCGAATCTGACCGATTACGTAACTACGGATACCTGCGAAAATAAGACTAGTTCGAAGCCAATGTTTGTTTTTATTAGGTACTTATTCAAATTCAGGGGATTTCGGGACGTGTTTTTTCTCAGTTCTCAAGTCTATTACACAGTCTGACTTCGGAAACATAATTTCTGCTATCTCTAATTAATATGCGTGTCAAAAAATATTTACATAATTGCATCTAATCTTTGATGCTTCTAAAGAAAAAAAAAAAAAAGGTATTTTTACTCTGTTAAAACTGGAGGAAATTGCGAACGACGGAATTGCTGTCATCCAATTGGTCTTCCCATTATAGAAATAAAAAAAAAGTAATTTTAGAAATTATGTATAATTTAGATGACAATTTTAAATAGCAGCGTGAGAAGGAATAATATTCACAATGAGGATGATTCATATGCTTGGTTCTACCAATGTGGAGCTGGTGAAATGACGCAAGTTTAATTTATATCACATGCTGGTGTTATTAAAACAAGTTAGTATCTAATTGGTTTTTATTCCTCTATACGTCCTTTAATTAACCTAATTTTTCAATGATGTTGCTTTTAAGCATTCTGCATTTGTTTGCGCCTGAAATATCAAAAATAAGAAAAAATGTGGGGGGGGGGGGGGGGGGGGGTATGAACTGCCTGGCACACAGCCCGCAGTTTCCATGGTTAGCGCTGCAAACTTTTTGTTATTAATTTGGGAAATTCGGACCCCTAGAAGCTCCCACTGAGGTAACCACTGACTGTAATATTTAAGTTGACTTTACATGAGCAGCAAAAATGAAATGCGCAGCAGCAGCAAATGCACGCGGTGGTTTCTGTGCTTTTAGAATTAAATGACTCCAATCCAATAGCGTGCATTTGCTACTGCTGCTCTTTGCATTTTTACTGCGCTGTAAAATCAGCTTTAAGAGTATAAAGTATAACACGGAATGATCGAATTCATGTATATTTAAATAAATGTAATATGACTTGTTTTGTACATGTACATTTATGTAACAGCTGATTGCTGATTTAGGAATCAGACGCATGGGAAATTTGAAGATCCTATTGGTAACTTGCAAGCAATCCATTTTTAATAAAAACGATTTTTTTAGTTTATTTAATTTTTATCTTGGTTTTTTGCTCAGGCCAGGGGGGTCACGCGCCCCCCCCCCCGCCCCTCCCTGGCTACGCCCTTGGGCTCAGTCATGTCCGAGCCGTAAAGGTTTACGTGAAAACATTACGATCTCCGATTTCTCATTCTTCTTCGGCGCTCCAGTAACTCTCTCGGTGCTTGACTTCGGCCACTTTTTGGTTCACCTTGATCCAGATTTTCTTCTGATACTCGTTTCCTTCGATACTGAGCATATTTCCGCTTCAAATATGCCAACATTCTTGTAAAATAATGATTTTTCAACTCTGATAATTAATAAAATGTTGGTTATTGTTGTTGGAACTATTATCGCTTGAGGTCTAACTAGTCTCTTATTATTGCAAACTCGTTGCATCGAAAATGTTGGCCTGGCTACCAAATCGAATTTACAGAAGTTTTCACGTCAAAAAAGCGCTAGGTTTTTTCAAGTCCACCCTGACCTGAGCTAATGAGAAGGGGACCTTCATGTCACTTGGATGAACTTATCGTCGCACATTGCATGTTTATTATGTTTGCATGCTTACAAACAGTAACATATATATTAGAGTTGAGTAAAAAAATTGATTTCTAGAAGATCTATCCCTATTATTTCGCATATTTCTAGGAGTATTGTCATTTGTGAATAGTACTTGATATACTGGAGCTAAGTTTGAAAAAATTCCTTATGATTAAATAAATAATCCGCACTACATTAAGTTCAATTGGTACATTGCTAGGCTGAATGACCCTTCAAATCCAGAAGAAAACATTGCAAACTCAATATATGAGGAGAAAACACAGTTGTTTTTTTACAACTAATAAGAATCACTCTAGTTCAAAAGTAACAAGACTACTTACGCTTCAAAGTTAATTCACCAAAACTAAAAGACAAAACTATGTACTATATGCATGAATATAATTCATAAAACAGACTGGACCCACTGTGATTTTCCAATCTCCTGTTGATATACATAATATGTATACATACTATTATGTAGATAATATGTATACATACTATTATGTAGATAATATGTATACATACTATTATGTAGTAATAACAACATTAAAATACTTAAAAAACATCAAGAAAACTACTTACAAACATAAAAAGATCAACCAGTTTATTTGAATAAATAGAAATCATGAGTAAACTCAATAAATAGATAAACAATGAACAAGGAAGTTCTAATATTAAGGTTACTGAAACTTGTCCCTGGCCATGAACAATGAATACATGAAATGACCTACTGACAAACATAAAACTATGCAGTTCGTAACATTATTTTTATTCCTTTCTAGGATTATTTATTTTAAATTAAGTCGAACCAAAAAATTATGAATGAACCATGCCATAGCCTAGTTGACATGAGAACGGCAACATATTACCCACAACTCTGAATGCGCTGGAAATTCATATATTTAAAAAAACACATATATATTGTATATACTTTCTATTGAATATATTCTTATGAATTATCAATAACATGTAAAAATATTTTATGTTAGGTATTGTGACTCATGTCCGGTCTTTAACTAGGTCATATTGCCTACTACCAGAGCGCTCTTTCGATGGTCTGGTGGACATGAGCCCGACTGTACTATGGGAGTTCTAAATTTTGCTTACCCATGTTTATTTGCCTCTGGTTGGGGGTCTTTAACATTCATCATTTCGACCATTTCTTTATTCTATATTTCCTTATTATATCTTCTTCTTCAAGCCACCTGACATCTTACAGGCTCGGGACCATCACTTAACGTCCCATCCGAAGAACGGCATGCTAAAGTTTTTACATCTCCGAGCTTCATCATTGTTCATTATGTTGTAAAGCCTGTGCTTATCTGTCCAGGATTGCGGGTTACAAGTTGGCGTTTCATTGTTACTTGTTGTTACCACCATTCAATTTTGAAAACTTTTATTAAAAATCAAATTTTCAATGTTATCATCTCATCTCTTACTTCCCCAGAACTACAAAAAGGAAGTTATTTATTCCATCAGAAATACGATGTTGAGTTTCCAAGGTCAAATTTTGTTTTCGAATACTTTGAATTCAAAAATGTCAACAAAAAGTCACTGAACCAGCGCCAGTACAGTTCCCCAGGTCATCTATTATTTGTTTTCATAGTTTACAATAACAAAAATTTGAACTAGGTTTTATCTATTGTTTCGTTTCTACTGTTGACACTAACCTTCGTCAACCATTTATTGATTCTATATTTATCTATTATTTCTTTATCTATCGAGTGTGTTACTTAACTAACATCTAGTATGTTGTAGCTTTTAAAATCTAACGATAAAAATATACCTCTCTCCCCTCCCCTCATATTTGAGTAGCCACTACTGAAGAGATTAAGACACTTGAAATTTTATCTGCTTCTTCAGAAATATTCTTGACCTTATTTAAAAAATTCTTTTGAGATTCCATATTAAATAAATAAACTACCTAATTGGACAATCCATATGAAGAGTTAACTCATGTATGATCTATATAGATATGCGGATGACTTTCGATTGCATAAACTAATTAGGTTTCAACTATTGCTAAAGTCTGGTGGCTTACGAAAAACTAAAAAAAAAATGTTTATCATCCGATATTAAGTGGAAATGGAGATGGATTCGAGGTTCTATCATGAAATGTGAACATTTTCGAATAGTATTTCTATTCTTCTTCAGGGTTGAATTTTTGTAAATCACTAACATGTAAAAATGACTTTAAGATTTTGTCTTCAATTCTGTTTTAGGTAGTCTATAAACGTTCCAAGATTGATTTTCGGAGATAATGTAGTGTAATTTGTTTAATTAAAAATGCAAGATGAATAAATTATAGAATCGATTTCAGAGTTAGACAAGAACAGCGACCTAGAAAGCTTCTTTCTACCGGAGGACGTTAAACCAAAACGAACAAGGAATTAATTCGATTAACATCGTCAGTAGGTTCATAACTGTGGAAGCTTGTTTTCTGCCTGTTATTACTATGTACGTGCTCGTCATCTTAATGAGGGGAAGTGTTGTGTATATGAACTGACGCCAGAATGTCGGCTTTCCTCCATAATTTACTGAACTAGGCTAAGGTATATAGTTCCTTCACCTCTGAAGTATGTAAGACCGACATCCTGTCGGCTATTAGAAACCAATATTTTGTAATTTCTAGGGGTGTTTAAGCAAGGTTTCAAAATTCCAGCCGAATTCGGAGTCGTACTTTCACTCTATTTTGACGAAATTAACTTTTAACTCAAAGCAGGGGAATTATTCAACGGTCTCTTGACAACTACGTTTACCGTTGTTGTTTGGTTTATGAGATATTTAAGAAAACCGTCTGTAGATTTCATGCTCTTTTTAATCAATCGTTATTACAATATTCATTTTGATTCAAATCCTTAGTTTGTACAAACCTACGTCCAACAGCTATCCAGCTCATCTTCCCTATGTGTCGTTTCACATTAATGGACACATTCTCAATCTTCACTTTTGGGTTTTGTAAGGAGATTCTAATGTATAATAATATATATTTTCTGTATAAAGAATATTATGATGAGTATAAGAAAAACATTGTTTACAATAAAAATCAGCAAATAAATTATAGATACTGATGATGTGAGTGCTTCTCTGAATGTCTATTTACTAGGTTGTGAAGACCAAAAAAAATTGGGAGAATAGAATCAATATTGTTTTATTAGGAAATTATCATATTTCAATAATCTGCGCCTCCACGGACAAGTAATGGGTGGATATGTTTCATTTTTATTTTTTCTGCGCTTAAAAGGAATATCAAAAGTGAATTGAGAAAGTTAAGAAGATACGAGTGGTCTATTGCAATACTTGTTGCATTTTAATTAATTAAATGGGCACCACATCATGAACACAATGTCCTCAGTGTGATCCAGTATGGTTTATGTATTATTGAGTTACGGAACTGCAAGAGATACTTACTATATTTTACATGTTTTTGGAACGGATTTTCTTCTTGAATGTTTATAGAAACATACACTTTTCCAGACATTTGGACCTGAGAGATTTGACATTTTGATAGTACGACCCTCTAAACAAGCACTTATTAATAATATTGTTTAGTCCGGAGTTTAATTTACACTTTTCTGTGGGCTATCTTTGAGATAGAAAGGGAAAGTTGGTTAGCTGGAAATTAATTAGGTGTTATATAAATGACCAACTTGTTTCAACTTCCATAGATGGGCAATGTCAGTAATGGTTACAGAATGTGTTCTTCAACTCTTCTTTGGTTGTTTTAGTTCAAAAGGAAAGTTACATGATAGGTGAAAGCCGGTTGTCTTAGAATCAGATATACACAAGTTCAGTCAACTATTAAATACTACTTGAGTCCTGTGAACGGATATCGATGATTGAATCAGACAAATCGATCTATTCTTGGTTCCGGTGCTAAACTGACCCAATATATATTTACTTGTACGTATATTATATTATTTAGTTCAAGGAAGAATTGTAATTGTGCAAAAATACGATAAAGGAATTTCACCAATTTCGGGATAATATCTGTCTGTGTGTATTTGATTGAAACTTTGTGAGAGCTATAACTCAGAAACCATTGAAGCAATTAACTTGAAAATTTAAATGTCACATGTCCTATCTTAGACCTGATTAGATTTTGGTTGAAATCAGACTAAATAAAAAAAAGACTACTTTACTTCGGGGCCTAAGTACATTTTACAAAATACCGCTTATATTTATGACTTAATCAAAACTTTCTTCAAATAAATGTTATAGAGAAAAGTAAGAGACACATTTTATATACAATAGCATTTTTCACAAGTGACCCAGTTTTTGAGATACATGCCGAAAAACATCCTAAAATTTCATTTTGAAATCTACTTTTTTTGACTTTTTTTTTTTTTTTTTTCTTAGTTTTTATTTAACTTCGCATTGACTTCAGGGTCATTAGCGACGACTATTGTGTCTACATGTCCTCGTAGAATTTTGCGTCTTGAAGGAACTGGATGAGTCCGTTGTATTCGTAGTTGGATATTTGGAGTCGTTTTTTCATGTCAGTCGGTAGTTTGTATTAGTTTCTTAATGTGGTGTAGTTTGTGCATTCCGTCAGTATATGTTGTACTGTGATGAGCTCTGTGTAGTCCTGGTTGCAGGAGCATGTCGGCTGTTCAAGTCCAAGAAGTAAGTAGGAATGTGTCAGTTTCGTATGTCCAAGTCTTAGTCTTGTGATGATCACCGTGTCTCATCTGTTCATGGTGCTTGGAGGTTTCCACGGCTTGTTTTCGTCTTTTATTCTTCGGAAATTGTTCTTCCGTCTGAGTCCATTGATTGTTTCAGTGTTGTTCAATTTTTTTTTGAAGTAGGTCGAAAGGTCTTGTGCTGTGTTGACTGTTTGTCGAGGCGTCTTTTACGGCAATGTCTGCTTTTTCGTTCGCTTGATTTACAGGAAATTACGCATATTAGACTGAAAATCAATAGATATTTGTTTTACTTTACTTCATTTAATTTTGTCTATTGCTTTCAAAAAATGAGGAAAGGCATTAAAGAAGTTGATTCCTTTATGAGTAATACTTTTTTTTCAAAAAGAGAGTAACAATGTTTAGTTATTCGAAATTTTTCTTTCTTCCTGATATCATTATCATGACAAGTATTGTTGAGAGGGAAAAAATTTATACTCTTCCGAATGACCATTAATGTTTCAAATATAAACAGCGCAAGTAATGGCAGGGTTTTAATTTTTTCTTTAAATATATAGTGAAACATGATGGATGAATGTAGAATGGTAGAATGGGCGGGGTTAACCTGGGTCGGTCGTACTGCCGACCTGTTCCTCATTCGGTCGATCCCTTCCATCCCTCTCTTGTTATTGATTCTGTCGGATTTGCAGACATATCGATTACTATACTTCTTAGAAACAGTTTATAGACGACAAGTGATGAATGTGTCCGCTTGTTTTCGTTTTGTGGTGTGTTATTTTTTATATCTGTCTGTATAAATGGAATGTTTTGATCGGTATCTAGTGTCAAATTAGGAACATTGAAAGGATGGTTTGTCATGTGCCTCAAGTTGAAAGGAACATTCTAGTTTTCCTCATTCTCTTTGCCTTCCTCCGACAACGTTAGTAAATGACGGGGGGCTTCGTCAAGGACACAATTATATTTTATTTATTTATTTATTTTGCGTTTCGAATTGAACCATAATTATATATATTTTTCTTGTTCGACAATTTATATTATGGAAGAAACCTGAACAAACTTGAATATTGATTATTTTTAAATATTTAATCTAATGAATATACATGACTTTGGATGATAAATGTATTGATGTAACATAATTCAATATATTCTCACCTTAGTTATTTCTTTAGTAAATAAAAGAAGAATTAATTTGTTTAAGGCACTTCTAAATAACAATATAATGAAATATTAAGATCATCGACGTCTTTCATTATACAATTTCCACATATCTGCAATGAACCATAATGTAATGAGTTAGATACCCAATATGCACGTACCGTTTATATACCATAAAGCCACAAAGAAAAAACAATTTAATGGCTGCCGTGATTGTGATAAAATCATCTCTACTTATAATTTCATCGACAAGTAATCATAATATTTATTTCCGTGGTAATTGGATACGTCATTCTATTTCATATATCAAAATAGTTTAAATTATATACGTCAACCGATATTAAATCTTAGTTAGTTAGTTATTGTGACTCATGCCTTGTTTTTAATTACGAGGTTATTGTCTACAACCAGAGCGCTCTTTCGTCACTCTGGTGAACATGAGCCCGTCTCTACTGTGGGAGTTGTGAATTTTGCTTACCTAGGTTTATTCATCTAGGGTAGGGGTCTTTAACAAGTACCTGGCATAGCATAGGCTCGTGATCCATCGCTTAACGTCCCATTCAAAGGACGGTGTGCTCAAGGTTTTTTCATGTCTCAAATAAAAAACCAAAGGCTTCGGCTGGGTTTCTTTTAATTTATTTGCTGTATCTTTATGTAAAACGTTTTTTATGATGTTCCATTATACTCCTATTTTTTTTTTTTTTTTGCTGAAACCTGTGGACATTGAGGAAGAAAGATATTGAAATGAAAAAGAATTTAGATATTGATGATGGGAGTTGGGAAACGTCTATGTTTGCTAGGTAGTAAAAATCAAAAAAATAAATGGGAGATAAATATAGTTGCCGAAAAATATATTATTGTGAATGCTAAATCTCCTCACTTACAGAATTTTTATTTATATAAATAAATTATTTATTGTCAATAAAATAAATAATAAATAACTAATAAAATAGGTAATGATAATAATAAAAATATATAACAAAAGTAATTAAAATAGAATAGTGAATCGAATCTTCATTATGAAGCTCGATGTGATATGTACTATTGATCTTCGAAGTTGAATGTATAGATGTCTAGTTTTTAATTGTCTGTGTGATATAGTTTTTGGTACCTTTACACATATATAAATCTCTTTAGGTCAATAAAGGTTGAATTGAATCAGTTCTTTGGAGGCTGTTTGGCCCAATGCCCATTCTTCCTTTAGGAAACCTACTAAGAATGTGAATAGTCATTCTACATTATCACGTATTATTTTTATTTTATTATGTTTAATGTTCTTCGAAAATTCTCAGTATTAGTTGTATTTGAGTAATTACATACTGGGTGAGGGGTTTCGTAGCCACTTTTATTGCTCTCTGAGGTGATTACTTTCTGGCTCCTCTTTACACGCTTTTCCGACAATCTTTCTTCTTCACATCATTCAGTCACCTTTCCCGGCCTCAAGGCTTTCCATTCTCAGCCAGCCACCTTACTCAGCCTCTCCTGCATTCTGGTTAGCAAATTGGCATTGCCGACCTGCATATTATATATATATATATATATCTTCCCCAGCTATTCGAAGTATAGGGGAAGTTAGGTAATCGGTCTTAAATTCGATGCAAAGTGTATTGAGCGGAATTTATCGGCACAAAATTTCACATGTAAATTCAAAGCCATATAAGAACGACGTCTATTAATTTTCAGCGGAATCAACCGAAAAGAAGGGTGGATCCCTCTGATGCTCAACCCAAAAATCCCAATAACTGCCGCTGTAATGAATGTATCTACATAAAATTTTATATTTAAATTCAAAACCCAATAGGGATGACACTTATTCATTTTCGGTCGAAGGGACGGGGACTCGACTCATGCACCTTAATAAGTGCTGTTGTAAATAATATATGGACATTTAGCGCAAACGGTCGACTGGTTTTGGAGGGAGAGCGAAACGTTCTTTGATTAATTCTTCTAGGGAAGTACATTGCCGGTGTTTCACTGACGATTTTTTTTCGCACTTCACATTTGGTTGCTACAGTTACAGTTATTGCTGTCTCTCGCAACAATTAGCCACCTGAAGAACGTAGATAAATGGCTTGAGTTGCATGAGAGATGAGGGAGACCCAGCGGCTTCTCCTTACGTGGAGATTTAGAAATAATATATGTTAATAATTCAAGATTATAGTGTCTCAGTCACAAAGTTCCAGTCTTCAGAGTGTTTTACGGCAAATATGTTGAAAAAATGTATTATATGCATGGATATCAAATATAATAAGACGAGATACACTTCCTGCTCTTTAACTAACTCTGTAAGATATTTAGGACTAACATATACTGAGGGGCGTAGCCAGGGGGGGCAGGGAGGGGGGGGGGGCACGTGCCCCTCCCTGGCCTGAGCAAAAACCAAGATAACAAAAATTGTGTTTTGCTTAAATGTACATGTACAAATAAGTCATATTACATTTATTTAAATATGAATTCGATTATTTCATTTCCTCGCTCAAAATCTTCATTTATGTTATACATTATACTCTTAAAGCTGGTTTTACATGCGCAGTAGAAATGCCTAGCGCTGCAGCAGCAAATGCACGCTATTGGCTGTAAGTCATTTAATTCTAAAAGCACAGAAACCACAGCGTGCATTTGCTGCTGCTGCGCATTGCATTTTTGCTGCTCATGTAAAGTCAGCTTAAGTATTACAGTCAGTGCTTACCTCAGGGGGAGCTTCTAGAGGTCCGAGTCTCCCAAATTAATAACAAAAAGTCTACAACGCTAACCATGGAAACTGCGGGCTGTGCCCCCGGAAGTCTATACCCCCCCCCCCCCCCCCCTCTTGTAGTCTAACTTTGCCCCTCCCTGCTGAAAATCCTGGCTACGCCCCTGCATACACCCCATTTTTAATCAAACCAATCGGGATATATAGTTTACAAATTTACGGTTCGGCTGTAACATGTAATATAATAATTTAAACTATTACTTCTCCAGATCAAGCATGGCACTTCGAGAAGACTTGGTCAAGCATGTCTTTCAGAAGTAGGTTCTGGGATCTGTCGTAATTGGTTCCATTGAAGAATCAATAGAGAGATGAAACAAACGGAATGGTTATCTTCGGTGAATACTGATGGACAGTAGTTCAAATCAATGTAACTGATGAGATACTGTATGAAATATACTGTTCTCTCTCCTTTTCAATCCTCGTCAATGTAATTATTTCTCTTCAAAGCTCCGCTTTTAACTGGCTAACAAATTGCTCTCCTTTGTTCATTTGGCTAAATTTAAAACTATGATCATTTCTGTTATGAAAAATTAAGGACCCATTTATTTTCTTTTTTCATACTTTCGTCCCCAATATGTTCTGAAAATAGGCTAATTTGTTTGAAAAGAATTCGAAGCAGCCTAGTTCTATTGAAATAGAAGTGATTCATGTCTGAAATTATCATTATTTACTTTATATTATATATATATATTTATTATATATAATGTATATATTATATATAATAAATATATATATATAATGTATATAATATATAATGTAAAATATAATATATTATATATATAATATATTATATTATATATATATATATATAATATATTATATATATATATATAATGATAATACGGTTTTCTGGTCAAACAAAAACATTAAACCGACTATGTATAAACAAAAATTTATATACATAAGTTATAATTAAAGGTTTGTCTTAGTCGGATTGATTTTTTTTGTTTGATCAGAAATCTGTTTCATATTATATAGAAGACGCCTTAGAGCCCATCAGTTCAATTTCTGTTTGTATATATATTTATTTATTTGTTTGAGCTTCACGGGAAAGTGACTGAATGTATATTCACGAAATTTGGGTCTTTCAAGGGTCGTCCAACTTATAATATAGGGTATGTCACATCTCAAAATTTTGAAAATGAGGGCGAATTGTAGAGGGACTTAAAATATAAAATGAGTTCTAGCTCTTTCACATTTAGCATCCTTATAGAAGTGATTCAAACATGAGCCCTGTGGTATCTCAAAATTTAAAATTGGGGATGGGGTTGTGGGGGGGCTCAAAACATAAATTGAGTGATAGCTTTATTTCAGTCCAACTTACAACAGACTATGTTCTATCTCATTTTGACCGATGGAAGGTTGTGGGGGGACATCAAAATTATGTAGTATGTAATAAGTGTTGGCGCATTAATGATCGGATTTTCATGAAATTTCTTATATAGCGTTTTTGTTCTAGCTATTTTATTCTTTATTCGTATATCGCACGTAATCTAATGCCGAGGTGAAAAAAGTAATGTGACACGCATTATTTAATAATATTGAAATTATCACAGAGATAGGATTCATGATCAATAAAGATACTGTTGCCTTCTCATCCAAATCATTGAAGATGATACTTTTAGAGTTCAAAGAGAGTTGAGGGAATATTCAGCAGATAGCTATTATCAGCAACATACAGTATGATAATACCGCAAGATAGACAACCAGACTCAATACTGTTCTCGTAGTGGATTTGAGAGGAATACCCGAGCCTGTCCCCAACGGTATATTTCATTCATTCTGTCTTTAACATTTAAATGCACTTTTATTAATAAAAATATTGCTGCATGTTTGTCTTTCTGTTAATTTTATGATGGAATTAAATTTTCACTTTCCTAGCTATACGTAGTATAAGGGGCAGTTATGTAATCGGTGAGAAATTTGATGAATGTTCATAGAATTTTCTTGTATTTCTGTGTCTGTGAATAGCAAGCACATAGTCACTGTGCTCACGATAACTCCCGATAGAATGAATGTAGCATGTACATAGTCACTGTACACACGATAACTCCCGATAGAATGAATGTAGCATGTACATAGTCACTGTGCACACTATAACTCCCGATAGAATGAATGTAGCATGTACATAGTCACTGTGCACACGATAACTCCCGATAGAATGAATGTAACTACACACTTTATATGTTGATCTAGAACACATAAGGACTCATTAATTTTCTGCCAGATCGGCCAAAAAAAAATTAGGGAAATTAGAGGGACTTAACGTTTAAAATCTATTACCTGCGATGTAATGAATTTACCTTTTTATTTCGTATGATTGAGATGTCCTTGAGTAAAATAAACACCTTTCAGACAAATAATAGTTTTCGTGTAAAAAAAGGTTTCAGTATGTCTTAGGATGGTTTTCGGCATGTATCTCGCAAACCGTGTGACGTGCAAAAAATTATAACATGATATATTATACCATGAGAAAATGCCATCTTATAAATCTGCTTGGAATTAATAGTTGAGAATTCTAGTAATTTGCAATTTCAGAGTTATTTACCATGTTTATGTACTTCTAAACAAGACCAATATGCTCTTTTGAGAGTGCCGGTAGCTCAGTGGTATGCATGGTTGCTTACTGAGCTCAAAGTCGCAGATTAAAAACCCGGCCGCGGCCCTTAGTTTATTAGATAAACTAAAAATAAACTTTTTATAATAACTTTACAAAGCGTTCTTTGGATGGGACGTACAATGTCAGGTACTCGTTTAAGGCCCCTACCGTAGGTGAACACAAATTTAGGGTAGGCAAAATTTAGGACTCACATTGTAGAGTCGGGCTCATGTCCACCAGATTGATGAAAGAGCGCTCTGGTAGTAGGCGATATGACCTTTTTAAGTACAAGGGGCCGCATATCAAGATAGAATGAAATAGAGATGCACCGAAAAATAAAAAAACTACAACAAAAAAATTGATATATCGTACCCATTACAGTCTTCCTTCCTTTTTTTCGCAGATTTTATTTAATTTTTACTATTTTTTTTTTTTAACAATTTATTATGTATTTATTAAACATTTTGAACTTATTTATGGCTCCATGAAGAAATAGGTGTTTTCTTCGGTTGTAATAATAATAATAATAACAATAAATTGAAACAAAGTAGTACAAAACAGTAAAACATTCTAAAATATTTTTATTAACATTAATTAATCATCCGGGTCTCAATTTCTAACAACAGGTAGATATTAATAACACAAAGTAGATGCTGTTTGTACTGTAGGAGTTCACTTGTGGTGACCTACATTGGTAAATCCTGGCGTCCTGTCTCGGCACAGAGGAAGTGTTGTTCCGGTTTCTGTTTGTTTACTAATTCCTGTAGATATTTCCTGTATGTTTCATGTAGATAACACACGCACATTGTATCTTCTACTCACCTCATTCAACTTTAAATAATCTCTATAAATGGAATGGGGGCTGTTTGTACATTGGATATTTTTGAAAACTAGATTTTATCAGTTTCGGGTCAGTCAAAAGATCATGTAGATAGTTTTTAGCTATTTCAAAGAAATTTTATATTTTGAATCTGCATATTCACGTATAATATTTGAGAAAATCACTGAATAGAGGATTGGTTTACCTAGATAGAGAAAAAGGTTATTTAATACTTTCTCAGTTACTGGTTCAAGGGGTTTTCCTCTCATTTGAGTCTCTTCTTTCCTTCTGCTGATTTCTCTGAAAATCATTATAGGAGGTCCTTATGTGGTTTTGAATTTAAATATAAGTTAGAGATGTTTTCGCCAGAGATCTTGTGGAAGTTCATTGTAAATACTACTAAATAAAAACACTTAGAACAAGTCAAAAAAAACTCAACGAACAAACTGATTTAAATCATTCCTTCCTCCTCAATTTGAAACTTCCAAGATAGACTTGGCTAACTATTACTATGCTCGGTTCACAATCAATAATTTAATGTTACAGGTGTGCAATATGTTATTATTTCAATTTACGGTGATCTAATAATTGTCTGTTTTTTAAGTTTTTAATTGTGATATAGGTAATAGGTTAATATTATTTTATGTAAAAATGTTAATATTGATATATATTATTTAATTATTTTTTGATTAAATTGTGATATAGTATGGTAGTCCCCCCCCCCCCCCCCCCCACTCCAACCCCCTCCTGTTCTTCCCCCTACCTCACTCTTCCTCTCCTAAGCCTTCTCCAATTCCCTCTTTGTCTGACTTTCTTGGTTTAGTCTTACGTTTTTATTGATTACAACTTCGATTTTATTTTATATATTTTAGACTTGTTGATACATTTTTGTTCAAAAATATTATATATTTATACAGTTTTTAAAAATTATTATTATATAGTTATGATCATTACTCAGTCCATGGACTCTGCACTTTTTTCGACCCTAGAGAACTAATGCAAGTATTAGGTGCCAAAAAAATATAATTAAGAATATAAATAAATTTAAATCTACGTTATTCATAGATTTATTCTTGAACATCACATTCTTACGGGATTTTAAATATAATATTAAATTTCATGTCGATACATTCATTACATCGGCAGTTATTAAAGTTTCCTCCCAATTTCCCCTTTTCCTTTGGCTGAAAATCAATAAAATTTCGTGTCAACACATTCATTAAATTTATTGGAGTTTATCGTGACCACAGACACAGACACACAGGATAGTGCTGCCCAAACCGTTTCAGACGTCAGTCTTCGGTCTTGATAGAAGCCAAGATCGAACTTGATCAGAGATCGGGATATAGTTGAAGGCAAGTGGAGGGATTGGTGTCACATAGTGTAATATGACAACAATCCTGTTCATTAATGTTCTGTCTCCATCATTTTTCTGGAGCCAAATTTAATAAGTCATACATCTTTTAACAGGACTCCCATTTTTACCTACACAGTCGTAAAGAGCGTGTCATACATATATAACTATTGTTAGTTGTGTTGCTATGTAACGGAGTGGGACAGGAGAGAAAGGCTGAAAATAGAGTTGGGGAGATGTTTGGTTCACGCAGCGGAGCCGTGTTCCACACTCACACATGATAAGCAAACCGAGGTCATCAAACATAGCGTAAGATTCTCCATCTACACGTGTGAACTGTTCACTAATGAAACATTGTCAGTTTTATGAAACTTGGGCTAATCCCTAGAGATTATCCATCTCCATCAGTTTGATGGATTATCCTTCAAACATTTGAAAATAATAAAAAAAATGTGTGAATCAAATTAGTGTTTTCACAGTTATGTGTAAACATGCTGTGTGTGTTCACTGAAATAAATAAATAAATAAAATGACAGTAATATGTACTTATATAAAACATATATATTGTGTACACCCTGTATATTCACATATTCTATAATCTGATATCATGTGTAATGTTAGTTAGTTATTATGACTCATGCCCGGGCTTCAACTACGAGGTCATATCGCCTACTACCAGAGCGCTCTTTCGTCACTCGTCACTCTGGTGGACATGAGCCCGACTCTACTGCGGGTGTCCTAAATTTGGCCTAGGGCAGGGGTCTTTAACCAGTCCCTGACATCGTACAGGCTCGGGACCATTGCTTAAGTTTATTTTACCTCCCAGATAAAATAAAGTAAGGGCCTCGGCCGGGTTTCGAACCCACGACCTTGAGCTCAGAAGGCAAACACGCATACCACTGAGCTACCGGTGCCCTCAATGTGTAATGTTGTCTTCTGTTATGATATGACATTAATGTGACTCTAAGTCGAGGACTTATTCATTCATAATTCATTTGTTTTAATTATTTTTTTAGGAATGCTTACGATAATTGTGTAATTGCAATTTAATCATAACTAAAAAATCCGGAATAATTTTGATATATAAAATTATTTTAAATGCTCACTTATTACTTCAAAATTGTTGAAAATAATTTAGAACGAATTTTCACATTTACTAGAATAGCTTATAACCTCGTGTGCAGTGGTGTAGCTGTGTGGCGTCCCTTTTTCGGAAAATAAACAAAAAGAAAGATATTTGAAAATAACAAAAACAACAATACATATAAAGAAACATAACTTAAAAAAGAAATATTCTAGTAGTTAAATAGTTATCTTGTCTTTTTTTCGGCGAACTTATTTATTATATCATCCATATCTGAAGAAGATTTTAGTTTCTCGTTCGTATTTTTCTATGGACAATATTGATAAGTCCGATAGCTCTTAGGGGGATAGTTCTTGTCCCATAGAAGTTCTAAGATAATTTTTATTAAGTTTCAATTTAAAAAATTTAAGCTTGGCTTTTATCAATATGACTATGAATAACATTTTACGATTTTTTGCTTATGCATGTTGGGGCCTCTCTAGCTCTAGGGGCCCTGTATCATTACTACAACTGCTACAGTTGTAGCTACGCTCCTGCACTTGTGGCATCAGTAACGTAAGACGTCAACGAAGTATCGTCGCCGTCAGAGCTAGAAGCCAGTCACGATCAGGGAGAAACTCATCTATCTCCTCCACAACCCATACTGCTCTGGTATGCACTGGATTTGGTATATACATTCACTTTTTCTTCATAGTTTCATACAATTATTTCAGTACGATTTTTTTTTGTTGGGGGGGGGGGGGGGGGGGACAAAACACGATGTTTAGACATCAAAACAATATTGGTAATAAGAAATTATGTAAATTACTAATTAACCTACCATCCCTATAGATGTATAATGCGATGTATAACCCCTGGCTTAGCTACAGTTGTTACTGTGAACAAATCTCTATTATTCCACCTTTTAAGATCACCAAGATAGAAACATGCAGATTCATTAAACATGGTTAACTTATGTAGATAGCACATGCCCATTGTAACTTCTATGAACTTCATTAAAAAATAAATAATCTTTATAAAAAAGAATAAGCTCTTTCTCCGGATATCGCACAGAATCAGTCAAAGTAACGCTAAGTTATCCCAGGCAAGGCCGAATTCCTACATGCCTGAGGTGGATGCAGAAGTTCGCTGAGTGGAAAGGTGGAAAGCGAGATGAGTCAAAAGATGCACCTGACGTAAATGTTGCAACCTTCTACATTTGGTACCCGAGATACTCAACTTTTTACTGGCGTAGACATGCAAGGAGAGACATGCTATGATTAATTTCTTAGATGAGACTTATCGGTAAACTTCACTCTGCTTCAATACGTTGTTTATTTTTTACGGTTTGTGACAGAAATATCCGAAACATTCTAGTAGTAAGGACAGACGATTTAAAATACTTTCATCCAAGAAAAAAATTTAAACAATTATAGGTTTCGTTGGTGAAAACATGTCTCAAATCAGTTTTCAGTATTTCAATTCACTTATCTCTAAATAATCAGTCCCCAACTTTTTAACTTAAAAACTTGCATAATATTACCAAGGACATCGAGGAAAAAAAAAAAATTAATTACATTTGATATCGCGAAATTTTCTCAACCATGTCTGTTGTGTTAAAATATTTTTATATAACTGTAATTAAATAGTTATCTGAATAAATAATTGCTTCTCTTCAAAATAATATTCTAATACTTCAATCATTTTGAGTTGGTATACTTTTTTTTAAAAATATTATTATAGTTTTCTGCTTGGACAAATAAACCATTGGTGCCTTCATTAACTTCTCTTCGATAATCATCCCAATATTGTAATAATAATTGCTTACAAAATATATTATATATACATGTACTATTCATGACTCACATTGATAATAGCAGGAATCTGAAAGACAGCAACAGTAGATATACCTTAAGAGGAGATATAGCAGGCTTTAAGTTAAACAATGCACATCCGCTCATGTAACATCCTACAAATAGTATTATTCATCTATCTATCATTATCAAGCTCTATCCTTGACCTTAGCGGCTTTTCCTTGTTTTTTTCCTTTCTTTTTTATTATTTTTTTTCCTCTGAAAATCTTTATCAGTATTCCTAAGAGTTGTTAAAAAATATTATAGAAAAGTATTATCAGGACAAACAGAGAATACAGTATGTCAGCAATGGGTTCATGTACTAGTAAATGTATAAATGAAATATACTTTATACCTACGCCACTTCCATGGACATCCTACAATTTAATGGTATTAATTTTTTCCATATATAATATATATTTATATATTATACAAATATTGAGTGGATTGTTTTTACTACCCCCAGCTATACCAAGTATAGGGGAAGTTATTTAATCGGTCAAAAATTTGATGTTAAGTGTCCACCAGAACTTCATCTTCTCCGACCCAATGAATTCAGAAAAAAAATATATATATACAGTAGACTCTCCCTTATCCGGCGTTGCCGGGACCGACGTGACGCCGGATAACGGAAATCGTCAACTAATGAGAAAAATATATCAATTAAAGCATACAAAAAAGTGTTTTTAGGTGAGCTAAGGAATAAAACACGTATGTATTTTGTTGATACCACTTATTAAATTGACAAATATGTACATACTGAACATTGATTTTTTATATGTACGTACATATATTTATCCAAGCATTAAAAAGATATTTTGTAATCTGCGTTTAATTAAGTGAAGTAATAAAATATTGTATTAGCGTTCCTTTCATTATAAATACAATGTACTTATGTATGTATAATAAAAATACATAAAAGATTCGTGAGTTACGGAATTATTATGTGCTCGTAAATACACGTGGCTCATATAATTGATAATCTAATAATTGAATGTTAATTTTAGTTTAACAAATTTGATATTATTTTGCGAGAGTCGCCGGGAGCGCGCCGGTTAGCAGAACGCCGGATAAGGGGGAGTCTACTGTATATGCCTGTCTGTCTGTATGTAGAGTACCGATAGGTTTTTTTTTTTTTTTTCTATTTTTAATCCAAATTTTTTTTTTCTAGAGACAAGACAAATGTTAAATAGGCTACCTCCTCCCAGAAGACGGAGTCTGAGTGTGGGAGGGGGAGCAGTCAGCTAGGACTTTACTATCACTGTTAATAGTTAAACATATTCATTCTATCTTTGACATAATATCAATAAGAAGAAAAGTAAATATATATACACTTAGTAGATGTAATCAGGAATAATAATGAGGATAATAAAATGAGTGGACACGACAGTAACTTGATAAATTAATAAAGTACATAATAAGACAGAAGAATCCCTAAGAATAAAGAAAACTATTGAGGAAAAGCAATACAAGAAATAAAAAATAAATAAAAATATAATTTTTAGTAAAAAGAAAAAGTGACTAAAATAAGAAATATTCTTGTAATATAGAAGAAAAATAAAATAAAAATAGATGAATAATAAAGTGCTGATGGAATGAGCCTGACAACCCGGTGACCTGGCATTGAATTTTAACTGAGTGAGAGACAAGACAAGTGGACATGACGTTGGCAGAGTACATCATAACATGGGGCGGACCGTGGCAGGGCAGGGCAGGTAGAGAAGAGAGCAGAACAGAGCGTCGTGCTAGTCAGAGTAGAGAGACCTTAACAAGGACTCAACCTGATCAGAGCTCAGTCTGGTGATCCACTCCATGAAAATTTTTCATTCAGAACCTCATAAGGACGACACATTTTTTTGCCAAACCGGCAAAGGGGGGAAGGGATAAGGGGGAGGCTTAACTCAAAAAACCCAATAACTGTAATGAATGTATCGACAATTTTATATTTATATTCTAAACCTCATACGGACGGCACTTATTAATTTTCTGCGAAATCAGTCGAAGAGAAGGATCGGAGGAGGGTCTCAAAAACACTAATAACTCGATGTAAGTAGTGAATGTATCATCACAAAATTATGTATGATGATTCAGACGCCCCTACGTAAGGCAACTATTGATTTTTAGCCCAATGGGTCGATTTATTTTGGAGGAAGAGCGAAATCTTAAGAGCTGATGATTCACCGACATTTTTATATGAAGCTTCCCCAAATGTATGTTTTCCTCAACAAATCCTATTCCTTCGCCTCCCCTCCTTCCAGAACATGCGACCTCAGCGTCAGCCCGTGACCTCCCATTCCATCAGTGTCTTAGTATTCTATCCTCGTCCATCCTATTCACGTGACCCATCCCATCCACCCGCCTTTAAAAACAAATTAACAACATTAAAAATACGTAAAGTCAAGAAATGCGGGCTTATTGTGGAATCTTTTAATAAATAAATACAATAAGAAGGGGTTGTAATTTCAACTTTGAAATCGCCGGTAGCTCAGTGGTATGCGCGCTTGACTTCTGAGCTCAAGGTTGTGGGTTCGTAGCCCGACCGAGGCCCTTAGTTTATTTTATCTGGGAGGTAAAATAAACTTAAGCACGCCGTCCTTTCGATGAGACGTTAAGCGATGGTCCCGAGCCTGTACGATGTCAGGGACTCTTTAAAGACCTCTGCCCTAGGTGAATAAAAATTTAGGGTAGGCAAAATTTAGAACTCCCACAGTAGAGTCGGGCTCATGCCCACCAGAGTGACGATAGAGCGCTCTGGTAGTAGGCGATATGACCTCGTAGTTAAAGCCCGGGCATGAGTCATAAAACCTAACCTAACCTTAAAAATTTGTTTGATCTGAAATATTTTCTTACCTTCTTCAATAATAGTGCTAAAACTAAAAATAAGCATAAAATTATTAATATCAAGATATACCAATTTTAATGTGATGATGTTTGTTCATTTACCTGAATGATAACTGCTGACATAAGAATGTTAATACAATTGAAATCAGAGGCTTTTCCTATCTTTAAAGTAACTAAAATAATAACAATAAAGATAAAAATTGAATTAAAAACAAAATAAATAAAAGAAATGAACAAATAATTATAACAAATATTGACTATGAATAATTCGTATCATATTTTGATATATGCAATAACCATTAAACTAAATATGTACATACATATACCTAAGTATGTAAACAAAACTGGTTCTGAGGTGTTAACAAATATAAATGTCATTCATACACAGGTTATTTTTAGTGGCTTCATTTATTTCCAGTTGTTTTACTAACTCTCTAGTAACCTGCTTTTTGAGCATATATTCAGACATTTGATGCCCTGGTTGGGTAAAAAGTGTGGCTCTATTGATAATGTGGGTCTCTAAAGCGGACCGGTCCTTATTTCAGTCGAATGTTCTTTAATTCTATCTTTAAACCTTAGGCCGATCTGTTCAGTATATGCACGTCGCTTACTGTAGACTATATACTCCACTTTTGTTCTCAATGTTTTGTAGTTTAGTAAGTTTGTTTCCCCTTCCAATTTTTTATATATATATATTTTTTTTTTTTGGATAATTATTGTTTTTGGCTATTTTATTTTCACCTGTATCCTCAGCATGCAGATATATTCATGGATTATTCATTTAGTTGTCTTAAAGATACGAAAAACCTCTGCTTTAAATTTTATTACTATTCTCATGCCATCAGTAATCACTTTGTTAAATGCACAAACTTCATTTCTCTGAATTTACGATAATATATATTTTCTCCAAGCTATATTTTCACCCACTTTACTTTCGGTCTTTACAACCAGCTAATATACGTTTCGGGGAAAACTCCAATTATAATGTCTTTAATTTATTTACTGATCTTTATTATAATTAATTTTTTCCTTATATTGATCGATCATATTCTTTATGCAAAAGAGGTGTCGACCTCTGTGTTGAAACCTTAGTGTCTCTCTAAAATATGTTCTGCATAAAGAATATGATAAATATAATGAAAAAGTTGATTAAAATAAAGATCAGCAAATAAATTAAAGATACTGATGATGGAAGTTTTTCCTGAAACGTCTATTTTCTAGGTCTAAAGAACAAAAAATAAATTAGTAGAAAAAGTGAAGCTGTGAAAAGAATATATTTTATTGATATAAGTATTATTTGAAGCAGGTTTTCATGAATGTATTATTTTTTTTTTTTTTATTTTTTTTTTTTGCCTTATGTACGGTGCATATTAGCCATGTCAATGTGTTATATATAATTATTTAAGACATCCATGGCCCCGGGAGGGAGTTCTATCTACGAAATAAAACTCACTCCCGGACGGGATTCGAACCCGCAAACCATGGTGAAACCATGCGACCAAAGCCCTACGCTCTAGCCCGCACGGCCACCATGGCCCCCAGCATTATATTTTACATATTTATTTTTTCCCTCTCATATTTTTGCTAAGTCTACTTTCTTCCCATTAACTTTAAGCAAATTTGTATAGTGTCACTAGTTTCCGAAATACCACCAGGTAGGAGACAGACATCATTCTTTCGTTTACGGTCTTCGACTTATCGAACCCTAAAACAAAAATCTTACATATGTATGTTTACTTGGGGATAACCTAGAAACTACTGTTTTTTTATATGAATGCAGCTGCATGAACCCTAATTTTACTTCTGGTCCCCGTTGAGTGACTATTTTTTTAAGGGATAAGCTCTTGCTTGAAAACTTATCTTGAGCACGTCAAAGTTTGATGGTCAATTGAAAGTTGATGTAGCTTTACCTTAGCATTTGTTGAACATAATCGTGGATCAAATTACCCAATCATCCTTTGAATGTTTTAACAATACTCTACTTATCACCTACTTTTAATTAGTTTGTCTGATACCATAATTATATGTTGTTACACTAGGCACTGTACGTCAACGAATAAGTTTTTAATTCTTACGAAATAGAATCGACTCTTATCACATAAATCAACAACCATAAAAGGCAATTTTGTTTTTTTTACTTCCTCAGCTATTCGAAATTTTGTAATCATTCAGAAATTTGATGTTGAGTTTTCTCCAAAATTTCATGTTTTCCAACCTCTTTAGTCTAAAAATGGGAGAAAAAAATTCTATGTCTCTGAACATAATAATTCCAGATAGAGTGAATGTATCAACATGAAATTTTATGTGTGTATCCACAATCACATAAGAGTACCTATTGATTTTCTGTTAATCGGCAAAGGAAAAGGGAAAATTTGGAGGGGCTTAACGCAAATACTCTAATAACTGCCGAAGTAAAGAAACATTTTATATTTAAACTCAAAACTCCCATTAGGACAGAACGTATTAATTTTCCGCGAAATCGGCCTAAGGGAAAGGGGATCAGAATCTCAACTCAAAAATTATAATTTGATAACAAGAATTAAGTTAATTTTTTGAGGGCGAAGGTAGCTCAGTGGTTTGCGTGCTTGCTTACTGAGCTCTAGTTCGCGGGTTCAAAACCCGGCCGAGGCCGTTAGTTAGTTTTATCTGGGAGGTAAAAAAAACTTAAGCACGCCCTCCTTCGGATGAGACGTTAAGAGATGGTCCCGAGCCTGTTTGATGTCAGGTACTTGTTAAAGACCCCTAGATGAATACAAATGTAAGGGTAGGCAAAATTTAGGACTCCCATAGTGGAATGTGAACACCGGAGTGACAAAAGAGCGCTCTGGAAGTAGGCGATATGACCCCTTAGTTAAATCCCGGGCATGAGTCATAATAACTAACTCGGATTCAGAAGCCCTCTGCAAGTGAACTTGATTTTTAGCCCAAACGGTCGACCAGTTCTGGAAAGAGCTTTTTCTCAAATTTGTGATAATTAACTGGATTTATTAAGTAGTCGCAGAAGTAAAAAAATATGTTGTTTTTCTGCCTTCTTGTGAATTGATGGATGGATCCATGGATCCTATATTTCACGATTTCGAGTGAGGACTCTTCGCCAAATGTTTGGCCTCACACTAGGAGCCATATTTGCTAAGTCCGCCCCTCAATCTACCTACCATTAATTGAATAATTCGTAGTCCACGATCAATTTCTCTGAATATTCAACTTCAGCAGTTTGTATGTTTTCACTCAGGAACTGTTGATAAACATCTGTAATTCACTAGTCAGGGTGTTGTTTGTTTGTTTAGGGAAATGTGTTGTTTGTTGTTTTAATACTGGTGCGTACAATCTCTGATGAGAGCGATTGTTTCATAACTACTGTTCTAGTTCTGAATGAAAACTATAGAACATCCATTTTTAGGTAAGTACTATATAAAAAATATACACATTCGACAGATATTTTAATAAACTTATCGTGAGAAGTTTCATGTTGATACATTCATTACTTCGGCAGTTATTAGGGTTTATATATTATCCTAATCTCCCCTTCCCCGATTTGGCAGAAAATCAATAATGTAGTATTGTCTTTATGAGGTTGTGAATACTAAAATCTCGTGTCGTATTAATTTTATCGGGAGTTATCGTGTTGACAAACACACAGACGCCGGTAGCTCAGTGGTATGCGTGCTTGACTTCTGAGCTTAAGGTCGTGGGTTCGTAACCCGACCGAGGCCCTTAGTTTATTTTATCTGGGAGGTAAAATAAACTTAAGCACGCCGTCCTTCGGATGGGACGTTAAGCGATGGTCCCGAGCCTCTACGATGTCACGTACTCGTTAAAGACCCCTACCCTAGATGAATAAAAATTTAGGGTAGGCAAAATTTAGGACTCCCTCAGTAGAGTCGGGCTCATATCCACCAGAGTGACGAAAGAGCGCTCTGGTAGTAGGCGATATGACCTCGTTGTTAAAGCCCGGGCTTGTATCATAAAACCTAACCTAACACACATACCGATATTTTTCTCTTTCTTTTTGTAATCAGGGGGTTAACATTAAATAACAATATATTAAAAAACATTAAATTCAGTTGAAAACTTGAAATCGATCACATAACTTCATCTATACTACTTGTAGTTAATGGAGCAAAAAAAAAAAAAAAAAGGTGACTATATATGTTGAACAAAAAACTTACTGAAATATTTACCACATGGAAGACACATGAGTGGGATTTCTCAATGGTTGTCTTTAAGGGAAATTCTCCAAGCGGGTCATTGAAGCCCCTCAGTGTTGGAACTGTCTTAATTGCCCTCTTCAATGTAGACTGTGTCCTAATAGAAATGTCTGGCAAACTTGTCATTCCTGAAAATTATTCAGATAGTCACATGTCTGTACCCCGGAAGTAAACCATACTATGTCACAACTGCCATATTTTTCAGAAGAGCCTTAATGTCTGTCTGCTTTAAAGTTTTTATCTTCATAGCTTCTCCTTTGAATATTTTTTCAAATAAAATTAGTATAATAACTCAAAAATAATTAATAAGCAATTCATACAAATTATTGTTTATCTTCTAAATAGATCGGAACATTACTTTAAACCATGTATTGGCAACCTTTGACATGTTGCGGGCCAAACTTTAGTGTGCAAATACGTTCGCGGGCCGCGTAGATGGTTCAAAATAAAATAACGTCGTGTTCATAATTTAAGTAGTGTTCATCATTTTTAGCGATAGATATCAGACATGAAATAATAAGACAATGTTATTATAATACAATTTATTAAAATAACAAAATGAAATGAAAAAAAATAGGTACAATATTATAATTAAATCGTGAAATTTGGAATTATTACAAACTACGAAAGTTAAGTAGCAACACCGAAATCAATGAGACAATTGAGCTTGAATTTGGGAAACTAATCCATTGATGTTTGGATTAATTCCACTGATACAAAGACGTAAAGAATTTTCCAAATTATCTTCAGTGAGCCTTGTTCGATGTTTTGATTTATTAACTTTAATCATTGAAAATAACTGTTGGCATTTATAAGTACTGCCAAACGCACACAATCTTTTTGCGAATTTTCTAAGCTGCGGAAAATGGTCTTCTTCGGGGTATTTTTTGTAGAAATCGCACAACTCCACGTCTTCAAATTTAGATTTTAGGAGTGAGTTTTCTTGAATCTCGATCAATTCCGCAGGAGCAAGCGACAAACCCCATCCTACTCGATCTTCCTAATTTGGATTGAGTGTGAGTAAGTAGTGTAATATTATTTTTTTTTAAATTGGGTTTTTTAAAATTTCTCGCGGGCCGGACCAAGTCTTACAGCGGGCCGGTTGTTGCCCTCATATGCTTTAAACCTTCGTGCAATGAGATAAACTATGATAATCTCTACCTAATTATGCTATGAAGTATCTTTCCTTTTAATGAAACTTTCACATAATTGGACTTATTTTTCTATTACAATAAACTGACTGTCTTCATTGCTACTTCTCTTTTCGTTCCAATTTTAAACACTAGAATAAAGCACATAGCTCAGGAAACACTGATATAGAAATATTTGTAAGGTTGAGTTGCATATTAATGACTATCAATCTTGATAGTGTAAATTTTAGCTGTTTTTAAATAATCAAATTTACTTAATAAATCTCTACTTAGGGCATTTATTGATATTAAACCTTATTTTGCTGCCTGGAGTTCATGTAAAGACGGACAGGCCAGATCTGGGGTAGGTTGCTGTGTAGTAATCTGTTATTTTCTTCCAACAGTAGCAGATTCCTACTTAAATTTAAAAAGGAACATAATTTAATAGCAGGATAACTTATATATATGTATATCCTAACTTTCAGTTGATATTACCTGTTATTTTCTTTCAGCAATAGCAGATTGTTACTTAAATTTAAAAAGGAACATAATTTAATAGCAGCATAACTTATCACAGTATATCCTAACTTTCAGTTGATATTACCTGTTATTCGTTTGGTGTTTTGTTACCAAAGCCAATCGAACTGTTAATGTGCTACATGCTATTTTATTATTTACTCTGCATTGCCTTGTGAATTTGGAGTGAAGTGCTTCCAAAATCCAAAAGAATTAGTAAATGTGACTTTTTTTTGGTTTCTCCCCCTTATGCAACTCAACTCATTATTTTTGTCTGCATTGTTATATGCCTAATATTTAAAAAGAAAATTGTAATCAATTTTAATTGTATATCTATTTTGTTTTTTCTGACTTTTTGGGTTGTGTAAGGAGATTCTTAATTCATATATAACATATTATTACAGCATCACTTCTTTGATTTATTTTTTTGTTTTTTCAAAAATAGTTATTACAGACGTTTCGGGAAGCATACCCATCATCATCAGTATCTATAATTCATCTGTTCTTTATGTTAACTATTCTTTCTGAAAATCTGAACCTTCCTTTTATAGAACATATTTCTACATTGACTAGGTGTTTAGTCTAAACTTTGACCCGACTACAGATATTATAAAATAAAATTACTTTTGAATCGTAAGATTGCAGTTCAACAGTTACTGTTGAGGGCGCCGGTAGCTCAGTGGTCAGCGTGCTTGACTTCTGAGCTCAAGAACGTGGGTTCAAAACCCGACCGAGGCCCTTAGTTTATTTTATCTGGGAGGTAGAATAAACTTAAGCACGCCGTCCTTCGGATGGGACGTTAAGCGATGGTCCCGAGCCTGTACGATGTCAGGTACTCGTTAAAGACCCCTGTCCTAGGTGAATAAAAATTTAGGGTAGGCAAAATTTAGGACTCCCACAGTAGAGTCGGGCTCATGTCCACCAGAGTGACGAAAGAGCCCTCTGGTAGTAGGCGATATGACCTAGTAGTTAAAGCCCGGGCATGAGTCATAAACCCTAACCTAAATCAGTTACTGTTGTTATTTATAATTGCTATTTAAAGTTGCAGTAACAGGTGGTAGCAGTTATACAGAAATAACGCTTTTGCCCATCACTAGTATTAACCCTTCCCATGAAACTGTATAAGTTGTCTTACTTTCTAATTATATAGTAGAAAAGCAACTGAACCAGTAATTTTTTTAGCTGTTTCAACCAAACTCGTTCGCTCCTTGATTGCTCTGACCCCTAATATTGATCTTTCTGAAATAACCTATTAAAAGTAAATACATATTAAATAAGTACAAATGTTGTTGCAATAATTGGTATAATTATTTCCAGTGTTCCGGTCACTGCTCCTAATTTCTTCAGGAAAAAAATATGTGTTCGTCACCTGTTTATTTTTCACTTTTTTATTTCTAGTATAACAAGTCAAATATAGATATAAGGTGGTTAACAAATTAAATGCTCCGTATTTTAGTCTCCAAAATTGTGTTATTCAATTGTTGACCCTTGCTTATGGAAAATGAATACAACCACATTTCTCCATTAGTTCCGGAAGTATCCAGCGCTGTCCACTACAGTCGGAAAGAAGCTCTTTGTGACCGCACCTTTGTTCGTTCGCCTCCATTGTTCCTTCCATTTCAGGGAGGACGTCCATCTCGCCTTCGCCTTTACCAATGTTTTTGTATATTTTGCGTAGCTCGTAAGTATAACTACGTCCTGTGTAGCCTATTTTGCACGCTTGTTATCGGTATCGCCATCATGAGCCCTAACCCAACTGAATCTAACGGTCCAGCTCTCTGCTTGAAGAGCCCCGACCCGAACCCTGATATGTTCCATTAGTGGCGAGTGGTTCTTGTGGTTCCTCAAGCTCTCTATACTTACCTGGCTGTCCGTGCACACTACCACTGTGTTTACTCCACGTCTCGCCTCATGTTCCCCGATATAGTCCAGTGCCTTCAGTATAATCAGCTGCTCTGCTTGGTTGTTGGAGTCCAGAGTGGCCTCTCCTCTCATTATGTCGACTGCGCTCCTTCCTCTTCGGACTTGCTTCCATCGGTAAAGAGTCGGAGCGTGCTTTTATTTATCATTTCCCCTAGCTAGACAACCTCTTCAATGCCGATAATGCTAGCTGGGTGTTTCCACTCATTGTAAGAAACTGATCATCATATACTTCATGGTTTAAGCTTGCAAAGTTGCCGTTAACTTTGGTAAACTCCGTGAACAGCTGATATCTCCTCCATCTTGATGCATATTGGTGTGACCTTTGCCAAGAGGCATACTGCTTCGTATGAAATGGTTCTGTAGCCTCTGACTATTTTATAATTGTTGAAGATATGTCATGAAATAGCTATATGTAGGTACTATATTTATTATCAAATTTTCATAATGCATATCTCTATGTTTTTCATTTGACTCACTATTTATTGTTATATTTACATCCTAGTTATTTTTATATGTTTTTTTAGTTTGATAATGCCTGAATTGGGGCGAAAAGTCACAGATAACAATTAAATAAAACAGTTTTGGAGACGATAAGGCCATAAAGTGTGTTTGTAACCACCTTATATCAATAATTGAACGGATCTCAAACAAGGAATATATTAATATTAATCCTCAACTCCAAAAAGCAAGTATTGTAATTGCTTATATTTGAACTTCATTCTTTAACACGGTTTGATCATATTGATTGTTATATTGGGTTATGTGTGCATTTTGCTAAAAATATATCGTGGGATTTAAATATTAACAGTTGTGACACTTCCTGTCGAAGAAAAAGAAAATTGAGTACATTACAGATATATTTTTGAAAATTCATGTTGTCAGGAGGAGATTCCAAAAAAAACTCGGCTGGGTTTCGAACCCGCAGTCTTGAGCACGTAGGCTAACACGCTATTTCTGGGCTACCAGCGCCCTCAATTTCCAATCTTTTTGTATGAGGCTCGTCGACACTCCTCCGGCATTATACTATTGTTTACATTCCAAATTTGAAACCAATCGCCTGAGGCGTTTTGTAGTTATCGTGACAATACCAAATACTCGTATCCCTATCGGATAGGTAGATATTTTATATCCTGGGTGTGCAAGATTTAGAACTTCCAGAGCTTCTAAGGTAGGGATAATAACATTGAATGCTTAGGTCCCTTGATATTCACCCATTATATCTATGTAGCTTAATTAAAATAAGTAGGAACAGGTGGATGTGAGTAATTCCGGCGAATGTGACCCATTGAGAAGTGAAGGTTAGAAGAGAGTGTAGTGTTAATGGTTGAGCTAACATTGACAAATGAGAGTGAAGCATTGCTAACAGTTGACTATCGACCATAATGTGTCCTTATCTGGTATAAGTTGAAGGGGCAACCTGGCATAACCATGGCATCAAGCGATGGCTGGCATTGCAGAGTGCCATGGGTGGATAATCACCCTCTCCCACTCAACTCGATATTTCGAAAGGGCAACAATACAGGACTCAAATAGAAAACACTTATAGATTCAGCCCCAAAAACTGTTTTACTTCGTTACTTATAGGACTATTATAACTTTCCTTGATTCGATTTATTCGCGCGGATTGCCTATAGATGTAGGAGGATAAGGCATACATTGCCTTCTCAATCTCCAAAATGCCTGTAGTTGAAAATATCAGAAGTACCATCAAGTTTCTGCTATCAATAATTATTATCTTTTATCATTTTTACATAACTTTACTTATTCGAGTCCTCTTCTACCGTCCAACCTCTGTTAAATCTTTGATTTGCATAAGAAAGTGAAATCTAATTAATAATAACTCATCATTTAAATAAGATGAAGAAAATCAGTTAATTGGAAGTGCGTGTGTACGAAGTACAGTTAACCCACCAGCATCCATAAAAAGAAAAAAAAATCTACGTGAGAGCGAAACCTTTTCCAGTCTTGGCGAATATCTGAAACATGCAAACTGAAACCCATGAATAGATTTTTCAATTTAGGTAGATATGAGAACCTTGATTCATGTTTTCTGAATAGCAATCAAAAACCTATATCATCATTTCATAAAGGCAATCAATAGAGTAAAAGAAAGATATAGTGGAAATAACGTAATAATAAGTCAAACAGGGAATCACCTTCAAAGAATGAATAATACTATTCTGCATCTTGTCATTGTAGAATAGCAGTACTTTAAATTGCAGGGGTCTCTATTTTGTATTATATTTTTGCTATTTCAATACCCCTCGTGAAATTTTTGCAGTACGAAGTCAGAAATGGGAAAACAGGGAGACTTGTCAAAGCCAAACTGCAGCTATGCATTTTTGAAACTGTAAATCTTCCTAGATATCCCTATTAAAAGTCCCCCAGCGAAGTTAGCATGCAGTGAGGGATTCAAATGCCATTTGATGTGAGATCGAAGGAACGCCTCATAGACTTCACCTTGAAGTAATCTAGGCTTGCATGCAACCCTAATGAAGCTACTGATCGAGTAGACGATATGTTTCACGGAACATTGGCTAGGCCCGTTCCCGGGAAACCGTCACCTCATTATCAGTTCATTCAATTAGCTTTATTTATAGCATGGGTTTATAGGGGCGAACTGTCCACTAAAGCTCTGAAATGTCAGCTTAACAAGAAATTAAAAAAATAATATAATATTGATGAAAAAGTGATCACCGGTTGATGCTTGTAATAAAGTCCCACGAAGTTCCAATCACATACATGCACCAATGAGAAAATTGTCAAATCATGTTCAGTGGTCCTCAAAACTTGTAATTACTTTGAAAAGTCGATATCAATTTTTTTCAAGATAATACCTATTTCCTTATACCTACTTAGGCATAAGAAGTTTTAATAAAATTGAAGGAATTGATTTGCAACAAAAATGAATTCTTAATGGTATAAAGAAAATTATATCTGAGATGTAGTTCATATTGGTGTTATCTAAAATAATTTAGATTCATTCAAACATTACAACACTTTTTTTTAAAAATGATTGAGGCTATTTTCTTCATGTTTTCCCTTGCCAAAACCCTTTTAGATATGGTTGATTCATAACCTTCATTAATAATACATTTACTAAATTATTATTTAATTTTTATTTTACAGAGTGAAACAATATAAAGATGGTGCTGGACAACTCGCCCAACTACCGGATGAACAAGGCGGTTCTGAACAGGTTCCTGGCCTTGCCTCAGCCGGAGAACAAGATTCAGGCCATGTACATCTGGATCGACGGGACCGGGGAGAATCTGAGAGCCAAGACACGCACCCTCGACTTCGTACCTACAAATGTATCTGGTGAGTACACCACCTCTTAAACTTGTTGAAATTTCTCAACCGAAATTGCCTGTTATCATTGCACTGACATTGTAAAATAGTATGGACCTTTTGAAAAATGTTTGTTCATTAGGTCAGCTAAACGTATTCTGTTAGTAACATTTAGAAAAAATTCTTATAAATTATTATTTATCTTCTAATATAAATAGATCGGAACATTCTTACTTTAAACTTTCCTACAATCTTCCCGGAATGAGATTCAACTTAGCTGAGTAAATAACGCAAAAAAATAAATAATAATAATAAGATAAACTGTGTAAATAATTTTTCTGTAAAAATTCGTCATAGTATAATTTACCTCCTAGGTACAGTTATTTACTTTAATATTGCTTTTAAATAAACAAATTTACTTAATAATGTCTACTAAGCACATTTAACATATTTTGGTGATTGGAATCCTTGTAACAACGGACAGGCCAGATCTGGGTGAGGTTTCTATATATCAATCTGTTATTTTCTTCCACCAGAATGAGATAAACTTTAGAAATATCTAAAATAAATATTTTCGGTAAAAAATCGACGTAGTATAATTAACCTCTGAGGTACAGTTATATTATTGCGTTTCATTACGATGTAGTAAACAATTAAATAGGTTCCTATTATGCTATGAAGTATCTTTTCTTTTAATGAAACTTAATAACCACATAATTCCCTTTATTCTTCTATTACAATTAACTGACTATCTTCATTGTTACTTCTGTTTCCGCCCTAATTTTAAACACTAAAATAAAGCACAAAGCTCAGGAAACACTGATCTAGAAATATTTGTGAGTTTGACTTGCATATCAATGACTATCAAACTTGATAGTGTAAATAGTTGCTTTTAAATGGTCAAATTTACATTATAATCTTTACTAAGGATATTTATTGATATTAAACCTTATTTTGGTGACTGGAGTTCATGTAACGACGGACAGGCTAGATCTGGGTCAGGTTGCTGTGTAGTAATCTGTTATTTTGTTTCAACAGTAGCAGATTCACTGTGGTTATAAAGAAACGTTGTTGTATTAAGGCTAGACGGTGCGGGATCTGCTGTTTGTCTAGCTTGAGGTAGATATAATAGATGAGTCTTGAATATCGACCGCTTTGTATCACCGCAACATCTCCACCGCCGTCGTAAAACACTTTCAATATTGATTCAGATCAATAATTCACCTACATGATGTTCAATTGGTCAATTCACTTTCAACTCAATTTTATCTTAAAAGAGATCCATCTCCTTCGATACTATTTTGTGAAAAAGCCATTTTCTTGGGAGAGAGAAAAATTGAAAGTTCTTTCAAATCGTAGAGAAACACGAATCTAAATTGAACACTATTTACATATTTCTGTTTAATGTGCTTAAAATTTATTATAGTTTTACCAGGAGTCGTAGATAAAATGACCCAATCGCAAATATCTCGCCGTGGGGAAAAAATCGAGAAAAATATTTTTCTCTTGGATTTTAATTTTTAAAAATCAATTTTTAGGTTGACCTTGTTCGTCGATATTTACAAAATAATATTCTTATACCAACCACGTTTACAGATGTCCCTCTCTCCCTTCTCAAATTTTTCATTTCATACTGGCATGACTGGGTATATGAGTTGGCGTCAATGGTATTTTTTTGTTTCGTATTTTATACTCAGTAATGCCAGTATGAAATAATTTTGAGAAGGGGAGGGGGGGGGGGGGGGGGGGGGAGAATAATTCGTAAGCTTGGTTGGTATAAGAAAGTATCATATATATTTTATTTTTTTATTTTTTAGAATTTGTATAATTTATCAAAAAAACTACCTAATATTACAAAATATTTTATAATTAGTTAAAGTTCGCAAATGGAGATATTTATTTTTCTTATTCTTTTTTTAAGATAATGACATGGCATCCATAACAGAAATGAGCTCTTCATTCATACTTTTAAATATTCGACATTTTTGTTAAAAATTTACGTTTTTGTGAGTCATTAGTGCTTTGAAATATGTATCTTATTTATGTGTTTCAGAATAAAAAGTATCTCCGCATCAAAAGTATCAATATTTGATTAAGTTATTGATTCTTAGTCACGTTTTCTTCGTATATCCGACGAATATTTATTGCTTCTATTTTTATGTTTTCCTTCGAACCTTTAAATAAATGTGTACCTTCAGAACAAGTAGGCAACTGTTCGGTTTATGAATATTTGGGAATAATTAATTCAAATTCGTTTAAAATATTAACTAAATAGCCTCTAAGGAATGTGCGAACCAAAGGGATCATTTTGGGAGATAGCTCGTCTAGTTAATCGTACCAATGGATATGTGCCCACTGAGGACAAGTCAGACTTAGATAAGGACGAACTCTACGATATCATCGGTAGAGGATATGAAGCGTGCTTCAGACACTATCAAGTTGATATTGGGGGATAAAAATGTCAAGGTAGGAAGGAACATCAAAACCATCCCAACATTGAAAAACATAGCCTACATGTTGACAGAGGCACATGAACTTCCCTATGTCACGGAATATGGACATAGAGAGTCTTGTTTGGCATCGAGATAACCGGAAGGCAAACGATGAACCAGATCGACCACATACTGATAGAAGCACGACATAGGTTGAAGCTCGGGGGCTGACAACATCGATTCGAATCATTTCCCATGAGCCAGACTCACCAATGTTAAGAAAAGCAGAGGTACCAAGCGTACATTGCCGAGAGAAAAGCCCAAAAGCTAAAAAAGATAATCTGAGCCGCGGTCTTCGAGTTCGAAGATGTTAATATACTTGGTTCCTGCTTGAACATAACATTTGTGAGGAGGCGGAAGGTGAAACTAGGGGGGGGGGGGGGCGAAGAAACGCGCTCATCTTGAGGGCATTATGCGGGAGGAACTGAAAGAGAGGAACCTCAGCAGGAACGTGAACACCTAGCATAGGCCCCGTTTTTACTACTCTAACTTATAGCTGATTGACAGTGGCCTTTGTGATTGAAAATAAAATTTCAAAATTTGATTCTTCAGCTCTGAAAATCGTCGATAACCTAAATGTATATATTCTATATATTCAGCTAGCACAGTTGATGGTTGTTAGGTAGAATAATTTTCTACAATCTAAAATCAACTTCACTTATTTCCAGTAATAAAATTAATACTTGTATTTCTTTTTTCATGTTAGAACTTCCTATTTGGAACTACGACGGTAGTTCTACATACCAGTCGCAGGGCAGTAACAGTGATACGTACCTTCAGCCAGTGGCCATGTACCGGGACCCCTTCAGACTGGGCAACAACAAACTAGTTCTCTGTGATGCCTACAAACACAACAAACAACCCACAGGTAAGCTAGACTCTTGTCTTTTAATCTATTATTATTATTATAATTATAACTAGCCAACTTTTGAATTAAATGATGTGTGAATAAGTCAATCAGTGAATGGTCAACAATCTAATTTATATTTGTATGTAATCTTAAATCTGAGTTTATTCAACCATTCGGATCCGGAAACTCAATGTATAAACTGTGTATTGCATGTATAGATAAAAATAATTTTTGAAACCAATATTATGAATATATATGTGAATTGGTAAAAATATTTATGAAAAAAATTTTGACAATTTACGATCGAGTAAAAGAATTTTTTAAAAATTCACATCGTCATTGGAAAGGGTTATGAAAAGGTATGTAAGTTATTTGAAGCTCACTCTAAGGGATTGTAACTTCGTTCAGTTATAATTCAAATAAGAATCCGTGATAAAAATTTGAAAATAAAAGAGAAAAACCTCAAATTAAAAAAAAACACGACAGAGGCTTCATCAAGCCGAGGCCCGAGTGAAATATTCAGAATGTGGACTCAGTAATATTGATGCGAGGTCGTGTAACACAACCCTACCTTTTCCAACCTGCACCCATTCTATCTATTCTATGTAACTCAGTGATGGCCATGAATGTGTTTTATCATTTATTTATACTTTTATTATTTGTACTTTATATGCAGGGTGTCTCAATATTATGGTCACCCACCCTTTTTCACAGATTGTTCTTAATCGATTAAAAAAAAGAAAAAACGTTCATTTTCTTTGTCTCATTTTTTTTTTTTAATGAAACAAATATCATTTGAAAATGTATATAAATAAAAAACTTTCCATCTTAAGACTACTTTTTATTGCATTTAAAATTATCTTCAAGACGTGAGAATTATTCTGGTATTAAATTCTCCTCGGTTTTTTAAGGGTTTCAGTTAAAATAACGCAAAAAAATAAAACAATTGACCGTACAGACTAAGAAGACAGGAATAAACTTAAAATGATTGTCACATATTCAACACTTATTGGTACAATTATACTTAAATGTTATAAAAATGTGGGTCCATAATGTGTCGGTGGATAATACCTGCCCAAACATTGACCCTCCGAATCCGTTGATTGTCTACTGTTCGATCCAATTTGGATTACTAGCGGGCTCAATAGCGAAAATTTGGTGTTGTCAAGACTCCATTATATTCCTGATTAATAATTAATAATTCCTTATTCATTTTCTGATTTTCTGTTTATATTTAAGAATAATAATGTTTCCTAATTAATTAACAATACCATTGTCTGTGTCCTTAAACATTCATGATTGATCTTATCTTCAAATGTCCTGTTTTGACAACATACTGCTAATCCTCCTTTCTCAGTTCTGCTCAGTAAGCGTGGGCTACCGTGCATAATTGATTTTATTTTAATTCTAACTGAAACCATAAAAAAACTTTTGTGTTATTTAATTAGTTTTAAAGGAGGGTGCGCCTTGTTATAATGCAAAATCTGCATGTCTAAAGTGGGGAGAGGAGCACGGGATTAAGGGGTTAGTGAAAGACTGGGATCTGCCATCGGCGGAACATTCTGCGCAGATCGGGTCATCCCCAGCCATCTTACAAAGCCTGCTTCTACTCCAGCCAGGAGCCGACATTGGGTAGTCGGTTTCCGTCATCAGGTGTCGTAGATCCAATCCCAAATAAGATCCTTCGCGTTAATCAACTCCACCCTAGCTTGGTCGTACAGTGGACATTCGAGAACTACATGTTCTACAGTCTCAATGCCGCCAAATGAACAGTTCTAGTTTCTTCCTCTTAAAGAAGAAGAGCTTAGAGTTAAAGTCACCATGACCTCATAATATTAGAGACATCAGGTTGTACCACCGTTGAGGTGGGTGACCATACCTAGACGATTGGTCTAGGATATTTTACTAAGATCATCTAAAATTTGTAACGACTTTACTGAAGAAAATGGTTCGACTTGAAAGCTCTCAACTACACGGAAAATAATCTGTTACCTTAGTAATAATAATAATGATAATAATAATTATTATTATAAATGATCAAAATACTATTTGTTGCTAGAAACCAACCACCGGATAACATGCCTAGAAGCCATGCAGAAGGTAGCAGACCAGAAACCTTGGTTCGGGATAGAGCAGGAATATACCTTGTTGGATATGGAGGGGAGACCCTTTGGATGGCCACAGAATGGATTCCCTGGTCCCCAGGTAACTATACTATGTTAAAAAGATTATTAATTAAATTGTACAGTTAGTAGGGGGTGGACGGATTCTAGATCTACTTTGTCAAAATTGACGGATCTGCTTATTGTTATTTGATATTTAGTTGAATATCAAGAATAATTTGTGTCGTAAGACAACATACCAACGCTTGTTATTTATTTTTAAGGGCCCCTATTATTGCGGAGTTGGTGCTGACAAAGTGTACGCCAGAGATATTGTGGAAGCACATTACAGAGCTTGTCTGTACGCTGGTGTGAACATCTCTGGAACTAACGCCGAAGTCATGCCATCTCAAGTATGAACTATTCATTTATCAATCTGTATTTATATTTCTATATTTGAATTATGTTGTAGCACTTCTACTATTAAATTAAGATGTTCTACTCTATAAATAAGTTCAATGATTAATTTATTATATTTGTTACACAGTGGGAATTTCAAGTTGGACCCTGCGAAGGTATCAACATCGGGGACGAGTTGTGGGTCGCAAGGTTCCTCTTGCACAGGGTAGCTGAAGAGTTCGGAGTGGTGGTCACCTTGGACCCCAAGCCCATGCCTGGAGACTGGAACGGAGCGGGAGCCCACTGCAACTTCTCCACTAAGGCCATGCGCGAGGACAACGGCATCATGTAAATTACAAAATTCACCTACTACTCACAGCATCACAGTGCTACGACAAGATTTTAGACATCGTCCTAAAAATGTTTTTTTAACTCTTCTTACTATAAAAAAAATATGCTAGGTATTGTTAAAGAAAACAATCTGTGCTGCAAAAATAAATTACAGGGAAAGCTCTTAAAAAGAACAAAATAAAAAAACTGATTTTAGCTTTCAATATACTACTAGGAACAAAATAATGGAAAACTTCAGTGCGTTATATTATGTAAGAATAAACAATTAGAACTACCATTTACTGACAAACAGAACTAATGATATGCATAATAGTTCTATTCTCCCAACAAAAATCTAATTCTAGGACTCAACTTACATCATTAATAATTTCAAAAGTTCTTATACCGATTGTAAAGTCATCGTTGGTCAATGACTGGACAATTGATTCACTCTTAAGTCCAACATAGGAAGTATGATAGGATGGAGCCCTTTATAATTTTCATTAGATGCGATAACATGGTTACTATATTATGCATATCTGCTATTGAAACGCTATAGGCGATTCCATTTTTTTTTTTAACGGATTATTCCGAAAAAGTTCTTCTCGGAAGATAATAAAATACGATTCTAAAACATTACAACATTAAGGTTTTCCTCTGTGAGTGCGAATTATTCCTTGTATTTGCTTTCTAATAATCGGCCCATGAAGAAGCAAGATTACTTAACCAACTCTTATATGTTGTGCAAAAAATTGTTTATTTAAAAAAAAAATTGGCTATATGTTCTTGGTTTTTTTAAGAAAATCTATTAATTTACTTATATGATATTTGTAAGTTTTGTTGATTTTTTTTTTTTTGCTTTTTTCTAGACATATAGAAAACGCTATAGATAAACTGTCGAAACAACACCTTCGACACATAAAGGCTTATGATCCTCATCAAGGAAAAGACAATGAAAGGAGGTTAACAGGAAAACACGAAACATCCTCTATCCATGACTTCTCTGCAGGTAATATTCATTTCAAGGGAAACTCTAGGCAAAAGTTTAGTCGAGTAGCCTTCTATTTTTCGAATGCTACTTTAGGAATCTTTATAAGTATATAATGTGTTGTTTTTTACTTGAGTTTAATGTGCTCAGATCAAGAAAGGAGGGTTATAAGATAACCATAACCATATGGCAGTACTAAATTTTGCCTACCTAGGTTTATTCACCGAGCATAGAAAACTTTAACGAGTACCTGACATCGCACAGGCTCGGGTCCATCGCTTATTGTCAGTCCAAAGCACGGCGTGCTTAAGTTTATTTTACCTCCCAGATAAACTAAACTAAGGGCTTCGAACCCACTATCTTGAGCTCAGTAACCAGGTACGAATACCACTGAGCTACCGGCGCCCTCTTATTACTAATTATTTCGAAACCAAACCTTCACTAAAACCTTGCCTAGATGTATCATCTAAAATTAGGTAGTTTCATACCGATCTGATGAACGGTATAGAAATGTATGAAGGAAACATATCTTCTTTGTATAGTTATAATTCTGACAACTATCCTTGGATGTATAAGAATAGGATGACAGTCTCTAGATGTTGCTACATTGAATTCTATATATCCTGTGTGCCCGATGAAGACTTAACTTGGTCCTTTATACATTATCTTCTTTGTCAACAACCAGAAAATTTATGTATCTACATATTGTATTTTATATGTTTAGGTGTTGCCAATCGTGGTGCGAGCATCAGGATCCCCCGGCAGTGCGCTGAAGAGAAGAAGGGCTACCTGGAGGACCGGCGCCCATCATCCAACTGTGATCCCTACAGTGTGTCTGAGGCCATTATCCGCACCGTCTGCCTTAACGAGTAACCAAACACCACTATCATTCACTATCAGATGGAACATTCGCACCATCCTCCCACCCCGACCCGACTGCTTCTTGCAAGTTTTCTGTTGTTATCGTCGTATAGTTCGTGAGGTGAAAGTTCGCCTTTGCGGTAGGTCAGTGCTGCACAAACTAAACTCACAAAACATCACCGAATTTCCCTTATCGCCATTCCCGCTCAACTTAACATGTCAATCTGGCAAGATGTCTATTATCGAATCTGGTATATATATATATATAAATTGTTTTCAAGTTTATTTTTTAATGTTAACTTGGTAAACAGAGGCTTTGCGAAAGCCCCAATCTCTCTCTCCATTTTTCTCGCCCCGCCATTTTTAGTCCCGACAGAAAAAGTCGGGTTGATTTCTTTATTATTAGCAAGTTGAACCCTCAGTAAAATACCACCACACATCTAGAACTGACCTACCTCACCTTAGAAACTATACCAATATTAATATTTTTTTCTTTTTAATATATGAAAAAAAATAAGAAAAAATTAATAAAACTGTGCCAATTATATGTATTCAATTACTATGTTATGTACACATTAATTAGCAATAATGCTCATGTAAATGTTAACATTTAAAAAATTGTATAGGTTAATGCTAACAATAAGTTTATTATACTTCCTATAATGTTCTGTAAAATGTTGGATAACTGCTATTAATTAGCAGAAAGATTCAAATAATGTTATTTGGTTTAATTAATAAGAAAGATAAACACTTAAATAAAAAAAAAGCCTTTATCATTCAAATTAGGTTTTAGCCAGTAATAATTTTTTTCTATTTTTATTGGGGATAGCTTCTCCAGTCTTGACACTCTGTTAAAAAAAAATCCATCTCTTCAACCAAGCACGGTGGCGGTGAGGAAGGTCCCCTTAAAGTAAAAAAAAAAAAAGAAAAAAAAAAAGAAAATGCGTTTTAGCCTTTAAATTTTAAAGAAATTATATATCTATTATATGGTGTTTTTTTTTTTTTTAATAAATAAAACGTAATATTAAATATTAATTATTTAGTAAAGTAATATATTTTAATATTGTTATATTTTTGTACATAGTTATACATTTTTGGTTGTATAGAATGGCTCATCTCTACGTATACATTCGCATGTTTTATGAAAAAATGAAATAATAATAAAAGAAATCTTAATTTATCTGTCTCTTTATTGGCATATTTTCCCTAAAGTTGGAGAATACGCTTATCACCTTGCTGTCTATTTTGTTAAATGTTGTAAACCCCAGAAATAACGTATAAGGCCGGGCATTGAATGCACGGAATGAACGTTATTGCCGGGCCATTGAAATCACTTCTTATGTCGCTTCGAAAATTTCATAATTTAAAACGAGGAGTGAAATCCCAATTCTCAGGAACAAAATCATAGCCATCCTATTTAGGGTAAAACACCAAAAAAATAAATTCACCAAAATCGGACTGGGGGAAACTTGGGTTTCCTTGGGCTAAAATCGTGAAATTTCAAGTATTTCTGATAATTATTTGATAGGAAATGTATTCTCGATATTTTAGCATCAATTCATTTTCCTCATATGCTACATCTCTGAGCTCTTTTCTTTGTTTGCTTGTGATTACATCCAGAGCGCTCTTTCGTCGTACTGACATGAGCCCGATTCTGATGTGGAAGTTCTAAATGTTGCCTAATCAGATTCTATGAACTATTAAAATATCTTTAAATTTGCATGGTTTGTTTCCTCAGAAACTCTCCTTCGTTCGACATCTGTGTTAAAATATTGCTGGTATAACCCTGAAACTGTCGATATATTGATAAATTTGTTGAGAGAAATAGAAGTAGATACGAGCTGAATCAACTCGCATATAAAATAATAGCGTTGAATAAATTAAATAGAGTATTTTATTGTTATGATACAAAAACAAGCATTAATTATTAGAAGGAGAAAAAATTATAACATAATAATAGAAATGAAAATGAAGGTTGATCAAGGTTTGACGGCAGCCTTGGCCTGCTCTTGTTGGAACTGGATCTGTAGTTTGGTCAGCTTCTCCTTCTGTTGTTCTTGTTTGGAGTCTAGGGAAGAGATCAGATCATCAACTCGCTTCCTAAAACAAAGAGATACAGGAATATTTCATAAATAGTTTTAAAAGGACACTCAAGCAAATAATGTAAAGACTAATAAACAAACCCTCAGAAAACAATGGACTTATTCCATTATTGTAAAAGAATCCAATGTTCTTCATAAAACAAGGATAAAAATATTCTAAATTCTTATGTGGGGGAGGGGTGGGATTGGAAATCTAGGAGTATCACCTTAAACAGGATGACCCCAAATCAGGATTGAATTCAGGAAGTTGGCAGGGAAAGAACACTCCAGATCGGAATGGGACCCTTCACAGGGTGGCCTCTTTTTCTCAAGACTAAATTTCCCTGACTTTTCCAGATAATATTTGAATTTTTTCCCTGACTTTGCGTTATATCATGAAACTATTTAAAAAATTTTAAAAAATTTGATATTTGTCTTGATAAATGAAGCGTATTTTACAAGATGTTTGAGTGAAAAGGAAGAAAAATAGCACTTTCTTAAAATAAATATTTATTCCAACAAATAAAGATATGCATAATTCAGCAGCTCATCTATCTGAATATTTAAGACAAAAACAAAAATGGGTTCCTAACTCGAGAACTTTGAAATAGGTCGATAATTCAAACGCACTTTGACAGATTGTGAACTAGCATGGGATTTTCATGAAAATATAATTTGAATATTACGGATGAAAAAATTCCCTGACTTTCCCCGGTTTTCCAAAAAAAGTGGCCACCCTGCTTCAATATTTTCCCCGAACCTAACGTAACCAAAGATAGTTTAACCATATATTACTATGTCAATATGTCATTTCTGTATCACGGGGTGCCACTCTAAAGATTATTGGTTTGTAGACATTTAAATAATTCCAGTGTTTTTTAATTATTATTCATTTGAAACCTAAAAATAACAAATAATCGACTTTTAGCGCTGCAGATAAAAGATAACAAATAATTGTTTTTCATAATTAAATAATGCCCAATTGAGACTGAACATGAAACTGTCGATTCAATATCAACTGTATGTATAGGTCAAAATTGACAATAAAATGATCTATACAAATGAAGATGTACAATATTTAAATTTGAAGAGAATTTAACCCGAAGGGGGAGGCTAAACATAAATTTAGAGATCAACGGTTGATCGGATTTTCATGAAATTTCACACATAACATCTTTAAAAGCCACGATCAAACATAGGCCATAAGGAACAATAAACTTCATGTTACTAAAGCGGGAAAGGCAGGTAATCTGTTAGTTGGACATAGATATACTTATGTGTTTACTTTTGAAGAAATGGACAAAATAACGAAATACATAATGCCCTAATAAATATAGATACATGAAAAAAGTAATCTTACAATTCTCCTTTAATATAATCCATTCTTTTCGATACATTCTGCCTGGCTTCAACTAATTCTTGCTTGACGAGGACGGGACCAATCAGCTTATAGATTTCACCATCATCTTTCAGTAGATTCAACTCCTTAAAAAAAACAAAAAACAGAATTCGTTTGTAATTCATATTCACAATAACAAAAATGTTTTTTGATAACGCCCATCCAAATCTTCCTTTGGGCTGTTAGAGCGGGGGAGTGTAGCCTATGTTTATTTTGGCACCTGAGACGTGGGCTACATTACAGGTGTCGCGCCGTCAATACCTGGCGCGAGTGTAAACATCTTAGCTCTCGGTAGGGGCTATGTCAGAGCGTAAGCCTCGTTGATGTTCAAGCGTGAATGTGTATGTGTGTCGGACGGTTGCGCGCACAGCGCACACCAACTACACTTCTTCATCTGTGATGTAAGCTGATTTTGGTAATTTCTACGTTCATGATTAGATATAACATTGCATTTTTACAACATTATTGATCATATTTACCGTTGTAGTGAATTTAATTAAAATATCAATAATACGAACTATAAAATGATCTTTCGGTAAGAACCTTTAAGTTTAAGATGCTCCAATAGCTTAAGTTTGTAAAAATAAATAAAGTTTGTGGTAAAAGAAAATAATATAGCAGTGTAAATCTAAAAGAATATAATATATAATATTCTTATTTTAGCTATCACAAACCTATAATTTAGTGTATAAAAGAAATTGAAAAACAATAAATTTGGAAGTTTAATTCCTCATACTACTTTTCTTATTGAAGTATCATTATAAAACTAATTTTAATTAAAATCAGTGCACGACAGCAAGTTTTTGAAACTAAAACAGATGTTTACACATCAATTCTCGTGAGTATCGCGTCACTCACACATTACTTTTTTTTTTTTCTTAATAAGTAAAGGAGTATGATGTTTTTTTATATTATATAACTTTCAGAGGGCGCCAGTAGCTCAGTGCTTAATGAGCTCAAGATCGCAAGTTCAAAACCGAGTCGAGGCCTTTGGTTTATTTTATCTGGGAGATAAAATAAACTTAAGCACGCCGCCCTTCGGATGGGACATTGAGCGATGGTCCCGAGCCTGTACGATGAAAAGGTACTCGGTAAAGACCCCTACCCTAGGTGAATAAAAATTTACGGCAGGCAAAATTTAGGACTCCCCAGATAGAAGTTTTATTTATGAAATATAATTCTCCCCCGGACGGGATTCGAAACCGAACCCGTTGTGAGTCCATGCAATCAAAGCCCTACGATATAGGCCACAATAACAAAAATGTAGAAATAATGTATACTTAATAGATAAATAAATACCTGTTCAACTCCTATGTTTTCGTGGAGTTGTCCATCAAGAACTTGCCTTTGGGATACGGCTTTGTGATATTCTGAAAGGAAAATTGTCAATAACTGAGAAAATACCTTAAACAACTGGGTTCAATTCAATGTTAATTAAACCTTCGCAAATAAGAACAAATTTGGCCAGCAAAAAAAGAACTATAATTGTATTTTCCTCCTGATCCTCTAGTTAACAGGATTCAGAGTGATAGATCCTTTATCTACTTGCCTGCGATTCCATATACAAAAAAAGTGAATGCACTTCAACATACGTACATTTTCATACTGTTCTGAAACAATAATATTAAGAGTTTCTTGAGAATAGATCCTGCATGTGCCAAATGTAATACCTTTATAATAATTTTCTTTTCGAATAGAAACTTTTGGAACAACTCCATCCGTTCAAATGATTCCAGTTATATCAACATAATCTACTACAATCTTCTCAAAAAAAAAAGAAAAATAATAAGATATTGAATACTCTAATCCAAGACAACCTGCGATGAGAATAGAAGCATAATGAAGATACGTGCATAGATAATAGAGTAGGTAACACGGTCTGACCATCTACAAAAGGCTGCCACCATATAGGAAACATTCTAATGCATCTCCTACTGCTTCTATTTATTTTACTCAATGCAGCCCGATATTAAAAATCAAAAGGCCAATGTGGCTCGCACGGTTCTCCTCCGGAAATAACAATGTGCCTTACCTTTTTCCAAACCTTTGAATTTTTCTAATTCTGTTTGCAACTTCGATTGTATATCCTCCATCGTCAAAAGGATTTGCGAATGGAAGATAATAACATACACACACTTTCGAAGTAGGACTATAGAAGGAGAAGGTTACTAAAGTAGTTCTTTAACAATTAGTTCAATTCGAACGAGTAATCGATCCAAATTAGTGTTGCCAGGTTCTAAACATTTGAACAAAAGTTTTCAGAAGTGAGTGTAATTTAAAAAAAATTGTGATCAATAGTTAGTTAATTCAGAAAACAGCCATCAGATCTATTTTTTTCTTCATTCCAGCTTACAAGTTAACTCATACAACCACTTACAATAATCGATTTTTTTCAGTCCAGATGTTAGAAAGAAAATCTGGTTATCTGTAAATTATAATGGCTGTAAATATTTTCAGAAATGTTCGTCAATTTTCTTCTGCTTTCCATAAGTTAACAAGTGAGTAATTCTATTTTCCACATAAAAGTTATCCTTGATTTGATCCATTTTTATTTGTTTCAATGAATTTCTTTATTCAGTGATATTCTGAATAAACGTCATATTTATTTTTCTTAACTAAATTCGTGGTCAACAACTAATTTCAGACTGTACTTCTAAAAATGGATTCAAACCACTTCAGCTGGCATTTCTTAGGAATACAAGCACAGAAACAAAGCCTAACGAGAATAAGGAAGAAACTCGCCGTGAGTATTGTGAATATTATTAAATATATTAGCCTAGCTAGAATTTGAAAATATATTAGTACGTAAAACAAATAACTCTGTTGGTGTTTTAGCTACTGTAAGGAAAACGCCATGTTACATCTCTCGATCCAAGTTGAGTGAATTTGGGTCATATGTGGCGGAATGCCTTCCAAAGTTTGTTCAGCGTGTTCAACTTACTTGTACCGATGAATTAGAAATCCTCATCGCTCCTGAAGGAGTTCTGCCAGTTTTGCAATTTTTGAAAGACCATCATAATGCTCAATTTGCTGTGCTTACTGACATAGCAGGGGTTGATGTGCCCGGCCGACAGTACAGGTTTGAGGTAATATAACTTGAATACCTTAGGGGAACATTTGTGTCTTTAAAATATGAAAAAATTGTACAATATGGAATTTATTTTAGATTGTTTACAACTTACTGTCTCTTCGCTACAATTCCCGAATTCGTGTAAAAACGTACACAGATGAGTTATCCCCTATAGACTCCTGCTGCGAAGTGTTCCAAGCAGCAAACTGGTACGAGAGGGAGATTTGGGACATGTTTGGAGTATTCTTTGCCAATCATCCGGATCTCAGGCGTATTCTTACTGATTATGGATTTGAAGGACATCCGTTCCGGAAAGACTTTCCTCTTTCCGGTTATGTTGAGGTATTTTTCATTCAAATTTTTCTTTATTTCTGTACACATACCTGTGGGAGGGTGTTGACAGCTTATCATGTACAGTCAACCCGGGAGGCCTAATAGAGTGAAAAGGTCCCATTTATATTGGATTTGTTTAAAAACGCTACCTTAAAAAGTAACACAAAATTTTTATTTTTTTTCTCTAATTTCTTTCAAAAATCTCTACTATTATATGACACTTGAAAATAGATTCTGAATTAAAAGATATAGAGCAGCCAGTCGGCAACTTTTTTACAGTTGCGGGCCGCAATATGCTTCAGGTTTACAATAAATACGAGCCACATATTAAAAAAAAATAGATGTTCTCCATATCTAGGTCACTCAACTATACACCAATTCGCACCATAGCCGATCATACTCATGGAATCCCTCCACTGCTATTAAATCTTCGTTGGCTGAGGTCCCTGCTGCCCGAGGAGGCAGTGGAGCTGATCAGTGGCTCATGTGGACTCTGTTTTCAGTTCGATCATATTTTTTAAATATTATCATGGCCAAAAATCTCCTAATAAAGAGAGCGCCGGTAGCTCAGTGGTATGCGTGCTTGTCTTCTGAGCTCAAGAACGTGGGTTCGAAACCCGACCGAGGCCCTGAGTTTTAATTTATCTGGGAGTTAAAATAAACTTAACCACGCCATCCTTCGGATGGGACGTTAAGCGATGGTCCCGAGCCACGTACTTGTTAAAGACCCCTGTCCTAGGTGAATAAAAATTTAGGGTAGGCAAAATTTAGGACTCCCATACTAGAGTCGGGCTCATGTCTACCAGAGTGGCGAAAGAGCGCTCTGGTAATAGGCGATATGACCTCATAGTTAAAGCCCGGGCATGAGTCATAAAACCTAACCTTTCCTGATAAATGAACGGGGAAAAAATCCAAGTTTTTATAAAATGCAATTGTGTTGACAGGTCCGTTACGATGACGAAAAGAAGCGAGTAGTGGTGGAACCGCTAGAGTTGGCCCAGGAGTTCAGAAAGTTCGAACTGTCCAGTCCTTGGGAACAGTTCCCCAATTTCAGAGATCAAGGGGAACCTGAAGTCGTTGGAAAGAAGGAAGAAAAAGGAAAATAGATGAATAATAATTGCATCATTTAGCTGTTAATGATTTTATTATTTATTCTTGCAATTTAACCAACCTACTTAACCGATGAGATAGCAGGCTGTAAAAAGGAAATAGTGTTTTCTTCATTTTTGAGATTCATTACAGAATTTGAAAATTATTAATCAATGATTATTGCGAAGTTGATTAAAAGCGTTTTTCTTGTTATGTTTTGTGTTATTTATCTCCCATTCAACAATAGAGGATTTACATTTGGTTTAAATTAGTAGATGAGACAAATAACATGATCCAATGGGAATAATGGGTGTGCAAATATAACTAGTTGTATTTCTCATTGCCTTCCCATTGGACTGTTGACATAATTAATTTTAAAAAAATTTTAAGAGAATTATTTACAAGTAAATAGAAAAATGTGTGTGAGCTTGGAACAAACACCAGGAATGAAACTTCCTTCGCGATTTTTTCGTTTTTTGATCCATAAATATTATTTTTATGTTGTATGGAATTTCTCAATGAACTCAACATTTGAGGTGCAAACAGTTTCATTTATTGGCTTATTTTATTTTTATTCGTTTGTTAAATCAACAATATTTTCGTTGTTTGGAACATCAGGAATCACTGCATTTGATTCCAAAGTAGAGACAATAGGCCTATGGTAAGAGAAATAAGAAATGTAGGTTTTTGAACGCGAGAGAATTGAGAAAGAAAAAGAGACGTTGTTTATGACGCCAGCAACGCCAAGCAGGCGTACACTCACCTTTGTGATCATTTTTTTTCATTTTATTTATTTCCGGGTGCTCCGGTAAATCACCCGCCCCGCAACTTCGTCGGGGAAGAGAATGTACAATATACATAACAATACAAATATAACTGTATACAATTATGGTATGGGGGGGGGGGGGGGGGGGGGGGGGGCGACAGTCCCTGGTCCCTAACGGGACAGGCTGACACTCCCAGACCTCCTAGTGTTGCGGCTACCTGGTGGCGCCGAGAGAGCTCGAGATTAGTGGGATGGGGCTGCCTCTACATCGCGGTCGCCGGGGGGTAAAACTCGGGCCTGGCCCGTCAATCACCCCCGGCGCTGGGTCAAAAGGCCTTTTTTTGTTCCCGCCAGGAGGCAACAAACCGGCCGAACGCCGGGTAGTTCGACTCCGTCATCAACTCCGGAAGGGTCAATCCCAGATACGATCCTGTCGCGCGGATCAACTCCACCCTAGCCCTGTCGTACAGCGGACAATCAAGAACCACATGTTCTGCAGTCTCGATGCCGCCACACGAACAGTTCGGGCTATCCTTCCTCTTGAAGAAGAAGAGTTTGGAGTTGAAGTCGCCGTGACCTGAAAGTACCTGAGATGTCCAGTGATCGGGCTGTACCCAAGTGGAGCGCAGGCGGCCTTTGTGATTCATTATCAGTAGATTGGGTATTAATATGAAAATGTTGTTCCTTCGAACATGATGCGACACTTGTAATTTCCGCTTTTTGGACGACGGTCCTGGACTAGAATCTGTATCACTGTCATCATTTTACCAATGAGGTGGGAGAGTGACGTGAGGAGAGGCGCCTCGGGCTGCTCCGGGAGGCGGGGTGGGGAGCGCTCCCCTCTACCAGCCCGCTCAACAATCCCCATATGCCACTCTCAGAATTCGGATAAAAGAAATACTTTCACTTACCCCTGTGCGCAGACCACCCGTTCAATTCAGTCCAAATTTGGAATGTAGAGTCTTTAATCGGTACCCTCACAGATTATATACTTTGTTTTAAAAAAAAGGACACTTTAAACCACTTTTGGGACAAACTTAAATACTGGTGCGGAGTGGGTTTGGGAGGTGTTCAGCGCGTCACTTAATTTCGTAATCATTTACCAGCTTAGTCCCCAAGTTGCCCAGTGCGCGTAAAGAAGTTTCACTTCAAAAAGAATCAAAGAAAATATATATATGCTTTGTTTTCCACTTATGGTTTCAAGATGTGCACCATGTTTCCCCCAGCCTTATCAAAACGTTCTGGCTGCAGCACCCGGCCAGCCACCCCAGGAAGTTCCTGCACGATATATATAGAAATATTGTGGAACACTTGATAAAAATAAAGAAAAAACGAATGTTTTATAAAAAATATTGTCTATTTAACAAAATACATACTTTCGGTATTTCTATCATATATATGTATATTGCATACAAAGTAACTGGCCGTATACAAATGTCCCATACAAAAATGTTTAAATTGTAGTACTTTAATAGAAATTGGTTTAAAGGAAAAAGGTATGAATCTTTTTGTAATAAAACCTCTCCAGTTAGGATCAGGTCATCTGCTTCTCGCAACTGTATTGTGACTTATCACGTTAGTCAGAGATTATACCAAATGTGACGTGTCTGCGGAGTATAACGGAAATCTTCGTGCAAAGAATTATTTTATGTATTTCTGTCATCCGATTCTATTTCAACAGTATTGATTATTTCAACGTTCATCTAGAAAAAAGGAAAGGAAAAATAATTAAATTCTTTGAAGTTTTGTGAAAGTGTTCTGGAAAAAAATTTATAATAAATGTCTAATATGCAAGTATGCATATACAGAAAAATGTTCAAAGAAACACACTTTTTAGATTTTTATAAAATGTTTAGTAGAACTTCATTTTAAAAAAACAAAAAATAATATTATTTTAGAAAACGCAATATCAGTCCATAATATAAAAGATCCTTACAATGTCCATCTGATCAGACTGTTTCTCAGGATTCAATTGTTGACGGTGAGGTTCATTTGAAGAATTTATAATTATAATGGGCGCTTCAGAAAAATCGTGAGATTCATATTTGACAGTAATTTCATTATTTTCACTCTACAACAAATAAAATAATCTTTAAAGTCAATTCATTAAACAAAAGTACATTTACTGTAAAATATTGCCAATATGTGCATTTAACAGAAAATATTTTTTTCTATATGAGATATAATAAGAAATTTTAGTTTTTTCAAACTACAGCCTGTCTGTCGTAACTACTTTTTTTTGTTTATGATTTGGATAATAGTAAAACTTACAAAGAAAACTTCATCAGAAGACTGATCCTTGATGTGCTCAGGTTCTGCCTGCTCTACACCGACATCTTCACCATCTGAAGATTTTTGTAATCTTCTCCATATAGTTGTCTTCGGCACCTAAAAATAAAACAAAAAAAAGTGAAGACAGCACAAAATTTACAAAACATTAGCAAACTCTTCTCTTCATATAAGAGATAGAGCATCCAAAGGACAGTAACTACCTCCCTACAAATGACAGCAATAATCATGCAAAGAAAATTAAAATGGTCTTTCTGCTCTCATACCGTTCTCATCTAACCTTTAGACTTAATTAAATCACGAAGTCGTCGGTATTCTCTTTATTTTGTCGCCTAAAGGTAAACTGGTGTGTTAGGTAAAAAAAATGAAAAAGTTCGCACCTTCCAATCATTTTTTACATTTTTGAAAGTCTCGTCGAAAAGTAAAGTTTCTCAGCAGGTTTGTTTGTCATATTCTTTGACCTCATTTTGGAGCCCTTTCTTACTGAAAATGGAAACTCAAAAAGCAGGTATTGGAGAAAGAAGCTATATATAAAAAGATTATCTCCATAGGCGTACCCCATTTATGTTTTATTTTACGTAGTGCGTAATCAATAGGCCCCATGATAAACCATCACTTACATAAGAAGAGTACAGGGGGGAAAACTAGTAAATATTGTTAAAACTTTTCTGTATCAAAACCGAACTTTACAATTTATTTATTTCTCTAAAGGGAATATAATGTATTATTTATGAGAAGTACATCATACAAATGTTTTGCAGTCTGAATTACAGATTATAGTTCAAGGAAGAAAAAATCATAGTTGAAAATGCAAACAAGGGCCAAAACTGTCCAAATACATTTTTGATATGTGTTCATTTAGTGGAAAAATAAACAAAAACAAGAAACATTTACATCGTAATTTCGTAAAAATATATACACATAGAGTATCGGTTTCGGTACACTGCTGAATGTAGTGTTTATTTAAATTTCTTAACATTATTTTTTGAAATTTATGCTAAAACAAATAATTTCAGTTAGAATTTTATGGCTCTTCCTTATTTTGCATAATCATAGGAAAGTCCGGTCACTACTAATATTTTAATGCATCTTTCAGTCTTCCAAAAGTTTTTTTTTGTCCCACATCATTTTCTAAATAATCTCAATAATTGTTATCACTATCGGAAGTTTTTTAGATTAGTTTTCAGGAGAACAACAAATGTCTAACCGACTACCAACACTAAACCGGATACTCCTTTGAATAGTAGTTGCACTTAAGTCCGCAAGAGCGCCCATAGACTTGACTTTCTTCCATTGAATCACAATGACTAGACAGGCTTTTCCCCCCATGTATTGTGAATTTTCGTCCCTAAGTGACTCACTGGCCAAGCCCAGTTTTCCGTAACCAGTCACAGTTCCTTAGGGCTATTCTACACCTAAACTTGAGCAAAAAATGTGACTAAGCCCTTTTTTTCATCTGAACCCACTATTTGAAACAGTTTCTTTTTTATAGTCAATAATACATTAGCTGATTACTTTTTCCTCATGGTACAATGCTTACATGGAATGTAGAGGAAGCAGCAGCTTGTGACATTTTGCCTTGCTTACAAGCATTCACCGCCTGCGACAGTCGGGCTTGTTTCAGTGACTTCGATTCTCCGTCTTCCGCCAGATCAGAGGTCCTCTTGGCTCCATTCACATCTTTTTGTTAACAATAAAAATACATCAATTTGAAAAATCCTAATTTTTTTAGGCTGTAACTACGAGATCATATCGTCTACTACCAGGGCGCTCTTTCGTCACTTTGACTTTGAGTTCCACTCTACTGTGGGATTCCTAAATTTTGCCTTCGCAGTTTTATTCACCTAGGGTAGAGTTCTTTAACGAGTACATGACATTGAACAGACTCGGGACCATCGTCCCATCCGGAAATCGGTGAGCTCAACGTTTTTTCACCTCCCAGATAAAAAATCTCGACCGTGTTTCGAACCCGCGATCTTGAGCAGGTTCCTTACACTAATCCCCCTCCCCCTCTCAAATCATTCAGGGATCCAATAACTGTTTTTGAATCTAATTTTTAGAGCACCGGTAGCTCAGAGATGGTGTGCTTGTCGACTGAGCTCAAGATTGCGGGTTCGAAACCAGACCAAGACCCTAGGTGAATAAACCTGGGCAGGCAAAATTTAGAACTTCAACTGGCGAGTGGGGCTCATGTTCGCCAGTGACGAAAGAGCGCTCTAGAAGGAGGCGATATGACCTCATAATTGAAGTAGGCATGGGTCACTAATTAAAGTGTATATTTTACTACAACAGCAAGACAGAAGTGTATAAAGCTTTTAAAAATAAGTCTGAATTTTGACCAATACCTACTAGGTGATGATGATCGATCTTATTAGGCACTTCTTCAACTTCCTTTCCATGCCTCTGTCTTGATTTACATTTAGCTTGGGCTTCATACGATTTTTGGACTCGCCTCCAGAGGACAGTTTTGGGTATATTAAACACTTCGGAAGCACGTTTCAGGCTCATTCCATCTTGAAAAATATAATATCTTAAAAAAATCGCAAAGAAAGTAAGATTTAAATAACCAGATTTAAAGAAAAATCTCCACTCCAATACACAAACTATTAAGATGGATTTTAAACAGATTTCGCCACCTTAAAACAATAATACATTTTAATGGTCTTAAAACGCAATCTCGTGTGTCACAAAAAATAATGTTTTTAATGGTTTCAAAGTAGTCATGATGCATCTTCTAAGAAACTGAAACCAAACTGAAGTAGAAAAATAATAGGCAATTAGATTGAAAATTACCCGTTTGGCATCTGTTTCAATTCAACCCGGAATATTAGATATTTAACAATTCCTCTAGGTTATTATTACGTAAATGTATAGTTAATGCTTACGGAATAACTTCAATTGCTTATAAATTATCCAATCAAAATAGTAAAACAACAGAGGCCCATTACTTTCATGAGAAATTAGGGTTTTCAACAGTTGTAGAGCTTCGATATTACTTTTGGGTTGTGTAAGGAGATTCTGAATCCTTATATAATATGATACTTAACATTTCTTGCAGAGATATTGTGAAACACTTAATAAAAATAAAGAAACGTATGTTTTTTAAAAAAATAATGTCTATTTCACAAAATATATATACAGGGTGTCCCAGATAAACGGGCCACAATCCAAATAATTCGGAAACGATTAGTGCTAGCAAAATTTTACAAAGAATGAAAGTTGTACGTCGCAACGAGTGGTATGCAGTGGTGGGAAAAAAAATGAAAAATTTAATGTAATAGGGCCTAAATGGCTAACGGAAGGAAAAGGTTTCCTTTTAAGCCCATTAACAATTAACACAATTTAAAAGTACTTAAAAAGTTGGGAAGAACCCCGCAAAAAAAATCTTTATACCTCTAAAACTACCGGAGATTTGTTGGTTCAAAATCTGAAAAGTTAAAATTTTATTTAGTCCCTGCGATTCTGAAGGTCTTGTGGCATCAAAAATTGATGTAAAGAAATGTGAAATGGGTGGTATTTATGTTCTTTCAGAAACCTATGTATAAAACTTCTAGAAAAGCCAGTACGCCTTGTTAAATTTCTAATGCTGATGAGCTGCATCAAACTTGCTATGACACTCCCCTATAATAAGGGTCATATCTACTATCTCACTAGCGCTGAACATTTTTTGCAATATTCAGTGAACAATTCTTATCTTATACTGACCAAGAACTAAACAAATAAAGTAATAAAGGTAATAACAAAAAAATCATAATATAGATTTGTAACATTTGTGCTTTAAGTCTTTATTTATTGGTTAGACAGACTTCATAATAATAATAATGCCTTTACTAACATTTGCAAAAGTCCATATTACCTAAAATACTGTCCAAATCTTCAGAAAATGTTCAAAATATGGCTCAAATTATGACCTTTTATTATTATAATTATTACAATCTGAGTATTTTTATATGAAAGTAAAGAAAAAAATACATTAAGAACCATTCTTAACTTCAGTTACAATACTCACTCTTCAAATGTTTAACACGTCAAACACTGGGTTTAACACTTTTCAGATTTTGAACCAACATATCTCCGGTAGTTTTACAGGTATAAAGATTTTTTTTGCGGGGTTCTTCCCAACTTTTTAAGTACTATTAAATTGTGTTAATTGTTAATGGGCTTAAAAGGAAACCCTTTCCTTCCGTTGGCCGTTTGAGCCCTATTACATTAAATTTTTCATTTTTTTTTCACACCACTGCATACCACTTGTTGAGACGTACAACTTTCATTCTTTGTAAAATTTTGCTAGCACTAATCATTTCCGAATTATTTGGATTGTGGCCCGTTTATCTGGGACACCCTGTATAATATGGTACTCAATATTTGTTAAGTCGTGCCTGAAGATGGTAGTAATACCGAAAGTACTCCCATATTATATATATTTTGCGGAATAGATAATTTTTTTTTTAAACATACGTTTCTTTATTCATATATAATATATTTATCACAACATCACTTCTCCTATTTATTTTTTGCATTTTCAAAAAGTAGCAATTACAAACGTTTCGGAAAGCACTCCCATCATCAGTATCTATAAAACATGTTTTCTTTATGTTAACATTCCTTCTGTCGATCAGAATCTTCCTTCTATGGAACATATTTATTGACTTGACCTCTACATTCAAACACATTGAATGTAAAGGTCAACATAATAAATATGTTATACAAAAAAAATATATATATATAGATAATGATGATGGGAATGCTTCCCAAAATGTAGTTGCTATTTCTTAAAGAAACAAAAAAAAATGGGAGAAGTGATGCTTTGATAAATATATAATATATACTTTGTTTGAACACTAAATGTATATTCGGTACATATATTTGGTATAATCTATATGTATATACTTGAACACATACTGGCGACAGCCTGAAGAGCTGGATGACACTCCTGCGTGGAGTGTTCCTTCCTGGTGACGATGGACAGTCCAGAGTGCTGCTTGGCCTTGGAGTAGAGTGTTGAACGGGGGATCTTGTGGACTCGTGAAGCCTCCATCAGGCTAACACCTCGCTCCATGTCTCCAAGGGCCTTGTATAAACTTCCTTCACTGAAAAAAAAAGGAAAGAAAAATAATTGTTTTGTACAAATGTTATCAGTCGGAACTGAAAAGGTGAAAATAAGGATACATGAACCAAATTACCGAATGAGAAAAAAAAAAAAAAAAATGGCATATAGATTGCAGAATCAATTACTTCGGACGATATTTCACAAATTTGGGAATACTCTACACATCTTTAATTGAGGCGCCCATTATCAAAACGCAACATACTATTTTTGATAGATTTTGAATTAGGTATCAACGACACGTGTCTCTGAACGAGGAATCCGGTGATGAGGTTCATTTCTTTCAAATTCGGTCATATCCTGCGTTAAAATGCATCTGGAAAGTGGAGTGAGGTTTAAATTTCGCCACATCCATTTCAGACAATGAATAGCTGTAGACCTCCACTCGTTCGCCTCTATATCACACTCGTACATATATAAGTACATAATATCACTATCGGAATAAATGTATTTAATTTCAGATGGTCGACTTTTGCGGTCGGCCTACATAGGAAATTACTTTTGAAATTGAGGTTATTCACATATATTTGCGTTGCTTACTGATTATTTCCACTTTTCTTATTGTGCTTTGCCTTTTAGTTTATAAAACAAAAAAAAATATAGAACTAATGATATAGATTTAAAAAATTCAGATGATACAGAAGTAACTTCTTTTTGTTAAATACCTGTACTTTTTGCCATCTTTTAAGCGTCTTCTTTTCTCTAATGTATTTTCTAAGCTCTTCTCTTTGTCGTCTAAACTCTCCTGAAAATGAGATCAAAGCACATTAGTTAAACAACTGCTAAGGTACCGCAGAAATTAATCATACACATGTAATTCTTCACAGTGATTGGAAAATGAACAAACATTGAAAATTTCCAAAGGTGAATGTTGACAGAAAAACATTCATTTAACGAGACCGTTTTATAGTCGCTAATGTCATTTTCTACTATTTCTAAGTTTTGTCATTATGCGTGACAAGATTTCATCTTAAATATTTCACGAAATACTTACTACGCTTTTTGAATCTTCGATAGAATCGTAAACTTGACATTTTTCAGAGAAAATGTCCTTCTCAATGATTACTTCACAAGGATCACAAAGCCCTGTTTCTTCCTCTCTATAGGCAGGTAGGTGATTAATAATCTAGTGAACATGGAAAGCGACTATGAGATTACTAACTAGAAAATAATAATATCAGACATACTGCAATGGTTAATACCTCAGCTAACCCATGAATTTTCAACGATTCCGCAGCCTTTAAAACAGAAACGAATTGATCGTGGTCAATGTTAACTAATTCTCCTTTGTAAATAAAGTTTATAATAACTCTAACATCATCAACTTTGATGCCACTCAATATAACGACAGGATGCTTACAAGGAACATTGTTTAAGATCTCCTGAAATTAAAATCATAGTGGTGTTTATCTCCAGAATTGTTTTTAATACTTATTATAAAACAAGGCACATTTAACAAATACATCGAAAAACTTGGACAATTTTTAAATACCTGAAAATATGGGCTTCCAGCGGACAAAATAATTCTATGACATTTAAAAATGTGACCGTCTGCACATATAGACACATCGGCTAATTCTTCAGATTCATAAAGATTCGAAAAAAAATTGCCTAAATGATTATGGTAGTTGTCCCACTTCATATAATAATGCTGAGGCGAGCTCATTTGGAAAATAATTTCTTAGCAGAGTAATTTAAACCAAAAACAATCATACTATTACTGAAACATAATGTACATTAAATCCTTCCAGCAGTTCTTATATTAATTTCTAACAAAATATGAAATGAAAACGAAACCTCCAAACTGTTTTAATAAGAAATACTGAATCGATAACTGTAACAATCGAATTAAATTTTAATTATAAAAAAATGTATAATACATTAAAAGAGAGTAAGGGTAACTCTAGTTTAAATAATTTCATAAAACATACTTGGATATTTAACATTTTTTTATATATCGAAGTGGGAAATTTGGCTTCATTCTGTAGGTGATGGAAGGGGGGATGATGCAAGTTGCCAAAAATGGAAATGGAAGCACCGTTATTTTACTCCGGTATCTAAATCTGGAGAAAATGTATGAAGCTTCGGATGATTAATAATAATTTAAGAACATTTCGATGTTCTAGAGACCAATGACATGAACATGGGTCCGATCCGTTTTGGCTGTCAGTGGTATCATATCGTTGGCTACTCTGTGATAAGACGAAAACACTGCAACTCGCGATGTGTCCGAAATGGATTCGTGCTCCACGTTAACAATTAAATTTAGTTGTATTGATTTTGTTACATAACATGAGGATAAGACTGGATATTGTTTTTGAACTTGGGGGTTCTACGAGCTTTGTAACTCCTTGGTAATGTTTCACATCAAATATTATTGGATTCTATACATTTACTGTACTTCTGCCGGAATTTTTAGTCTTTTTCTTTTTATTCATAAACAATGTGAAGATGTAAAAAATTGGGTTTTCTACGATGGCGATGAAATATTTCTGAGAGAATACGACTACATTGTAGGTAAGATTTAATCATGTTTCAATCTATAATTTATTCCTTAAAAATACAAAACACATGAAAACAAGTTAAATATGATATGATTGCAGTGGGCGGTGGTAGCGGGGGCTCAATAGTGGCGAAGCGGCTTGCTCAGGATCCGTCCAGCAAAGTACTGCTCCTAGAGGCTGGCGAAAATCCGTCCATCCTGCACGAGATACCTGTCACTGCCCCCATGCTGCAAGGCTCACACACCGACTGGGCCTATCGCACCCTACCTCAGGACAACGCTTGTCTTGCTCTTCAAGGAAGGGTCTGTCTCTTTCATTACATCATTATGATGTTAGGTTAATTTCCTTCCCGTTTTCTTAGTACTTGTCCTACCAACTTCGAGTTTGTTATTTTTACTGTGTTAATTATTTTTCAAATAATTAATTTGAATAAAAATGTAAAATATAGAACGTTTACAAAGCAAGAGACGAGAATAATGGATATAATTTGATTTATGAAGGCCAACATTTTTTATTACTACGCAATATTTATGTTAATTTTTTTATAATTAATTGTTAATTAAGTATAGAATATGCTAAACGTCCCCATTAAAAAAAAAAAAAACTGATTATATTTATTTTAATTATGGCTCTGGTTTCATTTTTTATTTCGTCATGCAATTTGTTATATGCAGTCGGTGCTATGAACGAAATGTGCTGTTGTCCAATAGTTTTATAACGAAAAGGTATAATATAAGTATGAGAAGATCATAGATTTATTCCAGTGTTGTAGGTATTATGAGAACATTTACTAAAAATTTTAATGAATGAAATAAATACAGCTTCCTATGCTTAATACGGAAAGTTCTTCAAATAATTGTTTAGATAGGGTTCTGTGATGTTTGTTAAATATGTATATTTTTTAAGTAAAACTTTGTGGGAGTTATGTAAGGGTATTAAATTGGTTTTATACAATCCACCCCAAGCAATGATGCCATATGCAATAACAGATTGCAACTTGATTCAGATGATTCTGATTTTACCCATTAAACTTATTCTATGACTGGCATTAGCCTCTTACAGTAACCTATTGCTTGCTGAAGGCTAGATATGATATGTGTGTTGATGATTGATAGAGTGGTGATGCCTAATGCAGATGAGTCGATGGCCTATGGGGAAGGTGGTGGGAGGCACTAGCCAGCTCAACTACATGATCTACTTGAGAGGTCACCCCCGGGACTTCGACCTCTGGCCTCCCGGCTGGTCCTGGCAGGAGGTGTTGCCCTACTTCAGGAGGTCCGAGTCGCAACTTGGCATCTATAAACATGATGGTAAATTTTTTTCTCTGTCGCCAGTTACGGGACAAAAGTTCCATATAACTTGTATCTAATTAGTTCTCTCTCAGAGTGTATGTACCTTCTGCCCCATGAAAACACTAACTTATCAAAAGAACAAGAATGGAAAAAATTAACAAAAACAGTAAGACTTGCTCATTAAAAATTAATTTTCTTCATTAATTCATTTTCTTCATGCAATTTGTTATATGCAGTCGGTGCTCTGAACGAAATGTGCTGTTGTCCAATTGTTTTATAATGAAAAGGTATAATATAAGTATGAGAAGATCTTTTTATTCCAGTGTCCGAATACATTTTTTGCGTTCTGTGTTGATATAGTGGAAATACTAATGAATAAAATAAAATGATAGATAAAACACTTGTTTTTTGAACACTTATATTGTCTAATTCCACAAACATATACTTAAATGCCACCGTCAGCACAATGTTCAACAATAAATTATTGTTGAACATTGTGCTGACGATGGCGTAAGCCGAAACCGGTACACATTTAAGTATATGTTTGTGGAATTAGACAATATAAGTGTTCAAAAAACAAGTGTTTTATCTATCATTTTATTTTATTTTTATTCCAGTGTTGTAGGTATTATGAGGCCCTTTGGTTTTTTTATTCGGGAGGTAAAAAAATTACTTTATTCGCTAGAATCTACATATTTATATACCAAAACATTACTGATTAATAAAAGATTACGACACCATGGAATCTTTGAATATCCACACCATAGTAACTAACTTTTACAGAACCATCTGCATATTATATGTTCATTTATTAGTTATTCACCTACGAAACGTTTCAGTGAGTCCTGATACACTTCTCTGTAATATTCTACTTATATTTATTATGTATTTTAGTGGAGAGCCACGGTGCTGATGGGCCCATCTACGTCTCGGATGTGGAGATGATAACTGAGTTCGGAGCTCGTCTCCTCGAGGGAGGAGCTTCTCTTGGGTATGAGGTGGACCGAGACTTGAACAGCGCCTCACAGCCTAGTCAGCCTCCAGGCGGGATCATGCGGACCCAGGTGACAGGCCGGTGGGGCAGACGGTGGAGTGCACAAAAGGCATTGCCACCTCTAGCCTCCAATCTTAATTTGGTCACATCTGCCACTGTGGAAAAGGTATAGTTAAAATTCCTATAAATATCTGCTTTAGAAGAAAACTTTAAACTAATAGAAAATAGAATTCAAAATTTTATCTATCAACGAATAAAATACTAAAATCATTTTTCGATAGATATGTCTAAAAGTTGTCTTTTGTTTTTAGGTTCTTCTTCGTGAGGGCTTTGAAGCGTACGGAGTGGCAGTTCGCAGGAAGGGTTCTTTGACAGAAGTGCGGGCTAGGAAAGCTGTGGTTCTTAGTGCTGGCGCAGTTGGCACTCCCAAGATACTCATGCTGTCCGGCATAGGGCCTAAGAAACATCTTCAGAGTCTTGGGGTAACAAAATTGTATTATTTTTCCCAAATTTATTCAGTTAATATCTTCCCACAAGAACGACTCAAGTCTATTTTTGTGAAATGTTGTTTGTTTTTGTGACTCATGCTCGGACTTCACCTATGAGGTTTTATCGCCTTTTAGCAGAGTGCTTTCTCGTCGATCTGGAAGACATGAGCCCGACTCTACTGTGGGAGTTTCAAATTTTGCCTACCCAGGTTACCTAGGGTCTTATCGAGTAGGATAGGATAGGATTTGGAGTTTAAGGACGCAAAACAGCAAAGGTCATCAGCGTCCAATCTCATCGAGTATCTGCCATTGCACCGACTTGGGACTATCGCTTAATGTCCGAAGGAGGGTTTAAGGTTTTTTAACCTCCCGAATAAAAAACCATAGGGCCTCGGCCGAGCTTCGAACCCGCAATCTTGACCATAGTAGGCAATCACGCTACCTCCGCTACCGGTGTCCGGTGTCGGAAATCGTTGAAAGTAACGAATTATTGGTTATGTGGAAATTAATTGATATACATTGTTCATCAGTAGAGAGAAAAAACAGATAAAGTAAAATTGGGTGTCTTGAAAATAAAAATTTTAGTTCATTGTATGAAGCTGACTCATTTCCTTAGATATTTACAAAATATTTATTTGTATTTGATATTACTGTAGAACAGTTCCATATTATTATTTGTAATACAAATATGCCCCCTCATGCAAAACGAATACTCTCGTGTGTCAAATATAAGCTTGAAGTGAAAAACAAAAGTCTGGTGTGACCGTAACATAACTTCTTTATGAGGTGTACCTTGTAATTGTTCCCTTCCGAAGCAGACACTTATTGAAAGGCACTTGTTCTGTTGATCGTGTCAGATTAAGGTGGCGGTGGATCTACCAGTGGGTGAGAACTTGCAGGACCACCTCACCACAGGGCTCGACCTCATCTTCTTCAACAGCTCTCTTCCAATCTCCTGGCAATCCATTCTTCGGGCTCCTATAGACACCTATCAACTCCTCCGACATGGAAACGGTGAGTCACGTTAGCATGGCTGGTTGGCCTATTTTATAATGTTATTGTAGAATATATTATTATAGCATCATTTCTCACATTTATATTTTGCCTTCTCAATAAGTAGGAATTACAAACGTTTCGGAAAGCATTCCTGTCATCAATGTGTTCTTTATGTTAACATTCCTTCTGTCAATCAGAATCTTCCTTTTGTAGAACATATTTATTGAGTATTACTTCTTTATTCCATCTGTTTAAATGTAGAAGTCGACTCAATAAATATGTTATATAAAACGAAGATTCTAATTGACAGAAGGATTGCTATTTTTTGAGAAGGCAAACAATGAATGGCAGAAGTATAATAATATATTATATATGAATTAAGAAGCTCCTTACACAACCCAAAAAGTAATGTTATTATAAAATAATATTCATGAAAGTATTCAAGGCTTACCATTACAAAATTATTCGTTATTCTTGTAATACTTTCACGAATATTATTTTTGTTCCTTATTCGTCATCGGCGAATATATTTTGCACAATTCTGGTGGCAATTGTTTCCGGAAAATGTCCAACCAGAGGAATCCAGTTCTACTTAAGGAAAAGTGGTTTCATCAAGCCGTCATTAATTGTTTACCTAAGATGGTGCAATTCTGAATGTCAAGTGAGAAAGGAGAAAATTATTAGTTTTAAGTAGATTTAAGTATCGTGTCACTTATACTGCAAAAAACAGTCTTGTAAAACTGACTGTGCATTCAGAAGAACTATGCAAATAATATTTATTTTTCCCAACTGAATCTACCATTTTGTTGTCATGGATTATTTTGAATGTTACAATCACAGATATAATGAGACAATTTGGTGAAAGGAACTTTCAGTGCTGGCTTTTCGATTCCCGGAGTTGTCAGTTATTTTTCTTTAATTTGTTCAATTAAAAATAATTTTAAAGAAAAAGCTGCCATTGTAGTAGAGTTAATCTGCAACTAGAAAAGAGTATTTACCTGTAGAGGGATCGTTCTTTCTGTCCGAGTTTGGAGTGTATAGAGACGTTCAAACAAACACTGTACAACATAGAGATTCAATAGCTTTGTCTTGCAGGAACCTCGTCACTCGAGGATTTCATTCCTCCACGAAACTAGAATGCTACTGATCTGTGGTCGTAGAGGACCTCATCATGTTATTTTGTCATTAATTACACTCGTTAAAGAACCCGACTGCTGCCTTCCTCTGGTCAATTCCCAAAATAATTGTATTAATTCTCTAAGTAACTACCAAAATGTTTTGCCGAAGTAGCCGTCGCTATGTTACAGCAGCAGATGCAGCTGATATGATTATATGTACTAAATGTAAATGGGTTTCTGTAGGCATATTGAGCCATCCGGGTACAGACATAGTAGGTCTGTTCCATTCTGACGGCGGCCCGCGGCCCGACATACAGATCATGGCACTCCCTGCTGGTCTCTCAACAGACGCTGGCGTTGTGCTTGCTCCTGCCATGGGCATCAGTCAACAGGTATCTAGTTCTGAACTCTTATTCCGTTTATCAACCACATTTTTTTGTTTTTCTCGTAATTTTGCGCTATGCTCTCAAAATCGTTATTTTCGGTCAGAAAGAGTTTATATATAGTGTTTTCTTGAGCCATAAAACGTTCTGCTAAGTTAATTAGAAGCCGAGGTATGGCGTTCAGAATAAGTATTTCTGTCCGTTCATGTGATCTCCTGAATTATCCTTATTCTGATTATTTTCAAACTTTGCACAAAAATCGTTCTTGTAAAAAGAAAGGTGATGTTCTTTTAACAGAAAAGTTGGGCCATCTGGTGGGACAATGTAGTTCTTGATTTTTAGTTACGAGTAGGAATCAAATATGATATTTATTTTGGAGTTTGTGATGTATTAAAGTGGACTTCGTGTCAGTTGCGCCCCAATATTTGAGATTAGCGGCAGATGAGCTGAGTCCCTGAGTAAGAGTTTTTTCTTGTTGTTTTCTTCCTTTTTTAATTATATTATTTAAAAATTCCCCTTTTCGGATAAACATTTATTGAATTGTTTTTAGGTTTGGAAAGATTATTTTTCTCTCTTCGTCGGCCGCCAAGTGGCAACACTGCTTCCAGTTCTTCTCCATCCTGCAAGTCGTGGATGGATCCGACTTCAGAGTAGTGATCCATCCCAGCCACCCCTCATCAACCCTAAATATTTGTCTCACCCTGAAGACGTTGCCACTCTCACTAGAGGTTCGTATTTTTTTATTAATCCCTGTATTATATTTTTAATAGTTATTATTATTGGGTTCTAACTCGTATTGTCCAATTTATCCATTTCCTGTTTTGTTGTCTAGTTATTGACTATCTTAAATTTTTACCATGAATAGGGGGATCGCAAAAAAAAGTGCTCGACGACATATAAGATGTTTACCTGGCTTAATAGTTTCGTGTGTTATTTGTACCTAGAAAAATAACTACATCAGACGATTGATGACTAATGACAAGACTAATACCTGTGATCATGCATGTCAATGACATACTTTTTGACTCGTAGTTAATTATTCAAAACTAACTGTCAAGCAAATGTGTAGTTACCGTCAGATATTAGTCGATTTGTTCTCCACTCTAGCTGCTATCAATACTCGTATATTAATCCAATATCCTATCTCGTTGAAGATGCTCAGGACTTTTTTGAAATTTTGTTTCCCAAGCCCTCTAAACTGATGAATGCCTTACCGAAGATTCTCCATCGGAAGTGTGAGTAACCTTTACATACAACCAGGATATTTAGCGTGTTTTCCTGAGACTCTTCACATCTTCTACAGGATGGGTATTGAGGACAAGACCCATTGTAAGAGGCGTGTTTCTTTCTGTTTGGTATCCTGTTAAGTACTCAGTTGCCTTCCTCAATGCCCTTACTATCCAGTTCTCTAATTAACTCTGTTTGGCTGTCGACAGCCTGGTAATTTGTTGACATGTCTGTACTTTTTTGTCAGTTCGCCCCTGCTGACTACTGATATTTATTGTTGGTACAGGTTTGCGACTGGTACAGAGACTTGTGGAGGCCACGGAGGGTGCCTCTCTGAACCAGGCCCCCTTCCCAGGCTGTTTCCACCTCCAGTTTGACACGGACCCTTACTGGGAGTGCTACCTCAGGCAGCTCACACTCACTTCCTATCATCCAGCCGGTACCGCCGCCATCGGCCCTGTTCTTGCTCCCGATCTCAGGTATTTGTCTAGTACTCTATGTGTGATCATGAGATAATAATCTTATCAAATATGGAATATGCAGGATGAATTGTGAGAGCTTTAGTTAAAAAATGAAGCTGTTTTTATTAACCGACCGTTGATACACGCTATTCTGAAGCATAACATGGACTAATAATACTCCCACCTGAGTTAATTAGGAAAAATTATCTAAAGAATTATATTACTTAGCCGAATTTCCTTATCTTTATATTCAGTTACCATAGCTATTTATGATAGAAAGGTTTGTCCTGCAATTTCATAAACTGAAAAAGTGTTACGATATCTTCTTATTACTGTCAAAGGTGGTAAAATATTTTCAGCTGTTTATTTTGGGAAAATCTAAAATTTACTAAGTACAGCCAATACAAAACTTTTACCAATATGCTCTAGTCGATAGGCCTAGCTATAAAGAATAAACAGAATTGAAATTAAAAGCTTAAATTTATAAATGAAACAGAAATAAAAATCTGATAACATGATTTTTGGAATGATGTCTTCAATGTTATTGTTTTTATTTATGCGTGTAATTACCATTTCCTCGATCTATCTGCGCAGTGTGCTGAAGACCCGAGGTCTGTTCGTGGCGGATGCCTCAGCCATGCCCTCCCTCACCAGTGCCAACATCAACTCGGCCATCCTGATGGTAGCAGAGCGGGCTGCAGACTTCATCCTCAGCTACTCGGCCAGCCTCCGCCACACCTCCCAGCTCCTCCACTTCTTCCTTCCTTCTCACTTTACTCCTATATAGCTCTTTAGCTGCTATTAATTACCTTCTTCCTAGTCAGGGCTACCATTCCTTCTAAGTTTATGGTGTTTTCAGAACTCTGCTTTTCCATGAGCTTGATCCGCTAATACTACTTATTAGTTGAGACCGGACTTCGTCATCTTGCATATTTTTTGATTTTTTTTTCATCTCGTTGAATACTTCTACGAGTCACGCGAATAGGATTGTGTACACACAATGTAGCTCTTTATAGTACATATTTGACCATATATTTATTTAATTGCATATTTGGGCCTTTTGTTTCATATATTAATTTTAATTTTGTTTATTATGCGCATTTGGAACAGGAAACGCTAAGTTACTTTATATTTTACTCCACTTTTTATGATGCCAAAAAAATCAAATCAAATCTAAGATATAAAAGTCTGTTAGTGTTTGTATTTGTAGAAAATAAATTCAATATTTTTTCGGAATATATATCGATGGTTGTTCAGAGCGAACATATTTTCCTGTCCTTAAACTCCTGTTTATATCGTCTCCTGGTTTTATCGTTTAAAAAAATAATAAAATAAAATAAGCATTCATAAGTACTCATCGTAAAATTCTGATTAAAAAATTGAAATATAAACAATCGGAAGGTTTTCCAAAAATTACTTTCACTGTTCTGTTCTGGAAAAAATGGGGGTATAGGAAGTCTTCTTTATCGCCCTTGACCGTTTTCTTTTTTTTACTGCTCAATGCATGTTAATCGGTTTTTTGGCTATAAGTAGTGGTACCTACTTAAGAAATCAGTTCTCAAAATCAATTAACCATACAATTAAATTATGGATGTACTTTTGCTTCAAAAAAAAGAAATAATTGACTCAACAAAAATGTATAAGTGAGAATATATCTCTAGTTGAACTGACATCACTCATTTTGCAGTATTGTGAACTATCAGTTTTAGAATGGTCCTTTTCGCTCAATTTTTTTTCTGCTATTGTACAACTATGGATTTTAATTCTTTTCAATACTTCTCTTTTATTGTTTCTTTGATATTAGTAGAGTCCCTAGTCTTGGTTTAGGGGTAGGGTAGTTTTTCGGTTAAATGTATTTTCTGGGCATCAGTGCTTGTTAAAGTTTCTGTGTTATTTTTTGTATTTATAAAATAAGAGTCAAAACATTCTAGTCAAGCATTTTATTACCAGTGTAGAAATATTAATGTACTTTCTCATTGAAGATTGAAATTAGGACAAGACATATCTTAAAATAATTGTTTTTTAACTAAGAGTCTGCCCCTGCTTGCTTTGCCCACTAACCGCCGGGGATTCGCTCCCTGTACCCGCGAATCAATTCTGTGTAGTTTTCAGAAATGATATTAGAAATAGACATATTAATTTAAACAATACGATAAAAAGGCAGGGCTCACAACTTTTTTTTTCTCTATTAAACAGAGGACAGCTAGGACGGATTGACGTTCATATAACAGACATGCACTCTATCTAACTAATGCTTAAATAAATACACGCGGATGACATAGACATACAGAATAGATGAAAAACATACTCATGTATTACAGTCATCCTGAAGCGCGCACATACTGAGGCACCGACAGCTCCTATCGTGTATAAACTGCGTTGGATGTTAAGCCTACTGCTACAAAATGCTCTCAATGCTCGCCCAGTCAGCGGTGGACGACGCTATAAATTGCCACTACCAGCTCATTCTGTTCATTCAGAGCACCCCAAATTGATGCGCCCCTAATTCCCCTTCCATTGTATGCTGAGATTGATGTTAAACCCTAACGGTTTAAACACATTTTTTCCAATTTTTTTTAACACTATAATGTTGGATGCCTCCTATATTCATCTCCAGGGTGAGATGGATATTAGGCTTAAGACTAGAACATGCTACACATGCCAGCAACCCTGGAATGGACGCCGTGAATACCGTTACGTTTGTATGCTGAAGTGGTTGTTAAGCATAAGCATATTGCCCTCGTATTACACCAATATCGATTTTATATGATAAAAAGAAAGTAACGTAATTGACATGAATAACCACCCTGAATGTTACATAATAATATCCCTATCTCCTTTCATTAGGATTAGACATGAAGTAGAGACACTTAGATGATTCGAACCAAGATAGTTGAGTGGATGGTGGGTGGAGCGAGCGGACCATACTCCAAGATTGCCGAAGTAGGGCGTCTTAGAAAATCATTTAATATTATACTGTTAATTATGTCTAATATCGTTCCAAGCTTCGCATTGATATATGGATACATGTCAGATTCTTTTCATATTTAGTAAGTTATTATGTAGAAATGTCTAATTAGGTTAAGGGTAAACGTGCAATGTGAACCACATATTGATCAATGTAAGGAATATATTAATTAACCACATGTACGAGGTTGCAAAATGGTTCATCATTAGATATAACATTTACTATATGAATTGTTAGTGATGGGCAAGTTTCCTTTTATTTATTTATTTCCTAATAGCTCCTAATTCCTCCCAAGTCATTATTGATTTGTATTTCTGCAAAAATCCTGTTTTCTCTAGCACATTTTCACATAAAAAGGAATTTAACATATATAATAATTGAAGTGGTGTTCCGAAAATAAGTTTCAGTTTTGGAGTTGGCCTTAAAGGCGGAGCTTAGCCCCTAGACTCATTCCCACTCCTAAAGAACTCATTCTCTCTTATATTGCTGTGAAGGACGGGAGAATGCCCCTCTATTATATTCCAATTCGCCACACAGACTTTAGCGAAACCTTCCCTTTCGGCTTCAAAATTACTTCTTAAGCTGTGTCCACACTGTGCCGATCGGCAATGTTGAACGACATGGTCGGCTTTTGCCCTGTCCACATTAACTCAGTATGTGTGGACGTGTCGACCGGCACAAATGAATTTAAAATCGTAGTTTAAAAGTGTTTAAATAAATCTATAGTGTTTAAATAAATGTTATTTGTTTCATATTCATATTAATTTTTAATTTAAAATTTAATTTTATGAGTGATTCGGATGATGCTGCAGCGGCGGCTGCGGCAATTATCATTGCAGTTGCTGGAAGTCAGCAACATCGTTGTCGTCGCCGCCCAAGAAGGTTTTGGGTTAGGCCCAGTCTTGTCCGAGGCAGAAAAAAGTATAGTACGGAGGAATTTTTGAAGGATTTAGTGCTTGATAATGTTGATGAATTAAACTTAGAATACAGAAATGACATTGGCTTTAAAAACTTCTTTCGATTGAAAAATTCCGATTTTGAAAATCTCTTAAGTATGATTGCGCCGAAAATAATTATAAAAGACACGCCATTCAGACAAGCAATTCCAGTGAGCTAGCGCCTTGCAGTAACGCTACGTTTTTTGGCTACTGGTGATTCCTATGTTTCATTAGGCTACGTTTTGAAGATATCAAAGCAGGCAATATCGTACGTTGTACCAGAGGTCTGTGATGCCCTGATAGCTGCGGATTTGTAGGATCCCACAGTAAATTACGCTCGCGGTACATTTCAATAAATGTAATTGTTTGTTCGTCACTCCAACTCATGGCGTATAAATAACTAAATAATTAATAAACTAAATAAAAAATAACCAAACCAATAGCAAAACAAACACGGAATGACTGAACAGTCGATCAACACGTCCACACTGCTGTTGATAGTGTTGATCGCTTTGGTTTCCTTTGATCCGTACCGACTTGATTTGGGTTGCGTTCGGTTCGGCCCGGCATCATTCGACAAGGCCGGGCGGCACGTCCATACTTGTTCGGCATTGTCACATTGTCGATCGGCACCATTCGGCATAGTGTGGACGTACCTTTACTGTCTAATTTTAATAACTCTCTCAAATCAAAGTTTATACAGAAAACTCTTATTGATTTGTTAGTAATTCACCATCGCCTATTTTATGAAACAAAACGTCTATTTTCATTCGAATATTGGAAACTTGCCCAATCTCATATTCTCTTATAAAGCTTTTATTTTTCTTAAATAAGCACGATATTTATGAAAGTAGTTCATTATTTGAATGTGCTATGTGATACATGCATCTAAACATATCAAAATAGTGTACTTAACGCAAATTGACAATTGTAGATTTTTAAATAGGCTTATGTTAAAAAAGAAAAGGAGAGAAATGCTGTGGCTATACTCGCTACATCCAAAGAACATACATTATGTAAACATTGCAAGACTGAATAGTTTGGAGGACGTGCCATCAGATTAACTTAAAAAAACATAAATATATAGTACTATTCCCAACTCATATTTCTATTGTCTGTAATATACAACGAATAATAGAGAGAAAAAAGGTAGTAGGATTCCATCTATTGTGTAATTTTTTGAAATTGAAATATACGTAAATGTAGCCTGAAATATTTGTTAAATGCAATTAGTCGTTTAGCCTGCAGTTCCCAAACTGTGGTATACCCATTTTTTAATTTTAAATTTTAATCAGAATAATGAATCATTATACAGAAGTATGCAAGCGCATCCTTCCCATCATAACGGTAAAATTTTAAGTTTGAAAAGCTTTCTTATTTGTTAGTTGTTGTATAATTACTTAAATTAGAAGTGTATTGCAAGTAATGATTACTTTGATGTTTTAACTAGACTATAATAGTTTTTCTAACATGAGTTCAAGTAGATGTATTATTAAAAATTATAAAGAAAACTTTTTTTTTTTAATACTGTCTATTTTACAAAATATATGGTAGTACTTTCGGTATTGCTACCATCTTCAGCCATGACTTAACAAATCAGTATTTTTTGATGGTAGCAATACCGAAAGTACTTCCATGTATTTTATATATTTTGTGAAATAGACAATATTTTTTTTAAAACACGTTTTTTCTTTATAATTTTTATTAAGTGTTTCACAATATCTCTGAAAAAATGTTAATTATCAGATGTGTTTTTGTTACCTCAATAACAATTATGTTTTTCTACAAATTACTGCGATGTTTTTTTTTTTTTTTAAATTTTTACAATCCAATTATAGATGACAATCTGATGAACCTTTTCATAGTCACATATCTATTTTTATTTGAACTTCTTTCGTAGATTTGTTATTTTTCTTGATTACCCTTGTAGAAGCTTGTAGTGTACTTTCATTTGGTCCACTTAATTGTATCTATTGAACATTTGTTTGAGAGAGATTAATGTTAACATTTTTGTTTGTGAATACTAAACTAAATCGTTATATACTAAGTACAATTATGTAAGAATGCACACCTCATTAAATTTTAGTTTATTATTCAAAGCTTCTTGTATGTTTGCAATATGACGTATAAATACATTCAATGCTAGACCATAAAAAGTTTGGGAACTGCCGATCCATTAACAATAAATTAAAAGAAATAGATGCACATGTCTCTTTTCCAATATTTCTATTTTATTAGTATATTGTTAGAACAATTAGTTGTTGTATTAAAAGAGGAAAACAAAACTCAATTACGATTGTACTTTTTGTAATTTTCTTTGATTTCAGAGACAAGCCCACGTACAAAGGAACAATTGTACAGAACCATTCCTTATGTTGTTAGAACAATTGTTCAAAAATTATATAAAATCATTGTAACAGAACATTTATTTCCGTATATTGTTATTAGATGTTGTATTAAATTAAAAAAAAAAAAAAAAAATTCACGATAGTACTTTTTTCTTTATTTATAGTTATACTGAATAACCCATTCACTCATTGAAAACTGACATTATTGCAGAGATATTGTGAAATAATTCAAATGGACTTGAAAAATAAAATAAAACTTGTTTATTTAATATATTGTCTAATTTCACTAACTATATATACATGGGAGTACTTTCGGTATTTCTACCATCCTCAGCCAAAAGCAGTCTTATCTCTTATGCTTTTGGCTGAGGATGGTAGAAATACCGAAAGTACTCCCATGTATATATAGTTAGTGAAATTAGACAATATATTAAATAAACAAGTTTTATTTTATTTTTCAAGTCCATTCACTCATTATTAAATCTCAAAACTACCATGCTCTCTGCCGCTTCGTAGGATAGTATAAATAAAAATGATCAGTTTAAGAAATTCCTTTAATTTCTTCAGTAAATTCTCTGAATGAAAAAGGTGAAAATAGATAGCCTTGTCCTGAATAAAATTTTGACTGGAATTCCATCCAATGCAAACGCAACGCATGTAAAAATGCGGACAGACCCTCCATAACGACCAATATGGCTATTGTGAGAACTGCCCAGAAGCAAAATATGATATACAGAGGTATAGCGCCCAACCCAGAGCCAAGGGAAGAGGATATGTTGAGGCCGGCCACAAAGACCATGTGCCAGAGGACTTCAGCGAGCTGGGAGTGTGCCAGAGAGAGGGCCCAGAGCCGGAGGTAGGAGGCGGTGTAGGATACAGAGCCCAATACGAACTCTATAGTGTGGATACATTGGTGGATGATGATCTCTCCTGCTGAGTGTTGATCACTGTGCTCTTTCTGGTGGAGTTTGCAGGTGGAGTCCTTGGAGATTTGCAATTCCATCCTGCTCAGATCGGAGGAGTGGCGGAGCGCCCGATTCCGCCGTCTGTTAGCCAGTCCCAATGTGATGGCCGGTTTCAGGATGAGCAGCCATGGGATAGAGATGGCAGCCAGCAGCACCAGGACCATCTGCACCCTCTCCTGTATGTTGTACATCATCTTGTCGCAGCCCTCAGTCACCTTGTTGTCAGTGAACAGGATCATACTGATGAAGGTAATGATGATAGACGGCGCGCATGACGTTCCCCTTGGCGTATCAAAGGTCGGACCATATGTGACCCATTTTAGAAATATGAGAAACACTAAATAACCAAACAAACTGGTAAAAAACAACAATTCTGGTATAAATTCACAAAAAATTGAAAGATAGTTCCGAAAGTATATGAGATTGAGAAGATCCAGCCATATCCCAAACCACATCTGAGTAACGCCCAGGATTATGGAGATTTTCATCTTGAATGAATTATAAAAATCAATTTGATTTAGTGCCAGTTTCCAAGCAGGATCCATCCCGAAGGGATAAGGCAGTCCAGTGAAGTCTTCACTAGGATCCAGTTGCAATTCTTTATTTTCCCTTACGGCTCTATCTTCGTAATTTATTTTCCAGCGAGTTCCAAAAATATTCATTTGGATAGCGAAAAAGTCATTATAAATGATTCCTGTGTAAATGGAAGCAATACCCATCAGTAGTATGATATATCGACCTCCGAACATGATCTTCCATATCTCATTATGGATATCCTTAGCTATGAGATCTTTTTCGTACAAAATAATTATGGCAGCGAATAAAGTCATGATTATTCCATGACCCACGTCACCAAACATGACAGCGAACAGAAATGGGAACGTGATAACTGTGTATGGCATCGGGTTCAATTCTTTGTAATTAGCAATGCCGTAAGCGTCAATAATGTTTTGAAAGCCCCTTGTGAACTTGTTAAGTCGGAAGAAAGTGGGGGGTTCTTCACTGTATGTGACCCCTAAGATGATGGGCTTGACGTCAGTTCCATAATTGAAAAGAGTCTCGTCGAGGAAGAGGTCGTTGAGGAGCGGTAGATTGCTGACAGGGAGCCAGCACTCGGCTATGAGGCAGGTCTCCGAGGCATCCACGTTGAACATGTTCATAGTGTTGTAGATTGACTTCATCTTCATCACCTGGATCATCCACCGTTTCAGATTGTGAGCCGCCACCTTCAGCACTCTCAAATACTGTTCATTTGTCGTTGCTATCACTTTTATCAAATCTGCTATTTCAGATTTATTTCTGCTATAAAGATCCAAACATTTTGCCTTACTGTCTGGGATAGTGTACAGCATTGCAGAAAACCCAATGGCAAGTTTTTTTACTGTATTTATAAGCACCTCACCGTGAATCAACACAACGAAAAGAGTTCTCCTATCAAAATCCAGTTGAGATTTAGTTTCAATATCAGAAAATTGTAGTAGGTAGTTTCCATGGCATATGCGCCACAGTGCTGTTTCAAACGTTTGCCACTTCTGTTTCGGCAAAACTCCACCAATTATTTCGACGCCCAAATTATCGGAAAGGTTTTGCTGACCAAGTTCAGGATCGTGAATGGACGTGACCGTTGACGAATACAGCAGTGAACAGGATTTTTTCAAAATGGCCTGATACTCCATATGCAACTGTAGTGTACTCTTTAGTGGTGTTATTGCATAACTAACCTCTCTAACTTCGTTATAAAGTTTTCGTAGCAGATCAAAGTCTGCAGTTCCTGGGATCATTAGGTCAATCATTTGTCTCGGACTAGGAGCTGGGGGTACCCCTGTGTAGTCCTTCAGTACAATGTGTTCTTTACGAGTTTGAACTAGTAAATAACTTAATTTTGATTCAGTTTCTTCACACAATTTTACTTCATTTGAAAACTTTCTCTGGACAGGAGAACAAACGTCATTCAGCTCTCGAAATTCAACTAGTTCCATTTCTCCCAAAGCCGCTAAAATAGAATAAGCTGATTCTGATTGCAAATAAATATGGCATAATGCCATTTCTTCACTTCTGAAAATTGACTTCATAATTGTATGTATATATTTTTTAATACAAGGATAATACGTGCTATGATTCACTAGACGATAATCGCACTATCAAATTAAATATATTGGGGATCTTCGTCAGAAGTAATATTTTTGTAATATTTCAATCATATTTGTAGATAAGCACCTGGGTAAATTCATATGGTTAAATGTCTTCAATAATATACATTTTTATGTGCGAACTAGCAAGATAAGTACTCAAATTAACCTTGATTTATTCTCTGAATTTTTAAAGAACGTTCGTTCTTGTTGTCTTATTATTTTGTTTGTTATCTTTCTGTTCTGTGTGTTGTTAGTGACTATTTTTGTTTGTTTGTGTTTTAATTTATTTTTAACTTTCTGTGTCGCTGAGAGTTCTTCATTCAGAACACGATGTCAGGGACTTGAACAAGACTGAAATGTCGGAATTGGAGTGGCATCAGGTGCCGAGCAAAACAATAACCCCATCTCTGACTGGCGTTCAAAAGGCAAGGTACTCTAGTATCCCCAGGTGAGTACAAACAATAAATGTAGTCAATTGAGAACAGACGAGAGCAAGCCACCTCGACTCTACCTCAAGACCAGTGTAAAATTTCGTGAGTTGTACCAACAGTTCAATAATAGTAATATATCTATTTATCCACAAAAGACCCTACTTATTAAAAACAAAAACATAGCCGAAATAATTTTGCGAAATAAACCAACTTTTCAACTACCCCATTCGACCAAAAAAAATACGCAACTTAATGTTTACTTCCTAGGCCTTCGAGTTTATAATCTAATACCACTTGCCATCAAAAATTGTAGTATTCAAAACTTCAAACTGAACTTAAAATGTTGGATGAATAAAGTCAATGATGAAGAATTTTTAAAACTAATGTCTTTTTAATATACTTTACATAAGTATTGTCTAACTCGATTAGCGATCATTTCATGTCAAAACTTCAGTTAGCCATTTTTTCAACTTTTATATATCTCTTTTAAATTGTTTTCCCGCACTCAGGCCTTGTGGGATTTTTCCTCAAATTTTACTGTTATTTTGTTTGTAAACTTTATATAGTATATTATATCAATAATTGTAATAATTACAATCTATTTAATGTTGTCTCACTGTACATATACCTAATACTGTATAATTTGGAAAAATAAAAAAAAAAGGAAAAATTCCAATGTAGAATTACGGTGAGTTCTTTGATTATCTACCTAAACTCACCGGAAGCTTAAAGGACACCGGTTACGTTGTTCCGAGAGAAGGGATACGAGATCCACACATATCGGTTGAAGCAGGATAGGGCCAACTGGGTTGTGATCAGACACCTGCAATCTGGTTGACATAAAAGAAGCGTTCCAGGTTCTAAAGTGAAGAATGTGACGAACGTTTCACAAATGAAAACGAAGGAAGCTCTGCCTCTTTAAAAGTCAAAATAAAAGTGAAAGTAGCCAAAAAGAATAAGGAAATTATACTATGTAAGAGATGTATATAGAACTTTGCTCTGTCAGGGACAGCATCCTGCTAACTATAAGTGGTGTACTGTCTACCGGGACCTCAGGAATAGACTGAGCAACCCTGGCAGTCGGCGTATGGCCCCAGTATCAGTACCATTGACCAAAGCTGGGAGCTGGTTATGTGGGATGTCCTCGTATGCAATCCCTACGGGGTTTTGAATTTAAATATAAAATTTCAGAAAGATACTTTCATTACATCGGAGGTTATTATGATTTGTGAGTGTAATCCCCATTCCTTTCGATCGATTTCGCGAATAATTAATAGGTGACATCCTTCTAGGTGCTACACTTGTGAGGTTTTGAATTTAAATATAAATTTTCGTGTCAATGCTGTTATTAGAATTTTTGTTAAGGCTCCCCTTCCCTTTTACCAATTTGGCTGAAAATCAATAGATGTCGTCCTTAGAATGTTCTAAATACACACATAAAATTTCGAGTCGATCACATTCATAGGGAGTTATCGTGTTCACAGCCATATACATTTTTTTTTTTCAGGAGGTTGGGAAACATAAATTTCCGTTGAAAACGCATCGAATTTCTGGTCGGTTACATAACTTCCCCTATACTTCGTACAGCTCAGGAAGTAATGGTGGAAATAGTTACTGAAAATGAAAGAAAGGATTTATGGGGGGGATAAAAAGTAAATATAGACCTTTAAATATTGCTAAGTGCATAAGAGGTCAATAAGAAATAATAATGATAGGAAAAATGAATCATATTATAAATATGGTGAAATTAAAAAAATGTAGGTAATATTTATACAAGTGATAATTGGAAAATACTATAAATAATAAAAACGAAGATACCAAGTTAATTTAGACTAAGAGGAAAAGTATAAAAATAATTATATAGATAACTACCTATATCATGATTAAAGCGGCGTTGCTGTTGTTTGCCCCTCGGCCTGGCCTGCCTGTTCGCTGGTTGCCCTGGGTCCTGTGCTTGGCCTTCCCCCGGCCCCCTGTGGGGTCCCATCATGGCTGTTCTCGTCATTTGAATTAAGAGTTCGCTGGCGTAGTTAGGACAAGGAATAAAACAAGGTAGGGCGATAATAATCAAAGCAGTTGTTCGCCCAATATAAACCAACCAATCATGATTAAAGACATTAAGTAAGCAACCAAACTAGTAATAATAATAATAATAATTATCTTATTAATAACATAAATACTAGATATAAATAATCTTTAAAGAATATATGAGGAGCAAACATTCAAAAAGAGATTTTTCACATTGGTAGAGATTCGAGAAAACAGCAAGAAATGATTTTGCGTGCTTATACGCTATTTCATATAGGTTTTTAATTTTTTTAAAATTAATCAAACATAATTAATGTCATACGTAATTAAATTTTAGCTAAAATAATTTTGACAATGGTAATTAAAATTGTGAATAGCTTGGACATGTCCGTGTTTGTTTGAAACACATGAACAAATGTTGTTTAGATTGAATCCTTCTAGGACTAATTCCCTTTCGAAAAAAAAAAAAAAAAAGATTGGCTAATCAATAAAAATAAAGAGGATTTGAGTGAAAACTTTATTATCAAAAAAATGTAATACTGACTTATTTTTAAAACAAATAATGTAGGTAATTAAAATTAAATAATAAAAATATTATTATCAATAAAAATAAAACAGATTTGAGCTAAAATTGTTCCTAATCCTGTTTTAATAATTCAAATTATAATAAAATTGTATTCAACTTAAATAATAAAAATATCTTTTGTGTCCAAACAGTGGCATAAAACGTCTTCTTCATGATTACTACGAAAACACTCTTTGGACAAGTTTGGTTTTGATTGAAACCCTATAAAACAACCTTGGATATACACGGGACTAATTTTTTTTTGAAAGAACGGAGTTGATATTATAAAAGCGCGGTAAAATTCCAGTTAGAAAAGCTGTTTATCTCATTTCTTATTTTTTTGGACAAATCCTTTTTTGAATGTTTGCTCCTCATATATAGAATAATATATAAATAAGAAAATAAGCAAATATATGAAGAAGAAAGAAATAAGGCAAAGTGAAGAACTAATTAAATGAAAGGGTAAACTAAATAAGTGAAGGGTTGTAGTATTTGAAGTGAAACTCTTTTTAAAGTGGGAATGTAACATTGAAAAAATCAGTATTTAGAATTTACAATGCGCATAATTTGTCAGACGGGTTATAAAAAGCAAAATAAAAATAATGATGAGTTGGAGGGAGACAGAATTTCGTGACACTTTGTGACAGGGAGCTTTGGGAGGGGGGGGGGGGGGTTCCAAAATTGAGTAACGTTATTCCTTGGTGGTGGTGCCTCTTATCTGTGAGTCGAACTGAGACCTCCCTCTGTGTTGCATTCCACCAGCTAATGGCTAACTATTAATAATTCTCCAGTGTTCCACATCTGTCAAAACCAGAAGTGATTGCACATCCCTCTTCTCTTATCTCTATCAAGACTCACCACACTCACGGAGAACAGGCCGGCCCACATCAAAACCCTTCACAACTCAGCCAAACATAGAGGGAAAACATTTCTATCTGATAAATAACAAGTTTAAAATGCAGTTTTAAAAATACATACGTACCTAAGAGTTCTTACAGATACATATCTAAATATATTTCTATATAGATGTTTATTTCTTGTTTGTATAAGTGTATGAAAACGAAATAATGTATTGGGGTAGAAGAAAAATAGAGTTTCTCAGTTTCTAATTCAATTTATTTTGAGATCCAACATTATTTTTTTTTTTTTTTTACATTGAAAATATAGGCATGTTTGGTAGTTAACAGGCATGTTTGATAGTTAACAGGCATGTTTGACAGTTAACAGGCATCTGCGGAGGAGGGGCTCACTTAACTGTGAGTTAAACCTCAGATAGGTGAATCATTAACCACTTCATAAACAATGCCAGGCTTCAGATAAGGGTTGCTCTCACTTATCTTTGAGGGGCAGGCTGCACTTAACTGAAAGTGTATTCACAGATCTAACTCAGCCTTTGAGAAGAGTGTTGACCTCAACTCCTCAAATGTTCAAGTGAAGGAGGGGGCTCACTTAAATGTTTAACAGTTATACATAAATATGTATACATGAAAATGTCAGATACCGAATTTGCCATTTTTCTGAATACGAAGGCCATGTTAGTCGTAACCGAGCCACTAAGAGATATTTAAGCGATCTAGTAAATCCAACAACATTAAAATAACTTGAAAACATCAAAAAACTACTTTTCAACACAAAATGAACAAAACAGATTATTTGAATAAAAATAAACAGACGAACATATGAGTAAACTCAATAATAAATCAAGGTTACAAAACAGAACTTGTCCGGAGCTATTCTGAATCAACAATTAATACATGGTATGACCTACTGACATGTGAGCGAATTTGAGATGATTATTACAGCTCAAGACACTTCCATGCTGTCAAGAAATAGCCACAAATTCGCATGCGTCCCTTCAATGCGACTATCCCTTAAAATATTTATTGTATCAATGTAAACCATTAGTATATTGATACAAATCTTGTTTCGTTGAATAATAATGAAGATATCGTACATTAAAAATGGGAACCAATACTATATTATACCCTTATTTTGGATTAGCTAACTACATATATAACCAAACAAACAAATTAAAATTTAAAATAATTATAATTGCCAATACTTGATGACCATGTCATGTCATGTATGGTCACGGATTAACCGAGTTGGTATAGCAATACTTAGGCAAAGGTACTCCGGTACAGATGCACTGATGTAGCGCTCCCCCACCCCAGTATTGGAGTGTTTCTGCCGGTCTGTCACTCGCCGACACAGAGCGCCGCGGAGATGTGCTCTTTGTTGGCACTTCTTACCGCACTCCTTGTTCCGCTTCCCTCCTTCTCCGTAAGTCAAACTCACTCATTTTATATTAAATATAATAAAATTATTTTGAATTAATTCATTAATAAGAGATATATTTATAAAAAAAATAAGTTGATCAATGTATTTTATTAAATAGGTATGGTTATTATATTCCTAATCGACGTCATTTCTACAACTGTTACATTTGGTAGATTTCTTATAAGATGACGGAATATTTAAATCAAATTTTAAAGAATATACTTAGATTATTCATAATTATCTTTTAAATGTTCCAAAAAATCCCAGTCATGAAACTTAGGCAGCAAGGATGCTATAGAGTTTTTGTTACTTTATTTCTCTGAGGCATTTATACATAGGCTCTCAGACAGTATCTTTCATTTTACATACATTGAAATACAATTTCATAACTACAGAAATTATTTGAAATCATGCAACTAAATTAATAAACACGTAATTCCAGTTCTATTAATTTTAATGTAAGAAGTAACCATTTAAAAAAAAAGTATTTCCTGAACTTTATTTTTACAAACATTTTTTAAGTTAATATAAGCCTTGCCATAATCGTTATAGGAAACTTTTTCAAATCAATTACTGTTTAAAAAAAAACTTTTTTATATGAACATGCAGTAAATTGATTTTATCATTATAGTGACGATATGTTTCTTCTATTTCCATTATAGAAAGGAATGCACAATATAGTTTTTAAAGGACGATATATGAAGTGCCAGTCAAAAAGCGGTCTGTTTAGTGGAAGTGAATCAGTCTATCAATGCTATGTGTGTTGACCCAATGATTTCATTGACCGACAGAACTCTATCGCTGACACTGGCCTACATTTTTATTACATCAATTAATTTACCCCGGACGACTGTGTTGATGAAAACATCTTCAACAGATGTTTCAATAATTCTGAGGAGTACGTCTGTTTTGGTTATACATTTTTTTTGTCCATCTGTCTGAATTATCTTGTTTTACATCGCAACTTAATAATTATAGGAGTACTTTGCCTCCATGCATGACCAACTGTATTTTCAAAATTAATGGGGACGCAAGTATCTTTCTCCAGCTCCCAAGAACATACAGAAACGATAAATAAACATTTGTAAATAATGTTTCTTCCGGCAGAACTGTTTCAAGTCAATACTTTATGAAAGTTATAGAGGGACTTTTTTGTCTATTGGTCGTATTTTTTGGTAATCAATGCACTTTGGTATATTATTTGATTTTATGGACCACGTTAGATAGAAAAGAAACAACCTTGGTACTAACAGATTTAATGTTACTAGCTAATTGCAATAAAAAAATATTTAGAAAAAAATGTTCTCTTAGTAGTAAATAATTATTGTTGTTCCTATTTTCAGATTTCACCAGTTTTTAATAAGATACTTCCCTTCGCACCTACTGACAAGGTATAACAAGATATATTTAATTCAAAGTTAGGCCTATTGAAATATTTGGTATTTGTTTATTGCTATTTTTTTTCTCAATGGGTCAATAATACATACTCAGCAGTCCCGGGCCGTCTTTTATCAACATTTATTCCATTTATAAGTTGATGTGTCCTTTTTATTACAAGCTAATAATTATTTACTGTTGATACCAGATGAGATGGAACTCTTGTTGTATTGTCCTCAGGAAGTTTTGGTCGCCTCCTTATTATTTATCATTTTCTTAAATTTCTTTCAAGAGCGCTTGGAACATGTCATGCTGCAGATATTCTGAGAGAATAATTTTTGATTTGTTTTTTCTCTATAACGAGAGTTGAAAAATTCCAAGAAAAGTATAGTTCTTTCGGAAGCTTAGTCTTTCTAAATTTTCCATTAAATATGGCGTTCCACGAATCACGCTCACCCACAAAAATTTTCTTATTTTTTTGACCGGGCTTCTTACCATGTTCAGAATCAGAAATTTTGGTATACCCTAAAAATGGGGGCATGTAACGTAATTTTTTTCAGAATTTCAAATTAGAGTATACGGTTTTTATATAATATTTTTAATCTACCCTCCAAAACGGACATTTTAGTTTAAAGGTGAGGAAAATCGTATTAGCCGTTCCAGAGCTACACCATTGCAAAATCAATTGGTGTATCAGTTGCAAATATTGGTGACAAAAAAAAGGCCAATTTTTCGAAAAGCCGATTACATGGCCAATATTGAGTTTATTTTATTTAATAAACATACCCTAGAATAAATAACCTTCAATCTTATAATTCAATAAGGCTATGCGTTTCTTAAACTTCTCTGGGATATTCCACTGTTGGTTGTTTCCGACATTTCTTCCAGAGGTGTCTTCTTATTTTTTGGACAATATTTCGGGACAATTGCAGGTCCCTTCTTCTGATCACTATGAACATTCTACTCCTGGGGACCCTCTTTTTTATAGCCAAAAAGAAGGGTCCCCAGGAGTAGAATGTTCATAGTGACCAGAAGAAGGGACGTGTAAGTGTCCCGAAATATTGTCCAAAAAATAAGAAGACACCTCTGGAAGAAATGCCGGAAACAACCAATCAATAAGGCTATTCCAATTTTACATTTATAATCAGGAACCCCAAAAACCTTCAGGGCGCCAGTAGTTCAGAGGTAGCGTCCTGGTATACTGAGCTCAAGATCGCGGGTTCGGCAACAAATTCAAATATTATTGAAAAAACTCAAATTGATTAGTTTTTCCAACTTATGTTCGACATATTGGATCCGCTATTTTGAATTTTACTAACCCTTTGATATAGTAATTGATGAAGCAATCCTCAAATAAAAAGTTTGCAGAATTCTACTGAAAATATATTCAAATTACCTGAAATTGATGTTATAAAGTTGATTTTTAGCCATATATTTATGACATAACATATATATATATTTCTTTTTTGAGGTTACAAATCAATAGGCGTTTGCAAATTTCGGTTAAGATTTCAGGGGTGTGGACACATTTGAAAGAAGAAAAAAAAAGAAGTCTGGCACACTGTGCATCGCACACACGAACCTCTTGTTAAGACCACCTTTCGTGCCATGGCTTGTAGCCCAGAAAAACGTAATATAGAAGTATAGGTAGCAATGTCGAGTATTTTAACTAACTACATTCCAGTCAATTAACTCGAGTCGTACCACGAAGACTTAATTGTTCATTACGAACGCTCTCCGAGTCGTTTTCCCTTTCTTACACATTCAATATCAAATAATACCGAGTATAGAAAACAAGAAAATACTTTTGACTGAGATTGTATATTCTTTTTAGAGCATAAGAAGTTTTTATTTTCTTTAAAGTATAAAAGCGACAAACGTTATGCCACATCATTAATAACTTGTTATCTAATACAGTTGACTGATATTTTCCGAACTAGAGCAGACAACCTGCCACCCTTTCCTCTAGGTCAGACAGAACATGTCTAGCTGCTCCCTCCACAGTCGATCCGCCTCATGAACGCTATTTTGTTTTTACTTTTAACAAGTGCTAATTCATTTTTAATAATACTTCAGGTTTACCAGGTGTTCAAAGACCGTCGGACAGGGGAGTGCAATGTTCTGACTACACCAGTATTGGTTCAGAATCTTCCATTTTCGCCTCGTCCAGTAAGTACCAGGGTTAGTTTACATACAAAAAATTCTTCTTGAGAATCAAAATGCTATACAGGCTTACATTTTTCACATCGTGAATCTTACTACCTATAGAAAATATTATTTATTATAACAATATTCCAAAAGGTTGCCAATATTTAATTTTTTTAGATACATGAAAAGATTTGTATACATTAAGACTCATAACACCAAACCGTAGAACCTATACTGCTTCAATAAAAAGCACTATCAAAATAATTGAGAGCGCCGGTAGCTGAGAGGTAATGTGCTTGCCTATTGAGCTCAAGATTGTGGGTTCGAAACCCGGACGAAGTCCTTAGGTTTTTTATCTGGGAGGTTAAAAAACCTTGAGAGTATGCCGTCTTTCGGATGGTCCACCAGAGCGAGGAAAGAGCGCTCTAGTAGCATCAGACACAATTACTAACTAACCAGTGAAAGTCCCGTCGAATTCGGTAAATCCCTAACCCAGCCCCAGATCAAGACCTTGCTTTTATGTTATATATCCTATTAACCTACTACCAAATGCAAAAACTCTGTTCAACCGTTTATGAGTTACGTAGGGACATTCATACAATTGTACAGGTCAAATACATATTTGTATACTTATAATATTTTTTATTTAGGCCGGGGGTTGAGAAATATTAATCGTATAAGTTGCTTCGAAACTTTAAATATTTAGTTTCAATAATTAGTTTCAGATATACTATTTACGAAAGAGTGAGATCATAGGACTCTGTGGGAATAGACATAGAAGAGACACAGGGAAAAAACGATACAGAGGCCAAGCACAAACACAGTACATAGCATTCAATGAAGGAATTGGAAAAAACAGGACGGGGACAGCTGAGGCAGTGGCAACACCAGACCTGTCAAGAGCAACAGTCAGTAAGTCAAAACACCGTATTAAAGTTCTCATTTGCGAACATTATGACTAATAGTAACCATGGAAAGAAAAGATAAAAAACAATTAGAACTAAAACAATATTTGCGAGTATTAGGACTAAAGTAATATTTGCTAATATTAAGACTAAACAATATTTGCTACTATTAGGACTAAAATATTATTAGTTACTATTTGGACAAAAGTAATATTTGCTAGTATTAGGGCTAAAGTAATATTTGCTAGTAATAGAACTAGAGCAATATATTCTAGTGATAGGGCTAAAGTAAAAACCTTGGAAAGAAAAAATCAAAGTATCGAATTTCGATTAATGCATACATGGATAATTTTTAGGGTTCCGTACATAGATTGAAAACCGGAACCTTGTGTGTCTGTCTATTCGTCTCTCTGAATTTCCAGAAGTTAAAGTTTTATTCTGAAATCTCCGAAAATACGACTCACCACCAGGAAAAATGTAAGCGTTATAACCAGAATTTTCATAGCCCACCCCCTCCCCCAAAAAATTAGGGAGTTGTAAATACTAAGTATTTTTTAAAAGAAATATGACTCCCACCTCCCCTTGATCTCGTAGTGTATTACACTTAACAATATTTAAAAACTCTGAGCAGTAATATTCAAGAAAAAGTAACAGGTTTGTGTCGACGCTATACGCATTTTACGCTAAGGAAAGGAGCAAATATGGTTCTAGATACACATATAAAATTTCGTGTGAATAAATTTATTGCTTCGAGAATTATCGTGTTCATAGTCACACAAACTGAAAGAAAGACATTTTTATTTTTGGAATCAGGATATCGAAAAAAACGAAATTCTTCTGAAAACTCCGCATCGAATTTCTGACTGATTATATAACGTCCCCCACATTTCGTATAGCTGGGGAAGTAAAAAAAAATGAGTCCTATGGAATCAATCATTGAAGTCTTGACATGCAAGTACTCGTCCGTAATATTTTTATTTTTTTCATTCAGGTGGCACAGGTATGGGACAAGCACAAAGTCAGTCGTCGAGCGGTGACTGTGACGAGGAATGCAATGGCGGCAGAACGACCATCTCAACTCAAGGTCAACAGATATCTCGGCCAGGAGAATACCCTGGAACACAAGGCACTCGACCTATAGACTATCCTGGTGCACCAGGAGCTCGACCTGGTGAATATCCTGGTGCACCAGGTGCCCGACCTGGTGAATATCCTGGTGTGCCAGGAGTCCGACCGGGCGAATATCCTGCCGCTCCAGGAGAGCAACCAGGAGCACCTGGCGTGCGACCTGGTGAATATCCTGGTGCACCAGGAGTGCGACCTGGTGAATATCCTGGTGCACCAGGAGTCCGACCTGGTGAATATCCTGGTACACCAGGAGCCCAACCTGGTGAATATCCTGCCGCTCCAGGAGAACATACAGGTGCACCAGGAGCTAGACCTGGAGAATATCCTGGCGCACTGGGAGCCCGACCTGGAGAATATCCTGGTACACCAGGAGCCCGACCTGGTGAATATCCTGGGGCGCCAGGAGTCCGACCTGGTGAATATCCTGCTGCTCCAGGAGAACATCCAGGTGCACCAGGAGCTCGACCTGGAGAATATCCTGGAGCACCGGGAGCCAGACCTGGAGAATATCCTGGTACACCAGGAGCCCGACCTGGTGAATATCCTGGTACACCAGGAGCTCGACCTGGAGAATATCCTGGCGCACCGGGAGCCAGACCTGGAGAATATCCTGGTACACCAGGAGCCCGACCTGGTGAATATCCTGGGGCACCAGGAGCCCGACCTGGTGAATATCCTGCTGCTCCAGGAGAACATCCAGGTGCTCGACCTAGCGAATATCCTGGTGCACCGGGAGCCCGACCTGGAGAATTTACTGGTGCACCAGGAGCCCGACCTGGTGAATATCCTGGTGCACCAGGAACTCGACCTGGTGAATATCCAGGAGCCCGACCTGGTGAATATCCTACCTCTCCAGGAGAACATCCAGGTGCACCAGGAACTCGCCCTGGTGAATATCCAGGTGCACCAGGAACCCGACCTGGTAAATATCCTGCCGCTCCAGAACATACAGGTGCACCTGGCGTGCGACCTGGAGAATATCCTATTGCACGACCTGCAGAATATCCAGGTACACTAGGAGCACGACCAGGAGAATACCCAGGAGCACCTGGCGAACGACCTGGGGGATATCCTGGCGGACAGCTTGGAGAATATCCAGGTGCACCAGGACCACGACCTGGTGAGTATCCAGGGGCACCTGGTTCTAGACCTGGTGAATATCCAGGTGCAAGACCGGGAGGTTATCCGGTTCCACCCGGCGTACTGCCTGGAGAATATCCAGGTGCACCTAATTCTCGACCTGGAGAACGTCCGGGTGTACCTGGCGCTCGACCTGGAGAGTATCCGGGGGCACCTGGCGCTCGACCCGGAGTATATCCAGGTACACCCGGCGCAAGACCGGGAGGATATCCAGGTGCACGACCCGGTGAGTATCCAAGTGCACCCGGCGCTCGACCTGGAGAATATCCGGTGGCACCTGGCGCACGACCCGGAGAATATCCAGGTGTACCCGGCGCAAGGCCGGGAGAATATCCAGGTGCACCTGGCGCACGACCCGGAGAATATCCAGGAACGTCTGGCGCACGTCCTGGAGAGTATCCTGGTGCACCGGTAAGACCTGGAGAATCTGCGCAAGGTCCAATTGGAAAGCCATCAGAATATCCTAACATAAAACAAACGATAGGTGGGATACCAGGTATCGTAAGTGCCACTACTGGCGAAATATCAACATGGTGGGCAGGTACTGGCAAATTTAGTACAACAACGTTACAAGGTGGGTTACCAAGTCATTATCCCGGAATCCCAGGTGCAGGACCAGAAGCATATCCAATTCCTCCCGGGTCTCATCCAGGAGGATATCCAGGGGCAGGGCCTGGAGGATATCCAGGGGCAGGGCCTGGAGGATATCCAGACTCAGTAGTAGCTCGACCTGGGGAATACCCAGGTGCACGTCCAAGTGTATATCCAGTGGGACCTGGTGTACGGCCAGATGAATATACCGGGATCCCTGGTCCACGACCGGGAGAATATCCAGGGATACACGGAACACGTCCAGGAGAATATCCAGAGGCCCCCGGAGCCCGACCTGCAGTATATCCAGGAATACCCGGAGTAAAACCTGGAGAATATCCGGGGGCACCAGGAGAACGAGCAGAAGAATACCCAGGGGCACTTCCAGGGGCACCGGGGGCACTTCCAGGGGCACCGGGGGCACGTCCAGGTGAGTACCCCGGAGGACTTTCAAAGACACCCGGATCGTGGCCAGGAGGATATCCAGGAATACCTGGAGTAAAACCTGGAGAATATCCGGGAGCACGTCCCGGAGAATATCCCGGAGGACTTACAAAGGAACCCGAAGTGCGACCAGGAGGATATCCAGGCGCACCCGGAGCACGTCCAGGTGAATATCCAGGCGCACCCGGAGCACGTCCAGGTGAATATCCAGGCGCACCCGGAGCACGTCCAGGTGAATATCCCGGAGGACTTTCAAAGGTACCCGAAGCGCGACCAGGAGGATATCCAGGCGCACCCGGAGCACGTCCAGGTGAATATCCAGGAATAACGGGAGCACGACCTGGAGAATATCCAGGGGTCCCTAGTTTGCGTCCAGGAGAATATCCAGGGGCACCCGGAGCACGACCTGGGGAATATCCAAGTGTACCCGGAGGTCGACCTGGAGAATACCCAAGGGGGTCTGGAGCTCATCCAGGTGAATATCCAGGAATAACCGGAACACGACCTGGAGAATATCCAGGGGTACCCGCAGGAAGACCTGGGGAATATCCAGAGGCACCCGGAGCACGACCTGGGGATCCAGGTGCGCCCGGAGGTCGACCAGGAGAATACTCAGGAGGACTTCCAGGCGCTGTCGGAGCACGTCCAGGTGAATATCCAGGGGCGCCCGGAACACGACCTGGGGATCCAGGTGCACCCGGAAGTCGACCAGGAGAATACTCAGGAGGACTTCCAGGCGCTGTCGGAGCACGTCCAGGTGAATATCCTGGGACACCCGGGGCATATCCAGTGACACCAGGAGCACGACCAGGAGAATATCCAGCGGCACCCGGAGCGCGCCCAGGGGAATATCCAGTTTCACCCGCAGCACGCCCTGGGGAATATCCAGGTGCACCCGGAGCACGACCTGGTGTTTATCCAGGGTCAACGGGAGCACGACCAGGAGAATACCCAGGAGCATCCGGAGTATTCCCAGGTGAATATCCAGGCGCTCCCGGAACACGCCCGGGTGCACCCGGGGAATACCCAGGCGCTACTGGCGTTGGGCCCGCTGTATATCCTGGTGCACCCGTCACTCGTCCAGGATATCCAGTTATTCCCGGAGTGCGGCCAGAAGAATATCCTATTGCACGCCCGGATAAATATCCAGGTGTTCCAAGTAATGTTTCTGGTTATCCAAGCATTGCTGGGAGAGTGCCTGGAGTAGGCCTAGGTGGAACAGGGGTCGGTATTGGTGGAACAGGAATAGGAATTGGCGGGACTGGCGTAGCGATAGACGGAACTGGGGTGGGAATAAGGGAACCAGGAACTGGAATTGGGGCTGCTGGAACGGGAGTGAGTGAAGGGGATAAGGGGCCGGGAGTTATTTCTAAGCCAGGAGAAATCTCCAGTTCAGCAGCAGGAGGGGACACTCACGCTGAAAGCAGTGTGTACTATGAAGGCAACGAGACCAAGGCATTAGCATCTTCTCAAGGGAAGTTTCGAACAGGTGTAGCACAGGCACAGGTTTCGGGGACATATTCTGGCTCTGGTACATTCTCTGCTCAGGCGCAAACTAGTGACTCAGAAAAAGGAGCCCAGAGTCAGATAGAAGGAGGAGAAAACACAGCTAAAAGTACTGCACAGGGTCGAGCTGGAGGGGTTCAGACCCAGACGCAAGTACAAGTAGCGAAGGATTCGGGAGCGACCTCGTCCCAAGGTCAAGTGACAGGACAAGGCTATGCTACTAACACTCAAGTGGAAACAGGAACTTCAGGAGGGCTGGCGGACGCACAGTCCTCAGGGCCGGGGCACACATCCAGCCAGGCTCAGATCGGGTTCACACCGTACGAGGGAAGCACAGACAACCAAACTACACCATTCAGAGGAGGAGGCACCGCGGCGGCGCAAAGCAGTGGACGGTCCGGGCAGAGCCAGAGTCAAATACAAGGATCTTATAAGTTTGGAATATCTTACAGGGGGGCTGCTCAGGCATCTTCTGGCTCAGACAAAAAAGTCTCTTTATCGCCTTTGTTTAATACCAGCTCTATACACAGGAAGGTTAACTATACTATAGTAACCAAACCGAACACAGTTGCCGTCACTACTTCATCAACTACTTCAACAGAATCACCGATACCCTTGTCCAGCGGTATTGGGGATTCAAATACAGGGAAAAATGAACAAAAAGGCTCTCCCTCAGACACTGAAGATGATTATGACGAAGAGGAATATGACGATGATGATGAAGAAGATGATGGACTATCACTAGCACCGAGATCTGGATCGAAGCCTGCTGTGCCTGCAACCCAGAGCCAAGAGGTAGTAGTGCAGCCTGATGAAAAACATGACACGACCATCATGCGGGACTCGGTGAGGGAGGGAGATGTGCTGGAGGGTGGCTCGGAGGTGCCGGGCTCAGGGGGCTACAAGATCCCGCTGGGGTTCAGGGGCCGAGTGGCATCGGTGGCGGGAGAGAAAACGGGGGTGGAGGCGGTGGGAGGGCAGGCACAGAGCCAGACTGTGGTGATTAGCCCGGGATCAGGAGCGGTGCGGGTGGCCGAGTTCAGGGGCTCTGGTCAGCAGTCACGGCCCAATCCCAACCCCGCTCCTACCGCCGTTCGCACCAATTTCGTCACACTCTCCAATAGCGTCACCGGACAGGTACGTCACAGCATATTATAATTATTAACATTAGTTTTGTTGGAGTATCATTTTTCGAAATGGTTCCTCTATATTTTTAAACCACTTCTCACGTTTCGCTGTCTATATGAAAATGTGGTAAAAACCCAATTTTAGGCTTTTATCGTTTCTGTTGAAATGTTGCTATTATAACCGTGATTTAAATTATAATTTTTCTAGAAACTGAGTATTTTCAGTCATTCAGAGTGCTGAACTTTACTTGGAAAAATTACATGTTTACAGGGTAAATTATGAAGAACAGTAGGCAAAATTTTAGGTTGTTGTAAGAAATACTAATTTTTATTACCATTTTTAGTTTTTCTACATCATCCGTGCAGAAAACCACCTTTAGACCTGTTTCCTGCAGGACATTGTTGCTAATTTTTCTTTTTCATTGAAATAGGCTGTTCCAATGCCACCCTTTTCACAGCTTTCTTTTTGCCTCTACTTCTAAGAACTTAAATATCATTTGTAAATATTTATAAATAAAAAAAATTAAACGATTATTTCTAAAACATGCCATCTTAAGACTACTTTTTTATTACATTACAGTTATCGTTAAGACATGAGAATTCTCTTAGGTTTTTCCATAGTTTCAATCATGCAAGACATAACCATGCACACTAAAAAGACAGAAATAAACTTAAAATTATTATGGAGGGTGAGATTAGATACACAGAAGGGCATCGACAATTGTTCTGAGGACTTAGGATGGAGGACTGGATACGCTTCAAGTTAGATAGCTTAGGGCTCTTAGTAATTTAAATTGGATTTGTCAGGACAATAGCGGATTATGAGTGTCATTGTTTGGACAGGTATTAACTACATTCATATGTTTAATATTTGTATTGATTATGTGACATTTATTTTAAGTTTATTTCTGTTTTGTTAGTATGCAGGATGCATTTTTTCTTTATTTTTAGCGTAATTATGACTGAAACTATCAAAAAACTGAAAGAATTTTGTATCAGAATTCTTTTCTCGCCTTGGAGATAATTTTAGTGTAATAAAAAAATAGTCCTAAAATGAAAAGATGATAATTTCCAAATGACATTCGTAACATTACAAAATAGAGACAGAAATTATTGAATATCATGGGTTACCCACTCATTCACTTGATCAATTTAAAATATATATATTGACATTGTCCACCATTGATACACAGTTTGTCTTTATATATTATTACTTCTATAAATCTGCTAGATGTTGGTTTTGTTCACCAGGTAAAGAACGATCCCTCCAAGAAGTACGCTCACACTTACTACACAAAGTCCTCCAGTTGCGGCTATTTCGCCTTCACCTGCACTGCTGTGTCCGGCTCCAACGGCCGCACTAAGATTTGTCGGCCTAAGCCCCAAGTCCGTCCTGATGGCACTCCTTGTCTCCCATAATTCATAGCCAACTTCCTTCTTGGTTCAAATTTTACTTTTTTTCTATGTTGACATTCTGAATTAAAGAAAAAAATTAGTATGAGTAAGCTGATATCAGAAATCAGACTATCAAGAGTTAAGAAATAAAATGTATGAGTATAAAAACAGTAGGAATAGGAACAAAACGTAAATTTTAATTAAATTTACAAGGATACGAAGAGTAAGACTTGTCATGTTCGTCCATAAAATCTATTCTCATCTTGTTGCTTGAAGTAAATTCACATAAATTATTTGCACTCTTGCAGTCAGAAACTAAACATGTTTCTTGCGCGGGTTGCAAAAACACCACAGACAGCACTGATGAAATATGAAAATATATTCGTATTTTATTAAGAAAAAAATGTTCCAAGTAGAGTGAATTTTGTAAATAATTTTCAAAAAAATGTTGAAAAAAAAAAGATTTTTGACTTGCAGACCGTTTCGTAATGTAAGTACATGAAGCTTTTTTGTAGATCTTGAATGTATTAAGATAGAGGAATGTATTTTTTATTTATTTATCAATTAAAATTCATTTGTAATGTATAATAACTGTAACTAATAGCAATTTTATTTATTTATTAGTAAAGTAGTTTATTGTAGAAAAATACGGTTCAATGACCGAACAGATTTTCTCCAAACATTTATTGCATTATTAACCATTTTATTTATTAATATAGTTTTTTACAAAGTTAGTAATACAATTTCATTTATGTGGTCACACATTTTTCTTCTCTTCCGAAAATGGTAGAATTTGCATTTAGTTTCAAACATAAGTAAAATTGGTTAAATAGAGGTAATGATGTCAAGTAATGCAAGGTTTATTAAAAATATTTATGTCGAACGAGAATAAAGTATAACTGGAGTTGTCCAAGAGAGCGACTAAAGCCAGGATACAAAAATGTCTCCCCCTCTCTTCCACCATAATGTCCTATCTCCACCTAACCAGCTCACAGTGAATCAATCCTCAGAAATAAGTCACAACCTTAGTTCTCTCGGTGAGTGCAGTTATGAAAATATAAGTTTTCAGTTTACAAATAAAAAAGGAATATACATTATGAATTTGTGTGCCATTTATATTTTTTTTAAGTAACTCTTACTACCTATTGTATTATTTATTTTTTTCCTGTCATATGTATATATTTTTCAATTTATATTTGTAATTAAAACTTATGTAAAAAGTAAATATACTTTGTAGTAAATTGTATTGATACACTTTCGAATCTTTCCTAAATGAAAATAACCCTTCTAAAGATAGATCCACACTTTCATTATGGTCAGAGTTTCAGTATCAAAAGTTGATATCATATCCATCTAAAATCGCTATTTGTCCCTCATGCCAAACAAATGATACAGGGATATGGGAAGTGGACTGGACATGATCTTTACCAAGTATCTCACCTGAGCAGCACTATTTCACTAGTCATTACAGGTGCTATATCTCCGTGTCATATTCATGATTGATCATGGTTTGATTGATCGAGTCTGAACTTACCTTAAGTCAGGGCGCAAGTTGAGACACCGCATGAAATCTCCGAAAGCCTTCATAAATATCTCATTAACACATTAAATGTATTCTTTGCTTTGATTTCTGTGAAATATCGGCGAATTAAATTATATTATAATGCGGTATATCGGTTCCTAGCAGAGCGCTGGTGGACATGAGCCCGACTCAATACACTGGGAGTTTTGCCTACCCAGATATAATTAGAATAGGGGTGTTTAACAATTACTGTCGGGAAAACAGTTTACTTATGGCGAAAAATTGCCTTACAGGAAAGGGAAAAGAGGAAAAATGGATAAACAAATAAGACAATTTATCATGGAAAATATTCATAAAATATTTTATAAAAATAAAAGAAGGAAATATTTAAACTAGTTATAACACAACAGTGCAAAAAGTAACAAAAATTATAAGTTAATATAAATAAAATTGACAAAAATTATACCTTTTCATACAATAACAATGATTTACATGTATTTCTGTCTTGTTCCCGAACGAATGGCAATCAGGATCTTATAGGAAATTCAATTAAAAAAAAAAAACATTTGAAAATGTTTTCATAAGTTCTCTGAGAAAAATACAAAAACATATTAATAATAAACATATTAATAGTAAAATTAAATTTTCAAAAGTTAAATAGAAAATGTTATGATACCAATGAATAATCAGATTCTAATTAATACAAATAATGAAACAAATAATCAAATACAAAAACATACAATCACGTTAGCAATAATCATAACAAAAACTTTGATTTATAAAAACTAAATAAAACATTGAAAACTATGACTAGGAAAGAATGTGATGTAATGAGCAAAATTCATAGATGAATATTAAAAATATTTAATTGTTAAACTCTTAACTTAAATAAATTGATTTTTATAGGTAAGTAGATACGTTTCTGTGGCCAATTGGCATAGTTGAAACGTCCATAATCACCTTATAGTGGGACTAAATATTGCATTTTCAAAGATCTTGCATACAGGAAAATCAATAGAATCTTCTTACAAAAGAATGTAATAAATATGATTGTTTTTAGTAGTTATAGTTACATTCACGATTTAATATTACTGTCCTAATATAAAATTAACAATATTTCAGGAACGATAAATTGGCTACAATTGGCTATTTATCTTAGTTCAAAAATATGTAAACAAGAATAAAAGTCACTTATTCAAATTATATGTTAAATATATACCTTTATCAATTAAATATAAAAATACCTGTTGGTTAATTGAATTGAGTAGACAGAATATCATATTATACGTCATAGAGGGGTAGACCTATAGCTAGGGTCAAAATACGTCGTGCAAAGAAGCCCTGCCCACTAGAGGCTTGTAACCAATTAAGTTCAAAGTACCACTGCGTTAGTTTCCAAGTGACATTGGATTGTTCCATACCATTATATAGTTCTAGTATGTCGATAAACTACACTTTCATACCTTGAACCGTCTTTAAGAGTTTAAAAATCATTTATAGTATAATGAATTATCACTACTATGAATTATAATTATATCATTTATAATCTCCATCCGATATTGTAAACAAAAAAAAAATTACTATTCACTAAGAATGTTGGTTTAGCATAGCATTTTGCAACAGAAATTCATATATTTTTCACCATTGGTGAGGATATTTTAAATGTCGCTCACTTTCCTAGTATGTAACTTCAAAAAATTAGGACTCCAACACAAAATTTAGGAAGAGTTAATAAACACATGTTAACCTTAAAAGTCCAACGGCATTGGTATGAAAGCTCAACGGGTCATCTTGTTAAACCCGAACATTATTTTTTTGAAAAGCTGAATAGGACCATATATAGCACTGAAATGTGGAAATGTTCAAGATGGCAGGTGGGTTACCGTACAGTTAATAACTGGAATAGGGTTTATGGAAATTTGTGAGCTCCATATATTTCTGCTATCTTTCTGTGGTGTTTAACTTTAATTATAGGCATCCAACGGGAGCCATGGTGGCCATGCGGGCTAGAGCATAGAGCTTTGATCGCATGGTCTAACCATGGTTGCGGGTTCGAATCCAGCCGGGAGTTTTACTTAGTAGATAACTCCCTCAAATAACTAAATAACACTGTTATAGAAACATGGCTATATATCTAGGATATTTTAGCGGATATTCAACCAAATCTTTTTGATGCACCGGCAATGGTTCTTACGATATAAAAATGGAGGGTAATTATCTTAGTGGAAAGCCCTTGTAACTATCCGAAGGTGATGGAATTAGTTTCTTTATAGCTTTTTAGACAAGGAATTGAATTTGTTTTTAGAACTTGATTAATAAATAACATAAATTTACTCCTTACATAATGACAGCCGAATTCAGGGACATGAACTTAACTCCTTACACCCCCCTAACTGCACCAGCCAAGTCTAAGTCTCTATGACTCAAGTATGTATTCTCCCCAGGGTCCACAGCGTGTTGGCATTTCTCGTTGGCCAAGTGAAGAACATTTCACGACATCTCCAAAAACTATTGAACTCATCTCGTCAACGATAAGATCACATCGATTAAACACATATTTTAAGAGCTTCATTTTCAATTCCTTATAATAATATATCACCACAAATATATATTATAGAAACTTTAACAATTAACTTTCTAGCATGTCTAACTATTTTTAATTCATACATTCTAACACTGGATAATGGGGCTGTCCCATTAAAATTTGGCGGAAATTGAAAAATCTAAATTTTTCTATCGAAACATGTTTTTATCTGGAATAGATAGTAGAATGGCAGGTGCGTTCTGAAACATGTTCGTTTCAACTCCTCGAGTTTCTCAATAAACATAGTAGAATTGGCTAGTTTTTTTTCGTACACATTTCTGAAATGAATTCTATGTATTAACTAACATTTTCTATTTTTAGAATACTTCTTTTTTGGACTTCCGGACTTTTCTCGACCATGAATACAATGTATTAATATTTCTATATTAATTAAAATATGCTCCCTATCCCATCGCCAACGTTTCGATATATTTCAAGTTAGGTTAGGTTTTATGACTCATGCCCGGGCTTTAACTACGAGGTCATATCGTCTGCTACCAGAGTACTCTTTCGTCACCCTGATGGACGCTACCGGCGCCCTATCGATATATTTTATATCATCATCAAGGCCTGTAAGCATGGAGCGAGTCTAGATAAGAATAATAATTTGTGATCTATTGTAAATATATACATATTTCTATATACTAAAAATAATAATAAATGAAACCTTAATATGTATATAACTTAAATATTGCACTAATGTGAGTATGAATAACAGCAAATTTAGTTAATGAACATATAAACTAAACGAGGGCTCCGGTAGCTCTGAGGTAGTGTGTTTGTATACTGAGCTCAAGATCGCGGGTTTGAAACCAGGCCGAGGCCCTTAGGTTTTTTATCTGGGAGGTGAACTAATGCAATGATGTCTTAAACAACAGGTAAATAAAAACTAGGGAAACCTAGTCATATTTTTGAAAGAGTTGTCATAAAACATACGAAGTTCACGATGGAATAATGGTGCATATTTAATCTTGACTAACCCACGAAACTCCTAGAATTAGAATAATCATTCTATAATAATTACTCAACATCCACAACCTTATTAAAATTGAAAAAAATTGTTTCTGTGAGTGCGTCTGTTCCAGCCTTACAACTGAACGGCTGATTGGTTTTAAAAATAATTCACATGTAGCATCCTTCGATATTGATTTAATGCCCGGGCTTTATCTCGTCCAAGATGGCTTTTAAAAGATCTGTTGGACATGTGCCCGAATATTTAGTTTCTAAATTTTGCCTATTCAGGTAAAAGGAAGAAGTCTTTAACAAGTACTTGGCATCGCTTAACGACTCATCCGGACGGCGTTCTCGAGGTTTTTTCCCCGTATAAAAAAAATGTAACGGCTCCAAGAGTAGGGGATCAAACTAACGATTGTTTGCTCAGTGGAACTCTGTGCCACTGACGCTCCACTAGTTCATTAGCGGTTGTCTATTCACGGTTAATGTGTAGAACCAAATATTTCCAACGTTTCCTAACAAATGCATAGATGGCGACAAACTATTTAAAGAGGGAGGAGAGGCTCTTAATAAATAGAATCTGACAGGGGGTAAGGTCTCGGTTCTCTGGATTTGAATAACAACATATCTGATATCCACGATAGAAAATAAATCTTAAATGGAAACATAACAACTACTGAATTACATCAAAGTTTATATCTTTTTGTAATAGAGCTGCACGAAAATAAGAGCACGCTGTCCTTCGGATGGGATGTCCTTGTAGTTAAAGCCCGGACATGAGTCATAATAACTGACTATAAAATATCCATTCAAAATGAGAAAAATAAATAAAACAATTTCCGCCAACATTTAATACCATTGGTCACAATTTGCATTAATTCATACTCCTCAGCTAAAAAATAAAAAAAAAAAAAAAAAAAAAAAAAGTGCTGTTTTGTACTATTTTGCATGCAATTGGACAATACATCACTCATAATGATTCATGCTTTAGGAATAAGTTGAAAGATTTACTATTATTACTAAACTCTGATATGATTGACGATTTCAATTAAATATATTTACAAAGTACAAAGAGTTCGGGGGTGAAAGCTACGAACACAGAGGTTTTATATACTCAATTTCAAGCAAGAACCTTCCTATAACCAAATGTTCCCTTAACAATTAAAAAACCCTCCAAAAATAATAATAATAAAAACCTAATTGTTCGAACATTGGAAGCAGAGTTCGAAGGGGGTTCAAAGAAAGAAGGAACCGACTTACTAAAAACCTAAGAATAACAAGTTATTTTCACCTTTCACCGTTCAGAAATGGCATGGAATATGGCATGTTTCTAGAACCTCTTGAAATAAGATTGCTAAAGATGTATCATATTGCCATTTTCGGAAAAGTATAGGACCCGTTCACCACCCTGTATTATACGTACATTATTAAGGTGGGTAGAAAAAAGTTTTTTTATTATATTTTAAATTTCCATGAGCTTTTTAATTTACAAAGCTCCAAAGTAAGCTTTTTCCATGTACAAGAAGCCTACAACATTATAGGCATAACAGCACCTATGGATGTAGGAATGTTTTAGGATTATAATTAATTATTAACGATTGTTTTATTGCGGAAAGTTTAATATTTTTCCGTTATCGCACTCCCTCATTTTGGGCTATTTTTTTATTCATGTCTGTAAATATCTCCCTTTGGACTGTGTGTCTGCTGAAGCTAAGCCACGCCAACCTTTAACTTCTTTCGTTGCAATTATATGCCGGCCATTGTTAATCCTTTGTCACTTGGCACATATCAGCTCAAGATAGAATGAATGTATAGACACGAACTTTTATATGTGAATCCAGAACATTCTATGTTCCACACCTATTGATTTTCACCACCAACAGCCAAAGGGAAGGGCAGATCAGAGGGAAGGCTTAACACAAAAACTCTGATAACTGCTTTTGTAATGAATGTATAAGTCACGAAATTAAATACCTAATTCAAAGCCAAATACGATCGAGCAACAAAATGGCAAATAGATCACCAATTTAGCACATAATGAGCACTAAATCATGTGATTAAAAAAATTTCTAATAACTTTGTCTAGTATAACGAGTTCATGCATACCTCATACGACCGGAAATTTCTGCTAAACGGATCGAGGAACCAAATCGGGAATAAAGCAACAAATTAGCGCAAAGTCTACTAAATTTTGCGTTCATCAAAATGCCGATTAATCATATTTCATTAGGGGGGTCTAGCAACATTAACGGGGGTCTAGCAACATTAACCTGGCTCTTGCCCATCACCTATGACCGCAAATTCCTGCTAAACAGTTCGAGCAACAATATCGGGAGTAGAGCAACAAATTAGCACATAAATAGCACTAAATCGTGAGATATGTCCGGTTTGATTTTGCGATGGTGAGGGCTAGCTTAATGCAGGTTACAAAGGTGTTTTTGAGGAATATAGTTCCAGATCACACTCACTTCCTTTACTTGGGAAATATGTAAAACGAGGTTCAAGTGTTATTTCGTATTTGTGGAAAGTATGTAATGCGATAGGGAAGGCTAATAAATATAATTATCTGACAATAAACCACTAACTGAACTCTACAATTTATGGCAATGATGTAAAATTGTATTAAAAACATTAAAATATAATTTAAAAGTGACCAAATTGTAATTATTACTATCTTATTAAACCGTATTTAGTCCTTTTATTTTGGAAAAATAGGAGAAGTACGATAACGGTCAAGTATCATAAGTTTATTGTACTATTTTAAGAAGATGTGGAATACCCAATAAAAACGGAATGGCGACCCACTGCCTCAAATATAGACTGGTGCTCTCAACCCTGAATGTATACAATATCACATCGTGTTACTTGTAAAACTTATGGATAAATACATGCTTAAATATCATAGTACGAGTATGTAAATAAACTGGACAAATATAATAGTTTCCAAAATCGCATCGTGAAGTTGATTAATAATAAATAACAAATGGCTAATTGAATCATATTCAGTCTTCAAAGATCTGCCATTACAGGTGACGGTCGATACAGTATAATTGGATGATGTTTAAAACTAAAACCATGGCCCCACAACTCTCAAGTTCCAACTTAAGATAAACAGATCATAATATTCAAAATTAACATTGTGTTCTCTAAATGCATATGCCATTATTGACGAATACTGATAACGGTTTGCATATAGTGGCTTTATAATATATTTCTATTTGATATCTTAATAATATATAATAATTATACACAGGGTTTTTTACTTACAGCATTAACTCAGATCCTACTGTATAGTAGGGCTTGATAAATCATCTTATATTATAACTAACTATACAATACAATAGACCTAACTTTGGTATATGAGCGGTTAGTAACTTATCTCAGTAGGTGTCGTCCTCGTCACTCGGCTCCTCCCGAGTGGGGCTGCGATGGGACCCCACTGAGTTTCGTAATCTATCCAACACAAAAAAATGTCAACACTATTTTTTCTATTATAAGATACTTATGAGCATGTAAAACTCTTTACAAAAAGAAAATAAAGAATATAAAAACGTTAGGTGAGTTATTTTGAAAATGTGGAGAAAGAAATACTCAAAACCTAGCCAATGTTTTAAATAATTTTACATATTTTTTTTGTTTAATTTATCCATTTATCATCAAGTGATCCAAGTGTTTGACATACTCCTCTTGTGATCATTTTTTCTTATTGTGTTCTCACAGTTGAAAATTGTCTATTAATTGTGAAAAAAAAAAAAATCCATAAACGCCGAAGTAATAATGTTGCGATTTTTATTCTGTTAGAATGGAAAAATGTTGAATGAATTTTTTAATTCATTAATAGAACCTCAAAGTTTCTTGTGAAAGTTTAAGGCGGATAATTGTTAGTTTTACAATATCTTCGTCGAAATGCAAAAAAAAAAAAACATGTAAAAAGTACCTATTTTAATTGTAAACAACAATAAAACATTTTCGCATAAACAATTTATTATAAAAACATTTTTTCAGGGTGCAGTGCTTTGGATACTATTCGACAACTCTGAGATGAACTATTATAAGCAAATTGTTCGCGAATGTTTTAATATGTTGTGCGCTAAGGAATAGCATTGTTTTTTTCTCATTTGATCGGTGTAACTAAACTATTAGAAATTAGAACTATTTTCAGAACATTACAAAGGTAGTGTTTTTGAGGGACACCGACCGATAAAGAGATTGAAGTCGATAACCAAGAGAGAAGATGCTAAGAAGGCAATGTCTTCAAGAAGTAATGTACGAATCCATAAAAAAAAAGACTATCCCTAAACTAAATTCTTGACTATGTTTATCTAAAAGAATATATTAGATACTTTGATATATATATATATACATTTTTTTTTTCAGTTAGTTTTCAAACCACTTCATTTTTTATTGATATTATTTTTCTGCATCTTGTAGGTAAAAAGGCAAACTTTTCAGGAGAGAATAAAACGAAAAAAAAAAAAAACGGAATATTCTATATGTTATCCAATAGAAGTCCTAAATTTATCGGTGTTTCTAAGAGATTGATGGAAACTTCAGCATCAGTCCTTAGGCCATTCATTATTGTACATGTTAGATAGAATTAAGAATATAAAAAAATACCTAAACCTATGAATTATTTTAAGTAGTCAATTAAGAATAGAAAAATGTTTAAAAACTCGGAATAATTACAGAAAGAATTATACTTACAATTCTCCGGGTTGAATAAGAGAGGCTGGCTCGATATCGATACGGGGAATATCGTTTATGAAAATTTTACTAGGACTACTGATACTTTACCACAATATCCAAAATGAGAGCATCAACAGAAAGAATATATAATAAATTTAATATTAAATTTCATAAATTATTACAACATAATAGAGTGAAAACTTACTTTACTTCTTTTTTTAGTTTAATAGAGCTACGAATTTAAATTATTTAGGAAGTTTTCAGCAAATCATAAAGAAAATGGGACTAACCTGGTCTGCATGTGCTGCAATTGTACCTGAAGGCTTTCCACTTGTTCTTGAAGTTCATCGTTAGTCCTCTGCAACTTCCTGTCAACCAAATCAGTAAGTATAATAACAAAAAAAAATAAAATAAAGAAAATCAACTATTATAAAATGGGTATGTTGCACAATACCGATAGACGTAATGGAAATCGTCTGAATAAATAGATATAATTACATTAGCTTACTAGACAAGGATGCGATAACGCCAACCTAACGTATTTAGGTGGTTTCTTCTTTGTATGTTGAAATATGTGCACTTTTTTCACCAAGAGGTACTTCGAAGGAAAGAAAGCTCTAGGTAATTTTTACAAGAAGTCCTTAAATTAAAATTGGCGCATTGGGAAACATCTTTTTTTATCTTTTTCTCGCTATATGCTCCTAACTATTACAGAGAAATGGTAAGAACATAATAGAAGCAACAATGTGGAACATTGAGTGAGTCATTAGAGAACCTTTCGAATGAGTATGCTTGCCGCTTTTTATGAGTTACGTTGTGCCAATTATAAATTGCGTTTTGTGCCACACCCTGATCCTGAATGTTTTTTTTTTCAGTGTTGGCTCTTTGTTTCCTTAAAGATAAGAAAAAAGTTCTACTTAATGTTTACGAGGATGAAAAACTAATTATAAGTGAAACACATTCTTCATGCAATTAAAACATTAAGCAAAACACATTCTGAATGCAATACAAAACAATTAATCTAGTTATATTTGAACAATTGAAGCAGTACTTCTTAAGGTAGCGAACACATTCAGCGAACAGTGTTCGTGTTACTTTTTATTTTTTAATGTAGGCTTAATAGTTTGGTTCTTTCTTATTTCAGTTTAGTTCCTAGTATAATAATTAAAAAACAAAAATAATTTTATGATTTCCAGAAAGTAGCAGAATTTTGTTTACTTGTAATTCCCACCTAATTGAAAGTTATTAATAATTCGAGTTTTTGGTGAGAAAGCTAGCAGGTTTCGCGCCAATCAAACCTGCCGAGACTCACCTGATATTGTTGGTGGCGGAGTCCACCTCATCCTCGGCCACAGCTAATTCTCTCTTCAGCTCTTCAACTCGACTCCTCAGTCGCTTCACTTCGCTCTCGTACTGCTCTGCCCGGCGACTTGTGTGGGCCAGTTCCGTTGTTTTGTCCGCTAGGGTTTTCTTCACTTTGTTGTGACTGTGTTTCAAGTCCTGTAATTCCTGGAGAAACAAAGAGGAGTTATAATTAATTCAAAGTGAAAAGATGGCTGGAAAAATCAGAGAAGAAACTCCACTCGAAATAAGTTAATTATTTTGAAACATTAATGGTTATTAGGAAAAATAAAAATATTTTCCCTCTTAACAATTCTAATCATGATTACGATACCAGAAAGAAAGATGATTTCCGAATTACTAAACATTGCTCCACTCTTTTTGAAAAAAGTATAATTCATAAAGGAATTAATTTCTTCAAAGCTCTTCCCCACTTCTTGATTACAATAGAAACAATAAGTAAATTTGAACTTCAACTAAAAACGTTTATGTCAGAGGAAACCCTCTATTCGGAAACGGAATTTTTTTCTCATTGTTCAAAAATAATAAAATAATCAAAATAAAGAAATCGTGTTTCATGTTCAAAAACATTTAGTTATAGCTTACATTTTTTTTTGCCAGAGTTCCTCCATATATATCCTCCCTAAAGGTCTGTAATCTACGTTTAAATCATTATCTTTTATTATTTATATACTAATTTATTTTTCTTGTTTTTATTTTTTTTTGTATTTTTATTACCATTTTATTTATTTATTTCATTTATTTATTTATTAATATATACATAAATAAATAGTTTATAATTGTTATGTTGTTTTGTTTTCTTTCTCTTTTCAATATTTTCGCACATTGTGACCTGAGGAAGGGACGTCGTCATGAAAAAGACACTTCCGGAAAAGTTATCAAAAATTATTAGCTTAATTTTAATTAAAAAAAAAAAAATGTATTTACTGTATTTATTATATGCTTTATCTACTGTATAATATTATTATTTCTGTATTCATATTTTCAAGTATTTATTCATTCATTTATTATTATTTTTTAGTAGTAGGTATTGTTAATTCTAATCCATGTGTGTTAAGAGTTAATATCTGTTGAAGTATCTAAATTATAAGCTATCTTAATGTGACGTATCCTATTACCATGTTATAGTTTAACGGAAATAAATATTATTACTGTTATGAAATAAATATATATACAGGGTGGCCCAACTTCAAATCAAAAGGGTGCGGTTATAAAATGAAACAAACACCAATATTTCTTATATATTACTTGAATCCACTATTGAACCTCTCTTATCCCAAGGGGGGCTGCGCCCCCGATCCAAACATTTTTTTTTCAAAGGGACGCTGTTTTTTTAAACTAGATTTTTTGAAAAAAATAAAAAAATGTAAAAATTATTGATCGGATAAGTATTTTTGGAGAAATTTAGGATGGTCCAAATTTCAATATGATATCCACTTTTCTCCTAAACCTCACTCTGACACTATATATATATATACACATTAATCATAATATTCCAAGTGTAGCATTAATATTCATCAAATCAATAACATATCTACACAAAAGTAGAAAATATAATAGAAAAAATAGCAGATAAGCTTGAAATATGTCTGGGAGGCGGAGGGGCGCTATCGTAATTTCATTCCTATCTATGTCTGATGATACGATAACTCTCGATAGAATGAATGTATCAACATGAAATTTTGAGGATTGAAAGCCACTGAATAAGACACCTATTGATTTTCTTTCAAATAGGTCGTTTGGTTTTGGAGAGAGAGTGGAAACTTGGTTTACCAATTTGCGCTGGGGAAATATACTACTGTCGATTCTTTTTATTTTATTTTTTCATATTTTTAGCAACAATTAAGGAAGCCTTTATCAATCTCTATATTTATGGAAACTTTGTCAATATTTGCCAAAGCAGTCTGGTTCCATAAGGAGATACCTTGTATTGACAAAATACCTTACCTTGGCCCTATCAGTGAGCTCCTGCTGGAGGTGCCTTAGGTCTGTGTCGTTGGCTGTCTGAGGGCGACCTCGTCGCTCCAATCGCTCTTCCATATCTCGAACCTCCGACCACAGCCGTTTGTTTTCTCGCTCCAAATTCAGCTTTTCTGTCTCCAGTCGTTCTCTTTTACCCCACTCTGCTGCGTTTTCTGCCTGCAATCTTTCCAACTGAAAACGAACATCTAAGATTAGAATTAGCACACATTACAAATTACTAAAAAAATGTGTTTGTGCGATCAGATGGTTCTAAAAAATGCCGAAAAGTGTAGAGATTTGTTTGTGGGTTATTAAAATTTAAGAGCACAGTTTACTTTCGTTAGGGCAAAAGTAAAATTAATAAATGGTGAATGATTTGTTTTGTTAAATTGTAAAATGTATGCAAACAAATGGAGAAACACTTATAGGATATCTCAAAAATGATACAACTTAAAATATAGGCTAGAGAGTGAACACAATATAATAAACAGTGGATAGACAACTATTTGTAAGAAAAATGATTTTTACCTGAATTAGTTCCCGATTCGTAGCCTGACATCTCCTTTTAGTTAAGAGGGATTGAATACATGTCTCACCTGAGCCCTGAGATCGGCAAGACGGCGGTCCATGCCCTCCCGGGAGGTGGCCTCGTCGAGGAGGTCGGCCCGGATCAGTGCTACGGTGTCCTGATGCTGGTCCTGCAGCTCCAACAGTTCCCGGACAGCGTCCTGACGGGAGGCCCGCAGCTCCTCACATCGCTCCCGCCACTCCGCCACCTCAGCGTCCGCACGCTCCACCCGCCGGTCCAACTGAGTCTTCTCTCTGACAGATGTACAGTATGTTATTAGTGACTATGAACTACTAAATATACCATGGCTCTGCTCGCATTCGTTTATACAGAGAAACGACATTAATTGAAAAGTTTTTTCACGCTAATTAGCAGGTTTGCGACGATTTAAATCAAATAATTTAAATTGTTGATTTAAATCAAATAATTTAAATCGTTGATTTAAATCACGATTTAAATCAATCCAATTTTTGAAAAAAATCATTGATTTTAATCAAAAGATTAATTTTTTCCAAATGTTTAAAAAACGAAAACAAAAAATAACAAAACGTATAAAACCGAGTAGATTTTCATCGATAGAAATGGATTTTCCTTCTCTTACAAGTTTAAGTGTTTTTATACTAACGTTATCATGTTACAGTTCCAACCATCACCAACATGATTATCCAATGGACATGGATAATAATAAAATCGCTATGTATTCAAGAAATTCACGAGAACCAGAGCCCACTTTATTATTCAAGAAATTGTTACAATTTTTTTTTTAACTTGAAGAAATGTAAACAAATAATAAACAGAAATGTTATTGGATCACAAAATTAAGGGTTTCGTGGTGCATAATTACAGTTACAAAAATAAATGCAATTTTGGGCCCATTCCAAACGCAAATTTTTTTTAGTTCATGAACTCAACATTTTTGCTCTCTTTGGGCTACCTCACTACAATTATACGTCAAATTTAATCATAACAAAAGGCGGAGACAATAGACCTCAGAAAGTCTTTTATCGCCAGTGGTTTTGAAAATGCCAGTAATTGAACCTATACTAAAGCTGAGAACTTGAATGCCTTTATTTAATCTAATAACTCATTAATATTTACAAAAAAAAAAAAAAAACTTTTTTATAAGTGTACCGCATTTCGGGCACATCATTTTAAACAGGCACAAACTATTTTTAAATGACAAATTTCATCGTTTCAAAATAAAAGAGGGAGGTCCTTGGTGTTATGAAAGAGTTTTATCTCAACTAACAGCGGCTATTTCGAAAATGTCGTAATCAAATTTCATATGCATGCTGAAGGCTTCGGTTAAGTATTTCCCGAAAAATATTTTTGTTTTCAGTGTACCGCAATTTATATTTCCGTTTTTTTTTTCAAGTTTTTTCATGAACCAGAACGTATTTTTTTCTGTATTTAGGAAATTTTAAGCTAAATTTTAACATTTTAGAATAAGAGGTGGAAATAGGGTTTACAGACACATTACTAATACTGATGGCCAGTACTTTGGAAATTTAGAAAAACGACCTAGATTCATGTTGTTGGCTTGGATACCTTCAAGTTGATGCCTCACTTTTATTTTATTGTTCTTGTGCACCGTGATTATGTGCATATTTCTGTCGTTGTTGAGTGATAAAACAATCATCAAGTCCTCTGAAAGAACTTCAAATTGAGAATGTGACACGGTGCTAAGAAATAGGAAATAATGGTGAAGGTACATACTCCCTTTCTACTTGAAGTGTCTTGGTGGCCTCGTCTAGCCTCAGCTGGAGCATGGACAACTTCTGGTAGAGGACCTCGGTGTCAGTGCCCCAGTCGTTGGAACCCTCCAGCCGCGACTCCTCCCCACTTCCTGTCTCCACCGCGGAGTCCTTCTCTTCTTCTCTTTCCTCTGGCTCTACTGAAAGGAAAAGAAAATATATAATTCAATATCTGTGCCAGCATACCAACCACTCTCATAAACGCATTAATGAACTTGCCCAGGGTGCATTCTTGTCAATGAACCCACTTCGCTCTCTGGGTGATCTGTTCCGATAGAAATTCGTCAATTACTTATTGAAAAGGTGTTAACGAAGGAGGGGAAAAAGTTGTCGACATACTAATTTGAGGACTTATTAGTGATTGGAAATTTGATAAGAAAAAGTTTTGCTTAGAACCAAGTTTTCGATAGGACTAACCGTTTTCGGTTAAATCAATGAAACGTTTAAAAATATGTATTTCAGGAAGGTTTTCGACATATACTCAGAAATCGGAAGACCAACGAAAAAATGTATTTTATATAAAATGTATATTTCAGTATTCTTTACAACTTCTACTTGAAAAGATTTTTGATTGGTTAATAAACTTAAGCGATACATTGTTAAATGTACTCAGACCCCGAACTAAAGTGGTCTTGAAAGTATGTGGCGTCGGTTTCGAAGATAAATAACTTGTAAATAGAAATGCAAAGTATGCAGGGATATTTCTATTATAACCGTCATGAGCCATAACATTTGAGAGACATAGATTGCTAATAATTTTATGAAGACAATTACACTCAATATCAGCTATGCTGGTTGTTTAAGATGCCTATTTAAAGTATATAATACATAGGTTTGTGTATTAAAGAAGTAGAGAAATAAACTGATACATAATATACAGTAACTACATATTATGTAGTGAACCAATTTTACCAAATGAGGCATAAAAATGTTCCATTCCGACACAACTTTTGAGTATGCATCTGAAAATATTAGTAAACTTTGTAAGATACCTTCGCGGGAGGTATCCCTGTCAGATTCGCCAGTGTCCAATGCCTCCAAAAGCTGGTTGTCCCACTGGCCCGCATGCTTGAGCAACAGCAGGTGGATCCGCTCCAACTCCTTCCGCATCTGCTCATTATGAGACTCCAACTCTTGTTTCTCCCGTTTGTACGTGGCGGCATCCTTCAGCGCTGAGTCTAATTTGGATCTTAGTAGCTTGGATTCGTCTCGCGCTTTATTCCTTTCGTTACGCACCTAAATCAGGAGAAATGTTAGGCATACTAAAATTCAGTGAGAATATTGAAACTTCTCCTTAAGAATTCAAAAGATAACAATATTTATCGTATGAAATGTTCAGGCAGTTCAAAATCTTTGAATCTACAAATTTTTTATGAAGCAGAAACTAGCAAAATACCTGTCTCTTTCAGAGAACTACATGCACATCTCTACACGACTAAACACTAATACTTCCACTCTCATTCTACGCACAAACATAAGACAACGAACATTTCAAAACAAGGTCCTCAGAATGGCTTTGAGCGGAACCCAGTCTTTCCAGGAATCCCATTTAGCGGAAGAGCTCTTGAACTCTTATTTCAAGAGATTCCAACATTTTTAAACGGTTCCACATTTAAATGAACCAGCTCTAAATTACATTATACTAAAAAAGCCAGTATATCAACTAAGTATAACATAGTTTGTAATTATTGATACCTAATTAGAAGTAAATCGCACCAATTAAATAAGAACAATTCACAACCTTTCAATTTGTCATCTACAGCCAATATAGATTAGCTAACAATTTCTTTAAAAGTATCGATACCCGTCAACATTTTATTTACCTCTAAGTAAACATAAAATAAAAAAGTAAATAAAACAAAATTAATACAAACTTTGCTCCACTTTTCCCTCCAGTTGGCGGTACAATCAGACCACCACCGCATCGTCTTTTCCATCTGGGCTGCTCGTGCTCTGGCCTCTTCAAGCTCCCTCTGTCGTAGAGCTTCCTTGGCTTCCCAGTCAGTTTCCACATATCCTCTCGAAGAAATAGAACCATCTTGTCGTCGAGAAGAGGTCCCACTACTATGTGCCATATCCCATCAAAACATAAAAAAACAAAGACTTAAGAATAGTTTTTAAAAAATTGATCTTTTAGACGATGTCGAACGTCGCGAAGTCACTTCAATAAATCACATTTATGAACCTGGTCAAAGTAAAAATTATATAAAAGTTTAACTTTATTATATTTATCTGAATCTTGATTCACACACAATCTTGAAACACTTCTACAGTAAGTAAACCAACTTGGAATATTTTGTTTGAAGATATAATCACATTCATAAGCTTTGTTTTAGTCGAATAACGTTCTCTAGTATTTTTTACATGTAAATATAAAAACTCTAGTTTTAAAAAAATAAAGTAAAAACTCGTTTAAAACTATATTTTAGTAGAAAACATCAAAGCTTTTACAAAGTATCGCTACCGCAAACTTTGAATAAGTTTACATTGAAATATCAGCTGTTTTAGCAAAATAACCTTCCTTCAATGTAAAGACGCCACATCAGTGATACTGTTTTGACGTTTACGACTTGTTTCGTCATCAAAATTCCCAATTTCTTTTATTTTCTCACTTAATAGTGGTAATACGCAATTTTCGAAACTTTATACTTCCTTACTTCAAAGAAAAATGGTGTTTATTGCGAGAGGTAAAATTTGATTTAAAAAAAAACTAGAGATAAGCATTTATTTCACTTTATCTTCATGATAAGGTTTAATTTTTCCTCAATAATTATAAACTTCTTTTTCAGATGGAACTATTCATAAAGAACAACCTTGGGGCTGGGGTAAAATAATGTCCATATTTACAGGATTTATAGACTTAGTTGTGGCCTTGTAAGTTGACTTCCTCTTTTGAATATGTCTTGGCATGTAATGAAATTAATTTGCATGTATACTTTTATAAACATCCCTCATATATGTTCTTACTGTTAAACATATTACTTACTTTGCTACACTTCCACCATGAATCTCACACATTAAGGTCATGAACAGTATAATTCATCATAATAATATTTGGTTATATTCATTCGGTTCGAAATTGTGAGAAGAACTTGTAGACTTAAATTTCTTTACGTGAAATTTTGCTTGATGTATTAATCATCGTAAAATGGGACCACTACTAAATGTTTTTTTACCTTCATTTAATAAGACTTGGCATGAAGAAGTTTGATGAAACGGGATAATCAACCGTAAAGCAGGCAGGTCAGCACTTGGAAAACCTTGCAAAGAATATCTGACGAGGCAATAAGAATTTTGGAGAAATGTTATATCCTCCGTTGAGGTGAAATTCAACATTTTTAATAACTTGGGTGTCATAATACATGGTGGCAGCGATTTTGTTCGGGTATGCATGGCTCAATATGGGGCAAGAAATGTGCTATTTTTCGATAGGGCTCTGAATGGTAATTCAGTCGTAAATAATATGCGACATGATATAAAAATTGACGTAACCTAATAAGGCCAAAAACTAACATTTAAATACGGTTCTTGTCTTCAGAAAACTTAAATTGCACCACCGTACTAGAACACATTTCCGTGTCCCCTGACGTAGCAAGTAAAACGATTTTGCCTAAAAACTCTTTTCTATAAAGGCGTAGAAAACATTTACAAAATATTAAGAAATTAGCATCCTTATTATCCCATACGACACATCACCATTCGATATAAGCAGAAATTTCCAAGTCTGCCAATACATTTTTATCGGAAAATTTACTTATTCTCTCACAGATTTGAACCGAATGGATTTAAATAAGTATTTTTGGCATTAATTGTAATACTTATTTGCGCCAAACATAACAATGTTTTTTTTTTTATTAAATTAATTTATTATTTAAATATGATGAAACATTGGTTTCCTAATAATTTTAATGATATCTCGACAGCTCTAGAAACAATCCATTCAACAAAATTCCGGTGTAACGAAGAAGCGTTATCAAAATATATACTTTTGAATAATTCAAATAATTAATCGAAAAGGCTGACCCAGGGTCCGAACCGGGTATCTTCTTGATACTGGCAGTCCACCTTTTACCCTCTGAGTTATTATATCTGTCCTTGCTTCCGACTCGAATAAAGTTACACACACACTTTACTGTTACAACATTTTTCAAAACAGCTATAATTTCTGTTATACTTAACAAATTTGTATGAAACAAACTTTGTCTTAATCTTCTAGTTAAACATTTCCGTTTAATATAAAGAACTCGCTTAAAACATCTTTACGAGAAACCTTGGCAAGTGAAAAATGCGTAGCATAAATTATATTCATAGATTACCAGGGTACTTTCTCAATGTTCTATAGTAGCTATTTAGAGATTGAAAAAACAAAACAAATAATGAATACTTGAGGCATGTAGCGCAAAACGTTCTTTAGTTATTTGAACTTTTGGTCAGTTTACAATTTTTGCGAAGCCGGGCAGCTAACTATACTTTGTTTAAAGAGGGCTCTCTTGGAAGATGTTCCCACTCATAGATGTGAAGCGTGTGTCCATTTTATCCTTATTAATAGGAAAGTAAAGCAAAAATGTTATATAGGTACTCAGCCATGAAAAAAAGTATTAAAAAAACATTTGAGTATAACAAAATGAGCGAAACTAGATTTTAGGTTCGCTGTAAGCTTCTCGTCCTCTAGAATATAATATTTAGAAAACAACCCTTTATGTTGCAATGTGTAGAATTAGCATTCGACCGAAAGAATAGAAACGGGTGGGACTGAAATAAAAGGAAATACTTATATGTAGTGTTTTGCCAAACATTGATTTGGCTGATGTTGATGCCTGGCCTTATTTATTTAGCTACATATACTGTTCAGTTTTCAGACAATGATTCCTATTGAAGATTCGCCCAGTTCAGGGTCTAGATATCGCAACAGTGGAGGGGGTCAAGGCGGTGGTAGTGGCGGCTCTTCTGGCGGTAATTCTGGGTAAGTTATCCTTATATATATATATTTTTTTTTTTAATAATTTATAATTTTATATAATAGATCGCCATACATTTTCTCAGGTCACTACAATCATCTGCAGTGTGCAGTTCATTTGGATTTTATGATTTCTATAATTTAAAGTGTGAGTTGGCTGTGAATTCAAGCCATTTTTCTCTCCTTAACGCCAAAGTCTTGTTACTGCAGACAGTAAAAACCAAGAAACTCATTAAACCTATCATTCGTACTATTTAAGGTATTTTTGACTATAAGGGCTTTGTAAAATAATGTAGGTTAACCTTTCGAACAACTAATCCAAAAATAAATGATTCCCTGAAAATTTAGTTTCGAGGATTTTGCATTTGCTGATTCCCAGTGGGAAAAATAAGGAATGTTTGCACTTCAGATTTTGGAAGGAGCTCACACTGAAAGCATTAGCTAAGTGGTTAGTAATCCTTGAAATAAATGATTATTTTAAAGAAAATATCGCGCAATACTCCATTCGGTTAAAATTGTTGTAGACTACTTGTGCATATGTATCAATGTGGACTTATACAAATACTCATAACTTTTATTTAAGCATAGAAAAACAAAAATAACTGCTATCCTGATTTCTTCACTTGCTTTCATCTATCTACGGTAATGAAAGTATCTCCTAGAGTGATATTTTCGCAGATATTGTGAAACACTTAATAAAAATATAAAGAAAAACGAATGATTTTAAAAATATTGTCTATTTGACAAGATATATAAAAGTACAAGATATATAAGTACTTTCGGTATTGCTACCATATATTTTATATATCTTGTGAAATAGACAATATTTTTAAAAAACATCAATTTTCTTTATATCTCCTAGATTCTTGTGTTTATGTGTAGGCCACCGAGACCCCCGAGGCCTGGAAGCAACATTCATGGTTTTGGTCCTGCTTCCTCTGCACCCCCTCCATCTTGTGGAAGCTGTTGCGGGATGTAACAGGTAATATCGAATAATGTATTTTTGCCCTAGTTCTAAAAAAAATTAAGTAAAGCTCCGCAAAACAATAGAATACAAAAACCGAAATTACTTATGGAATGATCTGATAAATATCCGTCAGCCTGTTACACAAAATGGAAGATGTTCTTCTCATCACAATTCGAAACGAAGTTCCATATTCACAACATATTCATTTATAGAATGTCTTCTGGTAACATTACTTGTGCCCTTCCACTGTCTTCTGGTACCATTATTTGTGCCCTCCCCCTGTCTTCTGGTACCATTACTTGGGCCCTCCCACTGTCTTCTGCTACCATTACTTGGACCCTCCTCCTGTCTTCTGGTACCATTACTTGGGCCCTCCTTCTGTCTTCTGGTACCATTACTTGTGCCCTCCCCCTGTCTTCTGCTACCATTACTTGTGCCCTCCCACTGTCTTCTGGTACCATTACTTGTGCCTCTTCCCCAGGAGGTTGAAAGGCTATTGGTCACGACACTTGCTATAGGAGTCTCCATACAGTAGCTGTGACATCGTGATCATCCGCCATCAGTAAATTTGGAATCCCATTATAAAGTGGGAATTTTTATAATTAGAACAATTAATTTTAATTACCTCTCTAGTCGTGGCTACAGTAAATAAATCTGTATAATTGGTCACCCTCGGAGCTGCAGGGGTGACGAATTAGCGAAAGTAACGGATTTCACCATTGACAATAAATAAATAAATCACATTAGAAGCGTAAAATCTATCTGTATAGAGGGCGCCTATAGATCGGAAGTAGCGTGCTAGCTTACTGAGCTCAAGATCGCGGATTCGATATTCGGCCGCAGCCCTTCGGGTTTTTATCTGGGAGATGAAAAAACCGTAAGCACGCTGTCCTTCGCATGGGACGTTAAGCAATGATCCCGAGCCTGTTCGATGTCAGATAGTCGTTTCAAGATCCCTACTCTAGTTGAATAAACCTAGGTAGGCAACTTAGGACTATTTAGTTAGTGTAAACAACTAGTAGGTATTTTTTCATGTGTAAAGTTAGTGGTTATTTCCCATTGCTGAGGGTAATTCTTTAAATCATTTATGTTTCGGTTGAACTGTTTCTCTGTTCCAGTTGAATAATTTCATATCTTAGCTTAGTAATAGTTTAGTTGAAACATTTGTGTGATGAAAATAGTTTCGAAAACAAATCGAATTCGAAATGATGTCAATATAGATTTGTCAGTATTTTGTAACTTTTTTTTAGAATCGAAATATTTATAAAAATGAATGTGATAAGAAATGCATAGTGAATGAAGGTGATTGAGTGTAGTATATAAGAAGGCGCCGGTAGCTCAGAGGTAGCGTGCTAGCCACGAGCTTAAGACCGTGTGTTTGAAAAAACTTCAGCACGCTGTCCTTCAGATCGGACGTCAGGCTATATTCGCGAGCCTGTGCGATGTTAGGTACTCGTTAAAGACCCCTATTTTAGGTAACTAAACCTGGGTAGACAAAATTTACCACTCCCACCGTAGAGCTAACAGGGAAGGGATAAGAGCATTGGGTGCTTAGGTCCCTAGGTGTACACACCAGTCCTCTCACGTTGACGTTCTTTCCTTTATTGTGACACCTCATTTGTCCTAACATGTATATTCTTAATTTTTTTCTAATTTCAATTTTCCTGTGTTTCAGTCTACCGGTTGGAGTCTACCTTCTACCGGCTGTACTCCACTCCATGGAACGATACAACTTATCGCTTCAATCTCTATTTAATTATATTTATATTGCTATTATTTCTTTCTGTAAAACATCACTAAACTTCATTTCTTTAATAAATATTTTTCTGTCTGAGGTATCGATACTAAACATTTTAGTATTTAAGTTTACAAATATGTTCTTATTGTAGCATATAAATATATCTTCAAAGTAATGACTAACAATTTATGTTTATTCGCTCACCACTGGACTATTTTAAAAATAAATAAATAGAAAACTATATGAGGGTCTTGGAAAAATAGATGATGTGACATTTTCTTTTTTCTGAGAAATTTCACTTTCAAGTTAAAACGTCATGGCAAAAAGGCACAAACGTGCTCTTTTCTGTTGGCGCGGTAAAAAAAATACTACCTTAAAAAATTAAAATATTGCGGCAATGTACGTTTTAATAGGTTTAATATTTATTTTCCAAAGTATATACCGTTTTGAAAGTATTTTATACCGTGGTTGAATTCTAGATCTGAAACTATGTGAATTAAAATCCAATGTCTATTGGGCTAAAAATTGATTCGATTTGCGACTACGTTTAGAAGGATTAATTGATTTTTACTTCAACTAATATTTCAGTGACTAATACTATTAGTTCAAAAATAGGCACTTAGTTTTCCTCAGGCGCTTTAAATATATATATATTTTTATACTAAAAGAGAACCTGAAGAAAAATATGTATTGCATGTGACATCATCTTCGAAATTATTTTTTATTTCACCCCAGTATCGTAGGTGACTGTTGCATTCTATAATGATGTATTTGTTATATTTATGTATACCATTTGCCGTCTAATGCTGAATTCAAGTAATTCGCGAAAATTACTAAGCAAAACCCGATACTCCTAATGACCACAGTCACTTGAAGGACGACTACCGCTGATTTTTTTTGTAAAATAGACCAATGATTTTATATAGGTATACGATAGAATCTGTGATACTTAACATTTTTCGCAGAGATATTGTGAAACACTTTAAAAAATATTCGTTTTTCTTTATATTTTTTTGATAGAACCTGTGCTGCTTCACTAAAAGCAAGTTTAATATTTTATTCTTTCGGATACATGATATGATGTGTTCTTTTCATATCATGTATCCGAAAGAATACAATTTTGACTCTTCCGTCGGACCTTTTAGTGAAGCAGAACAGGTTCTTTGAATAAGAATCTTAACGTATTAGTAGTATATCCCCGCAGTAGTAGGTCATTTTAGTATCTGCGGAGTTACGAGTTTCGGGTTTGGCCCGGCCACTTTGCGAATTGCCTGAATTAGGTTTTTGACAGAAGTATGTATATCTAAACTTGCGAAATACAAAATTATGGGATTATTATTTTGTCATAGAACTATATGTAAACATAAATTTGTTTCTTTAATACTATTTTAAAAAATAAATATATAAAATTGAAGTTTTGTCTGTATGTGGTTGGAAACTTTTTTTATTTATCAGAAATCCGTTTCATGTTATATAAAAGGCTTACAGACCATCAGTTCACTGTCAGTTTATACATATGTATGTTTATAAGTTGAGAAACGAGGACAAATTGTGGAAATTTGTAATAATAATAAATAAATAAAACAAACTTCTTTTTTGAAATGTTATCTATTCTAAAAAACAATTATACACAAACTACCAGTTTTGTCATTACACCATCATCAGATTTATTTATAAACAGTCTTAGTAAGATGGTGTAATACCAAAATCTGTAGTTTATGTATAATTTTTTTGTGAAATAAACAATATTTTTAAAAAGGTGTATAAGTGCCATATGCTAACTTAGATCTGATAACATTTCGGCCCGAATCGGACTAAAATTGAGACCACTTTGGGTACAGTGGTAATTTTTACAAGATTTCGCTTATATTTATGGCTTAATCAAATAATTGTTCAAATGATATACGATTTTTCGCAGGTTGTCCGGTTTGCGAGATACATGCTGATAAAAGCGTCCTGAAATGTCGTTAGAAGCCAATTTGTTTAGACGTTTGATTCTTTTATGCGAAAACTGTTAGTTCTATCGAAAAATTGTCTCTCACCAAAAATGTTTCTTATTAAATTTCGCTCAAGTTCACTGGTTCATAACCCGCTGGCAGGTAGCGCTCTGATTCGTCGCTTGCTGATTCGCCATGGTTTTCTTTCTTTATTTCAGTGATATCTGTCACTTATAACTCAATGTACAAGTGAACTCTTCTCCAACACACATCCTGCAACAAAACAAAGTCACCATATAACTTATAATATATTACAGAGAACTTACTACATTTGTTGCTTCACGGGAACGTATATTCAAGAAATTTGCAGGGCTTTTCAAGGATCAATTTTGAATGGTGGGAGGTTATGGAGGGGGAAGGGGAGGGGAGGAGCAAAACATAAAATGAGTAAGTTTTTTAACGCTTGATCAGATGTTTATAAAATGTTGCAGGTGGTTTCCTTACAAGCTCGATTACAGTTTCAAAACTAGGAAACCTGCTAGTAAATATAAAAGCTGACTTATGTTTATGTTTTTTTTGTTTCATTCCCTCCTTAGACATTAATTATGCAATGTTACAAACAGGGGTGCTCTCCTCATCTATGTGTAGGTTCCTTAATTTTTTCTATAGTGTCTTCCCCTTACCTCCTCTTATTTCTCTTGAATTAAATACATTCTCAACTTTTTGAACTACGAATGGCCTACGCTTCTTCCCGAGAATATTACTTCTGCGCTCTTACATTCAGTGAGTTCGTCATGTTTGAGAGTTAATTAATTGAAGCCAATGAGAGTATTGGACGAGGGCTGTTAGTGCCGCCTCTAGAAAGTGTGTAGGAGGTATGTTGGGTTGGTTCTGGTGGAAATGCCGATAACCGACCATCCGTGAACACATCAGCCGGTTCAGTGGGCTGGCTCAGCCACCTCCTTCCATTACAAACAGTTTCTCCTTTTAGTTTGACCATGACCGTCACCAACCTCTGTTGACTCGACGTTTAGTCTCTTCAACAGAGCTCAACTCTGCCGGATGTGTGGTTTTATCTCTTCAGGAGAAAGCACTTTTAAGCAATGATAGTGTGTCTAGCAATTCGGAATTATGAGAGAATTTTAAAATCTAAATAATGTTAGAGAAAAATTAGGGAATGTAAAATAGTTTTTTCTAAAAAAAAATAAATTAGGAACCAGCCTAAATAAGGCAAGCCAGTATATTGCTGAGGGGTTATCTATTAAAAACACAGTTTTCTGTTATAATCATGTAGGGATTTTTGTCCTTCAAAGTTTTCGCAATACTACTCGTCATCTTTTGCTTCAACTTTTCCAATTCCAGTTTTCCAGTCGCCATTTCATAGAAAAAGAATGATGTTTAAATAGTCTAGTATATATATAGTTTCAAATAATAATTATTTTGATACAAGATCAGTTTTAATGAATTAATTTTTGTACCCAACATTTTTATATTGAGTTCAATGAATAAACACGTTTTAGTTAATTCAGTTACTGTTTTCAGTTCTATTTTACCCTCCTGCTCCTAATTATAAATTAATTATTGTAATAATTTGGTGCATCAGGGTAAAAATGAAAAATATAATCAGGGAGATATCAGGGAATTTAAAAGTTATGTTTTCCAGAACACCCTGAATAATCAACTTGCAGTAAAACCGAAAAACGCAATTTTGCTAAATTATTCTGTTAATATCCATATTTATGAATATGAGATAGTATTCAGGGTGAATGAGGTAAATACTTCTAAATATTGAGATTTATTTGGGGGTTTGAATTATTACAATTCTTTAAATCTCTTCTTTGACACCTTATACTACTTAATTACGATTTGGGAAAAAAATAAATAAAAGAGTTAACAGATAACATTCCTCGTTTAGATGAATAAATGAGCTTACATCCTGAACTAATGGGTAACTGGGACTTAAAGAAGGTGAATAACTAGCAACGAATCGAGAAAAAATGGAAGTCATAGCTCTCCGAAAACAAAAATATATATATTAGATATATTGAAGGTTAAATTGCAATCATATAATCAATATAAAGTATATATGTATATAATATTTGATTATTATCTATATATGTATTTTTACAGTTCAATATCTGTCTCTGTCTGTTTCTTTGAGCTTCACAGGAAAATGGCTGAAAGTATATTCGAAATTTGCAGGGCCTTTCAAGGATTGTCCAAGGCTATGTGGCATCTTAAAATTTTGGAAGAAAAGGACGGTTGTTGGGGTATTTTATCTAAAACATAAAATAAGTGCGACTTCTTTAACGGTTGATTGGATTTTCGTCAAATTTCACAAGTAGCATCCTTATACGCCCAGTTCAAACAAGCTAAGTTTGATATAATATATAGCTATATTTGATTTAATATCAAATTCGTTATTTTCGACCATAAATAGGTTGTTATCTTTAATTAGAGCTATAAAACGTTCGATTAAGAGCCGAGTTATGCCGTTCAAAATAGTTGTACTTTATCTCTAAACGAACAGCTTCTGAAAAGTAAAGTAACTAAATGCTGAGTTGTGATGTTATAAATGTTCGCAGCTTCTGCATGCACTCACATTATTTAAAATGATGACATCACGTACAGGTTCATAATGTATGATACTGGAAGGTGATAGACACTTCACCTGTTGCAAGGAGGGATCTTTCTGGGTGAGTGACTCTGTATCGAAACCTGGTCCACCGAGATGGAGGGTGGGGCAGCCTCTCTCAGTCCCGCCGCTGGCAGTTAGTCTGTCTATAGTCATGTTGATCTCCACCCCTGTCTTCATCGGCCTTCTTCTGCCACCCCTCCTCGCTTCACCAATCTCAGGTTGTTCTATCTAACTAATAGTATTCTCTTAATTAAGAAATCTTGTACGTGAGTATATGAGAATCAAAAAATATTTATCGAAAATTTCAAAAATTGTAATTTTTTGTTAAGTTAGTAAACCTGAATCAAAATATCACCTCAATTTGCAACCAAAAATCATTTCATTATTTAAAAACTTGTTTTGAAAATTGGCGTTTGCCTGAAAACTGTTTCTCTACAATGGCATTGGCTTCAAAACTTTGTTCATTTAGTTTTCCTAATCCAATTTTTAGCATAATGATCTAAGGAAGGTAAGTATAAGGCCTTCATATTACTGTGGATTCACCAGTATTTGTAAATCTTTCATTTTTTAGTCATGTGCAGCATTTGTTGTTAATTTGCGTATTCAAAATAGAACACGAATCTAAAAGAAAAAACGGAAAAAGCTGATTAGTAAAGTGAACTGTCAATTTATACTACTGCTAGCGCTGAAAAAGACACGACATACGGAAGTTGTAAAAGCTCCTGGGCAGCTGCATTTTCCATTTGCACCGGCAAAACGTCTTGTCTTTTCAGAACTATTCTGATAAAGATTGAGATTATTAATTAATCACTTATTAATTAGTCACTTATTATCTATTATATATTATAATTATATTCTACTATTTGAAGGGCTTAGATTCAAAAATGGCCAAGTCCAAAAAAATAAAAATTGAAGATATTTTGAGAACAATTTTTTCTCGACATATTCTACATGTCTACGATGTCTTAGGTCAAACAAAAATTGGTTTCTTAATTTTCCCTTCAAAACAGTAAATTTTTTGAACTATTTTGGTACAAAACTGGTCAAGTCCAACCAATATTTTTCAAAAGTGACCAAGTCCAATTAATTATTTTCGAAATCGTCTCAACTCATTATTCGAACTCATTAGAAAATCGAAAAACTGAGAGACGTGAGAGATTTGTTGAAAAAACATTTTGGTGAAAACTGGGAAAACAACCAAGACCTCAAATTGTTTCAGGAGTTGTTCCAAAAATTCAACTTGTAAGAGTTTTCGATTGTAACATGTAAAATATGTACATTTCTGACGAATAATAATTGGATTGTATTTATCGTATAATAATTAATGTATTTAATTTTTCGTATTTAACATCTAATTTTGTTATATTTATTACAATAAAATCTATAACATATGTTATAAAATTTGAAATATATGTGAATAAAATTTTGTAATAAATTTTTTTTTTTTTTTTTTTTTTTTTTTTTTTCTTTTGGCTTTATGAACGGTGCATATTAGCCATGTCAATGTGTTATGTATAATTATTTAAGACATCCATGGCCCCGGGAGGGAGTTCTATCTACGAAATAAAACTCACTCCCGGACGGGATTCGAACCCGCAAACCATGGTGAGACCATGCGACCAAAGCCCTACGCTCTAGCCCGCACGGCCACCATGGCCCCCCTTGTAATAAATTAAACTATTATAAATAAGTGGTTTAACATTCAATCCTAAAATCATTGAAAAGTATTGAAATACAACTATATAGATTTTTCAAGTTTTTTAATAATCGTAATATTTCAAAAATCGTTATGATGAATTATTTAGTTTCAAAATTGATCAAGTCCATTCGTATTAGATCAAAATTAGCCAAGTCCGACTAGTTGAGTTTCAAAAGTGATCAAGTCCATGTAATGAGTTTCAAAACTGTCCAAGTCCAATCATTTTTTCACAATAACTCCCTTATTTATCGACAAAATTGGCTCAAAACTGTTCTTACAAATTTACAATTTTATAATAATTATTAATATGTTTTTTAATATTAATTACAATAGATCTGTCCCCATATATAAGTTTTTTTTGTTTTTCTTAAAAAAGTGAAAAGTCGACTTGGCCATTTTTGAATCTAAGCCCTTCATTTATTTTTTGATGTTTACAATCTAGCAATCACTGACGTTTCGGGAGTAACTCCCGGCATCAATATCTAGGAATGTTTTTCATACAGATCCATAAAGATAACTTCATATACAAAACGAAGACGAGTGGTTCCATAGAGTATACATTTTTTAATGAATTATTGACGAACATTATACGATTTTTAGATACTGGCGATGAGATTTATTCCCGCAACGTTTATAATTGCTAGGTTGAAAAAAAAATATATATAAAAAATAAAATAAAGAATCATAAAGGTGTGAAAATATACTTAGTTAGGAATTTACCTACGAGGTCATAACGCCTACTACCAGAGCGCCCTTTCGTCACTCTGATGGACATGAGCCGACTCTACTACTAAATTTTGTCTACCTGTTTATTCACCGAGGGTAGGGGGTCAGTGTAGCTGACATCGTAATGATTCGGGACCATCGTTTAACGTTCCATCCGAAGGACGGCGAACTCCAGGTCTTTTCATCTCTCAGATAAAAAAAAAAACAAAGAGCCTTACCGGTGCCCAAATCAGTTATATGGACACTATAACTTGTAGTTCAGATAACAAATAAATAAATGTATAACTATTACATTGACACAGGTCACTTTAAATCAATAGTCAAAAGAGGTAAGAGCCTGGACAGAAAGACATACATGGAACAGAAACTGTTTGTTTTGACCTGAAACGCTAAGATCTGAAGGAAATTGGTCAAATCTAAGACCAACAAATTGTTCACCCTCAGACATAATCACAAAGCTTACTCAATATTTGAGAAAGCAAGAGACAATAAACAGTCAATACTGGGGCATAAAAACATCACTGAATTAATATGAAAGATATTTTTTATTTAAACTTATTTTTCCTACTTTTTTTCGCTAAAGTCAAAAATAATGGAGATAAATAACATTTTCAAATAGCGAAGGAGGCGAGAGGTAGCGAGGTGGGAAGTGAAATGGTTAGGGCGGAGCTTCATAATTTCCGAAGTACCGCATGAGCCTCATAAACAATGAGCCATTGATAAAAAAAAGGACTAAGTCAGAAGAGGTATCCTGGTCGAGGCTAAACTTTGTTCCTTCCATTTCAGCTAATTTTGCCTGAGTCAAACGTGAACGATGTGTTTTGTCATGTCGGTTCCGAATGAATACGAACGGTAGCGTGATGTTAAAACTAAGTAAACCTCATCCAGCAGTCCTATATGAAGGACTTAGTAGTCCTGTATAAAGGATATTCCACCGAACCGCTGCTTAAGCTTCAATTCAAAATGGCGGCTTATTGATAGGGTCTTAAGTGTAGCCGATAAACCACGAGTTGACGGCTATGGATCTTGCTGTACTCATTCGAGCTGGACCTTCTGTTGAAGATAGACCGCCCTGAACGAGGCAATCATGGAGACTACTGTCCACTGTTGAATGATTGAACCAAATGGATGCTGTATTTCGATGTACCTTGAACTGCACCCTTCAGCTCCATTTTTGCGCTTATTTCTTTTTTCTAGTAAGATCGCAGGAGACCGCGAATTACTCACTTTTTTTTTTATATTCTTGTCACAATGGAGGTTGAAAAATGAACATAAAGATAAACTGAGTTTCATTATTGAACAGAGTATTAGTCTACTTGACAGTGATATTCCCCAAATTCACAATTGTTTACATGCACAGGATTTCTGTAACAACCTTATATATTAATTAAATATAGGGGGCGCCGGTAGCTCAGTGGTATGTGTGCTTGACTTCTGAGCTCAAGAACGTGGGTTCGAAACCCGACCGAGGCCCTTAGTTTATTTTATCTGGGAGGTAAAATAAACTTAAGCACGCCGTCTTTCGGATGGGACGTTAAGCGATGGTCCCGAGCCTGTACAATGTCAGGTACTCGTTAAAGACCCCTACCCTAGATGAATAAAAATTTAGGTTAGGCAAAATTTAGGACTCCCACAGTAGAGTCGGGCTCACGTCCACCAGAGTGACGAAAAAGCGCTCTGGTAGTAGGCGATTAAAGCCCGGGCATGAGTCATAAAACCTAACCTATTTATTTAATAAACATTTATTTAGCTTGAAATTATTTTGTTCATTTATTATAGGTATACTACTCAGACAGTATTCGGCTGTCACTTCGGATTCTGGTGGCTTAGTCTTCCCCAGCTCTGCTTTAATGAAACGAACTTCTTATTAGTATATTATACTACACTTTTCATACACATCCGGTGATAGTTGACTTTACCTTTTTTCACGTTGAAAAAATGTCTGTTAATCGATAGGTACGTCAAAAATTTTTGAAAGAAAATTGGGGCCATAACTATTTTCGTATGCAAAATGTAGTCATGATATACTTCGCCCACATTACACCTTTGAATTAACAAAAAAGTTCTTGGCGATATATTCAATTATAGATTCTTTTTTTTTGTTGAAAATTTTGTAAAAATGAACGAATGAGATCATGTGGTGTATTTGACCAGTCCATGAACCGAGACGTGTGACAAAAGAAGTTTCACCCTGAAATTGTACAAATAGAACTTGTTAGTTCTTACACAATTCAGAAGTTTTTATACTGAACGAATAAAATATCCATGTAGTTAGGTCAATGTCGAATGTAATGTGTATGATCTTGTGACAGATACTTATATGGAGGCCGGGTGATCAACTCAGTCGGTGACCCGGGCCCTTCCTCGCTTTCTCCCTCGATTGGCTACTTAGAGGTTTGGTCAAAAGCTCACCCACGCTCAAACACAGGGGAGTACTTACTGCTTTGACGCCCTTGGCACTTGGTTTACCGCCCCACCTCTTCTTCACTATGTTGAGACTTAGACGGATGCGCATCCAGACTGTGAATTACAGCGTTGTTAAATGTAGGTCTCCCCTCAGCTGACACGTTGAATGTGTTGCGGTCATAGTAGGCGTCGCGACTGGATACCTACCAGGAATTAAATACTCGTTTTGCTGATACTGTCTATAATATGAAAAGTATATTCATATATTGGGTGTACTTAATCGATAGATATCAAGTTTTTCAAATGTAAATTTTTTATTTACAAAAATCTTTCTTAGTAGTTTTATTTTTCTCTCAAAATGTCTTTCCTAGTATTTATTTTGAACATTTCTCTCAAAATTCTGCGCGACAAACACTTGCAATCTAGGGCCTTATAGATTCCTGCTAATATTTTCATTCACAAATACTCTCAATAGAAGTGTCGATGCTGAGCTAATTAATTGAAAGAGAAGAGATGATGTTGTATGTCAGTGACGACAGACAACGTTTCATATTTAATTTCATTTGTTTCAGAGCAAGGAGTTAGCGTCTTTCCCGACCTTGATGACAAACTTTTTAAAAACGAAGAAAGGACACATGACCCTTCTTTTCCTCTCAGTTTTAAATTATCACATTTCCCAAACATTGGAGAACATTTGAAACCTGAAGAGAACAGTTTACTTAAGAAGGGTGGAAGTAGTTTCAGGAAGCCACTGGAATTTGATGATTTTCTGGTGGATTCTTTAGAAAACGAGGCTGAACCGTCTCAAATTGTTGAAAATGGCGATGATAGTAAGAATCCTACATATGACGACTTTGATGAGCAAATTACATCGGAAGAAGTTTCTAAAAAGAAACTATTACACCCGGACTATGAAGAGAGACATGCAGAAAATGAGGAATCATCAGGGTCCTTGGAAGATGAAGAAGAGCCAGAGGAAGAAGGTTACTCCGTTGAAGAATCTAGAGCTAGTAGGGGGAATCAGTCAGAGAAGTACTCAGGTGAATTGAAAAATCCAAAATGTGAGGGTAGTAGCTGTGAGGCTCCGGACTATGACAATAATTCTGCCGAACAGGAAACAGATTACGAAGAGAATGGATCTCAATCGACAGATTCTAATGAGTCCGACGAAGAAAACGAAGAAGATCCTTCAAGTCCAGTTGCTTCTCAAGAAGATGAAAGAAGCGGAGACAGAGGCAAGGGGTTTCATGAAGATGCAGGAAAGACAGCTGCTAACCATTCAGAGACAATCTCTAAACCAGTGGTGTATCTCCAAAAACAAAAATCTTTGGTATCAGAATCAGCGACGAAGAGGTCTTCCCAAGTCCACCGGCTGGCCGAGCCAGAGTCATCACAGGTCGAGGCTGAGGACATTAGTATAGACAGCTTTGAACTTAATCCCGATGTCATGAAGCCGCCACCATCCTCCGGAGAAGAGCAACAGAGGTAATTTTAATATTTTCCAACTAAAAACATTATAATTATAGTTTTGAACTTTCATTTATTTAGGTTGTTCTACTTCATTTTTCTAGATAGTTCTAATGAATCTATAAATACTATTCAGCTTTTACTATTGGACCATTCAAACTGCATTAATCACTTTGTTTGAAACTTTCAGGATAAATTTATAGGGGACTTATTATTTAATTTTTTCCAATTGAGAATATTTAAAAATACAAAAAAATACTTATAAGGGAAATTTTTAATCCATCGAAAATTTGATAATGAAATTCATGTTTTCCAATAACCTGAATCGAAAAATAAAAACGAATGTCTACGAAATACGATTACCCTCGTATAAATCTGAACAGTGCTTTTGAAAATTAAACTCTTAAATATAGAAATATATATATATATATATACTCTTGAGGGCGCGGGGAGGTGAAAAAAATGTAAGCACGCCGTTTTTTGGATCAGGTACTCGTTAATGACCTCTTACCACAGGTGAATAAAAATTTAGAGTAGGCAAAAATTAGGATTCCCATAGTAGAGTCGGGATCATGTCCACCAGAATGACGAAAGAGCGTTATGACAATGTAGTTGAAGTCCGGGCATGAGTAATAATAATAATCAAACTATATATACACATATAAGTATATCTTTTAATTGCATTTGGTGCTACGTCTTTTGTATTTTGTATTCAAATTAATTAATTAAATTATTATTTATTTATCAGATAATTGAATACAACTCATTAAAATTATTTTCTATATATTTACTGTAAAACAAGCTCAAAAATCTGCAATTAAAATGAGAAGAGTTTTCCACCCGGTAAACGGTGTTGCAATGTGTCTATGAGACGAGTCCTGTAATGAAAGTATTCACTTTCCTTCCATTTCGCACTACGTTCCTTTAGCGCTTTACGATCCTCTTTATCTATTCAGAATATTTCTTCAATATATTAGAAGGAAAACTTTATTTGAATTAATGCTGTGTAGTATAGAGCCGACCCGAAGTGACGAGTCAGTGGAGCAGAGACATGGCACGACTGAGACAGTGAGCCAGGCTAAGAAAGTGGAGGAGACGACAGACCATCTGAGACTAAGGCCGAGTCCACCTCCCACCTTGAGGGTGGCAGAGCCTGGTGGGACCTTGGTCAGGAGGATAGTCCAGCCACCCCCACCACCAACCAGGCCCGGCCCTCTCCACCTCCATCCTCACCAAACCCATCTCTATACTCAGGTCAGACACTCCATCCAGATCCATAAGTAAAGTGTTAAAGATAAATCTAGTATCCTCAAACAGAAAAACACACCAAGCAAACCTTTCTCACGATTTATTTGAAAATATTTATGGAATTAGTAAAAAATGTGGGGTCAAAGAGGCACAAGCACAAATATAAAATACAAAATGTTTACTTACAATTACAAGCAGACACTTGACACCGGGATAGCAGATTGGATTCTCAAACTGAATTTAGTCTGAATAATACCAGAGTTTTCATATAGTGACATAGAATTTTCCAGACACTTTAATAGAGAGTATTCTAGAAAATTTTCTTATTTTACAATTATAGGCAATTATACAATGTACTTTATAAATTAGATTCTTCTTCAGTTAAAATACATATTTAATGTAAATGTTTTCTTACATATTTTTTAAGTGTGAGAAATGATTTATTTACAAGTGTTTCTGGAATTCTATAATACTCCTTCTGTATTACCTACATTTTTCTTTAATATTTGTGTTTTTCCTTGCATAACATTTTATCCAGTACATTTTAAACTCTCTTATATAAAATATAATTAATAAATAATACCGATTATCGGATAATTATAGATTTGATTAAAAATCTTAATATCAAGGTCACTTGATATGTTTAAGTTACTTGTTCATGTCACCAAAATGGTATAAGTGATTTGCCACTAGATCTCAGCACTATCATATCAGAACTATCATTTTTGTACCCGATTATGCAAATTTTCAAAAATGTCACTTCGACCATTTTGATTCTAACCCCGTCATATATATTAATTTGCTGCTGTATTCCTTATAATATTTGTTTAATAATGTGCCTATGAAGGGGAGTATGAACTCTGTTATATGGAAATATAGAATATGATATATAGGTTAATGTCAGGTGACACACAATTTTTTTTTTTAATCAGGTCTTTCGGGCTATATCATGACCAGCCAAGAAAATGTCGGTTTGGCTTCTTACTCCATCAAAACATTAGATAGTACAGTACTAAAAGATTATTAAAGTTTCAATATTTTTAACTTTGTATTAAGTTTTGGCAGAAAAATGAAACCAAATATTAATAAAGTAGAGAGATATGCCTCACTCACCATTGATTGATAACTTGACAACTCACTGAAGGGGAATCTCTGTCTTACATTGTAGTCACTCCAACTGTCAAATGCAACAATAAAAGAGAGCAGTGGTGTAAAAATATTTACTACTTAAGATCATAAACAGAGGGGTGCTCACGGGACAATAATCCCTCTTTTTAAATTAAAAATATTGAAAAAATTGTTGGTCAATTACATAAATTTCCTTGGAATGCAGCAAATGTTGCGCTGACAGCAAGATAATATCATCAGCAAAGAGATAAGAAAATATATTCTCCAAGAGTTTTACGAGTATGCATTTTTATTTTTTTTATCATCTTAAGTATTTTAAGTCGTTTCTTAGTACAGCACAATCTCATGTTTTGATGAAGTTTGTACCCAAAACAATGTTTTCCTCTTGATGTCCTGTTTTCAATTTTCACCATCAGCTAGGTACAATATCCGAAATATTAAACAGTGTTGTCAGTCCAGGTTGAATCTCCGACGCGGGCCTCCGGGAACTGGAACGCAATGATGGCAGCACGACAGGCCACGGCACTCACCTACCTGAAGCCTCCTCCATTGGGACAGCCGCAGACATGGGCAGTGAGGCGACACATTCCTCTCCCCATCTACCGTATCTAGATCAACTCATAAACAAATATCACCAACCTTCGGAGTTGTCGGGCCTTCATTTTGAAGTTGTAGCAACCAAATTTGTAAAGGAAACTGCAACACATATTTTAACAATAAATCAAATGTCAAAAACGTTATCTGTCAAAATGTGGCAACGTCTTGTGAATACTTGTTCTTGTGATCTGCTCATATTTTTTTTATTTTTCCCACTTGAATAAAATTGTTAATTGATGTGCTCTTGTAACTTTAAGCAAAGAGTGATACAGATAAAACTGACATTTTTTAAAAATAATAATAATAAAATTACAGAAAGATCCGAATATCGTGGCATCAAATCTCTAAAATGTTTGCCCTAATTTCTCTCACTTCAATTATTAATTAGTCCCGTCTTTTCGAGTGAGATCTACATATTCGTCTTTACAGTTTTTCAAGACTCTTGCCTATGAGGTTTTCGCTTATGCTTTTTATGTATCCCCGAAGATATATTTACAAGAACATTGGTACTAGCAGGGAAATGAGATGTTGGAAACATCAGTAGGTGTAATGAGAAAAAGTGAAGGGAAATTACAATCATGAAATGATGTTATTATGCTAATTTTTAGAGAAATTTGTCTAGAAAAAATAGTTTTCTGTAATATTTGGTTGGATTTAAAAAAGAAAGTGTCCTCTGGATCACATTGTGTTTTTTATTTTTTTCAATAAAATGAAGATAACAAACAGAACTTTGTTATATAGTGAAATGTCATTGATTAGTTACCTCTCATTTCGTATTGTTATCTAAGTGCCTATATATACACAGGCTGTTTCAGTTGAAGTGTCCATTATTTTGGAAGTGTTTTAGTGGGTCGAAAATATTTAAAAATGTCTTCATGAACATGGGTCCGGAAATACTTCATTGAAAAAATATTGGGAGAAAAAGAAAATCATGTTTTTTGAACATTTTGGTTGCTAACTCACAAAATACTCCAAATTTTCTTGAAAATAAGCATTTTGGGGAGGGACTGAGTCACAGAAAAGATGCTAGCCAGCATGTGAAGATGAATATTTTTACATCCTAAAAATAAGCTGTGCATATATGAATGGAGAGATTAAAATAATGCTGAGAATTTGTGAAAAGCTATTATTTGTATATACAATTTTCTATTTTTACTTTTTTTTTGTTCAAATCTCCAAATAGATTTTTACAAGAGTATAAAGTGCTTACATATGTAGCGAATATGCTGAGTGAAAATATGGCAATTTCATATTGTCAACGGGAGAAATCACAAAGTGATGACACTCCCTTGGCACTGAGTTGCACTCATTTATATTTGATCAATGCCAATGCTGCTACTGAGAAGATTTTGAAGTTAGAACGAAGGGTAAACATTTAAAACCACAAAATCCAACATCTGATGTAGCTAATTCTTGTGTGTCTTAAATGACTCTATCGTTTTCTACAATCAAACTTTCGGAATATGTAGAGAGATATGTCGGAAAAAAAAGAGAAGAAATACATTCATTCAGCGCCTGTAATATAGGTGATTTGCCATCCTGTGTTAGTTCAATGTAAAATTGCAGTTCTGGAACATTACAGGAACTATCACTAGTTCTGTTAATTATCATATGTTCTTAATTAATATTTAGTCGAATAGAGTTTGATAGAAGAGAAACTTTGATATTATTTAGCAGTATATATAATCGTAAGTTTTGGGGGAATGATCTTAGAGATTCTTCCCGAAGAAGTGTTTGAAGAGAAAGAAGAAGAGAAAAGTTTCTACAACATAGCAGTGACTGTGATCGAAGCAAATCAAGTATCATGGCAGAACATGGAAACCAGAGTCTGTGTTCAGTTGGGAAAAGACAAAAAGTTAACTCGAATCAAAGAGAGCTCAGAACGGCCCTACTATAACGAGGTATGATAATTCACATTAGTTTAAATGGTGAATTGGTTACACCTAAACCTGAGTAAGCAAAGTCTACTCTCATAATAGAGCCGAGCTCATGTCCATCATAGTCTGATAGTAGCTGATATGACCTCGTTGTTAAAGCCCGGGTATGAATCACAAAAACAAACAAATTGTATAAGTTAATATTGACTTTATTAATGGTAGTTCGTCTATTTTGGTTTAACGTCCTTGTGCAATTCCCTCCCGGACAGAAATGGCGAGCTCTCTATAAGTTGCTGCTCTTTTCTAGCATAAAATCTATCTTTTGAGACACGGTTTTTCCATTATTTATTTATCTTATTTTTAATTGCTCAAATTAATGAACGAAATCCCAGCATCTCCGGGAACCTTTACAAAACGATGCAGCTATCTTAGCTAGTACGCCATGAGTATGTAATGATAAAAGATATAAAGCAAAAGCGTTATTTATCAACGGAATAACGTTTGTTATTTTGTTTATCAGCACCAAGTTAACTTAATTGTGACATTTCTAGAAATATTATAATAAATTAGAGAGAGAATTACAATGAAGTTGAAAACATCAAACACCTCGTAATATACTAAATAAGGAAGCACTTAAACAGCCTTGTAAATAAATATGTAAGTAAAAAAAATAAGAAAATTAATATTTTAGAAGAATTAAACTGCCTTCCAAAACAAACTTCCTACTTTAGCTGGCTTGTTTTCGGCTATAAAGACAATTTTATTTTTTATTGGTATTGGTTAAATACAATTTCTATAAAGAGAAACAAAATGTCTAGATAACATTTTTTTTAAATTTATTCTTAAAGTTATTTCTGGAGGGTAATGTTCGTGTTTAGATTTGAAAAATAAATATTTCAATTAATTAAAACTTATGAAAATTGTAGTATTTTTATTTTATAATATTTAAGAGTACTTAACACTTGAATTAGTCTCACAAGGGGTACTATGTATACCAGAAAAGCAAGGCGGATAACAAGACCTCCCATTAACGTAATGATATATTTTTAATCAGCCTACACTGTAGATCTATTCTTCGTCGAAATTGACATTATAGTCCCGTCTGTTGCAGAAAAATGCATTCTATAACATAAATATTCTAAATAATAACTGAATTCCTCACCGAAAAATGCATTCTATAACATAAATATTCTAAATAATAACTGAATTCCTCACCTTTTCGAATCTAAAAAACGAATGCATCTTTATCGGCAAAAAAAAGTATTAATAGTATAAATAAATGGATTCATGCTTATCACTGGGTGCTGCACCCGCACTTATAATTCCCCCCTCCCCATCTGAAAAAAGCTTAAAACTGCCAATGAATGTAGATCATAAGTTGAGGATATACTTGCGCAATTTCAGATCACTGATACAACACAGTAAAGAACAGACCTATTGGCGTACGCGTCTTTCTCTATTTGTTTTGACATCACTTGTGACAATTGTTCTTCTATAAATTATGTAACGCATTGAATTTTGTGACATGAGGAGAGGGAGGAGTCTTCTAAAGCAATAAGTTTTCAAAGGTCAAAAATATTCGAAAATTGCGTTACTTATTCATGCCAATAAATGCCATTTAGTTACATACAAATACCTAGTGTCTTTTTTTAATTTATTCTTGTTTTTTAGTATTTTGTTTTCGATTTCGAAGGAAGTCTGGAAAGTCTAATGGACAAGATAATGGTAATTTCGGTAAGTTATATCATTATTTTCTTCTGTCTTCAAAAATCTGCATTAAGAAGGCACATATAGAATGTTTTTTATGTGCCCTAAACAAAAAATGTTTCGATTTTTTTGGACAAATCACTCACCTAGGTACCCGTTTTTTGACTAGTTGAAGGCTTGGGTAAGACATCCACTGATATCCTGAAATTATTCGCTGCACTGGTTATAACATTGCGGGGCATCTGGGATAGAGACGCTCTCATTATTTGCCCGTTTCAAATTAAAAAAGATAGTTTTTACTCAGAGAGCCTTTGGAACACTACCTATACCCTTCACTGAAGTTTCTGATTTATTTTTTTCTCCAAATTGCTAGGATCTGAAATAGATGAAAAAGAACATAATTCATCTGAATGAATTTATTTATTTTTATTTTTTTTTGGCCTCATGTACGATGCATATTTAGCTATGACTTATAATGGTGTTTTTTATCTAATTATTTACGACATCCATGGCCCCGGAAGGGACTTTTATCTATAAAATAAAATTCAGTCCCGGACGGGATTCGAACCCGCAAACCAAGGTGAGACCATGCGACTAAAGCCCTATGCTCTAGCCCGCACGGCCACCTTGGCTCCCCTGGATGAATTTCTTCTTTGTTTTGTTAAAACAGTTTCAGAAGTTCGGCTTGCTGCTCCTAAGAGATTAATAGTTGAAACTTAACTTAATTAGAAACAAATAAATAATAAAAAAAAAGCCAAATCATTTTTAGCAAAATAGTATTATACAAGCATATGGTTGTATAATGGTGCTCACAACATCCCAGCGATTATTTCACTAAACTGAGTACTTCAAGGTAGCTAAAGGGAAATGACCTGAGAGAGTCTTGCAGGGATGTACTAAAAACATCTACAGGGTAGCCAACTCACAAAATACTGTTTTAACATGCATGTATACATATGCACATAAGAGTTAAACAACTTATCAATAACCTAGTGAAATCCATCAAGAAGGACACTTTTGAAAACTAGAATAACCTCACTGTAATATGATTTCATGCTTAATTACACAGCAAAGAGATTAACCTTTATTTTTTCACATGGAAAAAGCTCGGGGCCAGTAATAAAGTAGGTATTTGACCAGGTAAAAACTTTAGTATTCGCTGTCCCAATAGATTCCTGCGATCTGTGTCGATATAGTGGCAAGCTTATAAAACAAATAAAAATAAAGAACTTTCTTAACTTTTAGATCGTCAAATTCCACAAAAATATATTCATGAAGTACCTGTTTCAGCAAACGCCATCGTCAGCACAAAGTACTTGTAAGTGCATTGAAAAGAGTTTAAATATATTTAATTAATTGTTAATAATCATTAAGTGTTAATGATCATCAAATATTTTATTAAAGGCCCCAACTTTTTTGATAGTTTTCGTTAGGTTATCGAGACGATTTTTAACCCTGAAAATGGGAGCCAGTAACAAAGTACACATGAGGCACACTCCTCTTTAAAAAATTTAACTCTCAAATCGTATTCCTAACACACTTTTTCTCCAAATTCATATATTCATAATACAAACTCCACATGGAGACCTATTCGGTAGTTTTGGGGGTATGAATTTTTTTAATTGGTTACTTATAAATATTGTTATTTTGAATGCCGGATTATATTGTCGCTATAGATTGTTCACCCGCGACATCGCTTGAGAAGATCTAAGACCCTAGGCAGTGCACGTTTGGATCTTGGAACAATTTGGATACAACCAGGTAATTTTTTAACTTTGTCATAATCTTCCTGTAATTTCACAGTTGATATTGTATATTATTCAAATATAGAAAGTTGTTTGCCAAAACCTTTATTGGGTTTGTTTTGGACATGTTCTTTATTTAAACGAAACTTTATTGATACAATTCCAACAGTTTTTTCACTTTTTAGATAACCAAAAATAGGTAGGGAGCAAGGACAATGATACTAGCTCAGGGAGAAAAGTTTGACTAGCAAGATCCCGGTTAAACAAGTGTGTTCAATAATCTAATTATTTGAATTGAACTACTTTGGCAATATTGTTGTTGTTTGTGACTCATGCCCGGTCTTCAACTACTAGTTCACTATTGCCTAAAACCAGAGCGCTCTTTCGTCGCTCTGGTGGAGATGAGCCTGACTCTATTGTGGGAGTCTTAAATTTTACTTACCCAGATTTAGCGTTCTTCAACTAACCTGAATTCGCAGAAGCGAGAGATCGCCATTTAACGATCCCTCCAAAGAATCATGCTCAAGGTTCTTTGATCTCCTTCGAACCTACGATCTTGAGCGCAATAGGCAAGCACGCTATCTCTGTGCTACTGGCGCCTCCCTATTTAAATAATAGTATAATTTAAATAAACATGATTGTCTTATCGGTTAAGTTTTTTGACTGTTCTTTGGGATTTACTTTACTCATGTCGGGACCATTAGCATCAAGAAGTCATCATCAACATTTTCTGATCCAGATGAGCTGGGCTCTTTTTCTTCCTCAGCTTGAACTCCCTGCAAAGTCCAACTGCCGTGTATTTCTTGTGATATGTACATCACACGTAAGTATAACAATGTAAACACTTCCATTAAGAAGGCCAATAAATATTGCAGGTCATGAGATTCGGGATAAATGGATATTGCTGACAGATCCTTCGGACCCGACTGGACGTGTAAAGGGCTACATTAGTTGTGAGGTGGGAATCATTCCGCCTGGAGGCAAGTTGTCTGCCAAAATTAAAACAGAACCCGTCAAGTAAGCCTAAGTTTCTTTATTCCGTCTTCAGGAATTGATTTTAGACGAATTGTTTTCTTTTGATGCAAACCTCTGCAAAAAAATATAAGTCATATTAATGTTGTAAGATGAATTAACTGGAACTATTTGTCGAACAACGGATACCTGAGCTAATATTAACCGTGCAACGGTGGAAGCCCAGCTAGCTCCACTCGTTTAAAACTTGGTACGCTACATAGCTCAAGTCTCATAATGGCTTTTAAGAATACTCAATGTGAAATTTCATGACAATCCGACCATCCGATAATGAGTTAGCACTATCTTGATGTTTGAAAATTCATGAAAATCCGTCCAGTCGTTTAGACGTGATGTAAGTTTGAAAAACATATTTTTAGACGTTTCCTTGATTTATCCCAAAACCGTTAGTGTTATCAAAACATTAATTCTTACCAAAAATCTTCCTTATAAAATTTTCAATTATTAATGATTACTTAGATTTGAGATAGGATCAATACGGCAAAAGTTATAGAGCCCCGAAGAATTTTAACTAAATGTCTAAGTATAAGGAATAGGTTAGGTTTTATGACTCATGCCCGGGCTTTAACTACGAGGTCATATCGCCTACTACCAGAGCGCTCTTTCGTCACTCCGACTCTACTGAGGGAGTCCTAAATTTTGCCTACCCTAAATTTTTATTCACCTAGGGTAAGGGTCTATAACGAGTACCTGATTGGCTCGGGACCATCGCTTAACGTCCCATCCGAAGGACGGCATGCTTAAGTTTATTTTACTTCCCAAATAAAATGAACTAAGGGCCTCGGTCGGGTTACGAACCCACGTTCTTGAGCTCAGAAGTCAAGCACGCATACCACTGAGCTACCGGTGCCCTCTCTATAAGGAATATTTCGAAGTAATGTATAAGTCACTCATAGCAACGAACTTTAAAATAGGGTTTTATTATTGGTAATTTTTTTGAAAAATTATAAAATTAAGAAAAATATTAAATATAAATGATGTGGCCATTTCGACATTCTTATACCAACCACACTTACAGATTTCTCTCTCCCCCTTCCCCTTCTCAAAATTATTTCATACTGGCATAGCTGAGTAAAAGAATGTCTAATCTCAGGATTACGCTGTACAAAGCGACTAAATGAAATGATTTTGAGAAGGGGAGGTGGAGAGAGAGATCTGTAAGCGTGGTTGGTATAAGAAAGTCCTGCAATGGCCACATCATCCTTTTTTTCTTGTAAATATTGTATTGCATGAAATATTTTAAAAACCATATGTTCAATTTTGTTATTCACCTATTTTTTTTTTTGACAGGGAGCTTTTTATTCCAGAGAGTCAGGGGGCTGGCCGCCTGAAGGCCAAGTACATGTTCCGGGTCCACAGAGGAGAGAACTTCTCCCTCAAGACTGCTGACAAGAAGTTTTCCTCATTTGTCCGCATCTACTTTGCAGGGCTCTCGGTATGTACTCACTGGGTCTGTTCATAAAGTGAACCAGTTTGATAGTTGATAATGTGATCCAAGATGTCTGTAGATGATGCCTTTGCCTCTGTTTAAAGTCTAATTATCTTCGATGGCGGATCCAAAGAGTCACCCGATTCAAAGCCCCCCTTCCTCTAATTTAAAACAATAATTTTATATAAATCCTAAAGTAAAATGAACCAATTAAAAACTGTAACAAATTAAATTTTATTTAATAGGTAGGTAGAGGTGTTGGGGATGTGGAAATATGATTTTTATTCTTGTTCAGGCTATCAAAGTTACTAACCTGGCAGATACGAGATAACCTGCTTAAAGCTACTAATCGGGCAACGCTCGGGTAACCTGCAATACAAAACTTAAACTACCAGGGTTAAAAAATATGTTTCAAACTGTTCATCCTACGTAGATTAGAGTACTTATTTAAAATCTCTTTAATCTAGGTATTGTCTAAGAAAGACGTATAATACTACTTAGGTTGGCTTAACCTTGTTCGTTTTTCAGAAATTATAAAGAAAATTTTTAAAACCATCTCGACGACCGACTTTTATGCCATCTACAATATAACAAAGTCGCTCAACTTTGAATTTTGCAAATGTTGTTCATAATTTGGTTAAGCAAATCTAAGGCTAAACGTGTGTTGCAGTAAATTGTTCCGACGGTCCTTTTTTCTCATTTTTTCTTTAAGTTGTGTTTTTGTATATTTTTAATTTATTTATGAGTATATATTTATACTTTTATGTGTATATATTTGTATTTATGTAAATAGGTAGTAGTATTTAGAGGGCGCCGGTAGCTCAGAGGTACGCGTGCTCGTCCGAGGCCCTTAGTTTATTTTATCTGGGAGGTAAAATAAACTTAAGCACGCCATCCTTCGGATGGGACGTTAAGCGATGGTCCCGGGCCTGTAGGATGTCAGTTACTCGTTAAAGACCCCTACCCTATGTGAACCTATGTCCTCTTTCAATTTTAAATCTTAAACTTCAAAGTCCTTTAAAGCTACGTTGATTATTTATTCGATTGTTTGTTGAAAAGGTGAGTTGAACGTAAAATGCAAATATTTCGCCTATAAATCTTAAAATGGCAGTCCTTTTTTTTCTACCAATAGATGAACTTCGATGTAAAAATTTTTTAATAGTTTCATTTCCACCATCTGGGAAAGGGTGCACACTTTTTTCCCTGTCAAATTCTTAATGACTAGATTTTAGAACCCCCATGAAGGTGCTTATGCATAGTGTGACTACAGGGTCAGACAACTCATCGCAAGTACTCTCACCATCCTCTTTGGAACGAAGAGATAGTGTTCACGGAACTGTTTCCACCCCTGTACAACCGAGTCAGGTTCGATGTACACCTGGGCAAGTCCATCGTTTACACCAAGTACCTCAATCTGTCAGATATTTCTGATCCTGCTGTCAAAGGTACTTTATATATAATATATATAACTACAAGGTGGTTAAAATTAAGGTGGTTAAGATGGTAACTACTATATTATAGTTCTTTTTTTATCAACATTATATAAACTATTTATGGAAGCTTGAAATTAAAAGAGGAAGTTACTCGGATTGGTCATACAGGTCTTACCATATGACCAACTTGTTCGGTATCAGTTCCGCTGGAATGATGACGAAACTTGACAATTTAGAATAATATGTTGCGGTATCATGAAAGCCGGTGAACAGAAAGCGTTGCGGTTTCCTGTAATTCGTGGCACGCTCACAAAAAAAAAAAAAACATACATTTGAAATTAGGTTATTGTTCTATAATTAAAAACTTTTTTTTTAAACATTAATGTGACATTGTCTTGTGAAAACGTCAAGTTTTCCATGTTCTTTTTTCTTCAGCTTAATAGCTAATATCCTCTGAATTAGATAACAAACAAAAATCTAAAAACTAACCTAAAAACTAACCATCGAATTCAGACTGAAAATTGCTTTAAAACCTAGGTTTGACAGTCCTCATCTTGATGTCAGTGTCCAACGTGCATCTTCATGCATACGCCAAAAATACCATGCATCATGAACATTTTTCATCATATAAATATTGTTTTTTCAATTAATTTATTAATTTTACAATATAATATCCTGTGATATGATTAGAAAGAAGCGAACTAGTAAGCTCTTATTTGATGAGAGAAGCCAATCAGTGTTGACACTCACTTAGATAGTTTCATCATATAGTCACAAAACTTGGAAAACCTTAAAAAGATATGAAAAATATCGAGTTTCCACCGTAATTACAAGTTTTGAGATCCCCTGTGTACCGGATTGGGCCATTTTTGCGATGACGTCTGTGTATTTATGTGAGTGAGGGTTTTGTGAGCGCTCTAACTCAAAAACGATTGTGGTAATCCTGTGGTAGCCACATCAGATAAATTTATTGATTAATAACAGTTATTAACTAGTTACTAGTTCTTAAAATATTGTCTTGTCACATTTTGCGACATCTGATGTAAAATGAAACGTTAATTATTATAAATTTTAATAATAATTTAGTTAAATATTAATATTTAATTGTTTTACTTAAGAATGTTATGATTTATCTAATGAAGGATTCACCTCACCAGGTTTCCTGCCCATGTATGGCCCTTCCTTCATCTACCTCTACTCTCCTCCCTACCGTTACATGGGCAGTCTCCTTGTCTCTCTGGAGACCAAGACTGTCTTAGCTTTCAGTGAACATGAAAAACTCCTGGCAGTCAAGAGACAGAAGTGTCCTGAACTTCTTGAGGTGACATTATAATAAATCTCTTCAAAGATTGCCATTCATTTGAAAGGTTTACTTCCCTAGCTGTACGAAGTTAAGGAGAAGTTATGTCATTGGTCTGAAATTTGATGTTGAAATTTCATGATTTTGTGGGTCTGTCAACACGGTAACTCCAGAAAGAATGAGTTATCGATACGAAATTTTGTATGTGAGTCCAGAATCCCATAAGGACAACTTCTGTTAATTTTCTGCGGAAAGGCTCAACTCAAAAAACCCATTAACTGCCGTTCTGATGAATATATCGACCTGAGATTTTATGTTGACGTGAAAACGTCTATTCGCTCGTTAAGCACAGTGATAGCCGGTCAAACTTTCTTGTGTTACAAAGTACCGTCAAATTTCAATCGCTAATAACTACGAGACTAATAATGCGATAACAACGGTTGAGGTCACAATGGATAGAGCATGTCTGTACGTGTTTGTTGTGCAGTGTTTGTTTTGCCTGTGACGTTATCGGGCTAGTGTGGGCGCCGGCGGATGATTGTTGCGAATTAGCGTTGTGTAAAATTAGAAATTAGTGTAGCGTGATAAGCGTGATAGATAGGACGTTGATTCGGGTGTCATTGTAAAGAGCTTGAGAAGCACTACTAGAACTCAAAGTGAAACAATAAAAATATTCACCGAAATATATGTAAAAAACGGTATTAAATTGAAAATTGCAAAAAAATTAAAGATGTCATCTCGTATGAATCGTAAATATGCACGGAATTATAGAAAACGTAAATCAGAGGAAAGCTCACATCAAAAGACATTTAAAAAACCTAAAAAGTCTAGTGCCGACAAATGCAAGAGCTACGGCAGAATCGAAAGAAAATGAAAAATGATTTTATCCCGACGTTTTCACGGAAAATCTACGGCGTGGACCTTGACTACGCCTTAATTTTTTTTATTCATAACCCCATAAGGACTACACCTATTAGTTTTGCTCGTGGACTAATTTGTTCAACTATTTTTATGATGTCTTCCTTCAAGAATATTTCTAGACGATTGATTACTCGTCCTTCTCTCAACGAAAGAAGCTCTGTCAGAAGGGAGACATCTTTGGGAGAAATACCGGAAAAACATAAAAAACAGTTTTTATATTATTTTCTATGAAATTAGATTAGTTCTATATTTTAACACATTATTCATTAGTCTAAGTGAGGTCATTATTAATTCTGATCCAGAAACTCTTTTGGAACACGGCTGACTTTGTCGTTTTTGGTATCGTTTATGAAGTTTCAATGTTGGACAAAAGGACACGACGAAATGGACCTTTGTTGCTCAGGCTTGGATTTGGAGATTCGGAATCTAGAGAACTTACAGATGGTCAGTAAAAATAGTCTTTGTTAACTACATCAACAGTTTTTTTGGTTATTATTATTTTTGAACAGAAATTAAACAGTGCATTCATAATTCGAAGCTTCATCAATTGTTTTATTGATATAATTCTAAATGAATAAAAAAACTCAGATGTGGGACCAGCCTTTTTTTAGCCTTACTTTACCAAAACTTGTTTTATCCATGGGAACGTTCTCTATAGAAGTATAACAACAGAAATATTTTAAATATTTTACAACAGGACTATTTGTCATCCACCGAAATTAATGTTTTTTTCAATTGTTTAAATATCCTTATATTATTTAAATGTTCCCCTATTATATCTAAATCTCCTATTATTTAAATGTTCTCCTAGTATCTCTAAATCTCCTTCTATTATCTTTTTCCTACAACTGTTTCTTGCGACATAAAAAAGAAAGAGAAAATATTGCTTAATCTTGTAATTGAATTATTTAATTTGTAGATAATTTGTTTGAATCGTGGGAGGACCAAGTTCATGTCCAAGATAAGAATTATTCTTGTCTACCTAGGACTCGGGTCAAGCAGACATTATACACCAGAAAAGAGTTGCCGGATATCAGAGGGAGGCCATATTTGAGTAATAGACTCGCCAAAGCAGCCTCTTCTTTTGTAAGTGTCATTTGTTTTAATTTTAATATGTAAATGATCTACCTGGAACTTAACTGCATTGCTCGAAAATTGATTTCATTTATGTTCTAGGGGCGTGAATTACTGAAAACACAGTTTTTATTGGACAACCGTCCAGAGTTGGGCACTCCTCGACTGTGGGCAGCTTTAAGAAATCTCAAACAGCAGTGTCACATCCTCAAGACTGGGTTCGAAGTTGGTCCCACCCCTCTGGATAAAGAACGTTTTAAGACCGTCATCGCCAAAATAGTAAGTTTCTTAGAAGGTTCATCCGGCCTGTTAGATGATTTTGTTTTATAATATTGTTCAGTTGTTTATTGTTCCACTGATCCGGAACTTATAAGGAAGCTACATGTGAAATTTTATGAGAATCTGATCAACCATTAAAGAGCTAACAGCTTCGGTATTTTTTCCCCCTAGAGTGGGAATTTCGAAAAAAAAACTCAATGGGTGCCCATTTCAAGTTTCTGAATTCAATATTTTTTGAGATACAATGATAAGTCAGAACACTTAATAATATTTATATTTTATTGAGTGTACCAGCTTATATAAATGACTGTAACTACAGTGCTTCTATTAAAACGACCTTCTGGCTCTGTTATTCATTATTTTGTTTCTGTTACAGAATGCTTTAATATTGAGTATAAATCAGATTCCGCCTTCGGAAAGTCTTATTGGAAGATTCGAAAAAGCAGTTGAAATTTATAAAGAAATGTTGAAATTAGTACAAGATGTGAGTCACAATATTTGTAATAATATAATTAACATATGAAATAGTAAATACTAAACAAATGATATTTATACTCGTATACTATATTATAATAGTTGAGTTCTGATTAACAGCCCCAAGAGACTTTGCCTCTCATCATCCTACAGTTGGCTTCACATCAGCGTGTACTAGCTTATGTTCGAATTCGACCCAGAGACATCTTGTACTCTTCCAAAGAGAGTGAAAAGGGAATCAATTGTGGGAGTGTACAAACCTTATTTTTGAAAGTAAGTTTCATGAATTTATAAAAAATTGTTTCTGAAATTCGCAAAAAAGAAAAGTCAATGAGTTATACATTTTTTGCATGTATATTTATTGTATTTTTTTCTAAAATCGTAATGAAAACAGCAATTTTTATGCATTTTGGATATTTCAAATCTATATAGCTTACATCTAAACATAAATGTATATTATTTGAATTTTTTAATTCTTTGTGATACTTACGAAATTTTTACTTTCTCATAGATATATGTATATATCGGCCATATAGGGGCCAAATGTCTATATAGGTCATTCCATGTCAATTCAACAATTTGATCTCGTGAGAAGCAATAAAAGAAAAAGATTCGAGACGTTTGGCGCTATTTCCAATTTCTTGGGGTTATGGGGTTCTAAAATTTTAGGGTGCGAAATCAAATTTTAATTTGTATCAGCTTTTAAATAAGATATAGGTTGAGAGCTTATATTAAGGGTGAACTTGTTGGGGCCTTTTTAAATAAGTCACTTTAAGTTTTGGAAAAAATCTGATTATTAGTTTTTACCAGCAATAAAAAATATCAAAATTTATAAAAATATATGTACTCCAAATGGCTCAAAGGAATTTCGTAGTTTTTTTTTAGAAAGAATACTAAACCCTACACATACGCACCTATTTTGAATTAAATCGGTTCAGCGTTTTTTATTGTTTTTTTTTTTTCTTCAGAAAATATTAATAAATCAAAAATAATATTTCAAATCAAAGGCCAAAATATTTTTGCTGTCAGAAACACAAAGCATCTTCTACCCTTCGGATATGCCAGAAAGCAAAAAAGAAAAATGTATTTTTGTAATCCATGGTATTGTACTTTCTTGAAAAACCACAAGGTAGCAGCAGTTGTCGAGAGTCAGTCGACACTCTTCTCAAATAATATTTAGCTTTCTATTTTCATGAAACTAATATTTACAGTTTTCGGTAAAATTCGTAACTCAATTGCATTTTGTTTTTATTAATATTTTTACAATATGTTGATATAAATGTGATTCGTCATAACATTTGTGAAAATTGCTGATGACAGGAGAGGTTATAGTGAGGTTATTATTGTAGGGGGTTAAGTTCTTAGTTTAGTTGTCGCCCTGTTTAGTGTTGTAGTGCTCCTACTTGCCATAAATTAATATTATTCGAAAATGCAAATAGAAGTTACAAGTTGTGCTGGTTCAAAAACAATTTGCAGTGTAGATAACCTTTCTCCTGCTTCTACTGTGAAGGACTTGAAAAATGGGATATACAAGCAAAAAAAGAATTTATACCCTGAACGTCAGTCGATAAGATTAGAAGCCAAAGGTAAAAGTTTAAAAGATGAAGAAACCCTTCAAAGTTTGGGTATGAAGAGTAGTGGAAGGGTATTCTTGAAGGATTTAGGACCACAGATTGGTTGGAAAACTGTGTTCTTAGCTGAATATGCCGGTCCTCTAGCCATCTATTTGTACATTTATCAAAGACCATGGATATTTTATGGTGATCTTCAGGGAGCTCCAATACATCAAACTGCCCTTATAGCTGCGGGCTGTTGGACCTTACACTATGCCAAACGTTTGCTTGAAACCATTTTTGTTCATCGATTTTCTCATTCTACAATGCCTATTTTAAATCTTTTCAAGAACTGTTCTTACTATTGGTTGTTCACCGCCTACGTAGCCTATCACGTTAATCATCCTAAATTTACCTCACCCTCAAGTCTTCAGGTTACTGTAGGTCTGTTGGGTTTCCTTTTTGCTGAATTGGGCAACCTGAGTATTCATGTTGCACTGCGGAACCTGCGTCCTCCTGGTACCAAGGAACGTCGAATTCCCATGCCGACAGCCAATCCTTTAACCAAACTGTTTAACTTCGTCTCTTGTCCTAACTACACTTATGAAGCTCTATCGTGGGTGTTCTTCTCAGTGATGACTCAGTGTTTGCCAGCGGGTCTCTTCACATTGGCTGGACTGTATCAAATGTCAGTTTGGGCCATTGGCAAACATCGCAACTATAAAAAAGAATTCTCCAATTATCCTAAAGGTCGTAAAGCTATAATTCCATTTATTCTTTAAAAATGTGTGCTGCAGTGTTACCTGTATTGGTTTTTGTTCATTCCTTAGTTATTTTTTTCTTGTTTAGAATTATTTTTTACATAACAATATTACAAGGAGAGAGTAGATATGATATTTAGAAGTACCTTTGAGACGATGTTACTGTCGATGAAAAGTAGTTGTAAAAATTGTTCTTTTTTATTTTTATTAATTCTAATTTCGAACTTTTTACTCAATCCAATATGTAGAAAAATATGTTAATATTTTTGAATTTATTGTTTGGAACTGTTTAAAGTTTTAACTCTTAGATTTTCAGTAATAATAACTACAGTTCAAGGAAAATTTCTTTTCGGTTTTCGTCATGTTTATACTATTAAAATGTAAATTTATATATTTATTGATTTAATAAAAATGTATGTTGGTAATTGCGATGTTTGGTGGCCATTCACAATAATCTTTCTAAGTAACTTATGGAATAATATTATGTTGTATTTTGAATAATTTATCATGTCAGTAGGTATTCTTTTTTTGTATAATTTATTCGTAATAAATCGACTAACTCCTTTCCTAGTGGCATTTTCTTTTTCTTTTGTAGATGTTCTGTATTGTTTATAGTTCATGAACTACATTTTAATTCACATAAAAAAAAATTCAATTCAATTCATAATTTTTGTTCTTCATCAAACAATTGAAACTATACTAAATATTGAATTTATCATTTTAAATATTTAGGTTTACAATTTGTAATTAATGAACCGTATTTAACCACCCTTCTCATGTTATTTATTCTCTTGTTAAACCAAAACATCTTGAGGCTTTCTAGTAGTATCTACATATATGGTTTAATATAAAAATATATATACATGTGCAATTCATTTGTTTTAAATTTGCTCAATTATTTTATTTGTGTCATAAGGGTTAATCTTTTGTTTTTCAAAGATTATATTTTCATAGGTGGGACTTATAAGTGTCCTATATTCTTCATGGAGTACTTTAAATATTAAAGAAATATATAATAGGTTAGAACAGATAATTTAGTATTTTCTTTAATGCTCATCCTAATTTTTTGAATGTATTTGTGATTATATTTCAGAAATGTAAATCATTGTTTTACTATTTGAATCAATCGTAATTCAAAAAAGTAGCAATAATATTTTACGAATTGATTTGTATAAGTAAGTATAGTTTTAAAACACCAGTGAAAATTAAGATTCCCGAAGCTTGTTATCACAAATGTTAATAATTATTAGTTGTTAAATATTTGTCAATACATTTTTATATTTATTTTTTTTTTTTATTGCTTATTTTTTTCCCTCCGTTTCATTTTGGTTGAGGATTAAGTGTAGCCAACCATTACAATAATATTGCCTTGGGTACGATATCCTACATGGAAAATTGGTTAAACATATCTACGATAAAACTTTTGAAAGAAACTCTTTTTCTTTCAGGAGCAACTAACCAGACGATGTCCAGTGTTAAAATTATTATTAGATATGGAAGGATGATCGTGAAATGTGGAAAGCTTTTTTGGACATAGTTGTCATGACATCATGTTTACCTGCTCACTCGGCTCCTTTATCACTTTGTTAAATCGTCGATCTCGTTGAAATCATTCAGTCATTTGCTATCAGTTCATTGTACTCTGTGAAAAAATTGTATTCATTATTTTCATTTATCATTTTTAAACTTTAACGAACGGTACTATCCGAAGAAAATATTTCTTTACTTTTTTTTTATGGAAGTTAGATTGAAGTTAAAATTTTATTTAAAAAAAATATTTGAGCGAGGGTTTATACGTACGATATTTTGATTATAAATACGATAGTTTTACATGGCTGATTCCTTAACTTTATTTTCGAAAGTGGTAACATCGTGAGGAATTCTCAAACAGGTGCACGACCTTGACCTCATGTTGGAATTACAAATATTCGGGTACTCTCTCCCGTTGACATTTTACAGTTAGTACATTTAAACCGTTTTGTTTAATATAAGTATTTTATTTTTATTTATTTTAATAGGTCGTCACAGTTTATAATAAATATTTACACACTAAAGGTTGCGAATAAAAATGAACTAATAAAAAGCGATGAAGATCCGAAATTGGGCTTAATTTTATAATTGATTTAATTAATTTGTATGGTATTTAAATATTTATTAATTGTATATTTATTTGATACTAACTGTAAATCCTGGCGTAATCCGGGAAATTCACTATATTTTATGCCATTTCTGGTCCAATATTACACAGGATGTGTGGTTATTCAACTCTTGAAAAAAGCAATGTTCGCTTTTTGCTTCAAATCGGCCAAAGGCAAGTGGGGGGATCAAAGGAGGGGTGGGGGCAACTCAAAATCTCCAATAACTGTCGATGTATCAAAATGAAATTTCGAATTTTCATGAAATTTAGTATGATGTTTTAGAAGTCCCTGGATAAGACATTTATTTTCAACCTAATCGGTAAATTAAATTCGAAGGGACTTAGTTTATTAATTCGCCCTGGGGAAGTACAACGCCGGTGATTCATCGATGACTTTTATTTAAATATAATTTAATTTTAAAAAAACATCTCATTAGTGAATCATGAAGTACCAGAATTGGTGCAATGCGGATTGTTTTTAGTGTTCCATGCCAAAATTAGCAAAACGAACACTTATGGAATCACTTCGGTGTCCGTCCTTCCGTCTGCCATAGGCGATTTACTCTGAAACTATTCGACGTAAACATTTCAAATTTGGCACAGAGAGTGTGGTGGCCCAATTATAGACAATTTTTCGAGGGCATCGTGTAGGGATTCAACAATATATATGGTGCATTTTTAAAATCATTTTTGGGTAAAAATGATTAAAAATTGCTGTCCCCCACCCGTATCACCAAAAGGATCGCTCAGAAAAAAAACATGAACATTGAGCCAAAAGCATAAGGATTGAAAAATTCTAGCGCAATCAATTGTTAATTTCCTTATAACTGATGAACCATTGGTTCAACTATTAATAATTTAAGTGGAGGCCTGAAGACATGGAACACTAATTCTGTCCCTATTACTGTGAAGTTGTGGATTCAAGATTTCAACGAGGCCAAGGCCCCAAAAATCATGTTCAACTTTTGTAGGCATTCTAAATTCTTATTTTCAAACCTTTACATGGATATTACAAAAGTACAATGCAGATGGAGGACATCTCAAGTGGAATAACTCTGAACGAACGTATTAAGCCTTCCAGAAATTTTTTTCAATAGTATTTGAGGGGTCGTTTCGACCCAGAAGATCATCTTCAGTCCTTAATTAACGTTGTTTTTCTTTAAAGGTTATGTTATCCTTAGACTTAAAGAAATATTCAAAATATATAAGGTAACTTATGAGTGAGAAGTGCATCCGAAATTGTTATTAGAATGAAGATATATAAAGACCGAAGGCGAGTATAGTACTATCAATAGAAAGAATGGAACCTAAGGTTATTATCCATGGTAGGTACCTCTTATTCCAACAAACATTCAAACAGGTTACAGTTATTGTGACTCACGCCCGGGCTGTAACAACTAAATTTTACCTACCCTAAATTTTCATTCACTTGGGTGGTCTTTAATGAGTACTTGACATCATAAAGGCTCGGGAACATCGCTTAACGTCCCATCCGAAGGACGGCGTGCTCAAGATTTTTTCACCGACCGGGTTTCGAACCAGCGATCTTGAGCTCAGTAGGCATTACCTCTGAGCTACCGGCGTTCTCACTATGAATAATATAAATATATAAAATTCGTTGCTATGCAATACAGTTTAAGCATTACTTTGTAATATTTCGTGAGGGCGCCGGTATCTCAGAGAACGTGGGTTCCAAACCCGACTGAGGCCCTTAGTTTATTTTATCTGGGAGGTAAAATAAACTTAAGCACGCCGTCCTTCGGAAGGGACGTTAAGCGATGCTCCCGAGCCTGTACGATGTCAGGTACTAGTTAAAGATCCCTGCCCTAGGTGAATTAAAATTTAGGGTAGGCAAAATTTAGCCCTCCCACAGTAGAGTTGGGCTCATGTCCACCAGAGTGACGAAAGAGCGCTCTGGTAGTAGGCGATATGACCTCGTAGTTAAAGCCCAGCCCTGAGTGAGTCATAATAACTAACTATGGTGAAAAAATTAATAAAAACAAATACAAGGAAAACACTTGTTTAACTGGGCATGAGTGACAATAACTAACTAAGGTACACTTTGAACAACAAATATGAGTACCTATTTATTTTTAATTTTCAATAATGATTACATATTGGTTCATTAGAATACAATATGACTGCAATAAATATGTATTGGTATTGTTAACCTGTCATGTCCTTGAAGAAATTCACACCGTTAACAATGACGTTTGGCTTTTGGAACCACCTTTATTGTAAGTCGTCCTATTTCAAATTCTGCCATCTTAAAATAAAATTGTGTTGCATAAGGAGGAGCAGTAAACTTTAGTCCACAATCCCTCATCGTTTCATTTCTCTCCTACGTATTTTTTTCTATAGGAATAATTAAGTCACGTTTGGGAGAGTTTCGAGAGAGTGAGAGGTTTTCATCTGTTGAATAACTTGGAATTACTCATTTATGTCTAAATACATAGTGGGTCACATATATCTTAACAAGTATATAAAATAAGAGGTATTTTGACAAAAAAAAAACATTCTTTACGTATAAATATTTTCTTTCCTACAAATCCTTCATTGTGCCTCGAAATACATAAAAGAAAACTCCCTGAAAACGAAAAAAATGACGGTGCCCTTGAGTGATCTTATCTTTCTTCAAGTACAAATATTGACCTTGACTCATACTATTTTTATTTTAATAACTGACCTTAGAGTCATTATTGATAGTCATCTGTTGGTCTATCTAGTTACTAAAGATAATAATGTTAATTTTAAATTGTCAATAAAAAACGAATAATTCGTCTCATAATTATTATGAGAATCATTGAATAACCATATTCTTATGTATCCGAACATATTTTTGCTGTCTATGTCGATATCGACGTTGCCACGACAGAAAGGCGTAAGTGACTTTGGCCAAATTTTACAGGCAAACGCTCTTTAAAAATTGTTATAATTGGTAGGCAAAATTTAGGACTCCCATAGTAGAGTCGGGCTCGTGTCCTCCAGAGTGACGAAAGAGCAATCTGGTAGTAGGCGATATGACCGTAGTTAAAGCCCAGCCCTGAGTGAGTCATAATAACTAACTATGGTGAAAAAATTAATAAAAACAAATACAAGGAAAACACTTGTTTAACACTTATTTAGACCAATTCAAGAATAATATATACATATAGTGTACCGTTTTCAGCATGTGCCCTCGTAAATAGAGTGCAACAGTAACATTTAAGTTTACTAGGTTGGCATTTTTATACAATTCCTTCTTTTAACAAACTATAAAGTATAACATAAATGATGATTTTGAACGAGGAAATGAAATGATCGAATTTATGAATATTTAAAAAAAGTAATATGACTTGTTTTGTACACGTACATTTAAGTAAAGCACAATTTTCGTAATCTTGGTTTTTTGCTCTGGCCAGGGGGGGGGTACGTGCCCCCCTAGTTTCGCTCCTGGACGCACGGGAAATTTGAAGTTCCTATTGGTAACTTGCAAGCAATCCATTTTTAATAAAATTATTTAATTTTACCTTGGTATTTTGCTCTGGCGAGGGGGCCCCCTTGGCTACGCCCCTGGTACATATTGGTTAAATCTTGACGCCATATCAACCAAATATGTTAGTAATCTTATCTTTGAGTGAAATATACTTTATCCTTCGAAAATAAGTTATTCATCTTTAGACGAACTTCCCTCAAAATAATTTATTTTTTTGAAATGTTAAGATGTGCGAATATATGAGAACTAATGTTTTTTCTATTTGGACGATAGAGCAGTTCGAGGAAAGGGGGTTTTGGAGGGAAGCTGGACATTCTTCTATGGCTGGGTCCCTTCCAGTCGGTAGGCCTGGGGTTGGCTGGAGTCCCCACGGGCTACCAGGACATGTCTACACTCAGGTCCTTTCCAAGAGCCATCATCTACTCTGAAGGAGCGGTAAATAGTCTTACATACAGTACAATAGGTGGTACCAGTCTTACTTTGTATTGACCTGATCTTCTGAGCTCAGTGATTACAGTTAACTGATCTTTAAAATCGTTGTCACTCACTGCATATACTGGGAACAAATGACTTGTAGCATTACAATTGAAGGAACAGTGGAAACAGGGAAGGGATCAGAACTATATAAGACAACTCAGGTAATTATGGGATTTGGACGGTAGAATTCACATTTATTGTAGTTTTGTAATACAAAACCGCAAAAAAACAAAATCCATTTATAAGATGCGCAAAATTGTTGTAGTAGGAGTGCGAATAAGTGTTTCAGATTACATGGAGGTGTTTCATAAAAGTGAATAATATTAGTTTCATAAAATAATAAATTTTTTTCTATTGTTGCCATAAACGGCTCGTATGATTTATTATTACAAATAAATTACTAATATTATTTGTCATAAAGTTTAGTTCAGGTTAGGTGTCATTCTGTTTATTGTTTAAAAATAGTATATTATTAGAAAAACGTGTTGTGAAAAGTGCTTTAAATATGCCAACAGGTAGCAAAAGTTTTCAGAAAGTGTGCGAATCGACACACTCCTTCCAAAATTTAAGTGCAATCTATTTGGCCATTTTGTTTTTCTATAACTAAAGAGAGGAGAAGAAAAGGATAAATTGAAGTAAAGAAATACTGCAGTCCACTACCCAGCCAAAGTAGTGTCGTCATGAGTTGCTGTTCAGTGATTAGAGCATATCTTCTCGCAACATCAGTTTTATCCGAGTTGAAACGAAATTCAACTTTTCAAACGTTAATCTAAACCGTTTATTGAATTCATATCTTGCATAAAACTGCATGCAATTCTTAGCCTAAATATCCTTGGGCGTCTCAATAAAACATAAATTAATTTTTCACTTTACTCCGAATTACCTATTTTTATTAATCTCGAAATCACTAATAAATATTTTTGCTAATATTATCGTTCTAAAAAGACTTATGAAATAAAACATGAATGAAAATATTAGTTATCTTTATTATCAATTAGCTTATATTTATTGCCCTACACTAATAATGAATATTATTACCTGGCTAATATTTTAATACAAAATAATATGACAACATACGCCGGGCATTGGATCCCTCAACATAATCTGAATTCAGTTTTTGAAGATTTTGAAAAATGGTGGCCTTCAGAATAGAAAACGTCCGTCCAGAAACCCGTTTAATACGTCACACCATTTATCCAAGCGATTACATATGGGAACGTTGTATAGTGGCTCTAAGAAAGGTAAATATTTTTAGGCTTATGGAATATTACGAATCACTATTTAGATGAAAACGGGAGGAATTGATGGCGTCAGTATAGATCTATTTAGGCAACATTTTAAAATAATGACCCCCCCCCCCCCCTTCTTGAAACAGGAAGAATAATATGTCTAGGTTTAAAATTAGTTTTACAGTCGCTACATGTGAAAAACAAAATAGTGAGGAACAACCTGTCTCTATTGTTGAATCTGAAGAGAAAGTGAATTTTAATTATACCGAACTATGTTACCGGAGTTTGAAAATAAAAATCTTTCCAATTTTATTGAACGTGTTTTTTTTTTGTTTTTTTCCTCCTCGGCCTGAAATAACGTGATTGAGAAGCATTTGATTCCCCACTGTCAGTGAATGGTTTAGTTGTTTTGAATTGTTGAAGTTGAGATTTCCAGCTTTGCATCTCGTTGACCTTGTGATAGGAATGATGCTTTTCGTAGGAGCGTAAATGAAATCAATTAGTTTTATTTTTTCAAAACTTATCAATAAATCGCTGTTTAACCTGTGATTATTTATTTTTTTTATGTATTATAAAGTAATTTCTTTAAAAATATATATTAGGCAAGCTTGGACGTTATTAAACTTATTAAAAATAAGCTCCCATGCCTGCCATATTAACTTTATTTCAGAGCTGAGGCCTGAATAACTGTCCGCTGATATACTATGCTATTTAAAAGTCTAGGAATTTGGCTGCTTTAGTTTTTTAATTTTGCTTCTCGTCGGTTTGAAATAGGATTAATATGCAAGGAAAACTAATCCAAAATCTTACTTTAAAATGTCTACTAAATAGCCTCTAAAAGGGGCCATGGTGGTCGTGTGGACCAGGGCGTACGGCTTTTTGGTCGCATGGTCTCACCATGGTTGTGTGTTCGAATCCCGTCCGGGAGAGAGTTTTATTTCGTAAATAGCTCCCATGAATGTTGTAAATAACATATAACACCGTTACAGTGGCTAATATGCATCGTACATAAGGCCAATAAAAAAAAAACAAAAAAAAACTTAGGAATATACTAACCAATTGGGGCTTAATTTGTAGCTGTCTCATCTAGTTAATCGTAATAACAATCAGAAAACGTAAAAGTCATTAATGCATGTCGAAAATTTGTAAAAAAAAAAAAATTCCGAAATATCTTACGAGATATTGCTCCTATTTTAGTACTTTGATATGAACAAAAAAAATATATATACTAATATTAAGGGTCTACAAATGGAAAAATTGTGGAAGGGTCAACAGCTGCATGCATTTAACTTCAAAATTCACTGACTTAGTCCAATAAAATATAAATTAAAATGAAATTTAGGATTCCCGTTATACTAATTTGATCTTTTCGCTTAAAATAAGCACCACGAGGTCATTATCTATCAGGATCTTAAATAGTTGTGGAAGGCGCCTGACACTGGATCTTGAATGAACAGTTGACGTGGAAAAAAAAAATGGATTCTTGTTCAATTAAGCTATTTTTACTATTCTGTATAATTTTCAGGTGTTCACGTGCCGTGCTCACATTTACCAGGGGCAATTTGTACCATGTGAAGATGCTGAAGGTAGTTGTTCATTATCCGTCAAAGTTTTCTTTGGGGCCAGAAATGTAGAGTCAACTGTGAGTAATTTTCAGTATTTTAATTTTTACAGTGTATTATTACAGTGAGCCAAAGAGGCACATTTTTTAGCATATAGTAAAAATAAAAAGCTATTGAGAAAGGATAACAATCCGTTTAAAAATGACATTTTCGACTCAATATTCATTCCCTGAGTTCGAAAAGACACTTTCGGAAAATGTCTGCATGTATTTAATGAACTTTTTTATGCACAATAACTTTTGAGCGGATGAACCTGCTCATATTTTCAATTTACAATACTTTTCGTGTATCAAAATACAAAATTAAGTTTTATTTCCTATTTATAAAAAAAGTCATATAAAGTACCTACTATACATTATATTTTCACTTATTCAAAAGGTTGTAAGAGGGTGCAACACGTTAAAAATGGAAAAAATGAGTTGGTTTTTTAGTGAAGGACAGGCACTGGGTCTAGGATTTATGCAAGGTCTTAGCTACTGTTTAATGGAGATTAAGTAGCACAGACAAAATGTAATCGCGGATGACTAATAATTTATGAAAAAAATAATATTCATGAAATTATTCGCGGTTAACGAATACTTTAGTATGGGAATTAGCATATTTTGCCAGGACCGGCCTATTCAACCTACTCATGGAGTCCGAATCCAGGCTCTTTGGAGGGGCCCTTTTCTGTTTAAAATAATATACATATCATTATTTATCAATGGCCGACAAAACCGCTTGTGGCGACCTAAAAATGACCTGAGTATATATATCTACTGTCAAATTACCTAAAGATACCCTAGAAATGCCTAATGTATTCGTGGGCCAACGACTGACGGATACTTTTTTATTTGAATGGTACCCAATTCTGTCAACCAAATATTACGTCAAAAAGAAACAAGAAAAAAAATTTTACAATTTAAGAACATTGACTTTGGCTGGGAACGTCCTTCTCCCGGCTTCCTTGATTATACATTAGATAAGAGAACAATGCCCCAATAATATGTCACATTGCTATAAACAATATTGCGAGAAATATTTACCGAAATTTAAATACACTCTCAAAATACAAAAAAATTAAATAAATTCCGCTTATGATGTCTAGATTTCCTATTTCTGTAGAATTCAGTTTTGAACAGTCTATTTTAGTATCTTTTAAACCAATTCTATGTACATTTTTGTATAGATAAAGAAGGCATTGTGTCCTATTTGGTCAGAGACTTTGACCATACAAAGTGTGACTATTTACGGAAGCGCTGAAGACAACAAGAAACATCCTCGCAAGATTGTTATCGAGGTTTGGAATCACAGTAAGTTAAAAATTATTATAGTCATTCTTTTGTCCTTTCTCTAACTACACCTACGACTCATTTCTAAATAATCAAATGTCGATATTGTTTCCTCTGGTAAGACACATTTACACATCGAGGTCCCCAATGTGTAATCAAGTAGAAATACTCGAGTTTACATCGTGTAATGGCACTTGGGTGGCTGCATTGAAGTAATAATGTACCTTTAGCCAGGTCAAGCCCCCCCCCCCCCCCCCCCCCCCTTCGACGAACAAAACACTCCTAAAAACCATGGTTTGATTATCACTCCTTTCCAGGTTATTGAATTGTTTCTTGTTTTACTCAGGTACCATTCACTCTAATCTTAAATGTGCCACACAACAATTACTGAGAATGAAAAAATTGCTTCTTATAAATTTTTGAAAATGTTTGAATGCACATGCACTCACCACCAAATTTACATTCAGAACATGTCAATTTTCTCAGTGAAATATGAAAGCGTTGCAACCTATTTAGAAGCTTTTTCTCATCCTTTCAATAGTTGTATAGCACATACGATTTCAGACACTTGGATTGAGAATGTGGCTTCCGGAAAGGAAAATCGACGACAGACCAAGTGTTCACACTACGTTAGGAGAAAGGACGAGAGTACAAGATCCATCATTTGTTCATAGACTTCAAAAGTGTCTATGATAGCGTTGGTAGGAGTCAATTGTACTTGGCAATGGAGGAGTTTGGTATTTCCGAAAAACTTATTTGGATGTGTCGAATTACAATGGATGGGGGAGTTCGAGGTACGGGTAAAAGCAGCCCTTAGTGGAGTATTTATATCCGGTATGGGCCTAAGGCAGGGTGATGCATTGGACTGCCAAACTATGGGCACTATCTTCAACAGAACTGTTCAGGCTTTAGGTTATGCTGACGACCAAACATCGTTGGGAGGTCCTTCAGAGCAATGGAGGAGGCGTTTCTAGCGCTCGATGAAGCAGCAAAACGAATGAGACTATTGGTGAATCATATATATATATTTAAAGCTTAACAATTTTTACATTAAAACATGTGTTCCGGTGCAACCGCTTCAATGATTTCGAAAGTGTGAGATTCTCAGTTTGTTTATTCTTAAAGGTGTAAATCTGGGACTGTACGCCGTCATATTAGACGACCTTGAGTATTCCCCGTGATGTAGACACTTTTCAAAAATTCCAACGAACGTATTCTCTGAAGTTTTCAACTAATACTACAGTTCAGACATTACATTATTATTTTTTTTTACAAAGAAGCCGTTCCACTTATCTCATGATTTAGGCACATTAAAGTGAGTTGAGGGATCTTAAATTTTTGGATGATTTAGGCTTATTTAGAAAAGTGTTGTCATATATATAAGAAAAGTAGCTGTGTAAATACTAATGGTTGTAAATGCCACAGAATGAAAAAGACCGACGATGAACTTCCCCAGTGCGAATTGATCAATTAATTAAGTTTTCGCTCTTCCTCTACAACCAGTCTATCGAATCGATTGAACATAAATACTAATTTCCTATCGATACATTTATTAAAACCACAGTTATTACGGTTTGTTCTATTAAGCCCCTTAATTCCCTCCTTATCTTTAACTGACTTGGCTAAAAATCAGTAGTTGTCGTTCTTATGGCATTGTGGATACACATATAACATTACCTGTCGATATATTTATTCTAACGAGAGTTTTCGTGTTCAAAGGAACGCACTCATAGATTTTTTTATTATTTTTTTTGAATGAGGTTGTCGGAAAACAAGAAATTCCTGTGAAAACTCAAGATCGAATTTATGTCTGAGTACATTACTTCCTCCATACTTTGTGTAGCTGGGGAAGTAAAATATATAATATAAGATTATAATATCTTATAATATATAATACAGATGCTCGACTACTTTTTTCAGATTTTCTTGCTGCCTAACTCAAAAAGCTAAATAGGTGCCTCTGGATGTTCGTGGAATGGTCTGACACCAACAAAATTCTAAATTTAAATTGTTTAAAATTTCAGTTTTTGGCAATTAGACCTTTAGAATTTTACTCTCTTTAATTGTCGTTATATCCTTTTTCGATTTGTACGATATGCATAAAACAACGTCTGTATAAATTTGTTGAGTATATCTATTATTATTGTTAGTTTTTTTTTACCATTGACATAGCTAGAATTATTCTCTGCAGGGGGGGGGGGGGGGGGGGGGGGGGGGTAGCCGGTCAACACGACCGAGATAATAAAACTATAGTTTACATTCACAATCATATTTTTTATTTTAGTTTAATTAAACTTAATAATTAACAATCATACCATACACAAAATATTTGTATGTTATAACTAAATAATCAACACAAATTTAAATTAACAAATTAAATTTTCATCAGTCCAGTCGTCCAGTCTTATGCAATAAGTAGTAGTAAGTAACTCAATTAAATAAACCTTAATTTTGTTTTCCTTTCAACAATATGGTTCAACACTTCTTCAGCTCTAATTTTTTTTCCCCCTATTTCATTCTCTATGTGTAGCAGTGACACAAAGAATTTAATTTTTGGGAGAGATTTTTAAATTGCCGCGCTTATTTTCTTGTGACCCGCACGACGATGCGTTTGCTAAACTCTCATACTTCGCCGATTGGCAGCATTCGTTGGAGTCCAAACTATAAGAAAAAGTAATTTGAATCCGAATAACTTTTGACTGGGAACTGAACTTTTCTATATACTTATAATGTCTTGACTCTAATGTTTGTCTGTTGTGGTGTTGTCATATATTATAATTTTTTTAAATTAGTTACCTACATTAGATGCCCCCCTTCCCCTCCCAGTTACGCCAACCTCCTTACCTTATTAAATTGAAATAAACTCTCTTGTTTTCATAATGGGTTCATCATTGTGTTAATCACAGGAGACAATTTTTTTAAAATACTATGTACGTAGCATCAAAGGGGAATTCACATACCTAATTTCATTTTGTTCTGTACAGAATTTCCAACCGTTTTGAATTAATAGAAGCGGATCTGCTGTAGCTTCTATTGCGTCATTCGGTCTGGTCTGGTTTCTTTCCTCCAAACAGGTTTATACCAAAATTGATGTGGCTATTATTATGTGGAAAGGTTTGTTCGTATTTCTAGGTTAATGCTCGTGGTATATTTTTTGACTGCATTCTAGAACTCCTACTGTCCCAGCTGATATAACTATGTATTAGGATGGACCTTATTTTGAAAAAGTTTAAATTTCTCACACCTCCACCAGGAATTTTGTTTAGAATGTTGAAAAAATGACCCCTGAATTTTTTCAGATTTTTTTGACCATATTAACCCGTGCCTGTAAGGTGTTAAAGTTTTACATTGTGTTTAAATGGGGATTTTGCGATTCGAGAGACTTAAGAGCGTAACTTTTGATGTCTCGAATGAATTGTTCTGAAATTTCGTATTCTTACGTTTTGGGGGTCGCTGAATTCAAATTTGATGTCAAAAATCAAATTTTGAGAGTTACACTTGTCAAAACAACAACAACAACAAAATTTATTTGGACCAGCAAAAAAAGGTGCTATACACAAATATATAAGAAAATTAAGGGTTTAAAATAGGAAGTCCTGGTACAGTCTTTGTTTGAGTCGCCTCCCAGGAGTAGGCGCTCCTAGACTGTAGTGTACAGCCCCGGAACAATGCACAAGGGCTTCGTGGTGGTTCTTCACTAGTTTCTCGATGTGAGCTGCAAAAAGAGGAACACCCAATTCTTCGTGGATTTTGTGATTCCTGACAAACCAGGGTGCGTTTGTTGCTATTCGGAGTACTTTATTCTGGAATGTTTGTAGTCGTTTCATGTTAGTGTTGCTGGTACCGATCCAGACTGGGCAGGCATATGTTAGAAGTGGAAGTAGGAGTGTCTTGTATAGCAGAATAGTACACGTGTGTTTAAGTGGCGTGTTTCTGTTTATGAGAGGGTAGAGGGTGTTAAGTCGTGAATATGCTAGCTGTAGTTTTCTGTTAACGTGTAGTTTCCATGTGAGTCGTGTATCTAAAAGTACTCCAAGATAGCGCACACCCTGGTCCTTAGGATTCCAGAGAATCGGGAGGTCATCAATTTGCAGCTCGATTTGTTCTTCTATGGAGAATCTGCGAAGAGTGAAAATTTTGGCTTCGGTCTTCCCTGCGTTCAGTTTGAGCCTCCATTTTGAAAACCAGTGAGAAACTTCTGTCAGGGCTTCCTGGAGCTGTTCAATGGCGACGGAGAGGACACCATGCTGACAGGCGATCATTGTGTCATCGGCATAGGTGGCTAATGTTGCCGTGGGAATTTCGGGGATGTCTTGCATGAACAAATTGAAAAGTAGAGGGCTCAAAATAGCACCTTGAGGGACCCCGGCTCTTATTCTTTTCTGAGTGCTCATTGCGTTGCCCACTTTAACTTGAAATGTTCTGCCGTGGAGAAAAGACGTAATAAGTTGAACAATGTATCTGGGTGCCAGGCTTTTCTTCAGTTTATATATCAGCCCCTCATGCCAAACGGTGTCGAAGGCTGCGGCTACATCCAAAAATACGGCGGCAGTGTATGTCTTCGCCTCAAAGCCATGGACGATCATTTCGGTCACCCGTTGGAGCTGCTGAACCGCCGAGTGCTTGGCTTTGAACCCAAACTGGTGGGACGGTATGGTGCCTTCTAAACATTGAAGAAGTCTTTTATAAATTATCTTTTCGAAAAGTTTAGACATTGAGTTTAAAAGACTTATTGGCCTATAGCTTTCGGGGTCTTGTTTCGGCCTGCCTTGCTTATGAAATACAACCACGAATGCATTTTTCCACGTGTCAGGAAAGTATCCTCTCCTTAAACAGCCATTGAACAGCCCTGTCAGATATGCGATGCTTTTTGGAGGCAGGTTTTTCAGGACGATGTTGGGGATGAGGTCTTCACCAGGGGCCTTCTTGTTGGGGAGTCTCTGAATGTACAGTGTGATTTCGGATGGGTTCGTGTACTGTATGTGTGGTTCTGCGGTGTGGAGTGGAGTGGAAAGAAATTCGTGGACTGTGTGGAGTATTTCGTGATCTTGTGTGTCATGAGTTCTGAATTTCTGTTCAAGGTGTTGAGCCACTAGCTCACTCTTGTCTTTGTCCGTTGTTACAGTAGTCTGTCCGTCTGTCAGGGGCGGGAGGCCGGGGTCTTGTCGGAGGAGGCGTCGTGTTTCCTTCCAAAGGTTGCTGTCTCCAGGTGTGAAGTCGCTGGTGTATTGTCGGTATCTGTTGATTCTGTCATTGTCCAATTCCCATCGTATTACTCTCGTCAGTCGGTTCAGCTCTCGTTTCTCTTGTGGATCGCGTGTTCGTTGCCAGTGTTTACGGAGTGTATTTTTGTCGTGTATCATGTTAAGTATGCGTGTAGGGGTCTTGTTTTGTTGGATGTTGCGTTGGTCCTTGTAGTGGTTATATGTTGAATTGTGTATCGAGGTGTAAATAGCTTGAGTGAAATATTTCAGTGAGTCGTCTATGTCTTCAGTATTGTCGTAATGCAAAGGGATGTCTATGTTTTTGTCCATCTCCCATCTAAACGCGTCCCAATCTATTTTCCCCTGTATCAGTCTTGGCAGATGTTCTGCCTGTTTCGGGTTCACTTTGAAGGTACACACGACTGGAAGATGGTCTGAGTCGAGTTCTGTCAGTGGTTCGTGATAAAGGGGCAAAGTAAAATTTTGTACTAGTCCAATGTCCAGGATGTCTGGGAGGTATCTCTGTTGTGTAGGATAAAATGTCGGTTCGTCCGGTGCTGATATCTGTACGCCCAGGTTATTAATTATGTTTAATAGTCTTGTCCCGTTGTTGTTTGTCCGTCTACATCCCCAAATTGTGTTTTTACTATTTAGGTCCCCTAGTAATATGGTCGGCCCCCCAGTGAAAATGTGTTCAAAATCTGTCTGGTGAATTCTGATGCCTGGTCGGTGATATGCTGAGATTATGTTAAGTGTTCTGTTGTTGTCGAGTGTGAGTGTGGCCCCAACGGCTTCCAGCTGTTGAAGTGTGGGTAAGAGAAGCTGAGAGTGTGCGAGGTTCCTTTTTATACAAACAGCGACGCCTCCAAATCTGGTTTGTCTGTCTTGTCTGTATATGGTGTACCCTTTCAACTTGAATCTGTCGGTATTATAGAGGTGAGTTTCTGTGATACAAATGATGTCGATGTCGTAGCGAGTTAAAAAGTCCGAGAGTATCGTTCGTCTGTTTTTTATACCGTCAGCGTTCCAGTTAAGGATGGATAAATTAAGAAAAATATTTAAATTAGGGTCCACCATTGTTAAATGAAAATACTTGGGTGAGGAGATTAGATAAAAATGATTTTATGATAGGGATGAATGGTTTGAGAAAGGTGATTAGTGTATTGGTGAGGTCAGTAATGTCGTTAGCTGGTTGGTTGTCTTGGTTGCTGGGTAAGTTAGGTTGAGGTCGAGGTTGGAAGGGTCGGGGTCTACTTTGGTCGAACCAGCTGTTCGGTCGGTCCGGGGTCCGTCTTGGGGGTTGTCCTTTGGGTGGTGCATTGGGGGGATCTTGTCGTTTAGGTTGGGTCTGTCTGGTAGTCCTGTCTACGTATGTCTTGTAGGAAGCACACCCTCTGTAGCTGGCTGGATGGTTGCCCTGGCAGTTGGCACACTTGGGAGAGTCTACCTTCTTCTGTCTGGAGGGGCATGCTGTGAAGTGGTGGTCCTCCCCGCACTTCACACATTTGGGGTCCAGTCGGCAAAAGTTTTTGGTATGACCAAAAGATTGGCAGTTTGTGCACTGCACGACACGGTTGGAACGTCGGCGTGGCTCCACTTTGACAACTGTATAGTAGAGCCGCGTCAGTTGGAAGATGGCCTCTCCAGATGGGGTGTTCTCCAGCTCAACTGCACAGAGGGGTGTGGGGCGTCTATCGTGGTTCAGGATCCGGGTCACTTTTATAACAGGGTATGTCGGGGTCAGTTCGTCTGTTATTTCTGTGTCGGTCAGTGAGTAAGGAACTCCCCGTATAATTACGGAGAGTTTCCTGTCCTCGGGGTTGACGAAGGTGTAGTATTTCACCTTATTGTCGTCATAAAATTTCGTCACTTTGCGGTAGTCATCAGTCGTTGTGAGGCTGATCTTTATTTTTTTGTTGCACTGTTTGGTTTCAAACGGCGAACAAATCAAACTTTTCAACTCGGTAATAACCAGTTGATAATTATCAGCCTCACAAAGAAAGATGGGAGGGATCTTGGTCTGTCTGTTAGGGGTAGGCTGTCCGTCCGGCTTTGTCGGTTGGGTTGTCTCCTGTCCGTCTTGGAGAGTGAGAAGTGGCTCATATCTGTTCTGTGTTGGCGTTGGTGTGGGTGTTATATGTAGAGTATATCGGTTCCTCTTCAGCTGAGGCTCCTGGGAGATGGCTCTGTTATCAGGGACTACTTGGCCTCCATCTACTGCCATTGATATCCCAGAGTCCTCACAGCTTGAAGTGAGCTGCCTCTTAGCAGGTAAAAAAGTGGATATCATCTCACCTGTTCCGGCTACATTGTTTATTTGCTTGGCAAGGTTAGAATTTTGATTAGTTAAATTATTAGATTGTTCACGTTTCGAAACGCCGGGTTTCATTCTCACCCAAACAGAGGGGGAACTTCTGAGTGTCTTTGTCACTGTTTGGTAATAAAAAAAACTTATAACACCGTCACAATATTAATAATAAATGTTAACAAACTTTAAAACGTGTTACGCACTTTTTAGCCAAAACAGCTGTTTTTCACACTTGTCAAAAAAATGTCATTAATTCTAACTAATAAACAATTTTCTCAAAAAATCCATCCGTGATGTGATTTTATACGTTTTAGCGGTCGCTGATTTCAAATTTGATGTCAAAAAACTGTCAATAATTCAAATTTATACACAATATAATGAATACATTTTTCAATGATGTGAATATATATGATTTAGGGGCAGCTGAATTCTATTTTAATATCAAAAATTGATATGGTTTTTGACATCATATTATACCATTGGAATTAATAGATTCAGAATAATGCTTTTAATTTTGAATTATTGACAGTTTTTTGACAACGGGAAATGTCATAAAAGTAATTATCTCAAGTCGAGAATTGAGAAAATACCCAATTCAAGAGAGAGAATAAGACTCGTTTCCTCCAATATATGAGATTAGTTAAAATGACCGAAATGTTCCAGGATCAGGATTTAAAGTTGTGAATACTTTTATATGAACATAAGTTGAAATTAATTTAAAATAAGGAATTCAATGACATTAAAATATTCATGGTCAAAGAATTGGGGAGGTTGATTATTTAAGCTGGGATAAAATGGGAAGAAAAATATATATAAAAAATGGTACGTGGTTCAATAAAGATGGAACTGTAGTCAAAATACCAAGTTTTAGAAATATATAATTGGGTAGGGTTTTATTAAAACTTTTTTTCTTATGATTTCACATCTACAGAACACGTGTAGTATCTAATATAGGGTATGGCTAAAGGACTGACTCCGTTTCTGTAATACATTTATTTCAAATTGTCTAATTACTTCATATATATTTTATCTTCAAAATTATTGTTAAAGATGTACAATTTCAATGCTTTATTTACGTTTGTGACAAGAATCTATTGATAAAATAATATAATTACTTTTTATTTATAACTTTTCTGTTTTATTTGGCTCTTGTTATTTTTGGTATTTTGAGTGTTAATAAATAAAATAGTAAACAACTTACAGCTTTCTTTCAGTTTCGTAATTTTTTGCCCGGGGTTTAACTACAAGGTCATATCACCTACTACCAGAGCGCTCTTTCGACACTCTGGTGGACATGAGCCCGACTCCACTATTTGAGCCCTAAATTTTGCCTATTCTAAACTTTATTCATCTAGGATAGGGGTCTTTTGACATTGTACAGGCTCGAGACCATCGCTCAACGTCCCATCCTCATAATTTCCATCGATGGTAGCAACTCAGTTTACGCCCATTTAAATACTCGCGAATTCGCAACAAAACCATGCCTGAGGTGAAACTAAAAAAGAAGCTGCAGTTTTGAAGACGACCGAGCAGAACTATCGCTCCAGTATGCCCAATCTCATAATACACCGCCGTGTAATTGTATCAGCGTCAACTTCACGAAGCGGAAAATTTGCTAGCGCAGCGAATATTTTGTGGTAATGTTGGTGTACCTTAAACATGTAAATGTTATTTTGAACCAGAAAACTTGGAATGTTTTGTTGCAGGTGGAGATAAGAAACTGGTAGGTCGGGTGGTGGCCAGACCTCATGTGTTCCTTACCTCGGACCGTCTTCAACCTCCAGACTATCCGCCTCCACTGGAGTGGATCCGCATTCACTCTGCCGGACGGATCAAGGGCGAACTGTTGGCCATGTTTGAACTGTTACAGGTAAAATTCGTACAACAACCCCTATTTGTGGCTTTCCTTGAAATATAAATAAACATTTTTGATTCCGGATTTTTTTTGTCTAAAGTAATGTCTACCTGAATAGATACGTAGAGGAGATGGGGCTCAAAGGTTCTGTCACAAATGTAAAACCCTTTCTGTGGGTCAATATTCCAAATGGAAGACTAAACGTCGCGAGAAAAGCTTTTTACATTCTTGAAAACCTCGAGCCTATCTTTACTATTTACTTTCTCATTTTTACGGAACTTTCCCATACAACAACTATTCTAGCTGTGTTTCCTATTCGACATTATATAATTTAAACAAGATGTATCTTATTTTTTACTCTTTTCAAAAAGACGGAACTTGTGTACGAAAATAAATGCAATAAATGAATTTTGATGTAATTTTTAAAAATAATTAAATGATATTTTTTTGCGTTTAAATAAAAAAAAAATGTTTTTTATAGTAAAATAGCTATAATTTTAAGAGTTTTTATGTTCCCGCTCTAAAAATGTAGGAGCCTATAGATTTTTAAACGAAAAATCCATTTTTCATAGTAAAAAAAAAAATGGCGGCATTCAATGTTCACCAATTTTGGCACTTAAAATGGCTACAAATGTATCTCATAGTTCATAAAAGGTCAAAATGATAATTTTTGTAAAAAGTACGGGAAATTTGCTTAAAAAAAGTATCTTGAGTTTTTTTTTAAATTTTTGCCTCGTTTTCGCGCAATTTAGAATTTAAAAACCCGATTTTAGCAGATATCAAGTTTTTGACTAACATTGAACTGCTGTATATCGGAATCATTAATTCATAAAAATCTAAAATTTTACAGAAATACTCAGAGGTACTATGGGAAAATTCTCACAAAGTATGGAGACAATTTTTTTTTTTCTCCATGTATGTTTGACGTGGACGAGGGCTTTTGAATTGAGCCCCCTCCCCTGAACCTGCCTTCCCTTCGGGGCTGATATCGTTGTTGAAATTTGACAAGTTATGTCCTCATTGGGTTTCGACTTCAAATATGAAATTTTATATTTCGATGTCGATGAATTTCCTGTTCATACAATCATTCTATCGGGAGTTGTCGTGTTCTGAGACACACAATCAGACAGAATTTGTTTTTTTATATTTGGAATTTGGAAAACATGAAATTCCGTTGAAAACTCCGCATCGAAATTTTGGCCGATAACATAACTTGCCCTATACTTTGTATAACTGGGGAAGTAAAACATTTTGTCAATACTTACTTAGTGTCTGACACAATAAAGTATGTTTCATTTGTTATCAGTTAGACACAAATACAGGTTTCAGATGACTGCGCAAGACCACAAGAATGCTGATTGTAGTCTTCAAGGTTTATAGAATATTTATATTCTAACATAAGCAATAGTCGACTAAAGCTATAACGGATGCACCTTGATAGAATACAAATTGTTTGATAAAAACTTACATTGAGAGAGTTTTTGTTCATTTACATATTTTTAATAATATTTTTTTTCACTTTTTCGTAGTTCATCGCATTTGAGATCATTCTTTACTTTTTCTATTATAGATCACATGAATAAAATAAAGAAAGAAAATGAATATTCAAGCTGTTGTTTGAAACATTTCTTATTATTATTGTTCCATACCAAAAGATAATAAAAAAGTCATCGGTGAATCACCGGCTGCGTACATCCTCACCACGAATTAATCTATTATGTTTTCGTTCTCCCTCCCTATCCTCATATTAAATTTTGTGTCGATACATTTATTACATCGGCCGTTATTAGGGTATTTTCTTCCTTTTTCCCATCGACCGATTTCGCGGGAAATTAATTGGTGCCATCCATACGGGGTTTTATATTTAACTATAAACTTTCACCGGCAGTTAATGGGATTTTTCAGTTGATCCGCCTCTCCTTTGGCTCATTCCAATGAAAATTTATAGGTGTCGTCCTTATACGGCTTTGAATTTACATATTAAATTTTGTGTTAATGCATTCATTACAACGGCAGTTATTATAGTCTTTGGGTTAAGCCTGCCCTCATCCCCTTCCCATCGGCCGATTTGGCTGAAAATCAATAGATGTCTTCCTTAGAGGTTTGTGGTTACATATACAAAATTTCGTATAGATACAGTTATTCTACCGGGAGTTAACGTGTTCACAGACACACACACACAAACAGATTTTTTTTGTTTAATGTTTGTTGTTCATGAAAACAAGAAATTCCGTTGAAAACTCCGAATTGAATTCTGATCGATTACATAACCTCCCCTATACTTTCTAAAACTGAGGAAACTGTGTGGTGACGACATTTTGACCAGATATGGTTCTTGCTTTACAGAGATAAAGTAAAATTTTGGCAAGATGGAAATGAAAAAACATTCTTGGAGGTTAGGGTGAAAGACGAAACATTTTATTGACGCGAAAACGTCTATTCGCTCGTTAAGCACAGTGATAGCCGGTCAAACTTTCTTGTGTTACAAAATACCGTCAGTTTTCAATCGCTAATAACTACGAGACTAATAATGCGATAACAAAGGTTGAGGTCACAATGGATAGAGCATGTCTGTACGTGTTTGTTGTACAGTGTTCGTTTTGCCTGTGACGTTATCAGGCTAATGTGGGCGCCGGCGGATGACTGTTGCGAATTAGCGTTGTGTAAAATTATAAATTAGTGTAGCGTGATAAAGCGTTTAGATAGAACGTTGATTCGGGTGTCATTGTAAAGAGCTTGAGGAGCACTATTAGGACTCAACGTGAAACAATAAAAATATTTGCCGAAATATTTGTAAAAATCGGTATTAAATTGAAAATTGCAAAAACATTAAAGATGGCGTCTCATATGAATCGTATATATGCGCGGAATTATAGAAAACGCAAATCACGAGGAGAGCTCGCATCAATAGGAATTTAAAAAACCTAAAAAGTCTAGTGCCGAGCAAATGCAAGAGCTACGGTAGCATCGAAAAGAAAATGAAAAAACACTTGTTATGATTTTATCCCGACGTTTTCACGGAAAATCTACGGCGTGGACATTTACTACACTTTAATGTGTTTTTTTTTATATATAGTTTGTTGCGGTAAAAGGGCCCATGAGGTAACTGGACTAAGGGTTTGTTTGAATTTTTTTTACTTAACGGTTGGTAGTTTTTTGTGAATGTTCCGAAATTATCGAACAGCAGTCACATCTTACTTTATCAGCTTATGGACGCTGTTGCGACATTTTTTATGCATTTGGAAATTCAAATATCCTGCTGCTTTTAAGATGTCATCATCATAGCCTTTAGGTTTTTTATCTGGGAGGAATCTAAACTCAACTGCAAAGATCTAAACGTCATTGCGTTTACGACATATAAGTTTTTGCCGATTTCAGTGTCACCATGGAAACATGCAAACGATTCACCTTAAATGAATTATGAGTATCAAATGAAAGCTGGTAACGTACTGATTCTAAACGTATATATTTTTGCTCCATCTGGTAGATTAGATTAGTTTTTAGAAAGATTCACCGGCACCCTTCCCTAATGTGTTTTGATATGCAACCACTTGCTTGTAATATTTTTCCTTAAATAGGAAAGAGAACAAAGAATTTTCGTGGAAGACGAAGTGGAACCAGAGGTGAGGGATGACCTTATGAAAACTCCAGTTGGCATACCTGACTACATCAAGCCTTCTACAGTCAGATACAGGTTGGTATTTGTAGAAGATACTTTCTCTTGCATAGCAGTCCTACCAACATGTCTTACAAGTTTATTATTATATACATTTTTTTCTACCTTCTCCAGGTTTAAAGGTTTTAATTTCTGTAACAGGATTAGGAATGTGGTTTTTTTTCAATTTTTACGCCTGAAGCTGAAGTCAAATGGGCCCAGTATCAACTGTCTTTATTTCATGGTACTATCTTTATTTATTCGCGTTGGCCGCTATATTTACTTCCGGGAATATGAAAATGGTTATTTGACTGAATACTCTAAAATATATAGTGGGGTGGTGCCCTGGTAGCTCAGAGGTAGCTACTCTTGTCCACAAGATTGTGGGTTTGAAACTAGACCGAGCCCTTAGGTTTTTTATACCGGGAAAGAGCACGCTGTTCCACGGATGAGATGTTAAGCGATGGTCCCGAGCCTGTTCAATTAAATATCCCTACTCTAGGGTTTCTCTGTTTTCACTTTGGGTAGGCAAAATTTAGTACTCCCATTGTAGAGTCGGGCTCATATCCACGCTCTGGTAGTAGGCGATATGACCTCGAAGTTAAACCCAAAGTATGAGTCACAGTAACTAACTTCGCTAGTTATCAGTCTAGGCGAAAGAAAAATCGCGCGAAATTTATCTAACCTTTTTTACGCGACACGATTATTAGTCAAAGATATATGTGTACAAAGTGTGACCTTTTCTCGTCGCGATGATATCCACCTCGGAAAAAGACGTAGTTCTACGTCAAAACTGAATTATTAGTGATAGTTAATGTTATTTCACTGACAGAGTGGTCACATTAACATGGACATTTTTACTTCCCTAACTACAAAGTATACAAGAAGTTATGTAATCGGTGAGAAATTCGATGCTGAGTTTTCCCTGGAATTTCATGTACCTACCAAAAATGGAAAAAAAAAATCCCGTTTGTCTCTGTGTGTTTTTGAGAACATGATAACTTTCAAAATAGAATAAATATATCGATATGAAATTGTGTATGTGCCCAGAACTCCACAACCTATTGATTTTCAGGCAAATCGGTTAAAGGGAAGGAATTTTAATAATCGCCAATTTTGTAAATGCATTGACACCAAGTTTCATATGTACATTCAAAACCAGACGAAGAACGACACGTATTAATATACCGGGAGATCGGCCTATGGGAATAGGGCTCAACTCAAAAACCAGAACATGAAATTCAGTACGAGTATTCAGAAGTCCATGTATAAGTCAGCAATTGTTCTTTGGTCAGTAGAAAAAACTGTACAGTTAGTTATAACTACGCCTATTACCAGAGCGCTCTTTCGTCACTCTGGGTGACATGAGCCCTATTACTATTTGAGCCTAAATTTTTATTCACCTAGGGTAGGAGTCTTCAACGAGTACCTGACATCGTACAGGCTCGGCACCATCGCTTAACGTCCCATCTAACGGCGTGCTTAAGTTTATTATACCTCCCAGATAAAATAAACTAAGAGCCAAAACCTAGGTTGATTGGCTTGAACGTAAACAATTAAGACTATAATTGTATCAAAACAATTACTATATCAATGTTGTTTTAATGTTTACAGATACTGAGGATAGGCTTGCAGCCCTAAATGTCAACATATTAAAGATAAGATTTTAAATGAAGGGTGAGAAAAATAACTGTGACCAAGATACCTCGCAAGAATATTACTTTTAATGTGTTACGTTAGCCCTTCAGAAGACGTTTTTCTTCCATTTTTCCGGAAATAGAACAAACAACCCTTTTTTTTGAGCTTGTTGATTTTTCCGGAAATTTGAGAACTATACATTGCCAATATAAGCGCGTTTTATTGTTTTGCCAGGCTGGAGGTGCTGTTCTGGGGGGTACGAGGGACCAAAGACTTCAGACTCTCCTCGATAAACAACCCTAGGATGGTGATCGACTGTGGACCTATACAGATATCGTCTCTGGTACTTCGGCACGCCAGCTCCTTTCCCAACTTTGTACAGACACCCCTCTCCATGGATATTGTAAGTATTACCTTATTTTTCTCCTTATCTTAACCTCATTTTTCTCCCTCTTTTATTGTGATTAATTCAATTTGAATAAAAAATTGGATAAATTACTCATAAATTAGTAGCTATGTACTCAATAAATGTGAATATATTTTTGTATTTTCTCTACGGTTTTAGGGGTTATGTAGGTCAAAAAATCTTAGCCTTTTGAAACTCGAAAAGTATTAATGTCTTATTGTTAGTGTAAGCTACAAACCGACCATAGTGACGAGAAACATTTTCGCGCGGCGCGGCATAAATAAAATAGGTTTTCATTAATAGACGAATAGGATATCTTTTATGTGCTGTAATAAGTAGCAGGGTTCTGAGAGTAACTAACTAGAATATTTTTTCAAGATTTGAAAATCAATGCAATATGCGTCAGAACGAAAGAATGATGGAGCCTTATCTCTTGAAGATAAGATTCGAAATTAGTGTTGGGAACTCTCGATATGAAACCTCTTTGACGATGAAATGTAGGTTACATTAAATCGAGGATCTACCTGAAAGAAGACTGGGAGCGTATTCGAATATACTTCCATGAGGATGGACGTAACCGAATGTATTTTGTTAAAGGTGATTAACGATATTTACACTCAACGTTCACAAGCATATACGCAATATATAATCTATGGGGTTAGTTACCACCGCCCAACCAAGCAACATAGGATTCAATACCTATAGATACATCATACGTTATACTAATACATACACACCCAGACATGAGACGCTCCACCAACTTCGACCACTTAATTACACCTGTAAACAGACTACCTGAGACCAAACTCATAGACAGACTACCCGAGACGGACCACAGAGATAAATAAATTACCTGAAACGGACCATTATATGACAACAATCAAGGACTAACCTCAATACAACATTAACAGTGGCTTGAAGATGATGTCTTCACATCGAAAGCGCTCCATCACAGTACTCGACCAGCATCCAGTGACGACGGTATCCACCGAAAGGTATGACAACATATACACAATACTCTTGATGTGGGGACCTAAGTGGTATGGTAGATAGCACTTTTACCAACCAAATGACCGACCAACGTCAGTATAACTTTCAATTGAATATTTGTGCCGACTATTGATGATCATCTGGAACAGAATGAAAATGTGTAGATAGCCCGTCACTATTTATCATGTAGTTGATGCGACAAAAAGTGAATCTAAAATATGCCAAATCCGATATTGACCTACAAACCCCATTAACGTGTGTGCATTGAACATACTTGACAGTAATATATTATTACTTAAGATTAACTGTTTCTTTTTCATCTGAAATTTAATATATAAAATTTCTTTATTCTTGAAAATTGGAATTTATTTATTTTTCCTCTTTTTCGATAGAATCTTCCTGCTGACTGGTCATTCGCGCCTCCACTTATAGTGCGAATGTTCGATTCTCGGAGTTTCGGCACAAAGGCATTTATTGGTAGCCACACCTTTCGCAGCTTGAGAAATTTTGTTGTACATCTACCTCGGAAGGAGGACTGGATGAAAATGAGATCCGGACAGAAAGTCGATGTCGTTGACACTTTTCAGTATGACGATGGTAATATGTTGGTTTATTTTAGTAGATGCATGAAGTGCTATGCTGTACATGGTGATCCAGTAGGTTTTGGCCATTTTGTGAGAGATGCCTGTCTGTGTGTGTGTGTGTCTGTGTTTATGTGATTGGAAAATTGTTAGCACTCTACCGCATAAACGATTGTAGTTATGAACTTGAAATTTTGGAATGGAGCGGTCACATGTGCTAATTTAGATCTGAATAGATTTTGACCGAAATCGAACGAAAATTGGGACCACTTTACCCCGAAGAGTATTTACATTTTACAAGATACCGCTTATGTCTATGACCTAATCAAAAATTGTTTAAAGCAAAACTTATAGAGAATATTAAAATACATATTTTATATGAAATACAATTTTTTTGCAGTTGGTCTAGTTTTCGAGATACGTGCCGAAAACCGTCCAGAAATGTAGTTTTGAAACATATATTTTTAGACGTTTCCTTTTTTTACCGAAGACGGTTAGTCCTATCGAAAATTTGGTTCTTATCAAAAATGTTCATTATTAAACTACTACTACGGCTCAGCCACTCTCCCCTCCTCTTCCAAAATGCTTATTTCGATAACACGTATATTTTTTGGTGGCTAGCTCACAAAATGTTTGAAAAAGGTGGGTATTGAGGTTTTTCTTTTAATAAATGCTTAAAGAAGCAATTCCAGACCACATGTTAAAATTTTTTTTCTTATTTTTGACCTTGCAAACCACTTCGACTGAAATATTCTATGTTAAAACAATGAGTTGCGAATATTGACAAAAATAATATCTGTAATGGGGAAAACAATTAAGAGAAAAAATTTTGAAAGATGACGAAAATCGATGACAACCTCAAAAAATCCTACGGGAGGCAAACAACTCTTTGGGACCCTACACTTGGAAAATCAATATTAATCGGTTTGATGAAATAAAGAAAAAAAAAGTACATTGCAATCGAATGGAATCAAATAGAATGAGTTGGTGTTGGAATGATACAGCTGAACCGTATGAACATGAATTGTGATGAGGTAGGTGGGTGAAGCGACGAGGTCATCACTGTTCAACCTCCCCTCTTAGAATCACATTCAACTTTTATAGTAATAATAACATGTTATAGAATTATTATTACTCGTATTACACGGCTAATAATTCTCCTATCAGGTATACTAACAGTGTTCTATTTGTTTCCATAATACCGTGTGCTTGAATTAAAAAAGCATTAGGACGAGAACTTTGATTTGGAGATAATCAATTCATAATATCTGCCAACAGTTAGTTCCTGATGGTGATATTTGTAAAGTTGTATTCTAATGTCCTCATACGTTTATGACTTAATGCGATTTTCCAGTAGGTTGTGGGCAAAAAAAATAGGTGTAGCAGTGAAAAAAAACTCAAATCTGAAAACATTTGACAGAGCCTTTTTCTTGTAAGCCCACAATTTAATGCTCTATTAATAATTTTTGGAATGCTCAATTTAGGACAGCCTTAATTGAAGTAAAGTTTTTAAAAAAGGCTTAAAAGAACACTTTCTGGACCTGTGAATTCAGAAGGTTTTTTTTTATTTGTTCCTCCAAATTTTCGTTAAATTAGATTCACACATCCTGGATCCTTTATATTACATAATTATTAATATATATATATATATATAATATATTTATCACATCATCACTTCTCCCATTAATTTTTTGCTATTTAAAAACTACCAATTACAGACGTTTTGGGAAGTGCTCTCACTATTAATATCTATAATTTATCTTTTCTATTAACATTTTTTCACTCAATTAAAAATGAAGCTCTATATCCAAAGAGATCGACTCAATAGATATGTTCTGTAAAAAGATTATTTCGATTCACAGAAAAAATATTATTAACATAAAGAACAGATATGATGGGAGTACTTCCCGAAATGTCTGTAATTGCTAATTTTTAAAAAACAAAAAATAAATGGGAGAAGTGATGCTGTGATAAATATATTATATATGAATTCAGAATCTCCTTACATAAACCATAAAGTTAGAATTATTAACATATTTTGTCTATTCATGTTCAAATATTTCCTGATAGAAGAGTATCAGCGCAGAAAGTCGCTCCCTCTTAGCGAGTACATCACTTCTGAAACACAATCACAAATCCTGGAATCTGAACCTCTGGTTGAGTTGAAACAAGATGTTCCCCCCAAGCCACCTCCTGTAAATTATTTACATTTTTTGTTAGTTGGTTCTAGAACCTACTATAGTCTATATTTCTTGGTGGTAGGCGGATCTAGTGGACCTACTTGTTAAATAAATAATACATATGTATTAATCCAACTTATATTTTATTTTTACCACAACTAGTTTAGGCAATTTGCCATCCTCAGCAGTTGGATACTGACTGCAGTCCAACTAGTCCCTGATTGATATGTGTCCATTTCGTTTACCCCTTCTTTAATAATAATAATTTTCAGATGGCAAATTGCCGAAACTAATTGTGGTAAAAATAAAATATAAGTTGGATTGATACATCTGTATTACTTATTTATTTCACTATAGTCTTATATGGTTTGTCCTTTACAAAATGTCTGTAATCTTACAGGTTTTGTGATTACAAAGCCTATAAAGCATTACCTTGAGCCAACACAGAATATCACATTCGTATACCAGACTTCTCACTTAGACACGAATGTGGGTGGGCAGGGGTTCAGTGCCCCCTTCGAAAAATCATGACGTAGTGTAACCAAGGAAAGAGAGTATTCAAATCCCCAAAACTAACAACTTACCTAGTGTAACCGGGATATGAAAGGAAAGTAATCCCCATAAATAAGAACTGGAAGCCGCTATTATAGCCATATACATTTTATCTTTAGCTAAATAACCTGCTGGTGTCAACTGTGTATTAGCTGATTAATATAATGTGTTGTGAATTATAATCTGTCGTATCATTTGAAATGTTGTTCACTTATTCATCATATACATTTTATTTCTAAAAATGTAATAATTATTCTCTAGCCATTGCATAAAAAAAACAAAAATCAACCAAATTTAACTGTTTATAGTATAGGACTATGTGTAAAATATATTAATACACACGTAATACTGTGTCTAGATGTATATGTATACTTTATACAAAAATCAAACACTGTTCTTTAAATCGTAAATTCTGGAAATGTGCGACAGTATTATTCAACGGTGATTATTCAACTAACATCTCCAGATCACGCTAGATTGTTATAATATAACAATCTAGCGTGATCTGGAGATGATAGTTGAATACACATATATTATATGTGTCGATGTAGCGGAAAACTAATAGAATATTTTTGTGGAATTAGACAATATAAAAGAAAAACATTCTTTGTTTTATTAATTTTAATATTGTTACAGTTAATTTGGCCTACTAGAAGATTGTTTAAGAGTTTTTTCGGCATTAACCGCAAAGCCAAATCTGAGAATCTCATATCTCTGGCTTTATTGCCATCTGGTTTTGATCCCGAATCAGATGAGAACTTCTTCGATTGGTGGACCAAATATTATGAATCTTTGAATCGACATACTGAAAAGGTGGATAGACTTGTTTGTAATTAATCTCAGCTAACTAATTGAATGCCATCTTTTATACAATTTCTTTGGATTTACGCTTGTGGAGAATGACCTACCTTATCCAATGTTTATTAATTATTTTTTAAATTATTTTAAAAGCTGTAAGTTTCTTGTTTTGAACTAAACACATTTTTTGGTCTTACATTTAGTTCTGAAGCAAGTTTTTATTTAATTTTTTTAGTGTTTAATGATAGTTTTTATGAACATTAACAGGAGCCTAACTCACATGAAGACAAGGTGAAAAACCATAAGAAGAAGAAGACTCCAGGAATACGTGTTTGTATATATTATTTTTTTATATTCTGTTGGGAGAGAGCACGATCTAAGTTGGCGTATTATTCCACGTTTGCGTTTGCCTCAGCTTCCTTCATGCTATGAGTTGGATTACTGGAGGGTTCATATATTTTTTTTTTCGCACTGGTTGAGGTGGATCTTGTAACAACCAAAGCAGGGATGGGCAACCGTGTTGTTTTTGCGGACGGCATAAAGCCGCAGGTTTTCTAGTGCGGCCCGCAGAAGTCCTTAGATTTTTAAGCGCGGTCCACACATCAGTATGAAATAATTACAATAAGCACTAAAATATGTATAAATTGCAAAAAAATGTCATACATCGCAGCTGTTAGGTTATTTACAGCCTCTGAACTATGGCAGTCCCCGATTGCACAGAGGTAGCTTGATGGCCTATTATGCTCAAGATTACGGATTCGAAAACTGAGTACGGGTAGGTAAAATTTAGAAATCTTACAATATAATAGGGCTCATGTGCACCGGAGCGACGAAAAACCCGCTGATAGTAGGCGATGTGACCTCTTAGTTAAAGCCCGGTCAACTGGTAAAAACTATATTAACTAAAGAGTTATATTCGGATTGTATTAACAAAATGATTATATATTTCACAACTGTAGCAGTGGTGCTGTTTTTTCCCCGCAGCAACAGGTAAAAAACAGTTTCCTGAACTAACTGCGCTACACTCCTCCTTTTTTTTCTTAGATAATTATCATCATGACTGTCACAAGAGAGCTGGGTGGGGCTGCCGGTTCCCGACCCCTGAACTACGGCGTAGTTAGTTTTATTGTATTATTCCTAAGACTTAAAAATTAGGTCAGGAATTACAAATTTGTTTAATCCAATAGATTCTGGCTTTGAAGGGTCTTACTAATGTACGAATCTCTGATTGCACTGCTTACATTACATCGGAAGGCATTATCTACCACCACTGGTAACACAAGATGAACGTTATTTTTTTATTTTACAAGTGCATTTAATTTTGCAGATTTATTCAAGTGAACTAGAAAATCAGCCTGAATTCGAAGGTTTTCAAGATGTTCTTAAAAATATTACAATTTTTCATGAGCCCATTATTGATGAAAAGAGAAAAGCCGCCGTTTTCAAGGTAAAATCGATAGACAGAGAACGTCATTATTGCCTATTCCCCAACGCCCAATTTCTGGTATTATCCTGAAAAAAAAACGAATATTCATGGAATAAAATTAGGAAAATTTCACTTTTTTTGCTTCTCCATAAAAGTATTTCATACCTTTTCTCCTGTGAGTTAGAATTTCTTTAAATAAATAATGACTTTTAGGATCAAATAATATTCTATCAGCTTAAAAGAAACATATGAATCGACTCATTTTCAAAAGACAATCTCAAAAAATAAATTCTTATTTCTTGATATTCCAACTTTATTTTAATTTTCGTTATATTCATTCAGTTCAACTCTTTGGTCCTTATGTAGGGTGGTGTATCTCTGTACCGACTACCAGTGGAAGACTTCATTACCACCGGCGGATGGTCGGCCGAACATGGCATCTACTCCTCAGTCATGACCGAAGCAAAAGCTATTGTTCATATTTTGATTCGTGTCTATGTCATTAGAGCATACCGACTTCATACCAAAGATAGGTATCAAATATCTCTATTGCTTTTACACTGTTTTAGAACTATGTACTTGGCAGACTTATGGATCAGTGACCTCACGAATATAACAAGAAATTATATGTATGATTTAGTAGTAGTGCATTCATAATTGAAAATTTCAGTGAATATAATCAATTGTTTTGTCGATATTGTTCTAAATAGATACATATCCCATCACAGAAGGGCCGCCCTTTATTTAGCCATATTTTAACATTTTTTAACCACATTTGCACTTGAATATTCCTTTTATATATACTAGTGAAGCTGAGCAACTAATTTATCAGAGGTTCATATCCTGAGTGTTCCACATTAGTTCGAATAACTAAACATTTGAAAAAAGTATAACTCATAAAGGAATTAATTTTTTAATGCCCTTCCCCACTTCTTAAAATCAATAGATACAATAAAATAATTTAAACTTCAACTAAAAATGTTTATGTTAGAGGAAACCCTTTACTCGGAAACGGATTTTTTTTTTTTCTGTTCAAAAACAATAAAATTACCATAATAGAAAATCGTGTTTCACACCCAAAAACATTATTTGATACAAAGCTTTCATTTTTATTTTTTGGCTGGGTTTCTCCTTAAACGTCTGTCGAAACTACGTTTTTATTATTTCTTATATCTTTTTTTTTTGTTTATTTCTTATTTGTATTATTATTTTATGGATATACTTATTTATTTATGATTTTTTATTTATTCTTTTATATATTTTTTTTTATTTATTCACTTATAATTTTTTTATTTATTCATTTATACATTTTTTTTGTTATTCATTTATATTTGATTAATATTATATAGTTTTTAATCATTTTTTAAAAATGTTTTTATTGTTAAGTTGTTTTCTTTCTCTTTTCTATATCTCGCACATTGGGATCTGATGAGGGACGTGAGAACGTCCCGAAATATCGTTTTGATTAAGACACTTCTGGGAAAAAATTATCTTAATTTCTATTAAATTGAAAAATGTATCTGCTTATTACAAATCTATCTATGTATTAATATTATCCTTTTTGTACTCATGTATTTTAAGTTTTTATTAATTTCATTTTCCTTTTTTTAATAGTTTTATTACTAAACATAAGTGTATTAGAATCAAATAGTTATAATTCAAATTTAATTTATAATTGTCTTCTTAGGGCGTATCCTATTACCATGTATTGGTTTAACGGCAATAAAATTATTATTATTATTATTAGTTGTGAGTAAATTCCAAAGATAGCAGCATGTGTCAGAGGTTTACATCAACGTTTTATTTTCTGTTTTCTGAGGAAGTTGTTGAGCTTTGTGTTTTTACACTTCTCAATGTAATATTCCTTTTTTTTACCTAATTAACAATTTTTGTATCTTTAAGTAAGTCTATTTAAATGCTGATAGGTTACTCCCGCTTTTTAACAGTATAATTGGTTTGTAACTCCGGCTCTACATAATCTGCTACATAATAGAGTTATAATATGGAAACTTACCGAGTCTTCTATTATTTTTTTTCATTACAATTGTTAAATTATATTTTGTTAATTTTTTTATTGTGAAATTTCTGAAAGCATATACGAGTGTTTTTTTCAACAGTTTTACTCTACAGGTTTGGTACTGTTGATCCGTTTATTGAAGTTTCTATACCCTCTCAAACCGTTTCTGATGTTAAAAACTACGTACGCCAGGAAAGCAATCCAATTTTTGGAAAGTAAGTTCATCATATTTTAATGATAACGATTCAAGTAGGAAGCAGTTGAGCTTTTTCAGCTCAAATCATCAGGACGAAAAACAATTTTCTCTTAAATTTTCGCAAAAAATTTGTGAGTATGTATTTTCTGGGTGTGATTTCTCAATATAACTTTTTCTGACTAAATGATTGTCCTTTCTAGGGTTTTGATGTGTGTATCTGTCTGTGGCAGCCTCTATTTTCATATATAGTCTAGTAAAACATCATATTGAAGTGCAGGCAATTTTTTGATATGTCGGCAAAAAATGTAATATTTAAAGTAGCGAATCATAAGATTGAGAATTAAACGTAGACTCCAAAAATATTTTCATAATTTTGGAGCCATTACAGCAAGGCAGCATTAAAAATCCGTCGTAACTGAACATACTCGTAATTGTACAGGTTCCTCCATTGAGTTGGGCACCAGATGAAAGAACATCAAAAATAAACCATAAACAATATTTTGCCTAATTTAAAAAAACGATACATGGAATACCAGAGCGTGTCGAATCAGTTGCTATGGAAACTGCTAACCTGTAGAACGTTCCCTAATGGCCTCATGTAAATGAAACAATCAAGAGTCGCAAAATGGAAGGGAGTTAGCGCGAAATTGTTACATTTGGATTGATAATGACTAGATCCCCAAAAATGTCGCGTCAATATTGAAAAATTTGACAGAGTGTATTTTACATTATGGAATGGCGTAGGGAAAATCAAGGACCTACCTGACAGAAGACAGCTTAACCCAATAATTTTCCTGGTGATGCGCGTAACCAAATGTATTTGTTTAAAGATCTTTAGCGGTACTTTACAGTATCTACGATTATATACACAATACATCTGACGTGGGGAGTAAAAGGCTTCTACATACCAATCGAGAGCTAAATCGTTAAGGTCCCATTGGCATCAATAACATTTTAAATTTAATTTAGAACAGGATAACCCGCTATTAAGCAAAGCAGTGACAAACAATGAATGTAAAATTAGATAAATCTGAAGATGGTCTACAAAACCCTTTAATGGGGATATTGAGCACACTTGATTGTAAGATTTGGAGTGTACAATTGAACTAGCACTTAGTTCAATCTTGTCATCTTATTGCCATAAAGTGCATAGATATTGCTCAATTAGAAGGTTCCATAGAACTATTTATTTTATTTATTTTTTTTAAAGAAACTTTAAGGGCGTTTCTATTTCCCATTTGAGAAATTGTAAGGCAGGTCCAGGCTGTCGGCTTGGAGGATTTGTTTTGTTATTTCAGATGTTATGAACTTCAAGCTCGAATCCCATATGACTCGATTCTTCGGGTACGAGTGATGGACCATGACAGATTCAGCTCCGCTGAATTGGTCGGAGAAACGTCTATTGACATTGAAAACAGATATTATTCTCGACATCGGGGCACCTGTGGACTTCAGCAAAGCTATGATACGTATGTCGTTCGATTTAAAATATTTTTATGGCTATATGCTCAAATGTAATATAACATTTTGTTCACCGTATTTTCCGCAAGTTAGCAATGTAGTATGCTGTCTAGGGCGGCAAAGAAAATATTTCCCTTTATTATAGCAAACCCAAAGACTCATTTAGGACTCAGTTCATATCAAAAATATTTTCCATACAAACAAGTAACACGATGTAGTTAATACAACTGTGTGGCCAAGAAAATAAGACTCCGCTTCATATTCTAAGCCAGTGTAAGACACTAGGACGCAAGAGGTTTTACTGCTTCGGATCTGCTATACTGAGGCCAGTTGTGGAAGTAACCTGCAGCAGAATCCTGGACTTTATTAAAGATACTGTGCTGGTGTAGGGATCAACAGATACAGGGCACACGAAAGGCCACACCTGTATAATCTCATTTTTCAAAAAAGTTTCGAATTATCCATAACGACTTTATTCCAATTCCAGTTGGAAGAAAGTGTCCTCCAGTTTTGAATAGTGAAGGGACTGCAATTATTTACTAAAAAAATTTAAACAAATTATATTTTCGATATTATTAATTAAAATTGTACTAATTGATTACCTATTAATTTTTACATTTAAGACTTTCAAAAGTCAACTTATTTTGAAAATTGGACTAAAAATCAGCATTCAATTCACTTAAACGATATCTCAAATTCAAAAAGTATTCATTATGTATGTATAAAGCATAATGCAACGATATATGTATAGTTTTTCCGTATAGATAAAAATAAAGTATATAGTCCGCAAGTTAGCATTGTAGGCAAATAATATATATCACTTTATTATTACAAACCCAGACCCTTCATTGAGAACTCAGTTTATGCCTAAAATATTTCTCACTGCCCACCAAGTTAGGGTAAGTCCTATTTGTTAATTAACGAAATATAAGTAAAGTAAGAACTCAACATTTCATCAAATTATAAAAACAATTTCTTACTTCGTTCATATCCGACCCTTGCCACAAAGTGGACTGTATTTATTTTATTTTTTCACTCAGCTATTTATATTTTGTTTATTTTAGAAATATTTTTATTATGGCAGAGGACAATGAGGCCGCGGATCCCGACCCTTGTAATCTAGTATCTCTAATCTATATTGATTTAGGACATTGTCTACTTTGGAGGAAACAAAATTTGTTTGTCGTCAGTCTGTCCATCGGCCTGCCCCCCGATACCGTTGAATTTTTATTTTTTATATTAGTATAGGGAAAATGTGGTATTGAACTTTATCTGTTATTGTTATATGAATAAAAGTTGATATTTCAAAATCAAGGTATTCACGTTGGAACTTATATTTTTCTAGTGAGGGCTACAACAGGTGGCGAGATGCCTACAAACCAAGCGAGACATTGGAATGGCTATGTCTTAGTTACAATTTTCCTCCTCCCATCTACACTTCCACCTCGGTGACTGTAACGACGAGAAAATTTGGATGTAAAGGAGGACCTTCTAAAGGTATCCGCTGCTAAGATATGTTAAAAAAAAGTGTATAATATATTTTATTTAGAGATAACCTTAATTAATTTAGGTATTATTTCTGTATACTTGAGGTGACAATAGGTTTTTTTTGGCTCTCTCGTTCTCAGCTGGAAGACGCCCTGTTTTTCATATTTTCTCTAGGTTCGGCATCATAGACCACAAAACTCCAGTTCGTATCAAAATTAGTAAATTGTGGCCGACGATTTTAGCGTCCAATAAGTGATTTTTATAGCCGCTGGGACTACAAAATGAGTAATTAACAGCTGTTATGGAGGAATTTCGCAACGATATTTATGAGCTGAAACGTACGTATTCTCGGCGGCAATGATTTTTTATATATGTTTTTAATAATGTTTTTTTCTTATTAATTTGGTGAAATTGTACAACAAAGTTGTTTTTGTGGGTTTTTATTTTGTTAGATGCAGAACATAGAAAGCAGTGTCTGGCTCTGTCGGCCCTTCTACATTGGGCTGATATCCCTCTGGTGGGCTGCAAACTGGTCGAAGAACATGTGGAAACCAGGTCATTGTACAACTCCGAACAGCCTGGTATTGAACAGGTATGTAATCGTCTTGGAGCAAAGATGGGCTTACTAACGGGGGGTAAAACGTTCACAGAAACTACTCAGATGTTGCAAGAATTTTTCGGGGATGAATGTCTGAGTCGATCACGGTGTCATGAGTGGCACAAGAGGTTCAAAGAAGGCCGGACATTGTCAGAAAACAATCCTCGTTCAGGACGCCCATCAACTTTGACTGACATTGATCATGTTGCCAGAGTGAACCGAATTTCTTCCACGAGACAATTAATCCTTTTCGTTACCTTGAAACCCTGAGACATTTGCGGGAGGCGGTGAATGCTGCACCATGACAACGCGCCTGTTCATTCTGCGTTGCTCATTCGCGATTATTGCATAAAAAACGCCACGGCCCTCATCCTCCAACCCCGTACTCATCAGACCTGGCCCCTGCGGACTTTTTCCTCAAGATACCCTTAAAAGCGCAGAGAATTCACTTAAACGGAAAATCGCTGGAGGAGCTGAACCGAATTCTAAAAGGTGAATTCTCAGGGTCCTTCCAGCAATGGAAACGTCGGTGGGAAAAATGTATAGCTTCCCAAGGGGAGTATTTTGAAGGGGACAATGTCCAATAACTTGTGAATTTTTTTAGTACATTTTTAAAAAATCAGTCCTGGAACTTTTTGATCACTCATCGTACGTCTAGAGTGAAGTTTCTTCCCGAACAAGAAATATAAAAGTGCCCTGTCTTGAAATCAATTGTGTACTCTACTAAGTTAAGCATTCTTGAAATAGAGGACGTTTTCCATGTTCTCATGCCGACTGATGAACTGAGGGTGACTGCTATTTTACCTGCGCCTGTTGCAGGGTAAGCTGGAGATGTGGGTGGACCTTCTGCCCCGTCAGACACTGGAGCTGCCTCCTCAGGTAGTGGTGGAGCCCCGTCGTCCTGACAAGTACCAGCTTCGGGCTATCGTCTGGTCGACACACAAGGTGATCTTGGTCGACCGGGGAGTCATGGTGGGCAAGAGGCATACCGATATCTATGTTAAAGGGTATATTTCATCTAGGGTCTGTTTTTCATAAGTTGGAACTTGAACTAACATCTCCGTACCATTATTACTCAATGCCCATTTTACGTCTCTAACAAAACACTGAACACAGACTTAAACGTATTATACATGCACGATATTGCTAAATCTCATTACATGCTTCTACTCAGATAATGCCACCGAACCCACTCGTGAGCCGGATGTATTTTCTCTCCATCCCTGATGCGTCTCCCAGGAGGCTCAAAAAGCATTGGCCTCTTGACCTAAGGGAGGATTCATAAAGGAGCAGTGGTGTTCATCAACCGCCCTTAACGTATCTTCAAACATTTTCTGGTCGCAAGTTTCAGTGTCAGTTAATTATAGCTAATGTTATGTCTATACAAAGAAAGATGTAAAGCAAATTTGGTGTTTTTATCATTTTTTTTGGTTATGGTTAAGGCCTAGAAGGAAAAAAAAAATTACAGTTTGCTGTTGTTGATAAGTTCACTTTCCGTCGCAAGAGATTTTCCTGTACCTTATTGAAAAATGAAAAATGCTATGTTTTTAAGAGGACAAGATTAATTTCCTAATCTCCTAATTTTAGTTGGTCAGTGCAGTGCACCTACATGTACACCATATACAGGTACCTATACTCGTATGTACATTTAAGACTAAATTATATGGAAAAAAAAATTTCATATCGGTATTTGATTCCGTTATGTATAACTTGACAGTTCTTTTACTGTGTTGTGCATTTCAGTTGATTGTGTTGCAGATGGCTGAAGGGCCGTGAAGACCTACAACAGACCGACGTCCACTATGCCTCTCTGACAGGGGAGGGACTGTTCAATTGGAGGTTCATTTTTAACTTTTCCTATCTCCGGGAGGAGAACATGATCGTTCTAGACGACCACAAGGATGCCGACCTCCGATCCAACAAGATACCCCCTGTCCTCTACTTCCAGCTCTGGGATCTCGAGCGGTTTAAAAAGGATGATTTCTTAGGTAACACATATATGAATCCATACACGAAGCCCCCCTCACAACCCCCCCTCCCGTTCAAAATTTTGAGACGCCATATAGCTTAATCTTTAATCTGGCTCAAAAGAATGCTACATGTGACGTTTCATGAAAATCCGTTCAGTCGTTTGAGCGTGATGTTGGAACAAACATACAATCAAACCTCGTTTCAGCTTTATTAATATAGATATATACATTTCACTACTCTGGAGATACTAAAACCGCAAATAGAACACTTAACTTACAGAGGGGGCTGCAAGTAAAGGAAAGTTAAGGAAATTACTTACTATCTACTTTATATGGGTACCATATTAAAATAAATTAAGAAACAAATATAAAAATCCATCTTTTGATTAATTTTTAAATTATTTTCATTCTACATTTTTCTCAGTTTTGGAATACTTTCTTCATTTTCTTCTTGGCTGACAGGTGCGATATCTCTGAAGTTGCATAACATCCCACCGCCCTCCCAAAAGGTGCCTTGGTCCCAGAAGTACTTACCTCTCAAGGGCTGGACTCTGAATCTGTTCAAAGTAAGGAAAGTTCGTGGGGCATGGCCCTTCACTGGCTCCAGACAAGGGAAACCTCCGCAAACAGTCGTAAGTCATGAGTGGTCAAGGCACCCGCTGTCTCTAGTGTTGCATATGTTAATGTTGTCTTAAAAAAGCTTCTTCTTCTCCTCCCTTTCCACCCCAAGACGATAAAAGTAAATTTTCGAACTCTCCTCGTGGATGTGACATGGAACACATTATTGTAAAAGGAAATCGACATTTCTCCCCCAATAATGTCCCCATCCCTCAAATTAAATTTTTTGAATGGCTCATTTCAAAAATTGGAGCCTCATTAGAATAGCATATAAGTTCTGTGAATATAAATCTAGCCGATTCCCCACGATCCACGAATAAAACATATTCTCGAACCTTGTCTTCGAACTCTGATACGCACCTTCATCCTAATCACACATCTTTGTTATAAAAAAAAATTTGGGCCTCCCCAGCGTCACCCGCCCTCAATGTAAAATGTTTAAACATCGCTTGGCCTATATTCCTATATTTTTAAGTTAGATCTTCGTCGAGATACGGTGTGAGTTTCTTGAATATAAGTTCAACCGTTTTCTCGTTATGCCAAAATTTTTTTTAAATTTTTGTCTCGTTGAATTCTTTGAAATGATATGCCTCACTGCTATGAAACTGCTTGAAAATTGCTGACCAAGTACATCAAAATGTAATGTGTATGTTAGAATACAATGTACATTAATCAAAATCGTTTAGGAGATGCGAATTTAGCTCTCTATTTATTGTATTACTCGGTTATCTCACCTGATAATATTTCTAGGGTATGCTAGATCTGGAGCTAACCCTCATGACTGCAGAGGAGGCAGAAAGGACTCCAGCTGGACAAGGTCGTAGTGAACCTAGCGCTCTTCCCGAACCAATGTAATTTTTTTATTATTTTTCTTTTAATTTTGTTTTTGTAAATGACATGAAAAACAAATTTTTTGTTAGGACCAATTTTTGAATGAACTGACATTTTTAGCATGAATTAAGCAAGGTACCCTGGTACTCTTTGTGGATAATTAATATTATGAACCTTTCACCAACATTAAAGCATTTTAAAAGATGATTTAACATTCGTGTGTTAGTTGGAACTTTATTCGCCTTACAACTTTACCGAATAGTAGAGGAATTGAATCATATAATAATAAAAATAAACAAATAAAGTATCAAGATGGGGGGGATCCAGTATATTAAAGTAATGTTAACTTATTTCAGTGTATGTCCGCTTTACGTGAAATGAAGTGTTAGAACGTTTGACTATTTTTAGGCTATTTTCATATTTTAATACCTAACTCCTTTACGGGATGTTTGAGATTTAGTTCAGCTCACTCTTGACTAGAGTCTTGGCCGTAAGTACTCAAAGCCCTTATCCTTTCGATAACAGTTCTCAACATATAGTTTTAAACTTTAATATTCCTTTTTATGAGAAAGATTTTATTGACTATATATGTTGAATACTCAAAGTTGGGATTGTTGAAATATAGAGTTCTTTTTCCCTCAGCCGTTCTCAGATTAGCGTATTTTGTTTATTTAAGCATCAAATGGGAAAGATCAAAATTGTGTCCAAGGGATGCATATTATTAAACTGTTGCAGATACATAATAATAAATATTTATAAATAACAATAAAGCAAATAGTAAATGATGAATACAATTAATGATAGTAAAGAAAATATTAAGCAAATGTAATTACGATAGCAATAATAGGATGTTGGTGATTGGTGACAAGAAAATAAAAATGAAAGTAATGTATGAATTAAAACTTCTATATACATATGTAATATGACTTTTATATGATGGTTATTTTGTTTTTCACAAAGTCATTCAAATAGCCAATTATATTATTGATATATGATAGTAAGATTTTTTGGGACGAGATTTCTCACAGACGTTGTCTTCCCATTGTTTTATTTTGACCAGAACCGGTTTTCAACGCAACAGCGTCATCATCAGTGGTTCATCCCATCCACACAGCACAGCGGTTAAAGGACAACTGGCTAACCACTGTGCTGTGTGAGTGGGATGAACCGCTGATGATGACGCTGTTGCATTGAAAACCGGTTCTGGTCAAAATAAAACAGTTGGAAGACAACGTCTTTTATTTCTATAAATATATTATTCTATATATTCTAACACTAATATTGAAACTGTTTTCAGACGTCCAGTGGTCAAGTATACGATGTGGATCGCCCCTTTCAGAGCCATCAAGAACTACCTCTGTCGGTATCACAAGAAACATATGTGTCAGTGCTTTTTCATCGTCTTTTTCTCCATATTTATTGTAATATTTATCTACTCTTTCCCCAACTACACAGTCAAGAAGATACTGGGGGCCTAATACTCCATGCCTTTTCGTAGAAATAAAATGTTTAAGTAGAGTTTTATTTTTAACTTAATTTATTTTTTATTTATTATTTTGTACATAGTGTTTTAACATCATGGATAATTGAAAAAATAAATAGCATCATAAATTTTGTTTTAAATGATTTTACGTTATTTATATATCTACCTAAATATATATATATTCTGGGGAAGTACATTTCCGATGATTCACCGACTATATATATATATATAGTCGGTGAATCATCGGAAATGTACTTCCCCAGAACACATTATTCAATTACGTTATATATACGTTATATATCTACCTAAATATATATATATTCTGGGGAAGTACATTTCCGATGATTCACCGACTATATATATATATATATATATATATATATATATATATATATATATATATATATATATAGTCGGTGAATCATCGGAAATGTACTTCCCCAGAACACATTATTCAATTACGTTGTCGCTTTCTCACCAAAGCCAATCCATCGTTTGGGCTAAAAATAGATCACTTGCATAGTGGCTTCTGATTCTTCATACTACACTTTGTGTCGAAACATTCATTATATCGGTGGTCATTAGAACTTGTGCATCAACATACTAAATGTCATGTCAATACATTCATTAAATCGGCAGTTATTGGGGGTTTTGAATTGTTTTCGTTCTCCTCTGATATCCCAATTTGGCAGAAAATCAATAGGTGTTGTCCTTGTGAAGTTTTGGATAGGTACCCATATAAAATTTCATGTCGATACAGTAACATATTTAAGTCGAGACCACGATACATTCGTTCAGCAGTTATTGGGATTTTTGAGTTGAGGCCTCTCTCTTATCCGTCCCTTCCCTTTGGCCGATTTGGCTGAAAATCAATGAGTGTCTTCTTTGAAGGGTTCTGGATAAACATATCAAATTTCGTCTCGATACATTTATTCTATCGGGAGTTTTACGTGTACACAGACACCCACACACAGAATTTTTTTTCATTTTTGCGATCAGGGGGTCGGAAACCATGAGATTCCAGTTCAAACTCAACCTCTTACCGATTACATAACTTTCCCTATATTTCGTATAACTGAGGAAATAAAAAAATAACAACTATTATTTGGTTGCATGCCCACTTGTATAAAACCATAAATTTTTTTAAAAATTAATTACTTTATTTATTCTATATAGGTTATTTATATAATATATATACGATATCTTTTCTACAAAACAATTTCTATTAATTTTTTTAAAATATATTTTTATTATAATTGTATATTTCCATAATTTTTTGTACATTTATATTCCCAAATAAACTTTTTCTGTTAAGCTCCTATTTCTGAAGTATTATTTTCATCCGAAGATAAAGAGAAATGGTTTTAAATATCAGAGATCATTTGTCTTCATTCAGTTACTATATTTTTTCCTCGAGAGTTGTTTCTGTTATTTGCCATCTCTTGTTTATTAAAGTTTACGATACCCTATTTCTATTTGATATTTTATACCAGTCCGACCTTAAGGCTGTCAACAATTCATGAAATGATAACAGAAATATGAATAATAGGTGGGGGGCAATGAATGTTTTCTCGCTTGCCCTCTTTGAAAAATCCGATCTCCAAAATGTACACTGATTTGGCTGTTTTATCCATGACATTCTGGTTTCTTGCAGATAATTTCTGGTTTATATAATAATTTTATTATGAGTCAAACTGGGTTTAGACTAATCCCCTCTCCTTTAGTCAAAGGGTCGATTTAATTGAAAATTTACAAATGGATATCTGAATCCACTTATATATATAATCCACTTATCCTCTTATTTCGGGAGTTATATTTAAAGACAATTGGATTTTTTATTTCCCCAGTTATACATAGTATAGGGGAAGTTATGTAATCAGTCAGAAATTCCATGTTGAGTCTGTGGGTGTGTCTATGAAGAGAATAATTATTCAGAACCCCATAAGGACGACATCTATTAATTTTCAGTTGAATAGGCCGAACGGAGATGGGGATAACCCCAATTACTGTCGATGTAATCAATGTATCAACATGAAATCGATATTTAAACAAAACCCTATAAGGAACGCACCTATTAATTTTCCGCGAAATGGTGGATCTGAGGAGGAAACTCGACTCAAAAACCCTAATAATGACAATGTAATTAATGTTTTGACACAAAATGTAGTACGAGGATTCAGAAGCCCCTCCTTAATTCAATTATTGATTTTTAGCCTAATTGATTTTGGAGGAAGAGCGAACATTTAATTGATTTATTCGTACTGGGGAAGTACCTTGCTCGTGACTCACTGACGACTTTTTTTTTGTTTTCCATTTTTGGGTATAATAATAACATGAATTCCCGGTAAAAACTAAGTATTCATTTTTAGACATAACTTTTAAACCAAATTCATGAGCTGAACACAGTAAAAAGAGGGATTCTTGAAGAGTGATACGCAATATTTTCCGTTTTCTTTTTCTTATTTTAAAATGACTTTATTGAACCCCTAATATAAAGTCCACGTCATAATCCGATCTGCATACTTTTTTGTTCAAATCTCTATCAATGAACAAATAGTGCCTACTTACAAATGTTATGACCTTAATTTTTTTGTTTACCTATATAAAATAACTAGCAGTATTACCCGGTGTTGCCCGGGGAACTTTGACTTTTTTCCTAATATCTCTCGATCGAATCCTATTAAATTCTTCGACAGTACATTCATGATGTTATAATTTTGAATTATTCATATGGAATAAGGCTTATAGTCCTTCAACGGCGGACTGCTTTGTAGCTGCGGACACAACAGCTAGTAAGTTTTTAGGACCCCTAGACATCACAGGTAGTATGTGCCTTGCAACGGCGGACCCCCACCTATTTTTCTATTTGGCCTTTAAGTATACTACATATGAAATTTCATGACAATCCGACCATTAGTTAATGAGTTATAACTATTTTTATGCTTAGCCCCCCCTTACAACCCCCCCTCCCGTACGAAATTTTGGAACGCCACATAGCCTATTATTTAATCGGGCTCAAAAGGATGCATATGATGTTTCATAAAAATCCATCCAGCCGTTTGGGCGTTATGCTGGAACAAACACAAACCCCGTTTCAGTTTTATTAATATAGATAATAATTTTCCGTAGGGATTTAAAAAAAAAATATTGAGAAGGTGCGTCCATGGTGAGATTATCAATGTTTAGTGGAATATATCTGAGTAACATTGCCAATACAGTTCAACGGATTATGTTGTAAAAATGTGCATAAAGTAACAATTGACCTGTAGAAGTGCATTGTATGATGTTTGATACAGTCTGACAAGGTCGGAGTGTTGTGTTGACTTAATGAAGGAAGAAGCCTTGTATTCACTCATCAGTGGTGGAACCTTGTCCAATTGAACGGCTTCAATGAGAGATTCCCAATTCCACAACTCATTCCTACCCTCCCACCCAATCCAATATACCTGATGTTCTAAACATCACGCCTTAGTCACAGATCGTAGCTAAGATGATGCATTTGATTTGATATTCCAATTAGGTAGATATTGTGACTCATGCCCGGGCCTACTGCCAGAGCGCTCTTCCTTCGCTCTGATGGACTCCCAACTCTTCTCTGGGAGTCCTTAATGTTGCTATCCTAGGTTTAAGTACATTGGGATCTTTAACCAGTATCTAACATGCTCAGGACCATCGCTTAAGGTCCTATTCGAAGGTTTTTTTACCTCCCAGAAAAAAAATAAATAAAAAACTATGCATCGAAGTGAACACTTGGGGATCTGATGAAAGGAAATTTCTCTACAGGAAAGTAATTCACAGACAGAGAGCCGAAGCGCCGTCAGAGAATCAACTAAAAGGAGAGATGGAGCAAGTCTTCCTTTCACATTTTTTCTTTACATTTTGAATCGTTATTATTTTTCGTTAATACATATTATATTTTCTTGCAATATTCTCGAAGTCTTATTCTCTCTTTTTTTTCCTTACTAACATTTTCTTATTTTCAAAATCAGCCCCCTTCATGAGAAATAATGAAAAAATAATAAATGCATTCTTTTATATCATACTTAAATGTATCTTTCGTTTATTTATTTTCCAAAATGTTCATTTTCCAATCTTTACATCCGAAAACGTCCCTTTCAAACTAAATTCTGTGTTTATTTATAAATGGTGAGCAGTGCAGCGAAGATTGATTTATATTCTTGGCAGCCTAAAGGAAATTAATGTAAAGTATACTTTAAATTTAATGGCCTTAAATAAATGTTATTTAGGTGATTGTAAAGGTTGGCCAAAGCTGTTGGCTACCAGAGAGGGCCGGCTGAAGGAACCTGGAGCCATCCCTCGTCATGGTTCTCTGGAAGGTCTCCTGGTTCTCCAGGGTACTCTTCCCGGGCAAGGTTGGGATCCTGAGTCAGGGCTGGCTGAAGGAACCTGGAGCTCTCCCTCGTCATGGTTCTCTGGAAGGTCTCCTGGTTCTCCAGGGTACTCTTCCCGGGCAAGGTTGGGATCCTGAGTCAGGGCTGGCTGAAGGAACCTGGAGCTCTCCCTCGTCATGGTTCTCTGAAAGGTCTCCTGGTTTTCCTTGGTACTCTTTCCGCTCAAGGTTGGGATCCTGATTCAGAGTTCTGCAGATATCCTGCTTCTCACATCCACTCGGATAGCCTCCTTCGACAGATCTCCAACTTAAAGAGAGTTGCCTCGAAGTGAAGAGAAGCTGGAGATGGCACAGCGCCAAGTATCGTAGTATTGGAAAGATATATGTAAATTTTGCTAATCCGCCCCTTATATTTCCATATGCAGTTCATATAAAAAATAAAAATGTGAGGTATGTTGTGATGTGATCCATGCGCCCAGTTGTTAGGTCGCTCCCTTCACCTGTAATGAATTTCAATTTTACTTTGAGTTTCATCTACGTCATATTATTATTTTCCTGTAGTTGCTTTGTCTTAAACCAATGTGCCTGTGAAAAAATTCGAATATGATCATCGTGGTAGCAGACCGAAATGCCTCAGCATAAGGTCATAACTCGAAGAAAAAAAAAAATGTTATTAATTTTTATTGATTTGCCAAAAAAAAAAAAAAAAATTGACTATGAACAGACTTTCTAGGCTTAGTGAAAAAGACTGTTCATTTGTACTTTTGCGATAGGTGTGATTCATGCTGATGCAACAGTCCAGATGGTGGGAGACTCCTTATCTGGTCACTTTTGTTATCTGGTATATATAATGCTGATTAAATACAAAAATCCTCCTTCTATCATCCATCGACATTTGGGTAAATTAACTCAGTTCTCCCTGCCTACTTACTTTTTATATGAGGTCGTTGGTCTTCTTGAAGCATCACACAGATATAATTAGATAAAAGAAAGTGCCCATGCAAATGTTAATGACCTTAATAAAAATAAAATGAAAATTAAATTGAAAATTTTAATTATGTTTAGGATCAATGTTGAAGTTTTGAAGCATTGGCGAATTCCCTACCGAACTTCATATGTAGTTCAGAAAATTGAACGTTTTTATAGCTCTTTCTAAATGAGTGCTAAATTATCCCCCTACATGTCTGCTTACTCATCGCAGTACTTCCACATTTATTGATTGATGGCGGTGACGAAAATTTGGATGAGATATTAGTCCAGTCGAGCTGACTTTTGAACAGTTTACCGGACACTTAAGATTATGGCTATGTTATATGTAGGAGAAAATGTAACTTTATGGATAAATCTATGTCTATGCTGACCAAAATTAGGATTCAGTCTTTGTTTTCTGCGCTTCCTCTTCGTTTGGAAAGGATAAGGTAAAGTTCAAGGATAGATTGTTGTTCATCTCCAGTTCACCACATACTTACTATGTATTTTGAACGAATTGACGGACCTTTATTATAAATTTACAGCCCTCCTATATATACTTTCACAGTTTCTTACAATTTTTGACTCAGTTCATCTCTGGATCCTCTAGAAATTTAAATAGTGGGAAGAGATGACCTGCAAACTCTTATTTTCCATAATAATGGTGGAACTCCGGATTCCTCATTGATGAAATTGCATGCAAACTCCTTTTTTTTTACATAATGGTGGAATTCCTCATCGAAGAGATGGCCTGCAAACTTATTTTTTTCTCAAAACGTTATCGGCTTGCGAGCTCCCCTTTTGTAAAAAAAAGTAACACCACTCCCTGTAAACCATCCGTCTTTTTACATAAATCTATAGATGATTTACTGCACATAAAAAATTTCGTTACGATTGGATTTTATCTTAACAAACAACAGAAATTATTTATTTTATTTATCTATTTTTATTTTTGTAGAGGATATGATATCGTGGTGCAATATCGTAAACTTTGAGTATTGATTTTTGTCCGATCATGTAACTTCAACTGTACTACCTGTTGCTATAGAAGTTAAGTAAGTGATATTTGATTTGATTGGACCCCAAGGGACTCTGCTACGTCGTGAGCCGCTCTGCCAGCCTTAGCTCACTTCGATTCCCTCATGGCTTCCTACCTGAATGAAGATAACTCATTCTCCTATTTTATATTTATATTTAGATATGTGATTATAATGTTTACTTCCCAAATTATTCATTTAGAAACAGATAACTGTTATTTCTGTACATGATGTGATCTTCTGGTTCCATGCCATCCCTAACGATGGCAGCACAAATGACACTACTAATTAATGTGTTCCACGAAACCATCTTCACAGATTATCCTCTAATGACCTAGAACATTCCTGTCCATATGAGAACTTTAATCAAAACATTAGTCTACTATGTTTCATAACTTTGTAAGCTTAGGCGGAGCTTTAGATGTTTATTATTTTATTTTATTATTATTATTTATAAAACAGTGATGCCTGAAGCATATATACACACTATTTACAATATCTATTTACATATATTATATTCACTTCGCTATTCACCTACTCATATATTATACTCACTTCTCTATTCAGATACACTTATATTATACTCACTTCTCACCATTATTATAGTGACTTCTCTAATCACCTGTATACCCTCACTTCTCTATTCACCTGTATTAAACTCACTTCTCTATTAACCTATATTATAATCACTTCTCTTTACAAGTTTTAAACGACTTTCGAAGCTTCCTTCTTCATCAGGTCAAAGTCAATCAGCAATAGTTATGCAATAAATACACAATGGATTATATGGTAAGATAAAAATCAATACATCGTAGAATGAAAAATATATAATGTTTTAGCAGATTAACTTTAATAATTATATTTTTAAATAAACATGCAATAAATAATAAAATTGAAAAAAAAACGACAATTTAAAATTTTAGAGACGGTCGATATGAGCTAGTACAGATAGGTCTCCCTCTTTTCATTTATTATTTGTTTTATTAATGTTTTTATCAAATATTTTGAAACCTATTATTATTTGCCGTTATCATTATTTATGTATATTTAAATAAGTTGTAAAGCTTGTAAAGTTAAAACCATTGAATATACTGTAGCGTAATTTTTTTTTTATTAGGAACTTTAGTTGTTATAACATAAGAGTACGTAGTACCTGCTGGACTTCGCAAAGAGAACTATACTACTAAGAATATATATATATATAAGAATATAATATATTATATAATAAGATAACTACTAAGTGGGACCTATTGCTAAGAAGAAATTATATTATTATGCAGGTTAAATTCTAAGATATGCCATTCCTCCAACCCGACCTATTGCTAAGAAGAAATTATATTATTATGCAGTTTAAATCCTAAGATATTCCATTCCTCCAACACGACCTATTGCTAAGAAGAACTTATATTATTATGCAGGTTAAATCCTAAGATATTCAATTCCTCCAACACGACCTATTGCTAAGAAGAAATTATATTATTATGCAGGTTAAATCCTAAGATATTCGCTATGTTGTAAACAATTTATAGTAAGATATATATTTTTTTGTTATTTTCTTATGTTCTTTTAAAAAGCGGCTAAAGGAGTCGAAAAGACTTTTTCGGTTCCCAGTTTAATGAGCGAAAAGGTTGGAGAACTTTTAGGTTAAGGGAAAGTTAATCATCCTAATACGCTCAAGGCCATAATTTACATTTCTATTTTTATTTTATTTTTCCAAAACCGCCAAAATTCGGTTCTGCGGTATTGATCGCGGTGTTGTACACATTGGGGAGGGAGGGGGTACGTTAGTGCCTAGTCTCGGTCGAGATGTCGACCCTCCCTGCCGGCCCTCACTCTGTCACCTCCATCAAGTATGTACATCGTTATTTACAACCATTTCGCAAATTATTCAAATTTTTATTATTTTTTCAAATCTAAAGAAATCTATAAAATTCTTTATATACATGCATCCTAAGGTTGAAATTTTTCAACCTTAGGATGAATCAACCTAATTCCTAAGGTTGTCGTTGATTCATTGGCAATGTATTTGCCCAAAATGATTTGATCAAGGATGTTTTGGCTCTTGATTTGACTGAAAATTAATAGATGTTTTATTATAGACTTCTCAATCCTCGTATGTCGGCCTATTCATTACATAGGCAGTTATTACGTCTCAAAGGCCGATTTTGCTGAAATTCAACAGGTGTTGTCCTTGTTGGGTCCTGGAACTACTTGAACCTGGAACTACCCCCCCCCCCCCCCCCTCCCTCGCCCTAATACTCCCCTTCCCTCTGGCCGATTTGGCTGAGTATCAATAGGTGTTGTCCTTATGGTTTTCTGGATAAACTTATAAACTTTCGATATACCTATTCATTCTATCGAGAGTTATTGTGTCCACAGACACATAGACAGGTAGGTACCTAAATTTTGTAAAATATGAAATTCTGATAATATATATTTTTTCACACCTATTATTATTACAGTCCTACACAGAGATCTCAGTATTCCCACTGTAAATGAATTAATCAAATCCCGATTCCAATCATTCCACAGAAACCTTTCTTTCCATTCAAATCCTCTCGCACAAGACCTTTCCTCTCATTCCCATCCTGACAATCCTCCCCGCCGCTTGAACAGGAGGTGGCCTCGCGATCTTCTCTCGGAGGATAGTGAATAATGACAATTAACTTTCGAGGAAGTGTCAGCGCTGGCTGGCTTCTCCCATCAAGTGATGTTATATTTTTCTTTTACCACATATTTGCTTATTATGTATATATTGCAAATAGAATAATAAATAATATTTGCTGATATTAATTGTAAACATTTTTTTTTTTTCTTATATTGATCATATTCATTATGCAGAACATATTTTAATGTTAATAGTATATGAAATTCTGGCGAAAACTCAATATCGAATTTTTGTCCTGCTAAAGACAGACATAACTAAGTTATGTAACCACTTCCCTTTTACTTCGTACTGCTGGAGAAGTAAGACACGAAGGGCATCATTGTTCCAAATGTTCTATCCTCTGAATGGCAATATTAATGTTTTACAAGCGATGCGTTTCGTAAATAGTATCCTGCAAAACTATTATAGTTTTAAAGATTTCAGAACAAAGTTCCAATGGAATTACATTGAAACAAATGGAACTATAAATTTAACCTATATTATATCCAATGATAATAATAATAATATCTATTTCCGTTAAATTATAGGACTTCGTTAATGACAGAATGAAGCACTGACAATTTGATGGAGGTCTAATATTTCAATGGATTATTATATATATATATATATATATAATAATCCTATATATATATATATATATATATATATATATTATATGTATATATGTATATATATAATAATCCTATATATATATAGAGTTCCAAATAAAATATATATATATATATATATATATTTGGAACTCTTGTATAAGACCTATATTTCCAGTCAGTATCTACATATGCCCGTATCAGTCATAAGACTGTTTTGAAAATTCAACGGATAGTATTGGCTAAATAGTCGCCGTAAAAGTTGAAGAAAGAGTAATAAAAATTAATTTTTTCTTTCATAATCGCCACGACTAATAAATGCATTGCATTTTCTCAAATTTTCCTTTAATTTAGAAACTTCTTTGCGTCTCTTTACAACCCTAAACCCTAAAAGAAATGGATTCATACCCATCACAACGTTTGGGTCGGGAAAGGAGGAAAAGCACAACTTATACGAAACACAAATTTTCGAAGATATATTCTCTAGGAAGGGAAAAGAAGAGTAAGTTACCTGGAGCAGAAAATAAATTAAATTGTTTCTCACACTCCACACTTCCAATAGCGGTGAGCCTAGAGGCAGTCACATCTCTGTCCGATTTTTGAGGAAACCCATTTTACTTAGAGTATTTGCATTACTCGAATTGATCAGTCTTTTACTTAACTCAAAGGAAAATTTGAGAAAATGCAATGCATTTATTAGTCATGGCGATGACGAAAGAAAAAAATAATTTTTATTACTTTTTCTTCAATATGGACTTTTACGGCGACTACTTAGCCAATACTATCCGTTGAATTTTCAAAACAGTACTCCACAAATTACATTGGTACAAGTGCGCAAGAGGTGGTAAAGATAGCGAAGAAATATATTTTTTGTAGAATTTCACAATAGAAATGTTAAAAAAGTTGTTCACTATATCGCAAAAATGTATTGGAATATTCCTACACAAAGACCTCAACATTTCTCATCATGTCCCAACTATTTTACATTTTATTTATAATCTCCATTTGTACCCATTGCATATTTTGCTCAGATTGTAGAATAAAAAAGAAATTGGAGTAAAAAAATTGACATTGATTATTCTAAGAGAGAGGCGATAATGATTTTAACTACTCTTCTAAGAACTACTCAAAGAATATTACTACATTTTTGTCCATATTTTTCTTAATATCAATTTTCCCGGAGGAAAATGGTCTTACTTTTCGTCTAATTTTGGCAAAAATCTAATCAGACCTAAGTTAGCACATGTGACCCCTTCGCATACGCACAGACAGACATCATCGCAAAAATTGTCAGGGGATCTTGAAACGTGAAAAACCATTGAAACCTCGGATTTTTGCACGATTACAATACTTCCTCATACTATAGGCATAATAAAGTACAAATGAAAGGAGATTCGTTGAATGGTAGTTTTGTGGACATGATAGGAAGGACGCCGGGAGACTCATGCCCTTTATATGAGGATCCAAGTCCATCCTATGTCTCATACTTATAATACACTCCCTAATGGGCAGACAGCCACACTATAGTTAATCAACTGTAATTAACTTTATGTCAGGAAGTGTTTGTCTCATTATATAACACTAATTTAGACCTGGATATAGGGTTACTTAATCAAGAAGTAGTACTGGGTAGGGGGGACACCATCAGGGGCGTGGCCATTTTTACTTTCTCAGCTATACGAAGTATGGAGGGAAGATATAAAATCGGTCTGAAATTCGATGTTGAATTTTCACTGGAATTTCATGTTTTCCGTCCTCCTGATTACAAAAATTTTAAAAAAAAATGAGTGTGTCTGTGAATACGATAACTCCCGATAGAATGAATGTATCGATAAGAAATTTTATGTGTCCAGAACCACAAAGGACCATCAGTAGAGACCGGATGTCGTGCAATAAAAAAAAATTAAAAAACATGCAATAAATAGGCCAATTTACAAAAAATAATAACCTGCCATTAACAGTTTTTCTGCAAAACAAAAAAAAAATGGATCTAATTTGTAAATTAAATAACTCTTTTTTCAGCATAAAATTGGGTAGGGTTTAAAAATAAATCTATAAAATAAAAAGCCTAAAGGAATTTATTTATACATTTTATAAAAAAATATCTACTGAAAACACAATTTTTTTTACCTCCACGTTTTAATTACAAACAAAAGTGTATATGTATAGAATAAAATAAAATGATAGATAAAACACTTTTTTGAACACTTATATTGTCTAAGTCCACAAACATATACTTAAATGTGTACCGGTTTCGGCTTACGCCATCGTCAGCACAATGTTCAAACCGGTACACATTTAAGTATATGTTTGTGGAATTAGACAATATAAGTGTTCAAAAAAGTGTTTTATCTATCATTTTATTTTATTAATTAGTATTTCCACTATATCAACACAGAACGCAAAAAATGTATTCGGTATATGTATAGGTTTTTCATTTAAAAAATACTAGAGATATGTAAAATACAAAACAGTTCACCACATTACTCGAGGCCGAGAATTTGACCAATTAAATTGATATATATTTTTACTTAAGCATTTGATGCGTTAACACTTACTACTAAATACATTTCAAAATTCTTGTCTGAAAAACTGTGCCGCCTATCGCTAAGTACATAGGTGTACTTATTGTAGTACAATACAATATCTTTAATATATATGGCCGCATTTTACTTTTTGAGTTGGTCATATCCGGGATTTATTCTCAAAACTGTTGTAAATTTGTCGATAAACAAATGTATACATTTTCAAACTAACTTACAAACAAATTTTCCAATTACGTCAAAATATGCAATTTTGTGCACCTAAAACGTGCAATTTTGCCAAACATGTGCAATTTCGTGCAAAATAAAATTTTTGTATTTTAATATTATTTTGTATAGCAAGCGAAAATCCGGGCTCTAGTAATCAGCCAAATAGACCAGAAAAAAGGGGAAAGGTTCTATAGAAACCAAATAATGCCGATGTAATGAATGTATCGACACACTTCATACGAGGATTAGAAGCCCCTACGAATGTCAACTATTAATTTTTCGCACAAACGGTCACCAGATGGATACGTCGGTGATAATGGAATCATAGAAGTGAAATGCCCTTATTCTATAAGAAATGCAAAAATATGGGACGGAATGCCAAATGGGTATTTGACAAGAAGCAGTAATGCTGTTCAATTGAATTTGCGCAATAACCAAGGGAACAGGTATTACCACCAAGTTCAGGGGGCTCTCCACATAACAAAGAGATCCTTCTGTGATTTTGTCGTATGGACGACCGAGGACTACATCCAATTTAGAATTTTGAAGGGTGGTTTGAAAATATTAATATTTTATAATCGTTTTATAGAAATGTTTTTTTTCAAAAATTTTTAATATAATAAGTAATGAAATAAAAATTATATAAGCATAAAATAAGTATTACTTTTATTTACCTAAGTAAATGTTGGTAGGTACATTATTCATCTTCTGCCTCATTTTCTTCAATATTATCTCCAGTACCAGAGCTTACTAAAGGATGATGAAAGTTAATTAAAGAAGCCACAACTTGGAAAATTATGGTGCAATATTTTCGAAGATTTACAGAGACATAATCTAAAATGTTGTAGTTTTTCATTCTACCAATTATTCTTTCAATGTGAATTCTTGCCCGAGCTATCTCTGTAGTGGCTTTTGCCTCAGCTTCAATAAGTTGGCATTTACTTAAAAAAGGAGGTATATTTACTGAGACTCCAGAAGGCACTAAATCGGCTATTAAAAAACCTTTATCTGCGAGAATTAAATCTCCGGCATTTAAATGATGAGTAATACCGCATTCTCTAAAAATCGCCGTATCGGAAGTTGATCCAGGGTAAAGACTACTGACAAAGGTTAAAGCACCGTGTGGTGAGCACGCAACGAGACCTTTCATAGTGTTCCTTTGTTTGTAATGGGAAAACGTTTTTGATTGTTTTTCCAAACTTGAGTTTGGTACAGCACACTCTATTTCCGTGCAGTCTACAATACATCGGCAATTAGAAAAAATACTAAATGCCGACGTTAGACAGGTGCTTTGGTTTTTATTCGTACTTGGCATTGTGATTGTTGGGAATAAAAGTTTGTGGAGTACATGAATCAATGTAATAAAAACGTTTCGTACAGTACTACGATCGACTTGAAATCTTACAGCTAGGTCAGTAAAATCAGAATTTAACCGTAATTTCATGAGTGTTAAAAGCAATTGGTCTTCCATTGACAATTTTTTTACATTCCATTTGTCAAAATATTTAAAAGAAACATTGTTAAGCCATTTTACTAGCAAGTCAAATACTTCTGCATCAGGTAGCCCAGTATAATATCTCAATAAATTTGCATTGCTTTTTAGAGATGAATAATTCAGCACATTCCCTGGCCGACAAATAGAAGGTTTCTGTTTCTCCAGCTGTAACTCAGACTCCAGCAATTTTACCTTCATATCCAATTCTTTTATTATTGAGTCCATTTCGGAGATCTTTTTCTCTAACTCACTTCTCTCGATATGTGCAAACGAGCCAGCTTGCTCAAAATCTTCAGCCGAAGTTGTTGGTAAATTTTCACTATCATCAACTGCGCTGCCGGACCCTTCTTCAACAACTAATCTTTCCCTTTTTCTAAAAAATAAAATAACACAATTAATTACTTAACTGATATATACCAATATTAGTCGGTTTGTGTTTTCTTGTAGTTACTATGTAGGTAGGTATACTTTTATCACTGTTTAACTTGGCACTTACCGTTTTTCTGGGTTTACAAAGCGTAAATAAGACTCTTCATTCCTTGTAAAAATTGTAGGTCCGTTTTCTTTAATGCCATCTTTGAAATGGCAGCTGCATAGCCGTGAATAATTTTTTGGATCCGTATCAGATCGTCTATAAAAAAAAAAATATATGTAAACAAACAAAAATATACAGGTAAACATAAATAAAATGTATCTTTTTCCTATTAAATTAATAGAAAATAATTTAATTACCTGCACATTTCTGTCCAAATTTTTAATTTCTTTTTATCCTTGATAGGAAATCTAAAAAACTTGCAAGTATCGTGCATTGCACGGTGGTTGCAGCCGTAAGCGAAGCACCCCGACATAATTAACAATGAAATTGCTTTATTGAATAGTTTATATATTCGATGTAACTTTCTTTTACTATTAAAACTTCTACAAATGCTTAAAAAATAAATAATTATTTTAAAAAATGATATTAAACGAAAGCACAACGTTATCAATGGATTGACAAGGGTTTGTTATGAGCCAGACAGAATAGCCAACCTAACTCGTGACGAGATGCATGTACATTGTCCATTACTCACCGACTGTTTTTTTTTTTTTTTTTTTTTTACCAGCTATGAAAGGAATGTGAGTTTGTTTTTAACCGGGGTTTCATGTTGTCTGTGTATAAGTATGTCGGCATGACATTTTATACGTGCATCTAGAAACCCAATGCCTATGGATCAACAAACAGATACAGGAATGAAATCATAAGGGTTTGACTGTGGTCGTCCAGTCAATGAACGATTATAGAGGGTTTGGAAGAGGGTAGTTTTTTTTTCATCGGCAATCTGTCGGGGGTAGTTATGAGATATACATACTAAAAGTCCTGATGTTTACACCTTACGCTAGGGTGGGGAGGGGGGTGGAAAGGTCTCGATTTTCGGTTTTTCGCTTTTATCTCGTTAACAGTGGGTCGTACCAAAAAAAATACTATTTGCAAAAAGAAATTTTATTGAATTTACAATGTTATTGCTAATATTCATTTTTTTTCTATTCCGTATAGTTTTCGCGATATCTGCACACGAAAATCGACAATCTAAAAAAAAAAAATTGCTTATTTTTTGTCGAAGTTTTGTTTCTAACTCATTAATCCTTCGTTTTACTGTAACACTCATAAGAATAAAAGTTGGAGAACATTAAATTACCTTTAAAATGATGTATCAGTTTACTAATTTGCTTCAATCTAGGCCAGAGCTATAGCAATTAAAAAATTATAATCTTGCTCGTTTCGGTCGTGAGGGCCCTGCATCTGGTTCGTGTTCTGCCTCCTGTTCTGGCTCCTCTTCTTTCTCAATATCCACAAAAATTTCGAGTGAGGAAACTTCCATTTCATCCATGTTGTCTTCTTTATTGAGTAATATGGAGACACCATTTAAACAATGGCCCTGGCAGTTCTGGCATAACGATGAACAGTTAATCGATTTTTTCGACGTTTTTTACATCCACATTTGTTTGAAGTGCAATCTCCATAGCATTTACAGAAGATAGTATTTAATATTTCCTCTGGTGCTGCCGGCTGTCTATTGCGAACAGGCATAAGGGTATTATCTGCTTTGCGCTCCCAACCCCACAATTCTGGGTTAAGTTTCTGGCCCAACCATAGCTGCACTTGTAAATATACCCGGAAAGAATGCTCCCTCGTGGCCCCTTCGGTTGGTGGGAGATTTGATAAATCCGGTGTCATTTTCGAAGCTGACTTCAAAAAACTGTTGAATCGATGGAGGTTAAGTGATGAATTTTTGGATGGGACACCGTACCACCTCATCATGCAGTGCATCCCAGCTTCCTCAACTTGAGTCGCTATTGAGGAGGCATTATGAAAAATCTTCGCTGCCCTTCGGATATCTTCGTTTTTTTATATAATTTAACGAAGCCAAGCTTACTTCGGCGAAATGCTGCACAGGTAGTGTCGCAGCCCGTGAATGCGTGCAGGAAGAGAATTTCACTTAGTCCTTGCTTCTGCATCTGTTGGGTGGAATAAACATTTGTTTCCACTTTTCCTCGGCCAGGTTTTATAAATAAAATATCGTGGTCGGCTCCTGTTATAGCTGTAAGAAGCACTGGTAGATCAACATCTTCCCCAACAACAGCAACTTTGAAATTAATATCTACCTACCGACTTCTTCAATCGATAACGTCGTTGTTGTTCACCCAATTTGATGATTTCTAGTGAGTTATTATAGCCATCGAATACTACAGTGCATTTCCTTACGCTGCAATGGTTCTTAATGAACTTGACATAAGCCTCACAAATTGCTTCGACTGTGGACCCTCTCTGCCAAATCACTTTTTGTAGCAGGTATCCCCCACCAATTTCGCAAGTCTGTACTTTCCTTTCTTGGTTCCAACTTATTATAGAAGACCGATTTTTTGGTCTTCCTCATTCCACCTTCATTAAATAAGGCCAACGGAAATGGCGCCAATTCATATTTTAAGTAATGTTTTAAATCCTCATCACTTTTCTTAAAAATTGAAATCCTTTGAAAGAGTAAATAAGGGTCTACTGCAACGTTTTCTTTGTTGATTTTAATTGACGAATCAACAGACGAAAGCGGAAGAGCTCGGTCTTTCCGTGATAACTTCAATTCTGAAAATGACAAAACCATTTGGGGGTCTGGCCAATAGCACTACTCTGCACTGTTCCCAAACACCTCCCCACAAGTTTTGTTAGTGTTCTTCAACCGATACATCATTTTAAAGGTAATTTAATGCTCTACAACTTTTATTCTTATGAGTTTTACTGTAAAACGAAGGATTAATGAGTTAGAAACAAAACTTCCGACAAAAAATAAGTTTTTTTTTTTTTTTTTTTTTTTTTTTAGATTGTCGATTTTCGTGTGCAGATATCTCAAAAACTATACGGAATAGAAAAAAAAATGAATATAAGCTATAACATTGTAAATTCAATAAACTTTCTTTTAGCAAATAATACTTTTTTTTATACGACCCACTGTTAACGAGATAAAAGCGAAAAACTGAAAAACGAGACCTTTCCACCCCCCTCCTCACCCTAGCGTTAGGTGTAAACATCAGGACTTTTAGTATGTTTATCTCATAACTATCCCCGACAGATTGCCGATGAAAAAAAAACTACCCTCTTCCAAACCCTCTATACCCTTTTTTGAGCATTCATTGACTGGACCAAACAGATGCAGGAATGAAGTCATTGTTTATACATCTTTTGACTTTGATCTGATACTTTCATAACGGAACTTCCTTCTGCAATTATTTTGAAATGAAATTTAATTTTTTTACTTTTGTTTTTTAAATCTATTACTTTCAAAACATTTTAACATCAATTTTTATTGCTACAAGTTTTTATAAATTTTATTTAATAATAACATCCTGTCAATATTTTTGTGAATCTTTTACCTGTTAGCATTATAACCTTCTATTTTCTTTTTTAATATTTATATTTTGATCTTTTAACTTCTATTTTTATTTATTGTGTATCTATTATTGTTCCTTATTATTATTAAAATTATAGGTCGTACTGTGTTTACATTACACAAACAGATGCAGTAATGGAATCATAAGAATTCGACTGTGGTCTCCAACAAATCACTTATCCCCCTTCTTGAAAAACACTGGGCCCATCATCTTTCCGTGCGTCCGTCACCAGTTATTCCCAGCTATTGATTGTAATAAAAGGCTTATTTTGCTGCGGGGTTAGACTGAATTATAACATGTGTAAGTTCATTTACTACAGTATAAACTATGAATATTTATTCATAAAAAAACATGCAACTAAATTGTAAATTAAAACATTAATAACTAAGAGTTAGGTAGCCATGGTAGATCTTTTTATAACCTTGGTTACATTAGGTAGTTAGTATTTTATATTAGGTAGTAGGGGTCTTTACCGTTTAAGTTACTTGAAGGCGCCGGTAGCTCAATGGTATGCGTGCTTGCTTATTAAGCTCAAGTTCGCGGGTTCGAAACCCTGCCGGGGCCCTACCACCCAAATAAAATAAACTTAAGCACGCCGTCCTTCGGATGGGACGTTAAGCGATGGTCCCGAGCCTGGACGATGTCAGGTACTCGTTAAATACCCCTGCCTGCCCTAGGTGAATAAAAATTTAGGAATCCCATAGTTGAGTCGGGTTCATGTCCACCGGTGTGACGAAAGAGCGCTCTGATAGTAAGGCTATATGACCACGCAGTTAAAGCCCGGGCATGAGTCATGATAACTAACTAGTTAGTATAGTTACACTAGGTAGTTATATATTTTTCTCATATTTCTGAAATATGGTTGTCATTTTCAACCATGAACCTCCTCCTAACTAACCATTGATACTCCTGTTTCGGGGAATAGTTTCAAATAGAGACACTCCTAAAGATCAATATCTACTTGAAGTAATCCGATATCAGCTTATCGAGGGACACCATTTTCCACTCATCTCAAAACCTGTTTTAACTTAAGTATAGAGTGCTCAGTCTCCTATAATTGCATTCTAAATATGGTTAATAACAGTTCAATGGTTTATTAAGAAGCAAAATTCTTTCCACAAGGAATTCATACTCTGAAAGAAAACGACTCTGTATATGAAACTTTTAGGTCAAGATGCTTCGATAGCTTAAAGTTGTCACAATAAGTCAAATTTGTGTTAAAAGAAAATAATATAGCAGTGTAAATCTAAAAAAATATAATATTTAATCAACATTTTGGTATTAGGCAATTAAATAAAAATATAAAACTTTCAAAATACTTTATTTCATTATTTTATTTTTTCTTAAGACGTTTCGACTACATACGTCATTTTCAATTCTGAAAAACAAGTCAAAATTAAAAAAAAAAAATTATATAATTTTTAATATTTCAATATATTATTTATGATATATAATATAATTATTAATATATAATAATAACTGCTGAAAATATCGATCAATAAACAATTACTTAATGTTTGTGCCCATTTCAGGAGGTACCCAACAGCTTATTTTAATTTTAAATGACAAACTTAATCTACAAATGAATACGAATCGAAGCATTTCAACAACAAATTCGAAAACTACCCTCGACGTATTCTCGCGGTATTTAGAGACACTACAATCACTATTGTATAAGATATATATATCTTATTTTAGCTATCACAAACCTATAATTTCATTTATGAAAGAAATAGAAGAAGAATACATTTGAAAGTTTAATTCCTCATACTACTTTTCTTATTGTAATATTTTTAAAACAAATTTTAATCAAAATCAGTGGCGCGACAGCAAATTTTGGAAACTGAAGCAGATGTTTACACATCAATTCTCGTGAGTACCGCTTTACTTTTTTTTTTTTACGCCATGGAAATTTACTTATAGGCGCTCACTATGCGCAGTCTGTAGCTGAATGAAGAAACGTGAATGTGGAATGAAGATATTCAAATTACCTAAACTCATTTACCCCAGTGTTGGGAGTTGGTCTGTAAGGCGACATGGCCACCCAGTCAATTCAGATTTCCTTCGTTTATGCAACTGAACTAACTATTCTTATTCAGTATTGTAATTGTGCGTTTGGTAATTTACTGGAACTCGATCTTTTTGAAGATTTTCTCTTTCTTTTGTGTGTGTATATGATTGAAACATTGGGAGCATTCTTTTTTTTTTTTTGTCTTTTATCCATAAAGATGCAACTGTTGCTAGGGTGCAACAACCAGCATCTATGTTGGTAGGTATGGATACGTTGGCGTGAATGGCATGTGAGAGGAAGGCCACCCAGTGGTCGATCCTCGGGACGAAAATGTATTGAGCGGAGCTCATTCTGGAGTGAAACGGAAGAATGAGCGTAGCTCAATCTTTAGACGACTCGTGTGTTTCGTTTGTGCCCCTCCTGCATTAAAACTGTTTATCTGATCCTGATCAATTTTTGCATATTGATGGATGTCAGTCACGTGAAGGTTGTTAAAAAATAATTTCGAAAATCGGACGTACCACGGAGGAATAATCACCGAAAATATGTTCATCCATAGACTTCAATGCGAAACGTTCAAATTCTTCTCAATCGACAATCGATAATAACTAAAATCGAAGTACCATCGAGGAATAATCACTGAAAAAAACAATGAAACTGAGACCATTGTTGCGGTGCTGCGCGTGAATTATAAAGTTCTCGGCGAAGCCCTTGACAAATTTGTCGGGAGAAAATTATTTTGGACCATATTTTTATCGAGTTCTAACCAACCAATTCTACGTTTTTTACATAAATAATATTCTTGAACAAACAGTGAACAAAATATTGTACGGAATTTGAATTCGGCGTAAGCTAAGCGAGTGACCGCTAATGAATTTAAAGTTCAAGGTATAGGCAATTTGAGTCACGGCTCCGCTCAATATTTGCAATTAGCAGAATGCATTGCATACCTAATATTAATTATAAAGACAAGGGAAAAAAAAAAAATGAAATAAAAAAAAAAAATTAAAAAATAAATAAATAAAAAGGAATTGAAAGACAACTTTGATGGAATGGGTGAGAGAGATGATAAAAGTAAAGGAAAATAATGTAAAAAAAATAAAATATTAAGAACGAATAGGAATTAAGGTGGCAGTAAGTCGCGGTTCCACCTCCTCTTCAACCTTCGTGGGGGGTTTTGTGGTAAGTGTTGTGAAGATAAAGTACGTATTTCTGGATTTGTATGTGTGTAAAGTTTTCTAAAAAAACGTATGTAAGTAGTTTGTATTGTGTCGGGTACTGTGTGTATCATAAGATCGTTATGAAGTGTTCTGTTGTTTATGTATGGGGGGCACTGTGTTATCAGTCTGAGGGTTTTTGACTGAAATGCCTGAATTCATTTGATGTTGGATGTTTTTGCTGAACCGTATATCTGTGATCCGTTCCGTGAGCATTCTTAACTCGAAAAATTACATTCTGTTTTATTTTTATATATTTTTTTTTTTTTTTACTTTTCTTCCTGATTATTATAAAGTTGAAGGGTCAACTGTTAAATTTTCAATTTTTTTTAATTCGGTGAGAGGGGATTAAAAATACCCTTCAAAGATTAAGGCTGACCGGAGATTGTATTGATTCCCGAATTAAAGTTGATTGAATAATTTTAGGGACTTGTCATGTTGAAAATCTCGTTTTAGGATTAGGGTTTAGGGTGCTGAACTAAGGTCAACACCATATCAAAATCTCATTCTATGAAATATGAAGAAAGTATTAGATATGTTATTAAAGTGCCCCAAAACTTATCTAGAAAATAGTAATACTATATTATTTTGTAATAATTTGTGAAATATAATTTTTTCAAGTTGTAATGATTGTCATTTAGAAACCGTTGCAATTTTTTTCTGTTACAGCCCGCCCAGCTGGCCATCTTATCGTCGCAGTTCTACAGTCCGTCGTGGAAGTCGCTGGACATGTGCCGCTTCAGCCCTATTCTGGCTCCGGAGGTCAACACCCCAGCGAAGAGGCCATGAGGTAATTTATTACCGAATACTTCTAAAGAACATGTTATGTTATCTACTTGTTATTGTTATACGAGTATACTACTCAAAAATGAATGGGGATATGTTCTGAAAATCTGCTCACAGCCGTCGAAATTCAAAATTCTTTTCGTAATTAAATATTTCACTAAAATATAATATAAAAAAAATATTCAAAAACTTTATTTATTATTTTTTTAAAGTAATCATTGTTTTTAATAACTGGTGAAGTGTCCTCTATTGGTAATTATCTCCCTGCACCTTTCTGGCCTACTGTTAATCATGTTGTCAAAGGTCTACGTTGGTATTTCTTCCCAAAGAGCTGGTAGAGCATCCCTTAGATCTCGGAGAGAGAGAGAGGTTGAAGGTTTCGGTCAGAATGCCTTCTTTGAAGTGCATACCACATATGCTCGATTGGGTTGAGATCTGAAGAAAGTGGAGGCAAGGGAAGACGCCTTATTCCCAAATCAGCCATGGTGTCCAAAACAATTCTTCTATATGGGCGTGCGTTGTCATCTAAGAATCGAAAATTCCTGGTAGTTGGAATGTATTCGCGGATGATTTCTTCCGAATATCGCTGAGCTGTAAGGGTTCCTTCAATAACATGGAGGGTTGTATGGCCGCCTAAGTAAATCCCTGCCCACACCATCACGCCGCCTCCACCGTAAGCTGTTACTGAGGCAATATATCGAGGATTGGTACCTGATTTGCCTCCCTGTAACCCCTTTGACGTCGGCTATCATTAGTAAGGCAAAATCTGGTTCATCTGCAAACATTACAGCTGACCAGTTTGTATCCTCAGAAACTCTCTTGGTGCACCAAGCTAATCTTTGCTGCCGATGACGTTCTGTTATTGCCAGCCCCCTTAAGGGAGCATATGAAGTTAAACCAACTTCCCAAAGACGATTTCGAATCGATATTGGATGCTCAGTTGGACCCTGAATTTGTTGACCAAGTTGCCGAGCTGTTAAAGATGGATTTCTTCTTGCCAGAATAACAAGATTTCGATCTTGTCTAGATGTTGTTATCCTTTGGGATGCACTTCCTGGTCTTCGAACAACAGTCCCAGTCTCCCTGTGACGACTTAAAGTACCAGAAAACACACTTTGGGGAACTCCAGACATTCCCTCTATATTGGTCTGAGAAAACCCACAGCCGCAAGACTAATTGTTTTTTTTCAACGAAAGATGTTGCCTTTTCATGGTTTGAAAGCATTCTGATTAAAAGTGAGACAACAAAAGAGAAAATCAAACAGATAAAGTAAACTTACTTAATCCTAACTAGGAGAGAATAGAGATTATTGTTTATCATCCGAGCCAATATTCATTTAAAAATTTCTTCTCTTCATGAAATATTATGTATTTTATTAAAATATTTAATTACAAAAACAATTTTGAATTTTGACAGCGGTGAGCAGATTTTCAGAACATATCATTTTTGAGTAGTTTATTTATTATGCTGAAATAACTATCCATAAAAAGGGAGATATGCCCGAATATACTATGGGAGTCCTAATTTTGGCCTATCCGATTTAATCAGTGATATTTAACGAGTGCACGTCATCGCACAGGCTCGGGACCATCGCTTACTTCCATTAATTATTTTAAAATTACTGTGTAATAAGTATTTTAATAATAATAAATAATAAAAGCTAGTTACTTTTTTTGCTACCTGCACCCAACTTAATTTGGCATCTTCGACATTGTAATTCTAACCTCCCTGCCCCCCTTCTAAGCTGAGAAACGTGTGGAAGATTATAATAAATAAATAAAACAAACTGCTTTTTTTTTTTAGATATTGTTTATTCCACAATAAATTTATGCATAAACTACACCGTTGTCAGGTTTAACAAAAATCTTAGTTTATAACTAAACTTTACGATGATGTAATGCCGAAACATGTAGTTTATATATTCGACAAATTTAATGAAAATCCATAGGTATATATACTTTCGTGTTGATCATTAATTAAGTTTGCAGTTATTAGGGATTTTCTGTAAGTGCTCTCCTATCTTAGGGTCTGAAGCTAGAAGGATGTCTCAACTGTATTAATTAACGTGCCTACTCTACTGTTTGAAGAAGTCGAATATGTGTACGTTTAGTTTTTCGTTCACATTTTCAGTGATAATTTAACAATGAAAATTCGTGAAAATGTAAAAAAAAATTTAGTATTTCTATTGAGCATTAGTTCAAAACAAAAGTAATTTTAATCTTTTAGGGATACTAGTGTCTCATCTGATTATGCCTTAATGCGTTCTGGAGCCATTATGTGGAAGATCGGCATCCTTAAACACAACGAAGGGGCACTCAACATGATTAATGTTATTATTATTATTTTTTTTTTTTTCTATTTTGTTATAAACATTGCATTATCTTAATGATTATTAAAACAATTTGCTGTTATATTCTTCCGCATGTATTTTAAATAACCAATAAAAAATATATTCTTAAATGAAATTTAGTACCACTGCCATGGATATTCAACCATGGACTTCAAAACCTTATTTATAATAATATAAATATTAACCTGAGAATAAAAATATGAGAAGTAAACTAAACACTTTCGAAAATAAGTAGTGGTTCTATAGATCTGGATACTTAAATAATGAAACAATAAGAGCAGAAAACAAATAAATTTATAAATGTTATAACTTTTTTTAACATTTGTATTTTAGTAGCGAAATTATAATTAATGTAATAAAATATAAATGGTATTTGAAGCGCGGCTTCTCAGAATTTATTGCAACCATCCAAATAATCTGAAAATGTAGTATTTATTTTATTTTTATTTCCTTTTCATTATTATTATTATTTTTTTTTGCCTTAATAATGTTTGCTAGGCTTAACTTTGTGTTGAGATTCAGTTATACACTCGTTAATAGGGTTTCATAAATGATCTTAGTCATATGGAGCTATGGAAAAAAAAAAGAAAAGATTAATCATCAGATAATGATTATTATTATACATGAAAACTTGATTTTTTTTTTATTGCCCAGAGTGACTCTGGTAGTAGGCGATATGGCCTCGTAGTTAAAGCCCGGGCATGATTCATAAAACCTAACCTACCTTAATAATCTAAATATTAAGTATGTAGACTTATCTGTTAATTGATATTGTATCTATTTACTTTTTTTTTTTAGGTTGAACTTCTGATGGATGGAAATAAAGTTGATCTGAACAACTCATCCTCCAACAATCATTATATGGTAATTATAAAATTAAAAATTTTTTTTTTTTGTAATCTAAAATATGATGATATGAAAAAAGTGAAAAAAAAAATCGGGTGCGTGCAACTTCGATGCGTGGCGAAATGAGCGTGACAACGTCTGAGTTGCGAGATAGTGAAAGTGTCAAGAATCAAATATAACAAATCATTTCAATAACATTTTTGAACCTTGAAACAATTTAAAAACAATATAGAAAGAAAACATTCATAAGCATAATAGTTAAAAAACGAGTTTATTATTAATCTGTATTTATCTAATAATAATATTGGATAACTAGGTTATCTGTATATACAGAAAGTAACAACTGTACTATAATATAATATATATTCTGTATTAGTAGTAACAGCTGTCTCTCTCTCTCGGCGCATGCGCGATACGTGTGTTATGTGTTACCGAAAGTAACATAACGCAGTTTTCGAACATGGGGTGCCGGCCTACCAAATTATAAGACGTTGTCACGTCAAAAGTGTAAACCACAAACAGATTGAAAACATGTATTTACAACTGCATAAAAACATAGGGAAAGAAAATTGAGTAAAAAATTTAAATGGAATTGTTATAATTAGCTGAGGGAATGTATCAATCGGAGTGAAATTCCCTTGGTGAAATTGGCAATGGTTTTTAGGCTCCCCCAGGCTTCCTTGTCGAGGGGCAGCCAACGGAGGTTTAACCTTCTAAACGTTTTTGTATTTTCGTTTATTCACCTGATTAACCTCGAAAGTTATCATTATGCAAGGTATGTTTAAAGAATGTTGAATTTCCAACGTTTTATTATTTTACAGGAAATGATGGCAGTAAACTAGGTTGCATGAGGAGGTTTTGAATCCACAATAATATATTTAGCAGCTATATTATTCTGTTGTTGAGGGCGCCGGTAGCTCAGTGGTATGCGTGCTTGACTTCTGAGCTCAAGGTCGTGGGTTCGTAGCCCGACCGAGGCCCTTAGTTTATTTTATCTGGGAGGTAAAATAAACTTAAGCACGCCGTCCTTCGGATGGGACGTTAAGCGATGGTCCCGAGCCTGTACGATGTCAGGTACTCGTTAAAGACCCTTACCCTAGATGAATGAAAATTTAGGGTAGGCAAAATTTAGGACTCCCACAGTAGAGTCGGGCTCATGTCCACCAGAGTGACGAAAGAGCATTCTGGTAGTAGGTGATATGACCTCGTAGTTAAAGCCCGGGCATGAGTCATAAAACCTAACCTTATTCTGTTGTTTATTATTTTGGGTTTCAAAAACAAATATTTCATGCAAGAAAGATCAGTCTAGATAGAATTGTTATCGAATGTGCCCACCCATAACATAAGTCTCCTTCAAAAATAAAATGGACCATAATTCAGATAAAATTGATATTAATGGAAGTTCATCCTTAAAATTTAACAGGCACTGATTATGGAAGTACTTCCCTAAATATACTTGGTTTAATATGTTTTGAAACCAAAAAAATTGACGTTGTTTAGTTATTTCTAATATGCTGGAATAGCAACGAACCCCTGCTCAAGAGGCAACTCGCCTCAAGCCCTTCCCATTAGGAAGTCTCTGTGGGAGTTGAGAGAGATTACAAAGTTGTAGAGCAGCAGAGAGAGTCAAGTTGAAGAGACGAGTCTCACGAGATATCAACTTGTGATGAGATCTCTTTTCCAACTTCCATTTTTACAGTGAGTTTCCATGCCAAGTTTTTCTGCTCAACTATTACTTTTTTGTGCGACAGTAGGGAAGAGTCTTGTAATCGCGGGAATGTTTGATATGGAGATCTTAACAGAAATGCTCCTTTTAAGAGTATACTACCTCGAGCTTCACTAGTTCCCGGCCATCACCTCAAAATACTTTTTCTGATGGAGTTCGAAATGCAACCAACTCCTTGCTGTAGGCACTGGGTTATTGTTGGTTTTAGGTGTAATAGGTCAGAAATTTCGATGTCGAGTTTTCGGCGAAAGGGAAGATTAGGAGGATACTTAACACAAAAACGTTAGTTAATGTCTTTGTAATGAATGTAACGACACAAAATTTCCTATGTAAATTCAAACACCCAAAAGGATGCACCTATTAATTTTAAGGATGACTCAACTGAAAATCCCAATAACTGCCGATATAATGAAAGTATCTACTTGAAATTATATGTTTAAATTCAAAATCCTATAAGAACGGCATCAATTCCCAGCGAAATCGGCCTGAGAACCCCTAATATCTGCCAATGTAATGAATGTATCGACACAAAATTTAGTATGAGAATTCAGAAGCCCATCCATAAGCCAACTTTTGATTTTTATCCCAAACGGTTGGTTGGTTTTGGAGGGAAAGCGTAATCATAATTGATTGATTCGTGCTGAGGAAGAAAATTGCCGTTGATTCACGACATTTTTAGGATTTCATAGGTCGAAGGCGGTACATAAACTGATAATTTGTAACGTTCTATGCGATTCGTTGAGGTCGATCCGATTCCAAAAAGAACCTGTTGTAAAGGTAAAGAGAGAAAAATAAATAAATAAAAAAACATTTAAAAAATAAAATAAAATAGCAAGATTATAACAGCCGATGTTGGCCACACGGCAGATATTGTATTTGAACAATACTGATATTGTAATTTTTTTTTTTCACTCGCAAAAATAAAAAATAAATTAATAAAAAAATTGTTTGCAACATTGTATCTCTATTCCCATCTTGAGGTACTTATATACTTATGACCTTAAGCATCTATAATCCTAATCCTAAAAAATCAGACCGACAAGAACTGAATTGTATTTACATATATAGATATCTATACGACATTCAGTTTTTTCCTTCTCATTAAAGTTATTAGAGTGTGGTTAATGGAGAACCGTGAAGCGTTCTACCCAAAAGAATAAATATCATCAAGAAATTATTGTTCCCGGAAAGGTTAATTTCACTCCTTAATTGAATTTAATACAATTTATTAGAGATGGTCATCGAGGGTCATGACTTTAGTTCAAGTAATATATCTGTATAATAGTTTGACAATTTAGTTGATTGCATTTTTCAATATAGTAGAAGGTCAATTAACTTTTAAAATTAGATTCTCCATCATAGTTGTAGAGAAGTGGATTTAATAAGATTAAACTATGGGGAGAGGAATGAACTAAGATGAGCGCAGGAGCTGTCATCTACTGGCATTATAGCCAACTACTATCCTATCTCTTCAAATTAGTAAAACAAGGAGTTGAGGTCAACACAACGTTGACTTGAGGTTCAGCCCTCATTCTGGGCTGTAGACAGCAGGGTAAGTGTCGTAAGGCATTGCATTCTTGCAGAACATAATTCTATGATAAATAAGTAATAAGATGTATCAGTCCAACATTTATTAAACCACAACTAGTTTCGTCAGCTGTTGTTTTTAAATTTTAATATTGTTAATGATTGACATGAGTTTTAATTTACTCGACAATTCTAGACTATTTTTGGTTTATGTATGCTTAGATTCCACCTGAAGATGTCAGTTTACTGACGAAACTAGTCGTGGTTTAATAAATGTTGGACTGATACATCTTATTACTTATTTAACAAGTAAGTCCACTACATCTGCCTACCACCAAGAAATATATTTCCATGATATGCAGTTTTTTTTTAATTCTTTCCGCATAGGATACATGATGGAAATAGAGAAATTGGTTAAGTTTAAAGCTTGCAGTTGCATTCGCCGAGGCTTCCGTTGAATATGTTTCATTGATAACATAAGTATATCTTTCATCTACTTGCTATGTAAATGTTACCATACCCCAGAAGCAATAAAACCCCTTTAGTTTTCCTGTGAAGTTCGTCTTACTCTGCACCCGTCACAATTTTCTCAGATTTTTTCAACTCATACTCAAAATTTAAAAAATATCACTTTTTCGCGCTTTTGTACTAAAACGTCCTAGAATTTTTTTGAAACATATTCCTGAAATCTTTAATTAACAGTCTTTCATTTGATACCTTGCTCACGGAGGTCATCAAGTATTTATTTAAAAAAATAATTTCTATAAATAAAACTCTTGTATATATTGCTAAATGCCAAATTTCAGATGTTTTGGCTTTTTAGTTTCCGAGATAAACCACTGCTACGGTTAGACAACTGAGCGATTATCTAAGAGTTCCGTTTCGCACTTACAGAATCCTAAAAATTGCTCAAATTGGGAAGGCGGAAGACAAAAACGCAGTTTCCTCGAAACACTCTCTGAGTGATACAGTATAAGTGATAGTCAATGTACTATCATCGGTTTGGAGGTAAAAGTCACAAATCAGATTGTCTTAATAGCCATTAGTTTTAAGAAAAGTTGTAGGGAAACCTCAAGAACTTATTTTGTCAGAACGAAATTTGCAGACTCCCTTTTTACTTATATTGTAATCGTGTAAAAATCCGAGATCGAGTTTTCAATGGAATTACACTTTTCATGGTCCCCTGAACATGTTTTGACCATTTGTTCATGCCAGTGCGTATGTTTATGTGTGTGTAAGATTGAAACTTTGTGAGCGCTCTAAGCCAAAAACAGTTGTAACAATGAACCTGAAATTTGAAGTGAAGAAGTCACATAGATCCAACTTAGATATTTTTATTATTGGTATATTTTTTGTTATTTAAAAGGATAAACATATAGAAGAAATATTATGTAATGTGCCCATAACAGGACTTTTGTCAACCACAGTTGCACAGATCACCCACCCACCCCCTCACAAAATCATTTGATATTGGCATTACGAGGTATAAGAAAGTTACTCAGAATTACATTAGGTATACAATGAAACAAAAAAAAAAAAAAAAGATGCCAACATATATATATAATTTTATGGCCACATCACTTATATTTTTTAAATAAAATTTACCTTGTTCTATTTTCATATAATAATAAATGTATTTTTCATTTTTAGGTGGCTGGAGAAAAATGGACAGAAGTGAAGCCACCGATCGAGGGTGAAGTTTGTCTCCTAACTGAAAGCCCTTTCAGGATACTTAGGGTTAGTACTCACCTCACTCCGTCATCTTAGCAATACCAATTTATGCCAGAACGTTTTTTTTTTTCAATTTACTTTGGAAATACACCTTTCCCCAGGTTTGACACTAACGAACCCCTGTTCGCGTTTTATCTTTGGACTTTATTATTTTATTTAAGAGCATAAACATACTACAAATGAAAATTAGTATCCATGTTGATAAGATCAACCATTTTCGGGTTATAAGCGCGTTTTTGAAGAATCCAATACATTTTCTGTATTGTCTCTTGTATGTTATTGTCTCTAATATTGTCTCTTTTTGTTTTCGAGAATAATTAAAAAATTCGAGTCCTCTTAAAGAATAGACGGTATCTATGAGGAGTCGTGTGTCGATGAAGAATGGTGAACGAAAATACTAATCTATAAAAGTGAACTCCAGCCCACCCAATCTGAAAATCTGCATGTAATAAGTTTTATTTGCAAACGGCATAGTGAGCAGTATATCGAAGATTTGTATACATGAGTGAAGTACGTTACTTGCGGGGAGAAGTGCGTTAAAATCTCAATCGACCTGGCGCCAGAAGCCTCAGAACTGATGTGTTTTCAAGAAACGTGTTCTTCTTCAAGCATATACTCGTACGTGTGGATTTAAAGAGCTTCAGCTCCTTAGACACTGATATAGTTATCACTTAGTTTTCTATAGAAGAAGAGTTTGCAAAGTACCAAAATCAATATTCCTATTTTAGCATTTATACTATAAGTATAAAAAAAACGTGTTCAAACAAATCGTATTTATTTTCAGAATGATTTATAATATATATACATATGGTCTGCACTTATCAGGTGGCAGGCTGGCAATGTTGTTTGTGTATTTGTCAGCTTAGCGACACCGTCGTTGTTCGGATACATTCGCTACATCACTCCCCCCCAACGACGGAGTCGCAGAAACGGACTGTCGGTCTTACCAGCCTGCCAGCTCGTGTGCGATATGCGGATGGCGTAGGTCCTTCTGTCGCTCTCTCACGTTCGGCAGTCTTTGCGAGGTCGTCTTGTTCTGGAGATCCCAGTAGAAAAGCAGGCTTGAGCCGATCCGCTGTCACCGTCACCTCCCGCGTCGGCAGTCGAATGCGGAAGGTCTTTTCACTCCGCTGCAGTACCTTGTATGGCCCAGAGTAAGGCGGCGTAAGCGGTCTTTGCACTTGGTCCTCCCTCAGGAAGACATGGGAACATGAATCCAGGTCCTTGGGACGGTAAAAAGAGCGTTGGCTGGCTCGGGGAATCGTAGGTCGCAGCGTAGCCATGGTTTCGCGCAGTCGCCGTAGGACTTCATGGCTGTCCTCCGGTCGCTTCGATGGTTCGAAAAATTCTCCAGGAAGACACACAGACTGGCCGTACACCATCTCCGCCGCGCTCTCCTCGCCGTCTTCGCGCAGCGCAGAGCGTAGACCCAGAAGAACTGTTGGGAGTACCGTCGACCAGCTATCAGAGTTCGTATGGGACATCAAGGCTGCTTTCAGACAGCGATGCCAACGTTCCACTAAGCCATTTGCCTGCGAGTGGTACGCGGTAGTACGGCAGTGTTGTATGCCCAGGATCTTGGTTAGTTCATTGAAGAGGTTGGACTCAAATTGTCGCCCTTGGTCGGTTGTAATCCTCAGAGGCACTCCGAAACGAGAAATCCATCCCTTGTAGAATGCGGTGGCTATAGTCTCCGCGGTGATGTCTTCGATTGGGTTGGCCTCGGGCCATCTGGTGAAACGGTCGACGAGGGTCAAGCAGTATCGTTTGCCACCAGAAAACGGAAGTGGGCCGATTATGTCCACATGGACATGTTCAAAGCGCCCTGCTGGAGCGAAAGTGCCTAGCGGTGTTGTCGTATGGCGTTGAATTTTCACTCGTTGGCAGGCGATGCAGCATCTGGACATCTTCGCAATGTCGACATTCATACTCGGCCAGAAGAACCGGTTCGAAATAAGTCGGCGAGTAGCCCGGATTCCTGGATGACTGAGCCCATGGAGTCGGTTGAAGGTTGCTTCCCTGAAACCTTTTGGAAGGTAGGGCCGCGCTTTTGCTGTAGACGTTTCGCAAAGCAAAGGCCTGCCCAACGTTGGAACCTCGATCATCTTCAGCTGCAAGCTGGAATTCTTCAGGAGTTCAGGAACGTCTTGGTCTTTAGACTGGGCTTCTGCGAGTTGCGTCAAGTCATCAGAACAGTTGATTTCCTCCATCCTCGACAGTGCGTCAGCCACGGTGTTCTCAGCGCCAGTGACGTGTCTTATGTCTGTCGTAAATTGGCTGATGAAGTTCAGCTGCCTGATTCGCATGGGTGTAGCTGTGCCCGGTTTCTGGTGAAAAGCGTGAACTAGCGGCTTGTGGTCCGTAAGTATTGCGAACTGCCGGCCTTCGAGAATAGGCCGAAAGTGACGAACGGCGCGGTAAATAACCAGCAATTCCCTGTCGTATGTCGAGTAATTGCGCTCCGCCTCCGTTAAGACCTTGGAGAAGAAACCAAGTGGCCTCCAATTGTTTTCCTCCTTCTGCTGCAGAGCAGCTCCTATGCTTGATCCAGACGCGTCGCAAGCGATGGAGAGGTCAGCATCAAATTCGGGATAACCGAGAGGCACGGACTGTTTCATGGCATCCTTGCATTGCTCGAATGCTGATGTCGCTTGTTCGGACCACTGGATAGGCGTACGGTCATTCCGTTTGCTGCTATTTATATATTTATTGAGTTCCCTCTGCATACTAGGTATGCAGCGGCGGTAGAAATTTACCATTCCTAGGAAACGTCGCAACTCCTTCACGGTCTTTGGCCGGGGGTAGTCGGCGATGACTTCAACCTTTTGCGGAAGAGGTGATATTCCCTGGGATGACACTTTATACCCAAGAAACTCGACCTCGGTCTGGTCGAATACGCACTTTGTGGGGTTGAGCGTGACACCATGCATGTCTAGGCGTCGGAAAACCTCCTTCAGGTGCGCGCGGTGTTCATTGTCGGTCTTCGACGCGACCAGGATGTCGTCGATGTAGACGTAAACAAACGTCACGTCTCGGAAGATGTCGTCCATAAACCGTTGGAACGTCTGTGCAGCGTTCCTTAAGCCAAAAGACATTCGCGTAAACTTGAAGAGTCCGAAAGGTGTGATGACTGCCGTCTTCGGGATGTCCTCTTCTGCAATAGGAATTTGAAAATAAGCTTTTATACTATAAGTATAAAAAAAACGTGTTCAAACAAATCGTATTTATTTTCAGAATGATTTATAATATATATATATATACATATGGTCTGCACTTATCAGGTGGCAGGCTGGCAATGTTGTTTGTGTATTTGTCCGCTTAGCGACACCGTCGTTGTTCGGGTACATTCGCTACACTATAATATGGATCTAGTGACAGTAACCTAATACAAAATAAGTGAGATGCATGAATTTCTATGTAGTGAAGTATGCAATGTACGACCCGGAATGTATTCCCTGACAACGCTAGTATATCAGAGGAAACAAATAAACAACTCGAGATATTTCTGTCACTAATGGAAAGCAAAAGTTCATTGACTTACAATGGTGTAGCCATGATGGTTCGTTAGAATTTCCGAGAGCCTTCCGCTCCAGATAACATTTGTATTCAATAGTTTTGGTTATTTATCAGACTAATTCCAGATATATAAGCCCACCCACTGTTTTTAGTAATTTTGTATTATAAATATGTTCAAGAACCAAAATGAATTTTTTAAGATTTCATAACTACAGAACTCGTATAGTATACTAGTGACGCAGATATATTAGAAATCATAAGTTCCTTGAAATGTTTCTTTTACTATCCAGACAATATTTCTATGGTGAACAATGATGAATATGATGAACCATGAATTTGGATGACTCAATGTTAGAGCCTGTATCCTTTTATTTCTCACGTTTCAAGTTTAAATATGTTTAAAATTAAATTAAGAACCATTTCATTCTTCTGCATCTTTTTCCCTTTTATATTTGAGTATAGAATAAGTAAGAGATAATTTTAAAAAGTTTTCCGAAGGTGAGGAACGGCCGATTTCTGGATCAGTAAGTCGAATTACGAGGCACGTCCTGAAAGTAAGTAAGGTACTCTCACAGCTGTAGGGAATACTTTTTCGACATGTTGGCAACACTGCCGCGTAGCCTGACCCCTCCCCTTTAAAACGAGACCACCGAGGTTAGTGTGTTGAAAACTCTTGAAGCGATATCATCTCTCGCGAAAAATGTCGATCGTATCTCCCGCCAAGTGCGAAATTCGCGCCGTTATTCGCTACCTCGTTGCGAAGGGAAAAGCTCCGGTTGAAATTTATAATGAGGTGAAAACTGTTTTGGAGGGGCATGCTGACGAAGGGAGTCTGCCTGCTGCACGACAATGCCAGACCTCACACGGCCAACGCCACGAAGCAACTCCTGGACTCTTTTGGATGGGACGTTTTGAACCACCCCCCGTATTCCCCTGACCTGGCCCCTTCAGATTTCCATCTCTTCACTTCCCTTAAGGTGCACATGGGTGGGAACAAGTTTTCAACGGACGAGGAGGTGAAGGGGGAAGTGGAGAAGTGGGCGAAAGAGCTGGCGGGAGACTTCTTCGAGGCAGGCATGAAAAAATTGATCCCGCGGCTCACCACTTGCATCGAGAGGGATGGTGACCACGTCAAAAAATAACTTACATATGTACAAGTGTAACCAAGTATGTTTTTGTTTAAATACATTTTTTTTGAACCCCACATAAATTGAGTACACTTACTTTCTGGACGTGCTTCGTATAATCAGGAAAAGTTTTAGTACGAGGTAGAAACTAGTAGATGAGTTGGGGACATTGCCACTGAACATGAAGACCACCACTCTTGGATGCTATTAACGTCTAGAACTGTTTGTCGTCTTTATAAGCTCCCTTAAATCCATGCATGATCAGACGACATGCGGAGGTGACTGACCTGCCAAGTCACATTGCTGCACACTCTCTAGCCAGTGCCTCACGTGGTTCATCCAGCTAATTGCATCTAATAAACATATGAGTCGGAGAAGGCAAGAACCCCTGGGGACTATCCCCATCATTATCCTACACGATCATCGAGGCTCTCGTGTCCTCTCCTTGTCATGAACCCCCTAGGTGAGCCCAATCAACCCTGGTGATCCGGGTTTTAAGAGGATTGCACTACGAACCATCCTGTCTTGGGCTATAAGACAAAGATAAAATTTTAAAAAAAACCGTTGTTCGATTAGTTTCTTTTCAGTATGAAAATATGAAATTATGTTGGAAATTGTGTAATTAGTTTAATTATCTTACAATTAGTTATAATTGCAGGTCAAAGAAAGATTTCAAAAGAGTAGCTCGGATAATCTTGTTTTTATTTATTTAACATCTTGAGGACGCATTTCTGATCGCATGTAGAATACAAGGGTTCTAATCTGGCTCTTCTTTGGTTGACGATGGTTCTAAGCAACTTTGATGGTTTAGCACTCTCTCCCCTTTCTGGTGTTTACATGATGTTTTGTATAGGGTTCATAGATACTGCGAAGCTGGAGGTGCCAAAAGTCTGGGTTGACGAGCGAAGCGAGCAGGGGCTGCATCCCTAGTATTTCGGAATTTTTGAACATATGGTAGTTATTGCATATTTCAAATTTAAGGCGCATTTTCATCCACGAGATTAAATGGCTGGTTTCTAGGAAGGGGGTTCACTGAGAAAATTCAGTTGCAACACAAAAAACGTGGTTACACCAGTAGAAGGGAAATGGGGACTTTGGCCCAGTTGCCCCTCATGACCTTTGACCCCACGGGGTCACGTGACCCATCACCCCCCACAACCACCACCCCCCCCCCCACCCTCCCCAGCTCCGAATCACCCACCATCGTACATCCCCAGATCAGTTTCCGCTCTCCCTCTAAACCCCAATACGTTTCCACTCTCCCTCTAGACCTCATTAAGTTTCCGCTCTCCCTCTAAACCTCAATAAGTTTCAGCTCTCTCCCTAAACCTTAATAAGTTTCCGCTCTCCATCTAAACCTCAATAAGTTTCCGCTCTCCCTCCAAACCCTACTTTACATTTTTAACCCACCCCTCGCCTGTGCCCCTAATTTTTTTTAATTAGCCCACTACCAACAATTTTGATATTTTTTCAGTCTGATTTCGTGACCTTGAACAGGCACTTGCGTGTTCAAGCATGTCGAACCCTGCATTCGTGTAGCCTACCTTATCATGTCCTATCATCATCATTGTATTCAGTATTATTTAAAACTATGAGTGGAAACGTATTGGGGTTTAGAGGGAGAGCGGAAACTTATTGATCTGGGGATGTACGATGGTGGGTGATTCGGAGCTGGGGAGGGTGGGGGGGGATGGTGGTGGTGAGGGGTGATGGGTCACGTGACCCCGTGGGGTCAAAGGTCATGAGGGGCAATTGGGCCAAAGTCCCCATTTCTCTTCTACTTACCCTAAGAAAGTAACTTCCTAAGAAGCAAAAATGCTTCTACTTCATCTTTCAGATTAGATGCACCCGACGGAGAATTAGTTGACTGGATGAAGTCATAAGCTGTTTTCATCATAAATCTTTTAAACACAAAAGAAACACTTAAAATGTAAATAGGTTAATAATATATTATTCACTCTTTTTTTTTTTTTTTTTTGTTAGGGAGGGGGAATCTGTAGAATGTATTGCACTTGATACACACACAATGTATCCAGAAAATAGATGGCTTGTTTACTAGTAAAATTATTTTCTCGTAGATGTCCTCAAAAAATTGTATTAAAATAAGAATCCGCAAGTAGAACTAGAGATGGGATTTGAAGACTTATCTCCACAAAATGTCAGAAAAATCCAATTTTGTCAGCTTTGCTCCGTTATTCATATCAGGTTTATTTCTTCTTTCATACCGTATTCATATGGGCTATGAAAATTTCTTATAAAGCTCAAAGACACAATTCTCAAAATAAATATTGCATTCTCAAAGTATTAAAAGAAATTAGATTATTTTATCACGTGATAAATAAAATAATGTTTTTGTTACTTCTTTGCTTGTGTCACAGAGATAAGTTGCACTGACATTTGTTATAGCTATGGGTCTCGATTCAAGCTTTGTCCATTTTTCTAATTTTTTTTTATTTTTATTTTTTTTTTATTTTATTTATTGACAACATTTTACTATTTATTTATTGATACTTAACGTTTTTGCAGAGGTATTGTGAAATAATAAAAAATATAAAGAAAAACGTATGTTTTTTAAAAATATTGTCCATTTCACATAATATATGGTAGCAATACCGAAAGTACTCCCATATATTTCGTGAAAAAGACATACGTTTGTTTCTCTACATTTTTTACTCATTTATTACCCAGAAATAATTTTATAACTTATATCTGCTCCACAATACTATTCTAATTATAGAAATAAATTTAGATTATTTACCGCCCTTATTTATCCCTTACCACTATCATTTTATAAATGGATTATGTAAATATTGATTTTTTATTCTCCCCAATAATCTCCAACTCTCCTAGTTCCTTATGAATAATCAATTTATTATTCAATTTCTCTTCTTGATATTTATTCATTAAATTTTAGTAAACTGAGAAGTACATCCTTTTGTTTTAAGTACATATCTACCTACTTTTAAAGTACTTTCCTTCGCATAGAATATAAAAAATTGAGAGCGCCGGTAGCTCAGTGGTTTGCGTGCTTACTGAGCTCAAGATCGCGGGTTCGAAGCCCGGGCGAGGTCCTTAGTATATTTTATCTGGGACGTAAAAAAAATTGAGAGCGCCGTCCTTCGGATGGGACGTTTAAGCGATGATCCCGAGCCTGTACGATATGAGGTACTCATTAAAGACCCCTATCTTACGTGAATAAAAATTTAGGGTACGCAAAATTTAGGACTCCCATAATAGAGTCCACTAGAGTGATAAAAGAACGCTATGGTAGTAAGCGATATGACCTTGTAGTTAAAGCCCGGGCATGAGTCATAATAACTAACTAAAAAATATTAAAACGACAGATTAATTATTGTAGCTCAAATCTAATGGATGAAGTATTTCTTTAATACAAACAATCAGTTCCGAAGTGCATTTCAAACAGCTGCGAAGTGCATTTCAAACATTTGATGACCTTACCCTTCAATAAGGTAATATCACGGCAGAAAATATGACGTAAAAAAATGCATTTAGGTTCAAGGTTTTTACTTCCCCAGCTATAAAAAGTATGGAGGAAGTTATATAATTGGTCAACAATTCGATGCTGAGTTTTTCACGGAATTTCAAGTTTTCCGACCTCTAGATTCCAAATGTGAAAAAAGAAACTTCCGTGTGTCTATGAACACTATATCTCCCGATCGATTGTATGACGACACCCTTTTCAGCCAAATCGACCAAAGGGTAGGGGGGATTAGACGAGAGGCTTAACATAAAAACTCTAATAACTGCTGATAGAATGAATGTATCAACATGAAATTTTCTATGTGTGACCTTTGATTAAGAGAGAGACTTGGCTCAAAAACTCTAATAACTGCATTTGTAATGAATATATCGACATGAAATTTTATATTTAAAGTCAAAACTCAATGAGGGCATAACCTGACAAATTTCAGCGATATTACCTCAAGGAAAGAGGGGGTTCAGAGGGTCAATTAAAAACCCTAATAACTGCCAATGAAATGAATTTATCGACACAAAATTTAGTACGAGGATTTACGAGCCCCTATATAAGTCAACTGTTGAATATTAGCGCAAAGGGGTAGCGAATATAGTTAATTGATTAATTTGTTCTGGTGAAGTACATTGCAGGTGATTCACCGACGACTTTTTTAAATAATTTTTACAAATGGGTAATGAACGATGTTATTGAATACGTCACATAATGTAGTATTCAACGATTTTTCGATGTTTTAAGTTCATGGCTCATGATACTCGATGAGAGAGAAATGGGTCTAAGTTATCAATTTTGAACTTAAATTTAAAAAAAATTGCTTTCGAGTAATCTTAAAAGTAGTATAAAAAAATATCCAGCGCAAGGAGAGCGAAATAATGAAGAGATCAATGTAGAATTTTAGCTACAAAAGATCTTCAACAAACTGAAATAAAGACTAAATAAAATCCTTGAAGGATATCAGTTGATCGTTATAAATCTAGGTCGGATCACCTTCCAAAGTGTTTGCTTCTCCTGTTTTTCATATAAATATAAACAAAATATGTTAACGATTTCATATGGCCTAATTTGAACAGCCACAAGGATTTTTTATTGATTGAGATCTGAATTATATTCACTAAAAAATTCCATATAACATTCAGTGATACTTCTTATACCTTTAGTACAGGGAAGTATTGTAACCGTTCGAAAATCCGAGGTCGAGTTTTCAACGGAATTTTTGGCTATGATGAATCTGTACGTCTGTGTGTGTTCATATGATTGCAAACGTATGAGCACTCAGAAACGATTTTAGATATAAACTTGAAATTTGAAATGATGATGTCCCGTGTGCTAACATAGATCATATTAGATTTTGGCCTAAGTACATTTTCCAAGCTACCTTATATAATTGTTAACTAATCAAAAATCTCATCAAATAAATGTTCTAGAGAAAACAGAAAGATTTTGTGTAAGACACATGTAGAAAACCGTCCTAAAATGAGAGCTTGAAACCTGTTTTTTTTTAGAATTTGCTAGATTTTCGCAGAAACGAAACCCTACCGAATAATTGTTCCTAACTAAAAATGTTTCTTAGTAAATTGCTAACCATCAGTAAGCCCTTAGATTTGAGATAGGACCAATAATACAATTAAAGTTATAGTGCTTCAAAGAATGTCCAATCTATTTCTATTACTTTACTTTACTTTCCCTGGCGCTACAGTCCTTGTAGAACCTGGGCCTCCGCAACAATCTTCCGCCATTCTACTCTATCCTCAGCCTCCCGTCTCCATCTTCTCACACCCATCGTTCGGAGGTCGTCCTCCACGTTCTCCAGCCAACGTAAGCGGGGTCTACCTCTTCTTCTTTGTCCTCCCGATCATAGAACTGATCCTTTTCTTCTACGTCCTTCTCTTCTGTTGGGGCATGTACACTGACCAGGGAAAGGTTAAAGAACCTACCTTTCAGCCTCAGTGTACATATCCTTTCACTGACAGGTTTATAGTTGAGGATGGCGTGCTTTAAACCTTTTCTCACCATAAAGCCTGTCCCCACCACGTTGGCCCTATGACCGCTGTTGATCAGGGTGTAGTCCCTGAGGTCCACGAGTTCCGTGCTTCTCCATCTTATTTCTTGGACTGCAGCCAGGTCGACTCCATACTTCCCCAGGGCTCTCTCCAACACCTGACTTGCTCCAGCTTCATATATGCTTCTTACATTCCATGTTGCAATATTAATTTGTTTAATCCGTTTCCAAGTTCCATTGTCATTACCATTAATCCGTCCGGCTTTTCTTGATTGTTGTGGTTTCGAAACATTGCTTTTTTTACAGGTTTGCTATTTCTATTTATTTTTGTTTGCTATTTCTATAGCAAACAGTTTGAAGTAATGTTTAAACTTGCATTGGAACGAATTTTAAAATATCTTCATTTTGGGATTTTTTTTTAAAGGATAGAAAATAAATAAAAATACAATATATGTGATGTCGCCATAACAGGACTTTCTTATACCAACTATTTTTGTACAGATCCCTTCTCCTCCTCCCTTCAATTTCATTTCATACTGGCATTTCTGGGTATAAGAAAGTCTCACAGTATACGAAATGAATTTAAAAGGGGGAGAGTGATCTGTAAAGATGTGATTGGTATTAGAAAGTCCTGTAATAGCCGTATCATATAATTTTTGTTTATTATGTTGCTATGGCTTGCCTCTTCCAGGATCTAAAGGAATTTATTATTGTGACATAGGTTGCCATATACTATCTTGTGCTCTGTTAGCCTTACAGACTATCCTTTGCGGAGTGTATAGCTCACACCTACTTCCATACATGTTAACTTTTTTTTTTTTTTCTCCTTCAAACTCACCTCGATTGATAGAATGATAACACTGACATATTCTTGATGTTTTATCGTATCCTCATCAATCGTTTGCTGTGTGACGAGATAGTCCATCGTCACTGGTGAACTCCGCCGTATGTTGGCAGGAGGGTTGGAGGCGGCGCGACACCTGAGAGGGGAAGGCGAGTTCTGGAGGCGGCTCAGTCCAGTCCCAGCCTCTAGACAAGCTACATCTCACCTCGTCCGTGAGTCTTGTTTACTAACACATACATACACTCACAACTCACCAATCTGTACACTTGATTTTTTTTTCTCTACCCATCTTACACACTCACACCCACTTCCTTAAAAATATGAAAATAAAAGGCTAAAAAAAAAAAAAAAAAAAAAAATGTCTTCGTCGCACATGTTACTCACTCGCAATTGGCGTCGGATTTTCCTTGGGATCAAGTCGCTTAAGAAGTTACAAGCTGATGAATTCATAAAGGTAATTAACACAAAAAAAAACAATAATAAATAAAAGTAGAAGACTTATTAAGTAGACCACTAGTGTATAATATAAAAACAAAAAACGAAGAGCATATAATATGATTCTCTTTTTTATTCTAAACTATATTATACAAAACATCATTCAGTAAGTATCTTAACTGGTTAATTCATGATGTGTCTGAAAAAAGTTCTTATTAAACGCGATGTATCTGCCCTTTCTTTCGAAATATAAAATCGCACATTTCATGTAAGAATCCTTTATATTGGTAGGGAACTTCATATTTTTAGGGTTCCATAGGGCGTTGCCAAAACTCTTATTTTAGTCGGTCCTGCAGCTATAATTGGTCCTACAAACTTAGCATGCAAATGTAGTTTGTGGGTTAAACGATAAAAATATAATATTTTCTCACCTAAAATAAGAGTGAAGTATAAATTTCCAGAAGTGTGGATATTAATAATGAAAATTATTAGACAGGGTCCTTCCATTCATCCTTGAGATGTGTCAGTGATATCAAAGGAATGATGGCATTTACAGAGTTTGTCAGAAATGTTTGTCTTTTAAGAAAGTGGCTTACGAAAACCGTGAAATGGTTTAAGGAAGAACAGGAAGGAGGAGAGATAAGGCTTGTGGAAGATAAAAACAAACTTGTGGAATTTCTGCCAAGCTTTCGGCACTGAGTGTACCTTCTTCAGGGCCTGTATTGACATATATACGATATTAATGAGTTGATGTAAGCTAGATTTGTCTAAAAGAACTGTTTACCCCGTTCCCTATTTCTTTTACGGATGAATTAATAGCATCCTGGAAGAATGAAATGAGTGTCCATAATTACAAATCTTAACCATACTATGTTTTATTTTAAATTGTGAAAATTCTATTGGTGGATTATGTAGGTTGTTTTTGTGATTACTTTATTTTATGTGTGACATATTTTGGTTTGTTTCGTTTAAATATTATATATTATTTATTTTAAAACTTCTACTCGCTCAGGATGTTGTCTTTGTTTAGATACCTATCGTATTATCTGTTTTTGAATTTTCACTCATGATATACGTTTGTATTTATTTTATAATTATTTTTTGTTTATATATAATATTTTAGTTTGTTTTGGAGTAAATAATTTAAATATTTTTTTAACCGCTTACCAAAAAATTAGATGAAAAAAATCACCGGCTATGCACTTTCTCAGAACGAATTAATCAAATACGCTCTCCTTGCAGAGCTTGTTTGGGCGAAATTTGGTGTCTGTTATTGCAGTCATCTGGTTCTTATCAATTTCAATTTATTCTACTGATGATGTCAATCTATCAGCATTATCGAGCAGATTGACATATTATTCTATTGAATTCCCCCTTAAAATTTCTTTTCTCTTTCTCATGGTTATCTATGTTTCTACCTATTAGTGATTTTTTTTTTTTAAATTTTTGTCAATTTTTTACAGTTTTGTTTTTAAACTTGATATTTTACTCATTATCAGAGGTTTCTACGACACGTCCAAAATAGCCAAAACACCTTACGATTTGGTGGAGATGTATGCTTCAATGCTACTAGGTGTGCAAAAGGTTTTTATTTTTAATATACAGTTTTTACCTGATTCGTGAAACGTTTTGTGATGTGGCGATTTGTCCCCGGAATCTTGTCTATCCAATTACATTCTGAGGATCAGGGTATGTAGATTTGGTTATGGTCTCATCTTTAATCTGGCAATGCCCAAGATTTGTTAATTTTATTTTTTGCTATTATGTTCAGAATCTCCTCTCAGACATGTTGCTAAGTAATGGAACAACAATATTTGTATTTATTTTCAATTTAAGGATGTTTGAAAGGAGCTATCGTTTGTAGCGGATTATGGGCACTGAACTGAACACTTAAACATTGAATTGATCTCTTCAAACGATTGGTTGATGTTCACGTTTGAAATACAACCTGATAAGCATCTATTGTTGTTCTTCTACACCTATGTAGACATTGCTCTATTATTTTTTGATATCTGATAATCTAATCATTACAGAAATTATTTTATCTATATATTTTTTTTTTTGCTTCAGCGTAACAATGTAAATTCTTAAAAGCTGAATTATTTGCTATATTTTAAAAAGTTTTCGTATTGTTAAAACTGCATGAGTCTTGATCTTAGATTTCATTTTATCTAAAACTACATATATTTTATACATCAAATTTGATACTGCGTTAAGATTGATATTAAGGTTCTTCGATGGTATTATTCACAGGAACAGAATGATAAATAATAACTTATAATATCAGCGTTTTTTACCTGTAATAATATCATGTTTCAAGTGACAAAAATCTTTTAATTTTTCATCCATAGTGAATATCCCACACTTTAGATTTTTTTTACACTCAAAAAATTTTAATATTTTTAAGGAAAATTCGGGCAATTATCTTCTTTAAAATATGTATATATAAAACTGGACGGTTTAAGAGCAACATTTGCGCAATATATTGACATTTTAGGAACATTAGGCAAGGTTACGTGAATAAGAAAGACTCTTAATTATAGGTTAGGTTTTATGACTCACAGAAGAAGGGGCGTTACCAGCCACCCTTCCTCCCTTCCGCGAAGTAATGACAGACCGTCAGTTCCGCGGAAGGGAATCAGGACGGCAAGGTGGGGTTTTAGTGGGTATGGTCGGCTCGAGTCCCACACTATCCAGGGCTTCCTTCCCTGGATGTGCGTCACAGCATTTTCCCCTCCAATGCAAAAAAAAAAAAAAAAAAAAAAAAAAAAAAAGGTTTTATGACTCATGCCCGGGCTTCAACTACGAGGTCATATCGCCTACTACCAGAGCGCTCTTTCGTCACTCTGGTGGACATGAGCCCGACTCTACTGTGGGAGTCCTAAATTTTGCCTACCCTAAATTTTTAATTCATCTAGGGTAGGGGTCTTTAACGAGTACCTGACATCGTACAGGCTCGGGACCATCGCTTAACGTCCCATCCGAAGAACGGCGTGCTTAAGTTTATTTTACCTCCCAGATAAAATAAACTAAGGGCCTCGGTCGGGCTACGAACCCACGACCTTGAGCTCAGAAGTCAAGCACGCATACCACTGAGCTACCGGCGCTCTCCCCTTAATTATATAATATTTCAGTTATTGTATAAAATTTCTAGGTATGATGTTTGATTATAATTAACTTTATATCGTAAAAACATAGAACCAAATTAAGAACTGAGGAGGGATTTAAAAACAGAAAAACTGACTGAAATTAACCAAAAAAAAGTTGGAAGCCTTTTTCTGTCGGTACGTAGATGTATTATGGATTGTGGTGGTGGCAAACAAACAATCTTTAACGGTTCATCGAATTATCATAAAATTTCACATGTTCCGTCCTTATAAGCTCGGTTTGAACACAGACCTTTCAGCATCTGAAACTTGTGAACTATAGAATGGTTTTGGGGGATGGACAAGAAATGACTGCTAGTGAAGAGAAAACTGAGTTTTGATAGTTTCCATTTGGTTATTGAGTTACTGAATGAGAATAGTGAAACTAGTTTATTCTGAAAACTTTCATCTGTAATGTATTCGTGACCCATTCAATCATCACGATTGGATTTTATGACTCATAAATATGAACTTAATCATTTTAATGATGTATAAGTGCTTCATTTCGTCTTATTAATACCAACTAGAACTTCAAAAAAATTATATTGCCGTATCTTGATCAAATGTCTTCAGCAATAATACGAAAAAAATAAGTAATGTTTTCTGGCTGTCTTTTGTCAAAATACATTTCAATAAGAATCGTAAAATCAAAATACATTTCAATAAAAATCGTGGGGGAGAAGGTGGGATGAGGGTAGAAAAGAAAATAAATGATCGGATTCCGACTTGCCTCAGAATCGTTGTTCAGAGCTCCTCCCTTGGCTCCCTTCCAAAATCTTCGGAAACCAAAAAGATATAAAAAGGCAGCTGCGGAGAAATACATTTTCATTTCGGAGAGAAGCAACAAATCATGATTTCTGTGGCATTAAATGTAATATAAAATCAAGTGTGTTCAATGTCCATACATTAGAGGGGTTCAGTTTTGGGATCATATATATTCATTTTTTATTTTAGGTCGCATTTGTCTACAAGTTGTCATCCAGTTTCAAGCAACCATAGTTAGTCAGCAGTTGTACATAATTTCAACATATTCATGCCGTTGGGACTCGGACCCACGAACTCATGGTGGGCAGATGTGCTACCCACTCCACCACTGAGGTCTCACAAGAGTGTTATGTATATTCTTGTCAACGTAGTGTAATGTTCCGTTAAAAAATGTTTAAAATTAATACTACTCAACTATCACGAATATGATCGGTTACGCGCACAGTAGAGTGCTTCGCAAAAACATTTTTTCCATATTTTTTTTGAATTTGCTACAACAAAAACGTGTTCCATTTGGTGAAAAACTTTTGTATGTTAGTTTTCAGACTTTTTTATTATTAACATTTAAAGCTTTTTCGTGCCAAGCATGACACAATCGGAGCTAAATTTAGCCTCGCGCTCGGTGTTCACAGAGCCATAGCTCGGCAGTATGTTTATCAATCCGAGCGAAAGTGTTGGAGTTTGAGAGAGCTCTGCCATAGTAGGTATAATCCATTAAACTCAAACCGTGCTCTTAAGGAGTTATAGGGCTTTCAAGTGTGCAATTTGTTGCAGACATTTGATGGTTGCTCGGCTTTGATGCCCCCGCGTTCGACACGTAGTGTCCAGAAATGGCGTAAAGCGACTAGGGCAGCAAGACAGAGGGAGAGACAAATCAATATAATAATAATAATAAAAGCCAATATTAATAACAATAGAAGACGTTTCACACATCCCACTGCGGCTGCATCCCCAATAAAGCCGGGTTTTTTTTTTACGGATTAAACACAATTTTATTTAGAATTTTGAGTACTAAAGCCTTCAAAGTATCATGAAAAGATTTTTCACATTTTTTAAAATGATAGATAGATATATTATATTTTATTTTTGTAGAAAATACAATTTTACAGAAAGGTTCCTTCACCATTACCCTTATACAAATACAGTCAAAAATAATCAGTAAATTAAAAAAAAATGCTACTTTCTAAGAGAAAATTTTAAAAACTCTTAATGATAAAGGAGAAAAAAACAAAAACAAATATAAAATAACTGAATTGAAAGTAAGTTTATAAACTGTCGAAAAACAGAGATTATAATTTTAAAATCGCGATCGGATATTTTTATGCTTCCCTCCCTGAGGTTCCCCTATGTTTTTAACCAATGAGTTTTGACTTGCATCACACTTAAGGAAAAAGTTCTTACCAAGATGTATTATATAGTCGAGTAGGAGCTCGATATTTAGGTCTTCGTGGATTTAAAATGTAATATATTGTTTAGACTATATAAATAACACACAATTTTTTTCCAAGATTAAATATAAATAATTAAATTTTTTAAACCATTCTGATTTTTTGGTCTTTAAACGTAAAAAAAGAAGGTAAATAAAAATAAATTGCGTATTTTGGTAAGAACGAAGAATACGTTTAAGTGGAAATGCAAATAAAAATAGTTTTTATATGATGTTACACATTACCCATTACGTTCACTGTTTACAGTACCTAGTACATAGATTTTATTGAATACTTTTTTTTTTTATTGGCCTTATGTACGATGCTCATGTCTCTATGATGGTTTTAAATGTTGTTAGTTACAACATCCATGGCCCAGGGAGGGAGTTCTCTCTACGAAATAAAACTCTCCCGGACGGGATTCGAATCCGCAAACCATGGTGAGACCATCAAAGCGCTACGCTCTAGCCCGAACGGCCATTAAATAGTTAGGGCCCCTTATTAAATACTTCAGCAGTTTATTATTGGGTTTAAATTAGGAAGAAATTTATATTACATAACTTCCTCTAGTAGTAGTATTTGGGTTTTTTGTTTGGCACGCAACAGCCAGGGTCATAGCGCCAATCTAGCGTATTTTACAGTATCACTATATTATATAGGTATATATATATTTTTTTATTATTATTTTTTTTTTTAAAGAAAATAATAATAAAAATAGGTGGTCATATGGCAGACATATAATTGGAGGCAGATCAGAGCGGACCAGAGAGACAACATGATGACGGACCGACTATCCCGGTGCCCAGTAAGTTACTCTAGGAGAACGGCTCATTCCCGCTGCGATCTGGGAGCAGTCATAGTGAGGTCTACGTAAGGAGGCCAAACACACAGCTATCACAGTGTAGTTGAATTTTTTGAATTTTAACGACAGAGCTGCAAAGCAAATCTTATAGTCCTATGTAATAACTGCCAAAGCATGATAGGTAATAAATAATAAAATTACACATACTTACCTACATTTTATTTATTTATTTTTTCATTAATATTTTTTTACTCATTTTTTATATATATTCTTCCTTGTTGTTTTGTAACTCCCCCCCCCCCCCCCCCCCCCCCCCCCATTTTTTTATTATATATTTTTTATCTATTTTAATAATTTAAATAATATTTAATAACTTCCCCTATACATACTGCGTACAGACGTAAAATATTTATTTACGGCAGCTGACTTCCCCCCTTCCCATTCCTTGAAAATCGATTCAAATGGTGAAAGATAAAAAAAAGTTATTTTTTTTTTCTTTTTTCTTGACTTAAGAGTTAAGGAGATAAGAGACAAGGACAGAATTTGACTAATTTGAATTGAAGATGGGGAGAAAGAAAGAAGGGAATGGTTAGAGGACTTGTCCACTGGTGTTTGAGCAAAAGGGCTTAAGTAAGAATAAGTCTCTTGTGTGTGCCAATAAAAATACCCTGGCCGGCAGAGCTAACTCACTCACTCTCTCACTTGTACTAGAGACAATCACTATTGTTAATCTCTTACTTTTCATTGTGTGTCGATTATATTATGTTACTTGTATCCAGTTATTGTATTTTATTTTATATATGCCGAGCCGTGCCTGGACCTCAACTGTAAGTACAATACATATATTGCCTGATGTAGGTCGGAACTATATGATTTGTAGCAACTCCATCTCCGCTCTTCAGAGTATTCAACAGCTCAACAGCTGCTGCCCGCTTGTATATAAAATACAAAAACTTCTTGGGAATTGCATAAGTGATAAAAAGCAGGTGGTTTTTTGCTGGATTCCCTCACACGTGGGTATCGAAGGGAATCATGCAGCGGATAGAATGGCAACGGAAGCAGCAGCGCTGCCTGGAGAAGGAAGAATGGTGACGACAATTCCAGACTTAAAGAACTGCCTACGTCACTCTTTGTGGACCAACATGGACCCAACAAATAAGCTTAGGTCCATCAAAGCTAATGTCGACAAATGGAAAAGCTCTGAAAGACAGAATAGACAGGAGGAGGTATGTCTGATGCGGCCACACTCGCCTAACCCATGGCCACCTCATAACCAGGGCGATGGCCCCGGGCTGGGGCGGGTGTGGGGCCTGGCCTCTCACAGTGAGCCACATCCTGGAGGAGTGCCCTGGATATGAGGATATACTAAAGACCATGGGTTTGCGAAAAAGAGACCTACATGAGATGCTCGGAGACGACACCTCAACTATCGAAGCTGTTCTAAGCTCAATGAAGACAACCCACCTCATTGAATTTATTTAATCGAGTATATGGCGTCAAAAATCTATGACATTGGATGCTAATAAATAAAAATTATTCTATTCTATTCTATATTGCCTGTTTCTCTTGTGTCTTCTTTTTATTACGATACCGCTCCCCCTTACGCCCTTTTGACTCCCACTGCGCTATTATAATAAGGTGGAAGCTTGCGTATACCCTTGATAATTCCCCAATAATCTAATAAACTGGTAGCAATCGTAATACTTGTGTTACGAAGGACAAATGCATTTAAATATTTTTACCAAACGTAACTGAATGTTGGAATATTTTACTTTGTTTATTTTTAATACTTCATTGAAATAATATTTCAAGGAACAAATGTGTTTTACCTGATTTGCAGGAATTTTTCAAACCTTCAGAAATTCCCCTCCTAAAATTCAGATTTTCTGACTTAAGCCCTTTTGCCCAAACACCCGAGATATGTTGAATAATAGAACAATTTTTGAAAGGCGGATCCGAGTTGGTGTTCTGAGAGGATTTGTTGAGATTTGGCTCTAATCGCCAAAGAAGTTACGGCTGAAGTGAGGCGGCTCTATAGCAGACCAATACAACTACAATGGAATAACTCAAGCAGATCCTCTTCCATATTTTTTTTCTATTTTCAGGCTTTATTAATGCGGAAAAAAAACCATTGTAGATAATTTTGTTCTACGGATGACTCCCGTTAGATACCCAAAATATTGGCTTGTTCTATACAAAATATTAATATAATTTTTTTACGATAGAATATGGGAATTGGTACTAAATGAGTCATTCATGCTCGTCAGTAGGTGATTTCATGTATTTGTTGTTGATCTAAAATGATTCGGGATAAGTTCCATTTTATAATCTTTACAAAACGATCGAAACTGATTATTTGAAGAAAAAAAAAATCGAATCACTACTTACCACAAGAAAAATATATTATGAACTGAATATTAAGTAAGTTTGAAAGTACTTTTCTTTATGTTTTTAATGTTAATAATCTAAAAGATTGTTTTTGATCAAGTTGTCACTATAGACTTTCTGGTTTACACCAGAACTTTGTAAAATCTGACCAATGGTATTGCACGTAATGTTCTACGCTTTACAAATTCTATATACGTCAGATAAGACAGTCAACTGTTTTATGGTTTTTTTAGTGTACAGTGACCAATTAACTGTAAATAACTGCTTCCAGTGTTTATTTGATCGAGGTTTCTAGTATTTTGTTGTAAATTGCTATTTGAATATGTAATTAATGATGTTTCTTTTTAACTAAAGTGATTTTTATTAGTTATATAAAGATAGTTGTTAGTTGTTGTTTTATTAGCTATATAAAAAGAGTTGTGCTTTTTCCCCTTTAAGTTTGTCGAGGTTTTCTTTTGGATTGGCCGGGTCATCAACCGTGTACTATTTGATAATAGTGAATAGTTACTCGCCGTAGTATGAATTATTTACAGTACGTAGATATAAACACACTATTTAGACAATATTCTATAATATGGACGTATAATTTTCCAATCTTTAGAAAAAATACTGACAGCGAATCTTTCTTTCTCGATTGTCTTCAAAAAATACAAAATTACTGAGATCTCGATCCTCTTATCCCTTTACATTTTAAGTAATTACGTTTTTCTGACAGTTTTAGTTTTACTTAACAATTTTAATATAATTGATAAGAGGAATGGCCAAATGAGGAATTATGACTATTAAGTTGTCTTTAATAATATTTATTTCCCCTATTATTGTCCGAAGGAATCAGTTTTAAACCACTCTGTGCCACGCGACTCGTCCCGAAATGCACACCTTATCAAATCTTCGCAGGCCCATCCAGATTTTCAGCAAGATTGTTATTATGATAAATGACCCAGATGCTTTTTTTGGAACTTTTATGTAAATTACGTGCTCTCGAGCTTTTCAAGTTATCAAAACCCACTGTTAATAAATATGAAAGGAATTAGGATTGTATATTTTAAATATAAAATTGTATTAACACATTAACGACAACATTAAGAAACTGCAATTTAGACCGTTCTCGAATAGAGATTTTTTTTTTTATTGTCAGGGTCGGTATAGCGTTATTGTGGTAACATTTCAAACAAAACGCTATACATATGAATTATACTCTTTATACATATTGATATAGATATACTGCTTGGCGTTTTTCCTTGGAATTTGAAATAAGAGAGGACTTATGGAAACAAGTCACGTAGAGAGTCTAGGATCAAATAGTTAATTCTGATGGTCCCAACTTCAAGCCTTACAAAACCTGATTTGAAACAGTCCCTCTTTAAGGAATTCAGACTCTTCGCCAGAATACCGGAGTAGACTTCTTGTAATCTAAAGAACTTTTGACAGGATGACCAATGTAAAACTACAAATCTTTCCCGGCTTTGTAGGCCATGGATTAAAAGGATAATGTATTGTTATTTGTTTTGTTTTATTGGGTATGTTGTCAAGACATATTAGGGTTTCTATCTAAGTATGGAATTTCACTCTTCCGTGAACTCATAAAAAAGGTTATGGTAGAGCAGTAACAATTGTGCTTGAGCTTAGGTTTACAGTGGAAGTCTGGCGAACAGCTGTTCCAAGTGAATACACTCAAAGGATTGAACAAAGCTGAGTGATTAGAGTGAGTGTATGTTAAAAGTAATAACTAGGTGTGCAGTGCATTCTGCTGTTTGCAAAAACTGAGCTGAGTCAGTCTGAATTTGTGGAATCATACTGGTAATGTGTTTAGTTAACATACAAGTAGTGTATTTGAAATGGGGCATGTGAACTGGTTTGTGATCACTGAATGGAACCGTAGGGTTTTCAAGTTTGCGCACTTTTACCGGAACTTTTTCTGTATAAAAAACTCAGTTAATGTTTTAATAATTATCAGTAACTTCTCACCTTGCATGTTCTTTATGAATATATTAATACTTTAAATAGATTTCAATGGATTTTTTCTAGCCTTTTTGTAGACAACAACAGCTGTTTTTGCACAAAATTCTTTTTACTATGTGTTCTTCAAACGGCTCAAAAAAAGTGGTGTCCGATGGTAAACCGAAAAGGGCTTCGCCCGGATTTTTACGATTGAAATCGAAAAATTCTATTTTGCGCGAGAATTTTGTCTCTCAATTGATTTCAATAGGGATTTCGTTTTTCGGTGATTATTCCTCCGTGGTATGTTCGATTTCAGAGTTTTTTTAGTAGTAAACCATCGTCACCTGGTCCACTACCATCGTGGCAAATTTCAATGTGATCGGTGAAGGGGTTTAGGAGGAGTACGAGTACCTACAACGAAATACATGAGTCGCCTAAGAAAGAGCTTCGTAAACTCAGCTCAATAAAAGCAATGCCTTTTTCTAATTTTTTTAGGACTTTGTTTGTTGAATGACATCAAACGATATCCTTATAAAGAGTGTCCCCTCGAGGTAGCCTGGAAAGTACTGTTCTGATAAGTTTGAGCAGAATCGGACTAACGATGTGCTTCCAGTGGTTTCAGTTGTTTTATTTTTCGGGCTATTTGTCAGAACAAATGATCTCCAGAATATGCTGCCATAATTTATAATTATAAACTTATAAGCTTATAGCCTTATTCTTGACTTCCAAGGATTCTTTTCGAAATTCTTGACTTTGGCATCTTCGAGACTTCGTGTATTGGCTTTAGAAGGAATACGAATCCAGAGAGTATGATCCTAAGAATGAAGGGCTTAATAATGTTGCGAGTCTTAATTTTTCTGTTTTTCTTTTCATAAAGACTTGGAAAGTTACTATTCCCGAACTTATTCATTGAAAGGTTTCTTCAATAAAATAATTTAGTTCACTTTATGTGGCTTTCACTTATTATTTGACTGCTGTTTGTTTTAAAGTAAAATTTTATTTTATGAATTCTTTTGAAATGTTAATTTATTTTTGTGTGATCTCCTGCCTGGGTTTGAGATCTTATCGCCTAGCGCTCTTTCCTCACTCTGGTGGACATTGAACCATCTGTTTCAATACTTCAATTTGTAAAAAACTAACTTCATGGAGTTATTATTATAATAATCTCCGTTCCATATACCTCTTGGTCAGGTGTATCTTTAACTCGATGAGCAGAGACCGAAGGCGGAAATTAATACCCACGGACAATAAATAATCAAGGATCTAGGGCGAAAATTTAAAATAGGTAAATATTGAAATACAATTCAATCTTCACTTCTCAATAAATTAATCAGTACTTTATTTGACAGACATTCCAATATAATGTTTCTTTGATTAACTACCTTTGTTTTAGGCAGGTGACTCAACACATGGTTGGGCTAAGTCCAAAGGTGTACAGTTTTCTTGCTCTTCTTTTAGGGTTTGGCTCATGTGCCCACAAGAGCTTTATTTTGCAGAGGAATTTCGCAGAATGTGTATTGTTTCAGGCTGCGGAGAGTGGAAACCTAGAGGACTTCAATCGTCTTTTTATGGCGGAACCAGAGCGGCTTGGGGTTCGAGACAGCAAAGGTCGAGCTGCAGCTCACCAAGCCGCTGCCCGCAACAAGTTGAACATCCTTCAGTTTATCGCCAACCATGGAGGAGGTGAGTCCAAAGTGTCGTAGCTGAGGTAGGTACCTAAGAGAAGATAGAAAAAAATTAGTTTTTTGAAATATTGTCTATTCCACAAGAAATTTATACACAAACTATCCGTTTCGGCATTAAACCATCGTCCGGTTTGGTTATGAATTAAGATAAGTTTGCTGAGTGCGAATTATCTATAAAGGTACATCAAGTAAGTAAGAAAGGGATTTGACTGAAATATCTTCCTTTATTTTCACTAAGAGAGATAAAACTAAAATTATTATATTCTAACAACATAAACTAATTAATATCCGATATGCGTTAAATGATGATTGTGTTTTTGATAAAATGATTACTGAAAACGGAAGCTTTTCATATCCTTAAAATAACAGTGAAGACATAAATTAAAAATATAAGAAGATAAAGATAAAAAATCAAATAGTGATAATAAATATTGACTACGATTAATGATGTAAGGAGTAAAAATAACCATAACACTAAATGCATGTGCATATATAAACATAACTGATTCTAAGGTATCAAAGGGGAATAGTTGAAATAAATTTGGTCATTCAAACAAATGTTATTTTTAGTGGCTTTATTTATTTCCAGTTGTTTTGGTAGTTTTTATTTACATTTCTTTTGGAATAGACAATATTTCAAAAAACTAAGTTTGTTTTATTTGTTTATTATAAATTTTCAGAATTTATTCCCGGAATTTATTTATTTAGCCCACCGTTTGTTTCACAACTTAGTAGTTGATGATTGATAAGCTCAGGAGCCTGTATCATGCAGATGTTTCTCACCGGAGAACTGATTCAAGATTAATAGAGAAATACTATCTGGAATTTAAAAATAAAACATTGGTTATATGAGATGTTATTCTCCATCTAATATAAGGAATGGAATGCCCTCTTTGTGAGCGGTACGTTGAGTAATTACATTGCGGTTGATCCTGAAACCATCCAGTCACATCCACGTATTGTGACAAATGTTGCCACCTTGGGAGTTTGAAGAATGGAGTTGATTTGATGATGAGGTTTGAATCTAACCTGCTCCGTTAACGGTCAGGTCTCAACTGAAATATAAAATCATAATTGTGATATACTTTCTTTCATATTCAGGTATACTTGAAAAAAAAAAAAAAACAAAAAAAAAACAGATGTTTTCGCCAGAGATCTTGTGGAAGTTCATTGTAAATACTACTGAATAAAATACTTAGAACGAGTCAAAAACATTCCACTATATTTATATAAAAGCTGGTTAGAGCATTGTCAAGTGTACAGGATACAGACTTATGACTCACACGACTTAAAGTCATAAGTCTGTATCCAGTACACTTGCCAATGCTCTAACCAGCGAAATATGTTGTTTTTATATAAATATAGTGGAATTTTTTTGACTCGTTCTAAGTATTTTATTCAGTAGTAAGAAAACAGTTGTTATTCTCATTCCCTTTAAAGAGGCTGTCCAGATCCGCCACTGGTTCCCAAATCTCCCAAATAATATCACATTGTCGAATTCTATCTACCGACACGAAATAACTCAGAATACCTTTTATGACCGAAGGCGGAAATTGACATGCACAGGTCGCCCGGTTCGCGAGATACATGCCGAAAACCGTCCTGAAATGTTGTTTTGAAACCCATATGTGTAGACTTATTCGTAATTTACGCGAAAACGGTCAGTCCTCTCGAAAATTCGGTTCTTAGCAAAAATGTTCGTTATAAAATTTCCAGTCGAATTGCGTCTTTCGACTTGAGATAGGTCTCATACGACTAGAAATATAGCTCCCCAAAAAATGGAAAATACATTTCCAAGTGTCTAAATTGTAATGCATAGCAACGAATTATGAAATATAGTTTTACTATTGGTAGTTTTTTAATTAAAAATAATTTAAAAAATGTATATATATATGGGATGTAACCATTACAGGACTTTCTTATACCCACTGCTTTTGTACAGATCACTCTCCCTCCCCCTTCCCCCTCTTAAATTCATTTCATACTGGCATTAGGGTATAAGAAAATCACTCTCAGAACTACGCTGTACGAAGAAAGGTTGGTATAATATAATATATATATATAATGGTATAATCCTGTAATTACCTCATCACATATTTTTTTATAATAATCAATATTGGCTACTGAATATTATAATAATTATAAATAATGAAGATCACAAAATCGTGTTGTTTTCGTGATTGTTTTCAGATCTTAACATCCGTGATCATCATGGAAACACACCTCTTCTTGTTGCTGTAGAACACGAATGTGTGGAAGCTATCGATTTTTTATTCCAGTTGTAAGTTTTAATCATTTTTTAAATTTTTATTACTAGCATGAAATGATATGTCAAAATAATTGCGTAAGCGAAGTGCCACTTCGTGTTACCATCCTAGGCATTGCAGGCTTCCTCCTTAAGGAGAGCGTTTTTCTCATCATTACTCAGTAACTTATTCAAGGATAATATAATTAGTGACAGAAATGAAAAGAGTTATTAAAAGTATTTTTCAAAAACAATTGTTTCGTAGTTATATTTAAAGGTTTAGATAAATTATTTGAATTGCATTGTTCACTTTTCAAGCGCATAGAAATCAGGAATGATAATTTGTAGTCTCATATTTATTGAAACCGTCTTTCTTAATTCGTACTCAATACACATCACTGGAACTTCATTCATCGTTACTGGCACATTCTATACATATCCATCAAACTGGATTTATTTTCTATGGAGATAAAATTGTCCAGTTGTGAAGGGAGCGAAAGGAAATGATCTATAAGTCAACTGAGATGAATTTGTGGAATATTATAGGCTAGCCTTCAGATCCCCAAGTTTGGCACCTTGTATCTGACAGGTTGTGTATCCTCAATGAGACGGTCTATTGTGCTTCCAGATGAAGTGTCAGCACCCAACCTTTGTACCTACCCAACCCTCATCATAGCTATACTATCGTGTCACGATATTCCTGGTTTCCTCATTTTCCTCTATAACAATTTTATTTTGAAATATCGGCCCACACAGATGCAGTTTTCGTCTATTTTATATTATTATTTTTTGTAGCAACATAATAAAACAAACCTTTCTATTTGAGTGACTCTGCATTCTAAATTGGCATTGGCCAGCTGATCATACACTATAATAAACTAGTAAAAAAAAGTCATCGGTGAATCACCAGAAATGTACTTCCCTAGCACGAATATTAATTTATGTCAAGTTATGTTATGTTTTAGCGGTGTGGACCCCAACCTGCTGAACGACAAGAAGCAGTCAGTGATACACCTGGCCACGGAGCTGAACAAGGTGAAGGTTCTCCAGGCGATGACCAGTTACAAGGACAGAATTGAGGTGAATCTCGGAGGTGAGCATGAGAGAACCGCCCTACATCTGGCTGCCATATACGACCATGATGACTGCGCACGCGTACTGGTACAGTTTTTTTTTTTTTTTTTTACGCATAACCAATTGATTTATGTTACGCGACCAAAAGTGGAAAGAAGTCTGGTGTAGGGAATCGGTAGTTGAAAGTCAGCTCTAAAGTCGAGTTGCAACGCTAGTTTTAATTTTTCTGATTATTTCAACTGAACGAATTAAAGAAAAAAAATAACTGGCATTTCCAGGAATCCATCCGGGAAACTTCACGCCATGAGAATAGATGTTGCTTACATGTTACAAACCTAACTCCTTCCAACATTGAGATAGACAACCGTGAACTACATACAACAGGCCAAACGGCCTAACCCTCGTAATTCAATTTTTAGTATAGGTCTCTGTCCTAACAGTCTATGTTAGTGCAAGGGCATAAGTACGAAAACGGGAAATACTATGGAAAAATTACCCATTACAAAATTCTTTATTCAATTTCCGCTCATGAATTATTTTTCAAATTCAAATTGGTATCAATAAAGCCAGAGCTATTAGCTACCAAAGATGAAGAAATATACAAAATCCTACCTTTGAACTATTTTTTTTATTTATTTTTTTTTCACATTAGAAAATGTTCAACTATGAAAATACATCATAAAAAGATAGTGTGAACGACTGGTAACAAAGGTCACTTGAGTCTCACGATGAAGCGGCTGGTCAGCTCCACCGTCTCCTCAAGGGGTTTTAATTTAAACAGCTGTTTCATTTATATTAATAGGCTACGCAGGGGGGGTCTTCCTTATTCTATTTTTCCTAAAACTACAAATGTGGTATCAAGTTAGGGGTGTTGATGCCTTCAACATGAAAATACATTTTGTTCTTTCAAATGTTGATAATGGTGGGAGGAAATGGCGAAAATCCCAGTTTATTTCATCTCTTTCTTTTTTTATACATCTCATAGAACCGGCGTAAAGCAAATGAGGGCGAAGCAAGCCGGCGGATTCAGGGAATCAATTGGACATTGATTGACCTACTTATTGAAATTCTAATCCTCATCCGCTGGAGCTATTAAGCTCCAAATGTATCATGGAGATCATAGATCACATTTTTCATTAATTTTTGAATTGCCCCCTTGAGGGCCTGAAAAAATTGTTCAACATATGAGTTCACCATTGTTTCTTGATAACGAAACGTCCAAGATGTTTAACACATTTCTCTCTTTTTCACACATTTTCTAGAATCTGCGCAAGGCAAATCGGGTTTCAAAATGAAAGTTATTGATACCCTTAACATGAATTTTGTTTTTGAAAATTCGGGAATTAATTTGAAAAAATTTCAAAAAGCGACATAATATGAAGCTACTCAACCAGCACTATCCCTTTTTTTTATACATCTTCGAGAACCCGCTCAAGGCAAGCGAGTCCGGCGGGGTGAGGGACTGGAAGCTGCGGGGAGAAGCCCTTAGTAGAATATATAAAGAAAGAATAAAGATAATAAAAAATAAATGAATGTTGGCAGAGATATGATGGCAAGCATTATATGATCAGACGAAGTGTCTTGGATTGAAAAATCTGAATTCTTTTAATGCTCCGGATTTTTGTTGTCTCTTAAATACCTTTGTGTTTTAGATCAAGGAGCTGGGAGCTTGTCCGCGGAGGCCCTGCAACAACGGTTATTACCCGATCCACGAAGCTGCCAAGAATGCCTCCTCCAAGACGATGGAAGTGTTCCTCCAGTGGGGGGAGGAGCGGGGCTGCCCCAGGGAGGAGATGATATCCTTCTATGACTCAGAGGGCAATGTACCTCTCCATTCCGCCGTACATTCTGGCGACTTCAAGGTTCATAGCTTTGTATACATCTTGTAGATTGAATATTTTATTATATCCTACGAAACTAAGGTTCCTCGTAGATGTCCCCTCTCTGAGGCTGTGTACCGACCGTGCTATCCCTTTCTTTATTTCTATACGTCTGTTCCCCACGATGATCTAATCCAGGTGGTAAGTTAGTTGAAACGGACTGTAGATGGTTCACCCAGAGTTCCTCCTGGACAATTTGCATGACTAATTCAGGAAATAACCTTGAAAATTAAACTTTATTGCAATAACTTCTAAGTTGAGGAACGCGGACATATTGTGGAAACTTGTAATAATTAAATAAAACAAAGTTATTTTTCAAATATTGTCTATTCCACTAAAGATATTTATAAAAATAAAACTACCGGTTTCGGCCTTACACCATCGTCAGGACTAGTTATGAACTAAGTTAGTTTGCAGAGAGCGACCCTTCAAATAGGTACATCTCAGGGGAAAGGGTGCTATTAAAACTTGGGAGTCCCCCGGCTGTACCGTTAGCTATCTCATGAAATATTTCCTAACAAAACTTAGTTCTAAATTTACATAAAACAATATCATTAGACTAATACGTGGAAAAATAACAAATAAATAAGTACAAATACAAATAAATAATAAAAATAGAAATAAAATTAATAATATTATTAAGATTTAGATAACATGGAACATATATGTGGAACCAAATATTAATAACAGATAATACAAACATATGTGGAAACAGAACTGGTTCAGGGTGTTAACAAAGGGGAATAGTTTAAATAAATTTGGTCATTCATACAAATGTTCTTTTTGGTCGCTTTATTTATTTCTAATTGTTCTAAGCTATCAAGTAGCCTGCTTTTTGAGCAATAATGGAGATATTTGATTATCTCCATTATTAGATCCAAATATCTCCTCTTTAGTGGAATAGACAATATTTGAAAAATAACTTTGTTTTATTTATTTATTGCAATTAAAGGTATTCTATTGATTTGCGGTAAGTCACTACATCGTCTTTTTAAAATATTGCATATCAATTCGATGCGAATGGACTTCGTGTGGAATTAATCTGACGGGGCCATAATAGAATAGTGTGAGTCTAAATATTGCGTAGATTTATGTAAAAATAAAAAACTATAAGTAGTAATTGAGAAATATAAAAAACAAACTACAAATGCATAATTTACTCTCAATGAGTATATAATTTTTAATTAATGAAATAAATATTTTTATTTTATGAAATCAAAGAATAAAATGATAAATACACGAAATGAATTACATCTAGGTAAAACCTTAGGCCTTACAATACCTTGGATTGATGAAATAATTAGCTTCATTGATGAATGCCAATCAAAATAAGTAACTAATAACAATAATAATGAAACCGATATTACTGCCCTTCACTAAATCTTGTCGACTCTTCTCCAATACTCTCTTGCATCTTTAATGAAGTTCAGAACATGTTCCACGTATTTCCTAACTATTTGGACTTCTAGAACGCTATTAGGATTGCAAGATTATTGCTTTGCTTTTTTTTTTTTTTTTTTTTTTTCAATTACTTTTAATTATTTTTTTTAACACTCGATCAGGTTTAGAGAGAGAAAATTATGTATGTATATTTCAGGCAGTTGAACTGTGCCTAAGTTCAGGGGCCAAGATCTCTACACAGCAGCATGACCTGAGCACCCCGGTCCATCTGGCCTGTGCCCAGGGCGCCCTCGACATTGTCAAACTCATGTTCAGGATGCAGCCGGCCGAGAAGCCGCTCTGTCTCTCCTCATGTGACGTCCAGAAGATGACACCCCTCCATTGTGCCGCCATGTTCGACCGGGCTGAGATAGTGCAGTACCTCGTTGCCGAGGTGAGTTGGTACATTTTTGTGTGATACTGCTCTCCCAGTAGGAACACGCCCCAGTTTAGTGAGGTGAATAAAATTGGTTAAACGAAAAATAGCTTGACAACAGATATGTAATGGTAAAATGAATATCTGTCACTCAACTCATCTTAATCTTTAGTGGCATATTTTTTCATGTATCAATTTAGTTTACATGGTCATACAATGAAAATATCCTTCCTCAAGAGTTTACTGGGCAGACAGACATATTTTAATTTATAAAGCATTTCGGTGCATACAGTAAAACATTTCGGTGCATACAGTAAAACATTTCGGTGCATACAGTAAAACATTTCGGTGCATACAGTAAAACATTTCGGTGCATACAGTAAAACATTTCGGTGCATACAGTAAAACATTTCGGTGCATACAGTAAAACATTTCGGTGCATACAGTAAAACATTTCGGTGCATACAGTAAAACATTTCGGTGCATACAGTAAAACATTTCGGTGCATACAGTAAAACATTTCGGTGCATACAGTAAAACATTTCGGTGCATACAGTAAAACATTTCGGTGCATACAGTAAAACATTTTTCACAGATCTAGAAGAATTTAAAATTAGTTATTACTTTTTGGGTTGTGTCAGGAGGTTAACTATTCCTTCTGTTAATCAGAATCTTCGTTTTTTAGAACATATTTATAGAATCGACTTCTATATATAAACACCACATTAATTTTTCAGAGTTTTAACGAGGTGTTCATATGTAGAACAAAAATAAACAAGGAATTGATATTTCTTAATTCTTCATATTTATTCCCGTTTTATGCAACTTACGATTACACAGTGAGGTTTAGGTTCTTCAGTTGAGTGGGGAATAATTCGGATATTAAACCTGCAGTGTGCTACTTACTTAGCCATGTGCATTTCTATTTTTTTATTCAAACAATGTGTAGAAGTTCATCCGTTAGTGATTTTATCGACTGAAACCTCAACACTATAAAAACATATTTTGTTTTCTCCATCTAAAATTCTACGACATCACTACTGATTAATGATCGAATAGTGAAAATATTTAATTTTCCCGTTTAGTTTATTTTCTTGTCATTATCTTGACGAGCCGTCAATAAATATAGCCCATTTAATTTCTTTTCTGGATATTTTCCCCAATATTCTTTGTTATTATAACTTTATCAATTGATTTTATGTTTTTCAATAATCGTTTGACTTTGTGTTATATGATGTAGGGGAAACCGCATGTGTTTACCGAGATATTATCATTAATATGATTTTATCTTTATTATATTGGGTGGGCTGTGGTACCTTGTGACCTAACAATCAATGCTTTTATCCCTTCCCTGGCAGCTCTACTGTGGGAGTCCTAAATTTAATGTTTCTCCGCAGGACGGCGTGCTCAAGTTTTTTTTTGATAAGTAAGCAGAACAAACACTTCCCTTTATGCAAATCGTTTTTTGTCTTAAGAAAAAAAAATTCTTTTACTGAAAGTCTTGGTTATCTTTCTTTTCTCTTTTGATTTTCTAGTAACGAGAAAAATGTAATAATTAAGTATAAATTTAGGTACATTATCTTTAATTGAATATTCATGAGATAACTTCTGATGTGATCAAATAACTTAAAAATTGTTCATCGTGAACATCAGTTATATTTACCGCGCATTAGCTCTATCGATATGTTTTTAAAGAAATAGTGGACATGGTAATTTTTATATATGTTTATTATTCAATTTATTTGTATTTAATTTACTTTTGGTACATAATGGTGCAAAGAAAAAAAGATGGGAATTTGTTATCGTCCTTCATATACTAGACATTCTCGAAAGCTGGGTCTTCACCCTAAGATTGCAGGTGGATTGGACGTATTCCATTCCAAAAAAATAAGGGGGATCTTATATTATTATTCAGTTTGGTGGTATAAAGGAATTAATTTAATTTCATCCGGGGGATCACCTAATAAATAAAGACGTTAAGACATTTGCATTTAATTTATGTTATGTGATTTGACAATGTTTTGGTTTGAAAAGGAGGGTAAACGGAGGTAATTTTCGATAAATAAATCAATTGCTTAAGGCTCCACTTATTTCATAAGTTCCCTCTTCTGAATTGTCTTTTATAGAATTACAGTTTCGTTAAAGATATTGTAAAATAATCTGGATTCTTCCTGAGTGATTGAATATAGATAGGTTTATTAATATTTAGGGCACAATCGTGACCGATTTAGGGTTACAGTCATTATACTGTCTCTCATTATATTAGACGACCTCAGCAAATAGGACCAAAATATACTTTTGACCACACATTATTTTGTAAGTCTTCCACCACACCCAAATTAAGAAAGTACTCAATTTAATGTTTTATCAAGATAAAAAAAAAAGTAAGTTTTCTTCGGTTTGGTTTTTTTAGGCTGTGATTTCATGTGTTATAATTTTTCTAATTTTCTTAAAATCTTCTTGATTTTCCGAAATACACACTTTTGGGTACTTTATGACCTCTAAAAGCTCCTTCACATCTAGAACAGGCCACGAATTGAATTTCTCCAGCAGTCCTCTTCTTTTTTTCTAGGTAGCGCTTGGAAATCATGAGATGCGTTACGCATACATAGCATAAAGTGCTCTCAGTTTTTTTAGTTTGGTTTAAATATGTTTTATATGAGCCACAACCACAAGTATATTTATTTTTATTTGTAATTTGGCATTAGTGTAGTGAAAACAAGCTTCGTAGTTGGCCTTCAGGGGTCGAGCCTCTTTTCAAATATTTTTGGTTGCTTTTTGTATGCGATATATTGTTTGTTCGGCATAGGGAGCGGACATAAACGCTCTTGACAAAGAGAAACGTTCGCCACTCCTGTTGGCCGGGTCTCGGGGTGGTTGGCGAACCGTCCTCGCTCTTATCCGACTCAAGGCCAACATCCAACTCAAGGACTCCAACGACCGCAACGTTCTTCATCTGGTCGTCATGAACGGGGGCCGACTTGATGAATTCGCCGATGCCGTTATCAAAGTAAGATTACACATTCATGTACATATCTAGCACGTATGGGAAAACCACTCAATTATTGTGCAAATTATTAAGCCAAGTGATGACTCAATTAAAAAGTACAATATCTTAGATTTCCATTAAGGCTGATATTTCCGATTCGATCTTTGTTTGTCACATGACAATTTTTTATTTCGATCACTCTTTGAAAACGGTTCTCTTTTGACAAACAAAATTTGATGCAATATTGTTTCTCTTATCTAGACGGTATTGTTCCTCTTATCAAGTTCAGAGCGGTATGACATGTTGACCTAGAATGTCATATGACCATGAATTTTTTATTATTTTTTTTTTCGCTTCATATGACCTCGACGAGAACAGAGAATATAGCTCAAACGGTTTCGGCGCCTTGCTAGAACAAACATACATAACTACACTTGACTTTATTTATACAGATTACGAAATCTGATAATGGTATATCATATTAGCAGTTTTTTTTATATTTTTGATATAACCAACGAAATAAGAAACAATTGCTTGATAATTTACTCGTTGCTATAATTTTCAATGTTATTGTTATATTTTATTTGATTCGTCAGATGCGACTGGAAATATTCTCTATCTCAAAATTTCTAAATTAGCCATAACTTGACTGTCTTTTTGTATTATCATTTTGCTTGATTGCTGCTCTGATTTATTAGTAATTATTATTATTCTTTTAAAGATTTCTATAAGGTTCTACTGCAACGGACCGCATATCTAATTGTTCTTTTCGGGCGCCAAACATGATATAGAATTAAATAAAACAAAACTTGTATTTTTCACAATTCATTTTATTTCTATCAACCTCAGACCTTAAAAACAACACAACTAAAACACTTCGGCAACCCTCATAAAAACATTCTTCCGTCAACGATCACAACAATACTGAAGATAGCGTCCCCACGTTTGGTAGCCCTTCTTTCTTAAAAACGAAATATATGATAACAAAATATCCAAGTAATTAAATAAACTTATATTTTATTTTATTAATTTTTTCATTTAAACTTTGGCGCATCGACAACTGAGGTGTCATTAGCATATATAAAATAAAACACTAAAATGAATGAAATCTTATAATGTAAATGAAAAATATATACATAATTCTAATTCTTAAACTAACATTATTGAAATGTGAAGTGATCCTTCACACTACAGACTTGAAATTTTCCTCCATTCTTGAATCAGACTAACATATATGTATATTTTTTCAAGTGAACGATTTTGCTTCATATGAAAAATATTAAACATATACTGAAATGTATAGTGATTTTTCGATATCGAAAAGCTGAAATGTACAGTGAAACCATTAATAAAAGGCTAATTATTTTTAAGGCCCTGATTTGGTTGTTTTTCAGGCTCAGTCTCGACAGAGATTGCAGGAGCTGCTGAATGAGAAGGACCGCACGGGATGCTCCCCACTCCACCATGCCTCCAGAGAGGGACATATTCGGAGTCTGGAGAACCTCATCAAACTGGGAGCTGTCATCAACCTCAAGAATAACAATAACGAGAGTCCTCTACACTTCGCTGCAAGGTACATATTTAACACTAAATAAATAGTTCCTCTTGAAAACAATATGGAAAAAACTTATCGAGTTATTTTTTTATTTAATAATTTTCTGTTATGCATGATTAAATTGAGTAGTATGGTTTTTTTTTTTTATGTTTTTACTTCCTCAGTTATGCAATGTATAGGGGAAGTTATGTAATCGGTCAGAAGTTCGATGCGGAGTTTTCAGAAAAAATTCATGTTTTCCGACACCCTGATTCCAAAAGAGGAAAAAAAGTATGTGTGTGTATCTGTGAATACGATGATTCCCGATAGGAAGAATTTATCGATACGAAATTTTATATCTTCTATTTTATTCTTCTATTGTGTATCCCAGATTACAGTAGGGAAGGCCCCTTGGAAGGGTGGATCTTAAATGGTTTCTTACACGGTGGTCATTGTTTTGGGACTCTGTATATATGCAAGGGCGTAGCCAGGGAGGGGTACGTGCCCCCCCCCCCTGGTCAGAGCAAATAACAAAGATAAAAATTAAATAAACTAAAAAAATAGTTTTTATTAAAAATGGATTGCTTGCAAGTTACCAATAGGATCTTCAAATTTCCCGTGCGTTTGATTCCTAAATCAGCAATCAGCTGTTACATAAATGTACATGTACAAAAGAAGTCATATTACATTTATTTAAATATATATGAATTCGATCATTTCATTTCCTCGCTCAAAATCGTCATTTATGTTATACTTTATACTCTTAAAGCTGATTTTACATGCGCAGTAAAAATGCAAAGCGCAGCAGCAGCCAATGCACGCTATTGAATGTGAGTCATTTAATTCTAAAAGAACAGAAACCACAGCGTGCATTTGCTACTGCTGCGCTTTGCATTTTTGCTGCTCATGTAAAGTCAACTTGAGTATTACAGTCAGTGGTTACCTCAGGGGGAGCTTCTAGAGGTCCGAGTCTCCCAAATTAATAACAAAAAGTCTGCAACGCTAACCACGGAAACTGCGGGCTGTGCCCGCGGGAGTCTATATTCCCCACCCTCGTAGCCTAACTTTGCCTCCCCCCCCCCCCCCCCCCCTCCTGCTCATAATCCTGGCTACGCCCCTGTATATATGTATATTGGTAAATAATAAACACGATATTTAGATATTTGTAAAAGACTGTGTTAATATATTTATAGCAACCTTTTAACTAGGAATTAACTTTCCTTTCAACCAGTAATTCTTTAATCCAAGGAATATTGTGTTTTTTTTTTTCTTCTCTAAATGTCACATTGGTAGCTCTGACAAGAGAAGCTTTGCTTCGTTTAAGAAGAGAGTTACTTACCACCTCAACATCGACCAGCCCAGGTTCCTAAGTCAACAGAACCCTAGCTCCTAAATCTAATTGTTGGTAATTTCCGTGGGGATTGACTCCATAAGTGTGTTACCTTGCTTCAATTTGCCTACATTATCCTCTCTATACCTTCTATAGATTTTCTTTGTCATGTCTTATTTATTGAGTGCCTACCTTGAAAACATTATAAACTTCATTATTCTATGTTTATCATATCTTGTAAGAATATGTATGACATAAAAGAATCTATCGTAAGGCATAGGTTGACGTATGCGGCAGAATTGAGTTTTAAAAATGTTAGAAGCTAATTTACATAAGTTTCAGGTTTCATTACGAACAACACTAACTTCCATGCGATTTGTTTGGCTATAGCAGGCTCTCATACATTTTGCAAATATATCCTCTTATTTACCGACATGCAAAATTAAAGTAATAGCGAAAATGTTAGAAAACTAGGTTTTTCATAAAATAAATGAAAATATGTCGCCTTCCTGTTAACCTTTTTTTGAGGTTTAATTATGAACTGTTTTACAAGGAAATATGCATTCTCAGGTCAAGAAAATTAGTTGAAATGGCGGTTTGTGCTTCGTACCCTTCTCCCTCTAGTGACATTCGGAAATTGAGAAGGTTATGAAGCGCACACCGCCATTCCCCCTCATTTTCTTGTCCTGAGAATGCATGTTACCATGTAAAACAGTTCGTAAATAAACAAAAAAGGTTAACAGGAAAACGACATATTTTTATTTATGTTATGAAAAATCTATTGTTCATTTACGAACTGTTTTGCATTGTAACATTTATTCTCTGGTCCTGAAAATTAGGGGGAATGGCGGTGTGTGCTTCGTACAGTTGTCAATCTTCCGAACGTCAATCGAGGGAGAATGGTACGAAGCATTCACCTCTTATTTTCTTTGACCTCAGGATGCGTGTTACCATGCGAAAACTATCATAAACAAATTTAAGAGGAAGTCCAGATAATTTTATTTATTTTATAAGAAGCATCCTGTAACATTGCTTCGGACAGAAATTTAAGGTTTTTCATTTAGCAGTTAGCTGGACTTTGGTTCGTTTGGATACGGTGGAAATTAATTAATTTCTGATGTTACATGATATGAGTTTGAGAATCCAACTCAAAGCCGATGAAGCCTCAGTTACATCAGAATATTGAAGTGAACAAATTATTCTCAAAATTGGGGGATCATGTACACAGTCTGTGACTGGAGGAAGATACCGCTTGTATTCCTCCACCAACTTGCATGAACAATGTGTGAAGCTCAAAATGCAATGAATCAAGCGTAATTGTTCCTCGCTGCAACTGAAAGATGAAGGATTTATTTTAACGATTTATTTAGTTGATCCGTAATTATGGAGCAAATATTAGATTCTCATGTTCTTAAGTCGCAATACTTAAAAGAGATTTGGCTTCATGTTTAGACATTAATGAACTACATTTTTACCACTGCATTTCAGCTTCTCAATTTTGATTGTAACTTTGCAGGACAACGATTTTTTTAGATAATAATAATGGTGTTGTTTCAGGTATGGTCGATACAATACTGTCAAGCAGCTGTTGGACTCCGAGAAAGGTTCTTTCATTATCAACGAAACTGACGGAGAAGGACTTACACCGCTTCATATTGCGTCTCAGCAGGGTGAGATCAGATTTGTTGATTATTAAAAAGATGATCTGGAAATAAACTAATGACTGCAAGCATCGTTACCAATAAAATATCTTTTTATAATTTATGTTACCTAAGAAAGGGGGCTTATGGACAAAAACAACTTTTTTCTGTTATGATGATCCGACTTGATCTAATCTAATCAATTAACTGTCCTCTCAACGTGTGAAAAAAAACTAAATGGGCACAATAATTCAACACTAACAATGCTATGTCATTTTTTTTTATATTGTGCATTTTCTCAAACATGCTAGAGATAGACATATAAGTAGAGATAGACACATATGTAGATATAGATATATAAGTAGAGATAGACGTACGAGTATATGTAGAGATAGACATATGTAGAGATAAATATATAAGTAGAGATAGACATATATATAGAGAGAGACATTTAAGAAATGATGGACACATATGTAGAGATAGATATATGTATATGTAGAGATATAAATATAGTAGATAGACATATAAGAAATTATAGAGATATATAAGCAGAAATAGACATATATGTAGATATAGAGATGTTTGTAGAGATAGATATATAAGTAGAGATATACATATAATAAATGAAATGTTGAAGGTCACACAAGGGTGGTGGCGCTGCTGCTGAACCGAGGTGCGCTCCTGCACAGAGATCATAACGGTAGGAACCCGCTACATCTGGCCGCCATGTCCGGCTATACACAGACCATGGAGCTTCTCCACTCGGTCCACTCCCACCTCCTCGACCAGACTGACAAGGATGGAGTAAGTCAAGTACATTTCTATATAGAAGTCCCAATACATTCTGTATCTGTGTCGATACAGTGGAAAAACTAATAAAAATAATAAACTTGTTTAACACTTGAATCGTCTAATTCCACAAAAAATATATAGTGGACTGGTTTCTACATACGCCAACTTCAGCAGAAAGTTCAACATTTATATTTAACTTAGATAGGTTGCTTTATTTATACTGTTATGAAATTGCCTGAGGTTATGACTCGACAACCCCTTAGGAGACCTTCAGATGTGGTCCTATTGAAGGGAAAAATAAACTGTGAAAATATTTGGGTTTGAACTTAAAAGTTTAAAAAATTATAGGAATGTCAAACAAAATGTTCATAATACGAGGTACAAAATGAGAAATTCAAATAAACTAACGAAATAGTACGCATAATAAAGTATATAGTTAATAATTGTACAATATATTATATTTCTTCGCGTACCATTAAGAAGAGAAAAAATGTATCGAATAAAAAATATATACAATTGATGAATAATGAACTCTTAATTAACCTAGTAGCATTAACAGCACATGAGAAAATTTGAAAAGTTTTGTCATTATTTCCATTTTTCCTAGTTCTATTCATTTCTAGCTGTTTCAGAGAGTCTTCCTGTTACTATACTATATATATATATATATATATATATATATATACCAGCACAGGTATTGATAGGTACATAATTTGTATTGAATAACGTTTAAGACCAAGACTTCGGAAATGCGAAATATTTTTTTCTTTTGGTGATTAAGACGTCATAATCTCTATAATTAAAAGATTTTGTATATGTCAATCGAATAAAATTGTTTTCAAAATAATTTAGAAAATATTTTTTTAGGAATAATTATTATTGCGTCCTTTAATGGTCCTCATTCTTAGTTTACACAATTTTTTGAACTCCGAAACTGGAAATAGTAAATTATCGACATTATATGTTGGTAATTTAATTTTGATATTGTTGTTGTTTAGAACACTGGGCTCCACCTGGCCACGATGGAGAACAAGCCCAACTCGATAGCCCTCCTTCTCTCTATCAACTGCAAGCTGCTCTACAATAACATCGACCTGAGTGCTATCGACTACGCCATATACTATAAGTTCCCTGAGGCGGCTCTCGCCATGGTCACTCACGATACCAGGTAACAACTAAATTCACTCATACTATTATACACAGTAAGTACTCCAGAGAGGGGACATGGACTAAACAAAAATAAAAAATTGTTCCGGAGTAAAATAAATGCATACATTCTAAATACTTCATTTGTTCTTGTTGATCCACCTTCAACTATATAATTGACAATTTCATTTATAAAAAGAGTGAAATCCATTTTGAAAAATTGATTGTTAGTAGTCAACGGGATCCTGACGATTGCTGTGGACTTGATAGATTATCAAACTAGATCCTGAACAGATAAGAGATATTTGGTTTTGAAAAACGCTATTACAGGCGTTTTAAGTGTATTATTTTGATTTCGGGATGTTCCAATAGATAGAGCTGAGGTGAAATTGAGAGAATAATTCAAAACCTCAAACAATATTTCGGTATCTTATTTTTGAGTGGAGTTAGGAGGTTTTCAGATTAGGGTGAGGTAATATAAGTTGATTGACTGTGTTTGTATATACAGAGGAGCCGAGGTAATGTCTCTGAGGTCCGACAAACACCCCTGTGTCACCTTGGCTCTGATAGCGGCCATGCCGCGAGTCTTCGAGTCAGTACAGGACAAATGCATCACCAAGGCCAACTGTAAAAAAGATTCAAAGTCCTTTTACGTAAGTTTAATCTCTATCACTGAATATGATGTCTCCAAAATATATCTATGTCTCAGTACCAGACTTTATTAAGAGCTTTTTTTTTTACTTTCTCCATCTGAGTTTTGCGATCAACTGAAAAATCACACCGTGAGATTTCGGTGTCCTTCGATTCAATATCAACCCCTAAGTTGGAATCGACAGTTTTTTTCGATGGTACCTGTTTGCAAATGAATTTTGTACGAATGATAGATCGCTCACTGATATTTAAATTAATTTGATTTTCTTCTCTGTGAGTCATTATTTCTAACATAAAACTAATAAGATGTTGGCGAAACTCAGATGAGCATGAAGGCCACTTCAATTTACATGCAATTGTATTATAATACAGGATTGAAATCCTTGGATCAATCAACAAAACATTTTTCCCTGTCTGGGTCCAATAGTAAATTATGTTATATAGTATAGATATATAGTATGTTTCGGAAGATTCTCTCATAATACGGGTTGTGTATATTTTCATTTCTCGGAAATATGAATAATTATATGTGTAGTGAGCTTATGATTATGTGTTGTGCTGGTCTCATCTATATAAAATTCTGTTTCTTGTAGATCAAGTACAGCTTCTCGTGTCTCCAATGTCCACGAACACACCCGCCGTCCCTCCATGACTCCAAAATGGGTGAGACGTTCACACAACAAGCCCCCATACCTCTACCAGCATTAAATGTAAGTCCCACTCATATCTGACTATCTCTGCTGTACATTTCTCTCGCTTTATTCTATAGTAGGTATCTACTGCATGAAAAACGTTTTGTTGTTTACTGTAATAGTTGATGTTACAGTTGATGTTACACTAGAGAGAGGAAGTTAGTTATTGTCACTCATGTCCGGGCTTTTAACTTCCGAAACATACTGCCTACTACCATAGCGCTTTTTCACTGCTCCGAGTTATGTCTTGACACTTTCCTATGAGAGAGAGAGAGATATGGTTTTAGAACAAAAAAACTATAATGGTTATTATCGCCCGAGAACTTCCATACGATCAAATTTACTCTTAAAACTTCGCCACGGAAACGCATTGTCTAAACAATGATCTGATTTCAGGATGCTGTTTAAATTTAATCTGGCCTTTATACTGACAAGTCTTAGTTAACAAAAAAACAGACCATCGGAACTTAGCTTTATTAAGTTGTTGCGGTTGGTCTTAATAATTTTCTTGATAAAAGAAAATCGGGAGAAACGGCGTCCCTTGATATGGGCGGGGTGCAGCACTATATGGTTACTGGAAAGACAAGCTTTCTGTGGACGGTCGCCTTAAATTTAGCAATAACTTCAACGTTTATTACGTTAATGTATAAGTTTTTGTTTTTTGTAATAATTAATATGAAAAATAAAAATATGCAATAATAAAGTATTTACTTTTTATTTTATTGAAAATAGTATATTTACTTTGATTTAGGTTATTTTCTTCTGTGTTAAATATTCATAAATTAAGCTTTATATGTTCCTTTTTATGTTTTGATTTATGTTAGCATTACTAGCATGTGGCTTGTGACTGTTGCCATGTCTTTTTCGCTTGCTTATATATAGCTGCTCGACTGGCCCAACTCAACCCTGACGAAGTTGTCGCAGTATTGCAACAACATTACTCAATGTTACCCCGCAATCTGGATTGTCTAGATCAAGTACTCTTTCCAAAATTATCAACATTCTCAGGAAGAAATAGCAAAACTCCACTCGAACAGGGCTCCGAATTGGTCACTCTGCCTTGTCAATGTGAGTTATTAATTCAAATTTTTCCAATGTACTACATGTTTTTTTTGCCTCAACAATTCGATTTGATAAAGTTTAAATAAAATGTGTACCTCATGAGCTTATAGCCAAGTTAATCGCCGATGTATTTTTTATTTCTTATTGAAAATTAAAATACTCTGAATGTTTTCTAAATCTGTACTCGAGAATGAATCGAACCAACGTGTTGAACACACCGATAATTTGTTATTGGTAAAGCCCTGGCGAAATACAAAGCCAAAAAAAAAGAGACGGCTCGGTTAACAAGGCTGATAGTATGGCTGTTGAATGTTAGTTTGGTATAAAATAATACTCCAGGTCATCTGGGTCCATCCTACTTATTGTTAAATCCTGTATATTGTACGAATAGACTAACCATTACCTATTATAGTAAGCGATATAGTTGAACATTTATTTATATTAAAGTTTAATTTGTCATTTGACGGGGTTAGAATCAAAATGGTCCAAGTGAAATATTTGAAATTTTTTCGTTAAGTGCATAATCGGGTAAAAAAATTATAGTTCTGTTCAAGAAAAAGTTGTACAAGTGAAATCCTAGCCAGTGCTGAGATCTAGTGGGAAATTACTTATACCATTTTGTTGATATGAACAAGTAAGTTAAACATCTCAATAGTGACCTTGAAATTATTATTTTTATTCAATTTTATGGTTTGCTAACAGCAACTTTCTCCATAAAAGAAGAAGACAAAATATTTCCGGTTTTGATAAATTATAGATTTTTTTAATCCGTTAAAAACTTAATGCACAGTTTCTTCAAAGTTTTAAAAATGTCAGACCATTTTGATTCTGACCCCGTCATTTGTATTCCAAAGTAAGATATTGTCTGTAATTTTGAAGTTTTAAGTTGGTCATATTCATTTTTAATATTTATGTATATTTTTCTGTAGTCCCCAAACGAAAGAAATTTACTATGATGTACTACTGAATAAAAACACTTAGAACAAGTCAAAATTCCACTATATTTATATAAATACTCAATATGTTTCGCTGGTTAGAGCATTGTCAAGTGTACAGGATACATGAGTCATAAGTAGTATTTACAATAAACTTCCACAAGATCTCTGGCGAAAACATCTCTAATTACTATGATGTGTTTTTTTGTTGAAAATAAATTAACAGGAATGGGCCAAGTGAGCTTTTTTGAGGCACACCTCTTGTGTTTGGAACATACTGAAAACTTGCCTATCGGCCTGTTGGGAACGAACGAAATTTCACTTAACAGACTAGATAATGTTTTAGTTTATGTAAATAAAAATAATAATTTAATGAGCCTCTGTGGTCTAACAGATTGTGTGTGGGTTATGGCACTCCTGGGTGCACTATTGATTGTCAATATGTACTTTAGTTGTTACAAACGCTGTTGCTAATTGTCTATTGTTTGTCTCCTGTTGAGGCTATGGTGCAACACGGGCGGGTGGAGCTCCTGGCTCACCCCCTCTCTCAGAAGTACCTCCAGATGAAGTGGAACTCCTACGGCAAGTATGTCCACATGGCTTACCTCCTCTTCTACCTCATCTTCCTCGTCTTTGTCACCCTCTTCTCCTCTCATATCATGAGCCAGGAGGCTGAGGCCTGCCATCAGGGCAACTATTCCACTGTTCTCGTCCAATCCGTAAGTATTCTTCAACTTTGAGAAAAATAGTATTTTTTTGTAAGCCAACAAAGAACCTTTTTGTTTTCGTTTTAGTGTTTGTCTGTTCATTTCATCCACAGCCCAACCCATTCAAAGTAGAGATTTCAAATTTGGTATATAGTGCTACGAAAATATGTGAAATGTTGCTGTGAAAAGATATTTTTCAACAAATACAAGTAGGGTTTCAAATTAATGAAGCCATAACATGTATCGGGATTGTCTTTCCCAACAATTTTAAAATGGTGGCCATTAATAGTGGAAATGCATGCCTTTGCCCTATATTGCTTGTTTTTTTCTTCTTCCAAAGACGTAACAAGAATATAGTAAAATAGCCCAAAGACCGGAATATGACATATAATTTCATTAAAACTACTAAAATATTGCCTTGTTTTTTTTCAGTCATATGATATCTTTTAAGTATATTTTTCAATAAAAACCATATAAATATTTGTTGGTTACCCATCACATCTTTTGCCTGTTACATGAAAATGATCGCAAAATTGATGTACACGTGAAAATAACATATATATATATATACACCAGTGAGGTACGAAATTAAAGGAAACGAAGCCCTGAACATGAATTTTCAGTCTTTTAAAACTTCGAAATCGTGGCCGACAATTAGGACAATGTGTCTACGGCCAGCCCTAGCGCCTATGCCTATTATTCTAAAAAAGGTGACATTTCACGTTAAATTGTAGTTTAATGACCCAGAAAGGAGAAAAATACGTTTAAAAAAATGTCTCCGCGCAAGATAGACGCAAAACTACATTGGGTTTCTGTTGTTAAAGTGAATGTCCACTTTCAATCTATTTTCACACACCTCTTTTATATATTTTCTGAATTATGAAATGTGTTGTTTTGTTTGGGTAGTGTACGACCAAGTTCAACACGACGCTAGAGTACGTGTGTGCCACAGGCATCCTGCTGTACGTTAGTGTGATGACGCTGAGAGAGCTGGTCCAACTGTTCCAACAGAGATGGCAGTACTTGCTGGACCCGACCAACCTCGTCTCCTGGCTCCTCAACCTGTCCGCTCTCTTCATGGTTATGCCTCTCTCAGAGGAGACCAAACAGCAGGTGCAGGTCCCCTGCGCTGCCCTCACCGTTTTTCTCACCTGGTTCCATCTCCTTCTCAATCTTCAAAGGTAATTCATCCTTTCGAAACTACATACTTTTACTTTTTGTAAAATATCTCTGTACTGTAGGTGAAAAATCGTGTCTGTTCATCTGTTATTGCTTTGATCTTTTTGAAAAAAGATCATCACTTGTAGACTCAATTATTAAAGTAAGCCGCTATGGACACAGGCCTCCTTTCTCACAAATCAAATTACTGGCCCAACTCCATCTCTCTGGATAGTATTGTCGTACAAAAACTAACATTTCGTCGTTTTAGATGTAACACTACCTATCTCAAAAATTTAACAAAGTGAGGTTTTGGTGTCGTTGGAAACAGAATTACGCGCGCTATTGAAAATTCAATTTAGTTTGATTATATTTATGTCTGAAGCGCATGATTTGAACTTTAAAAAGTGCTTTCTTAATTAAAGAAAGCCTCTAAAACATAAAATAATCAGTTTTTTTTGTCTCCTATAAAGTTGAAAAGACAGTGTTGCATCTAAAACGACGATTTACATCCCCCAAGAGCTTTATACAATCTGTGATAAAAACTAATTGGAAGATGTCTACCTCCTGTTAATGTCCTTCCAGATCTACTCTCCCATTAGAATACTTCATATCTCAGAGTGTCAACATAGACAGATCCAACTTACTTAGATTACTTCTGACCTATAATAAATATGAAATCTCCAATATTTTCTATTATATAACCAGCGCTTTGAAACTTAGAGCTTTCGTTGTTAATGAATAATGTACCCTTTCTTCTTCCATTTCGTAAATGTACTTACATATTTATATTCAACAGTTGCATGCTCATTTCATATTTATTTATTCTGTTTTTGTCATATTGTTATTATTATTTATTTCATGTTATTTTACTTTTTCTGTGTATAATATTAATTGTCATTACTTTATTTTAGACTGTTTTATTTTTGTACCTATTTATGAAAAATAATTTGTTTTTAAATTAATTTATTTAGTCTTGTGTATGATGTTACACATCGTAATTGTAATGACTCAATTGTATAAGGTTGATTTAAACAATAAAAATTATTATTATTATTAGCTTTGGACAGTTGCTAATACAATTAGAAGTACGATTTGGAGCTGTGTATCACTGTAAAATTGTATAGTTAGTTATTTTGAATCATGCCCGCCTACTGCCAGAGCGCTCTTTCGTTGCTCTTGTGGATATGAGCCCGGCTAATATGGTTGACCTAAATGTTGCCTACCCTAAATGTTTATTCACCTAAGATAGGGTTTTTTTTACGAGTACCAGACATCGTACAGGCTCGAGACCATCGCTTAACGTTCTCAAGGGTTTTCCCCGCCTAGATGAAAAACATAAGTGCCTCGACAGTTAGTTGTATGTTTGCATTAGCAAATTTAGGTATATGTTTGCATTATGAAAATAATATGAATGTTTCACTTTTTTAGAAAGAAATAGAGCAAGGACTAATATTAATTTGTGATTATTTTTTCAGGTTCGATCTGGTGGGAATCTACGTAGTGATGTTTTTAGAGATTCTGCAGACTCTTATTAAAGTTCTTGTGGTTTTTTCCATCCTCATCATTGCCTTCGGCCTCGCCTTCTTCATATTACTATCAAGGGTAACGGTTTATAAGTAATACTTTTTGTTATAAAATAATGAGACTACCAAAGAGATTTTGTATAATTTATAATATTGACTGACATCCATTTCATAAATCTTCTCAAAATGTGTAGAAAATGCCACTTCAACTGGTGGAAAAGAAACTGAAGAGACGTGGGATAGATTTACAACATTTATTTAACATGTATCTGATTTATTTAACTATCCAGAAAGAATCTATAACTAAAATGCATGTATATTCACTTGCATGCGGTGTGCAGGAAAAATAAGAAAACAAACTTATTCTAATAGGGGTACTGTAGGGAGAAAATGAATATCTGTGCCCCCCTCCCTCGCCCCGTATCTAAGTACCCCTAAAATTACCCCAAGCTGCACCAGCGTGATTTCTAAACAACGAAGTTAAATAGTTTTACAAATTGACAAAAATGATTATAGATTTCAGATATATAGAATAATTACAGATTTCAAAGTGTTTAAACTGTTTAGTCATCGTTGTACAGGAACACCAATTGAAAATCTAAGAACTGTCTTAGCTTCGTCTGTTGTTATATTTAATGAGTATCTTATCTAATTTAGCATCGGTTCAACATAAAGTCGCACCAAGTTGAAGAAGATAAATATTGGTCGGTGAGCGGCGGTGTTCAATGCTGTGGTGGGAGGTAGTTCTCCTAACCTTCCTTGATTCCTAGCGTGCTCCACGTGGCCTTTCCTTCGCGCCGAATATTGTATTTATTAATTGACTTTACATTACTTGTTATACATTTTAATTACCATCCTTTTATAGCATATCGTATCAGTCTCCTCTTTCTCTCCGAGGGCATGAGATTTCTGTAAAGTTTTCGGAGTTCTCACTCATGTCGTATGCAGGCCACATGTATTCCTCTTCTGCTCCTATTTCATTTTTATTTGTTTCCCCCTGTTAAGATTTACTTATTCTTATATAATTACTTATGATCGTTTCGTACACCATCATTTACACTGTCCCACTCCCGAACTGTTGCAGGGAGGGCACGTGTCGTTCTCCTCGGTCCCCATGTCCCTCATGCGCACCTTCTCCATGATGCTAGGTGAGATTGACTTCCTCGGCACTTACGTACATCCGCTGGACTGGGCCCCCGATGAGGAGGGGCCCCGCCTCCCCTTCCCCTTCACCGCCTACTTCATCCTTGGCCTCTTCATGGTTCTCATGCCCATCCTCCTCATGAACCTCCTCATCGGTCTCGCCGTCGGAGACATTGAGTCTGTCCGCCGGAATGCTCAACTCAAAAGGCTTGCCATGCAGGTAACTCTTTTTTTATTTCTTAATACTATTTGGAGGAATGGAAGGGCTTCTCTCAGTCTCCTTCTCTTCAATTATTATACAGTGACATGTCTGAGGATGTATCAAGCTGTTTGTGCTCAGGGTACTGTGATCATTGAGTCCACTCAGTAAATCAGATGGCTCACATCATGGAAACTTGGCAGAACTGACAATTTTCTCTGGAGTACTGGAGATCGAAGTGTGAGAAGGTGGTGAAGGGGACTTTGTCAGAAAACTCGAAAGAGTTAAGGAAAATCAAATATTTGTTCCCCGTTTATTAAGATTGGCTCGGCCAAGGAACCGCGATTATGACATCGAGAGTGTTGACCTGTAAACAGTATATTAGACATTGACAATGATAAACTTCCGCACCTCAGTGGCATCAGATTCTGGAACCTGGGACGCTTGGACCTCACTCTCTCTCTCTCTCTCTACTGCTGGACGTAAGTCGAATTCCTATTGTTCATGTTTCCATGTATTAAACTGTTCGTGTCACTTCTTGTTATCTGTCTTGAGTTCTGATATTTAAATACATTCTCAAAGTAGTTATCAACAGCCTAATTTGTGTTATCATTGAAACCCCCAAGAATTAATAATTATAATACCTCTCGTCCTAGCCAAGAAAATCAAGTAATATAATGATAAGATCCCGGTTGGTGAGTGAAGTACCAAACCTAAATTAAAGTAAAGACATCATTCTACTTCTTCACAGAACCGTCCAATTCCTTTGTGTATTGGACGCGGCTATATCACATCAGAACTAACAAAGACACTCCCTATTCTGATACATATCTATCCTTTCAAAATAACTCCTCTGCCAGATTGCAATTCATATTATTTCATTCTCAAAATGTTTTAATTTTTTCTTCGTTAAACGTTGACTGTTTGACTGGTAGGTGGTGCTTCACACAGAGCTGGAGAGAAAGCTGCCCCATTGGATCCTGGAGAAGGTGGACAAGATGGAGCTGATAGAGTACCCCAACGAGGGCAAGTGCAAGCTGGGCTTCATGGACCATCTCCTCAGGATGTGGTTCTGCAACCCTTTCTCTGAAGACGGTACTTATTTTACAAATTGTGTGGTCAGCATATCATTGGAATCAGTCGAATTGTGTTTGTTTTTCGCTAAGAAAAAAAAAATAAATAATTAATACTGATATTGTATTTTAGTTCATTAAATGGGTGTTATGGAAACTATGTAAAAAAAAATGTTGTTGATTCTTCTTGTTTTTCTCACACCATATTGACATATTAACGCATAACTTCTCAATTGAATAAAAAAATGGAAAGTGTGACAATAAAACTTCCATATTCATGAACTAGGGTGCCCGCCTCTGCATCCTCCGGACCATCCCTTTTCGCTCTCATAGGTCTTCTGTTAAAAATGAAATATTTATTAAGTTGATACAGTGCAGATTGGCCAGCTTTATATTGTTTCACTTTTCTGCCATTCGCTCACACTATTCTAAACATTTCATGAAACGAAATATTGATGACTTTAATATATTTTATTTGACATCCCATTTATATTTTTTAAATTATCCCAATTCGAATTTTCATGTGAATAAATAAATGTTTATGTATTTTCCAACGTCAGTTTTAGATTTGTCCCGACTATTGGAAACTGTAGGACTAATGAAATTTGATATGAATTTCGAGTCAATAATTAATGCAATTATTATAGAAGATTGTTCTTCTCTCAGTCAATGAAGGTGAATTTTGTTTCTGCTCAGGGCTGGAGATGGTCCTGGAAAACAACGAAGATTTAGTTACTGAAGAGATGACCAAGATGAAGACGCGACTCAAGGACATGAACAAGGCCCTAGAACAACAAAGTCTTCTCCTCAAACTTATTGTTCAGGCGAGTATTTACTGATAATATATTATTATATGCTGTAAATTGCTGCCGTCATATTTGAAGCGAATATTCAAGAATTTCATCAACTTTTAATTTTCCCCAGCATAGAAACATTCAAAATAAACATATTTACCTTCTACCTATTATCTTCTTTAAAATTAAAAAAAAAAAGTGATGTCTCTTTTCATAGAAGCCCTGGGTATTCCTATTATTCCCCTATGAGACCTGTGCCATTTCTGGTACTCGATAAAGACTCCTAACTAAACCTGGGTGCGCAACATTAAGACTTCTACATGATTCGCAAAAAAAAACACAACGATGTTGCCTTTTTTCTCTAAAAAATAATGAATGCTCAATGCGAAGTTCCTTAAGTGAAGGCCACTTCTCAGCTTTCGTATTTCATGTTCTTTTACTTTTCTTTTTCTTCCTTAGTAAAGCTCATTGGTCGTGCGCAGGGAGCTTCCTAAATTGGCCCCGGGTTTGCTTGCCTGTAAAAACCGACCTTATGTTTCCAGAAATGTTTTATTACTATGTATTTAGATATATAATTGTTTTTATTAATTTTTTTTATAGAAAATGGAAATCAAAACAGAGGCTGACGATGTGGACGAGGGCGTGTCACCGAAGGAGCTGTGCACGAGCTCCAACGGATCTAAGTGGACCTCACCCCGAGTCAGGAACAAGCTCCGGACTGCACTCAGTTTCTCTAAGTCACATCCAATCAAGTAGCAACAGAGGCCCGGCATGGCCCTCGTCCCTCTCCCCTACCTCCAGCCCGAGGGCCACACCACTAGTCCCAGGGCCCCCTCCACCAGCCCTTTCGTCGGATGGCGCGTCCTTCTTCACTGGATCCTTCCCAGGCTGCCCTCCCGCCTTGCAATCAGATCCAAACCTTCCACCTCTAAGTAGCAACAGAGGCCCGGCATGGCCATCGTCCCTCTCCCCTACCTCCAGTCTGAGGGCCAAACCACTAGCCCCGGGGCCCCCTCCACCAGACCTTTCGTCGGATGGCGCGTCCTTCTTCACTGGATCCTTCCCAGGCTGCCCTCCCGCCTTGCAATCAGATCCAAACCTTCCACCTCCAAGTAGCAACAGAGGCCCGGCATGGCCCTCGTCCCTCTTCCCTACCTCCAGTCTGAGGGCCACACCACTAGCCCCGGGGCCCCCTCTACCAGCCCTTTCGTCGGATGGCGCGTCCTTCTTCACTGGATCCTTCCCAGACTACCCTCCCGCCTTGCAATCAAATCCAAACCTTCCACCTCCAAGTAGCAACAGAGGCCCGGCATGGCCCTCGTCCCTCTTCCCTACCTCCAGTCCGAGGGCCACACCACTAGTCCCGGGGCCCCCTCTACCAGCCCTTTCGTCGGATGGCGCGTCCTTCTTCACTAGATCCTTCCCAGACTGCCCTCCCGCCTTGCAATCAAATCCAAACCTTCCACCTCCAAGTAAACATCTGTTTGCCTTAAACATATCTTATGCAGGCTTTTTGGACGCTGATGACCTTTGCTGTCTTGCGCCCTTAAGCTCCAAATCCTATCCTATCCTATCTTATGCAGTTTTTAAAATTGTGTTATGATCAAGAAGCGGGAAATAATTAACTGGATTACAGTAAATCCTTCTGGATATTTTACTTGTGAACTAAACCATTGTGAAACTATGCCTTGGAAAACGAGATGTGTAAGTTATATTTAAAATAAATAGGAAACAAAAAAATTCAAATGCAATACAAATAAAAATTAAGAATACAGTAATTTCTAAAATAAATAACCACATATGGAGGGTTCAGAGCACAAGTGAACCAAGTCCATCACATTTGATTCCGAGCAATTGGCTCTCAAAGTTTTTTTTTCATAATCAATTCTGAGGTGCACCGTAGTAATAAATGTCATTATAGCTGAAACTGTTGTCCTTTCATTAAATAAACTGTCAACTAAAACAATCAGAATAATGGGTTTATGGACTTGGTTCACTAGCGCTCTGAAATGAATGAAAAACTGGGGCCAAAGACTTGATTCAAGCTGATATCCTGCGGCGTTAAAATGAACTAAGGACTTGGTTCACTGTAGCACTGAAAGATATTACTTTTACGCCTATATAGCACGAAAAACCTCACAAAGTGAAAAAAATGGACTTGGTTCACTTGTGCACTGACCCCTCCATATATAAAAATAAAAATTTCAATAAATTTCGATAAAAATGGCAATCTAATAAAAAATTCCAACTGACGATATGTTTGCTTCGGAAAAATAAGATAAATTAAAGAAAAAACAAATATCGATCAAACTAAAGAATAAAATAATTTATTATTATTAGAAACGGTAGGAAGAAAAAAACTTATTTAAATAATGAAATAGGCGACCAAAACACAGGATGGTTAGCATGAATGTAAAAAAATTATTATTATTAATAAATCACTGTAATCTTTATTTTATAAAAACTAAAGACGGACTTGCGAAACATAAAGATGGAAGAAAAAGAGCCGCAATAATGAAAACTACAAATTTTACCAAGAATTTCCTACATCGAAAAGTCGAAGGTTTGTAGTTTGGGCCATGACGTTATTTCAAAAATCATACAGCAATGGGAGGATTAGTAAGTTTTCATTGATTTCTCTCATTAAACTGAACACTTTGTGTGAATTCATTTTTTTGATTTAAGTTATTATTTGGCAAAATATACTAATAAAATAAAGGGTTTTGGAGATTTTTTTACTAACTCAGGATAGCATTTGTGAAACGATGTGCACAAGAAGTTATTTGTTTTATGTTGTACTTTTTTGATAACGCCCATTCTCGAGGAAATTGTTTTAAAAATCTATTTAACAAAACACGCGCCCTTGGTGAGTCCATACAACCAAAGCCTTCGCCCTAACACACACGGACCTTCAAGAAGTGGTTTGCTCACTTTAGATTCTCTTTAGAATCGCGAAATGTCCTCGATTAAAGTAGCACGGTCCTGTATCTTCCTGGCGAACTTAATCCAATGTTGTTTGCTCTTACCTGCATCTTAATGTTAATTGGTCCACTTCTACTTCCTCAAATTTCAGAAGGATTACTTGTGATCCATTTTATATTTATATGCAACAAAAGTTGGTTGTTCAACACTCACTGTTTAATGTTCAGTGCTACGTGTGCAGTTAGTACGATGGTTCAACCAACTCTTGTGGTTCAAGTGGAGAAATGCCGTCCAAAGTGGGACAGTTAGTGTTTGAAAACCATTCTGACACTTGAAAATAAATAATAGTAAGAAAATGTTGAGAATTTATTTTTTTTTATGAAAACATCATTCATAAATAGTAGGTTTTTTTCCTCAAAAATATATATCTCTTGCAATAGTCAAACAATGACGTATTTCAATGAGAAACTATTTTAATTGTTGATGCCCAACTAAACTGTGTTGTGTGGAATTGGTTCTTATTTTTTTATAGAAATCCTTCCTGTGGGACAGCTATTCAGAGAATTTATAAGCAAATATAATTAATTAATCATAGTTCTTTTAAGAAAAATATTATATGGATTTCGTCATATCAACATTATTCGTCACACTGCGCCATCCAAATTCAAAAAAACACAAACATTTATTTGTTATAAAGGAAAATGACAAACAACTAAAAAATTATATATTGAATGCGTTTTAATTTTGTATGTTCTTCTGAATTAATTATATTATATAATACAAAAATAAATACTTTTTCATTAACAATTTTTGGCGGATTTATATCCAAGTATTTAATTTACTTTCGTTTCCACCCTTCAGATGTTTTATTTTGAATTAAATGTTAGTCTAAATGAATTATAAACTAAATGACATAACTGGAAAAAAAAAATTCAAAAGTATTTGTAAAATTGGCGACACTAGTAAATTACCTTCTCAAAATCCTGCTCGAATATACCCAATTAAAAATTGAAATTATTGTTACGTTGTACTCTCCCAGGCTCAATGTTGCATCTAACATGATTGATATTTACTTCATGTTGTACACATAGCCCTGGTCTAAACGCCAAATGCAGCAATTTAACATGAAAAGTCTAAATTTTCTGGACTTCACAAGGTTTGTTTGGAAAAGCTAGGCTACAACGGTATTTATTGAAGAATTTGAGGTTGCTTTATACAATTTGTTATATTTAATGTTTATGTATATGTGTTTGTTCCTGTTATATTTTATTATTTAAAACATATGAATAACAACTTGATGTATATTTATTGTTCAGTTTAAAAAAATGATTGTAGGACTCAGAACATTAACTTAGTTATCATAGAAAATTCCCTTTTTTTGGTGTTACGTCCTGTGTTTTTATCGAAAACCGCCATTTGTTTGCTACTCCCGGATAATTTTAATTGTGTAAACATGGGAAAATAATTTTCTCTAAATGCGCTACAATGTAAACTTCTTTTTCTCATCTATTTTGTAATGACAATGAGGAAACTTAACATAGTTTTTGACTCTCTTGAAAAAGGTTGAAAGCTGTGTTATTCTTCTGAACCTGACTAGATAAGTGTATTTATTGGTTGTGTAGTTTATTCCGTTATATTTATTGAAATATTAATAATTGAACTTAAGCTCAGAAAATGAAGAAAATAAAAGTTTTTAGAGGACAGCGGTCGGGGTCGATTAAAATATTGTGTGCTTTGAACCAGTAATTGTAGACATCACGAGTTGAACAAAATACATATAACATATATTGGAAAGGTAAACATTTTATATATAAATATATATTTGTTATTGTGTTATTTTAATACATATTCAAATTGCGTGTACTATGTAAATATATATTTTTTTTATTCATTTATATCTAATATTTTGTAACTCATAAAATATTGATGAAGATATTAAAACCATATTTCTAATACCTCGTTCCTTACTTTAATTATATTTTATTTAAAAAAATATATATATGATTGTTTGGAAAATTATCAGGGCTAAGCATTGCAGGGTACTTCTAGCTGTTTTCATTAGATAAAAACAATTATAAATATTACAGTTATAAACATTTTTGTCAACTTTATTCAACATAATTATCACAATCTCTGTGTTTATTAAATATATTGTAATTTATGGTCATGTCGTATTTTATTTCCTTATATTTCATTTTAATAAGTAAGTAACGTTTTAACTGCAAAGCCTATCGAAACCTGTCATAACCTGTGTATGACGCACGTCAGTTTACCTCCTAAACTTAAGCACGCCGTCCTTCGGATGGGACTTTAAGCGACGGTCCCGAGTCTGTACAATGGCAGGTACTCGTTAAATACCCCTGTCTTAGGTTAATAAAAATTTAGGATAGGCAAAATTTAGGACTCCCAAAGTAGAGTTGGGCTCATGTCCAGCAGAGTGACGAAAGAGCGCTCTTGGAGTAGGCGATATGAACTCGGTAGTTAAAGCCCAGGCATAAGTCATAATAACTATGTAAATTATATTATCTAATAAAGGAGGCAGTGAGTCATGTGACTCTCTCCAAGTAGTTCTCGGGCTAGACACCCATACACGTGTTCTTTTTTTTTTCAGTAAATTGCTTTGGTTGTGTGGTCCATTCTTTTTCTTATTAAATTCACCTACTACATGTTGAATGCGTTTTCTGTTTAAGTTAATGCAAGCCGTTAACCCTGTTCTTTTGTAGAATCTGCATCGATTCGCTCTAGATTAAAATCTAGGCTCTAGACAGATCGTTCTTGTTTTTTTTCTTTCCTTTTTTGACTTACTAACTTGTAGTTATTTTTTTAATGCAGTATTTTTCCACTTTGAGGTATCACTTGGCTCCATAGTTTTTTTTTTTTCAATGTTGTCGGATTCCTCCTTCCGTACCAAGACTTTTTGAATTTTGAGTTTATAATGTCCCTTTTTTGAACATTTTATAACTATCTCTTCTCGACTTCCCTTTATATTGTTGATTTATTTTTATGACGGAAATACATTGTCCAGGTTTCTAATATGTAAAGTTGCATACTATCGTAACAGAGCTTATAAATGTATCTGACACCAGAGAAATTAGTTGATAAATAAAATCACGGATGATTCTGAACAGTTTATTCAAAAAGTTAAGACCGGAGACTTACGTATGGGTGGAGCTCAATTGGGCGAGCGCGATGCATGGGCTGTCCCTGATTGCTCTATGATACCAGCTGCAGGTCAGGATGATTCTCAAATAGCTCACTCCCGTAGCCCAAGACTCCTGACTGCACAGAGAAGAGCTTTGGATTACTTATACTCAGAATAGTTTAAGTATACTAGATGTGGTCTTCTGCTGTGGGACTGTGAACAGAGATGTTGACATTTTTTTTTCGGTCGGACCAAAGAAGGCTGGAGAGAAATAAGCGGCGGTATACAACTATTGATGTTTCATCTGAAGAAGTTAACATTTTAGTCTCCTTTATAGAACATAATTGGAGTATGATTCTTTTTCATGTTTCCCTTGTCCAATACCAACACCACCTCTTCGCTCTGGTTCGGGGTCTTCGCATATCTCGGCATCTGCTGTGGACATTCTCTAGACATGTCCGTACCACTGGAGCTGTAGGATCTCCAGACTTTCCAGCAGAGGTCTTTGTTCAGTCAGCTGTCTCCCTCAGGAGTTTCATTTCCTCTCCTTGAAGACGGAATGTCGTCCTGGTAACCTCTCCGCTTCATCTCAGTTGTGCAAAGTTGTTTTTATTAACATTATTTTTGTTTTTATTGTAGCGACTTAGATGAGATATCCTCTATGTATTTTCTTCAATTATTTAATTCATTTTAACTCTCATTAGAGCTTATATAATCATAAAACACAGTTATTGATTCAAGAAGTCTTGTTCTATAATCACTATTTTCTTTGAGAGTTTCTAAAACAGTTTCATACCGCTCTATTTCGTACCACAATGTTCTAAAATCTTTTTCACTTGTCATCATTTTATGTACTTTTGAATCGGGTAGAAGAATTAAACTTAAATAGATCGGCACCATAGCCAATACGGTTGGAGTTGTGTCTTTGATCATTTGTTCGAATTTATGCCATGTTAAAAAAGATTCAATTTTTAAATCTAATAATGTCAATTGATTGGCTAAACAATCATAATAATATTTAAGTAAATCTGAGAAATGAGAAACTCTGAATTGTTTGTTTGTATTTACATGTAAGAAAAAAACAAGGTCCAGGGCAGGAACGACGTATCGACTCAGCTGAAAGTCAATGAGACAGGCTTCTACAGGACTTCCTGACTTATCGTAACGGTACATTACGTTATTACCCCACATATCTCCATTATTTAGAACATTTGGATATATTTCGGACGTTTTGTATTTATGAGGCAAATTAATCAAGAAGGCATGTCCTTTATTAATCACTTCTTTAGAATATCTATCAAAAAAATAAGTTTCGGCTACTTTTTCAACACTCATGATTCCTGAATACAGCCATTTATAGCCTAGATGTTTAGTGTCGGCTACAAAAAAAGTTTCTTCAGATATCAAATGTGGGAATATATCATTTAACTTACGGTTGTTGTCCTTTTCAAAAGCCCAGCTGGCAGCATGAAATTGTGCCATTGTTTTGAGAGTGATCCGACAGTGCTGCAGGTCCCATGGCTGGATGACTTGACGACATATGAAGCCAAGCGATGACATATCTTCCATTACGATAACGTCATTTTCACGAGCCAAGTAATATTTTGGAAATGGATGTCCTGTTGTGTACTGCCGGAATTTTTCCAAAACCTCTCTGTACAATTGGGCTTCTTTACTGAATGTTTTAGTTTCAATAGTAAAATCTACATGGAATGAGTACAAAGTAGGCATTTTTTTAACGAATATATTCAATTTCTTCGTCTGATTTGATTTGTTTTCCTTGTAGACTATTTGATATCGGCCTTGAATGCTCAAAAACCCCGTGGAAGAGTCGTTTAATGATGATTCGTCCACTGAAATAATAGTAAAGTTATCAGTTGTGCTATTTGAGTATTTTCCCAAGATGCTCAGTACATCAGCCAGTTCTATAGCACCACCCATCTCTGCTCCAACCAAATCACTTCACTCAACAAATCCTCCTGAATACGTGTTTATGGTATCTTGTTTTTTTTTTCTTTTATTTTATACGATGTAAAAAAAAAAAATCCCTATCTGTATTCCAATATTTGTTCTGCAAATAAATATATTTTGTTGTCTGCTGATCTAATTTAGTCTATTTGCATCTCTTGAGAGGTCTATTGAACTTATTTATAATTTATAAAGGCAGACACCCTGATAAATCACGTGAATGCAGGAGGACTTCGAAGATCCTTAAAACAACATGAGGAGACAGGTGTTGTAAATCAGGTACGAAAACAGACAACAAATATTATACTTCCTTTTGTGACCGGCCGGTCAGCAGAACTATGATTTCGATGGTAAAAGAGTTTGAATACTACCAGTTTTCTCGATTGTCTGATTTAGAGCGGATCAGGTGACATGGGAGCCAAATCGTCTACTACAAGAGCGTGCTCTTTCATTACTCTGGTGGACTTATGTCAAGCCCGACTCTACTATGGAAGTTCTAAATTATGCCTAACCTAAATTGTTATTCAGCTAGGGCAGGGGTCTTTCAACGAACACCTGACATCGTATAAGCTCGGGGCCATCGTTTAACCTATTTATTCATTAGTCATGTTTTTTTTTTTTATTTTTATAGTTATTTTCCCTTAAATGAACTTATTTATTTGCGAAACCGAAGACTTGATTGATTCTTTTCGAGCTTATAGAACTAACGAAAATCATAAAAGCCAAGAAAAACTAATCGAAAGTATAAATAAATTGAAAAAATCACGTTATTCAAGGATTGAGTCACGCCTAACTTTTGATCATTGAATGGAGCATTATTAACTAATTTTCTGTAAAATTGTACAATTACTTAACATAATATTGCCAAAGACATAAATTAAAAAATGACAATTATAATTTTTACTCAAAATAAGCCATATTTTATTCTACTTATCAAATGATTTTATAAGACCTGTAAAGGTTAAGATTATAATTTGGAAGTACGATCTATAAACTTATATCACTAAAAATGTTTTCTTTCGTGTATATTGGTTGGTTTTTGTTGGTTTTGTGTGTATACATACAGTTTTGCCTGGATATTCCGTCAGTGCAGTGTTTAGATAACGGATTAGCGATCACACCACCCATGGGATGGAATTCTTGGGAAAGATATAGATGTACTGTTGATTGCAATTTGAATCCAAATGACTGTATCAGGTACTGTTATTTTTACCTTTAAAAATATAGTAAAAAGGTTCTTCTATTGTTATCAGATAAAGCATATATGTATACACAACATAGAACTCTAGGGCAAGTAAAAATATACCCTTTCATAAAAGGAATTTGTTCGCGAGCAAGGATCGTTCTTGTTATTTTCAAGTACAGTTTGACAGTTTTATTGCTCTCTGATTTCTGTCTGAATCCCTCCTGGTACTTAAATGATTATTTCTTGCTGATAATATCCCTGTTATTAAATTTATAGCACGATTTTTGGAGGCCTGTGTGCCAGCATTTGAAGTGCTCCTCCCCCTATTTTTGCATGTTTGTCCTTTGGTAAAAAAAAAAATCTAAATTTTAAAAATTTTCTCCCAAATCAAATGTACTTCAGAAGTTGAAAAGTTCCTTACCTGTCCTCTGCCTCTCTCCCCTCATCCTAAATAAAATCCTAAGTCTCCTGGATTTGACCTGATTATGGGGAAAATCCTACGGAACCAAAACCGCAAATCTGTCCTATTCCTCACCTTATATATATATTTATAACTCAGTCCTCAGAACTACCTACTTTCCTGTTCAATGGAAGTATTCCATCCTTACTGTTATTCCCAAACCCAAAAAGTCTCAGATGTCTCTTCTTACCGCCCTATTAGCTTTCTTCCAATCCTTTCAAGAATCCTTGAAACACTCTTATTGAAACGTTTTATCTCAAACTTTGAACCTCAATCCATTTTACCTTTCAGTTCATACAAACCCATACAAACATCAGTTCGAATTCCGTCCTCAACTTTGAACTCACCCAACAGTGTTTTCTGGTTGTCGATTGAATTTCTAATGCATTAGAGAGCAAGTAGTATTGCAGGGAGCCTTTTTCGATGCGGTGCAAGCCTTTGATCGAGTCTGCCATTCCGGTTTGCTCTTCAAACATTTTTTAATTTTTTTTAAAAGAAAATTCATCAAAATGATGATAGTCTTCGGAAAAAGTTTCTACCTATGCTATGAATGACCGATGATGTGTAATGAATACCGACGAATTACTTACCCAGCGCCTTCACGAACCAAGTTTTTGCTGTTCCTCCGAAACAAACTGACCGCTCTCTTTGTTTATCAGTAGATGTCATACTGACGGACATCTCAATCCTCATATAAAATACTGACGGACATCTCAATCCTCATATAAAATACTGACGGACATCTCAATCCTCATATAAAATACTGACGGACATCTCAGTCCTTATATAAAATACTGACAGACATCTCAATCCTCATATAAAATACTGACGGACATCTCAATCCTCATATAAAATACTGACGGACATCCCAATCCTCATATAAAATACTGACGGACATCTCAGTCCTCATATAAAATACTGACGGACATCTCAGTCATTATATAAAATACTGACGGACATCTCAATCCTCATATAAAATACTGACGGACATCTCAATCCTCATATAAAATACTGACGGACATCTCAATCCTCATATAAAATACTGACGGACATCTCAGTCCTTATATAAAATACTGACGGACATCTCAATCCTCATATAAAATACTGACGGACATCTCAATCCTCATATAAAATACTGACGGGCATCTCAATCCTCATATAAAATACTGACGGACATCTCAATCCTCATATAAAATAATGACGGACATCTCAATCCTCATATAAAATACTGACGGACATCTCAGTCCTTATATAAAATACTGACGGACATCTCAATCCTCATATAGAATACTGACGGACATCTCAATCCTCATATAAAATACTGACGGACATCTCAATCCTCATATAAAATTTCATGTTAATGAGTTCATTTCAATGGCAAATACTCGTATTAGGGTTTCTGGGTTGCCGATATGAATGATATATAAGTAACCTGCCTGTCCGTGAATTTCACCCGATGAGGGTTCGGCTTGTTATTTTAATCCTGTTTTTGTAGTGAACGGCTGATCAAGATGACGTCTGACGTTATGGCGAGCTCCGGCTACCTCCAGGCTGGCTATGAGTACGTGGTGATCGACGACTGTTGGCTAGCCAACCGGAGGGACAGAGATGGCTACCTCCAGCCCAACTGGACCAGGTTCCCCAGCGGCATCCTTGATCTTTCAAGATATGTATGTCTTACATTCTATATACTTGTCATTTTCTTCAGAGATATTGTGAAACAATTAATACAAATAAAAAACAACGTATGTTAAAAAAACAGTTGTCTCTTTCACCAAATATATACTTTTTTTTTTTTTTTTTTTTTTTTTTTGGCCTTATGTACGTTGCATATTAGCCATATCTCTTGTAAAGTTGTTATCTAGATAAATTTACGACATCCATGGCCCCGGGAGGGAGTTCTATCTATGAAATAAAACTCACTCCCGGACGGGATTCGAACCCGCAAACCCTTGTGAGACCATGCGACCAGAGCCCTACGCTCTAGCCCGCACGGCCACCATGGTCCCCAAATATATACAATATATGGCAGTAGTTTCGGTATTGCTACCATCATCAACCATATAAACAATTTTTTTTAAACATACGTTTTTTCTTAATTCTAGCTTTAACTATACTCCCCTTGTCACAAGATGCAGAGATGCACTGTTAGATGCCATTCAAGGCCAAAAATACGAATGGATGAACCTTCGGACTGAACTATATATTTATTTATGGTCCCAAGTCCTTTCTTGTAAGATGTATAGCAGGTAGGTGTAAAAATGCAGTATTCGTCGACTCAATAGCTTGGAACGCCCTTTCAAAATATTGTACAGTAGTCAAAGTCGCCAATCTAAAGTGAGTCGTGATGTCTGTATATGAAGGGGCAGTCACCACGACGAAATCACAATTGACTTTTTAAATTATTATTTCCTTTGTTCTTCTTAGTCTTTTTGGCATGTCCTATTCTATTATTTTTAATTTTAAGAAATAGAGCCTTAAATCTGTACTTACAAAAATTTTAATTTAATAGTTGAACGTTGAGTTGTGAATTTAAGGTGCACAGTAAAGGTCTTCTATTTGGAATTTATGGAAACTACGGTGAGAAGACATGCTCTGGCTACCCCGGGATGCGGGACAACCTGATGAGTGACGCCCAACGGTTCGCAGAGTGGGAGGTGGACTATATCAAACTGGACGGCTGCTATTCGGAGGTACACGAAAAGGAAGTCGGTAAGTCACATTTCAATCAATTCAACGGGATCATTTTTGGGTTTCCGATGTTCGAATATGGCAACGCGAAGTATATATTACGTTTTTCCGTCTGCACCCAACGATAACTTGGAAACTACTCAATATCTATTCCACTGAAATTGTGCACCAAGTTAAGTAAAGGAACCTACCTATCTTGGACAAATTGACGAGATTATTAGACATAATAATGAAAATATCATAAGCTCAATGAAGGTTAAAATTATTTATATTGCAAAGCAAAATTAAAGATTGTCTAGAATAGGTATGGACAAAGTACTGTCCAAGGGCCAGATGCGGCCCGCAGAAAAATTCAGAAACGCGCAGAACAGCAAATTTTTTTTCTAATAGTTAATTTTAGAAAGAATAAAGACTTAGCCATTCGTTGAAAAGAGATAACGTAAAGGGTCTAGCCGAATAAGAAGTGCCAGATCTTAAAATTAATCGCAGGCTTTACCAGCAGTTGGGCATTCATAAAATATGTTCTGCCAAATATCAATCCTCGATCTCTTTTATTTGGCTGAGTGAGTGAAAAATGTCCATTTTTTCCATTTTCATTCTCTTTCATTACTTTATTCGATTTTCATATATTCGTGATGGTGTATTTTCATGAGAATAATGTAGAAGGGTTTTTGTAAATATTCTTCACTCAAAATTAGAATTTAAAAATTTCGATTTCATTATAGTGTTGTTTCTTGAATGGCCCTAATTTGAAAAAATGTTCTTGTTTATTTGTCATTTATGTCAATTTGAAAATACGTTATTAAATTCTTTTACAATATATATGCCATAAATCCCGTTTTTGGTGTGTTATTTTGAAACTCGCGAAAAACTGAATTTTATGTTTTGTTTTTTTAAATTATATCCTGATAAAATTCCTGATAACAAAGTTGCTTTTTCACATTTTTAGTCTCTTGATCTTGATGAACTGTTAAAACAATCATAAACATGAAATGTTTGCTTCATATTATCGTTAAATTTCTTATTGGCAATATTCATTATTTTTTTTGTAATCCGTCAAAAATTGTCCGTGTTATTTTTTAATTAAATAGTTTGGCCAGCTTGGTGTTTGATTTTTTATTTCTGGCAGCGACTAAAAACATTTGCCCAACCCTAGTTTTGAACATTCTAAAACAATATAGCCATGAAGTCCAATTCTTTAGAGGTGTCATGTATTCGACCAATATTTCGAGAGATTTTCTGCATCTTTTCCTTTGGTCATTGTGGAATCATCTCGACATATCGCCCCAAAGTAAACTCCTCAGGTAGAATTGTGCTCAAAAAAAATTAACCTGCAAGCATCCCAGAGAAGTCTAAGAAACACAGAAACTCTAGTTTGTGTCATCAAACAAATTGAAAGAGTTGTGTTAAACTAACAATAATATTAAAAAGTAAAATAAAAAATCAATTGAATAAAAATGGAGTATCACACAAGACAGGGAAATTTCACAAGTTGAACATCAGTTACAGTGTAGTATTGTATTTTAATTTTAGTATTTTACGATCTGTACGAAAATACCTAATTCCGTACTCTCATTTCCCTGTAATCTTTTATATTTTTAAAATATTTCTTATTACAGATTTATCATATTTCTTAAGATAGGTATGTTATATCAAGACATGACAAGTCAATTGTTTCAATTCCTCGTACTTCAAATACTTCACGGAATTCGCTTTATCTGGTTTTATTTATTTATTTTTTGCTCCTATAAATATGGAATTTCTGTTGTTAGGTTATCCAGAGTTTGGAGTTTGTCTCAATTCCACTCGAAGACCAATAGTTTACAGCTGTAGTTGGCCTGCATACCTTCAGGAATTAAATATTGAGGTATTTTACTGTTCTTCGAAATAGTTTTATGACTCATGCCCGGGCTTTAACTTCGAGGTCATGTCGCCTACTACCATAGCGCTCTTTCTTCACTCTGGTGGATATGTTTACGAGTATGTGTACGTGCATCCTTCATCTTAAATAGAATTGTGTAGATACTACTGGGGCAGATCGGAACAATATACGATGTGGTTTAATGAATCACAATATCAATAGATTTTAATAATAATATCATAATTAAGAATTTATTGTTTAAGATGATAACTAGGGACTGTGCGATGTCAGGTACTCGTCAAAGACCCTTACTAAACCTGGGTAGGCAAAATGTAGGAAACAGTAATGCAGGGCTCGTCCACCAGAATGACAAAGAACGCCCTGGTAGTAGGCGATATTACCTTGTAATTAAGTCCTGGGCACAGTCAAAAAGATGATACTGATTACATGACAAATAAGTACAACTAATCTTAATTAATTTTATTTTTTTAATTGTTAACTATGGAGGTAGTATTTATTAATTAAACTGATTTTCTAAATAAAATGTATTTATATTTATATCAATTCCCATGATTAACTACGCCTTATTCAATGTGAGCGTTGACCTGAACAATTTTAACCCATGCCGGGTTACAGTGAACCAATCGATATCATTTTTTTTTTTTTTTTTAATAGTTAAAAATCTTGTGATATTTATTTTTCAACTCTAAAATATGTTACTTCAAACATTGGATGGAATTTTGTAAAAATAAAAATAATGTTTTTGGCCAATGCCACAAATTGTAAAAATGTGTTCATTGAAAAAAAAAAAAAATTGTTCAACTACTCGTATGCCTCAAGTTCCCCGATATTTTTTTTAATCTTATTTGTGTTATGAATTAACTGGCTCAAGAGGTTAGTATAATTACTATGTTATGACTTAACTGGCTCAAGATGTTAGTAGAATCATTATGTTATGACTTAACTGGCTCAAGAAGTTAATATAATTATTTTTATGACTTAATTGCCTCAAGATGTTAATAGAATCATTATGTTGTGACTTAACTAGCTCAAGAGGTTAATAGAACCAATTTAAGTTGCTCAAGTTGGAACGAAGGAGAATGGGAGATGGGAGTTGTGTGTGCAGACTGTGGCGCATCCAAGGCGCAACTCATCGACCAACTCACTGTTGTTTTATTTACTGCCTAAAATGATGTCCGTTCTTTGTCTACTAATACGCTGCCTTCACAGCCAGACTATGAAGCCCTCAAGACGTTCTGCAACCTCTGGCGGAACTTTGTTGATGTTGAAGACTCATGGACAGTGGTCACTGAGATTATGGACTATTTTGCTGACAAACAAGATACCATTTGCCGCCATGCAGGCCCCGGTCACTGGAATGATCCTGACATGGTACTAACAAAATTATTTTAATTAAAATTTATGTAAACTGGTAAAAAGACGAAATGATTCTGGCAACTTTCCTCGCCCCTCACTCACCAAAAAAGGGATTTCAGAAACTCTCTAGCACGAATAAGTGATATCTACTTTTACTCTTTCGAATTCTAAAAAGAGTTCACAATGTACTTATCTACATTTAAACTTTTTTCTACTTTAAGGAACCTATTGTGGCTTCACTGTTGAATTTGGATAATTCTGTATAAAATTAATAAAAACTTCGCAAGTTCAAAGCTGTTCCTTCAGACGGGACGTTAAGTGATGGTCCCGAGCATGTGCAATTTCAGGTACTCGTTAAGGACCACTACTCTAGCTAACTAAACCTGAGTAGGCACAATGTAGGAATCCCACAGTAGAGTCGGGCTTATGTCCACCAGAGCGTTGGCAGAGGTAGTAGGCGATATGACCTCGTAGTTAATGTCCAGCTATGAGACACAAAAACGAACGAATTTTAATAATGAAAATAAGTAATTTATAAGTCATTTTGTGAGATTTACGTACCAGGAAGAACTTAAATTTTGAGAGTGTGCGGCAAATAATAAATATGGCAACAATATTTTAGGTGAATCTTTGAATTTTGTTGCGCCTACAAAAGGACGTAGGTCTTCGATCTATGAACCCTGAAAAAATTAAGAGAATCTAACTCACTATTTGCACATACCATGCTCTCTGTCCCCATCCTCTCTGATGAAAGCTCACCTTCATATTTAGGCATAACAAAAACTGTGTTACCCGTTATTTGTAGGTATATATATTTTTTTTCATATCTTTCTCTGAGTAATTTCGTTGGTCATTAAAAAATCATTGATCATATTTATGAATAAGAAATAGACGTATGTTGCCTACCTGCACGAGCTGTGGGATCAGCCACCATTATCTGACAAATGTTTTGATGACGAGAATTTTCACTGTGAACCTTGGTAGTGTTGCAACTGTGATAATTGCATGAGGAATCTCTTCTTTATCTTGCATATTGGCAAAAATAAGCAAGAGAGAAGAAATAACACTCAAATTTCACTATGGCTGCCATTTTTTGTTGGACCTTAGAACTTGAAGAGATCCAAAGAGGAAGTTTCTTTGATATGTGTTTACCGGTTTGTTTATAATCATATGTAAGTTTATCAAATGAGGTAAACGGAGGAAATATCATTCTTCAGCTCTTCCACTATTTCTTGTTTGGGAACTAATTGTTTGTTTTGTTTTGTTTCTGTCCAGTTGATAGTAGGCAACTTTGGTCTGAGTCTGGACCAATCTAAGGCTCAGATGGCCATCTGGTCCATCCTCGCGGCTCCTCTTTTCATCTCCACAGATGTACTCAACATAAGGCCTGAGTTCGCCGAGATACTCCTCAATGGGGACATCATAGCGGTGGACCAGGATCTCATGGGCATCCAGGGACGAAGAATATACAAGGTGGCCTCACAACTTCTTTTTCTATAATCATTTGTTATCCTGTAAAATAAATGTTGAATATAACCATTGGTATATCTAAAGCACAGTAGAATGAGTTTATAGCAAAAACAGAAACTAAGCAAAAATTTAATTTTTGAGGACATGAAAAAAACCTTCTACCGTCCATACGTCCCTGTCAAGAAGCGTAAATTAAAAAAAAAAAAATAATCATGAATTAAGTATTTTCATTCCAAGATATCTTGACAAGTTGAATTAAAAAATGTAATGAATAAGACTTCACCAATAGTCATCTACATAAGCATGGTTGTTGTAATTAATTGTTTGAGATTGTATCTGAAAAAAATTATAATGGCATAACATTAGACCTCAACGCATTAATATGAAACCATAATCTGCACCCTTACAGACAAATATCATTCGACTATAGGGCAACAACCTTGAGCCAATAACAAGAATAAAATATATATTTGTATTAGATTGCATCCAATAATTTGGTGTATGCCGCGGGTGTACCGTTCCTTCTTCTATCTTCACGCTGTACACGATTTATTGGAACTTCCGTTGCTTCAAGTCTAAAATATAGATTAAAATTTGTCTACGTAAGTTTAGAATATAGAGTTAATGTTCCATAGCTCCTTAATGAAATAACTTAATTGAAAGAACTTAATTGTTGCAATTTAAATGCTAAACTTCCTGCAATACTTCAGCTTTTTTTAATTCTCTGCATGAGCTCACGATTTATTTAATAATTCGAAATGCTGTGCTTCACTTTGAAAATTTTAGCATTATAGTGATAGCCAGGCTTAGAGTACTAAAAAAAAACGTCGAACTTAATGTGTTTTTGTATTTATGGGTAAATCATCAACTATCTTCTATTATTATTTGTATTGATATTAAAATGTATATGCATATACTATATACTTCAGCGGTACCTATATATGTATTTTTTCTTCCTCGTAATTTTAATGTTTGAGTTAGTTAAAACGTGTTTTCTTCATGCAGAAGAGGAACTTGGAGGTGTGGCGTCGAGCCGTGCTACCAAGTAACAAAGGGTACCATTCGTATGCAGTGGCCTTCCTCAATAGACGGGTGGACGGAGTACCTCGCCACCTCGGCAGAACGCTCACTGACCTCGGTCTTTACAACCCCAACGGATACATCGTTCAGGTAATCTTCCCCCTTTTATTGGAGAACACTTGTCTTCTTTTTTCTATTCCTAGAAACTTGTCCATTTTAGCTATCCCGAACTTATGTATGATTTTAGATATTTGATTCCTTTAATCACTAGAAACAAACATATTTTCAATATTCCAGTATTTGCCTCATACATTGAAATAATGAGTAATCACTGAACCAATGATTTTATTCCCCCTAAGTTGTTGTCTTCCCACTGTTTTATTCGCCACCAGAACCGGTTTCATCAGTGTAACTCAAGTTTCATTACTTTCATTACTCATAATTAATTTGTTAAACATTATTTTTTTCTGCCCAAGTTGGGAGTACACATGGATGTTCATCCCAATAAACATTCATTTTAATATGTAAATATTAATAACTTTACTCAACTTTTCAGGATCTTTACTGCGGTTTGAGGAGGAAATGTACCTCCGGCATAATAAGAACTAAGATAAATCCAACAGGTAACTAATCTATGGTATGGTAGGATGATTAATTGCTAATTCTGGAAAAGGACCTTCTGTATTATATATATATATATATATATATATATATATATGTATACTTGACATTACTAAAGTTTTAACTAATAATACCCTTCAATTTAAAATAATATATTATTCATTTGATATTTTATTGGGTTTAGGAGTTGTTTTTCTTAAATTCTGGTCTATCCCAGACGAGGAAAATGAGCCCGTTTACAACTTCAATATTAATAACTTCAATAGATGTTCAGAAGAGGCGTTTTTTATTGAATAAACAATAGTTTCATTATTTACTTGTCTATTGTTTTTAACTTTGTAGTTTTGAAATATATTTATTGATACAGTTCACTATTGTTATTATTTAAAATTGAGCGTTGAAGGGAGCTAGTTTTAATGATAACCAAATAAAAGTTTATATTATTATGTGCGATGCTAATATATTTTTCTTTTGTTATACTATTAATATACAGTATTTCGTCCCACGTACATGATTAGAGATGGGTTCTGCATATCTGACAAAATGAGTGAGATACAGGGTTCGAGAAATATACCTAAAACAGTTATTATTCTGTTAATTATTTAAAAAAACTAAAAATACTTTTATTGTGAAATTCTATATATATTTGGATAGGACCAGATCCGGTTGACTGTATAGCCCATCCTTCCTAGACTGTTTTGCTTTCCTGAAAGATGAAAATAAAGTCAAGGTGTTTTTTTAACGAATTAGAGATGGATGACCAAGAGGCCTGAAGAGACTGAAGTGCCTTAAAGGAGTTAAATGTTAATAACCAGGAGCTCTAAAGGTCTTTAAGTATCTTGAAGGGATTAAGTGCCTTTAAATATGTTTATAAACCATTGTAAAAGACCAGATGGCCTAAAAGGACTTGTGTGTCTTAAAGGGCTTCTGTTTTAAGTCTCTTAGTGTCTTAAAGGAGTTAAATGTTAATAACCAGGAGCTCTAAAGGTCTTTAAGTATCTTGAAGGGATTAAGTGCCTTTAAATATGTTTATAAACCATTGTAAATGACCAGGTGGCCTAAAAGGACTTGAGTGTCTTAAAGGGCTTCCGTCTTAAGTCTCTTAGTGTCTTTAAATGCCTAATGTACTTTAAATAGTACAACATAGCACTCAATAGTTCTCACACTCTATTAGTGGACACTTTCTGAAGAGATTCTACACAAAAAACACTAAAAAAGTGTTTGAATAACAAGAGGTCCGAATTGACCGCATTTGTGCCCAGCCATCTATAGCCTCTCTTCAACATTAAATAGTTGAGAGAAACTACGGTTCCACTTTGGTCTTACTCTACTTAAGTGTGTAGCCATTGCTTACTTTATGAATAAATATTGATTATCTTTCATCATTTGGTTTTATTGTCAGATGAAAGAGTCCGAAGACTCATCTTCATTCATTTTATCGGGAAACCCCACATTTAATAGCTTCGAAGGTTTCACCAATTTTTCCTTAGCCAAACATTTCACTTTTTTTACACAAGTTTTCGATATTTTGTGATGTTTCTCTGCATTGTGTTTTCTCAATTGGTTTTTAAATTCAGTGAAAAAACTGCACTCGGTACATTTGTAGGCTTTCATATGTTTTAAAAAGTGTTTCATTATTAGTGAGGGATAACGTGCGCGGTAAGAACAATTTGGACATTGGTAAGGTTTAATCTTCTTATGAATCAGTTTGTGTGTTGATAGACTTCCTCTATGATGTGTGTAAAAATCACAATCTGGACAAGGGTAAGGTTCTTTTTCATGGTTTCTTTTGTGTTTTTTCAATGTAGCTCCGTCCCGTGCGGTGAAGTCACATCTTAGACACTTGAATGGCTTTAATTTGTGGATTGTGGAGAGATGACGTTTTAGATGTGCCTTTCGTAGCAGTAGGTGACCGCACAAATGACATCTGAACTCAACCTGCTCCTTGTGTTTGAAAGAGTGGTGCCTCAGCTCTCGGCATGAGTCCGCTTCAAACTCACACTCTGAGCATTGAAATTTACCTTTAAATAACTTTACGTACACATCTCCTGAAAACAGAAATATTAATTTCAAATATTGTTAAAAAAATAATGGCTTCAATGATTCGAAGGACAACATTGGTTGAATGAATTCCGCTGAAGTGAAAATCTATTAATTCACTAACGTACGGGTACGTTATAGGGGGGTCCCCATAAATAATTTGTTATAATTATTATAAATTAAAGGTGAAAATTTTCTTGATACAATATATAAATGACGAGAGGAGCCTATTTTTTGCTTACGCTACAGAAATATGAATTATAAGCAAATATATTTCTAAAACAGTAATAACACCAACAGTGATAACACAATCACGCCGTCTTTCGAATGGGACTTTAAGCGATAGTCCCAAGCCTATACGATGTCAGGTACTCGTTAAAGACCTCTACCCTAGGTGAATAAAAATTTAGATTGTACAAAATTTAGGACTTCCATAGTAGACTAGGACTCATGTTCATCAGAGTGACCAAAGAGCGCTCTGGTAGTAGGCGATATGACCACGCAGTTAAAGCCCTGGCATGAGTCATAATAACTGTATGTATTTATGTTAGCCCAACCGCTGGATAAAATGAATAAATATATATTTTTTAATAATGTTTTTAGTATTTAAAAGTTTTTTTAAATATGCAAAAAGCGTGTGATTTGTTAAAAATTTAATTTTCTGTTCGTTCTAAGTTAGTTATTATGGCTCATGCCCGGGCTTTAACTACGAGATCATATCGTGGGAGTCCTAAATGTTGCCTACCCTAAATTTTTATTCATCTAGGGCAGGGTTCTTTAACGAGTACCTGACATCGTACAGGCTCGGGACCATCGCTTAACGTCCCATCCGAAAGACGGCGTTCTTAAGTTTATTTTACCTCCAAGATAAAATAAACTAAAGTCCTCGGCCGGGTTTCGAACCCACGATCATGAGCTCAGAAGGCCAACACACGTACCATTGAGCTACCGGCACCCTCAAATATGCAAAAAGCATGTGAATTGTTAGACATTTTATTTTCTGTTCGTTCCAAGTTAATTATTATGACTCATGCCCGGGCCTTAACTATGAGGTCATATAGCCCACTACCAGAGCGCTCTTTCGTCATTCTGGTGGACATGAGCCCGACTATTGTGGGAGTCTTAAATTTTGCCGTTCTAAGAAAACCGGTCAAATGCAACGCATTTTGTTGAGAAAAAAAATATACATAAGACAACACAGATTGACAGTAAAAGCTGCTTAGTTTAATTATGTTTTTAGATGACTTGTGACAAAAACAATAGGGTTCCGTCAAGCGAGCTAAATAAAATGTATGCAACTTTTGGTGTTAATCTGAGACCAGATGCCGTTCTGTAGGGCAAGCTAAATAAAATGTATGCAATTTTTGTTGCAATGTGAGACCACAAGCCTGCTGACTCAAAAGAAAAGACCGTCCTGCGCCCGGTCAATAATAATTATTATGGTCACACATTTGATTTTACTAGGCATCTGTTTCATAGTCATTAAGTAACAAATATTGAAAACGTTCAGAAGCGCTGGGCCTAAGCGACTGCCTCACTCGTCTTGCCCTTATACCGGCCTTGCGGGCTCAACGCAGTATGTTCTCTCTGTACCAGTAAATAATTAAAGTATTGAAACACCATGAGAGAAACATATAAAACTTTATTTTTTACTCACTTTTTTTGTTTACAAAAAACACAATATGATTTTTCAAACATCTGACTCCATTAACATTGATTTTCAAAGTTATAACAAAACATTATATAATAATTATTGTTTTTTTTTTTCTCTGTTTATGGCTGTAATACAGGATGAGGTGGGTTCTATCGGTATAATATCTACCGAATAGATCTAAGAGACTTATCAAAGTAATCTAGATGCAGATCATAATGGGATCACTTGATCTCACTTTTCGAGCATAGTGTCAAGCATTTCAAGCGCAGTATGTACGGAGTGAAGTGTTTCCATTAACTTTTGGATTCTCACATCTTGAGCCCGAACTCTAACTTCAAGTACTGTAATCTTTTCAATTTGTATTTTAGTCTCGTTCTTCAGGAATTCAATCTCGGTAGGGAACGGACTGTGATTGGGGTACAGGCTGGGATGTGCGTTATCCATTCCTCCTCCAAACTAAAAAGTATGTTCCTAGAGACACCAAAAGTTCACTACACTTACCAAATGTATCAAAAATCTTCTGGCACAGGTTAACACAAGAAGTTCAACTTGCGCTGCTATCTCTTGAGGAAATGTAAAACTAAACAGTTATTTTGGGTTTCCGCACAAATAAAAATGTCAAATGAAACTAATTCGAAATAGAGCCAATTTTATTACTTCTTTATTTTTGTTGAATGCCTTAAAATATTTCACATAATATTATATGGTGATAACATTACATCTATGGTATTTTATAAAAGAACTATTCTGTACAAGAACATATGTTTGAAAAAGCCTGATTTCTGAAATATACACAACCTTACCACTTACTTGTAAAACGTTTCCTATTATCCACAGTAGTGTTATTATGAAAACCTTTAATTATTTTATTATTTTCTGACATCGTCCTTGCTTTTTTTTAAAATCAATTCGTCTTGAAAAATAACGAACAACCTTCAAATATAAGTTTGTTATGAATGAATTTATAACAATGAATTAACATGTGTTTTGGGTTAGTTTAATTATTATTTATTTTTTTTTTTTTATCAAGGTATAATTTTAGTCGTTAATAGTATTTAGGATTTACACCTAATGTTATACAACTGGGCAGAAAAGACCAGGCTAAAATGTTTGGTAACCATAGCTTATACAGACAGGTTTTAGAATTAAGCCAGCCATTTGAACAATTGAGATTAAATCTAATTAATATAAATCTTAAATGGAACTTAATTGAAAGAAAAAAAGATCTTATATACGTAGAATTAATTTTAGAAGAAAGCAGCATTATATAATGTTTATAAAAATATTTATCTTATATATCCATTTTGGATTGAATATCGAGTTATTTTGATTGATCAGATGGTTGGAAAATTCTGTGGATTATGGTGAATTGTTTATAGATAGTTATTATGACTCATGCCCGGGCCTTAACTACAAGGTCATATCGCCTTCTACCAGAGCGCTTTTTCGTCACTCTGCTGACTACTATGGGAGTCCCAAATTGTATCTACCCTAAATTTTTTCACCTAAAGTAAGGGTCTTTAACGAGTACCTGACATCGTATAGGCTCGGGGCCATCGGCCTTCGATGGGGACGTTAAGTGGCTGTCCCAAACCTGTGAGATTTCAAGTACTCGTTAAAGACTGTAAAAATCTAACAAACTTTCCAGTGCAATATGTAGGAACATTGAGAGACATTTAATTTAATAATTTAGGAGATTTTATGAAATTTTTCAAAATTTTAAACAGTGTAGTTATGTCAGCTTGTCAGCGATATGTCCGAATAGATGCATGCTGAAGTTCAAGGTTAACTAACAAAACTTACATTAATTACTAATAACTGTCTTAGAAAATAGATCTAACTATTCAAAATCAGTCCCACTAACATTCAACTATGAAATAAGCCTATTTGTCGATTTATAAAAATACTGGAAGTTAACCGGCGTTGCACGGTTAGTTAATTTAATTTGTAACTAATGGGTTAAATAAATCAAAAATAATATTATTAATAATTAATGAACAATTTCTCTTCTCCAAATGAAAATTGGTAATAATAGCGAAAGTGAAAAGATCATGTTCCTCCCTATCTCTTATTGGCAAAATCCATGAAAGAATTTAGTAGGAAACTGGAGGAAACAAAGAGAATAGCAATGTTGTTTACAATAGTTGGCTTTCTTTATTTAGTTTTTTTTTTTCTTTTTTAAACTAGTTATATTATTTAAATAATTTCTGGTTTGCTTGGATGATAACATCGCTTTATCTAGTTGCCCAGTGGACCTTCCAATGTTGAAACAACTGTGTCAATAACGACCGGATAAACGAATCTCCTGTTCTCTTTAGTATTGAGCACGTTATTTTACAATAATTCAAACTGGTTAATAATTTAGATTAAAAAAATTGTTGTCAAATCTAAAATAAAATTTGGAAAAAGACTTGTGGCTAGTTATCAGATTCGTTTGCATAAAGTTTAATTTTAATCTGATTTTTTGGGGGGAGAATTACACATAATATTGTCTTTGATTCTTGTTTAGTGAGCGGCAAAAAAGTGTAATAATCATTTATTATGTTCTACTCTAAAAATATGATAATTTATGGCAATATTTTTTATTTATTTATAACTGATAAACCTCATTTCTAGCTTTGAATATTGTTATTGACTGTACACTTTTTATTTTTCTTCATTCCCACTGTTTATACCATTTATTTATTCTAAAATATAATTTATAATGTATAATTATAATAAAGGGTCATAAAATATTTAATAATACATTGTGACATTCACATTAGGGTGAAGCTGTGCAATGAATGGAGCCTACAGACTCCAGATATTAGAAGAGCACCCAGGATGACAAGAAAAGGGAGACTCCAGGAGGATGAGCATGAGGATGTTAAGACAGCTGGCGTTGAATCTTTGCGTAGGCTTCAAGCAATTAGCGTTGCGCTAAATTGTACAGACACAATTGTATAAAAACCTTAAATACTGATATGGCTGAAGGGAATACTGAGCAGTATATAATTATTTAAGTTATAACCTGTTTATTTTATTGTTTTAGTATCCAGTTCAAATCAGTATTCGTTGAGAAGATAACTGAGTTATGTATTGTACAATTAAATTAGCGATCATTGTTAACCTGTTTATCGTTCAAAATCCTAACAAAATCTTCCTATAGTATGGAAATCTCAAATAAACTGAATTGAGTTATTCAACATCCTAAGTTTGGCATGACAAGCAACGTCTGTAAATATTCTTCTTTTGCCTAACCCACCAAGCCGGCTTTGAAGAAAGAAAAAAATTTTAAAAAAGCTACTTTGTAAGAAGAGACTATAGGTTTTATCTTGATAACAAAAACTGAAGAGGTTAGTGGGAAAACAAAACATGTTTATTATTATGGAACTATTGTCTATATATGAGTATAAAACAAAACTTTGCAACAAAGGAAAAGTAGTTTTGGCAATAAGAAATATTAGAGAATTTTAAACATATAATCATAATATGGGGTCTTCCACTTCACAAATATTTTAAATCAGGCGGCAATGATAATATTTTGGTAATAGGGGCTTAGCCCGTGCTGGCTTGAGTCACCAACCCAACCTGAAATTCAAAAAGGAACATTTTTTGTGAGAATCAATTTTTCGATAGGAATAATGGTTTTAGCGTAAATCAAGCAAACGTCTAAAAAAATGTGTTTCGAGATGTAATTTTAAGACGGTCTTCGGCAAATATTTCAGAATCGGGCTTTTGAATACAAAATGTGCATTTCAGTTTTCTCTACATCTTGTATTTGAAGATATTTTTGATTAGGTTAAAAATATAAGCAGTATATTGTAAAATGTATTTAGGTCCCGACGTAAAGTTGTCTTGTTTTTGTCTGATTTTTGCCAAAATATAATCAGATCATTGCTACAATCGTTTCTGAGTTGAAGCGCACGCAAAGTGCCGATCAAAAACACACAGACAGACATCGCGAAAATGGTCAAAACGATTTCAGGGGATCTTGAAACTTGGAATTTTGTTGAAAACTCGATCTCCGATTTCTGCACGATTACAATACTTTCTTATATAGGTATGATAAGAAAGTGGTGTTCTTATACTAATCACGCTTACAGATCACTCTATCCCCTCCTCCATCTCAAAATCATTTTGAGAACTGGCGTTACTGGATATATGAATGTATTGAGTTGACGTCAGCGGTATTTTTTTGTTTCACTGTACACCGTAATTCTGAGAGTGACTTTCTTATACCCAGTAATGCCAGTAAGAAATGATTTTGAGAAGTGGGAGGGAGAGTATTCGAGGTAGAGTCTTTGAGGCGCTATAACTTTTGTCATTTTTATTTTATCATAAATCTAAGAATTATTATTAGCGATTGAAAATTTAATAAGGAACATTTTTGGTAGGAACCAATTTTTCGAAAGAACTATCGGCTCTCGGATAAATCAAGGAAACGTCTAAAAATTTGTATTTCAAAACTAAACATTTCAGGACGGTTTTCGGCATGTATCACGAAAATAAAATATGTCCGGACAAATTAAATATATCTTTCAGTTTTTTCTACAACCTTTACTTGAAATTGTTTTTGATTAGTTCATAAAGATAAGCACTATCTTGTAAAATATACTTAGGCCCCAAAGTGAATTGATCTTAAATTTTATCCGATCTCGGCCAATAACTAATCAGATGGCACATGTGACCTCTTCATTCCAAATTTCAAGTTCATAGCTACAATCAGTTTTGCGGTAGAGAGCTCACAACTTCCCAATCACACACACACACACGCACAGACAGATAAAGACGTTGTCTTCAGGGGTCCTTGAAACATGAAAATCCGTTGAAATCTCGATCTCGAATATTTGCCCGATTACAATACTTCCTTATACTATAGATAGAAGAAAGTAATAAATAATCATAATAATAATCGAATGTGTTTACTAGGGACTACTCGTATTGAGTTGGGAAGTAAAAGTGGGTTGACCAGCGTAAATTTGAGGAAAAAAAGTGAGGTAGGGAAAGGAAATGGGAATGTTGGGTGTGGCTGGCCTACATTTAGCGGGGCAATGTCTCTGTCTCAGGAATAGTGGTGTATATGTGAAAGCTCCAAACTGTGGGCATCATTTCTACCGTGTCACGAGATATATATAAAACTCATTTATCCGTGATGCAAGAGAGGCAGCCGCCTCAGGACCCCGAGCGCAGGGGCCCCCGTTCGATCAAAAAAATTAAACAGCAATAAATTGGAAAAAGGGAGAAAAAAACAACAAGAGTTTAACAAATTATAAAATTGTTCACATTTATTTATATTTAGAATGTTCTGATGTAGGTTAGGTTAGGTTTTATTACTCATGCCCGGGCTTTAACTACGAGGTCATATCGCCTACTACCAGAGCACTCTTTCGTCATTCGGGTGGACATGAGCCCGACTTTACTGTGGGAGTCCTACATTTTGCCTACCCTAAATTTTTATTCACTTAGGTTAGGGGTCTTCAACGAGTACCTGACATCGTACAGGCTCGTGACCATCGCTTAACGTCCCATCCGAAGGACGGCGTGCTTAAGTTTATTTTACTTTCCAGATAAAATAAACTAAGGGCCTCGGTCGGGTTACGAACCCACGTTCTTGAGCTCAGAAGGCAAGCACGCATACCACTGAGCTACCGGCGCCCTCTGTTCTGGTGTATTATATAAATTATTAAAAATAAGGTTGAGGATAATCTTGAAAAAATAATTCAAGGGCCCCGGATGACGTCTGCCTCTCAGGGTCCCGAAAGTCTTAAAAAAAAGCATTTATATATATATATATATATCTATTTTGACTATTGGAAATTTCATAACGAACACTTTTTGTGAGGTTCAATTTTTTCATTGGACTTACGTTTTTCGCATAAATCAATTAAGCGTCTAAAAAAATGGTGTCCGAGTTATTTTAAGGTTGTTTTTTTGTCAGTTTGCGAATAAGTGGGCGCCTTTCAAAACTTTTTTTTTAATTTACTTCCAATTTTTCTAGTTTATCACTTATTATTATACGATTTATTTAGCACTAATCATTAGGAAATTATGAGAAGAAAAATGTTTATTATGTAATTTCAAATGGTGTCAATGTCATTTCGTAATGCAAATTATTTCTAAAAATAATAAATGGTAATATTTTGTATAATATTGATATTTACAGTGCCGAATCTAACCTCAGAAGTTTCTAAGTTGTAGTTTATTACAGAATCTGATGATAGTGTAATGCCGAAACCGGTACTTTATGTATACATTTTTTTTTTTTATACGCCGATACGCTAATAAGCTCCGCCATGCGTCTCCTAGCAGCCCAGTACACTGCCGATGTTTTCGTCGTAGTGCAGTCTTCTCTAAACGTAGTTCTGACGTCCTGGAAAGCATGGCACACGTCAAGATGCTGCTCTGTCTCTCCCTCACAAAGGACGCAGTAGGGGTTGTCCGCTACTCCGATCCGGTGAAGTTGTCGCTGAAGATAATCGTGTCCGGTCAGCAGTCGGAAGCAGGCCACAGAGTTTCCTCGAGGTAGGTCTGGTGGCTGTCCCCCAACATCCGCCACTGTTTTCCCTCAGCTTTCATGGAGTGCTATGGAAGCCGTAGTCAGGGTGTCCAGTTTGTTTCATGAGGGAGACAGCCTTAATTAGCCAGCTGGTCCGCCTCCTCATTCCCACGGACACCGCAACGTCCTGGGATCCACTGCAGTACAACCGTTGAGCCTCGATTCATCAGCCGGTCTATCGCTTTTCGGCACTTCAGGACATCCGGATATTCGTCGCCTCCCGGTTTAAGGCTAGCATAGCTGCATGTGAGTCCACTTAGATAACGATTTGGTTACCTGCCCTGGTTTGTATGGTCTCAAGAGCCAATAACATGGCCTTCACATCACCATCCAACATTTTTTTGTGGAATAGATAATATTTCAAAAAAGAAGTTTGTTTTATTTATTTATTACAAGTTTCCACAATATGTCCGCGTTGCTCAAATTAGAAGTTGTTTTTATTAAGGCTGTACTCTCCCAAATTCAGTATGAAGGCTACTCAAGTCAAGTTGAATGACATGGAACATTTTCAAATTGGAGAACCGAAAATGTACCAATTGTATCAACAATATTAATTATTGGTAGAAGTTCATTGAACCAAACTTGCCAGAACCATGGTTAATTTTTCCATTGGAATTGTGTATCCTTGGAAAATTCTAGTTGTAGAAAACGATAAACAATATTATCATAACTTTTCATTTATTTCTGCTTTCTATATTTGGAAATGGTCTGAAGGCTCAAGTTCCGACCTTGACATTTGATACTTATTCACAATTTTCCTAAAAAGGAATATTCAAACATTTGATTTATACACAATTAGAAAATTAAAATAAATTGTGTTTGTTATTTGGTTTGAACGTGCTAGGGCAGCAAAGGAAGGGCTGATTGGAAACCAAAAGGCTGGCTATAGGTTGCCACCCTAAACTACCAGCGATACCATTTTTACTACATTTAAATTATAATAAAACAAGCTCTAGTTCCTAGTAATCTGAAAAGTAGAAACTTTCTGGCGATTTCGTGACTTTCACTGATAACAGTATTTTTATGTTTCTAAAAAATCCGTATTGTATTTTTATTCCGCCAGCTATACTAAGTATAAGGGAAATTATGTAATCGGACAGAAATTCGATGTTATGTTTTCTCTGGAATTTCACGTTTTTCGACAGCCTGATTACAAAAGTGAAAAAAAAAATTCTGTCATTCCTGGAACCTTGATACGTACACGACTGACACGGCATCTCCTGATAGAATGGATATTAAAATATATATTAGTTAAAATATAATAATAAATAAATTGTGACAGTTATTAGGGAGTTTATGTTGAGTTGAAATCAATCGGCTGAAAATCATTAGGTGTTGTCCTTATGGATCAACATATGAAATTTCTAGTTACATTCAGTACATCGGCAGTTTTTAAGCTTCTTGAGTTAAGCTCTTCTCTAATATTAAGTTGTGTCTGGTATGAGAGATTTTTTAGTCGTCCCCTTCAACATTCCTTTCAGAGGAACAAAAAACTGAGGGCCTCTCGATGGGTGAATGGTTAGGGTCTCTAGCTACTGTTCTGCTACGTAACATATTACAGCCCTCTCACGTTTCCAGAACATAACGTTATATTAAAAAATTTTAAGTGGTAAAAATATATATTTTTTTAATGTATCCATGAGGCATTATACAATTTTTTGTGCTTGCTATAACCAAAAGACTTTTTAAAGTTACATTAAACAGATGTTTACTTTTTGTATGGTTCCTTTGGTTAGTTAGTTTTTTATGACTCATGCCCGGGCCTTAACTACAAGGTCATATCGCCTACTAACAGAGCGCTCCTTCGTCACTCTGGACATGAGCCCGACTCTACTATAAGAGTCCTAAGGTTTTTATTCACCTAGGGTAGGGGGTCTTTATAGTGTACCGGACATCGTACAAGTACAGGACCATCGCTTAACCTCCCATCTGAAGGAAGGCGTGTTTAAGTTTATTTTACCTCTTATAAAGAAAATAAACTAAAGGCCTTGGCCGGGTTTCGAACCCGCGATCTACCGGCGCCTTCGGTTCCGTTGGTAAAGAGCATACAATTTATTTATTTTATTTACAAATTTAGAACGACGTCTCATTTGTCATTTGTAATTGTGATGTTGAGCAGTGGCAAGTGTGTGGCTGTACTGCTGAGGTACGTGACTGAAGAGGAGTCCAGGCTAGTCCTGGAGCAGGTCCCTCTGCCACGCCCACTTGAGACGTCGTGGCGAACATACAATTAAGCCCAGTGCTGGATTACCCAGTAGGCCGGACTAGGCCATGGCCTGGGGCCCCCGTAAAAATCGAAAATGGATTTAAAAAAAAAGTTTATTCCGAAAAGGAAAGATTTCAAATTTGGTTTATTTTTATTCTGACGATTTGCAAGATTTTTATCACGAACTAAAACAGTTTCACACTTATGTTAAATCGAAATTTCCATCAAAACCCCAGTTCACTCATTCTGAACTTTATGAAATTTTGATTCTAGATAATCTTGCAACTGTTTTTCCAAACGTTGAAATTGCTCTTCGCATTTTTTTAACGCTCATGATAACAACAGTTCTGCAGAGCGCTCTTTTTCAAAATTAAAACGAATCAAAAGCAAGCAAAGAAGCATTATGCATCAAAAACGATTAGACATGCTGAGTTTGATGTTCATTGAATCAGATGTTCTTCGTCAAATTGATTTTGAAGACATCATCAATGATTTTAGCGACCTCGCGTCAACCACTCAAAAAGAATATATACTTTAACAAAAAATAAAATTTATTTCATGTTTATACCTTAGAAATAATATAAATCCATTGTTAAATGCATAAATAAACATTTTATTGCAGTTTGTAAAAAAAGGGAGGCCCCAAAAATTCTAAGGGCCTAGGGCCTCCTATTCGCTTAATCCGGCACTGATTAAGCCCATATATAGACGTCAAAATATATCTCATATAAGGTAAATAACAAACAAATTTATTTGATAAATTGGTGCAAAACTAAAATTGAGTAAAGAAATAAAATACGAAAAAAAAAAAAAAAAAAAATCTCAATTATCCAAACTTATATAGATAGATGTTCTTCAGAGAATATTATGAATTAAAATAGGGAAATAAATGTAAGCAGTCATAGTGATTAAGAGAATAATGAAGAGTAATAATATCAACTACAGACAAAAAATAAATTAACTGAATAAATGATAATAATATGACAATGAGAATAAATAAAATAAATATGGAATGGGAATGCAAGTGATGAATATAAATATTTACATATATGAAAATGGTGCTGATTATATTATAGAAAATATTGAATATATCATAATTATTATGAGCCAGAAGTAAGATACGGGAGTTGTATCTATGATGACACTCTGAGCCAGAAAGTGGCTTCTGGGAGAGTAGATAGGACAGGATATTAGCAGGAAGTACACGTCTTCCAGTTCGTTTTTATTATAGATTGTACATGGAAGGTAGTAGAAGTTGAAGAATGGCAAGTATCTTTAGCGAAAAAGAATGTATTTATAATTGTGGGCTACCCGGCGTTGCTCTGCCGGCCCCCTAGTAACTTTAAGTAGGTTAGTATTTTTTAGTGGGTTATTTGCCCGGTTAGTAACTCTTTATAAGGATGCTATAAAATTTTATGAATATCTGATCAAGCGTTCTAGAGCCAGCAGTAATTATGTTTCGGGTCCCCACAACCCCTCTCCCGATCGCTATTTTGAGATGTCTTATAGCCTAGCCTTTATTGTATTTTGGACGATCCTTGAAACGCCCTGCAAATTTAGTGAATATATGTTCAGCCGTTTTCTCTTGAAGCTCAAACATACATACATATATACTATATATAGGATATATAGGCTTAGAGATCATCAGTTCAATTTATAACTATATATTATATAGTTATAAATTGAACTGATGATCTCTAAGCCTTTTATATAACAGGAGATGGATTTTTGATTAAAACCAAAAACTTATTCCGACCCTGTACAGACAAAACTTTAATTTACATACACATAAATATTTTCGGCGTATCCCGCTAACGATCGTTGAAAAAAAAAAGTGTTTCATATAAAATCTTTTCAGTTTTCTAAAACAAGTTTTATCTAAAATTATTTTGGATTTGGTCATAAATATAAATGCCATTATGTAGAATTTTCTTAGGTCCCAAGTAAAATAGTCTCAATTTTCTTTCGATTTCTGCCAAAATCTAATTGATCTAAATTAGCACAGTATTCCAAATTTCAAGTTCATAGCTACAATCGAGAGCTCTCACAAAATTCCAACATATTCAGGTAACTTGAAACGTGACAACCCATTGAAAATTCTTTTCTTTCGCACGAATGCATTTATTTATTAAGGGAAACATATTTATTAATCTTTTCGTGCCCATCATTAGTGTCTTCTATTAATTAAAAATGTCATAAGAATAATCGTAATATGAATGGAGATGTAGACAGGTAAAACTACTGAAAGTTGACTTTTAACATTCACCGTAAAATAATTGTTGGCTTCGACACTAAATAAAATCATATCTCGTTTTCTGTGGCGGCGGCGGGCGGGGGGGAGGGGGAGGGGAGTACTGGATGGGATTGCCGGTTGCCGATGATACCCGATCTCCTCCGAAGATGGTGGGAGCCCCGATTTTCACAGCACCGCTTGCATTGTCGTCCGAACCTTGGCACTGTAGTCATGTCTTCACTCCTTCTCGTTGTCCTTCTCTCTGCTGTGGCTGCTCTGGCCCAAGACCAGGTATTTACTAGTCATATATTATATAAATATTATGCATATAACATATATGTAAGAAGAATCATTAATTCATAAGTGAAAATCTTATCGGACAAAGTCCCATGAAACTAGAATATATGAAATATTTAAAATTAGTAAAAAAACATTTTCACTGTATTACATTGTTTATTATTCTTTAATTATAATAACAATATGCACTATTATTATTATATGATGTTAATCACAGTTTTGTCTTTCCCGCTAAGAGTTGCCTGCCGAACCACCCATTTAAGTTACTCAATGCGCCTCTTTTGAGTCTCCACCTACAAATTACATTTTGTGAAAATAGATCTATATTAAAAATAAATTCTTAAATAGAAATATATTTTTATAATCTAAATGATTATATTGGTCTGATGTTTTTTGTTATCATTATATTATAAAGTATTAGACTGTGTCCATAAAAGGTTATCAGAAGTACCTTTGCACTTTATCTAAAAAACATAGGATCAATGTGTATTATCTTTTGTGTTTTAGACTTATTCAGTTATTTATTTTTTTAAGTACGAAGTATATCATCGGATACATAATATGCTTGAATTGCATACTAGTACGTTTTTCTTTAATATTTTTTTACTGAGGGGGCAATGATTTATGAAGATGAATTCTTAATTGTGATAGATAAACTTTGCTGTTGCAAGCAGTTGTTAGATATTTTTAGTATTTTTTGGAACAACCTTTGTAGTGGTCCAGAGTAGAGAAAATGTATCACCCATCCGGACTAAAATGACTCAATGACCATGGAGATTTGGGAGGAATATGTCTCGGATAATAAATAATTTTATAAAATTATTTCGGATAATAAAAATAATTTTCCAAAAATTTTATTTTACTTTCCCAGAAAGACGAAGTATAGGGGAAGTTATATAATCGGTCAGATATTCGATGTTGAATTTTCACTGAAATTTCATATTTTTCGACCTCCTGATCCCAAAAATGAAGAATCAAGTCCTGTCTGTGTGTCTGTGAACCCGATAACTCCCTATAGAATGAATGTATCCACAAACCCATAAAGACTACACATTGATTTTCAGTCAAATCGGCCAAAGGGAAGGGGGTTTAACACAAAAATTCTAATAATTGCCGATCTTATGTATATATCGATATGAAAACTCAAAACGTCATAAGGAGGACATCTATTAATTTTCCGCGAATTGGGCCGAAAGCAAGGAGTGGTTCAGAGGAGGGAGCACCGCAGACATTCATTAATATGGGTTATAACATTTATTAAAGGAGAAAAATGTGGTCGGTGAATCACCGGCGAATTAATCGACGTTTTCCTTCTGAAATCATTTGTTTTTGAAAATCAATAGGTGTTTTACTTAGGGGCTTTTAAATCATGAATAAACTTCATTTTGGTATATTCATTTGTTATTAAGGCTTTTGAGTTGGGCCTCTCCTCTGATCCCACACTTCCCTTCGGTCGATTTGGCTGAAAATTGATAAGTATCGTCCTTATGGGTTTTTGTACCATGTATAATTTCTTTTCGTGGCATTAATTGTGGTTTCTGTGTTGCGCCCCTCTTCTCTTCCCCCACTCCCCTTCAACCGATTTGGCTAAAAATCAACAGGTGTCGTCCTTATGCGGTTCTGAATACACATATAAAGTTTTGTATCGATAGATTCATTCTATTGGGAGTTACCGTGTTTACAGACAGGAACTTTTTTTTTTGGGGGGGGGGGGGGGGGACTTTAAATTGTGGTGCGAATTTGTGACGATTACATAATTTCTCCTGTACTTCGTATAGTTGGAAAAGTTGATAATAAACAGAATTAAATGATTTAAAAGATTATTCTTATAAGATTGTTGGTTGATAGATTAATTTTGGTTCCAAAATCCAGGGACAGTGAATATTCATTTGGGGGGGAGGGGAGGGGTTAGTAGGTCCTATGTGTGGAGGGGGAAACAGGTTTGGTCCTCCACAGCTCGTCATTAACATACGTACCGTCCCTCCTCGCTCCCACCTATGGTCCATCCCATTGGAGACCTTCCTATTAGTCATTGCGGAAACGGCTATATCCCAGTAGGACAACTAGGATTTTTTGAAAGAGGTCATCAAATATTCGGTTCAGGCTTAAAGAAGAATTTTCTTTAAAGGTTGAAGTCATATATCACAAATAGGTTTTTACTCACATGGGATAAAAAAAAAAGTAATTATTTTTATGGTTTTTGCTTAAGGCGGTAAAAAACAAACATATGGGTACACACATTCACATATCACTGCTGAAATTTAATAGGTAATGTCTTCAGGGGGCTTTGACTTTAAATATGACATTTATTTCATGTTGATGCATTAACAAGGCACTAATGGGGGGGGAGGGGGGGGGGGGATATCCAGTCGAGCCCCCTCTCACCCTCCTTTTTCCCGATTCCGCTGAATATCGATGTATGTCGTCCATAAGGACGTTTGATATTTGATATATATATTTGAGTCCATAAGGGGTTTTGAATTTACATACCGTAACTAGGGGTTACTTTACTCCGCTTTTCCATAAAATTCACGTTAAACGATGGTCCCGAGCCTGTACGATGTCAGGTACTCGTTAAAGACCCCTGCCCTAGGTGAATAAAAATTTAGGGTAGGCAAAATTTAGGACTCCCACAGTAGAGTCAGGCTCATGTCCACCAGAGTGACGAATCTGGTAGTAGGCCGATATGACCTCGTAGTTAAAGCCCGGGCATGAGTCATAAAACCTAACCTAACCTAACCATAAAATTCACCTTTCATCAAGATTTTAAGTACCAATCAGTCTTCATAAATTAATGTTTTTGTTATTAAATATTCTTTTTTACTACGATTTACTATGTTTTTTTAAAAATTTTTTTGTAAGTGGCGTAAGGTTAACTTCGGGGGTGGGATATTTTACCCCTCTTGTAAATATGACTAATTTCTCACAGGAAAAAAGCCTGGAGTAAAGTAGGAAATCTCATATTCGAATTTTACACCATCGACAATAACTACCATATTTTTTTTCTATTTTTTCCCTATGAAAAAAATTACATTTTTCTCCAAAAAAAAAAAAAAAATCAAATATTCTTTCAAGTCATATTTTTTTGGAAAGGTATGAGGTTTGATCAATCAAAACTTTTTTTTTTTTTTTTGCAGTGGCGTAATGTTACCTCCCAAGGTGTAAAGTAACCCCTAGTTACGGTATGAAATTTCGTGTCGATACATTCTTACTACATTTATTCAAGGCTTATAGTAGAATTTTCTTTAAAGGTTGACGTCGAATATCACAAATAGGTTTTTATTCACATGAGGTAAACAAAGGTAATTATTTGTATGGTTTTTGCTTTAGGCGGTAAAAAAACAAACATATGTACACACATACAATATCGCGCGAAAAACAATACCCTCCTCAGTAATCGGAAGATAAAAAACTCGATAGCACCCTCATACTAAATTTTGTGTCGATACTTCCACAACATCTGCAGTTATTGGGATTTGTGAGTTGGCCTTCTTTTTTTTGGCTGAATATCAGTAGGGGTTCTGCGTATATATATTAGAAAAATCCACAAAGAATTTCTGATATAATTACATAATTGCCCCTATATTTTGTATAGCTAGCGGAGTAAAACTAAGAACTGCCGATACAATGAATATATCGGCATGAAATTTTATCTGAGCCAGACTGGTGGAACCAGAACCAGACCAAACATCCAATCAAATTGATTTTCAGTCAATGAGGAAAGTGTGAAAAATTATTTGATTACTAATAATTGAGCTGGAGAAGTTCATTGCCTACGATTCTCCCAAAGCTTTTTCTGACCCAAATTTCGTTGAGAATGGTTTCGCATTACCTCCAATACACTATTTTTTTCAAACTTTTTAGTTAGGTCGATTATGCATAAATCTACTAGGTACCTCAAAGAGTGCCGATATATTGATCAGAATTCATTGAAAATTCGCTTACATTTCTTTTATTTATGTGTAAACAGTCACTTCTATCGCAAACATGTTTATTAACGAAAATGCTATCTGTTGATAACTTCCATTTATAACCGGTAATGGTAAATAGTATTTTTCAACCTCACAATGTAAACTTTCACTTCTTATCAAGTTTCTGGAAATAAATATAAAAGTTCAGCGAAATATTTATCAAGCCCAGAACATCAAACATAACACGTTTGATTATATTAAAACATTGATAAAAAAAAAATTTATCGTTCTGATTTCTGAGAAGTTGCAGGTTTTTTTAGATTAGATTTTTATGAATGAGGTTAAAAGACGGAAACTGTTCTTGAATAGAGAGAAAAAAAAGTCATTATTCAAAATAGTTATGTATAAAGAATCTGTTATTTTTACTTCTTGAATTATTTTCCTCCATACTATTTCTTAGAAATATATTTATTACATATTAATTATAATTAATATGTAATATTTATTTAAATAATAATTTAAATTATAATTGTTAAAAGACAGCATTGCTTCTCTTCCTTTTTACTCTAGTTGGAGAAAGTAGGAAACGTAAACAATAATGTAGGAAAAATTAATCAAAGTACAGTTCAGCTTCTAATTAAAAAAAAAAGTAGTCGGTTAATCACCGACAATGTACTTCCCCAGAAGAAATTAATCAATTAACTTTTCGCTCCCAGTCCAAAACTAGTCGACCATTTGCGCTAATAATCAACAGTTGACTTACACAGGAGTTCCTAAATCCTCACACTAAATCTTGTGTGGGTAAATTCATTAGATCGGCAGCTATTAGCAGCCCCCCTCTGTGTACATCTAGGGACCTAAGCATTCAATGCTTTTATCCATATCCTGTTAGCTCTACTAAGGGAGTGCCCAGACTCAATTAGCATAGAAGTACCTGCACTGCTCGGGGCCACAATTTAACGTCCTCTCTAGAGAGGACGGCTTGTTCAAGGTTTTGTTATTCTCCAGATAAAAACTAAGGATCTTAGCCGGGTTTGAACCCGCGATCTTGAGCTCAGCAAGCTACCCCTGATGTTCTGGCGCCCTAAACACCCCCTTAACATGCATTTTTATTTTAAAAAAGTGTTTTTCAAGACAAACTTGGTGGTCGGCTCTATTTTTCTCCATAATCGCAAATATATATATATATATATATTTTTTTTTTATTCATTGAAAGCACCTTTAATTTTATAACAAACACAAAAATATATTTTTTTAAATATCGCCATTATTTTGGAAGCTATGGTTGTTCGAAGTTAGTTTTCAGTTTTAGTCAGTAATATAAAAATATATTTTTTCATCTTCTAACGTAAAGAAATCAGAACGGGTTGACTTTTCTTACTAGCTTCCGAAACCTATGGCGACATTTAAACAATTATTTTCGCATAGGTTTTACAATTAAAGGTACCATGAAATGATAAAAGAAAATGTATATGATAAGATTGGAAAAGCAAAAGTTAGAGCTTTACCGATTATATGAAGAAATTTATAAAGAAAAACTTGAAATCTATAAGAAAACGCTATCGTAATATACTATAGCTACTTAATGTAATATATTTCATTTTATGTAATTATTAAATATATATTTATTAATTACACGTACGTCGTAGCCTGTGGAACCTTCCTTATGAGCTGATCCTTCTCTGTAATATATTTATCATTTCCTTGTCGTGAATCATAGCTTTATCCTCTACTAGTATTATACAGGAAATGCACACTTTAATGATTATTGTGTCTTTAGTGTTTGTATAACAATTTGCAAGATAAAAAAATACTAGTATCTATTCTTGGGGCATAGTTTTTCCATGCAAAATAATATTCTAAACTATATTAATCAATCGTATATATTATAAGATTATAATAATATATAATATATCCTTGTAACTGAAGTTTGCTGCACCTGGCTCCGTATGTTCCACCTGACAAGAAAAATGCACTAAAGCATTATTCGGATGCACGCTTCAATTATACAATTAGGGATTAGAAAGTCAGAGTTAATCATACGTCTGTATTGCATTGAGCAAACATAAATTAGAAAATTGTTATTGCATAAAGGCAATTATATGCTGAGACAAAGAGCAAGTCGGTCTCTGTTGCAGCTTTGACTGAAAGGCAGTATTATGTCTTATAAAGGAAGTTCGAATTCACGTATTGAATGTCGTTTTTTTTTTTTACTTCGACACGATACAGAGTATAGGGGAAGTTATGTATTCGGTTGGAAAGAATTTGAGTTTTCACAGGAATTTCGTGTTCCGACACCCTGTCTAATCTGTTTTTGTGTAAACACGATAACTTCCAATAGAATGAATGTATTGACACGAAATTTTATGTGTCCAGAAAGGTCGACACTTATTGATTTTCAGCCAAATCGGCCAAAGGAACGGAAGGAGGCTTAACTAAAACTTTAATAACTTCCATTGTAATGAATGTTTTCGAATCCTTCCGCGGGCCGCATCGTGCTGCACTGCGGGCCCCCGCGTGCTGCACTGCGGGCCCCCGGGATGCAGTTTGACTCCCTCTTAGAGTGCACCAGTGTACAGCCGTTAATATTCATGCAATAGTTTTTTTTCTTTCGATATAATATTTATTAATCTAAAAATTAATCATCGTCAGATTTTTTTCGTCTGTGTTGATTGTTAGGAATTAGGGGAATCAATTGTACTTATTTGTTGAAGTCTACTTACTTATTTTGACAAGACTTTTCAAAAAAATAAAGAGAATGCAAATGTGCATCAGCATTTAAATAAAGATAATAGTTTTTGTGCTATATTGTTGTCAAGCATGGCCTTCAGCTCTAACAAATTCATTGAACCACCGCTAACAACATTCATTAGGCAGAAAAGTCCTTCAAATTATGGTATTTTTTATTTTAATATGACGAAAGTCCTGCGTCTAATTAGAAAATGAGGTGACGTATTTTGGTTTCAAAATTAAATTTGCATATTTATAAAAAGTAGATGGATTACACGAAGATTTGGACATAAGAAGTAAAAAGTAGGTCATAGTTCTTATGTTTTGACAAATGTTTTTTTTCTTTTAAATTAAATAATCTACTTATGTACTGTATGTATTTATTAAAAATTGTACGTTTATTTGTGACTTATGCCCGGGTTTTAACTATAGGTCATATCGCCTGCTACCAGAGCGAATCTACTTTGCGACTCTTGAATATTGTCTGTTCCAATACTAATGGGATGGGATAGGGACTTAAATGAATACCTGAAATCGCACAGGCTCCGACCGCCATTTAACGTCCCCTCCGAAGGACGTTGATGCTCAAAATGTTTTTTTCTATTTCTGTGCTACTGTGCTAATTTGTACGTGATATACCGCGTGAATGTCATATGTCGGAATAATCTTTTTAAAATTTTGAATAATGTACCTATAGAATAGAATAATTTTTAATGATTTATAAATTTAATCTTATAGCAAAAAGTTATTGTTGGAGAACCGGTGCGTTTCACTTTCACGATGACTTTGTCTTAACAGATTATTATTATTATTTATCAGACTGACTAGAATTAAAATTCACAATTAGTTGAAATGTATTAATATATAATTTATTCGGACCCCGGACAGAACTTTCCACCGGCTTACTGGAAGTCACCGGCTTAGACACCGACATACACACGGCCCAATAAGGATTATTTTTCATTTATTGTTCAGAATGTTCTGAAACGGATTTTGACAAAATTTGAGGGGGTGATAATAAAGTACCAATAAGTCTGAGTTTTTTCTTGTCTTGAGGTTTATAGGGACGAAAAAACCCTCATGCAGTGCTTGAGACCCTTTACTATGGGGTTAACCCACGGTACAAGCTTGGCACAGACTTACATTGACGGGGGGCCGCCTTGCGAGTACGTCTGTTATTTTGTCGGAATGCTTAGAAAAACTGAGGTAACTTTTTGAATTACGTCAAAATAAGGACCCAATAAGAAGATCCCTGGCTCACAGCCCATTACGTCGGTGTTGACAAGTGTGTTAATACTCGTTAAAGACCCCTAACCTAGGTGAATAAATATTTAGGATAGGCACAATTTAGGATTCCCATAGTAGTCAGGCTCATGTCCACCAGAGTGAAGAAAGAGCGCTCTGGTAGTAGGCGATATGACCTTGTAGATAAAGCCCGGGGATGAGTCATAATAACTAACTATAAGGAATAATTGCAGGTTCAAATAGATTAGAGGCAAATTGCATTTAAACAACTGGAAGGGGGCGAATTGTGGGGAGAGTATGGTCGAGTTGTTCCTCTACTGTGGTACAAATTATAGATAATATAATCTTTTATATATTAGCACTGTAAGAAACAATTAGTTTATATGATGGTGACTCAATGAAAAGCTTCTTCAGATTACAGTACATTGTTTTACAACATACTATATAGAAATATTTCGCAAGGAGTCTGTCGCAATGGGAAAAAAACCTAACTAGCGAGTTAGTCGTTTGCAAACGAGGTCAGCTTTCTAGTGAAGGCTCCTCTGGCTGTTCCTTGCCAAGTCAGTTCTCCATATTGATAGATTTGATTGCATTAGCTCTATGAATACGGAGCAATGTTTTGTCTATTGGATAGGCGCCGGTTTGCATACAAATGACATAGTTCCTTTTATGTACACTCAATCGGATAAACCGTGTCTGGGAGGTAAAATAAACTTAAGCACGCCGTCCTTCGGATGGGACGTTAAGCGATGGTCCCGAGCCTGTACGATGTCAGGTACTCGTTAAAGACCCCTACCCTAGGTGAATAAAAAATTTAGGGTAGGCAAAATTTAGGACTCCCACAGTAGAGTCGGGCTCATGTCCACCAGAGTGACGAAAGAGCGCTCCGGTAGTAGGCGATATGACCTCGTAGTTAAAGCCCGGGCATGAGTCATAAAACCTAACCTAACCATACTAAATTTTGTGAAGAGGAGGGAGGATTTAGAGAGTGGCCATTTCGTAGATGCCTTGCCCACTACCAACTTTTCCGTCGTAAAATAATTTCAAATATCACAAATAATTTTCAAGTTGGGGAAGTACATTAGTGATTCACCAATGATTTCTTTTTGGGTTGTTTGTTACCCGTTGACTTTGAGTTACCCAACTTCAGTCACATGGGGACAGATTCACCTCATAACCTCGATATAATGGTTCTGCTTTGCGGTCTCCAACCTATGGAGCTCTCAACTAAAACAATATTTGGCTTGGTGGCTCACCCAGCCTGCCCTGGGATGCTGGTTTAGCAGAACCGGTCCCCCTCTCCGTTACCTGGTCCTTTGTCCTAGTGCTTTGTGACCCCCTCGTGACGTCAGTCTTCACATCAACCACCTCTTTCTACTACTCTCGTGACGTAGCCACCAACCAAATGAAGTTCTAACATCGCAGTCAACAAATTCTAATGATAATATCCGTATATTGGACTTACATCTTGCACCACCAATGGAATAAAAACCTAAGTGGCCTTTTTTGATATAATGTTGGCAAAAGTGTTTAAATTAAATGTTCTTTCGATTACAAAAACGTCGTAATTATATCTTCAGAGGGCGCCAGTAGTTCAGAGCCTATTGTGGTTTCGAAACACGGTGGTTTTTATCTGGGGGGTAAAAACCTTGACCACGCCGTAAGCGATGGTCCCGAGCCTGTGCGATGTCAGGTACTCAGATACCCTATCCTAGGTAACTAAACCTGGGTAGGCAAAATTTAGGACTCCCACATTAGAGCTAACAGAGAATGGATAAGAGCTTTAAATATTTAGGTCCCTAGGTGTACACAGCAGCCCTTCCAATATATTTATCTAAATATACCTTCACAGCAATACGCTAGAGTTCGTTAACGTCAATTTTCCACTGAGTGAGTTTCTAAGAAGAAAAAATGACAGGTGTTTCGTTTTAAGATGCAGTCATAAGTGTTATGTAACTTAAGATGTCATTAAAAATAAGTTCTACAAACTAAAAAGAAAAAGACAAAAACGTTTTTTCATTATAATACAGAAATAGTTGAATAATAAAATGTCCCTTAACTTGATTCATGTAATTATTGATTTTACAGCGATGTATAAACACAATTGTATAAATTAAAAATTATAATAAAACATTGGAAATGTAACTAAAATATATATTGTTCATTGTAAATAATACTTTCGGGCCTGTATTTATTGTAATGTTGTATTTATTATTCGTGTTTTAATTGAAAACCTTGAAATATTGTCTCAAAGAAAAGTGACACATCTGCTAATTCCATTATACGAATTGTTCATACGTCAGCAGCAAACTTAACTAAAAAATTTGTCATTTTAAACTAGAGTAATACATCTCCTGCAAACATCTATTTTAGATTTAAATTCACTTTTTGCTTTCTGTTTTAATATACAAAATGACATTCAATTCCCTTAAAAAGAAGATTTCTGAACTTTTACGTTTTGAGTTATGTTCTTATTCCTTTAGAGAATCGAAAGAGCGCTCTGGTAGTAGACGATATGACCTTTTAGTTAAAGCCCGGGCATGAGTCACAATAACTAACTAACATAACAACATTCAAATTCACTCCAGTTTTAAATTAAAGATTAATTTAAAAAATACATCTCTTTCGAATAAATTACTCCATAAATCATATTATTTTACTCTGGTGCTAAATACAATTTACTCACATAAAGCACATAATATAGCCAAATGCACTTAAGCAAATAGAAGAATTGTAAATGCATTTTCAATTTAGGAATTGGTTTCTTTAGCTTCATACTTTTCGCATTTTCCACAGATGTGAGTTAGCAATAATTCTTTATTTGTTATAATGGATTTTTTAATACATTTACAACTACCTTACATTTTAAACATTGTAGACATTATTATCTTTCAAGAGTGCGCCGGTAACTCAGTGGTATCTGTGCTTGCTTACTGAACTCAAGATTGCGGGGTCGAAACCTAGTCAAGGCTCTTAGTTTATTTTATCTGGGAGGTAAAAAAAAAAATTTAAGTATACCCTCCTTACGATGGGACCTTAAATGACCTTGTTTGTTAAATTAAAGCTGGTGCTTGAGTCATAATAACTAATTATCTTTTAAATGAACTGTAATTTATTGACTATAAACATACTTATTATTACGTTGGTTCGAAACCCGACCGAGGCCCTTAGTTTACTTTATCTGGGAGGTAAAATAAACTTAAGCACGCCGTCCTTCGGATGGGACGTTAAGCGATGGTCCCGAGCTTGTACGATGTCAGGTACTCGTTAAAGAACCCTACCCTAGGTGAATAAAAATTTAGGGTAGGCAAAATTTAGGACTCCCATAGTAGAGTCGGGCTCATGTCCACCAGAGTGACGAAAGAGTGCTCTGGTAGTAGGCGATATGACCTCGTAGTTAAAGCCCGGGCATGAGTCATAAAACCTAACCCACTTATTATTATGCTTATTTAAAATACATTAATTAACAAGATAAAATGTTCATCATATTAATACTTCTTTAAAAAATTATTGGTAGAAATATTGTAGCCTCTGAAAACGCGATGACTCAATGATTGAGTTTTTAGGAGGGAAATTTATTAAAATTCATTATAATTAACCTTAGAAAAGTACCATCCCGAAAACAAATCCCTAGATGTATAAATGTTGGTAAAAAAAGTTTGTAAGTAAAATTATAAAGTTAAGAATAAGAGTACAATTATAAAAAAGTTAATATAATTATAACTTATATCTGCTGGTAGAGCAAAGGCATTTTGTATGGGCATACACAACTGAAAAGAGGCATTTTTTTCAATGTAACATTGTAACACTTTATCCTAAGAAGAGTTCACGAGGTTCACCTATATTTTGCACTTCCTGAGAACCTTGATGGCGCCCATGACGAGGTTTGGATGTGAAAGTAAGCTATGAGAAGGGTACTGTGTCAGTACTATCACATTCCTGTCTCACAGTTTGGTCTTATTGTATTGTATTTAAACCTAACTATTCCTGGGTAAGTGCAGAAACTAAACTGACATTTTCCCATTTCCACCAGCTAAACTTTTAGATATACATTTGATCCACAAAAATATATACTTATAGTGTACCGGCTTACACCAGTTTCAGCTTACACCATCGTCAGCACAAAGTTCAAAGGTGTCTTCTGAAAAGATACACTTTATGTATACATTTTTTGTAGAATTAGAAAATATAAAAGTTAAACACATTTTTTGTTTTATTATTTATTTTATTACTTTTCCACTTTGGCGACACAGATCACAGAAATGTATTCTGACATAGAATTCGACAATAAATCGAATGCCAATTACTGAGTTCACTTATTTAATTTTTTTTGCAAAAATTAGTTATTGATCTTTTCAATTGAAAATAAAGGGCATACATTTGATTTAAAAAAAGAAGAGCGGAGATACGTTCCTATATTTCTCCCAAGCAGGTTAATAACGATATCTGCTTATAGCTTAGTTACATGATTTTATAAATAAGTTGTAATTTTGAGGCCGGTGTTTTGTGACTTTGATATCTATTTATTTTAGTTATTATAAACATATTGCATCGAGTTTACCAAAAAAATAATTGAACAAATAATATATTATTATATTAAACATTTTCCTACTGAAATGTCATTCCGCAGACATACGATGTGGTCACATAACTATGAGAATATCTATGAATTACCAAAATTACAATAATTATTAAATGTCAAATTTGGTTATTCTATGATAAAAGGGAGCAGTGATTAGCGCTAAGATCTATAAGAGAATCTCTTGGAATTGTTACTTCTCAAGACCTGCCTTCAACATTACTCTTCACATTTTCCAGGGTATGTAAAAAAATGGAAGAGTGGTGTCTTTTTGATCTGTTGTTGTATTGATTGATTGGAATGTAAAGAGTTGTTGAAGTGATATTGGGTTTCAATAAGGCAGGGTGAGCTGTTTGGGATCAAGAACCGAGCACAAAACCTTGCCAACTGTGCTGTGGCACAAGTGGACAATAGGAGCCCTCAGCTCTCAGAGCCTCGACAGGTGAGGCAGATCTGCGGATCATCCGGACACCAGGGGTCCATCTTCCTTCCTCTAACTGTCTTTGGATCCAGCAACTCACCAATAGCCTCCCATCCGTCTTTCATCCTATTTCACACTGCATCTTCTTTTCGACACAATAAGAAAAGAAATATATTTCCGAGATATTTTGATCACTTTTACTTCCCCAGCCATACAAAGTATAGGGAAAGTTATGTAATCGGTCTGAAACTCGATGTTAGGGTTAGGGTTTATGACTCATGCCCGGGCTTTAACTACGAGGTCATATCGCCTACTACCAGAGCGCTCTTTCGTCACTCTGGTGGACATGAGCCCGACTCTACTGTGGGAGTCCTAAATTTTGCCTACCCTAAATTTTTTATTCATCTAGGGTAGGGGTCTTTAACGAGTACCTGACATCGTACAGGCTCGGGACCATCGCTTAACGTCCCATCCGAAGGACGGCGTACTTAAGTTTATTTTACCTCACAGATAAAATAAACTAAGGGCCTCGGTCGGGTTTCGTACCCACTATCTTGAGCTCAGAAGACAAGCACGCATACCACTGAGCTACCGGCGCCCTCAAAAAAACTCGATGTTGAGTATTCACCGAATTTCTTGTTTTCGACACCCTGATTTCCAAAAATTAAAAAACAATCTCTCTATATGTCTGTGCTTATGAACCCTATAACTCCCGATGTAATGAATGTACCGAATGTATTGAATTTATATGTGTATCCAGAACCCTCTATAGACGATATGTAATGATTATCAGTCAAATCCGCCAAAGGGAATGAAGGGATTAGTGAGAGGCTTAACAGCTGTAAAGAAAACCAAATTTAATATGTATATTTTAAGACCTATAAAGGAATAGATAATTAAAATACACAATTTCTTTGTCAAACTTCACTATATGTGATGTGGAAAGCGAAGAGGGACCTCTTGTCGGAAATTTTTATTTTGATATTTTCTAATTTAACACTAAAAAATAAACATTTTGCAAAAAAAAAAAATGGAGTGGATATCTCAGAAATTACGGATTTTATGGAATTTTAAAAATTTTATTAGTAAAAGTGGCTTTTGTGGGAAAACGCGTTTGAAAATTTTGAAATGCTACAAAATTATGAATTTTCATACTTAAGGAACGAACTAGCTACACTTTTTTTTTTACTTTACTTTTTTTAAACAACTTTCACAGGTAAAGGAGATCGTAGAGTATTATAATTCATAAAAAACAGAAAATGCAATTTTTTGACGCTAACACCTTATTTTGATTATACTCAACATTTCACTCTCCCGACAAGAGGTCCCTCATCGCTTTCCACGTCACATATATTCTCAAATACTCAACTAGTTTCGCCGTGTTAAGGCATTATCAAGAGTCACTTATAAAGTAGTTTATAAGTGACTCTTAATAATGCCTGAACATGACGAAACTGGTTGAGTTTTTGAGAATATATAGTGAAGTTTGACAAAGAAATTGTGTATTTTAATTATCTATTCCTAGAATGGAGCTTCACAAAGTATATCTGAAAACCATAAATTAAGCCCTATAAAGACAAAAAACATCCCTATAAAAACACCTTTAATTTAGAGAGCCGGAAAAGCGTTCTGATATTAGACGATATGACCTCTTGTCCACAAACGTATAATCTTCTTTTTCAAATAGAAAACTTTTGAATTGTATTTAAGAGCTATGGCCTATTTTTTTTTATTTCTTATGTCCTAATCATTGTACAGTCCATCTACTTTTTATAAAAATGTAAATTTTGATTTTGAAACCAAAATACATAATCTAATTTTCCAATTAGACCCACGACTTTCATCATATTAAAGGGGAAAAAATACCATAATTTGAAGGATTTTTCTGCCTAATGAATGTTGTTAGCGGTGGTTCATGAATTTCTTAGAGCTGAAGGCCATGCTTGACAACAATATAGCACAACTATTATCTTTATTTAAATGTTGATGCACATTTGCATTCTCTTCATTTTTTTGAAATGTCTTGTCAAAATAAGTAGGTAGACTTCAACAAATCAGTGGAATTGATTAGGGGAATCCTAGGGGAACTCCTACCATTTAACACAGACGAGAAAAATCTGATGGTGATAAATTTTTAGATTAATTAACAAAAAAAAGATGGTTATGGTATCTTTTTATTCGCTCCCGAATATTATATCGAAAAAAAAGATAATGCAAGAATATTAACGATCTAATCTAAGAGGGGGTCTAACTGCATCCCGGGGACCTCAATGCTCGCTGTAGGATTCAAAAACGTGAAAATCTGCAAGCTTTTATTTTTTCAAATAGTTAATTTTAAAGAGAAAGAATCAGCCAGAGTTATTTATTGTATATCATGAGCTTTAACATCGAGTTCATAAAAGCCGGAGACCTCTTTTGTCGCGCTACTGTATGAGTCCTAAAGTTTGCCTACATTACAGAGCAATAAAACAAATTGCTAATTTTGAGTGGAATAGGCCGAAGGGGAGGGAGAATAGAGTGGAGTCAACCCAAAAACCCCAATAACTTCCAATTGAATCAATATATAAACACAAAGTTTAGTATGAGGATTCAGATGCCTTTATGTAAGTTAACTATTGATAACTAGCCGAAACAATCGATTGGTTTTGGAGAGAGAGCAAAAACATCTGATTCATTAACATCGGGGACGCTATGACCCTAGCAACGCATCGAGCAGAAACTTTCTTGTATGTGTTGCATTATATCGGAGACTGAAGGTCTCATGACTTCACCTTACTTGATTCCCATTCAAGGCTATGTACGGCGCTATAAATACCTTCATGTGGGTGTCCCTTGCTCTCTATATTTCTCTGTTACTACATTTCTCGTTCCTTTTGGTCCCACATATTGTCCCTTGCTCTCTATATTTCTCTGTTACTACATTTCTAGTTCCTTTTGGTCCCACATATTGTCCCTTGCTCTCTATATTTCTCTGTTACTACATTTCTAGTTCCTTTTGGTCCCACATATTGTCCCTTGCTCTCTATATTTCTCTGTTACTACATTTCTAGTTCCTTTTGGTCCCACATATTGTCCCTTGCTCTCTATATTTCTCTGTTACTACATTTCTAGTTCCTTTTGGTCCCACATATTGTCCCTTGCTCTCTATATTTCTCTGTTACTACATTTCTAGTTCCTTTTGGTCCCACATATTTTGATATTGTTCAATATTTATAGAATGTACCATCCTTTTCTTCGAGGGCGCCGGTAGCTCAGTGGTATGCGTGCTTGACTTCTGAGCTCAAGGTTGTGGGTTCGTAACCCGACCGAGGCCCTTAGTTTATTTTATCTGGGAGGTAAAATAAACTTAAGCACGCCGTCCTTCGGATGGGACGTTAAGCGATGGTCCCGAGCCTGTACGATGTCAGGTACTCGTTAAAGACCCCTACCCTAGATGAATAAAAAATTTAGGGTAGGCAAAATTTAGGACTCCCACAGTAGAGTCGGGCTCATGTCCACCAGAGTGACGAAAGAGCGCTCTGATAGTAGGCGATATGACCTCGTAGTTAAAGCCCGGGCATGAGTCATAAAACCTAAACCTAACCATCCTTTTCAGTCTGTCCTGATTGATGAATGTTTAACTTGGCCTAACGAGATTACTTTTTTTATTTATTTTTTGGTGGGGATCGTTAAAAATAGATAGGAACAAAATATTTCTGGACAGTTTTCCAGCTGTATGTAGTGTAGACAGTGTTGGGCGATTTAACAATTACAGTTATTTTTTTCAATTTTCAATTGCGGTTGATCAATCAATTAAATTCTCAATCAAAATTTTCCCAACATTAGCCTATCAAAAATTATATATCGAGTTTTTACTCAAATATAAGTTTAAAAAAAAAAGAAAAAAAGTGTGTCTTATGAGCATTTGCTAACTCGATAACTTATGATACAACTAATATCTAAGCTCAAATTTCTTGTTTCCTTCTGTATCCAGAAGTCTCTAAAACGTCGTCGGTGAATCATCGGCGATATAATAATGAAATCAATCTACTGATTTCGTTGAAAATCGACAGATATCGTACCTACTTATAGTGTCAATCCTAAGATTTACATATAAAATTTTGTGCCGATGCATTCATTTCTTCCGTCGTTACTGGGATTTAAGGTGTAAGATGGTTGAAGTTGGTTCCAACTTAGAAACAGGCTAAGAAGGTATAAGAGGATGTTAGGAGTTTGTTCCAACTTAGAACCTGGCTAAGAAGGTATATGAGTATGTTTGGAGTTGGCTCCAAGTTAGAACCAGGCTAAGAAGGTATAAGAGGATGTTTGGAATTGCTTCCAAGTTATAAACTGGCTAAGAAGGTATAAGAGGATGTTAGGAGTTGGTTCCAAGTTAGAACCAGGCTAAGAAGGTATAAGAGGATGTTTGGAGTTGGTTCCAAGTTAGAACCAGGCTAAGAAGGTATAGGAGGATGTTTAGAGTTGGCTCCGAGTTAGAACCAGGCTAAGAAGGTATATGAGTATGTTTGGAGTTGGTTCCAAGTTAGAACCAGGCTAAGGAGGTATAGGAGGATGTTTAGAGTTGGTTCCAAGTTAAAACCAGGCTAAGGAGGTATAGGAGGATGTTTGGAGTTGGTTCCAACTTAGAACCTGGCTAAGAAGGTATATGAGTATGTTTGGAGTTGGCTCCAAGTTAGAACCAGACTAAGAAGGTACAAGAGGATGGTTGAAGTTAGCGTGAGACAGCTCTCCAACTGGAAATGGCCCCTCGTGTTGCGGTCTGATGTGTGAGGTACCTCCCAAGGTACTGGTACTTCTGGAGAGGACAGCTGGAGGTCAACAACCCAACACAATGCTCCTCACCTCCCCTTCTCTTCACACTCCTCTGTCCGAATTCACAGCCGGTGAAACCTTGCCCTCTCAACAGTAACTTTTCTGAAATTGTGACATAGAAATTAGGGTCAAGAAGGTGTTTCTTATAACGAAAATGTTCTTAATTCAAAATAAGAAATAAAATAAAAATATCAATAACTATAAATAATGTAATATTATCCTCCGATATAATATATCAACACAGACAATTTATATGTACTCAGAACCCAATAAGGACGAAACCTAATAATTTTCTGTGAAATCGAAAAGGGGTGAATCAAGGAAGGTGACTCAACTCAAAAACCATAATAACTGCCGAAGTAATGAATGTCTCATCACAAATGTAACGGAAAAATGTATAATAAAACACAAAGAAACAGCAAATCTTTCTTAAAATCTTGAAGTCCCCTCAATTACTTCCCTAAAACAAATTAATCAATTAATTTTTCCCTTCCCCTCCAATACCTATCGACCGTTTACCGTTTACGCTAATATTCAACAGTTGTAAGGGGCTCCTTAATCCTCATACTAAATTTTGTGTAGATAAATTCATTACATCGGCAGTTACTAGGATTTTTGAACTGAGCCTTCTCCCCTGAACCACCCCTTCCCTTCAGCCGATATCGCTGAAAATTGACAAGTTTTGTTCTTATGGGATTGCTAATTCACATATGTATCAGAGTTAAGCCTCTCCCCTAATCCCCCTTCCCTTCAGTCGATTTTGCTGAAAACAATAGGTGTCGTCGTTAGAGGGTTTTGGGTTCATATATAAAATTTTCTGTCGATACATTCATTTTATCGGGATTTATCGTGTTCACAGACACACACAGAGGCAGATTTTTTTTTTTTAATTTTGAATCTAGGAGGTCGGAAAACATAAAATTTTATTGAAAACGCATCGAATTTAGACTGATTACATAACTTCCCCTATACTTCGTACAGTTGGGGAAGTAGAATGCAAAACTTTAACGTTGTTTTCTGAAAACGTAGAAAGCGCTGGGGGTGGGGGGGGGGGGGCGTTTTACTACTCAGCTAACGATTTGAGGCTTGTTGCTGCTTTGTGTGAGGTGTGATGGAGGTACTGAAATGACCCAGATCAGCTCGAAACTACTGATTCAGTACTATCAGATAAGAAGGTTGGTCTAGTTATTCTTCTCACGAACTTCCCGACCTCTTGCCGCTGGTCAAAGTATCGTGCTTGAGTCCTCACCTCAACATTCTCAATCAACATTGTCTCGTGCTTAGTTCTATGAGCCCAACTCCTGGAGGTCGCTCGTCAATTTAGAAATAATTGTAGATTGTAATCATTAAAAAAAAAAATATATCTGGACTGGTCTATTTATTGCTTTCGTGTATAGAAATTCATGAATGCGATACTTTCTAATGCGATACTTGCGCGCTTTCTAGTCAAAGTATATATATATATAAAGTATATATATAGTTCTGTTATAGGTAAATATATATATATATATATATATATATATATATATATATTTACCTATAACAGAACTTTCTTATGCCAACCACTTTTTTACAAATCACTCTCCCTTCCCCTCTTACCTCTCAAATGTATTACTGGTTAAGTATATGAAAGTAATGTTGAGTTTTTCTTTGTTCTATACGACTTAGTGTCTTTCTTAAACTCAGTAATGCTGGTTTGAAATGAATTTCATTGAAAGCTATCTGTAGAAACATGGTTGGTATAACAAAGTTCTGTTATGGCCACATCAGATATTTTTAATCCGTTTTAATAAACAAAAACTATCAATAATAAAGAAATATTTTTTAATTATTTGTATCGTTATAACTTTGGGGTCGTATTGTTTTTATTTTTTGAAATCAGATTTTCTGAGGACATTTTTAGTTGAACATTTAATACAATTTTTTTTTTTGTGGATCCAATTTTGGTTAGAACTAATCGTTTTCGCTTAAATCAAGCAAACGTCTAAAAAAAAAAAATGGTTTCGAGGTGTCATTTTAATAAGATTTTTTGCATGCATCTAGCAAACCGGGTGACCTTCGAAAACATCGAATTTTACGAGTGTATAATTGTCATTTCGACCAAATTCCTTACGAACTATAAACTATGAACTATAAAGCAGAAGAAGGGAAGGATTCCCTTTCATTTAGGCAGTTTTGTCTCTGTTTCAGTCTATTCAGAGACTATAGGGAAACCTTTGCCATGCTTGCGATACTATTTCAATACTCATTAACTTTGCTTATAAAGTTGCTTGCTATTTTTTTTTGCTTTAACTATCATTATTTTAATCAATTCATTTGCGGACGTAGCAAAACTAATCAATAAAAATTTTACGGAGTAGATATTAGATCTACTGACACAACTGTTGGTGACTCGTCAGCTATGATCTAAGAGACAGTGCATGATTTTGGTAACTCATTTTACTAAAATGTTAATATTCTCTATTTATGGGACCTATTGAAGAGATGTCAACAATCCACATCTGCCATCTGGGGGGGATGACCTTTACAAATTTTCGTAACTATCTCATCATAATCTATTGCTCCTATGAAAAAATGTTTCGTGCTCTTCACACAATAGGTTTTATAATGGTATGTGGTATGTGTGCTTGTTACTGAGCTGAAGGTCGCGGGTTCAAAACCCGGCCGAGGCCCTTAGTTTTTTTTATCTGGGAGGTAAAATAAACTGGATGGGACGTTATGCGATGGTCCCGAGCCTGTACGATGTCAGGTATTCGACCCCTATCCTAATTGAATAAAAATTTAGGACTCCCATAGTGGAGTCGGGCTCATGTCCACCAGAGTGCCAAAAGAGCTCTCTGGTAGTAGGCAATATGACCTTGTAGTTTAAGCCCGGGCATGAGTCATAATAAATAACTACTCGTCTGAATCTTTATACTAATTTTGTATCGATACATTCATTATATCGGCAGTTATTAGCGTTTTTAGCTGAGCCCTCCTCATTTACCCCCTAATTCTCCCCTTTCTCTTTGGCAGATTTGACTGAAAATCAATAGGTGTCGTCCTTATGAGGTTCTCTACAGACATAAAATATCGTGTCGATTCATGAATCAGTCAAATGATTCTTCGAGCTTGCAAACTGGGGTGCCTCAGGATTGTCTATTTTCTGTGTTTTTTGCAATTTACTCTGAAAAGACTAGAGATATGATAAAATGTCATAAGTGATTTATTGTAAAGTACAACATTTCCTATCAGATGAGTCTACGCTCAATGTTTTACAGCTCAAGCATCACAAGATACAGTTTGCGCAAAGAGAAGTTCTAGTTTCTTCTTCTTGTGAAAAAGATTTCATGAGATTTTCCATTTTACACAAAAACGACCCTCAACGGGAATAATAAAAAATGTTTTTGTTACATGGAATCTGGGAAATTTGAAATATACGTACACCTTTTGGAAGGTGGTAGAAGTTTTTGTACAAAGTTCAAAAAAATTGTTCAAAAAATGTCCTCAAAAAACTGTTGATGTTTTGTATAGTTCCTTTGAAAAGTGTTCGTCATTGGTGTTGGATCAAAAGATAGCTAGATTTAGATTTTGTTCCCGTGTGGTGTAGAACATGTGTAACAGCTGTTTAAGTGTTTCAGATGTTCACAGAATTCTTTTGACGAAAAAAACACTATTGAGATGGGTTGTCTATAGCTGTGATCACTTGACTGTGAGAGTTTATGGCTTTACATAAATCTGTTTTATCTTCCCCGGCTATAAGAGGTATAGGGGAAGTTATGTAATCTTGTCCCACCTCCTAATTACAAAAATGGTTTCTGTCATGTGTCTGTCAACAGGATAATTTCTGATAGAATGAATGTATCAACATGAAATTTTACATGTATCCAGAACCAAATAAGGACAACACCTTATTGATTTACAGCTAAATCGGCCAAAGGAAAAATATATTAGGGTAAGGAAGGTTTAACAAAAAAAAAAAAAAACTGATAACTGCTGTTGTAATGAATGCATCGACACGAAATTTAGTATGTAGTACTGCATGTCAGCAATTGATTGTTTGCCAAATTCGATTGATCGGTTTTAGAGTGAAAGCGAAAACTTAATTGAGTCCTGTCTGTATATAATAAATAAATAATAAGGGCGGCGCACAGTGTGAAATTTATGAGTTTTGATTTTCAAAATTCAGCCCCCGCTCAATTTTTGATCAATTTGGATGAAACTAGGTGCAAAATATTTGTGAAAGCTGGCTTTTTATCAGGTAACTGCGGGTTTCACAATCAAGGTATTAAGTATATGCCAATTGACAGCAAGTATACCCTCCTTACGATGGGACCTTAAATGACCTTGTTTGTTGAATTAAAGCTGGTGCTTGAGTCATAATAACTAATTATCTTTTAAATGAACTGTAATTTATTGACTATAAACATACTTATTATTACATGGGTTCGAAACCCGACCGAGGCTCTTAGTTTACTTTATCTGGGAGGTAAAATAAACTTTAGCACGCCGTCCTTCGGATGGGACGTTAAGCGATGGTCCCGAGCTTGTCGATGTCAGGTACTCCTTAAAGACCCCTACCCAAGGTGAATAAAAAATTTAGGGTAGGCAAAATTTAGGACTCCCACAGTAGAGTCGGGCTCATGTCCAGCAGAGCGACGAAAGAGCGCTCTGGTAGTAGGTGATATGACCTCGTAGTTAAAGCCCGAGCATGAGTCTACTAAGACTTTATATTGCATTATATTACAATTTTTTGTGGAATAGATAATATTTCTTTGTTTTATTTATTTATTACAAGTTTCCACAATATATCTGCGTTTCTCAACTTAAGTCATATTTTAGGTGTTTTGGCCGTTCACATTTGGGTTAGGTCACTCCAGTGGTTTTTGATACAATTTTGACAGTATAATTCGAATTTCAAATATAAATAATATTTTGGAGGATCAACAACGATACAATATATATCATGTAGTTATGAATATGTAACTATTTTTCATGACAAGACAGTTAAATATTGAAAATGTATCCTTTGGCTGACTCAACCTGATGCCTGTTAGTCTACAGCGGATATTCCCAATAGAGAAATGTTTACAGTTGATTAATATTCAAAGCTTTTTTCCCAAGAAAGATATTTTTGAATGTTGTGCTCTAAAATTTCCGATGACTCCTTGGCTACGTGTCAATTTGGAACAGAAGAGACACTTGTTCAAATATACGAGAGATGCTAAGTTTCTTTACTCTATGAGAAAAACAATTTGTAAAACAAAAGACCTTGTAAGAAAATTAATACGCCATTGTAAAGAAATATAAAGAAGACTCCTCACAACTTTTGTTTGGCTCAGTTTAATATAGGGCTTCTATTTTCTTAGTTATTTCTTCTTATTATATTTTTTTTATCGAGTTGGTTGCTATGCGGAGAAAATGGTGCCCTGGCCTGTATGCCAAATAACAGCTAGAAGTGAAAAAAATTGAAAAAATAAATAAATAAACTTCTTTATACCAACCCTGTTTTTACAGATTTATCCTCCTCCCTCACTTAAATACATTTCAAACTGGCATTACTGGATAAGTAAATAATGTGTTATTAGCGTTTTTTGTGTTTCATTGTACAACGTAATACTGGGAGTACACCTTCTTATACCCAGTAACGTCAATTTACATTAAATGAAGTTGAGATGAAGGAGGGAGGTGGGGAGTAATCTATAAAATCGTGGTTGGTATAAGAAAGTCCTGCAATGATCAGATCACATATTTATTTTTAATAATTTTTATTTAAAAAATAGTCAAAACTTATTCATGGGACCTTTAAAGTTGGAAATCCGTTGAAAACTCGATCTCAGATTTTTGCACGATTACAATACTTCATTTTACTATAAGAATCTAAAAATACAAATAGTGTTTTATTATTTTATGAATATAATATTTTTTATTTTAGAAATTGCTGACAGAATAAATACAAACACAATGTTACTGGTAGAAAATACATTATTATTTCATTACTGACATTTCTATTGATATCGATTTGCGGAATCGTTTCTATAAGATCGAGATAAGAGAGATGGGAGATAATTTTAGTTGGCAGTGAAGACAAATATGAGGGCATAATAGTTTTAAATTGTTTTATATTATACACACATGTTCTCTGTTGAAACGCAAAAATATATGAGTAAATAGAATGATTGTATCGACATGTATCTTTATATGTGTATCCAAAACTCCATATAGGCAACTCTTATCGATTTTCAGGCATACCAACCTAATAGAAGAGGGGATTAGGGTTAACACAAAAGCTCTAAGACTGCCGATACGAAATTGAGTATGTATTAGGTTTCACAAGTCCCAGTATAAGTATTTCCCACCTCCCCATTATATATATGTTACTGTTAATATGATAAATTTGGTTATTATACATAATAACTGGTTATTATGTATAATAACTACCGTTCTTGGTTAATATGACAAATTATTCACAGTTTCTTAATATTTATCATATTAACCAGTTATTATACATAATATAAAACTCACCTTGTTGATATGATAAATTTTGCTTTCACAAAAACCTGATTGCCTCCGAGTTTTGAACGACGGGAGGGGCAGATATATCGTTCCGCCGGCCGTAGGCCGGCACACCTTCCTCCGGAATTTGGTAGGTACCATCTATTGTGATTTATTTGTCTCCAAATAATATAGCTTAAATTCCTGGATGAGTTCAGTTGCAATAACCCTTTGATGCGCTCTTGTCAATTTATCAAAATTGTAAGACATCAAAAATCTGAAACAAATAAATCACAATAGATGGTACCAAATTCAGGAGGAAGGTGTGCCGGCCTACGGCCGGCGGAACGATATATCTGCCCCTCCCGTTGTTCAAAACTCGGAGGCAATCAGGTTTTTGTGAAAGCAAAATTTATCATATTAACAAGGTGAGTTTTATATTATGTATGATAACTGGTTAATATGATAAATATTAAGAAACTGTGAATAATTTGTCATATTAACCAAGAACGGTAGTTATTATACATAATAACCAGTTATTATGTATAATAACCAAATTTATCAAATTAACAGTAACATGTATACAGTAAAACCCGACTGCAACGGACAGTCACGGGACCACGAAAATTGTCCGTTGCAAAAGGGTGTCCGTTGTGGGCTTAAAAAAAAACAAAAAAACTTCCTTATATGTAATATGTAGGAATATATACAAAACGTTTAATTTGCTTTTATGTTTAATACTACATAAGATAATTAGATAAAACACAGGTAATAATAGTTATTATGGATTTTAAGTTAATAAACCACACACACTTGTTTCACAAACAGCGAATTCTACGAATAATAAAATGTATTCAAAATTACATTTTTCAAATGAATTCTTTTGTGTCTGCTTAGGAGAGGTAAATTTATCTTTTGACGAACAATTGGCTGTCCGCGTCCGTTAGAGGGGTGTCCATTGTGAGGTGGATTAAAGGTCCGTAAGGAGAGGTGTCCGTCGGAGAGGGGTTTTACTGACAAGAGCGCATCAAAGGGTTATTGCAACTGAACTCATCCAGGAATTTAAGCTATATTATTTGGAGACAAATAAATCACAATAGATGGTACCAAATTCCGGGGGAAGGTGTGCCGGCCTACGGCCGGCGGAACGATATATCTGCCCCTCCCGTCGTTCAAAACTCGGAGGCAATCAGGTTTTTGTGAAAGCAAAATTTATCATATCAACAAGGTGAGTTTTATATTATGTATAATAACTGGTTAATATGATAAATATTAAGAAACTGTGAATAATTTGTCATATTAACCAAGAACGGTAGTTATTATACATAATAACCAGTTATTATGTATAATAACCAAATTTATCATATTAACAGTAACATATATATCGGCACACAACATTTCGACAAAATGTATCGATATCATTGGTATATTTCGTATTGATAGGCATCCCTAGTGGCAGAACGCGGCCAAGTGTATCTGCTTCAAGTAGCCCTGGGCTTCCTGAGGCCACAGGGCCGCTGGAGGAGTCCTTAAGATAAACAAGAAGACATCACGCCTCCTCAATACTCCTGTTTTCTTATTGTCCACAACCGGTTTCCATCCTTTTCTTATCCAGCTCCTCCGCTCCTATATTTAACATGTATCTGATTGGAGTCCCCATGAACCAATACCTACCCTATGATATATAACTTCCCCCAAATATAAGAGGTATAGACAAAGTAACGTAATCTGTCAGAAATTCGATGTTGAGTTTTCACTGGAATAAACTGGAAATGTAATTTCCCAGCATTAATTAGACAATTATCCTTTCACGGTCTCTAAAATGTTTTAGGTTTAAAATTATTCACTGATTTATACCGCGACTTCTCAAACCTCGTACCCAATTCCTTCTCAATAAACAATCTTCTCCCTCTGATTAACCTTTATTCCTCTTCCTCCATACTTTCCCGCTCCTTAACATCAATTTTATTTTTCTTTCTTTTCCGTGTTTATTTTATTCATTTTTTCATCTTCATCCTTTTATTTTTTCATCAGTTTTTCTTAAATTAATTTTATTGCAAGCCTGATCTAGATTTCCTCCTTCATAATCTTGATTTTTATTTTATTTTTTTAAATTTATTATATCCGATACCTAGGACTGACATTGGATCGAAGACTGACATGGAATCCTCACACACGTCTCACACGAAACACGCTGAACCGTCGACTCAAAATACTCTACGGACTTCTAAATAGACGATCAAAATTAGACATGACACAAAAACGGAACTGTTATACTTACTTACTTAGACCATTATGGACATACGGATCACAGATATACGGTTCAGCAAAAACATCCAACATCAAACGAATTCAGGCATTTCAGTCAAAAACCCTCAGACTGATAACACAATGCCCCCCATACATAAACAACAGAACACTTCATAACGATCTTATGATACACACAGTACCCGACACAATACAAACTATTTACATACGTTTTTTTAGAAAACTTTACACACATACAAATCCAGAAATACGTACTTTATCTTCACAACACTTACCACAAAACCCCCCATGCAGGTTGAAGAGGACTTGACTTACTGCCACCTTAATTCCTATTCGTTCTTAATATTTTTATTTTTTTTTATTTTTTTACATTATTTTCTTTCACTTTTATCATCTCTCTTACCCATTCCATCAAAGTTGTCTTTCAATTCCTTTTTATTTATTTATTTTTTTTTTTAAATTATTATTATTATTATTATTATTTTATTTATTTATTTTTTTTTTCCTTGTCCTTATAATTAATATGAATTTTCGTCCCGAGGACCTACCACTGGGTGGCCTTCCTCTCACATGCCATTCACGCCAACGTCTCCATACCTACCAACATAGATGCTGGTTGTTGCCCCCTAGCAACAGTTGCATCTTTATGAATAAAAGCCCAAAAAAAAAAAAAAAAAATTATTTTATTTTTTTCTATATATTTATTTAGATACATTTATTTTCATATGATTTCTTCATAATGAAGCTGTTAAATTAATTTTTTTTTGTATTATTATTTTATTTTTTTACTTATATTTCATCATTATTTATTCTATTTTTATTTTATTGTATTTTCTTATTTAGTTATATTCATTTTGTTCTTGTTTCTATGCACTGTAACACTTTGTGTTACAAAGTGACTGTTCTTGTTTCTATGCACTGTAACACTTTGTGTTACAAACACACGCTTTTGTGTTAACTGCCCCCCCCCCCCCCCCTTCCATTTGCTTTATGTGTCTGAAAATTGATAGGTGTCGTCCTCAAGGGGATCTGGATACACATACAAAATTCCATATTGATACATTATATCGGGAGTTATTGGACACACAGAAATGTTTTTTTTATTTTTGCAGTTCTCTATCTAGAATAGAATGAAGGATAATAACAAATGGTCGCCAGTTTCGGATTCAAAACCAACTAAAATCACTAAATATTACCAATATTATTGACATTGAATGAAAAAAAAAAAAAATAAATAAATATTTTTTTGCAGACCAGTATTACTTTGAATGAACGCTCTTTCGTCGCTCTGATGGACATGAGCCCGACTTACAGTAGGAGTCCTAAATCATTCCTACCCAGGTTTATTCAATATAAACAAGCGCCTCTGAGCTACCGGCGCCCTCCTCGCCGCGCAAGTTCTGTATTCTATAAAAAAATCCGATGTTCAGTTTTCGTGGATTTTAGTGTATTTGGCTCTAAAAGTAAAAGTGCATTATTGGAAGTATTGATTTTCAGTTAAATCTGTGTTGTGGCTAAGGCTAGAGTGGACTCCAGCTCATGTCACTTTCCGACAGATAAGTTATATCAGCTGGGACACAAGGCTACCTTATATTACGTACTTAACCCAAGTTACTATGAAAAATTACTTATGTGGAACTAAATCCTTGCTTAGATGACTATGATCTCTCAGTGCGGTTTAAATTTTGAGCATACTGATTTGGGTGGCGTTGCCAGTACTTTTTTTTGTGGGGGGAGAGGGTTTCTAGTATTTTTTCCTAGACTCTCTTAGTAGGCTCATGTCCACCAGAGCGATCTGGTAGTAGGCGATATGACCTTTTAGTTAAAGCCCGGGCATGAGTCAAGCTACTTCTTCATAATAAAATATTGACCTTTCCATCGGTCCTTTTATTAAGCCAGTAGAGGTTCTCACAAAAAAGTTTAAAAAATTAGTGACAGGTAAATTGTGGAAAAGTACCACAAAAGCAACGTTCAGTATTAAATAATTTACCGAGAAAAGTTTCTCAAATAACAATTGTTTTTATTATCACAACTATGCTAACAAATGAATTATAGGAAACGAGAAACAGTTTAAAAATAGAAATAGTGTCAATCATTGTTGGGAATATATTGGCGGTGATTCATCGACTACTTTTCCTCATTTTCGGAGTTAAGGTGTCGGAAAACTGGAAATTCCGATGGAAACTCATGATCTCTCACCAATTACATATGTATGTGTGTTCCCCGTGTCCATGTAAAGGGGGTTTAACTGTAATTGGTACCCTCAAAGTGACCTACAGTTTGTCGTGAGGTGACATATCGTAGGTGGAGAACAAAAGTGGATGTGGTTGGACTGGTTGTGTTGACCTCAACTGGTTTTTGGAACGAGTCTACCCTCCTGGAATACTGAAACAGTTCCTCTTACCTCCCTTCCATATGGATATCTTGCCTGAAACAAATCTCTCAGTTTAATGAAAACAATAGAAAATTTATTTTCAAATTTGCGACACGTCTAAGAGTTCACAATGACCAATAATGTAATGGGAACGGATAACGGAAAGATTTCACTTAGTGAGTTGTTAGTTATTGGGTCTCATGCTCGGGCTTTTCCTACGAGGTCATATCGCCTACTACCAGAGCGCTCTTTCGTCACTCTGGTGAACATGAACCCGTCTCCACTGAGTACCTGACATCGTAGAGGCTCGGGACCATCGCTTAACGTTCTATTCAAAGGATGGCTCAAGGTTTTTATTACTTCCCAGAAAAAAAAAAAAAAAAAAAAAAACCTAAGGGCCTTGGCCAGGTTTCGAACAGGTTATTTTGAGCTCAGAGAACATATACGTCTTAACTGAAAGGACCGACGGGAGAGTCGATCATTTTATTTAACGACGGAAGAGCGCTCTGGTGGACTCACTGAGTAGAGAGTACCTGTCCATTGAATTGACAGTAACAGTTCCTAACAAAGTAGAACGTGCCTATTATTTGAGAATTTAAAAATCGGCGGGGGCCCTGTAATGTACAATATTCAGAATGTTACTTACTTTAACAGTTTCCATAGGCTTCAGGGATATTAATCTTGTTAATTCTTAAACTCTGAGCATCCTGCCTTACGTATTTTTACTTAATAATCTTCAGTATTCACCAATCAGGTTTCAGTAACATCACACTCCACTCAAAGCCACTAAGTCACTCTCGATAAAATATATTAACTTTGAAACATTCATGTATATATATTTTTTTAGTTACAACATTTTAGTCTGATCTAATGAACGTACAATTGTTTTAAAGGTTTTGCAATCTACACAATGACAGTTTCCATAGGCTTCACGGAATTTTACTTATTCATTTGATATTTTTAATTATTGTGAAACTAATTATTTATGGAAATATATATGAACTTCGAAGTTAGTTTATAATACATTTCAAATGGACTTGTCTTTAGTTTTATTAAACAACACTTAAACTATTAAAAACGAAGTGATTAATAATATATAATAATAATGAAACTATATCTACTTACACTTTACTCCTCTTCCAGGTTTCCTTGGCTATTGTGCTATTGAATTATTTTCTCAAAATTAAATGAAGGAATTTTTATACAACTCTCCACGACAATATACAAGCATATTAGTTTTTAAAATAAATATAAACAAAGAACTTGTTTAACTTTCACGAGTATGTATATCTTTTCAAAAGAAACTTTTGAACTTTGTGCTGACGATGGCTTAAGCCTTAACTGGTACACTTTATGTATATATTTTTGTGAAATTAGACTATACAAAAGATATATATATACTCGTAAAAGTTACACAAGTTCTTTGTTTTTATTTATTTTATTAGCTTTCCACTATTTCAGCAGAAATTTATTCTCTCATATTTAGTTTTTACTTAGATTTGTTTTGGATGTGATTTTTTATATTTTTATAACAAAAACTACTGATTCTACGACGATGTTTTTCATGCATGTTTTATTTATCTTCTATTTCTTCAAATATTTTTTGATACATTTCGTAAGACAAAGAATGGAGGACAATGTTAAATATTATATTGGACCAATGTAGGTGACCTAATTCAGATTCTTTTATTGATCAATAAATAATATGAATAATCGACTATAACTCAATCGACTTAGCTTATTTGAACGGGGCCGTGACATATATAGAGAAACTGTGGACATAACAGAGAAATTGATGTTCTCTGACAACTTATTCAGGAGTGTATTACATTTTCTGAGATTTATTGATTTACTTGTCATCTTATTGAAGACATTTTGTTGGTTGTACTGATTAAATTGAAAATAAGTTTTTATTTTATTAGAGAATTATAGTGAAATTGAATTTAATGTCTTGAGGGGGTCAGCCGAGCCATCTCACACCATAAAGTATTCAGACCATTCAGAAAAAAAACACTGGCTATGTACTTCACCAGTACAATTTAATCTAATAAGTTTTCGTTCTCCTTTTAACACCAATCGACTGTTTCAATGAATAGTTGATTTAAAAAGACTTCTGAAACCCTTTATGATGATATCATTATGGAGTTTTGAATTTACTTAAGAAATATCATGTCAATACATTCATTACATCGGCCCCCCCCCCCTTCCATTTGACCGATTTGGCTGAAAATCAATATAAATTGTATATGTGTATCCAGAACTCTTTAAGAACGACACCTATCGATTTCCAGTCAAATCACTCAATGAGAAGGAAGGGGGGGGGGCTCAATAACTGCCAAACTTTTATATGTAAATCCAAAATGCCATAAGGACGACCACCTATTACTTTTTCGGGAAGGGAATGTGGAACATGTGCTCCACTCAATTCAAAAACCCTAATAACTGCAAAGAATGCACTCGAGGAATCTGAAGTCTTTGTGTGTCAACTATGCATTTTCAACCAAATCAGTAAATTAGTAGAGTGAAAGTTTAGTGGATTAATTCATTATCATTAATTTTTTTTTTTTTTTGTGAGACATAGTTTTATCACCAATAGATTCTCCATCTTGGGTTAAGAAGGAGGATCTTTGTGATAACCACTTAGCCAGCTGCCTTGAGATATTAGCCTATTCTGGACATCTCTGAGATTAGATTAGAACTTCGGCTCACACTTTGTACCCACTGCCTTTAACCACTCAGCCAACGGGCCCACCTAGCCATACGCCATTCATCGAGTCCCCCAGAGTTCTGGTTTCCTTTCATTGAAGTGTCTTGGTCTCCAGATTAGCACTTCGGCGCTCACTTCATACCCACCGCCTCATACCCCTGAGTTCTGGTTTCCTTTCATTGAAGTGTCTTGGTCTCCAGATTAGCACTTCGGCGCTCACTTCATACCCACCGCCTCATACCCCTGAGTTCTGGTTTCCTTTCATTGAAGTGTCTTGGTCTCCAGATTAGCACTTCGGCTCCTCACTTTATACCCACCGTCTTTAACCACTCAGCCACCAGGGCTCCCAAGCCGCACACCACTCATCGAGTCCAACTGAGTTCTGGTTTCCTTTCATTGAAGTGTCTTGGTCTACGGGATCATTACATTATAGATGCAGAATGACACTTGTACACGCCATCATACCCGCACCATCAACAACACTGTCCTCGCTTTACATCCTTATTAAATCTTATCTTATTAGCATACATATCAGCATAGTTCATCCACTTTACTTTTTATGGAGAAAAAATGCAGATATTTACATTCTTTACTAATAAGCAACTTCATTCTCTTTATTGATTGAATCGTTTGTCTTGAATAAAGTGTTATTTAAATTATAAATTTAAGGTTAGGTTAGGTTTAGGTTTTATGACTCATGCCCGGGCTTTTAACTACGAGGTCATATCGCCTACTACCAGAGCGCTCTTTCGTCACTCTGGTGGACATGAGCCCGACTCTACTGTGGGAGTCCTAAATTTTGCCTACCCTAAATTTTTATTCATCTAGGGTAGGGGTCTTTAACGAGTACCTGACATCGTACAGGCTCGGGACCATCGCTTAACGTCCCATCCGAAGGACGGCGTGCTTAAGTTTATTTTACCTCCCAGATAAAATAAACTAAGGGCCTCGGTCGGGCTACGAACCCACGACCTTGAGCTCAGAAGTCAAGCACGCATACCACTGAGCTACCGGCGCCCTCTTTATAAATTTAATAATAATAATTTTTATTTTATTAAGCCATAACATAGTAATAGTAAAAATAAAGCAAACTTCTTTTTGTCCTTAGTTTATAACTAAACCTGACGATCTTGTAATGACGAAACCGGTAGTTTAGATATATATTTTTTTATGGAATAGACAATATTTAAAAAAAATCTTGTTTGATTTATTTATTACCAGTTTTTACAATATGTCCGCATTTCTCAACTTGAAAAACATATTGATCAAGAGAGATATAAACTAGATACATTGTATCGTACTTTTTTCATGAATTAGTCCAGTATAGCGAAACAACTAGAAAACCTAAACAGTTAGATAATAAATCTTCGAGAATTTCATTATTTATAACAATATTAGTAAATAAAATGAAATAAATGAGCATAAGAATAATGATATTAATATTAAAAAATACGAGATATAACGGTCAAAGTTTCTTACCTATATTTTAAGTGAAAGTATTTTTATAATTCTTCGAAAAGTGTCTTTTTTCACGAGGATATTTCGGAACGTTCTTACGTCCTTTCCTCAGATCACAATATCTGAAAAATAGAAAAGGAAAAAGAAAAGAAATAATAATAATAATAATAATAAATAAAATTATTTATATTTAATTTTTTATAAATTAGAATTGTAATAGTAGTGAATAATACTTTTCCCTTTATTGGCCCTAGAGTTAACCTGAAAGTTTAGTTTCAATTAGAGTAAATGCAATAACGTAACCCAGAAAATAATATTTAGTATATTATACTATATATATGTAGTATATTTGACTGCCTTATATGAATTATACTAATTATATAGTGTATTATACCGCCACAAGTTAAAAAGGGTTTTGTGTGTTTTCTGTAAATTAGAACTCGATCTTTCATTTTTTTACGCGTTTTTGCATCGGTTACATTTTTTTAAAATATCGCAATATATGGCTCTTTATTATAAAATCTACTTTTTTATTTCATTATATGTGATATGATTACTGATTTTAAAAAATAATTGAAATATAATGGATTCCGAGTCTGTGGTGAACCTACCAGCCATAAATGGAAGCTTTTGAAGTTCCTAAATAAAAGTCATACTTCTGTTAAAACAAAAACTTAGTGTTCAACGATAAAAGCTAACATTTGTAAAATAATCTCACAAATTTCCCGACTTTTCAATTTCCAATAAAACGTTTTAATGGAATCTTTTGATGTACATCATTGTATCACTATCCAATAACCATGTTATATTATCATTATTATTAATAATTGTTCTGTTAAATATGTTATTTGTATGTTCAGCTCGTGTTCCATTGCAATATCTTGAATAGTTGCACTTGTACGGTTGAATTTCTAACTTGAAACGAACCTTTTAATGTAATGCACCAAGAAACCTTGTTCATCTTGGAAAAATGTCTCGATAGGTATCTTTTTTCTCACTACCTTGAGAACAATCATGATTATATCTTTATTTTCGTAATTGAATTGCAGATTTCGTATTTTTTTAGATAACCTTGTATTTAAAAAAGTAAAAAGGATTGAGAATTCACTCAAAATTTTGAATATGTAGGTAGTTATATAAATGTAATGGGGAAAATAAATTATTTTTAATTAAATTTTGTGTTTACTTATTATAATCCAAAATTATCCTAGTTTGATTTTAAAGATCTGACAATGTTTGTTTTGAACTTAGAAGAGTGTGACTTTGTAAAAGAAGGTGGGACAAACATCTTCGAAAATTGTGTTATAATGACATAATATATTATGATATCATAATATGCTATTTCACGTTCATTTGACATATATATATATATATATGTGAACATAGAAAATATGACACTTCATATCAGAAGGAGGAGAGGGAGGCGTGGCTCCTCAATGTACAAAATAATATAGAACACCAAATACATATATGATAGGTTAGGTTAGATTAGGTTTCATGACTCTTTAACTACGAGGTCATATCGCCTACTACCTGAGCGCTCTTTCATCACTATGGTAGACATGAGCCCGACACTACTTTGGGAGTCCTAAATTTTGCCTATCCTAAATTTTTATTCACCTAGGGCAGGGATCTTTAACGAGTACCTGACATCGTACAGGCTCGGGGGACCATCGCTTAACGTCCCATCCGAAGGACGGCGTGCTTAAGTTTTACCTCCCAGATAAAAAAAACTAAGGGGCTTCGGTCGGGTTTTGAACCCACGCTCTTGAGCTCAGAAGCCAAGCACGCATACCACTGAGCTACTGGCGCCCTCATATAATATATAACACCTTATATGTATAATGTATAACGTCAAATAATATGTCATGTAATATATATATGATATATATTCTATGAACATAGAAGAATGTGACACTTCGTATCAGTAGGGGTAGAGGGAGGCGTGGCTCCTCAATATACAGTACGTATAGGTCATTTGGCGCCTCAATATGAAATATAGGTCATTTGGCGCCTCATTATGTAATATAGGTCATTTGGCGTCTCATTATGCAATATAGGTCATTTGGCGCCTCAATATACAACATAGGTCATTTAGCTCCGCAATATACAATATAAGTTTGGCGCCTCATTATGCAATATAGGTCATTTGGCGCCTCATTATACAACATAGGTCATTTAGCTCCCCAATATACAATATAAGTTTGGAGCCTCATTATACAATATAGGCGGCCACCCTTGATTCAACCCCCGCTCAAAGGTCCACATCCTCGCTGCGACCCTTACTATTTTCTTCTTTATTCACCCAATATTGACCAAGATGTCATTTTTAATTTACTCTTGTCAGAAATTGTCGACATAACACGATAGTCATCGACGGTTATGGATAAACACTACATTATCAGATATCGAGCGAACTGAGTCACTCTGGTCTGTTTAATAGCTGTCCGAGTGTCTACACAATTTGCACCTTCCCTATTAGGGTTCTTGAATTGTTTATAAATTCGATCTCGGTTTTCGTCAATAATTTATTGTTAACTAAACGAAGTGGCTTTGTTCCCACCCATTGAAAGCTTTAGATCAATATTTATGAAGACATTTGAAGCTAATGGTCCATGAGCTTATATTTATTTTTCACCTTCATTGTGTCATTATTGTTGCATTTTTGAAGTCCCATAGATCGAATACGGTAAAATGGTACCCGATTAACGAGTTTGTAACGTCGAGTGTCTTTTGGAAACTTGTTTGTTGACGTTATTACCTGTGGCATGTACAAACTTATAATGTGCCGGTCCGTTTCTACTAACTTTCTCAATAAATGAGTCCCCACTCCGAGGCTCTGGACCGGCCTTGTTACACCCAATGCAGTCCTCTAATCAGTATAATATAAAACTTCAGAAAAAGAAGAAAAAAAAATAGTATAAAAAGGTATTTGATAAGGGAGTGGGTTCAAACAATGGCTTTCGAACGAGAGGGGTCCCGAAACATAGAATTACTGATAGCTCTTTCACGGTTTGTCGTATATTCACGAAACTTGCAGAGTATTACACATGTGACATCTAAAAATTCTGAAAGGGATGGGGTTGTGGGTGGTCCTAAATATAAAATGAGTGTTCGCTCTTTAACTTCGGGTTTCTATCTGGGATGTAAAGAACCTTAAGCACTCCATCCTTTGAGTGGGACGTTAAGCGATGGCATGAACCAATGTCTGGCACTCGTTAAATACCCTTTTACCTTAAGTGAATAACCAGGATAGGCAAAATTTAGGACAGTAAAGCCGGGCTCATGTCTACCAGAGCGACGAAAGAGAGCTCTTGTCGTCGTCTATGTAACTTCGTAGTTAAAGCCCGGGCATGAGTTACAATAACTAACATGTCGGATGTTTATTATATTTGATACCTAGCATCCTTGTAAGCTTGGTATTTTTTGTCTGGACATTTTATGTGAAGGAATTCTTTGTTTCATATCGCTGGGGCGAATAGACCATTATGTGAAGGAATTGTTTGTTTCATATCATATAAGGGCGAATAGACCATTTGGCAAATTTTACAGGAACCGATTTAGTTACCTTAGTCAAATTTTTCGTCAATATTATGCTTTTTCTGTTTCATTGAAAGGTTTATTGTATATAAAATTAATACGGTGTTATTTAATTTTTGCAATAATGCACTCAGTAAAACTAGATGAATACCAACAAATCAAAAAGTACAATTTCTGAAAAATGGTCTATTCGCCCTTTTACCTGCGAGGTAGCGATATATAGTGGTCTATGAGTGGCTTTATAACTCGTGATATTCTCGCTCATTTGAGTTTCTTCATTATAAATTATAACTCTTTTACGTGATTTATATCCTACTCGGTGTACTTGATATTGAAATAACTTCAATAACTTTTATCATAGTTATTTTTACCAAAAATTATTATAGTTAGGTTAGTAATTTGTTCTTCCGACATGTTTACATTGACCCAAACTGGATCAATATGTGGCCAGGTACTTTCACCCCAACCCACCCCCATTAAATACAATAAAAAAAATTTAAACTTCAACTAAAAATCTTTATGTTAGAGGAAACCCTTTTTTTGGGCGAAGTTCGTCCACAGAGTTCCTCCTATTTAAAGGTCTATCGAATCTAAGTTATGTTTAATCATTATTTTTATTTATTTATGTACTAATTATTTTTATTTTTATTGGTACATTCTTGTATGTATTTTTATTATTTATTTTGATAACCACTCGTACATAAAATTCTTTATTATAATCCCTTAAATTCAAATTGCTCAACATTTCAAGCATGTTGTATGAATACTATATCAGTTTTAATATTGTAATTTGCATTTATAATCAAATGACAATAATTAATTCACACATTTAAGATTATTTTACTTGACCCACTTATACAGATAATTTAATGTTATTTGCTGTGCTTAACGACAAAAACAACATTAGTATACTAATTATTAAATTATCAAGAGAAGACATTTTATTGTCGTGAAGTTGGCAGAGGTCCTGACTTTTCAACTGTGCTACTAATGCCTGGCATTGATAACGACCTACGGAATGGTCAGAACGATAGTTTGCTTTCTAGACAATAACTTGTGCCTTCTTTCTAATGTGAAAGCCTGAATACTGAATTTAAATTCCAAGCGAGCTGTAAATTTAGATAAGAGTGGTTTGCCACTTTCCCCGAGTTGAACAGCAGACCGATTTGTTTTTTGAAAATCAAAAAGTGTTTTACTCAGGGACGCCAGGGAATCATTTAACTAAATTTCGCGTCGATCTTTACATCGACAGTTATTAGGATTTTTGAGTTGAAACCCCCTGATGCCCTACTTCTCTTCTTTGAAAGTCGATAGGTCTCGTCCTTATTGGATGTCATTATATAAACAGTTAGTAGAGTTTTTTTTTAGTATGTATAGCCCTTCTCAACTGGTCTCCAGTCGATTCTGTTGAAAATTGATAGGTATCGTCATTATGGGGTTTTGGATTTACATATAAAAATTTCGTGTCGATACATTCATTACTTCGGCAGTTATTTTGGTTTTTGTATAATTGGGATTCTTATGGACACACATATTAATTTTCTTGTCGTTACATTCATTCTATCGGAAGTGATCATATAATAGAGGAACTCTCTCCCTCTCCAGATTCGCCATGCTCCTAGACTTATTTCCTTTAAATCCCTGCTCTTCCAGCACCTCCTAACTCATCAAACGTCTCATTCCCAAGGCTAGCATCCTATGGGATAGTTCTCGTCTTCCTATGAGTCTCTCAGTCTACAGCTGGACTGATGTTACTCTACAGTTTCATCATCCCAGTTGGATCTCATGTTCTCTTTTAGTCACTATATATTTTTATTTTATAAATATTCATTCCTTTCTTTTTATTTTTATTTCTTTCTTTCAGTTCCATGCCGAATACTGTAGATGTTTGTTATTTTGGATATATAACTGTAAATAAATGTATGTATGAGGATGTGTGACACACATTATTTATTTACTTTATTTATTTTTTTTTCTCTCTCTCAGTGACCCTTCCTGTCATCTATATTTATTTTTGCTATTATTTTTTACTTTATTATTTTAACTTTGTTCCTCATTTATTTTAATATGATTTGTGTATCCTTATTTCTAACTGTTTTTGTTTCTTTAGTTGCTATAGGCCCTTATTTTTCATCTTTTATTTTAACTTGGTTGCAACTTGTATCTCTTTTGTTTATGTATCTGTCATATAAATAAAAGGCGTTGTCTTCCCACTGTTTTATTTTGACCAGAACCGGTTTTCAATGCAACAGCATCATCATCAGTGGTTCATCCCAGCCACACAGCACAGCGGTTAAAGGACACCCATTAGTCCTATACAGGGTGTATAGCAATATTTGAAACCTAGGCTTTATCAGTTATACTGAGGTGTAAGTGGAGCATTCAGGGAGGACGCCCGATACTGGCCCGCTCCTTCTGTTGATATCGCTTGAAACAATAGCCAATTGTTAGGAAGAATCGGGTCAGTGTTCAGCTTTCTAGTTGAATATCCTAACAGAACGTTTAGTTTCTATCGTACATCTGTTGGTACACAATAAACATTGCATACAAAGCAGATTGCATGAAAAATAATTACAACATTAACTGTTTTTTTTTTTGTTTTTTTTAATATCTAATTTAAAATGTGAAATTCTTATCTGCGTTCAAATATATCGGTAAGGTGAATGTGGGGAAAAGGCATGTAAAGGTTTCAAATTACAACAAATGTCATGTTTTCAGTTATGTCAACAGTTATTTAGCAAAGAAATAAACTCGTCGTACTGAAAATTTAAATTAAATATCATTATGAATTTTTAACATATTTTTAAAAAAATACCATATTACTTTCTTGAACCTACGGTGTAAGGAAGTATTGTAATCAATATCATCATAAAAACCGCCATGTCCATCGGTGTCTAATGTTGGGGAAATTAAGAAGAAACCAAGAAAAATGATACGTTATTAATTGTTCTATGTAAGTTGAAATGGTTCTTTGTCGCCTGAGCCGAATCTCTACTTTCTATTGATTTTTTTAAACTTGTTTCGTTTCACTTTGAAAACCTTTCAAAAACTTGGCACTTTGAAAGTTTAATAAATATACTTATAGCTTGTTGCTTTCTATTTTCGAAAGGTGTAGATACTGGAAAATAAAACGAGGGAGAGGCTAACAGGAGCACTGCCTGCAAATGTTATCATGCGAACTGCATAACATGAAAGTATAAACTCATATTTGGAACATAATATTAAATACTCAACGAAGCCTTAAGCGCCAATGGCCTAAAGACACATAAGATATATATATAAGTACTTTCGGTATTGCTACCATTATGAGCCACGGCTTGACAAATAGTGGTACTCTCTCGTTTTATTTTCTATTCAGCGCCAGTCATATCAGCACCTTTCGAAAATAGAAAGCAACAAATTATAAGAATATTTATTAAACTTTCAGTATTTGTTACTAAAGGCTAAAGATGGTAGCAATACCGAAAGTACCTTCATATATTATATATATTTTGTGAAATAGACAATATTTTAAAAAACTTTTTTCTTTATTTTTTTAAAATTGTTTCGCAATATGTCTGCAGAAAATGTTAAGTACCATTATTGCCTAGTGTCTCCACAGGGTGATTTCTTCCCGTTTGACATTTTGACAATGCCATATTTGACACTTTTAGCACATTTGTTTGTTGTTTATAGTATTTATACAGTAGTGAATACCTATTTGAAAATTTTAAATAAATAAATAAAAAAACTATTATATACCATTTTTATCTCATATTTCTTAACTTTTTTAGAAGTATGAACGCTTTGTGCAAAATAGTAAATATAAGAAAAATATTATTTTATTCTAACACAATGTAAACGTTTATATGTATTGCAGGATTTCAATGTCTTTGTCACGAGTTCTGCGAACATATGACCCACTGCATTCATTGCGGTCGACTATGAATAATCTCCATTGACACAATTTTGTTTACATTACAGTCATATTTTTTTAATGAAACATACTATGTAAACTTTTACAACCATGTATAGGGGAAGTTATGTAATCGATCAGAAATTTAATGTTGAGTTTTCACCAGAATTTCTTGTTTTCCGACACATTCATTCAAAAATTGTAAAAAAAATGTCAATGTCTGTGAACATGATAACTCCTGTTAGAACAAATGTATCGACACGAAATTTTCTATGTGTATCTAGAATCCCATAAGGACGACACCATAAGAAGGCTTAACACAGAAACTCTAATAACTGTCGTTGTAATGAATGAATCGGCACAAAATTTAGGATGAGGATTCAGATCTACCTACATAAAATAACTATTAGCCCAAACGGTCGATTACTTTTGGAGGTAGAGCAAAACCTTAATTTGTTCATTCGTTCTGGGGAAGTACACAAATACTTTTTTTCTTGTTTTTAAATTGTATTTGAATTTCTAAACTTTTTATTTAGTCACCCCGGTGTGGCATTAAATTTATTTATATATTCGAAAATAAGTATTTCTAGTGGTGAGTGATCAACCAATGAGTTCTGTTATTTTTTTTTTTATTGATTATTTTTATAATCACCGGGGTGACTAAATAAAAAGTTTAGAAATTCAAATACAATTTAAAAACAAGAAAAAAAGTATTTGTGTACTTCCCCAGAACGAATGAACAAATTAAGGTTTTGCTCTACCTCCAAAAGTATCCACCGAACCCGGATTTGTCGAGCCTCTTACTAGCAGTGGAGGCAAACCGAGAGCGACAAAAGGACAGTATGGTGGTAACAGGGTTGGAGGGGTCTGACAGACGAATCTGTTTTTTTAGTTAGTATCCACCACCGTTCTACTTCAACTGTAATAACAACTTTAAATGTATTGAATTTTTCAAAGATAAGATGAAACCGTTTAATAACTTGAAGATAAAATGAAATGAATGGATGTAAAATAATTGTTATTCTTGGAGTTGAGTCCCCTAAGAATAACAACATAAGAAATAATCAAAATAATACATATATCAATCAATTTAGAAAGAAAAAACAATGATAAACTAAGTAAAGAGAACAGGACTGTGTATGATCTGAGGGCGAAGGAGTACTTATAGAAACTGGGTCATCATCAGTGGTACATTCTCACCAGTACAGTGTTGAAGCCCGCTTCTGTTTGCAAATGAAACAGTGAGAAGACAACGTCTTTTATTCCTGTAAGAAATCTCGTGACACATCCTGGTATTGCATAGGAGTACTCGTCGTCGGAAATTAGGAATCCTGCTTCCCCATCGTTCTTGCTTCGCATTGAATATAGTTAAGAAACATATTTAGTAATTTCTTCTTAGCCATCACAGCTTATAATAAGCATAAGCAAGTATAATATCATCATGATGACCTCAAAAACAATAAATACAATTATTTTCTAATTGATTTTTCATATTTATACATTTTAAGAGTTTTTTTTTTCTTATATATTCCCTTGGTTTAATTTTCCAGCCTTGACATATGCTCGCTGTCGTCTCACTAAACAGGCATGTTACAAACATTTAAAAACACTAAATACATTTTTTTTTCACTCTCTCTTCTGACAATAATGTTATCATTTCAAGATTTTACAAAAATGTGAAAGTCCTTGGCATATTCCGAATGCCGTTAAACATAGGACAGGAAAAGACAAATCCATGGGAATATGGCTAAAGTTGGAATTCTCATGTCATTGTTCTGACCATGTTTGGATGCACAAGATAATTGTCATAACATTTTTTTTTTCAGGGGGGGGGGGGGGGGGGCATACATGAAACTATACATTCAATTGCTGTCAGAAAATTAGTTATGTTGGGGGCTATATTTTATTGTACTTTTCTTGCCAGGATTGTCTGATATAGTCAAAAAAAAGATTAGTCCTTGTTTTATGAAAGAAAAACTAGAAGCAACGACGACTAGCTTAAATCTAAGGACTCATTAGTAATTTGAAATTTAAAACCAAAGATTGTTGGTAAAAAACAAGTTTCTAATGTTATCTAAATATGAGTTTCAAAACGCCACTTCAGGACGGTTTTTGGCGTGTATCTCGTAACCCGGCCCATTTGCGAAGAGTCGTACTTCATATAAAGTGTGTCCTTCAGTTTTCTCTTCAAATGAAGAAAGTTTTCATTAGGTCATAAATATTAGGGGAATTACGTTAGCTGCACTTGTTTTCGAGGTAGGGCACTCGACGAGACCTTGAAACGTTAAAATCCGTTGAAAACTCGATCTCGGATTTTCGCATGATTACAATACTTATAGGTACTACAGGTATAAGAAAGTAAAAAAAAGGAAACAATAAAAAGAATTATCTTGATATAAGTATGATTCTTCAGTTTTATTAATGATAGTAGAAGATCATAAACACAGGCATAAATGGAGACTGAAGGCAAAGTTGTCAAGGACAGCATTTTTTATTACTCAATTTTTTTTCCTTTTATTCTATATTTGTGCTTTTTATTTTGCCCTTTAAGTTATGGCCTTCTACAAACATCTCTAAACATCAAGTCTCAAGGTCTCTATAATAATTTCTTGGTTGCCATCATATTTTAAAGGAAACAATTCAATTAGAAAGTTACTTTATGAGGTTTAACTAAACAATTCAAGTGGAAAAGCTGCTAGTGCTGCCATCATGTGGAGAAAATGGTGCACTAACATCCCATGTCCCCTTCCTAATGAAATGCTTTCATAATATTTTGCATTATTGTGAAAATATTTACCAAAATTTATAAAATATATTCAGGTCAAAAAAAAAAAAATATATTAACATCCGGATTTATTGCATAACTTACTGAAAACTATGTCATGTTATTTCGTTTTCTCGTTTATATAAAAAAGAAATTAGGTTAGGATGTTTTATTATTTAGATTATATATATAATTAATTAACTAAACTATAAAGAAACAATGGAGTTTTGAGAAAATCTTTTTCATTGTTATTTTTGGAAAGTTATTCACTATATTCATATTATTTACTCTCCATTGATAATTAGTAAATTGCATGCTTTGTGAAGCTATCCTCGACAACTTCATGATATATCAACGAAAAGAAATTGTATTAAAAATTGTTGTGATTATAATTATCGTTGCCTCCTTTCTGCTGAGTTTTCTGCTTATTTTATGTTTTACTATGTATCAAACAAAGAACACAGTTCAATCATGATAGAATGCTTTTAAACTAAATCATGTTTGTTTCTTGTTACACTATCACGGTTATCAAAAAATATGATAACAGTGGTACACAGTAACAGTGATATTTATTTACGATTAGAGAGAAACATATTCTGGAGAATTCGTTTTATAAATCAGTTTCATATAGTTTATTATTTATATATATTTATTACAATTATTCTAAAAATGTTTACCATTAACTAGTTAGTTATTAGGACTCATGCCCGGGCTTTAACTACAAGGTCTTAAGAGCTCTCTTTCAACTCTGGTGGATATGAGCCTGACTCTACCACGGGAGTCCTAAGATTTCCCGACTGTAATTGTTATTCACCTAGGGCAGGGGTCTTTATCAAGTATGGAATTTCATGGTTTCCGACCTCCAGATGCCAAAAACGAAGAAAAAAAAAGTCTGTCTGTGAACACGAGCACTCCCGATAGAATGAATGTATCGTCACGATTTCATTTGTGTGTAAAGAAAACACCTATTGATTTTCAGCCAAATCGGCCAAAGGGAAGGGGGGATTGAGCGAGCGGATTAACACAAAAAACCTCTTTGTTATTTAGTGTTAGTTGTTATAGATGTATCGACTCAAAATTTCATATGTAAATTCAAAGCTATGGACGACAAATATTATTTTTCTGCGGAATCGGCCGAAGGGAAGGGGGATCAGAGTAGGGCTCAACTGAATAACCTCAATGAATTTATCGACATGAAATTTAGCATGTCCCCCCACGATTTAGGGGTCCATATGTAAAAGCACAGCTTTCAGACTTCTCTTGGAACTGTCGATAAACAGTCTCCAATCACCTACTTCATAGTTAAACTTTTGCACCAAGCCTGGTATATCTGAACAGTAAACTAAGTTATGCTTTTGATAGAAAAAGGATGTGAATTGTTGTACTATTTTCCTGTACCAATGAAAGGATGTTTCATTAGCCAGTAGATTTTTTCTCTTTCAGTCTAGAGCTTAGAAGCTCAGCATTTTCTTTAGACAACCCCAAATCTCGAATCAAGTCACTAAGTTCAGGCTGAGTGAACATTTGACAGCTCATCGCCGCAATGGAATTCTTCGTCTGTCTTCTGTTCTGAATCAGGATCGTCACTGCAATCGCTTACTTCATCTGATGAGGGGGGAGGTAGAGGAATTGGAACTTCTGGGCCGTGCAAAACAGTTCGAATGGCTGTCGGCAGGCTTGGATACACAATAACTTTTTTATTTTTTGAATTGTATCCCTTTACATCTACAAGACAAAAGTAGCAATCACTTAGGTGATTTTTTGGCTCCCTCCATACCATAGGAACCGCAAATCTGTAAGCAGTCTTTTTTTTAACTGACCATCTTCGTAAGTCTTCCACGCAAACCTGGTGAGGTGCCCACTTCTTCACAATATCAGAATTGCATTTAGTGAGAAAACGGTATATGATACAGCAATTTCGGTGTCATTTTCGAATTCAGCAGGCAAAAATACATAGAGGAAAGGTAAAATTATCAAAAAAGGTTTTTCATCGCTTGCCTGTGTTATTAGCGCAAAAGGTCGATCGGTTTTGGAGAGGGAGCGAAAAATTAATTGATTAATACATTCTGGGGAAGCACATTGCCGGTGATTCACCGACGACTTTTTTTTTTTTTTTTTTCTGAGTATGAGGAGAACATGTGCAGAGTGGAGAGGCTGTGTAGACTACAGAGGGTAGATGTACTCAGCTGTCCGCTCCTGCAGTGCCCTGGAAGACCAGAGACCTACATCCTCTTGTGTCTGACCCCAAGACATCACCTTTCAAAGAGAGTCTGCTCCACACTCCTCCACCACACCAAGTTCCCAGACTTCTTTCTCTTCCGTTCTAATTATCCTTTCTCAATTAACTTTCTTTGGCTTTCTTCGACCTTTCCAGTCATCCTTGTCTTATCAGACCATTCAAGTGAAAGGTAGACTTAGCCAACAACATACAAGTTCCTCGTTCCAGGGGTTCTGGGTCAGATACCACTTCCAACTTCTTATCCACTTAACACCAGGATTACTTTTTTTTAAATTCCTGGATACCAAAAACAAACTAAGCTGGTCAGAACTTAATCGTTGAGTAAGTTATGTAATCGATCAGAAAGTCCATGTTCAGTTTTCACCAGATTTTTTTGTTTCTCTGGATCAAATAATGAAAAAAAAAATTCTGTCTGTGAACACGATAACTCCAGATAAAATGAATGTAGGTATCGATAATTTTTTTTTTTTTTACGTTGTCTATATGTACGGTGCCTATAAAAATGTTATCCCAGTACTTTCATAACGGAAATAGGCGGTGAAATGAGGTTCACACCATAGTAATGTGTACCATAGTTGTAATAGTCCATTCCTGGATCTCTAATTTTCTCCGGAGTTGGCCATACAGCACACAGTTAGAAAGCTCTTTAAACTGGCATTATAAAAAATTAAAAAAAAACGTCGGTAAATCTACGGCTAAGTTTTCGCTCTCCCTTCAAAGCAATCCGCCATTTGGACTAAAGTCTGTAGGTCCTTATGGAAATGACTATCCATGTCAAATTTCGCGTCGATATATTCATTCTAACGAGTATAAAAGAGTACTAAAGCTTCCCAAGTCAACTCCTAACAGATTCGTGAGAGTAGAGACTAACAGCTACAATCTTAGTGCCATCGTAATCGGAAGAGCAGTGGGCTGGTGGAGCAAAATACTGGAGATGCCGGCCGACAGGTACCCTAGACTATGTTACGAACGTCTCCTGTTCCTGAGCAAGCAGCCTTCAGACCTACTGGCCTACAACTGGGTGACTCAACTCCGGAATATCCTAACCTCTGTAGGCTTTTCATGGTTATGGGATACTCAGGACCCTGATCTTATTAGCAGGCATAAGAAAAAGATTGTGTCGATTTGAAGAAAGGAGCCGCGATAGAGACATTCAGCACATCCTCGAATCTAACTATAACCTCACATACAAGGATATTTACGGCTACAACGTCTACTTAAAGCTGAGGACGAACATCGAGAGGACGAGAGTGTTGGCTCAGATACGGCTGTATAGAGAAAGCCTGGCTAGAGTGACAGTGGGAGGAGTGACCTACCTCTTCAACAGGGAAGACAGCTGTAGTGTCTGCAACGAGGACCGACCGGACGACATCCACCACTTCTTCATGGAGTGTCCAGCCTTCAGCCAACTAAGAAAAAAGTACCTGGTAGCTTCTACCTTAGTGCTTCACTAAAGAGCCCAACACCTCACAAGACCCTTTTCAACATTGCAAACAACCAAAACCTCAATAATATCATACTATACATGGTAAGGGCGCTAAAAATTAGAGGACATTGAAGTATTTAAATAAAATACCATTTCAATAGAAGTTTTTTCACTATATATATTTTTTTTTTCATTTGTTAATTAAAATTCTATTACTTTGTATTTTATTATTATTATTATTTTCATTTATTTGTACTTTTTTTAACTGAATAATGTATATATCAGGCCGAACCCTGAGCCTAAAAGATGTATTTCCTAAAGGCCAATAAAGAATTGAATTGAAGTTATCTATAAAAAAAACATCCGGATTTATTGCATAACTTGCTTGGAGACATGTCATGTTCTTTCGTCTTCTTGGTTATATAAAGTAAAGAAAAAACGTAGATTTATTAAAAAGTATTGTCTATATCACAAAATATATATCATTCGGATGGGACGTTAAGCGATGTTCCCGAGCCTGTACAATGTCAGGTACTCGTTAAAGACTCTCTACCCTAAGTGAATAAAAATTTAGGGTAGACAAAATTTAGAACTCCCACAATAGAGTCTGGCTCATGTCCACCAGAGTGACGAAAGAGCGCTCTGGTAATAGGCGATATGACCTCGTAGTTAAAGCCCGGGCATGAGTCACAATAACTTTAGCCATCAAGGTAAAAAAATTGAGAAAAACAAACCTTGTACACTGGAATTTATTGGTGTAGTGGTGAGCCGTGAGCCTTGTGTACGTACGGCACCACTATAAGTCACCGACCTGTTTCAGCCCCTATCACCTTTGATATGAGGTCACATCACCTAGAACATGTCCTATACAACTTATCCTCTCTGGTTAACATTTAGGTCAAGGGGCCTTCATTTCGGCCACCGAGTTGCTGCTTCACTGGAGAGTGTGTCAAGTCCTCAACTATGATGGAACATTCTCCCTTTTATTGGCCATGGTTTTTAGATAGAAAGCTTTCAATGATAAATACTATAAAATTGTCATAATAAAAAAAATTCTCAATCTCTATAACAGAATGTTTCAATTTTTTACTTATAGGGGAAGTTATGTAAATATGAACAAAAAAATTCTGTCTGCGTGTGTGTCTGTGAACACGATAACTCCCGATAGAATGAATGTATCAACACGAAATTTTATATGTGTGACCAAAACCCTATAAAGACAACACCTATTGCTTTTCAGCCAAATCGGCCAAAGGGGCATAACTCAAAAACTCTAATATCTACAGAAATGAATGTAACGGCACAAAATTGCATATATAATACGTGAATTCAATACCCCATAAAGACGACACTTATTAATTTTCAGCGGAATTGGCAGAAGAGAAGGAGGGGGATCAGAGGAGGTCAGCTCAAAACCCCAACAACTGCCGATGTAATGAATGTACAGACATGAATTTCATATTTAAACCCAATGAGGACATAACCTGTCAAATTTCAGCGATATCAGCCGAAGGGAAGGGGGTAGCGGAGTGGCCCCTATATAAGTCAACTATTGAATATTAGCAAAAACGGTCGACTGTTTTTTTTTTTTTTGGGGGGGGGGGGAGCGAAAATTTAATTGATTAATTCGTTCTGGGGAAGATTATTACCGGTGATTCACCGACTTTTAAAAAAAAAAATTGTTATCATCTTATGAACTATTACTATTAAATTTCCCCATTTAAATTTTTTTTAAATCGCCGGAATTTACTTTCCAATTTCTTCTGAGAGCTGACTTGAACCTCCTAAAATTTCAAACGTCGATATCACATCTTTAATTAGCGAATTCGTTAACAACGCATTTCTGAACTCATTGTATAGTTTCATTTCACTGTGTTGTATTGAAAATATATTATAGATAGCTATTATATGAATCCATCGAATTGCTCTCTATTCAAGACAATGGAGTCCCAATTTTAAATTTGTCACATGACCTATGAACTAGGCTTATAATGATGATACATATGAAATTTCATAAAAATTAATTCTAACGTTTTGTGTGACGACGATTTTCTGATTGTTAAACCTTTAAATGCAGTTACACCAAAAACGTACGTTTTTTCATAAGTGAACACGATTGGTGAGAGTGTTTTGTGGTGTTTAAATCGAAATATAATGCTGACATTTTCATTGCTCTGCAGCTTTTCATTATCAATTGTTCCCTATTTTTCTAGCTGTTATTTTGAATTTTCTAAGTTTTCATATTTTTCTAGCTATTTTACATAATCCGACTATATTACAATGAAAATGACTACACTATTTTATAATAAAAATTAAATAATTGATAATTAATATATAATTTTGTGTGTTTTCAGGCGCCAGTGCCAGTGCCAGTGACTGTCTACTATGAGTCTCTTTGCCCGGACAGTATCAAGTTTGTTACCACTCAACTGTACCCTACCTGGACCGCACTCTCCCAGTACATCAACGTGACATTTGTACCCTTTGGAAAGTCAACTGTGAGTAGCTCATTGCAATAAGCCCTTAGTCAAATATGCACAATCACAACACAACAAAAGAAGACCCCCTATTCATTATCTTAAAATATATATGTTTAAATTGCAGTAAGACATTAAAAAAACATTCTGACGAACGTCAGGCATTAACATGATTTATTAACATTACAGAACCATAACAGAACTTTGTTAATCCAACCCCTTCGTACTGTGGTTGGTATAAAACAAGTCCTATTATAATATTATATATATAATATATATATATATATATATATATATATATATATAAATATATATATATATATATATATATATATATATATATATATATATATATATATAAATAGAAATATCAGTAATGACAGTAAGAAGGGGGTTGGTTTAAGAAAGTTCTGTTATGGTTATGTAATGTTAATAAATTATATTAATGCCTGACGTTCGTTAGAATATTTATAGGTTAGGTTAGGTTAGGTTTTATGACTCATGCCCGGGCTTTAACTACGAGGTCATATCGCCTACTACCAGAGCGCTCTATCGTCACTCTGGTGGACATGAGCCCGACTCTACTGTGGGAGTCCTAAATTTTGCCTACCCTAAATTTTTATTCACCTAGGGCAGGGGGTCTTTAACGAGTACCTGACATCGTACAGGCTCGGGACCATCGCTTAACGTCCCATCCGAAGGACGGCGTGCTTACGTTTATTTTACCTCCCAGATAAAATAAACTAAGGGCCTCGGTCGGGCTACGAACCCACAACCTTGAGCTCAGAAGTCAAGCACGCATACCACTGAGCTACCGGCGCCCTCAGAATATTTATATATATATATATATATATATATTTAAATATATTTTATCGTCTAAATTATGTATATATTAAAATCTGTTATATTTATACATTACTTTGAAAACATTTCCTGCGGAAATTTATTTTCTGTCTTTGGGGCGCTGTAACTTTATTCGTATTGATTCTATTTCAAACTGGCGACGTTCGGTCCTTGGAAATTTAATGAGGAACATTTTTGATAAGAACCAATTTTTCGAAAGGACTCTTTACAACTTTGATTGGAAGTGATTTTTTATTAGTTCAAAAATATAAGCGGCATCTTGTAAACTGTATTCAAGCTCTGCATTGAGGTAGGTAGTCAATTTTCGTTTAACGTTTGCCAAAATCTAATCAGATCTAATTTAGCACATATGACATCTTCATTTCAAGTTCCTAGTTACAATCGTTACTGAGTTGGAGCGCTCACGATGTTTCAATCATATACACACAGATAGACAACATCGCGAAAATGGTCGAAATGTATTCAAGGGACTTTGAACGATGTAATTTCGTTGAAAACTAATCTTGGAATACTATACTTCCCTTTATACTATAAGAAAGTAGAAATAATTTAAATTATTAATTTTTTGAAGCTGTCCCATAAATATTAGCCTAAACAAGTACACGTTACCTTGGGGATAATCAATAGAATATGGTATGATTTCAGAAAGTCTTGAAATACGATCATTAAATAGATAAAACAAACTTATTTTTGAAATATTGTCTATTCAACTAAAGATATATATACATATATAACTACCGGTTTCGGCTTTATACCATCGTCAGGTCTAGTTATGAACTAAACTAGAACTAGACCATAACTAGACCTGACGATGGTATAAAGCCGAAACCGGTAGTTATATATGTATATATATCTTTAGTGGAATAGACAATATTTCAAAAATAAGTTTGTTTTATCTATTTATTACAAGTTTCCACAATATGTCCGCGTTTCTCAACTTAGAAATACGATCATTATACATAAATTAAAATTAAAAGTTGTAAATAAAAACCTAATTGGGAAATTATATTCCATTCAGAAAAATTGAACCCTCAATAAACTGCGTTATTGAAAATGCATGCATCCTTATTGAATCCAGAAATGCAGTATTTTATTTAGCCCAGACCAAAGTTTACACTTAACTCACAAAATGTAGAAGTTAAGAAACTGTCGCAAAAACAACCATTTTTTTGTTGGATTATTATTTTTTGTATGTATAAGATCATAATTATATTCGTGCCTTATATTTATCGATGTTTTTTCTGAATCCAGTTCAATCAGACGGATGGTACATACAACTTCAATTGTCATCATGGAGTCAAGGAGTGTGAGGGAAACAAGGTGCATGCTTGCGCATTGAAGAAAATCCAAAGCAAAGAAACTCAAGTGAAATTCATCAATTGTCTAATGACTGCCGCTAAAGATTCTCCCAAAGATGATGCATTCCCAAGTAGCAAGGTAACTTTTCATCACATATTCACTTTTTGCTAATGGAATAATAATAAATTTATTGTTATTTGTGATTTTAATGCCCGGGCTTTCAACTCTATCACCCACTTCATTACTCTGGTGGACATGAGCCGGACTTTTGCTAAGTTTTGCTTATCAAGGTGTATTAATATATGGTCTTTGTATTAGATATGACTGAAGAAACGCCCTCTTAATCATTATTGGATAAAACTTCTGCAAGATCGAATGCATTTTTTTTTTTTATCTATTGCCGCTGTATAACTGTAACTAAGCAGAAAGTTAAAGAGTTATATCAAAAAATCTATAGAGTGAAAATAGTTTAATGAAGAAAAAGGAAATATTAAATAAATACTACAATATATTTGTAGTTGGATTGTTAGATCTGAGAGGTCCACCTCATATAACATATTTGGTAATTATTCCGAATCGGACCTCCACCCCAAATCGCGCCCAATTTTATTTTAGTGATTCGCAAAACCAACAGCAACATGAAAACATGAATATTAGGTCGGGGGAAGGAGAAAAAAAATATATATACATATATATACATCTAGTTCATAAAAAAAATGTATTTCTCAATTTAAACAATATAATATGTCAACTATTCTTCATATTTTATGATAATGAAATAATCTAGGATTAGAAGCATAAAACTGTAAACCACAGTAAGAATTTCAAAAATCCAGTTGATGTATCCGAAGAAATAAAATGTTTATTGCAAGAGTCCAGGTTCTCCTGATATAGAGAGACCCCATGAAGGGGTATAAAAAAAAAATCTAATTGACATATTATATTGTTTATAATGAGAAATAAATGTTTAATATGAACCAGATATTTTTGTTATGCTCCCCCTTGGGGTTTCTCTATATCAGGAGAACCTGGACTCACAAAAGAGGGTCAACATGTTATTTCTTCGGATACATCAACTGAATTTTTGAAATTCTTACTGTGGTTTACAGTTTTATGCTCTTATCCTAGCTTATTTTTTAAAATATTGTCTATTCCACTAAAGATATATATACATATATAACTACCGGTTTCGGCTATATACCATCGTCAGGTCGAGTTATGAACTAAGTCAGTTTGCAGAGAGCGACCCTTCAAATACACCTCAGGTCAAAGGGTGCTATTAAAACTTGGGAGTCCCCCGGCCGTACCGTTAGCTAACTCATTAAATATTCCTTAACAAAACCTAGTTCTAAATTTACATGAAACAATATCACTAGACTAATACGTGTAAAAATAACAAATAAATAAGTACAAATACAAGTAAATAATAAAAAATATAAATAAAATTAATAATAATATTAAGATTTAGATACATTGAAACATATATGTGGAACCAAATATTAATAACAGATAATACAAACATATATGTGGAAACAGAACTGGTTCAGGGTGTTAACTGAACTGGTTCAGGGTGTTGAATGACCAAATTTATTTCAACTATTCCCCTTTGTTAACACCCTGAACCAGTTCTGTTTCCACATATATGTTTGTATTATCTGTTATTAATATTTGGTTCCACATATATGTTTCAATGTATCTAAATCTTAATATTATTATTAATTTTATTTATATTTTTTATTATTTACTTGTATTTGTACTTATTTATTTGTTATTTTTCCACGTATTAGTCTAGTAATATTGTTTCATGTAAATTTAGAACTAGGTTTTGTTAAGGAATATTTCATGAGTTAGCTAACGGTACAGCCGGGGGACTCCCAAGTTTTAATAGCACCCTTTGACCTGAGGTGTATTTGAAGGGTCGCTCTCTGCAAACTGACTTCATAACTCGACCTGACGATGGTATATAGCCGAAACCGGTAGTTATATATGTATATATATCTTTAGTGGAATAGACAATATTTCAAAAAAAAAAAATATAAGTTTGTTTTATTTATTTATTACAAGTTTCCACAATATGTCCGCGTTCCTCAACTTAGAAGTTCTTATCCTAGATTATTTCATTCAATATTAAGTAAATATATAAAGAATAGTTGGTTAGAATTGTTAAGGTTGATTAATATTTAAAAATATATTTCTGATATATGTAGTTCTATTTATTGTTAGATCTTCTTGTTAAATTATTCAAGTATATATTAAACAATAAGATCTAACAACAAATAGTCTTACTTATATCAGAAATATATTTTTAAATATTAATCATTCTTAACAATTTCAGAGAAATCTATTCTTAACAACCGAATAGTAAATTCATAGGATATTTTATATGTAATCACCATTATGTATGTTAATATTGTTTTATTGTTATTGTTACAGTGCAACAATGAAACAATGGACTTCAACTCCATCATTAGCTGTTCGAAGTCTGCCGATGGAGATGTTGCACTGGCCGATTTTGGAACTATTACAAATAAGTTTGAGATGCCTCTCACCTCGGTCCCTTATGTTATTCTCGATAATGTAAGTTCCATTACTAAACTTATGTTTATGTTTCTGTGAAGATATTGTTTCGAATTTGTGATCTCTTTTTGAGACTTAGGTTCAACATATTTCCATATGTTCACGTCTTTTGTCATCTTTAAGTTTATAGACATGCCTAATCATATGACAAGAGAACAAATTGTCTTAGAAATACGTAATTCATTCACGATTCTTCCTCGCGTTTTTCTACACCTTTTGACTGATGAGGGTCACATGAGCGTTGGGACAAGGGATGTAAATGATGGAGGGATACAACGTTCGTTGTAAATTAACATTGAAATAAACAGGAGCAGTGTGAACACGTTTAGGTTCAGGCTGAGATGAATGTTAGGCCTAAAATGCCGCATTAATGCCTTTTACAGACCCATTCTCTACAACTAGCCTAATCTGTTAATACAACTTGTTCGCTTAAAACTCGGTCGTGTCCTCTGAAGTCAGCTCAACAGTTATTTATGTTTTTGCGAAAATAACTTCTAATTTTTTTTTTTTATTATTTATTTTGAATATTTACAATTATGAAATCACCATATGTAAATATGATGTCGGTAAGAAAGACACTAGTAATAGAAAACGAATGATTGATAACGAAGTATAAAATATGTAATAATAATAAAAATAATAGTAATTATAAATAACTACAAATAAATACTTCAGAATAAGGGCCTTATAGCTTTCAGTTCGAGACCCTTGAAACACCACCGGTTTTCTGTCATCTCCATCCTCCAACTTGTGATCCCCCCGCCATCCTTCTTCGTCTTTACACTGCATAGCAGTGGAGGTAGACCAAGAAGAAAGGAGAGCGGAAAGTGCGAGTACATGAGAGTAGAAGCTGCTCTGCAGCACCGCCTTCTCCTTCAGGGGGGATTAAACTTCTAATTAGTGTTAAAATTTTTAAATTTTATTTAAATAACATAACATTTTGATTGTGAAGATCTCTATAACGAAAATTGGCAATGTTCGACTGAGACAGTATATGGCTAATTTTCAAATAAAATATACAATTTGTAGGTGAGTTAATGACGATTGTGTGAGGGAATGACGAAATGAAACATTATTGCGCAAAAGTATAAAACATAATAGTAAACATTTTCAGTCGATTTTACGTTACATTATTACTCATAGAAACACAAACAAATATATCATAAGAAGTATATAAATAAGCGCTTACCTTTTTACAACACGGTGTGAGGAAATGACAGCCGAAAAAGTAAATTTGAAAAAGTTTTCCTTTAAAATAGCTTTAACAAAAAATCTCATCACTCACACTCCGGTCTGCCATATTTTTTTAAAATCAATATTGCCAACTTCTGAAAACAAAAAGGTTGCGTTCAATATAATTCAAAATTTTGCTCCAACTCTCCTGTTACACAACTGTGAGGGAATGACTCGTTTTTTAAGGACAAATTTAAAAATATATATTGTGATTTTTCCGTCATACACATTTATATACAGCCAGTACTATTATATATGAATAAATAATAAGATAGCATATAGTTTGTAAGAAACGTTTCGAATTAGATGCTTGAATCTATTCGAATTTGTCGGTTGGGACACAATGAGGGAATGATTTGTAGGGTATCTACTTAAACATATATTTTTTTATTTATGATAAAAAAGATAATTTTTTTCATAATTTGGTACGCCTAGTGATGTAGTTTCATAAAAAAAATTAACTTAATGATAACTGATTCCGTTTGACAAGAATCATCAAAGACATAAATTTTGAGTTGTTTTTTTTGAGAATCAGCGGTATACTGTAACTCCTCAATTTGTCCATTCATTCTTCTTATTGTGGTTAGCCTAAACATGAGTTGGAAAGGCTCTCTTTTGTCAATCAACTTCAATTATATTGACAATGTGGATGCTCTATTCTCTGATGCCATTTTCCCGGCTACAATGGAGGCTACATTGTCCCCCCATCTGCTATACTCTAACTTCCAAAGCTTCACTAACATAAATAATATTCACTTTTGTTTTTATTTCTAATTGACAATCTGACAATTGGATTCCCGGTTTACCGATTATGACGAGAGAAAGGAAACATTTTACTTATTGCAAAGGATGTGTACATTCAAGGATGTAATGTTAAATAAAAATTGAATATAAAAAAGGAAATACATTTTGGCATGGTAATTTAAGCGTACTCACGGGCCTGGGTCATTGGGTCAAGGTCGGTAAGACACTTGGGTGCAGACTGCATGAGGTTGATTCGCTCGTCATCATGTAGGTAGCGCTAGGTGCAGCGGGCCTAGTTTTGGAGTTGCGGTATATTCACTCACCTCACAAATAAGGGGGGGAGGAATAGGGAGATGCCAGGCCTCAGCAGGATTTATTTGTTAAGTCGTGGCTGAGGATGCTAGCAATACCGAAAGTACTTCCATATATTTTGAGAAATAGACCAATTAAAACAAAAAAAAACATACGTTTTTTAAAATATTTTTTAATTGTAAAGGATATGAACACTTTTTTCCATGCCAAAGGGATCTACTACATTGTTGGTCCATCGAATAATCCGTTTAAAATGTGCGTCCAATCTGTCATGAAGATTTACTGAGTTTTTTTTAAGCACAGTTACCACATTTTGAATCTTTTGAACATGTTTGGTCCAAATGAGGTCGCAAGAAACTCCCTTAAAAATCAAAAAGCTTCTTCTCACTGGAAATATGTTTGTCCCCATTTGAGACGGATAGTACAAATTGATTGAATATAGGTAGGTATGTTCTGGCTCACCTTAGAGGTGACGGAAACTGACTACCCGATGTTCAGTCGATTTGTCAGTTCCTGGCGGGAGAAATAGGCATTGTAAGATGGGCTGGGGATGACCCGATCGGCGCAGATGGCAGATTCCAGTCCTTCAGTAACCCTTTGATCCTGAGCTCCTCTCCCTATTTTCGACAGGTTGATTGCATTATAGCAAGGCGCACCCTCCTGTAATACTAATCTATTTTTTTTTTTTTTTAGTATATACTAAGTTATTGTTAGCATGGGAATATTAATAAATAATTTATTTTATGCATTATTCATAGTTCTTATTATGCATTTTGTTGATGTTTCAGAAGAAGAATGACAATGACAAGAAACTTGCAGTAAGTGACTTCAAATCCGCTGTGTGTTCGTACATCAAGGGCAAGAAGCCGGCGGAATGCGACTCGAAGAACGGAGCGAGCTCGCTGGTTGTTGGGGTTCTTCCGTTCCTCGCTACACTTCTCCTGGCGGCAAGGCAGTGAGCCCACAACCCATCCACAAATCAAACAAGTGTACTTAAAAATATCTAAAAAAAAAAAAAGCAAAAAAAAAACAGTTATAACTTGTCAAACAAGACGTATATATTTATGTACTATTTATAACTGAATTCAGTGTAATATTTTTTTTTTTCAGGTTTACTACAATTTAAAAGTTTGAAGACTAATTAATTATTACTCATTCTTTCTTTATTTAATTTAAGTTTTTTTTTGGAATTGAATTGTTTGATTAAGTAAAAAAAATGTGTTTTAAGTTTATTTTTTACTTCTACGTGCCTTAGTTATATAGAAAAAGAAAAAAATATGTAAAAAGAAATATAAACATGTTATATGTTATTCTATATATTTTTAACTTATTTTTAATAAAAATTGTATCGTTATTTTTATTTGTTGAAAATACATTTTTAAAAAAGTATTGTAATAAATAAGAAGTTTCAAGACAAATTAATATTATTTATTTAAAGTTTTATGGTCGAGTTTTCCAAATGTTTTATGGCCATGTTGTAATGGATGTGTGAATAATATTAGAAAAGTTGAATGTAAAAGACATAATCATCTGTGGTTGTTTAAGAAAAATGAATGTCAAAATAACGAAAAAGCAATAAATGAATAGTTTAGGGACATTTTTTTTTTTTACTCCTAACTACAATATTATTTATATTTCCTGGTCACATGGAAGTGGTTTCGCAAATTTGATTAAGGTTATCAAAACCCTTTAGGGTGAAAGACATGCTCAGTGACATCTGTGTATAATGACTGGCAACTAAATCAGTATTCATTCAATATATTTGCCCTGTGTATTGCACAAAATTGTAAATCAGCTTGTACAATATGATTGAAATATATTTAATGAACTGAATATTGACTGAAGTTTCCAGTGAGTTTGATCAACTAGAGTATCTGGGGGCCTAGTCTCTTATTCAGCTCTGCTAAAAAAACTCATCCAAGTCGCGTCCCCGCCATGTCACCCGGGCAATACTCTCGGAAGGTAATGTAAGGGAGAGGAGAGGTGTGATGAGCGAGTTGCCAGAGCTCATGATATAACTGGGACCCTCGGCTAAGGGAGTACACCCCTGTACAAAATCACAGGTCAACGAGGGTTGAGGCAGGGCTAAAAGCTCTACATTAAATGGTAGGAAAATCAAAACCAGTTTCGGAAATCGGATTAGAATTTATGGTACGATCTGTGAAGTACAAATTGTACACACATTGTCATTGTAAAATTGTTGTAAAAAAACGTCTTAAGAAGAAAAGAGGCGCCGAAAATCTAGTTTTTTTATAAGAACAACATTTATTCAAAAATAACTTAAATAGAATGAATGAATAATTAGGGAATGAGGGCGCTCAACTGCTGTGGTCATTTACGCCCATCTTTCTTACACTCGTTAGAGGTACATATATCGGCTCAGCAACCAACTTTTACATAACTTAAATAGATGTTTAATTCTAAAAAAAAAGCAGGTGTGCCTCACCCACATAAGTGCACGGTTGAAGTGAAACTTCTTTTGTCTTCATTAATCATGCGAATTAAATATATATATATATATATATATATATATATATATATATATATATATATATATATATATATATATATATATATATATATATATATTTTACTTTATTTTATTATTAGTATTAAACATTTTAGAGTAGGTAACTTTTAGGTTAATAAAGGACAATAAAAACTATTGATTATCAGCCATTCGTAAGTTAAAATGATGAATTCGAAGTCGAAGTATTTTTTTCTATAACCGAATAGTTCACCATTTCGTAGTTCATTGGTTTCCAAACATGGTGGCTCCTTTCAAGACGATACTTTGGTGGGATGAGTACATGAACGTTCATTGTTAACTAGGAAAGGGTGTAATAATCGCCCTGAAATATTCATCGTGAAACGAAAGAAGAGAATCTCAGATGGACATCATCTCGGCTCTCAGGTGGCGCATTCTCGTGTCACTTGATTAAACTATTTAGTAACACCCCTTATCGTGACATGAGCTGCTGGTTGTTATGAGCCTGCTTTCCTTCAGTTTTCTCCTTTTTTTAATTAGAATTCAATTACGTTGTAATAGCAGCCGTCTGTATTGTGTACAAACACTTCTGTTAATGTTGTTGTCAAGTTACTTAATAGACCAGGAAGCATATTTAAGCACACATTGCAAGGAAATGTGTGAGTGACGAGGTTATCACGAGAATTGATGTGTAAACGTCTGCATTAGTTTCAAAAACTTGCTGTCGTGCACTGATTTTAATTAAATTTTGTTATAAATTGATACAATAAGAAAAGGAGTATGAGGAATTAAACTTTCAAATTTATTGTTTTTTTAATTTCTCTTATATTAATGAAATAATAGGGGATAGCTAAAATAAGATATACACAACTGTGATAATACTTCGATTCCTATTCATTTGTAGATTAGTTTGTCATTTAAAAATGAAATAGCTATTCGGAAATGGGTAAAAACATTATATTATTCGTTGCGACAATATGACAACAAATAAAGGTCAATTTCGAGGATGAGATCATCACTGCACTAATGAAGCGCTGAAATCAAGTTGTGCTAAATATTTTTATGACCATCAACATTTTCATACATAAGACATAATAAATAACGATTAGGGAACTTATAGCTCTAGTGCTAATATTTTCTGACTTAAAAAAAAAAAACACTAAGAATAATAAACAATTTTATTCAAAGAACAAGCTGCAGATATTTAATAAACTTAAAATTACCTGTGCTGCTTATATTTGATTAATGGTCATTAGGAAAACCAAGTTTGAGAAGTTCGTCTGAAATAAAATTTATATTTCATTGCTACTTCCAGTTTCGTTTCTAAAATGTGATAGTACAAAAATTAAAAAAACTAGGTTGACATTTTTAAAAAGTTGATGATAGTTAATAGCTGGCGATTTAGGCCGAAGCTCTTGGGTTTTTTTTTCTGGGAGGTGAAAAAACCTTGGGCATGCCATTCTTCGGATGGGACGTTCAGCGATGGTCCCGAGCCTGTGCGATGTCAAGTACTCGTTAAAGACCCCTACCCAAGGTGAATAAACCTAGGTAGTAAAATATAGGACTCCCACAGTAGAGACGAGCTCATATCCACCAGAGTGACGAAAGAGCGCTCTGGTAATAGGCATGAGTCATAATAACTAACAAAATATTTATTATGTACTGTTAATCTAGTAGACATATGAATTTATTAGTTAGTTGTTAAAAATATATTCAAGCTTAAAATGTTCGGGTTAAGTAATATTTGAAAATATATTTCATCAGGCCAAGAGGCAAGAAAAAAAAATATATATATATATATTTCTAATATAAATTGTATTAGTTTTTAGAACTATTGTTTCATTATTTAAGTGATAAGTTTGCATATTCATGAGTTATGTTTAATTTTGTTGAGATTTCAAGTTGTTATTCTCCGGTTAATTTTTACATATATTATAGAAACGATTTTCGAAATATTGAAAATGTATAATATCCATGACATAGTTACATAGGCTGAACTATCTGTTTATTGAATGTAGATATACTCGTATTCATTAATACATCAAAGTATTACTACGCAACCCTTAATTGTGTGATCTGATCACAATTTTCCGTAGTATTTAAGTATTACAGATATTTAAATGTTAAAGTTAACATTATTCATTTACTTCTTCCAAGACAATAGCGCTACTATCGAGTAATATGAGAACTACCTATTTCGAACCTCAAGCATGAATTTTCTTTATTTTCCTAATGGAACTAGTAATATTTCAGCAAACTATGATCGATGTCCTAATTTTTTCATAATTATGTTCTTGTGAGCACAAAAGTATTAAATAATTAAATAACACAAACTTCTTTTTGAAATATTTTCTACTTCATAACATTTTGTACACAAACTACCCTTTTTGGCATTACACCATCGTCAGGTTTAGTTATTATAATTTTATAACTAAAGACTTACTTAGTTTGTAATTAAACATGTCGATGGTGTAATGCCGAAACCTGTAGTATATGTATAAAAATGTATAAATACAAAATGTTTAAAAAAAAAAAGAAGGATCTGACATGATGATAGATATATTGGGAGGGCTGGAGTGGACAACAAGGGACCTTAGCATTCAATGCTCTTTTCGCTTTCCAGTTAGCTCTATTGTCTATCATCATAGGCGCTACAGCCCGTCAAGAGCCTTGGCCTCTTCCAGGAAATGTCCCCATGCAGCTCTGACCTAGGCCAGTCTCCACCAGCCCACCGCACCAAACCGTCTTACGTCTTTGTTCACGGTCTCCAGCCATCTTCTTCTGGGTCGTCCCACTCTTCTCCTACCCTCCGGTGTCACATTCTCGAGTTTCCTGGGTATAAGGTCCACGTCCATTCGTCTTACGTGTCCAGCCCAACGTAGTCTAGCAACTCTAATCCAGTGCGACAATTTTGGCTCAGTACAGAGTGCGTAAACTCCTGGTTGTATCGGATGTTAGCTCTATTGTGGAAGTCCTAAATTTCGCCTACCCAGGTTTAGTTACCAAAGGTTCTTTAAAGAATTACCTGATAACGTGCAGGCTCGGGACCATCGCTTAATGTTCATCCCACTTCAGGTCGGTGTACTCAAGGTTTTTACCTCTCAGATGAGAAAACCGGTGTTTCAAACCCACGATTTTGACCTCAAAAGGCAAGCATGCTACCTCTGAGCTACCGGCGGCATCTTGAAACGATGATGATCAGACACATGTAAAATTTTACGTTGATATACTCAAAGTACTAGAAGGGGGGATCGGAAAACTTAAAATTCTGTTGAAAACTCAACATTGAATTTCAGAACGAATCACATGACTTTCCCTACAGTAACTGGGGAGACAAAAGTCTTCGTTTCTGAGAGAAGAGATCAGTACGGTAGAGAACAAAGAAGAGGAATATTTCAAGAAGACCTACTTAATATTTGTAAATACTATTTTACTTGAAGGAAGCATGATTTGGAAAGAAAATTTAACATAATTTGAATTAACCCTCCGTTAGTCGCGCCTCTCCCCGAACAAAACTAGTCGCGCCGCATCTACGAGATGCAACAACAACATTTATAGTTTTTTTTAAAAGTAATGTTGTATTTTGGGTTAAGAAGGTTAAAAATGTTTAAAACAACTATTTGATGATACGTTTATTAAAATAAAAACTTTCACATTCGAAAATATCCCGCCTTTACTTTTTAAAATTACTTCACAGCCTAATTAATAGCAGTCTGTGTTTTTAATTCACATTAATTTTTATTTAAGATTGTTTTTAGCTTAAGAACACAAAAACTTAATAAACATTAAAATTAAACTAACAAAACGTGAAAATAAAAAAGGTAAAATCTTATAGCTGGAACCAATAAAAGGTAACTTGACTTTTACTTTTCAGGAACTTCGTGGAAACATGATTGCACCTATCACAACAATCGACTTATAAAAATAAACGTAAACAATTTTCAAAATATGCCACATCATACTTATTCTGCGCAATTTAGGTACATAAATGAGCCATGTTCGAGGCACAAATATTTGCCCCATTTTTGGCAGGTATATTTTGTGTACCTTCATCGTTTGACGCTTTGTTGGCACGGCTCGCACAGTTTTCTTTGTCCTCTCTGCGTCGTCACACTTTCCGTTGATTCTGAGGAAGATGAACCTGTTACCTCAAGCAATATATTTTGGTGATTTATACAAATAAATAAATAAATTATAAACAACTTACATCTTTGGTCGCGGTGTATGTGCAGGATGTTTTGGCCTGTGACGACGGAGACCCGTGAAGGTTTGAGGTGGTATACATATCAGGAGACACGGCAGTGTCTCTGGCCAAGTCCGAAAAAATCCGAAAAAAAAGAAAGAAAAAGACACTGCTGTGTAACTTTTCTCGTGACACTAAATGCCACTTTTTGCATCAACAAAAGTATGTTATGCAATAACAAAATAACATTTTTCTCTACATAGTTGTGTCGAGAACTCCGAGCTGAACAAAATGAAAAAAAAAAGTAGACAAAAAAGTTCATATTTGACCAAGTTACAAGGGGTCAAAGTCAGCAAAAAATAACTTTTTTTTTTCTTCTTCCTTTTTCAGTGTCCGGACGTCCGGATGACGTCATCAAAGTTTCAAAATATTTCATTTTAATTATGTGGAACGTTGTTATGCAGTGATAGTTAATATACAGTGTAATAGTGACAGTTACAAATTCCCACGTTACCAACCTGAGGGTTGCGGGTTCGAATCCGCACCAGTAATATCAACATTCTTTGCTAATAGCCAACGTTACCAACCCGAGGGTTGCGGGTTCGAATCCCCCCGAGTAATATCAACTTATTTTACAAAATGCTCACGTTACGAACCCAAGGGTTGCGGGTTCGAATCCCGATCAGTAATATCAACTTATTTTACAAATAGCTCACAATACCAACCCGAGGGTTGCGGGTTCGAGTCCCGATCAGTAATATCAACTTATTTTACAAATAGCTCACGTTACCAACCCGAAATTGTTGGGTTCTGATCCCCACCAGCAACATCAACTTATTTCACTAATAGCTCGCGTTACCAACCCGAGGGTTGCAGGTTCGAGTACCGATCAGTAATATCAACTTATTTTACAAATAGCTCACGTTACTTACTATATAAATAGCTCCCGTATCCAACCCGAGGGCTCCGGGTTCGAATCCCCACCAGTAATATCAACTTACTATATAAATAGCTCCCGTTTCCAACCCGAGGGTTCCGGGTTCGAATCCCGACGAGTAATATCAACCTATTTTACAAAAAGCTCAAGTTACCACCCCGAGGGTTGCGGGTTCGACTCCCGATCAGTAATATCAACTTATTTTACAAATAGCTCGCGTTACCATCCCGGAAGTTGCGGGTTCGAGTCCCGATCAGTAATATAAACTTATTTTACAAATAGCTTACGTTACGAATTCGAGGGTTGGGGGTTTTAATCCCCACCAGTAATATCAACTTACTTTACAAGTAGCTCACGTCACGAACACGAAGGTTGCGGTTCGAATCCCCACCACTAATATCAACTTACTTTATAAATAGCCCACGTTACCAACCCGAGGGTTGCGGGTTTGAATCCCCACCAGTAATATCAACTTATTTTACGAATAGCCCACGATACCTACCCGAGGGTTGCGGTTTCGAATCCCTATCAGTAATAACGACTTCCTATATAAATAGTTCACGTTACCACCCCGAGGGTTGCGGGTCCGAGTCCCGATCAGTAATGTCAACTTATTTTACAAATAGCTCTCTTTACCAACCCGAGGATTGTGGGTTTGAATCCCTACCAATAATACCAACTTACTTTACAAAATGCTCACGTTACGAACCCAAAGGTTGCGGGTTTGAATCCCCACCAGTAATATCAACTTATTTTACGAATAGCCCACGTTACCCACCCGAGGGTTGCGGGTTTGAATCCCCACCAGTAATATCAACTTATTTTACGAATAGCCCACGTTACCACCCCGAGGGTTGCAGGTTCGAGTCCCGATCAGTAATATCAACTTATTTTACAAATAGCTTGCGTTACCAACCCGAAAGTTGCGGGTTCGAGTCGCGATCAGTAATATCAACTTATTTTACAAATAGCTCACGTTACGAACCCGAGGGTTGCGGGTTCGAATCCCCACTAGTAATACCAACTTATTTTACAAATATCCTACTTTACCAACCCGAGGGATGCGGTTTCGAATCCCTACCAGTAATAATGACTTCCTGTATAAATAGTTCACGTTACCATCCGGAGGGTTGCGGGTTCGAGTCCCGATCAGTAATGTCAACTTAGTTTACAAATAGCTCTCTTTACAAACCCGAGGGTTGCGGGTTCGAATCCTTCCCAATAATACCAACTTACTTTACAAAATGCTCACGTTACGGACCAGAGGGTTGGGGGTTCGAATCCCCACCAGTAATGTCAACTTACTTTACGAATAGCCTATGAGTTTTGTCTTTTATGTCTTTTCTTTTTCAGTTTTGTATCGAATTTTCTGTCAGTTTTGTACGTATTTTTTAAGACTTGCAATACAATGTAAGTTTTTTGAATTCTGTTAGAAAGATTTAAAATAGACATCTACAAGTATTTATCATAAAAAAATCTGATCGTAATGTATGTTGAAAAATGACATTGATTCATTAAATGTTGTGATATATAAATAAAAAATTCAGTAAAACTGAAAAGCACGGCCAAGTACGAAAAAAATATCTACCGAAGTAATTAATAAACATAAGTTTGATTCATTAAATGTTGTGATATATAAAAAAATTCTGGTCAAGTACGATCTTCCATGTATATATACTTCAAAAATTTATTCCTTTTATTTTATTATTGTACGTTGTTTGTTTGTAAGTAGAATATATTGTAATTAAACTCTTTAAGTGACCGTTTAATTAAAAGAAGTTCAGGTTGGTCATTTCAGGTACTTGGCGACCTGCCGCGAAGATTAAGTTTACACAATGCTATCTACCTGGAATATGGTATCAATCAATGCAAATTTGAAAACACATGTAATCATGGAATTTTTCTAGAAACAAACTAAATGCTCAGGGGAGAAACAATTATTATAGGCAGGTCGCCAAGTACCTGAAATGACCAACCTGAACTTCTTTTAATTAAACGGTCACTTAAAGAGTTTAATTACAATATATTCTACGTACAAACAAACAACGTACAATAATAAAATAAAAGGAATAAATTTTTGAAGTATATATACATGGAAGATCGTACTTGACCAGAATTTTTTTATATATCACAACATTTAATGAATCAAACTTATGTTTATTAATTACTTCGGTAGATATTTTTTTCGTACTTGGCCGTGCTTTTCAGTTTTACTGAATTTTTTATTTATATATGCACTATTCAGTGAGTTGGAGGAAGTTAGGAAAGAGAAGTCCCCATCTAACATCCTTTCGTAGAACCATAAAGAAAACTAGGCTTCACATATCACAGATGAGACGCCACTAACGGAAGGTTAGGGGAAGAAATGAGTTCAGTGAAACTTTCATTTGACGTCGTTGTGGATACTTACGTGGTGTAATTTTTAAGCAAGAGAAAACGCTATTTCTATTTGAAAGTGAAATTTGCACTAGTCATAGTCAGCTGATGGAGTCCCTCAAGCCTCCAGTGATCTGTCTCATGTCACATGAAGAGATTTTCAGGCTTCTTAGAAGTCGCTGAAAGAAGATGACTTTCTCTGAAGGAGCAGCATTGTATGGAGGCGTGAGCACGTTACGGAACTATTAAAGAACGTTTCGCTTCCAGCTACAGTCTGGAGGCGATAAAAGCAACCTCTTAGCGCTTTCTCCTTCTTCATTCTGAATACCGTTCTATACAAATATTTTCTCGATTCGGAGAAAGGCTGGGCCGGTGCAAGGAAACTTAGCATCCTAGGTGAAAGAGTTCCGTCCCCGTCTCACCACGATTGGTTTTAGAGTGCAAAAACTTAGTTTATCAATTCGCGCTGGGGAAGTTAATAATACATTGCCGGTGATACACCGACTTTTTTATCTGATTTTCGTAAGAGTTGTATTATTTATTTTTGCTTCTTAAATAACTGTATTTCCGATATCTAATTTTTTTCTGTATTTTTTTTCTAAGAAACGTTGAGGGTACTACAATATGAAACCCCTATCCTACCTAGTAACTAAACCTGGATAGGCACAATTACCATTCCCACAGTATAGGGCTCATTTCCACCACTGCAACGAAAGAGCGCTCTAGTAGCAGGTGATATGACGTCATAGTTAAAATCCCAGGAGGCATTAGTCACAAAAAACAAAACGAAAAATACTTTCTTAAGTACTAAGATTAAAAAAGTTAAAATTATATATAAATTAAGTGTTGTGATATTTTGAACGTTTAATTGATTTTCTTCAAGAAATTAACACATAAACATTTTGATATCGATATCTGGAACTCAATTTTTAACTCATGCTGTAAAGTCATATAGCCTACTACCAGAGTGCTCACTCGTCGCTCTTGTGGACATGAGCCTGACTCGCTGTAGCGATAAATTTTGCCTATATTTTTATTCACCTAGGGTAGGGGTCTTTAACGAGTAACTGACATCGTACAGGCTCGGGACCATCACTTAACGACCCATCCGAACGACGGCGTGCTCAAGTTTATTTTACCACTTAGATAAAATAAACTACGGGCCTCGGTCGGGTTTCGAACCCATGATCTTGAGCTCAGATGGCAAGCACGCATACCACTGAGCTACCGGCGCCCTCCCAGTCTTTGCATATTTTTATATTGACTAATTAATTTACTGATGTCCTAACAGCAGTTTTTTATTTGAAAAAAATATATACATATATTTCAGCCGTTATCAATAAAATTCAAAACTTTTGGGATATTTTAATCAATGTGAGTAATGTTTACATCATGGTGGCCGTGCGGGCTAGAGCGTAGGGCATTGGTCGCATGGTCTCACTTTGGTTTGCGGGTTCGAATCCTGTCCGGGAGTGAGTTTTACTTCGTAGATAAAACTTCCTCACGGGGCCATGGATGTCATAAATAATTAGGTAAAACACCTTATAAGAGTCATGGCTAATCGTAAATAAGGCCAAAAAAATGAAAAAAATGTTTACATCACAGAAGACATGTAAGTATTATTGATACTGATGAAAAGTGTGCTTCCCGAAACCTGTGTAATTGCTATTTTTTTTAAAGAAAAATAAATAAATGGAAGAAATGATGTAATAATATGTTATATATTCTATGAGAATGTAATTTGATTTATGTTGCAGTTTCTTATTTTCGTGCCGTCAATAAGACCTGATCGAACGGAACACTTGTCACACAGTCGCCTCACAAATACAGGATCAAGTTAGGGTGGGGATAGGAGTCCCACTTTCTCCTATTTGTACATTATACACTCCTCATCATCTAATTAACCTATTCTCAACAGTTTTGTCCACTCGACCTGCTCTCTTCTTGCTCTATTCTCCTTATCAATTTATCCGCTTCAATTTTTTTTTTTAATTTGAGCTATTAAAAGTTCGTTCAAGTTCATTAGAAGCGGAGAAATGGCGCTCAGTAAATTTGTGGCCACTGGCGTAATTACTCATCAACGCATATTTCTTTTTTAAACTGCATAAATCTCAAAGTTCCTTTTGTCAATTGACCTTATTAAGTTCCGCTTCTCAAAGTTTCACTCCAATCTTTCCTTCCACATCAATTCTGCATCACGTTCCCAACCTGACGATTCTCTCCGAAGACTGAGGTGGTCCTGGCCGAGAGACCTGTTACGATAAGATGTGAAGTGACCAGCCTCTTGCCTCATTATTGCCTCTCTTCAGCTCTTCTGTCCCTCTCGGTCTGCCTCCACTGCTAGTCAGAGGCTAGGCACATCCAGGGGGTAGGGGGAATCACCCGCGCCCCCGTGACCTCCTCTACCTCCATTTAGTTGTATGAATGAGGGGAGTACCATGCGGGGGTGTTCCGGGGGGTCTCTGAGCTGATGAGTTCTTTTTCTTATGATTTTTCATATTATTTTGTACATACCTTTCTTTATTTTGTTTTATGATTTCTTTACGTATTTTACTTTTTCCAAATTTATTTAATTTAGTTATTTTGTAATTATTATTTTGTTTATATGTATTCATTTGTATAATATTATTTATTTAATAAATATTTTTTAATATTATTATTCTTGTTTTCCTTATTATTATTTTGTTTTACCTTATTTTGTGTATATAGCCATTTATTTTTTTTATTTTTTTATACCTACTGTCATCAAATTTACTTGTGGTTCTATTTTAACTGATTGTAAATATAACAAATAAACAAAAAAAAAATTACTAACAGTTTGATTAAATATATTTTTGAGCTTTCTGTCAAAAAAAAAAAAAAAAAGTGCATAAAAATCGTTCTTGAAATATTAAGTTCAATGAAAAGCAGGCATAAACGAACTCACTGAGTAAAGAGCATTTTTCCATAATTGTTTTTATGTATAATGGAGTGTAATGTTATGTTAATATAAAACTTTTCAGTCTGTTAAATGGAAAAAAAAATTCTTGCTTTTCCTCCATCATAAATCGATAGTTTTGGTTAATCGTTGATTTACACAGGGCTTATGAATCCTCATACTAAATTTCGTGTCGATACATTCATTATAATGATATTTATTAGGGTTATTGTGTTGAGTCTCAGATTTTACCCTTATTTTCGTCCGATTTTTCTGAAAATCAGTAGGTGTCATCCTTATGTGCTTCTGGATAACATATACAATTTTGTGCAGATACATAGTACATGCTATCAGGAGTTATCGTGTTCACAGTCACACAATGTTTTTTTTTCATTTTTTGGAGTGAAGGGGTTGGAAAACATGAAATTCCGGCGAAAACTCAACAACGAATTTCTTCTCGATTGCATAACTTCCTCTATACTTCGTATAGCTGGGAAGTAAAAAAGCCCAAATTCAAAGCAATGCAATATTCGATCTTTCGAAGATACTCTACTGAAATTATATCAAGACAGCTTTAAAAGTCTATGCGCGAGAGAAGAGTTAGCGATGATAGTTCGGTATAAGGGTTCCTTCCGTTTTTGACTTGGAAAACAAGAAAATGACTTTTGGAGCGGAGTCTCTCTGGCAGTGGAGTTGGTAAAAGCGATACCGGAAATAGCAACGAAAGTTTCACACTCCCCTCCCCGACTCCGCCGACCGGTATTAGGAAGGGAGGATGGTTTGGGAGGGGGCGGCCGAAGGGGAGGGGATGAATGAATCTTAGGTTAGGTTTAGGTTTTATGACTCATGCCCGGGCTTTAACTACGAGGTCATATCGCCTACTACCAGAGCTCTCTTTCGTCACTCTGGTGGACATGAGTCCGACTCTACTATGGGAGTCCTAAATTTTGCCTACCCTAAATTTTTATTCACCTAGGGCAGGGTTCTTTAACGAGTACCTGACATCGTACAGGCTCGGGACCATCGCTTAACGTCCCATCCGAAGGACGGCGTGCTTAAGTTTATTTTACCTCCCAGATAAAATAAACTAAGGACCTCGGTCGGGTTCCGAACCCACGATCTTGAGCTCAGATGGCAAGCACGCATACCACTGAGCTACCGGCGCCCTCATGAATGAATCTTGGCGGGCTTTGTATCGATAAACATGACTCCTCAATCATTGAATATGACTATTGGTTTTGTCTGAAGATTTCAATTCTAATTTTGCAGAAAAGAGGGCTAAGCCAATGTTTATTTTTGACACATTTAAACTGAGAATTCGTAAAAAAGATTGAGTCTGAAATTTATGTTTCTTACTTTAGTGACCATAAACCAATCATTTCATTTATAAATTTTGGAGAAAATAATATCCATGATACTGAATGTGGCGAGTCTAGGCTAATAACTATACATAACAATGATGAAAATAATAAGGCAAAATCTGATTATATGGATGTTGATGTTGATAGCTTAAGATGTCGATAGATTAAGTTGATGAATAATAATTATTGTTATAAACATAATTATTATTAGGTACTTATATACTACATGACAATGTACGATACCGATAAACTTTATCAAGCAAAATACTAGGGAAATACTTGTGGTGAAGTGATTCTATGTACATGAATCCATGACAAATTGTATATTATACTATTTTAATATTATATTAATATGTAAATAAAATTTTGTTACAACTAACTCGATCAACATAATACTCCTTAAGAGCATACATTCGTCAATTCTATTACTTTTCCCTAAAAAATTTACACTTACAATTTTATAATTTCAATATGAAATGAATTCAATTTAAAATTACTTTCAGCTAAAAATTATTTTCAACCAAAATCAACCGGACGAGCTCCGCTCCTGCAGCGCGTCCCGCGACTCATACCGGTTTTTTCAAGGCTCAATCAATACCATAAAAAAGATCACTGTTTTTTACATTCTAAGTTGCTACTTTGTGGGAGGGCTGTGGGGAATGCGCCCCCTCTTTGGAGGACAGACATACAGACAGGGGGATGCAAGGGGTCAGGGACCCCCACTTCTCACCCCAGCAGCCAGGTACCCTGTGGCAAGATGGCGCTCCAACCTCGCTCACACCACACTTCAGTACCGCTTCCACCACTGCTCAGTTCAGTTCTCAGCTGTCTCAGCGTTCCTTCTATCAATTGCATTTAGATATTTTAATCCTAAACGCATCACAGAACAAATCGCCAACAATCATGTCTATAAACTCTACTGTTTTGTGTGAAATAAAAATATATTCAGTGTTTTTGTGATGAATACGTGTTCGTGTTTTTGATGGATTTATGCAGTTTTCATGGGATCATCTCAATTAATAAAATGGATATCGTCTTTATATGTAAGTTGTTTAGCAATACTACTATTTTAAATTTTAATATCCTAGAATACAAATTTCACTTCGTATTCAAGAGACTTTAACAGGCTGGTGGGACAGTAGGACTTCTTTAAAAATCTATCAATTCAATGCACTTTTCCACAATGTAATGCTTTGATTACATAGTAGAAAAGAGTGTACAATTTGATATGTTTGTCTATAAACAAAAATAACTGAATATTGTTTAGAGTATTCTAATGTCAGACATTCTTGTCTGATCACTGCCTTGACAGACATAAAACTGAACAAAACAAGGTTGTAAACAGAAAGGTTTGTTTATTTATTGTATTTGTGATTTTATTACATTAATTTTAATGTACATTTAAAACTGTTTATTATATTTTTGAGAACAAGATAAATGATAATGTACTTACGTATACATATTATGGGATAATGTTTAAAAAAAATTGATACTTCGTGTCCTTATAACCTAAGTGTTTAGAACCATCGACACAGTTTGATATATTGTAATAGGGTAACAATCCCATACATTTTTAAAATAAGAAATCAGCTGTGGTTTGTCATTGATTTATAAAGACAGGATTAACTCTCAGGTATGCCATGGCTGGCAGAACCGGATTGCTTTCACACCATCTCACCCCCACTCACTTTTTTTTTCCTCTGAATTTCCATGTGTCATTTTCTTTGTAATGCTCACCAATCCTCTAAACATCCTCAGAAAAACATGATTTCCTCATTATTTCTAACTTTAATTACAACTTTCCTGGCAACCTGGACTTAGTTACTGACTATTTTGTGTTAGAATGCGGAAGATGAGATTTTTTTCTTTTTGAAAATTCGATCTAGTGTTTCTTAGAGTTCTCATTGGTTAATAATGGTTCCTGAAATATTTAGGTGTGGATTTTTCGGTGTAATTATACGAACCTCCTGAGGTCACTGTGACCTGATTCGTGTCAAAATATCGTACGGTTATGAAGCGATGCCATTGGAGAAAATCGCCGGATCTACGAAGTAATTGTATTCGTCTACAATATTTAAAAGGTATCAGGAATTTCTGCCTTTTTCTCTTTTTACGCCGCTAATTCGCCAGCCTCATAATGTAAACTGTTATTGAGAAAGTCTTATTATGGCATTTATCATTTAGAGGGCGTACTTAAGAAGGAAGGTAGGACCACGGTTGACCTGAGAAGCTTGCCTAGGGCTGCAAATAGGGCTGATAATTTTTGATAAACTTTTTATTTATACAATAATAATACGCGTTCGGAGGCCTTAGGTTTTTATCTGGGAGGTGAAAAAACCTAAGATCCTTTGAGTGGGACGTTAAGCGACGTCTGACCCATGTCCACCACAGCGACGAAAGAGTGCTCTGGCATTACAATTAAGTCCAATAACCAATTAAATTAATTATAGTTTTATTATTCAAAGACCGTTTCTATTTTTAAAAAAAATTATATAATATTGTAAATGTTTTTATTTTTTTCCCATACCAATCACAAATTTTTGATATTACAGTTTAAAAACATGAGGGGTGCTAATTCATGGTTTATTTAGTGCGGCAGAAAAATACTAGGGTCGAAGCGTTTTTCAAGCAGACTTTTCCATATTCTTCACATTGTGCGCTAACTCAATCGACATGTAAGCAATTCAATTTCCTTTTTCATTAAAAGAAAGTCGTAGTAATTTAAGAGAGAGATAACAAAGACGTTTATTATTTTTATCAAGCAAATGTTATCAGTGTCATCATTCATCACTTGTCAGATCTTTTGAAAACATAATTTTAGATTTCATTTTATTTTTTCACTGAATAATCTTTGTCATTTTCTGATTCTATAGTTAGATTTAGCAAATAATGTTCACATTATTTTCCAGTTCTATGTGGAATTTGAATTTATTATATTTTTTCATAGTTTAGCTTTTAAGCGTTGTGTTATCTACCTGTATGTTACATCTGTCAGACTAGTGATGGCAATGTTAACTGATGTCGATGCTTTTCGCTCGAATAATTGATGTTTCTAAGGGCCAACTAATCTGTGTTTGCTTCTTTTATTTTCGTAAACAAAATTCCAGTGTTTTTACAAGTTATATAACCACATTTAGTGTAAAAGGACATATAATATACCTGGACATGTGCAGGATGTTCTGCGACGTGTTGCTACTCAGGGAGGTGATTTTACACCTCAGACTCTTCAAAGTTCATGTAGACTATGATCCAATTCTCATTCATTTGCAGTTATATCATATTTTGTGATTTTTTGACATTTGTTGACTTCACTTTACAAAATCTTTTATAAATCCTACTGTTGATGCTATAACAAGTTTATTCACACCGTTTAATAGAGAATGTATGTTAAGTGTTCTGTCAATTTATTTTTAGATATGTATAGGAAAAGTGTAATTGTTTTTATTAGTATATATGTCTCACCCTCACATACACTACACATTTTGAAATTTCACAAAAAGTTCTACATTTAATAAGGTCTAAATCAGTGTACTTCTTAATAAAATAAAATGATAGATAAAACACTTTTTTGAACACTTATATTGTCTAATTCCACAAACATAAACTTAAATGTGTACCGGTTTCGGCTTACGCCATCGTCAGCACAATGTTCAACAATAATTCAGATATTTGCCAGGCATACATATTTATTAGGTTAATATACCTAGGTTATATTAACCTAGGTTAATATAAATATGTATGCCTGGCAAATATCTGAATTATTGTTGAACATTGTGCTGACGATGGCGTAAGCCGAAACCGGTACACATTTAAGTATATGTTTGTGAAATTAGACAATATAAGTGTTCAAAAAAGTGTTTTATCTATTATTCTATTTTATTCATTAGTATTTCCACTATATCAACACAGAACGCAAAAAATATATTCGGACAGTGTACTTCTTTCCATTCCCCATCATAGTGGCCGAAGGAATTGCCTCATTTATACCAAAAACGTGAGGTGTTTTTGGAAAAAAAGGAGGGTAATCAAGTCCGAATTAATAATAATATGCTTCTGTAAAAATAATCTTGTTTACAAATAATTCATTTTTCGTAAATCGAAAAATAACAAAATTTCTTCTTAAAAATTATTGAAGAAACGAGGTTTACAAGAGCAGTTCGGAATGTCCTCCTCGAATGCACTGTCTACATCGCCGACCCATTGAGGCTCTTATGTGGAACGTGAAGAAATGTGTTAACTATTTTCTAGGGAAAAACAAAGAAAATGGATGTAGGAAAAGTCAATGTAATTAAATGTTTAAATGAAATGTTCACAACCTGTAAAAGCCATCTTCATATTATTGAGTGTTCTCAGGTCACACATTGAAGGGTTCCGTATGCGATCGTTGCATATTAATACACACATTAATATTTATTCTATTTAATTCTAACATTTATTTTCTCAAAATTACGTTACGAATTTCCTGAAGCAGCACGAACAATGCCTCCATAAATTTGGCAATAGTATCTAAGGAGGAAGTGTCATGGATCAAGTTTAGTCATGGCGGGTTTCCGTGAAACACTGACTACTTTAACTGAGTCAGTAGGGGAAGCAGAAAGCAGGGGATGAAACACTCCGGAGTAGCAGGTTAGGGGTGTTAAATCAATACGTTGCCAGCTTGCTGAGGGGGGTCGGAATTGCGCTTCAACCATCCCTAATGCTCCTGCTAAGTTGGCCAATTTCATTACTCTTGTTATCCGCTAAATTCACAATGTATTGAAGTACAAATCACAGGAGGCATTATTTTCTATGATACCTTTTTTTTTTGTACGACAAGATTGAATAACTGACAATGTACTTCCCCAGCGCGAATTAACTAAGTGTTCGCTCTCTCTGAAACCAATTACTGATTTAGTTGACGCTAATAGGTGTCTTTCTCAGAAACTTTAGAATTTTCATACAAAAAATTCGCTGTTGATACTTTCATTACATCGGTAGTAATGAGGGGAGGGCGCCGGTAGCTCAGTGGTATGCGTGCTTGACTTCTGAGCTCAAGAACGTGGGTTCGTAACCCGACCGAGGCCCTTAGTTTATTTTATCTGGGAGGTAAAATAAACTTAAGCACGCCGTCCTTCGGATGGGACGTCAAGCGATGGTCCCGAGCCTGTACGATGTCAGGTACTCGTTAAAGACCCCCTACCCTAGGTGAATAAAAAATTTAGGGTAGGCAAAATTTAGGACTCCCACAGTAGAGTCGGGCTCATGTCCACTAGAGTGACGAAAGAGCGCTCTGGTAGTAGGCGATATGACCTCGTAGTTAAAGCCCGGACATGAGTCATAAAACCTAACCTAACCTGACAAAAGTTATAGCCGGTAGTTTTTTTAATTATAAAATTTAAGAAAAATATATGTGATGTGGCTATTACAGGATTTTCTTATACCAACAACGCTTACAGGTCACCCTCTCGACTTCCCCTTCTAAAATCATTTCATTTTGTCTCTTTGTACAGAGTTATCTTGAGAGTAGACATTCTTATACCCAGTAATGTCAGTATGAAATAATTTTGAGAAGGTGGAGAGAGAGTGATCGGTTTAAGAATGTCCTGTCACAATTTGTTTTTCACCTTTAAAAAGAGATAATAATTCGCCCTCAGCTGAGCTGCACTCTTGAGAGTGACGCTCTTTGGCCGGCCCTGAATTACGCCATACAAGAAAGGAAACATTATGATTGGAGATGTCTGGTCCTCATGTTGGTACACATATGGTGTTTAAAGCCCCGTACAGGTGATTACATCACCTCTGTAAATGCCCTTATCTTCGATTGCTATTTGATACGTCATCATCCGGTACTCACCTGCTCTCTCCTATCTTGCAAGGTCGACCATTTTTTCTTCCTACTTCTTGAAAGATAAATGTTTTATTGTACTAACTATATTACATTATTTGTTGACATTTATAACGAGAATATCTAATTTAATCCACCATTTTCGAAATTATCTTATTTATTAATTAACTTGTTAGATGCACCTTGCACATGCAATTTGACACATAGGTCGATCGTTGGGGGGAAGGGAGCGAGCTCAATTCAAAAACCCTAAAGCTGGGTACTCACTTGAACATTCGCCCCGAATGCGCTCAGCTCGATCCCAGAGTAGTAGGTACACCAAAGTGAGGACGCGTTCTGCTCTTGCTCAGTGTGGACACGGTTCTTTGACTTGACGCTCCGAACCGAATGAGCAAACCCTCCCTTTCTTTTTATTCCACCTTCTCTTCCATCTCTGTTTCAGAAATGGAGTGGTCGCACTTTGGGAACCAAAAAAAAATATAAAGGATATAGATTTTCTAAATAATGTATCTTGTCTTTCAATTTTTTGTCTCATTGAATAGTATTCAATAAAACCTTAAAATCCTGTGGCGACATCCTAGTAAAGTTTCTGAAAGTTTCGTCTGTTCCAAAACTTATTGTTTTTAAAAACTTCGCGTTGCTCCTTTCATTTTTTTTCTGCCACCATCGCCTTCTCCTTTTTTTGTTTTTTAAAGTGTTAAAAATAAAGGTAAAGCTAGCATTATCTAGTTTGTTCCGTACCATGACGATGGCGAACAAAGACTGGACTTCAAGTTGCCCTAAATGGGTGGCTCAGCGCTCATTCGGGGCGTCTAGTTGTTCGAACCGTTCGTCTCCCCACCCCCGAACCTCATGCTCATTCGGGGCGAATGTTCAAGTGAGTAACCAGCTTAAGAACTGCCGCTGTAATGAATTTGACACAAAAATTAGTGTGAGGATTTAGTAGCCCATATGCGAATCAACTATTAAATATTAGTGCAAACGGTCGACTAATTCGGTCGTAGGGGAAGAGAAAAGTTAATTGATTGGGGAAGTACATTGCCGGTGATTCACCTACATTTTTTTTTACAATCCTTTTATATTTAATATTTTCTAAAATCAGATTTGGAAGTTGGCTACGAGCCTAAAGTGCTGATAATGTGACCTATCTTGGAAGCAGATCAGAACTTGTGATGGAAATGTCCCGCAGCCTGGAAAGCAATACCTGGCTATGAAGGATAGGCTAGAATACTAATGTTCTTCACTAATCCTAGTCCTATCCTTCAAACACCTGGATTCGAAACCCGACCGAGGCCCTTAGTTTTTCTATCTGAGGTGAAAAAACATTGAGCACACCGTCCTTCGGATGGGTCTTTAAGCGATAGTCTCGAACTTGTACCATGTCACTTACTCGGTAAAAGGTGAATAAACCTAAGTTGGCAAAATTTAGAATTCCCATATTAGAGTCGGACTCATGTCCACCAGTAATGAAAGAGCGCTCTGGTAGTAGGCGATAAGATGATCTCGTAGTTAAAGCCCGGGCATAAGTCACAATATCTAAAACTTCAAATATCTCGTCTCCTATCAATGATACGATGAGCGAAGCGGACCAAATGATCTTGTCTATATGTATGTATGAACACTATAACTCTCTATAGAATGAATGTATTGATATGAAATTTTATATCGAGAACCCCATATGGACGACATCTATTAATTTTGAGCCAGATCGGGCAATGAGAAGGATCAGAGGGAGGCCTAATGACACCAAAGGTATGGGAATTCAAAAAATCCTATGTAAGAAGGTCGATTGGTTTAGGAGGAACAGTGAAAACTTAATTGATTAATTCGTGATGGGGAAGTGCATTGACGGTGATTCACCAACGACTTTTCCTTTCTTTTTCTTAGTTTTGTTTTTTTCCATGGGTTTTACTTGTGATTTTGTTCCAGTATCGCCCTATTCCCGTCAGATTGATCAGTTACTCAGTGCACTATCAGTCAGATACTCTCCACGTGGTTCCTAGAACAATGAATTGTCCATGTGATATCAGTCCCCACTAATCCTGCCCGTCTCTCCAAAGTGCCATCTCTTTTATATTCATTTATATTGGTTGCCTTTTTAGATACTACTTTCCTAGATTTATAATGACCATTTGTTTGTATCCTCTTCCTGTACCAGCTTTGCTTCTATCGGCCTCTTGTTTCTTTAGGACAGACACAATGTTTGTTAGCTCTTGGCTGGGGCAGAAGAAATACGTATGCTGGGGAGAACCACCGATTGATTGGGCGCTGGTCGCCCCACCTCACTTTCGCGCTACCCTATATACTACCGTATATTATGACGGACTGGTCATGTTGCACATGTGAATGATGCACGCAAATGAGTTAATAAAGTATTAGTATCAAAAGATGTTTTATCAGAGGTGAACTGCGATTGGTCGAGAAATCCTCCGTTGAACGGGTGCACTCTGTGTTTAAAAATGTATTGTTTAATTAAATAAGTTGAAAAATCAACTCGAAAAAACTCAATAACTGTCGATGTAATGAATGCACCAATGGAAATTTTATATTTCAATTCAAAACCCCATAAGAACGGCACCTATTAATTTTCCGCGACATCGGCCGAAGAAAAGGGGAGAGATTTTTAAAAAACCTAGAACTCAGTAGGCAAGTACTCTCAGAACTCCTCTGAAGGTCTCTATTTTAGTTGTATTTTTAATAGATATGACGTTCAGATTTATATTCCATCTTCTTTCCTTAAAGAAAGTTTGTTCCGTTTTTCCACTTTGTCTCTATGTGAGAGTGAACTCTCAGAAAGATGACGGAAGAGGCCTGATAGGAACTCTCCTAAAGAGGGTGGGAATTCAGAAAGACGTCTTCCCACAGCAACAATTCCGCTGTCCCTTTTTTTCCCCATCTCATCTCGCACGACAAACTTTCATTTCAGACTAACAATTTTTTTTTATCAAGAAGATTTTTCTTTAAAGTATATCTAAAATATCTGAAATGACCATAATATGACTTTCTTATACCCCTACATTTTCACGGGTCACTCCCCCCCCCCCCCCCCCCCCTCCATTTGAAGAAACTTTTGATTATGTCATAAATATAAACGGTATTTTTTAAAATGTACGGCCCCGAAGTAAAGTTATCCTCATCTATACTTCAAATCGCTGGGGAATATTGGCTATTAATTATGCGGTCCGCTGCTTTTCATGCCGTTTCGAATCTTTTTGGCAATAAAATTACGACCTAAGCGAATGAAATTTAACTATTTTGGATGAGAAAGAAGAAGCGGTCAAAGCATACTGATTGTTGCCTGAACCGGGCTTATAAGGATGTTACATAATATGTAACATCCATCATATATGTTTCACTTCAAAAAAAAAAAAGTTTAGGATATTCTAAAATAATCACATTCGCTTTTCGCCGCAATAAATGACATGTTTAATTATTTCGTTATGAAAAATTGCATATAGTATTTATCTATAAAGTTGAAATGCCGTGGGTATACGTACCTGTATGTTTGTTCCAACATCGGCAGATCAGATTTTCATAAAATAATCAAACATGTTATTTATTGCGGCGAAAAGCGAATGTGATTATTTTAGAATATCCTAAACTTTCTTTTTGAAGTGAAACTTCTTTGGCGAGACTAGTGAATTGGACGAAGAGAATTCATCATTCAAAATCCTCTGAACAATCACACAGTGTTCATAATACGTTTCAAACATAACATAACATCACGACCTGAACATGCCATTCTTACACGAAGTCATTGTTGGAAATTTTCCATAATTAATACGTTAAGCTCATCATGAACCCATTCTCAACGCTGCTATCGTTAGCTAAAAGAAAGAAAGTTTTCGGCAATGTACTTCCTCAGAAAGAATTAGTTAAGTTTTCGCTCTCCGTTCAAAACAAATCGAAAGTTTAAAACCAAAACCATGTTTTACCATAATGGCTTCTGAATCCTCATACTAAATTTTGGGTCGATAAATTCATTAGGGTTTTCACATCGATATGTTTTTTTCTATGATAAAGAATTTATTGTTAAATAAAAATAAATAAATATAAATTAATAATTAGTAAAATTAAAGAATAAATAATAATTAAAACAAAAAGAATAAATAATTAAAATAATTACCACATTTCCTGTAGAAATTATATCTCTGGTTTTTACTAAATTTTGATTTCTATAGTAGTTTCCGAAAAAGGCCCTAAAAAAATATCAAAAGTTCAAGACGTACAATTTTGAAGAAAGTGCACATATTTTTTAAAAAAATTCAATGAACCAACTTTTCATTTGGATTTCTAAAGAGATATATTGTTTTTCTAAATTTTGCAAAATGTTGAATCTAATCCAAAGGTTTTTAAATTATCTTAATGGGTTAACAGGGAAAATTAATAGCATAGAATTTGAGAACAAATATTTGGGTTTATTTACTTAAATCTACATAATAATGAAAAATAAAAAATAAAAAACATTAAATTAATTTTTTTTTTAAGAAATCTTATTAACTAATAAATATTGGCCATTCTTGAAATCAATGTTATTTCAGGGCATATAAAAGATATAAATAAATAAAAGTACCTCTTTTGCGCATCAGTTTCAATGTTATTTCAGGGCATATAAAAGATATAAATAAATAAAAGTACCTCTTTTGCGCATCAGTTTCAATGTTATTTCAGGGCATATAAAAGATATAAATAAATAAAAGTACCTCTTTTGCGCATCAGTTTCAATGTTATTTCAGGGCATATAAAAGATATAAATAAATAAAAGTACCTCCTTTGCGCATCAGTTTCAATGTTATTTCACACCTTTTTGGTACAACTCTCTGCCCATCTTCTCATCTCATCTCCCTCCACCTTCACAATCATAGACTGGTCCACTCTATTTGAAACAGCTCATGGTCGTCTTTTGTTTTTCATTCATTGGTTGTTTTAAAACAAAATGCGACTTCATATATTTATTTACTTCTCTTTTTTTTAATACAAATAAATATAATTAATTTTATAATATTAATAATTTGAATGTGTGTAATTTTATACATCACACTTCACTTCACGTCTATTTGAAGTGGTCCCAGCTGTGGCTTCTCTAAGACCTCTCTTGAATGGTACAGTGTTACCAAGTGTTACTGTTCTAGTCTAGTTCTTGTATGTAATTAATTATCTGAATGGGAAGGAAGTACGCTCCATAAGTGGGACTTAATGGATACTATCCAGAGAAAGTACTCTCTCCACTTACCATTACTACTTACTTCAATTAGATGCATCAGTAAGTGCTCCTTACTATCTTCTTTCTAGTTCATCCATCCCTTTGTTCTTTAAAAGATTATTTAACCTATGTCAGATCGTTATGAAGTAGATAATTGGAATTGTTTCACGAATTAATTGTATAGTGTAAAATGTCATAATTTTTAGAATATTCATGATGTGAAAAATAGATTTATTGTTATTGTTTTTTTTTTTTTTTTTGCCTTATGTTCGATGCATATTAGCCATGTCACTGTGTTTCTAATTATTTACGACATCCATGGCCCCGGGAGGGAGTTCTATCTACGAAATAAAACTCACTCCCGGACGGGATTCGAACCCGCAAACCCTGGTGAGACCATGCGACCAAAGCCCAACGCTCTAGCCCGCACGACCACCGTGGCTCCCGAAAAATAGCTTAAGAAGTGTTTTACCTCATTTCTAGGTTAATAAAGCTTTTTTATTGATTAGCGAAAACAGGGTCGGGAATGAACTTAAAATATATGTGATATGGCCATAACAAGACTTCTTTATACCAAACACGTTTTTACAGGTCACTCTTCCCCCTCTCAAAATCATTTTATACTGGCGTTTCTTAGGTATATGAAAATGACTTTCTTATACCCAGTAATACCAGTGTGAAATGTTTTTGGGAAAAGGAAGGAGAGTGATCTAAAAACTATGTTTCGTATAAGGAAGTTCTCTTATGTTCATAACACACATATATTTTGTATTTATTTTTAACCCCCGACGCAAAAGGAGGGATGTAGTTTGAAGCCGTTGCCTGTGGAATCGTAGGTCCAAGATGGCTGAACCGATTTCAAAGCGATTTTTTCGTTTTAAAAGCTAGTATTTGCGAGATGGTTCTTAGCCATGTTTGGTGGAAATCGGGTATGCCGTTTCCAAGATCTTCAGGTTTCATCAGAGACTGTGTAGGGATCTCGGCCTCTATTACAGATAGAGACTTGCGAGTTTGAGCTCAAATGTTGATAAGACCAAGCCTAAAGTTATCATTATAGGTATAAGTGAGGAGGTGCGATTTTAACTATTTATCTCCTAAATCCACGTGTTCTCCATAATTAAAGATGGACGACCTATAAGATAAAGTACATGTTCTTCTAGTTTCCACTCTACTTTAGTAGATAAAATAATTTTTATGAACTCGTACCATTTAAATTTATAGGTCATTCATTATTTTAAACTGTATGAGTTGTGGAGCGAAAAGGAAATAACACTCAATAAATTCTATATCACTTTCACTTTCGTTTTGTCAAAAACAATACGTTTTTCTCGAACAACATTTCATAGACAGGAAACATGAGTTTTGAATCAAAGCTTTCCATGTAATACCACGAGATGTACCAAATATTTTACTTTCTACTTTCTTATACTGCAGGTAGAAGGTGTATTTTAATCGTGCGAAAATCCGAGATCGTGTTTTCATCGCATTTACACTGTTCAAGGTTCCCCTGATCATGTTTTGTGCATTTTCGCGATGATTTATTCTGTGCGTCTTTGTGTGTGCATGTGACACTCTAACTCAGAAACTATTGAAGCTTTGTACTTGAAATTTGATATGAAGATGTGCTAACTTAGGTCTGATTAGATTTTGACCAAAATCGGACTAAAATTTCATTATATCGGCAGTTATTTGGATTTTGAGTGAAGTCTCCCTCTCTCAAATACTCTTGGCCGATTTAGATGAAAATATATTGTCTTTATAGGATTCTGGATACAAATATGAAATTTCATGTCGATATAATCATTCCATTTGGAGTTATCATATCCATTGCCCCCTAGATATAAGCGATATTCGTTCATAAATATAAATTTTCAACATGAAGGTCATATCACCTCCAAGAAAGTTGACAACCTTTTTCTACAGGCGATATCGCATTGTTACAATGTCTCTTGGCCCCGTTCAGGTCAATGTACCGATATCGCTAGTTGCTCCGTTGTGAATTATTCTAATAATTATTATTATAGACTTCATTTCAAAAATAATTATTTTCCGCGGACCATTTGTTGGAAGGAAAGTTTCTCATTATACAGTTTGGAAAAATTTCATAAATTGTTAGTAAGCTGTAGAGTAGAAATATTAGAATTTTCTTTTGAGTATGTGGACAATGACCATCCTTCATTGCGTACACAAAATGTTGTGAAGAGGTGGCTTTATTCTACTCCATTTGTAAGAACTGAGACAGTCTACTTGACTTTTGATTACTTTTGAATATTAAATACCCACTTCTCTCTGTCCTACCGGATAGCAGTGATTACCTTACAATTACAGGTCTGCTACCTGCTACCTGAACAATAGATCCCACCTCTTTGTGTTACACTACACTTCACAGTACTCTTATGTAAGATATAGCAGATGAGTTCTTTTTAACCTCCGACGCAAAAGGAGGGGTGTTATAAGTTTGGAGCCTTTGTCTGTGTGTGTGAGTCTTTGTTATCGTAGAGACGACTGAACCGATTTCAAAGCGTTTTTTTGTTTCAAAAGCTGGTATTTGCGAGATGGTTCTTAGCCATGTTTGGTGGAAATCGGGTATGCCGTCCAACATCTTCAAGTTTCACCATAGCCTGTATAGGGATCTCGGCCTCTATTACAGATAGAGACTTGCAATTTGAGCTCAAATGAGGCCAAAGCCTTCCGTAAAAAATAATGAACAAAAACTTTTTTTTATTATGTCGTTTTTTTTTAAATTTTATGTTTTTTAGCATACTATGCAATAAAATTGAATAATATTCTTTTTATTACTTTCTTTAACAAGGAATTTTGACAATATCTATCCTTACTCTCTTTCCCCGTTGGCGACGGACCCTGAAGGTCCTTCGCTGCTGACACCCTCCTATCTGTCGTGCGCCACTTGTCACCAGCTCACCATGTATTGTTCCACGTCATCCTTCAGGTCTGTTACTATGGGTATTGTCAGAAGATGTCCCTCAACTCATCTATATATTTTATCTATGATATAATTAAATATTGTACCTTGTGTTCTAAAATAGCTGTACGGGTTTTATATGTGTGGGACCCGCATCCTTCTTCACAATATCAAATTAATGTTTGGTCTAGGACGACACTGTTGGGGGGATAGTTTACCGAGTACTACTCCAAATCTATCAGGAAACCTATTCAAAAAGTAACAAAGAAACAACTTGACGTCCAGTCGGGAGCGTAGCCAGTATCTACTAGCTACGTGTTGTAAAAGTGTGTGTGACGTACCATATTATTAAATCATGTTTACCCTTTTAACTATTTATAAATAAAAGGTAACTAATATAGTAAATTTAAAGAAACAAATTGTCTATAATTGATTTCTTAACAGACAATTAACTAATTAAAAAACATTAGTAATAGTTATAGTTAGACATATTTTAAATTATACACTATTTTTAATATTAAACTGGAAAAATAAATGTAAACTTGAAAAAAATCCTCCCCAATCGAGGCTTTTATTAGGTATTTTTATCTGGGGAGTGAACGAACCTTGAGAAAGCCGTCCTTCGGATGGGGCGTTATAGGATGGTCCCGAGCCTGTGCGATGTCAGGACTCGTGAAGGACCCCTTAACGAAACCTAGGTATATCAACGTTCTGAGCCCCCGCCAACCTTCTGCAATATTGAGGACATCCTACTTGAGTGGAAATAGATCTAGGGTGGAGTTAGTTCCTTGGAATAGTGGACACCTACTACTTCGCTCTGGTCCTAGCATCAGAATCTATCAAAAACTGGCTTCCGGTGCTGGTGCCAGTAACCACAGCCACTACGAATCTAACCTCAGTTGGTGGTGCCGCTTGGAAGCAACCACCCCCGTTGTACTATTTAAGCGAAGGCTGTGAGAACCGCCCGCATCAGTGTCCAGAATGGTGACTGACCCGGGATGGCAAACTGTGCATACCATCCCTACGGTTTTCCACCTTCAAGATTAGCGGAGGGGTTGGCCTCTTAAAAAGTAGGGAGATGGTACCAGCGCTCTGGTAGTAGGCGATATATGCCGAGTCACAATAACTAACTCCTCAAAGTAATCTTGTGCTAGCGATCCAAGACCTACTCACCACTGAACTGTAATGGATAGTGAATCCTCATGAGACCACCACCCTTGGCTACGTCCAGCGCCATAGAACTTTAGTTTTCGACAAGAATCATTTCGATTTTATTACATTTTGAATTACGCAGTGTTTTCGTTTGAATAAAAATAAAAACTTAACCAGTATGGAGGTAGAGAAGCCCAAGGCTTCTGAATATGTGTAGGATGAATCTTAGGAGTCTGACGGGGCCTATCACAGGAGATTGTCACACGAACGACCCACCAGGACAATATGGGCATTGTCAGAAGTACTCTTTGTAGGAAATGCGGCGAAGAAAATTAGACGTCCATATTCTGAGCCAGAGTAAAACTTAGAAAGTTAGAAATTTTACTGCACCTGTCGCCTACTACCAAAACGCTCTTTCGTCGCCCTGGTGGTGCACATAAGCCCTACTCTACTGGGACTAAGTCCTAAATTTTGACTACCCTGCGTTGAGTTATCTGTGAAGAGATCTTAAACGAGTACCTGACATCACACAGGCTTGGGACCTTCACTTAACGTCAACATCCGAAGGACGGCGTGTTTAGGTTATTTTTTTAAGCCTTGGCCGGATATCGAACCTGCGATCTTGATCCTAGTAGGCAAGAACGCTATATCTGAGCTAATGTCGGTGGTTGAATAGCAGGATCAATGCAAGTGACGGAAGGAACCTGCAGTAGAATTCGGGATTTTTCTAAAACCTTGTTGCTTTAGGCATAATAAGGCCGATGTAAGCGACATAGACAAAGAAAAAATAGGAAATAATTAATTTTAAAATTTTTCTGACTGGCTCTATGAAGTTTGTGATAAGTCAGCTTCCAGTGATAGGGTATCTTATCACCGTGGTGTAGCAAGATTTGAAACAGAACCAATAGCTCTACAAGAATTTATAGATACCCTGTCTTTGTATTATTATATAACGAACAATTGAAGGAATACTATAATTATGTAGTGAATTTATTTCTCGATTGGTAGGCGGATGTATTGGACTTACTTGTTAAATAAGTAATATGGAGGTGTCATTCCTACAATATATTTTTGGTTAGGTTTTATGACTCATGCCCGGGCTTTAACTACGAGGTCATATCGCCTACTACCAGAGCGCTCTTTCGTCACTCTGTGGACATGAGACCGACTCTACTGTGGGAGTCCTAAATTTTGCCTACCCTAAATTTTTATTAATCTACGGTACTTTAACGAGTACCTGACATCGTACAGGCTCGGGACCATCGCTTAACGTCCCATCCGAAGGACGGCGTGCTTAAGTTTATTTTACCTCCCAGATAAAATAAACTAAGGGCCTCGGTCGGGTTACGAACTCACGACCTTGAGCTCAGAAGTCAAGCACGCATACCACTGAGCTACCGGCGCCCTCCAATATATTTTATTTATCACATCTAGTTTCTGCAAATATCTACCATCATCATGTCGATCAATCTACATATTCATAAACCAAAAATAAATTTTAAAAAGTCGTTGAGGATTCACCAGCTATGTACTTCGCCAGCACGAATTAATCAATTAACTTTTCGCTCTTCCTCCAAAGCCAATCGACACATATATTAATTCTATTGGCAGTTAGAGTTTTTATGTTAAGCCTCTCCTCTAATCCCCCCTCCCCTTTGGTAGATTTGTCTGAAAAACAATAGGTGTCGTCGTTAGAGGGTTCTGGATTCACATAAAAATTTTCGTGTAGATGCATTCATTCTACCGGAAGTTATTGTGACACACAGACTTTTTCATTTTTGGAATCTAAAGGTTGGAAAACTCCTTCTTAAATGTTTGATCGATTACATAACTACTCCTATACCTCTTATACCAGGGGAAAAAATAAATAAAAATAGTTTATATTTAGATACTCCACCTAAAGATTGCTGAAACTAGTTTAATGTAGTAAATATTACCGCTCCTATTATAAGATGGTGACGTTGGAATAATCTTAAAGTTTATTGTTGTATAGCTTCTTGCTTTAAAAAAACATTCAATTTATCTTTAAATTAAATTTGTGTCTACTTCTGAAATTGGAGCATCAGCTGCGTCAACATATGTATTATGTAATGAAGGTTAGATATTTCTATATGAATATAACATGAGCTAATTATCATTCTTCCGATGTATGTACATATATCAATATCAACTTAGCTTCTAAAACCTCAATTCATTTTTTATTGAGTTTTATATTCAATTCGAATACGTTTTGTTGTCTGTTTGATACCTAATGTCCTCCATGTCCTCTATGAGATACGATTTTTCAAAGGGCGCCCTAAAAAAAATGTGGGTTCATGACATTACGTCTCGTCATGCATGAACTCTCATTTTTATTAGAATGTTCGATTTATGTGAAAATAATTTTTTGTATACATATAATTTTAGAGGGCGCCGGTAACTCAGTGGTATGCGTGCTTGTCTTCTGAGCTCAAGAACGTGGGTTCGAAACCCGACCGAGGCCCTTAGTTTATTTTATGTGAGAGGTAAAATAAACTTAAGCACGCCGTCCTTCGGATGGGACGTTAAGCGATGGTCCCGAGCCTGTACGATGTCAGGTACTCGTTAAAGACGCCTCCCTAGGTGAATAAAAATTTAGGGTAGGCCAAATTTAGGACTCCCACAGTAGAGTCGGGCTCATGTCCACCAGAATGACGAAAGAGCGCTCTGGTAGTAGGCGATATGACCTCGTAGTTAAAGCCCGGGGGCATAAGTCATGAAACCTAACCTAACCTAACATAAAATTTTAGATCTATTTTGATATTTGTTGTTCTTAACTTTTAAATAATAAACTAATAAGAGAACATTAAATAAAAAAATTGAAAAAAAAACCCGACACAAATAAATGAAAAGGGCTTTTTTTTGGCAGGGGGCTTTTGTTATAGGCAATAACAACAGAACTTTCTTATACCAACTACGTTTTTACAGCTGTCCCTCCCTTCATTTCAGACTGACATTTTTGGGTATAGACAATGAAACAAAGAAAAACTGCTGACATAATCACTACTCTACTTTCATATACAGGGCGCAGGTGGCTCAGTGGTAAGGGTGCTTGCTTACTGATCTAAAGATAGCGGGTTCATAACCACATAATTATCTGGGAGCTAAAATAAACAAGCATGCCGTCCTTCGAATGGGACTTTAAGCGATGGTCCCGAGCCTGTACGATGTCAGGAACTAGTTAAAGACCCCTACCCTCGGTGAATAAAATTTAGGGTAGGCAATATTTAGGACTCCCATAATAGAGTCAGGCTCATGTCCACCAGAATTCCGAAAGAGCGCTCTGGTAGTAGACGATATGACCTCTTAGTTAAAGCCCGGTCATAATAACTAACTAACTATAACCCGTAATGCCAGTATCAAATGAATTTGAGTGGTGGGTGAGTGCTCTGTATTTGTATATATTATAAGTTCATTTGTATTTATATGTATATATTATTAGTTCATCGTTAACTAACACTCTTTGACGGCAAAACTCCGTAACGTAACATAAAACTAAAATACATATAATTTAGTTTTGCGAGACCGAAAATTGTGAGGCACCTCTATGAGTTAACCACCATTTTCAATTGGTTTCATGTGGCCTCAAAAGGGGATATTTTCCTATTTTCTCTCATCTTTATCTCCAAAGATATGAAATCTTTACCTGAACTCCGTCTCAGGTAGGTGCAGTACAGTTAACTCTAGGTAGGAGAAATTGAGTCCCTATTATCTCTACCTGAGTTTTCTGGGTCCTTATCTTCGTATCGCCTCTTGTATCTTTAGAAGAACTGCAATTTTAAAATGTTTCGTATTTAGATAAAATCAAGTTTGAAACTAATCTTATTACAAAATATTGAGATATAGTGTTGATGAGTGCGATGTTAGCTACGACGTAGCGTGCTTGTCTGAGCTCACAAACGAGGGTTCGAAAGCGTTCATCGTTAAGCGATGGTTTTGAGCATGTACGATGTCAGATACTAGTTAAAAACCCCTTCTGTAGATAACTAAACCTGGGTGTGCAAAATTTATGAATGTATTGGAGTCGCACTCATGTCCACCAATAACTAATCACAATAACTAACATGTATTGCCGTCAGCCGGGTATAATACGGGTGAAGAGAATTGATATAAATAACCGATACATGATTTATAATATCTTATAATATATGTATCTCTTTCTGATAATTTTACTTGTTACTTCCCCAGATATACGAAGTATAGGGGAAGTTATGTATTGTTCAGAAATTCAATGCAAAGTTTTCAACGGAATTTCATTTTTCCGACATCCTGTTTCAAAAAATGGAAAAATGTCTGTCTGTGTGTTTGTGAACACGAAAACGTAATTGATAAATTCGTTCTGGGGTAGTTCATAGCCGGTGATTCACCTAATTTTTTTTTATATAAATCAGGTTCGCAACTGAAAATGTCATGTATTATTTGTAGCTCGGACTTGCGGAACCGAGTCCTAGGCAGAAACAGCCAATATGTCCGGATAAAGATTATCAATCCCACAAAGGTGCAACAGTGCTAAAGAAAGGTCCAGATTTGATTGAGATATTAGAGGAAGGTGCAGCTAGTTGGTGGTTGCACAGATTGCACCCTGCACCAACCCTTCATTAGTGCAGATAACACCACCCGCAGCATTGCGTGCCCTGCCTCGTGCTCATCACCCATCTGTTCTCTGGATTGCTGCTATGTTCTGTTCTTTTTTTTTTTTTCTACAGTATCCTAATAATTGAACCGCATTGACCTCTGCAATCCTATAATTTACCAACCCCTGCATAACAATTTGGCATAGATCCATCTTAATGTAGAGTAACAAACGGTCTGATATCATGGTATGCCCCCAATCCAGGATTTGGGATCTATTTGGAGAGTGAATCTTAAAGCTAGTTGTAGTATGTAAATACAGAGTGTGCAAATATACATATGTATCACATTCAACAAATTTCAGAACGAAAATTATATCTCAAAAACCCAAACCACTTTTCGAATGTGCCTTTAAAGATCCTTCTCTCTTCTATTTTATTTATTTATATATATTCGCAATGATGTATGTCTGTGCGTGTTCGTATATATGATTAGATCTTTGTGAGCGCTCCAACTCAAGATTTGTAGTGAAAAAGTCACATATGCTAACCTAGATCTGATTAGTTTTATGCCTAAATCGCCTAAACCTATTTTCGTACGATTTAGGGTAATAATACTAATCAGATTTTGCCAACATCGGTCTCCTTTCTGCCGGTTCTCTTCATTTCATGACCACAATCTTTTCTCCATTATCTACCGTCTCTCCTGCCAACATCGGTCTCCTTTCGGCTGGTTCTCTTTACTTCATAACCACGATCACTTCTCCATTATCTTTCGTCTCTCTTGCCAACATCGGTCTCCTTTCGCCCGGTTCTCTTCACATCATGACCATGATCACTTCTCCATTATCTTCCGTCTCTCCTGCCAACATCGGTCTCCTTTCGCCCGTTTCTCTTCACTTCATGACCACGATCACTTCTACATTATCTACCATTCACTTGTTATTCACCTTAAGAGGTATTTACACGTTTCACTTTTGGCGTTCATCGCGGGTGAATCACTCAAAGTGAATGCAAAATGAACTGTGTAAACAGCCAATCATCGATAGTGATCACTCCTGAGGAACGATGAACGAAGTTGAACCAGTTCAACTTTTCGTTCACTTTTATGTGTGAACATGTAAACAAGAATTCAATTCACTTTCCAAGAATTCATTTCTACAAGTCAAGAGCAGCATACACGTTTATTTGTTGTTTGTGTCTTGTTTAGTAATTAGTGGAGAAAGTTTTGCAACTAGTTCTCTAAATTGGGGCTCACTCATACGAAGGTGGTTTTTATACATCTCTGCGTCCTCCAGTGCCCATTCTGTCAGCAAAGTAGAAGAACTTCCAAGGGCGGGACGGCACAAAATCCAATTTCTCACCCACCAGCGTCTTTTCTTTCTATTTTTTTTTTTTTTTAAACTATGTAATTTCTTAATTCCTCTGCTAAGTAATTACAAATAATATTTATCCCAACACGGACAACTTGATTGACGTTGGCATCCATATTGAAGTGAACCCTCTTCAATTAGGTTTTTCTTGAGTGACAGACAAAGACAGTTAACCCTAGGTAAGTCCAAGGTATTTCTTCTAGCCACATGTTTTATAGTCAGAAGCCCTGATAGTTCATGTTATGGGCCCTCGAGCGTGTTGAAACATGTAGTTAGTTGCTCCACATCATGTGCCATAAAGATATTCAGTTTCATAACTCTTATCATTTTAATTTTATTTTGTTTTGATAACATTCAGATATCCTCTTATCTTTTGTTACTATTTCTTTAGAGATTTCAAATATCTTTCAAATTTTTTATTAGTTCTGTGTAAAATAAACACGTCGATATAATAATAACTGCATTATTTGTATTTATAACGTATCGTATTTATTTTTGGTAGCTCAGAGGTAGCCTTTGCTTACTGAGCTCAAGATCGAGGGTACGAAACGTTATGCGTTGGTCCAAAGCCTATACGATGCCAGGTACTCGTTAAATACCCATTGGAAAATATTGTTAAGATGATACTAGCAAACATTTAAAGAAGTGAAAATGAGTGGTCGGTGAATTACCGGCAGTGTACTGCTTGCTTACTGAGCTCAAGATTGCGGGTTCGAAACCCAGGGTTTCGTGAATTTATCAACACAAGATTTAGTATGAAGATTTAGGAGCCCCTATATAAGTCAACTGTTGAATAACCGACCACAAACGGTCGAATAGTTTTTTAGACGAAGCGAAAAGTTAATTGATTAATTTGTTCTGGGGAAGTACATTGCCGGTCATTCACTTACGACTATTTTATTTTCAAGTCATCACCATTTTTTCCAGGTCTTGTTAGGAAAAGAACAATTATATAAGTAGAACAGGGGAAATAAATAAATTCTTAGATAACATGCAGTGTTTCTTCTCTTTTCTTGTTAGAATTTGTTTGAGATGAATTATTTTGAAGTTGTTCTTATTATCAGAAAATAGTAGCCTTTCTAGAAATGTGTCGTACACACAGATATAATGTCTTCTAAATAATTCATCTCAAACAAATTCTATGAGAGTAAAACAAGAAAAGATGATATGAAAAAAAGAAGAAACACTGCATGTTATCTAAGAATTTATTTATTTCCCCTGTTCTACGTAGTGTAGGGATATTTATTATATTGTTCTCTTCCTGACAAGACCTGGTAATGCTGTATTATGTTTTTTCACCTTTAGAAAAGCAACAAAAGGATGATTCATTAATAATTACTAATACACTTAATGATGTTGTAGTTTCATTAATTGGTTAGTTATTGTGACTCATGCCTTGGCTTTGTTGAGATTTCTCTGGTTAATATTCACATAAATTAAAGAAAATATTTTCGAAATCAGGAAAATATAGAATATCTATGACAGTTACATAGGCTGAACTATCAATTTATTGAATGTAGATATATTCAGTAATAGAGGGCGCCGGTAGCTCAGTGGTATGCGTGCTGGTTTTCTGAGCTCAAGATCGTGGGTTCGAAACACGACTGAGGCCCTTAGTTTATTTTATCTGGGAGGCGAAATAAACTTAAGCACGCCGTCCTGGATGGAACGTACGATGTCAGGCACTCGTTAAAGACAGGGGTCTTTACCCTAGGTGAATAAGAATTTAGGGTAGGCAAAATTTAGTCTCCCACAGTAGAGTCTGCCTCATGTCCACCAGTGACGAAAGAGCGCTCTGGTAGTAAGCGATATGATCTCGTAGTTAAAGCCCGGCCATGAGTCATAAAACCTAACCTATTCAGTAATACATCAAAGTATTGTTAACCTAGGCAACCCTTAATTGTGTGAAATTTTCCGTACCATTTAAGTGTTACAAATATTTAAATAGTTATTATGACTCATGCCCGGGCTTTAATTACGACGTCATTTAGCCTTCCTCCAGAGCGTTCTTTCATATCTCTGATGAACATGAGCCGGATTCTACTGTGATAGTCCTAAATGCCTACCCACATTTATTTACCTAGGGGAGGATTCTTTAACGAGCTCAAGTTTTTCATTTTTCAATGTAAGTTTTCAACCAGAAGTTAATTATGCTTTTAGTTATTGGATGTTGACGTTATGAGGTAGAGAAAGAAAGATGGGGTTTCTACAGGTTGTTGTTTATTTTAAAATCTAATAAATATGTATCTGTTATAATACTCAATAAATATGTATCGTGATGATATATTTGTAACAATAATTAGTGGTACACCATTTACATATTCATTATTATACATATAATTACAATCACGATATAGTAATGTGGTGGGAAGAAATAGAGTTTTGTGTAGGTGGTAGGATGTATAAGACAAGCAATTAAATGTTCAAAATACTGAATTGTCTAGAAAATGGCTTTGATTACTCATTTTATTAGGAATATAAATACCAGTTTATTTAAATGATTTGCCCCCACGCAACGTTTGTATACACGGACGGGTCTAAAAACCCTAATAGTCCAGGCGCTGTAAGTAGTTGAGTATGCAAAATGTGAGGACCGAATTCCGCCAATGGATTTTAGTTAAGAATAGCTCAAAGATTTATAATACGGATGTTGCCGGTCCATTTTTTGGTCCAATTTTTTTTTACCCTTTCTCCTCTTATTTGTATAGGAAATCGATGGAGTGCATGCTATAAAGTCATTTTAATGATGATTTCAGCAATAATTTATAGTTTATTCTAATGATGAAAGTAATGATGGGTTTTTCAATGATATAAAAAACAAAAATAAAAATAATAAAAAACATTTTTTATTAATAAAAAAAAAATATTATCAATAACGCAAGACAAACAATTACTCATTCTTATTTTGACAATCATTATTGATGCATTTACACATAGAAATACAAAACAATGTTCAGATTCTTAAACCTGAGACCCAATAAAAAAAACCATCTTGCCGGCAGCTGGATTCCGGAGCAAGTATAAATAAATTTATGAACACATCAAATATAAATTTTTTGATTAATATATCTATAATGTCTTGCTGAGAGTTTGTACCACAGTTATAATTGTTTTGAATTTCAAGGGCAAGTTGTGATTTTGGTGATTTCTTGTAAAATACCTCGTTGTCGAAGAGATACTTGCAGTAGTCTAATATTTCATACGATGCTAAGTAGAAGCTGCGGTGGTTTTCGATGAGAGGATCTACCTAATTGCCCTTCCTTCGATGTCTGGCAACGTGACAACGGAATTAGTAGCTATTGGCAAGAGTCTGAATGTCTCTATCCCCAATGGAAGCCAACTAATAGTATATAGTGGTAGTTTGTTTGAAAAATTATAAAAAATATATGTGATGTGGCCATTACAGAATTTTCTTTACCAACAACGCTTACAGATCACTGTCTCTCCCCCTTCTCAAAATCATTTCATTTTGGACCTTTGAACAGCGTTATATTGAGAGTAGACATTTTTATGGCAGTATAAAATAATTTTGAGAAGGGGAAAAGAGATTGATCTGTAAGCGTGGTTGGTATAAGAAAGTCCTGTAATGGCCACATCGCAATTTTTTTTATTAAGTAAACTTTCGTAAGATTTGCTCTTCGTGTGCTGCTCCCATGCCTTCTAGATACTCCTATGGTCCCTGGAGATATACGTACTTCTGTCAGTGGAGGAATGGTTCCCAGTTTTATCATTCCTTCATCATCTCCAACATACATTCACTTCAATATTGCAGGTTTCCAAACAGGAAGTTGTGTTGATCAGCCTTTAAAGACTGACTTAGAGTCCTGTGTACTGAGGTACAGGTGTAGTAGAGATTTGGCAAGAGTACCGGTGTACCTTGACTCTCTTTCAAAATGAAAACTTCATTCGATTCAAGCACTTTTCGAATTTGCTGTGGTTACCTTGAAAGTATACTTTGCGAGATATATGGGAGCCTGGGTTGCCACATTGATAACAACATTTTAATTGTAATATTGAAAAAAATAATTTTGAGAAGGGGGAGATCTGTAAACGTTTCGTTGCTATGAGTTACGACTGAAAAATTACTTATGTATATTCTATATAGACATTTAGTTTACATTCTTCGGGGGCTATAACTTTTGTCTTATTATACCTCAAATTTGAGGACTTATTAGCGATTGTAAATGTTATAAGAAACAATTTTGGTAAGAATCAATTTTCGATAGGACTAACTTGGGTAAATCGATGAAACGTCTAAAAATATGTGATTCAGAACTACATTTCAAGATGGTTTTCGGCATGTATCTCGACGACCTCTGAAAAATGTTATTTCATATAAATTATGTATTTAAGTATTCTCTACAACTCGAACTTACTCGAAAAGAGTTTTGATTAGGTCATAAACATAAGCTGTATCTTGTGAAATGTAGTTAGGTCCCGGGGGAAAGTGGTCTCAATTTTCGTTTTATTTCGGCCAAAATCTAAACAGACCTAAGTTAGAAAATTAGACCCCTTCATTTCAAATTTCAAGATTACCTCAAATACACAAACAAACTTTCTCTCTTTTTATGTATTTGTATACATTAAAAAAAAAATTCCTGACAAAATATTTTACTTTTTAGAACTAACGCTTTAGGAGCGGAGTACACATAATTTTTTGTATTCTCTCTTCTTCCACACATGGCACACATCTGACCATGGCCCTGATGTGGAGCAGGTATTTCTGAAAGTGGTGGTGAACATGGCGTAATCCCGTCAGCAATTTGGATCCTTGCATCAGCATTTTTTCTATCGTCTCAGCTTTGTCTTATGACGAATGATATTTTAATTGATAATCAATCTTACTGCTAAATAGACAGATTATATTTTCTATCTTGGAAAATTGAACTAAATTTTTTTATTTGCATATTTACAATCAGCTACAAGAAGCCTGTAAATTTGATGTCTGTGATTTCTGAATTCTCATCTCGTGACATTTTCGCACGAGCCAAGAGCAACTATAAAAACTTCCCCAGCCAAACATGATTGTCCGTGATGGTAGTTTACTTTTAGGTTACTAGGTGGACTACCATCACGCCACTGTCCCAAACCTTTTTAGGCCCCTGGAGAGCGCGGGTTCAGTCCGAAGCTGTTGAGCGATCGGGAATCCGTGCTAGAGGGCCCCCTGGGATCAGCTGACGCCTGACCCTACCCCTGATCGCCTCCTGCTCCCTCAGCAGCTGGGTTAAGGTGCAGCTAGTTGGGATCTTCCGATACAATCGATCCAATTAGTGTACCCTGCCCAGCTGTGAGCTCGTCCAGGGTTCGAGATATTTAAGAAAAATCATAAGGAGACGTATGGTGGACAAGTAACGAAGAAAGAAACCAATGTGTTTCTTAAACTTCTCTGGGATGTTGAATCGTTGGTTATTTACGGCATTTCTTCCAGAGGTGTCTTCTTTTTTCTGATAATATTCGGGACGTGTAAGTGTCCCGAAATATTGTCAGGAAAAAGAAGACACCTCTGGAAGAAATGCCGGAAATAACCAACGGAAGAAACCAGTCCATTGTATCTATCCAGCTAAAGCCAGGGGAATCACCGGAACAACCCCACACCTCCCGGTGTATTTTTTTGAGTGGCCGGCTCTGCTGGTCAGTTCACTAAACCCTAAACATCAATATATATGTATATATATATATAATATATATATATATACATATATACAATATAATAAGAAAGCAAAACAATAATAATATCACCGCAATGTACTTCCCCAGAACGAATTAATCAATTAACTTTTCGCTCCTCCAAAACTAGTCGACCGTTTGCGCTAATATTCAATAGTTGGCTCCTAAATCCTCATACTAAATTTATTACTTCGTAATTTATTAATTTTTGTGAGTTGAGCCCCTCCCCTGATCTCTCCCTTCCCTTCGGCCGATATTGCTGAAATTTGACAGGTTATGTCCAAATTAAGTTTTGATTTTTTTTCAAATATTAAATTTCATGTCGATCCGTTAATTACATTGGCAATTTTTGAATTGATAGGTGTTGTACTTTTATGTTCTGGTCACACATTTAATATTTCTTGTTGATACATTCATTCTATCGGCAGTTATTAGAGTTTTTATGTTTAGCCTCCCTCATAATCCACCTTTCGCTTTGTTCGATTTGGCTGAAAAGCTATAAGTGTCGTCGTTAGGAGGTTTTGGATTCGCATATAAAATTTTGTGTCGATACATTCATTCCATCAGAAGTTGTGTTCACAGACAGACGGAAATTTGTTTTTTTTCATATTTAAGGTCGGAAAACATGAAATTCTGTTGAAAACTCCGCATTATTGACCGATTACATAACTTCCTCTATACTTTTTATAGATGGGAAATAATGATAATGTAAATAAATTATTGATTGAAAATAATAGCGAGCGGTTTTGCCAGTTGACGGCTCCCCTAGAGCCAGTGACGTGAAGTGTTGTTTCATTCATCATCTCCATAACTTGTCGGCACTTACTACAATAGTATTTCGAGATCACACCCACTAAAAATAGGAGCTCTTTGGAAGTTTTACTGCTTCTCTCAAGAAACCCTCCTCGTAAATACAGGGTGAGGCCATGTTTGTTTGAGGCCGTATTTATAGGTTGACGAGTATACGTGTCATTATTTTCTGACTCCAGTCTTTGACGTTTATGGACGGAAATATTGTACTTCCCCAGCTAGACAAAGTATAGGGAAAGTTATGTAATCTGTCTGTAATTCGATGTTGCGTTTTCACCGGAATTTTATGATTTTCGACCTCCTGATTCCAAAAATGGGGAGAACAAATTCTGTGTGTGTGTCCATGAACACGATAACTATCGATACATTGAAATTATCGACACGAAATTTTATTTATGAATTCAGAAACTCATAATGACGTCACCTATTGATTTTCAGTCAAATTAGGATATTATAAATAACTGCGGTTGTAATGAATGTATCGACTCAACATTTAGTATGAAGATTCAATAGTCCCTATGTACATTAATCATTGATAATTTGCCCATAAAGTCGATTAGTTTTAGAGGGAGAGCGAAAACGTAGTTGATTAATCCGTGCTGGGGAAGTACGTTGCCGCTGATTCACCGACTACTTTTTTCTGACGAGATTTCTTATAGAAAAAAAAGACTAGTTTTTTCACTTGTTTATTTTCATCAGTGGCACTTCGTGGACATGGACCCGACTACTGTGGGAGTCCTAAATTTTTATTCACCCAGGGCAGGGGTCTTTAACTAATATATATCAAGTACCTATTGTAAATATTTGTTAGGGACAACTACTATAATATTATAATTATATTTACATCATAAAATATGGAATTTCGATGAGATCGATACTGAAGATTGGAGGAGTCTCACGAAACTGTTGTCGTTTATATGATTTAAATCGATTGATTTGAAATAAATAAGGGATAAATGAGTTAAACATTTCAATTCATTACATCGGCAGTTTTAGAGTCTTTGTGTTAAGCCCCTCCTTTCCATTTGGGCGACTTGGCTGAAAATCATTTCACAAATCGTCTTTATGGGGTTCAATGCCACACAAAGACAGATTTTTTTTCTTTCATTTATGGAATAAGGGGTCGGAAAACTTGTAATTCTAATGATAACAACATAAAATTTCTGACTGATTACATAACTTTCCCTATACTTAGTATAACTGGGGAAGTGAAATTACTATATTACCTGGAAACCTCCTCTCAACCCTAAATCGAATTAAAAGTGATTTAAGGAACACAAAAATTTAAAGAAAATAAGAACTAAACTTGGATATCGGATTGAAACTTATAAGTTTCATATTATAATAATTACGACTTGAAACGTGGAATATGGCTGTTATGATTGACGAAATATTACTAGAGTCTGTGGCCAACGGAATTATTGTTTTCATTTGTTGCGACCCTATTCTTGAATCTGGTGGGTAGCTGAAACAAATGATACGTTACACAGGCCAGCGATGAAAAAACTTTTTTGATTATTTTACCTTTCCTCTATGTATTTTGGCCTCCTGAATTCGAAAATGACACTGAAATTGCTGTACCACAGACCGTTTTCTCACTAAATGCAATTCTGATATTGTTTGTATTAGTATCTATTATCCGACAATTTTCTGTTCTTGAATATAAACATAATTAAACTAATAAGGTGTTTAACGTAACTAACGCTTGGTGTGGCATTTATTGTAACTCAAAGTGAGAAGAACCTACTGCGTTTTGTGTTGAAGTAATAATAATTATTATTCATGTATAAGCGAAGTTGGAACGTGAACTTGGATCTGCAACGCAATGAGCGAGGTGGTCTTAGTCCCTCCATTGCTGGTCCATACAGATCTGCTTTGTGTTAATCTCCCTTTAGATAGAACAAAGGAAGAAGATGGCTTCACAGCGTGCCCCAGTCGAAGAGCTCCCCCTCTCTCATACCAAGGTCTTTCTTCAACGGTACTCTCCACTCATCCTCCTCTTCAATACCGTTCTAGTTTTCTGTTATTACTTTCTTACAGTAACTTCGATCGGCTGGAAATTTTGGTCTTTTCCAACTTAGTTCCACCCACTGAGTTCTAAAATCGAGAGTTATTTTGGTTGTCTGTGGGTAAACAAAATGTGTATACTCTTGAACGGAAGAATCTACACAGAAAAAAATATATTCTTGCGACAATTCTTACTCGGTGATAGGGAATAGTAGTAGACACCAGTCGGTGATAGGGAATAGTAGACAACACTAGTTATAGATATAGATTATCCCGATGAGAATAGAGTTTTCCAACCCAAGCTATACAAAGTATGAGGAATGTTTTTTTAATTTAATTCTCTAAGAAGATAATGTCAAGAAGAGATCTTCTTGCCGCAACAATATAGTTTTCTCCGTGTATAAGTTCGAAATATTATATTTCGTGAGTCATTCATTTAACTTACAACTAATTCGATTTTTGCTAAAAGTGCACTTTATTCCACAGTAATTTCAGTTATTCAGCCAACAGAGGCACAATTCATTTATACGTTTGCTGAAATCGTGCCTTTAGTCCCATCAGGTCCATTAACGGCCCTTTTGACAAAACCACATAAACATGGCACCTATTCGTTTTTGTCCAAGGGAAAGGGGGCTCGACTTAAATACACTAATAACTGCCGATGTAATGAATGTATCGACACAAAATTTACTATAATTCAGAAGCCATTATGTAAGTCTAATATTGAGTTTTATCCCAAACGGTCCATTGGATTTGGAGGGAGAGCGAAAACGTAATTGATTATTTCTGTGCTGTTTGGGTAAAGGGGTATATGTCAATTTTTTGTGAAAATGGGTAACACCTATCTAAAGCAAGTCATAACTTGCAGTTATGACTTGCTTTAGATAGGTGATCTCTATGTTGGGGTAAAGAGAAATAAGTCAGAATCTTATGACATCATTGAAAAAAAAGGAAGTGAAAAGGGGGACAACTGAGAAACATGGGAGTTCTCTGAAAACTGAAAACAGAAAAACTGACATATACCCCTTTACTCCAACACCACAGATTTTTTTTGTCATTTATTAACTTATATATTTAGCATACTGAGCTCAAGATCGCGGATTCGAATCCCTTCCGAGGCCCTTAGTTGATTTTATCTGGGAGGTAACAAAATTTGAGCACGCCGTCGGATAAGACGTTAAGCGGAGGTCCCGAGTCGAGGTACTCTTTAAAGGCCCCTACCCTAGGTGAATAAACCTAGGTAGTCAACATTTAGGAGCTTAGGAGTCGAGTTCATGACCACCAGAGCGATGAAAGAGCGCTATTATGACCTTATGGTAGAGTTACACTTAACACCGTGAACGAAGAGCGCCTCTGGCAGTTCACAGAGCTGTTGAGAACTTGATCAAGGAATGTCTGAAGATAAACGATGCAATGAAGATCACAGATAGGAGTGGAGGTTGAACCAACTCAGATAGAACACTATCCAGACAAACAACCAACAACTCTAGCTCATTTCCAATATGGTTAACAACTCTGTTCCAATGTTTGTTTCTGTTCACTATTGTTTCTCTTCTCACTAACTTTCTTATAAATTGTAGGTGTCTGACAACTTGATTATTTTTGTTTTTCAAATTCCTTTATTCTCCAGTTTGTGTTTGAACCTATTTTTCTGGAAATAGTCTCTACTTTGTTTTACTTCTTTGCTGTAGGATGTTTATCGTCTATTGGCAGTGGAGTCGCCAGGAATTAATCAGGGCCGTGTTTTTAGACATCCAAAATTCAAAGGGGAAGTTATGTAATCGGTCAGAAATTCGATGTTCAGTTTTCACCGGAATTTTCCGATCCTTTTCAAATAATGAAAAAATAAAGTCATCAGTGAATTACCTGCTATGTACTTCCCCAGCACAAATTAATCAATTACGTTTTCGCTTTTGTGGTCTGAATCATCATACTAAATTTTGTATCGATACATTCATTAAATCGGCAGTTATCAGGTTATTGGAGTCGTGACCCTGTTATCTGATCTCCCCGTTTCCTTCGACCGATTTCGCGAAAAATTAATTAAAAAAATTAGTTACAATGCATTTTTTTGGGATTTAGTATGAGGATTTAAGATAACAAAATAAACAACAAGCGGGCCATGGTGGCCGTGCGGACTAGAGTCTAAGGCTTTGATCACATGGACTCACCATGGTTTGCGGGTTCGAATCCGGTCCGGGAGTTTTATTTCGTAGATAGAACTCCCTCCCGGGGCCATGGATGTCGTAAATAACTAGATAACACAGTGACATGGCTAATATGCATCGTACATCGCCAGAAAAAAAAAAATAATAAAAAAATAAAATAATACTTTTCTTATAGCAACATTAGACGTTGTCTTCCCACTGTTTTATTTTTGACCAGAACCGGTTATCAACACAACCACGTCATCATCAGTGCCACATCCCACCCGTAAAATGTAGTCCTTTAGCTTCTACGCTGTACGGGAGGGATGTGTCACCGGTGATGACTGTGTTGCATTGTGAACAGGTTCTGGTCAAAAATAAAACAGTGGGAAGACGAACATCTTTTGTTTCTATGAGAATCTTGCCCCACATCTTACTATCACATATGAAAACTACTTTTAAACACAAGAACGAAAAAGGTTTTTTGAATAAATAAATAAATTAAATTATTTATGTATCTTTTATTTATGCAAGAAATTTATTTAAATTTGGTAGTTTTATTATACAGTTCAATGGTATTAATCTCAGAAGTACAACCATTACCTTTCCTTCTATGATTATTTTTTTTTTTTTAATTTAGTAAATAATAAATTCAAATAACATCCAAAAAGGGGTAAAATAACTTATAAATATAACTAAGGTATAATTAAGATAGTGGGAAGGGTAACATAAAAATATAATAAAAACTAACCATGTCATTTAAAAGGGCATTGCTCATCGTTGAAAAGCGGGACTTTTGGCGACTGGCACCTGGGTGTTGGCGGGACGAGTCTTAGAAAGTTTTAAAAATGGGACGTCTGGCGGATACAGGACATCTAGCAAAACTAAATACAACAGTTATTTAGTTATATCAACGTGATACATAATAGGCTGGCCTAGGTCCCCAAGGTGAACTGTTGTCTTGTTTCAACATTGATATAACAGATGTGTTTGACATCAAAAAATATATATGAATATCTGGCAGCCAGATGGTCATATAGCCCTCTACCACAGCGTTCTTTTTTGCTTCGCTACCGACTCTACAATGGGAGTTCTAAATTTTGCTTACCCCTAAATTTTAATTCACCTAGGATAGGGCTCTTTAACGAGTACCTGACATCGTACAGGCTCGGGACTATCGCTTAACGTCCCATCCGAAGGTCGGCGTGCTCAAGGTTTTTTCACCTCCCAAATAAAAAACCTAGGGGCCTCGGCTGAGTTCCGAAGCAGTTATCTATCTTCAGCTCACTAAGCAAGCACTCATACCACTGAGATACCGGCGCACAGTGTGAAATTTATGAGTTTTGATTTTCAAAAGCCCCCGCTCAATTTTTGATCAATTTTGATGTAACTAGGTGCAAAATATTTGTGAAAGCTGGATTTTTATCAGATAACTGCGGGTTTCACAACCAAGGTATTATATGCCAGTGGCAAAAATAGCCAATGTATTGAATTTGGACCACTTTAGGCAAAAATGACAACATTAGGACCACTTTTGGCTAAAATAAATATTGAATTCGTAATCAGCGATCCAAAAAACATTCATTTAAGTTGTAAAAATCCGTTAACAAAAACTTGGACAAAAAAAATTAAAATTTTCGCGGGGTTTTGGCAGCTGTCAATTGGCATATAATACCTTCATTGTGAAACCCGCAGTTACCTGATAAAAAGCCAGCTTTCAGAAATATTTTGCACCTAGTTTCATCCAAATTCATCAAAAATTGAGCGGGGACTCGAATTTGGAAATCAAAATCATAAATTTCACACTGTGCGGCGCCCCCGACGAGTAATGTTAAGATGGTTGGTTGAGAAATAAAAAACAGTCTTCAGTGAATCACCGGCAATGTACCCCAGAAAGATATAATCAATTAACGTTTCGCTCCCCCACCAAAATCAGTCGACAGTTTGCACTAATAATCAATAGTTGACTTATGTAGGGACTCTTAAGTGAATGAAAACTGAGTTTTTAGTCAAAAAATAACTAATTTATTCGCTAGAAAATTCCTAGGCTGACACATTTTGAGTTTGTCAAGTTTTCTTTTGTACTGGTCGTGTCATTCAGCGTGTACAATTGGAGAATAGTAAATAAAGAAATACAATAGAGTAGATTATTTATTAAGTCACAAATAGATTCAGAAGTAACGAAGTATGTGACAATATTGGAGCTTCTTTAGTTTTATAGTGAAATAAAGACTGAAAACAGCTCTACTTAAATGTTATAGTAGGCATTAAGTGTTTATCTTTAAGGTAATCTTAAAGATGGAAGATCTCACGCTCGACTTCTCAAAATTGTGTAAAAGTGTCACGACCCCATTTTTTTTTCTCCCCCATTTCCCATCCCACAATTCGAATAAAAGATGTGTCTACTGCATTTCTTTATTCCATTGTGCAATGCATTTCCGTTACTAAACCTTGATTCCACTTTTTTTATTAGGTTGGCTCTTACCCCACTTTTTCAACTTAATTCAGAAAGTTTTATACCGATTTATGGCCTCGAAATTTCATAAAGCCTCATGACCTATCAATTTTTAGCCGAAACGGTCTGATGGAACGGTAGGATTAAGGAGATGAAGAATGCTGATACCCCAATAACCACCGGTATCGGCAAGAAATTTAGTTGATTTTCAGTCAAATCGTTCAATTGGTTCAAGAAAAACAGTTGTAGCGTTTCCATTAATATATGGGTTAATAAACAGACTTTGCTTCTAACAAGAGGCGTTTCTATATTTTTTTAACTGAGGTTTTTTTTAAGCATACACAAATCGAACTATACATATTTTTCATCATCAATTAACATATTTTAAAATAACATTAAATATTAAACATCTATAATGGCGGACTGGCCGCTATACAGCGCAAAACTAGTTGATTAATTCGCGCTTGGGAGCACATTGTTTTCTTTGGCCCGATGGATGTAACGAATTATTGAATCTTTATGAGCCATTTTTTTGAAATTTACTGATGAAACCATAAACATTTCCAGTGTTCAAGTAAATCATTCGTTGGCTAAGTCAGAAAATATTGCTCCCCTAGCTTTACGAGGTATAGGGGAAGTTTTGTAATCTGTCAGAAACGTTGTGTTTTCACAGAAATTTCTTTTTTTTTTTGACCCCCTGATTCCGAAAATGAAAAACTCTGAGTGTCATTTTTTTTCCAAATATATATTATTTTTAGATATCTCTATAAACAGAACATTGGAGATGTTTTGTATTTCCCCACCTGTACGAGTTATAGGGGAAGTTATATAATCGGTCAGAAATTTTATGTTTTCCGACCCCCTGATTCTAAAAATGACAAAAACAAATGTCCTGTCTGTCTGTGTGTGTTTGTGAAAGCGATAACTGCCGATAGAATGAATGTATCGATACGAAATTTTATATGTGTATCCAAAACTCCATATGGACGACACCTATTGATTTTCAGTCGAAATGGACAAAGAGGAGGACGATTAGGGTTGGGGCTTATCACATAAACTCTACTAACTGCCGATGTAATGAATATATAAAATTTTATACTTAAATTCAAATCCTCATAAGGACGACATTCATTAATTTGCAGGAAAATCGGCCGAAAGGCAGAGAATGTCTGCCCAAATGAATGTTTCATTGGTTTCGGAGGGAGAGTGGGAACTTATTTGATTAATTTGTGCTGGGGAAATTGCTGTGAATCAACTACGACTTTTTGTTCATTATTTTTGTGTTGTGAATTTTCAAAAGGTAATTAATATTTATATTGAACTAAGATGATTATTTTATTAGTTATATAATAGATAGTGGTTTTCTCCTTGATTTTCAGTCAAATCGGCAGAAAGGATCAGTGAGGGCTCAACCCAAAAATCCTAATGACTGCCGACGTAATAAATGTATCGACACAAAATTTATTATAAGAATTCAAAAATCCCTGCATAAGTAAACAATTGATAATTAGCCCAAACGTTCGATAAGTTTTGGAAGGAGAGCGAAAACTTACATGATTAATTAGTTTTAGGAAGTATATTGTGTTCTAATCAAGAGAGAACTTTGTCCAGTATAATGAAGGTGAAGTACGTCAAGCAGGTGAGGAAGGTAATTCAAAGTGTACATAATAAAAAATAATTTGTATGAAAGGTAGTACCACAATAACAATAGGATTGAGGAGACAATAGAAGGCCTTGGCTTGCACTGTCCAAGTACACTAGGCAGATTTAGTATGCCAGATATGACCGGATGTACCCTGCTCTAGTTATATTATAATATACAGTAGAACCTCTATAAGTCGAACATCAAGGGTGACCCAAAAAAATTCGAGTTATAGAGTTTTCGACTTATGGAGGAATTCGACTTAGGTGGATTTTGATTCGACTTGTAGGGGTTAAGATTCTATCTAACTAATTTTGAGTTAGAGAGGTGAAATAATTAAAAATTCAAGTTACCTCCGTAACAAACATATTTATATTTATTATAAATCAACATTATTTCAAAACATCCTGAAAATAAAAAATACGTAGTATATGTAGATATTAAAAAAAGTCAGTAATTTTTTTTGCTTTAGATAATTGGTAATCCTATTTATTGTATACTCCTAAATTGTTTTCTAAGAAACAATGGTGTACATTGTCGGCAAATAAGTTTCAAATAATCGAGTTGTATAGGTTGTAAAATAAAACATTGCTATGTTCGAGATACAGAGGTCCAATTTATTTTTTCGAGTTATAGAGGGAAAATATGTACCAAAATGGCTTGTAGGGACTCACTGATTATTTCGACTAATAGAGGGTTGAGATTTCGAGTAATGGAGATTTTGGGGCTTGAAGGGAAAGGAACAAGACTTTTTTTCGGGTTTTGGAGGATTTCAACTTATCGAGGTTCGACTTGAAGAGGTTCTACTGTATATAATTATAATCTTACAGAGCTTCATAGGCCAACATTTTATTGGCATTTTATTAATTGGTATTATATTAATTAATATAGTTTACTAGCTGCAGTACCCGTATCATTTTCGTGGCGGTTCGGGACTGGACAAAGTAGGGATGAGATAGGTTGGAATAAAATCAGCGAAGGACTTAGGTGTAAATGTTGAAAGTTCTACCTTGAATTGAAATGGAATCAAAATTGAAATGAAAATAATTTTTATTCTGGGATCGAGGTCCCCTAAGAATAAATATATATAGTCAAAAATAAGAGAAACAATTATATAAAGTATCAGAAAAAATACAAAAATAAATAAAATAGTCCTACAGTGGATAAACTAGACCACAATAAATAAAAAATTAAAGTAAACAGCTTAATAATGAAGAAATGTACGAAAATAAATGTATCTATATAAATATCTAATTAAATAAAATAAATTTAAAAAATGGACAGAGCATAATGCATTAAATAAAAATGAAAATGAAAAATCATCTTTATTCTGGGGCATAAGTCCTCTAAGAATAATTACATAAGAAGATAAACAAACGAATACACGTATCAACCAATGGAGAAAGAATAAAGAAAAGAGAAAAGAGGCCGCTAAGAATTAATGAAAGAAATATAAATGTTAATGGGAAAAAACAATGAAAATAAACTAGGTAGTGAAAAATAAAAACATAAAGTTTTTTAGAAAACAAAATAATAATAATGATATAAACAATAATGAGTTATATCTAAATTATAAAGAAATACCTTGGGGTGTGTGGAGAAATAGGTTGGTATGGCTGTTGACACGGGGCAGGCGACGTAAAGTTGTCCGTGTGAGAAGCATTCATTTTGTAAGTCTACACCGGTTACTTTTGGGGTTTGTCCTGGGCCTTAGTGATAGTGATAGCGAAGCAAATTTGGATAGGAAACTGCAATCGGTTTGAATCGGAATAGGTAATCGGACGGTATCATTGGTATGCGAGGTATAAATGCAGTATCTATTGCAGCGCAAGCGGTGATGATGGTGGCTTCGATCACGTTCAGGTTTAATATTACCACTCGCAGCCGAGTGCCGTTGCATAAAGCCGGAGAATTCAAGTTCCTTAAGAGCATGATGGGCGCCGACTTTTAGTGGTAACTCGTGGCTCGGCATCCCAGGATTCAAGGAGTTTAAGAACTCGACAGGGTAATGAACTGCCTCGTCCATGTCGACCACAGAATCCACCTAGTTGTACATGCGTTCCTCACCGGTTAATTGAAGCAGAATGATTTTGTTAATGTCGGCCGCCCGGTAATTTCTCGATACCAAAATGGCTCTCTCATACAACTAACTTGCAACTCTTTCTGAGAAAGTTTGCGAATCTGGGTAAACTTTTTCGGTTAACTGTTCAAGAGTGGGAACTTCGTTGCAAAATGTCGATTCAAGCTTGATTTTTCTATCCGACGACGGATTTGCATCATTTCCGATTTCCAGCCAAATAATTTCGAACTCACCGTCAAGCTGATCTCCAAACAGATGTACTCGCATGTTTCGAGTTAAGAACAGTGGTTCTATTTCACTCTGCAAAACCGATTTCTGTGTGTAGCTAACGATTTTTACTATAGACAATTGATTGAATTGATTTATGTGTATAGCTAACGATTTGAACTGTAGACGTATTGAATGTATCAAAAGCAAAATAAATGTGCAAAATTTCAAACCAAAATCTGGATTGCAAATTGAACACAAGTAATTAATATACCCAAAGGCAATAAACGTGCCAAATTACATAGAAACTAAAAAAAGCATATGCGCACACAACAGATCGAAACATCGTGGCTCGGCATACCAAACATACCTAAACTACTTTTATGTTTTGGCATTTTGTAACTTTTGCATCAATCTCACAAAAATGTCTCAGTATTACATCTTTCAAAACAAAATCAAAACCTGAACAGAAGACGAATGCAAGTATTAAATGAAATAAAAGCAAAATAGATGTAACAAATCACATATTAATAAACCAAAATCTGAATTGAAAACCGAATCTAAGAATGGAATGTATCAAAAGAACAATAAATGTGCAATATTACAAACACCTCCGGATAGTAAAGCGTGATAATATGTAGCCTAAAGCCTCCTTGAAAAATATTCTAAATGTAGGTGAAAACCGCATCGAAGTCTGTTCACGGGTTCCGAAGTTTATCGCAATTACACAAAGATAGTGAGGAAGAAATCGTATTTTATAGAAGTAGAGATAATATATAGTTTCTCCCTTCGCCACTGAATTTGTGAAAAAAATTCGAATCTTTGAAGAATAGAAATTGACGAAAGGGTCGAATAAAAAGGGTTATGGAAATTGTGGAAAGAATGTACTTAAGACAATCAAAAATAGACTGTTGAAGTAGATAGAAAATATATATTTTCTCCTAAATGAGCTACTATCAGTGGCTAACTATGAATGGAGCCCTCTCATCGTATGGTCCATTCATGGAGAGATTATATCTGAAACAGTCCCATATGTGAAACCAGTCCGATAGACCTCTCTTCTCTCTAGCCACTGGCTTATTTAAACATATAGCATACCGTACCTCGTGTATCCGAATAATGGAGGAAACTGTGATAGTTTCTTTTTTGAGAACCAAAAATTGTTAGGTCTTTTAATTCAACATTTTTTCATATGTTATAGCAAAATGTTGTGGTCAATTTTTCTCATAGAAACAAACGACGTTGTCTTCCCACTATTCCATTTGCGACCAGAACTGCTTTTTAATGTTCACAGATAGACAGACACGACCGAAACCATATGGATTTCTTTGTCGTTGACCTAAACCCTAAATATGTCATGGAACCTACTCCATTCCAATAAAAAAAAAAGTGTATAAATAAAATACAGATAACATTTATTATTGGAAACGTTTCAATTGCTGACAAAAAAAAAATATAGATAAATAAATAATTTATTATTACTGAACCTGTCAAAGTGTTTATCAACTTCATGTTTGTTTAATATAAAAAAAAACTTTTCTTAAAAAAACAAATCATTTTAATCTTGAGAAGTGACATAAAAGTGAAGTAACCATTATGTTATTTCACATAATTGTATACCTACATTACATTTTTGTCATCAAAATGTTAACATAATAAATGATAATTTTCATGTGTGAAAAAATTTTGTTTAAATAAGTTGATTATCAAAAATATAAAAGCAAAAATAGGAGGAGTAAACGTCACTTATAATAATTACAATTATTGTAGGGAAATGTGGCTCGGCAGGAAGTTCACGACAGACTTGTTTGTTTTGGGTCCCCCCCTTGGGCTTTAACTACAAGGTTTTATCGCCTACTACCAAAGCGCTCGTTCGTTGCTCTGGTGGACAAGAGCCCGACTCTATAATGAGAATACTACTTTAGCGAGTATATGACAGCGTAGGCTCGAGACAACCGCTTAACGTCTCTAAAGATATTTACCTCTAGGATAAAAAAAACCTAAATACCTCGGGTTTGTGAGCTACCGGCACCCTCTGGGAAGATGAGTGAAAGTGTATAAAGTTGTTTGTTGACCATTAAGAAGGTTATTGAAGTTGCATAAGTTCAAAGTTCATTTTTCTTTTATGATCAACTAACCTCTTTGATATAACTGTGTTGGTTTTCTTGCTGAAATGAAGTTCTTTCGGAGTATTGCAGGGAAAAGAGACTATAAGGAATGACACGTGTGGTAAATAAATTATGTAAATGTATTTATTATATATATTTATCATTTATTATTTAATAATAGAAATAATTGAATTAATAATAAAATTTAACAAATAAAATAATAATAATAAATAAACAATAAGATTTACCACATTTCCTGTAGAAATTTTATAACTGGTCTTCTATTTAATTTTGATTTCTACAGCAATTTCCGAAAAGGGCCCTAAAAAATATCAAAAGTTCAAGACGTGCAATTTTGAAGAAAATGCACGTATTTTTTTTTTTTTTTTAATTTCAATTAACAAACTTTTTATTTGGATTTCCATTGAGCAGAGATGCCATTTTTTCTAAATTTTGCAAAAATATTTAAATCTAATCCAAAGGTTTTCAAATTACCTTACTGGGCCATCAGGGAAAATGAATAGGATAGAATTTACGAGAACAAATAGTTTGGGTTTATTTTTTAAAATCATCTACATTATAAAATAAAAAAAACTAAACATTGAAACAAACAAAAATCAAAAGAAAAACTCTTAAACTATTTCAATTTTTTTTCTGTTGTGTTATATTTTTGGCCATTCTTTAAATTTATGTCATATATTTCTGGGCATATATCCTGTACATATAAACAAACAACAGTACCTTCTTTGCGGATCAATTTCATCGTCAATTTACTTCTATTTAGTTCATTTATCATCTTAAGCCTAAACACCACTCTCCATCTTCACTCAGACCGTCTCCATTGACTCAGACCTCGACTGTACTCTACACACACTAAAAAACAGCTGATGGTCGTGTTTTGTTTTTTTACTCATTTGTTTTAAAAGAAATGGTTTCTTATTATTTATTTATTTATTATTCAGTTTCTTTTTATAGAAAAATAAATATATATTTTTTTTTTTTATTATTAATAATTTAATATGTGTATTCTTTTTATACATCACACACGATCTTGGGTGAAGCCCTTGAAGGAAACTGGAGAAACGCCAATTAAATGGCAAAGGAAACAGGGCTTAATGTGATCGTTAAAAGGAATTTTAAGGTCATTATGGAGGATGAGATTAAAAACGTAGAATGGTGCATCGACAATTGTTTTTAGGACTTTGGATTGTAAGGACTGGATACGCTTCATGTTAGATGACTTATTTCTTCATCTAAAAGTAACTTTGAACAACGTCCAACAGGTAGTTGTTGTACAAAGACAAGCTAAGTCGTTCTTTTTTAACCGTACCGATTTAAATGGGTAGATATCACCCTGTGTCAGCGTGAAGCTGGGGTCACGTATGACCCTCACACACCTGATGTTGCACGCTTGGCTGGATATAAAACTTCCTCGACACGCTTGTTCGACCACCGCAGACAACCTGCACCATCACTTCATCCAATTAGACATGTACATTCACTCAATCGACACAAAACACAATTTATTTAAGATCAGTTTTACACAAATTACCGCCAAGAAACCTCTGACTTATGAACCAGGAACGACTTATATCATGGAACCTAAGCACATATTGTTCTTGGACAAGTCTCAAATCACTTATTTATTTTTAGGTAGTTATATGGGCTTTAAATAGTGTTACAAACATGATATGATTATCAATAGGCCATTTCGTGTATTCCTTATTAGAATGATTCCGGTCAAGTTCTATCTTTGTAACATTAGAACTCACATATTTTATCATAATTGTTTTGATTTTGTTTCTTAAGTTTTGTGTTTGAAAGTAGTTTGTTTTTAGTTACTTCAATAATGTTATTTACCTAGGATGATGTATTTTTTTTCCAAATATATATTATTTTTAGAAATCTACATAAACAGAACATTGGAGATGTTTTTATTTCCCATCTGTACGAGGTATAAGGGAAGTTATATAATCGGTCAGGAATTTTATGTTTTCCGACCCCCTGATTCTAAAAATGAAAAACCAAATTTCGTGTCTGTCTGTGTGTTTCTGTGAAAACGAAAACTCTGAATAGAATGAATGTATCGATACGAAATTTTATATGTGTATCCAAAACTATTTATTTTTTTATTTTATCATCATTATCTATTTTATTTTAATTTAATTGTATTTTCTTATTTAGTTTTATTTATTTTGCTCTTGGTTTTATCCACTGTAGCACCTTTATCTCATCACTGATATTTTATTTTATTTGTTGCTCTGTTCAGTGACTGTCATGTATTTGTTCTTAGGGGACCTCGGTCCCAGAATAAAATTTATTTTAATTTCATTTCAAAAAATCCATATGGACGACACCTATTGATTTTCAGTCGAAATGAACAAAGAGGAGGGCGATTAGGGTTTTGGGGCTTGTGACATAAACTCTAATAACTGCCGATGTAATGCATTCATCGACATAAAGTTTTATACTTACTACTCAAATCCTCTTAAGGACGACATTCATTAATTTGCAGGGAAATCGGCCGAAAAGAAGAGGGTGACTGTCCAAATAAATGGTCCTTTGGTTTCGGAGGGAGAGCGGGAACTTATTTGATTAATTTGTGCTGGGGAAATAGCTGTGAGTCAACTACGACTTTTTGTTCATTATTTTTGTGTATAGTTAGTGAGTAAGATGTAAATTGCTAGTGAGTAAGTGGTAAAATTGTTTAATTGGTCTTTCTTCAGTATTTGGTTGTGTATTTTTAATATGTAATCATTATTTATATTGAACTAAGATGATTATTTTATTAGTATAAAAGATAGTTGTTTTCTCCTAAAATTTTTAATTGGTTAAGCTTTTTTTTGGACTGGCCCGGTCATTAAGTGTGTACATTTGGAAAATAGTAAAGAATGTTACAAAATAAACAAGTATATTGTTCTTATTTTTTCTATGTTTAATATATTTTTCACCCAGATCCCTACACATTTTTTAACCACCTGTTTAAATAAAAGTCTACAGAAAAACTTGATATGCAAACCAAAATCGATAGATACATAAAAATATAAAATAAATAGGTAATAATTAAAAAAAAATTAAATATCGTTGGTTCGAAACCCGGCCGAGGCCCTTAGTTTATTTTATCTGGGAGGTAAAATAAACTTAAGCACGCCTTTCTTCGGATGAGACGTTAAGCGATGGACTCGAGCCTGTGCTTTGTCAGGTACTCGTTAGAGACGGCCCTAGGTGAAAAAAATTTAGGGTAGGCAAAATTTCGGACTCCCACAGTAGTGTCGCGCTCATGTCCACCATAGTGATGAAAGAGCGCTCAGGTAGTAGGCGATATGACCTCGTAGTTAAAGCCCGGGCATTTAAATATTGTTTTTTCTAACAAAGAATTACTCATTGTGATGTGGATTATTCATGAGTCACAAATGAAGAAGAATTATTCTAAAAAAATGCTGACCACTTTATGCTTTAAATATGTAAACAAGAAAATTCTGAGGTGGAAGGGAACACGCGCCTGCCCCCTAACGAGCTTGCCTTTAACATATGTTGCAGGTGATGATTTCGATTGTGTTTAGGCTTGACTGGGTGCTGCCATCTGCCGTCCCCCACACCATCTCAAAATAGGTCCTTCTCTGTCTCCTAGGTCCTATAGTTATCTACAATAATAGTTTTTATTTACAGTCCTCACTCATCTCCTGTTCATACTCCATTATTGTCTTTGTTTGTCTATTTTATTTATTCGATACCCGCCTAGATTACCACAGCGGATGAATTGGGTTGCAGATTAACCGGGGTATTTTTATGCTGTTGTAAAATTTGAAAATCATTGAAATAAATGAAGGAAAACAACCTCATGCACTTTATCTGTAAAAATTCGGTTTAGTTAAAATGTATAAAATTAACATTACAAGAAATGAAAAAATGAAAATAAAAACAAAGAATTTGTTTAATTTTTATATTGTCCAATTCCATGAAAATATATGCACGTAGTATCGGTTTCAGCTTAAGCGAATGATGACGATACTGTAAGCTGAAACCGGTACAATAAATGTATATATTTTATTAGCTTTTCACTATATCGACACAGACCGCAGAAATCAAATGAATAAAAAAAAAAAAAAAACAGAAGTAAATAAGAAGATGAAAGAATAAGAACGATATTTTGAAGTTTTACGTCTTTGAATAGGATAAAAAGACACTACAATGTCCGTTATGAAACACCGTTAACTATTTATAATTATTCACAGAATCGATACAAATGTAAGAAACCTGGCTTTAAATTCCAGAAGAACTAGTTTTTATGTTAATTTGAAAAATAAGTTAAATACAAAGATACAAAACAAACATTTCCATATCACATTATTTGCTCAGTAGGAATTCTTTATGTTATTCTGTCGTGCTGCCCCAGGATTTATTATCCGGTTGGGAAGTAAGTATATTTTGTTGAAGCACTGAAACTCTGTTGCTGACCCATTCAAGGAGGTTGGTATAGATTAAAAAATAAAAAATAATTGTTTACACTATTTCTTTGTTGATTTCCTGAAAGATATAAATTTCTTTGAAGTTATATATTTTTATATGTGTCTGCATAATATACAGACACAAACGTTTACTTCAATTTTTCAATTATTATATTATAATAATTGAAAAATTGAAGTAAACGTTACTAAAAACTTTATTTCTTATTATTTCATTTTTAATTATTAAGGTGTAGTTCACCTGTCAGCCGACAGGTTTATACAGGTTATTAGTTATTTGTGACTCATGCCCGCGCTTTAACTACGAGGTCATATCGAACATGAGCTCGACTCAAGTGAAGTGTTAAACTTTGCCTACCTAGGTTTATTCACCTAGGGTAGGGGTCTTTAGCTATGTACCTGATATCACAGATTATTGTTTACATTTTATTTTAAATTGGACTTCTATCAACAGTAAAACTTGAATATTTTTTGAAGTTCCTATAGTGACTTTTTATAATTTGTTATTAATTATGATAGTTTTTATTTTTGGGTTAGGAAGGGGTTGGAAATTGAACTAGGAATTAATTTACAATTTATTTGTTTGAACCAGATTTGTTTCTATATATGTATAGAAACAAATCTGGTTCAAACAAATCATTCTTTTGTATGTTCTACATATATGTAAGTATTTAGTGGTTAATTGTATTCCAAATATCATCTATCGTGTACTCAATTTTTTATATTTTGTTATAATTTCAATTTATATCTTCATTCTTACTCATAGATAGAAAAAGCTTCAGATTTTATTATTATTCTCTCATCAGTACTCATCATTATCAGTAGTTATCATTATTTTACACAGATCACAAGAAATTTTACCAAACCTATAAATTTCTGTGCTTACACTGCAACGTCTCAGAAAATAATGAAACAGTAATATATGTAAGTACGTAGCATATTCTGTTTAAAAAAATAATATTTTCAATAACATTTACATATTATTAGTAAAGAACTAAGTTTGTTCTAGTCCAAATAAAGTTGTTGCTTACATATTATTTTGTTTTCCCTAATTTACTTTTCTATTGTGTTACAGTTGCGGCTCTACTGGGTTGGCTTGGCAACACTGAGGCCAGGCGGTCCGCCCCCGTGGGCAACTGTCGCTTCACCACTGTCTACAAAATGTTGGCTGCCGACTGTGGCGAAATTAATTTGGTCTCTATACCCAACATAACACGAAAAATTGAGGTAAAATTTTCATTTAAATACTAACATGTGATTTTGTGCCAATTATAAAAGTAATTTTTTGTAGAAAATCTTAAATTGAAATATGAAGGTTGAAATTTCGGAATATATTTTTGCAAATTGTTTCGAAATAGTGGGAAAAACTAATAAAAATCAATAAAAGAAAAGAACTTAGGGTAACATTTATATTTTTAATTCACAAAAATATGTGCATATAGTGTACCGGTTTTGGCGTATGCCATCGTCAGCACAAAGTTCAACTCTAATATTTACGTTTCTTCGTTGGCATATTTATCCCCATAGAGGAGGGAAGTATGACTGCCTTAACAGAGAAATCTGTGAAATTACGTCTAAAATTCTTAACGGGAGGGAGGGTAGTGGGGGGGGGCAAGTAGAAAGATAGTGCTATCTCATTGACGGATAATATACGCCCATTAAAAATTAGTTTCATTAAGGCTGGGACTCAGATTTCATTTTTAATACCCACCAAAAACTTACACTTTCAGTGAAGAGAATTTTAGTACAAGGCCATCAAACTTTCTTATACAGAACTTGAAATACATCATAAAATGAGTAAGATGATCAATTCAAACTAGAATATTTATATTTTATTATTATTTGTTGCTGTATCAAGCTGAAGTTATTGAAATGTCTTGATTGTGTCAGGTGTTGGACGCCTCCCTCAACAGGATCCGGATTCTGAAGAACAACAGCTTCTATGGATTCGACTATCTTAGGTTCCTCTACTTGAACGACAACTCCATCACCATCATCGAAGCAGGCACCTTCCTGCCTCTGGAGGAGCTCGAGGTGTTGGACTTGAGTCTCAACGCTATCCGGGACCTTCCTCCCTTCATGCCTTCCAACCTCAGGAAGCTCTACATCTCCAACAATCCCCTGGTAACCCTTTATTTTTGCTCATTCTATTTCATTTTCAAAAATGTTTAAAGAGATTTATTTTTATTATTCAGGTTAAGAGTTTAATATATGTCCTTCATATAGTTATATATTTAACTAGCAGTAATACCCGGCGTTGCCCGGGGAACTTTGACTTTTTTCCCAATATCTCCTATATGGCTATTCAGTTCCTCGACAGTACATTCATGATGTTATAATTTTCAATTATTCATACGGAATAAGGCTTATAGTCCTTCAACTGTAGTAACGCTAGCTTTGGAGCTAAAACTAATTTATTCAAAAAGATTTCTCATTAATCGTTGCAATGGTTTTCGAGTTACAAAGATTGCGTGAGTGGATGCTGGGATGGACCAGGGGTTGATTAAAAAATAGACCTTAACCTTCCGGTAGATAAAACTTATCTATTCAAAAAGATTCCTCATTAATCATTGCAGTGGTTTTTTAGTTACAAAGATTGCGTGGGTGGATGCTGGGATGGTCCAGATATTGAGGTACTAATACGCCTATAACCTTCCACAGACGATGACGAACAAATTTTTAAAAAAATTAATCAAATCCATCAAGCCGTTCGTGAGTTATAGCGGTACAACGCACAGACATTTTCAGCTTTATATATAAGATTTTCCAATAAAATAAAAATATATTTTTTAAGACTTTTTCTCATGTATTGAGCATATTTACAACGATAAAAACCATAAGTAAAAGCGTTGATAATTATGGATATAGAACAAAGTAAAATAGTATATATCAATAGGTACAATAATAATTATATATAAATAAATTAATAAAAGTAAATATAAATACACAAAAAATGAAAATGTCTCCGTAAAGTTATGGAGAATATGTAGGAAATAATAATATATGTACATAGTGAGTCAAATATATACATTGAAAACAATACAAAAAAGAAAAATAAATTAATATAATAATAAAAATACAAATTATAAACAAATAAATAAATTGTTAATATATTTAATTTTTTTTTTAATGTCTTGCTGTTTTTTTACAGATAGTTTCTTGTCTTATTTCCACATCTTCTCTCTTTTCTATTTCTTTTATAATCAACCCCATGCTTATTGACGACCTTTGGGTGTACAATTCGGAATATATTTACATTTTTTGTATAGTAAAATATTTTTTTTGTCCTTCAGACAGTAAACAAATAGTTAAATTAAGACAGCAGTCAATAAATACAATATATTTTAAATCTAACAATGGTACTATTAAATATAAATATACACTTCCATTGCTTTACATCGAACAAATAAATGTAAGCCTCCTCTAACCCTCTCCCTCTTCCCTTTGGCTGATTTGTTTGAAATTCGATAGATGCCTTACTTAGAGACTTTACATATTCTATTAGTTTTATTATACAATATTTACATAGTGTATCTTGTTCAGTAATCACAAAGTTAAAAAGGTTGTATAACAAGAAGAAAAAAATCACTTTTAAAGTTAAAATTCAAATTTTAATCTCACATAAATTATTTCGAGTTACATTTCCTCGCATATCCGAAGCTTTCTGATAGTTTCTCACAACCAAATATTTTTGTTCTTAGATTTCAAATTTCCCTTCAGATTCTTAGGTTTCAAATCAGAAGAAACAATTTTTGTTCCATGTCTGTCTGTGTATCCTGTAAATACTAATAGACGCCTAACGTAAAAGTCACTGAATGGATTTTTAAGAAACTTGTATATATGTATGCAATTTTTTTAAACTAATTTTTTGTTGAAAGTGTACGTTTTATCTGAATAATAATGAAAGGTAGGTTCATATGCGACGATGATATGTGCGATTTTTGGCAGACTTTTTTTGCTGCAACCCATATGGTATTTATTTTTTTATTCGGCTCCACTCCACTTGGCCGTAGGTTTCATTCTTCAGGCTGACTAAATTCCTGTTTCATATCAATGACTATTTACAAAGTGCAAAAAATGTAAACATACATAACAAAGAGTGCTATTCGCCAATTTAAAAGTAAATCTGCATGCTACACTGTCCTCTGTTGTGTGTTGTCAGATGAACGTGCCTCTGTCTTCAGCAGCCTCCCTCCAGTATCTGAATCTGGCAGAGAGCAACCTGGCGGTGCTCCCGCCTCTGGGGGAGCTGCCCCAACTTCAGGAGCTCAATCTCTCCTCCAACCCTCTCACCAACTTGACAGTGGCTCAGATCGCCTCCCTCTGCCATCTGGAGACCCTCACTCTCCCCCAGGAGCTGATAGACTCCAGGCAGTACACCGCCTCCTGCACCTGTCTCCGGCTCCGCACATGGACTCTCCAACACTCCATCTTCGTCCATCCTCTCTTCAACTGTACTGTCATAGGTAACTATTCTTCCAATCTAACAAAAAGGAAGTACCTAGAACGTTTTGGACAATTGACTTTAGACTTCTTCTAGACAAATCGCTTGGAAACTTACTTTTCATGTTAAAGCGCGTTCATTGCAATCTCTTCTTATAAGACCGACGATTTACAGTCCACTTGGAACAAATCAAAATACAGGATACAATTTGTCTTAAAACTTTATTTTTTGTAATTACTTTTGCTTCTATATACATATGAGGATAGTAGTAATATTCAGGGAATGATGATAAAAGATGGAAGTTATTCCTTATTAGTTTTCAATACTATTCGTTTGTTAGTAGTTTCTGATTTCCAGTGCGCTCTTGTATTTTTTCATTAACATAACGCATGCATTTAAATGCAAAGTGAGTACATCATTCTTGAAATAATTATTGAAGAAAGCCTTTCAAATAATAGCGAATAAAAAATCCAGCAGTGAATTAATTTGCTGACTATAAGACACCTTTATTCAAGGGCATGTTTCCACATAATATTCTATATACAGCTTCTTTGCGCTGGATTTTTCATGGCCACTGTGTATTATTCCTGTTTTTTGAGCTTGTACTCTATTATTGTTATAAACTTCTTCTTTGAACATGTGATTCCAGACGAGAGTGAGTGTGTGACAAACTCTACAGAGGAGGCGGCCGCTTTCACGGCTTGTCAGACCGTTTACCAGCAGCAGGCTGCCACCCACTGGGGTGTTGTGGCGGGTGTGGTGGGGCTGGCTCTCCTGTGTGCTGGAGTCCTGGCCCTGGTCTGGAGACGGCGGTGGAGACAGCAGCAGCCTCTTCCAGTCCGCACTCCCGACCAGGAGGCTGCCTTTCGCAAGAGGAAACTCCTCGAAGAGACACCCAAGTCTAAGTTCTAAGAAAGGTAATTTATTCTTTTTATTTTAAGCAACTTGTTTCTCAATAAAATTGTAGCCAATCTCAGGGCATATTTCAGAAAAAAAACATGTATATGTATGGGTTATTTCACGCCAAAAAAAGGGCAAATCTCTAACGCGGTTCATGAACGTTTTTTGTATTATAGATATAACAATGTAAGTATAACTCGTTGAGATTTGTGTAAAATATTTTAGAAACTCTTCAAGATGTGTAATTTTTTATTTTAACTATTATTTCATTTAAATATTCATTATTTTCTTTTTTATTAGTCACAGCTTAATTATCTAAACGTTATTAGGTTTATATGGCATTTTGGTACTCTTTAAAAAATATTAATCAATCTAATAATCATTTTTAGAAGTAACATTTTTTACATTGGTTTCTAGTTTATTTTTACTTGTGATGTGAAGAGATAGCAAGCCTTATTCCATAATTAACTATATTAATGGTTTCATGTTTTTTTAATATTAATTTTTATTTTTTAGTGGCGATGGGCTTCATTGTATGAACTGATCTTGTGCAGAACTACATTTGAAGAAATTAAAAAGTAAAGAAATTGGAGATTGAAGAAACCAAGGTTGATTGTTGAACTCTTCTCCACAAATGAACGTTCATTCACAAGGAAAATTGAATTTCTGGCCCTAAAAGAATATTGTATGTATGGAAGATGACAATTATGTTTATAGATTTTTAAATCATAGTTTCATTGATTAATTGTATCAGATTTTACTGCGTAAAATACATCATGAATAATTAATTATGTATTGCTAACAATTATAGTTAACTTCACTTAATTTGCAGTAATATACAATTACAGGTAATCAATCAAGAGTGAATTTGGTGGCGAATTTATTAATCAATTTATGTATTTATAAGTAGCTGTACTTATATCATGTACCTGTAAATATTTTGTGGAACTTTAGTATATTATGAACTAATAGGTGCCTAATTTTATTTATTTCATATTAAAAAAAGCTATGTAAAAAAAAAAAACGTAATAATTAAATATTAGGTAAGTCCTACAAATTTGAAAGCATATCGATAAAGTCTCAAATGAAGTATAAGCTATCATTAGAAGCTAAAGTATGGACAAACTCGTGTTCATGTATTTTGCAATTATATTGATTACTGATTTTTATATAATTTATTACATTTTGAAGATTTTGTACTTAGTGTCTTTATGTCGATTATAAGTCAAAGTTATTTTTTAATTAATATTTCTGGCGAATTAAGGATTCGTAAATCGGCCTCTTATGCTAGTAGGCAGTCAACAAGGCTATAACTTCATACATATGTACAACTGAATGTTTCCGTCCATATTTTGCAACATGTGAAATTAATATTAAAAAATAAATATTTATAATAAAAAAAATTTTAAAAAGAGAAATGTATCAATCCACAGATTGAAGGATTTCGTAAGTTTAAGTTGGCAGAAAAAACAATAACTGAGCGAATAAGTACAGTAACACCCCAATTATCTCTAAAAATTAATTATTAAATAATGTATATGAAAAACAAAAGAAAATAACTGATTGATTCAGAACTTTTTCTAAAAAATTATTTGTTCCGACTATCCGCACTTTTTAATCATCCACGGGAGCCTTCATATGTATTACCGCGGAAAATTGAGGTCTTACTGTACACAAATCATCCATACAATTATTTTAATAATTCTATAGCTAAAACATAATTGTCAAAATGTAGGCTCATAAACACATTTCTTATGTCTATTTCTCTAATATAAAATTTTAATTTTAATAGAAAATTTTGTATATTTATATCATTGAACTGCAATAAATTAAAATAGGATGTGCAGTGCACCTATATAGAAATAATAGGATGTGCACCTACATAGATATATTATTTGTGTATTGTAGGGTAAGGGGGATGAATGACCTGTTGACTCTTTAGTTACACCATACAGATACCTGAATGTATTTCCCATTATATTGTGTTTCAAAAATGATTTCATAAATAAAGTGTTAATTCTGGCAAATTCTCCCTTGTGTGAGCACATCAATTCTCAAAAGATTTTATTTTTGATCGAGAAACAAGTATAATATTTTTGTGCGCCTGCTACTAAAGATCTTGTGGCATTAACCCCGGATTTTTTAGACGAATGGGATAAGTGTCTATTAATCCGAAGGGAAAATTCTTAGCAGTATTACTATCTAAAAATTTCTCGTTCATTTTTCTGTATAACTTTTGGGTTTGTAAGGAAAAAGTCTGTTAAAGGTCAAATCCGACATAGTAAATTATCCTAAGGCTATTGCCAGCGGAAATGCAGAAGATAATTATCTTTTGCTCTCTCTTCCACTTATTCTATTGTTCAATAAATTTAATTTTACGCCATTTTGTTCCCATTGTAGTTTATTCCGTTGTCAGATACAGTTTTTCTATTCCATTTTTCTATTGTTAATGTATTTGCTCTAAAAATACTTTATAAATAGACAGGCCACTCGCCACCAATCTTAAATTCTCCCTTTTTTTTTTTTTTTTGGAATGGAGGATTAATATTCCTTATTTGAGACCCGTTCCTAATTTGGATAGGTTTACGAAACACACTATTCGGCCTTATGGTCTCCAGAAAGTTTTTTTTTATTAAACAGTTGTTATAAGTGACGTTTCACCCATTTCGGTCATTATCAAACAAAAAAACAGTATCAAACATTAGGAAATCATATTACATTAAAAATTGAGTCACATCAATTACATTAAAAACAAATTTGCAATAAAATTTGACAAATAGATATAGTATATATACAAATTTTTAAAAACAAACTTTATATCGATAACTAATTATTAACATCATTGTCAATTTTTTGATTACTAATGAATCCGAAATTCATTCTTTTTTCTTTTCTTTATATAAATCCACCATGTGCCAGTCATTTCGCAATAGTATGGCAACACATGATAATGCCAGAAATGGGGGAAACTCCATTTATAACATTTGTTTAATAACAAAACATTTTGGAGGCTATAAGACCGAATAGTGTCTTTTTTAAACCACCATATTATCCAAATTTTTATTTTTTGTATTTTGTAAATCTGGTCCGCACTTATCCTCCCTTACCTTCCGTAAAATGAAAGATATATATGTAAAAAAAAGAATTGCGGCTCTTCTCAGTTATATAGTTGCTACGAATATTTATATTTAGTTTAATTGTTATTGTTAAAGTGAGGTACTCCATTGTTTTCGCTTTCCGTACTCCCCCCCCCCCCCCTCACCCAAAAAAAAACACTATGATTCTACCACATTGCTCCAAGTTTCTAACTTCACAACTACTCACAATGCCCACAACAAATATATTACCCACCACACACTGCAACAGAAATTCATCTTTTTTACTAACACTAAACTGTTATTATGTTTAATTTCCTTATTGTAAGAAATATTCATAATTTACAACTATTTATAAGGGCTATTCCACGCCCCCCCCCCCCCCCCCCCCCCCCCCCAAATGCAAATCTGGTACTTGGGTATAGGATTTTCTTTTTTAATTTTGGTATGAAACTTTTTGGAATGGAATTTTGTGCAAAAAGTCCCACCGAATTACTGAAAGCTCCCATGTTATGTAATTTTGAATTTTAATGAATTATTTCATTCAAATATTCATTTTTCCTTCACTAAAAGTCGTTAGATTTGTATGAAGTGTTCGTATTCGCTAAAAAGTATATTTAAAAAAATTAAACATTACTACTAAAACCTAATTTTCAGAGTTACTTTTTCAAGTTTTACGCAAATTTCTCACGGTTTCAACCCATTTTTTCATACCTTTTAAAATGGTAAGAAAAACTAAAAGCAACTCCTCTTAATCTAGGAGATATGCAGTTTATTGTTCTATTCATCTTCTCAGTGTACATTGTAACAAGACAACACTTGTCTGTTTGTATAATTCATATAATATCAAGAGGATTGCTCTGTTTTCTCTGATTACGTCTTATTAAATCACACAAGGTTTTGCAAATAAGGAACTAACTATTCAAATTGTAGCTTCAAATTTTCCAAAGAAAAAAATCTAGTTTAATACTTAACATTTTTTATATATGGGAGTACTTTCGGTATTGATACCATCTTCACTGATGGCCGAACATACTCCCATATTATATATATTTTGTGAAATAGACAATATTTATTTTTAAAAACATAGGGTTTTCTTTATAGTTAAATAATGTAAGTACTGAGCGTTTAGAGCTAAAAGGAGCACATAGTAAACGAATAATATATATTTTTTTTTTTTCTCGAAAGTAGAACCCTATTTAAAATGGTTAGAAAATGTATAGCCTAGAACTCTTGAATATTGTCATTGCTATGCTTTTTCAGCTTTAAAAATGTACATCTCCTAAACTAAGTCGAGTTGCTTTAAGTTTTTCATACCATTTTAAAAGACATTAAATAAGGAACAAAATCCAGTTTAAAAAATTAAAAACACGAAAGTTCTCATGACCACCTCCCTCCTGCATCATCAGGCACTCCTGGTGACAATATGTAACCAAAGGACTCATTGAGACAAGTCAAATGAGCTCAAACTTGATGGGCTTATTGTAAGCCATTGAGAAGTCCCTATGACCAACACCATCATCATACCATATTACTATATTGTCACATTGTAAGTTTGCAAAGTTTCAAATCGGGTGAAAATTGTGTTGTAAGATTTGCTTACAATGTTAGGAAGTTACAGGTCAAACTAATTAAAACGTGTTAATAACATTACTAATTGTTACAGTTAGACATATTTTAAATTTCATAATATTTGTAATATTAACCTGGAATAGGAATAAATGTAAATTGTAATGTATCGGGGAGGTGGAAGGAGCATGCCGACCTGCGCATGGGACGCTAAGCAATGGTCCCGAGCCTAGGTGAATAAACCTAAGTAGGCAAAATTTAGGACTTTCTCGATAGAGTCGGGCTCATGTCCACCAGAATGACGAAAGAGCTCTCTGGTAGTATGCGATTGCGATATGACCATGTAGTTAAAGCCCGGGCATGAGTCATAATAACTAATTTACTAATGATAAGGGCAACCTCACATGCCGACTAAAAAATAAATCTGTGAGATCACGTTTTAATCATAAACCTGCGACCGGCACTAAAAGAAATATAAATATTTTAACAAAGTAACTACTGAAATTGTAATATTACATATCTTGGAGAATTTCGAAAGCTTTGGTGAAATCTTTTCCACAAAATTTTATATTTTTAATTCTACATTATAACAACATTTCAAAAATTTCATGACCCAAGTTACAAATTTGGACTTTTTAAAAAAGTGATTCTTTAATATTTTCCTTCAGTATTATTGGCTCGGAGTGGCCTTAGAGGTAGGTAGAAGTGGAATCCTTCATCTATTGTCCTTATTACGTTGTACTTAGTTCTCAACTTTTTGTTTGTATATAGTCGTTATGTATTATTGTTAATGTTACTGGTAACTATAAATGTGGAATCGTAAATGTAACCCACATTCATTTGTTCTGTCCTCAGAACACTTCTATTATTTAAATTCATGTTCTTGGTTTGCGTTATAATTTTTATACTTTATTTCCTTTCTTATTTGAAAGAAAATGCACCCATTATTTGTTTCAATTTTTTTTTTTTTTGTTCCTTTTGGTTTATAAACAATGTGATATATATAGAAATAAAGCATAAATACAATTGTACTTTTATGTAAGTGCATTTTAAAAATTATTGTGATATTTTAATAGTTAAATTAAGTAAAAAAAATTAATTACACCTTAAAAAATTAAATATTTTTTCTTAATACGTATTTTGTGTATAGTTAAAATATTTTTTTTGTATATGTATATAATCAATTTATATCATTTGTATTCTATTTATATTTATAGTTATTTGGTTGTTTGAGGTTTAAATATGTTATTCATGTATTTATATTTTTCAAATAAACCTTTATTTTTAAAATTTAATGATTTTATTTTATACATGGGTCGTAATCAACTTACCGCTTTTTCGAGTTATGACCTTATGCTGAGGCAGGAAAATTTGAGGTAGGCAATTTTTCACAGGTGTGAAGACAAATCAACTACAGGAAAACAATGATATAACGTAGATGAAATTGAAATTAAAATTTAAATTGGTTGGGTTAATATATGGCAGTGTCGGGAGATGGCATATAAACAAAATTAAATAAAGTATAGTGAAAAATATAATAATCCCCTTAGTTTCTGATGAATACTTTTAGTATACGCCATGTTTTTTTATTCGGTCTCTAGAATTTTAGGGGATTTCCGTATAAAACCTCCGGAAACCACTACAATATTTTCATATATGAACAACCCTAATAACGGCCGATGTAATGAATTTATTACAAAATTTAGTATGAGGATTCAGAAGACCCTATGTAAGTCAGATATTGTTTTTTACCCCAAACGGTCGATTGGTTTTGGAGGGAGAGCGAAAACTATCAGAATGTACTGCCTATATAATTGTTCATTGCCGGTGATTCACCAATTTGTTGTTTTTTTCTCTCTAATTATATTTATTGAAGATTTATTTATCAACGAAGAAATATGTGCAACCAAATCGTTAGTTTTATGAAATTAGTCAGGTAAAAAAATTTAAATCACTTATCCATCAAGTTCTAATTAAAAATTGGAAGTACAGTAGACTCTCTCTTATCCGGCTTTGCTGGGACCAACGTGACGCCGGATAACAGAAAAATCCGGATAACGGAAAACATCAATTAATGAGAAAAAATATATCAATTAAAGCATAAAAAAAGTGTTTTTAGGTGAGCTAAGGAATAAAACACATATGTATTTTGTTGGTAACATTTATTAAATTGACAAATACGTACATACTTTACTAGTTTACTTTACTAGACGAAATTGTAGTGCCATGGACGGGACGGTACCTTTGTTTTTCTATTCTAGGAAACATTTCTTATAAATGTTTGATTTTCAACTATGTATTTATTATAATTTATTTATAGGATATTAGTGAAGTAATAAAATATTGTATTAGCGTTCCCTTCATTATAAATACAATGTACAAAATTTGTACATTTCCGTTACAGGTGTTTGTGGGTGACCACACCTTTTTTCCGTTTACATATTAACATTTAATGTATGTATGTACAATAAAAATACATAAAAGATTCGTGAGTTACGGAATTATTACGTGCTCGTAAATACACGTGGCTCATATAATTGATAACCTAATAATTGAATGTTAATTTTAGTTTAACAAATTTGATATTATTTTGCGAGCGCCGGTTAACAGAATGCCGGAGAAGGGAGAGTCTACTGTACTTCATTAGTTTTAGAAGAATAATTTATCATAAGATACAGAGTCAGCAAGGATATAATTGTCCATATATACGATTAATATTGCACAATTTAAACAAAGTAAGTTAAGAAATTTTCCTTTGAGCCTAGTGGACAAACTGCTGGTTGCATTTAAATGTATGCTAGGCAGAGATAGGTAACCTCATAAATCTACAGTAAATCTGTTTTTTTTTTTTAAACTCTCAATTATTTATTTGTGCTTTAGATTCGCACCAACTGTTCCTTATATACAAGGATTAAATTTCTCGATATTTCCCTCCTATTAGTGGTAATAAAAAATAGTTTAAAAAACTAAAACACAAACAGAAAATATCTACTTACTAAGAACCTAAATAAGTTTATCAGCCTCAGATTGAATTTTTCTATTTTTACAGATCGTTTTACAAATTATTTTTATATATTATAATAACTATGTCTTTCATAACTTCATGGGGAAAAGACATAGTCACATTTAGTCAAATGAATAGTTAACTGCAGCATAATTAAATAAATAAAAATATGCGCGACTACGTCTTCACTTTGAAAACTCATGTTTTTTTGGGGGGTTTTCCCATGAATAGAACTTTTTTATTGACAACTTCTCTTTGCAGCCTTTCTGTATTGTTATTCTGTGCTATTAATGTTTTCAATAATATTGATTTTTCCTCCGGGCGCCGCTAACCGGCTTTGTCTGGTCCCATGTTCATATTAACAATTTTTCTTATTTGCGATCCACTGAACCACTACCGGAGTTATGGAAACTTCGACTGTCACACCCTCTCTTAGGTACGGTAGCCTTCTTTGGTTTCATGACCCTAAAGGAAAGATAGGTCAGGAAAATTTTGACTTTGCTGTCCCGGCCCAGTGTCCATTCCAGGCCTCTGGACCTAGTACCCAACTGAGGATTCTTATCAAACATGGCACTAGGAGAGAGACCACTATCCAAGCGGTACCACCAACTGAGATTGGTTTCGTAGTGGTTATGATGACTGGGTCCGATGTCCGGGATCCAGGAATGCTGGAAATGCTTGAACACTGGGATCGCTGAGTAGTTGGAGTCCCTGATATCCCACCAGGACGATAAACGCTCTTGCTGGGAACGTGGTAGTCGTCATCAACAGTGTCACACCCTCTATATAAATAGCAACGGAATACATGTGTCGTCATCAGTGGGTTCTGGATCCACATACCAAATTTCGTGTCGATACATTCATTCTATCGAGAGTTATTGTGTACACTGACAGATTTTTTTTTTTTTTTCAATTAAGATGTCGGAAAACGTATTAGGGAAAGTTTTTAGGGCTTTTGAATTGAGCCTCCTCCCTTGTACCCCCTCCTTCCCTTCTGCCAATATCGCTGAAGTTTGAAAGGGGTTGTCCTTATTGGGTTTTGACTTTAAATATGATATTTTGATTTATTCATTACTTCGGGAGTTATAAGGGTTTTTGAGTTGACCCCCCCCCCCCCCCTTCCTTTCGGCGTGAAAATTTATAGGTGTTGTCCTTGTGGGGTTCAGGTAACACATAAAATTTCGTGTCGATATATTCATTTTAGTAGCAGTTATTAGAGTTTTTGTGTTAAGCCTCCCCCTAATCCCCCCTACCCTTTGGTCGATTTGGCTGAAAATCAATAGGTGTTATTGTTAAATCCGGATTCACATATAAACTTTCCTATCGATACGCTCATTCTATGGGGAGTTATTGTGTTCCCAGACACATAGACAGACAATTTTTTTTTTCTTATTTGAAAGCTGAAGGTCAGAAAACATGAAATTCCGTTGAAAAATCGCGATCGAATTTTGGATCGATTGCATAACTTCCCCTATACTTCGTATAGTTGGGAAAGTGAAATGTTGTTTTGTTTACACCTTTTATTCATTAGCCGAGCTCTGAGAACATACAGAAAGAATTGATCCAATAGATTCAATTTCAACAGATACTCGTACGTTGGTGATTGTGCAGCTGCCATTCCTTGACAAAATTGTTTTTATTTATCTGCTGACGGAAAACATTTTAAACACTTGTTGAGTGGTCATATAATGAAGTGGCTCCACAGAAAATTTGAGGTTTTCTATCCCTGCTAAGTTTCTGAAGTGGTCAAAATTCCCAGGACTCCGGGTAATGGAGTGGATGGAGTCTTCTAATTTTTTCAGATTGACCCTGTAACACAGTGCTTGTAAGATAAATGGGCACTATTAAAGAAAAAAGCATTTTTTCATTGCTTGCGTTTCGTTGGGCGTAGATCCAACAGTTACCACTCATATTCGAGTGTTGTTGGCACTTTGTGCAACTACCATTCATGCATTATTATTTTTTAAATTTCAAAATAATCTATCTAATCTCCATGGTTTGTTATTATAGGAAGACTACATATCATAACTCAGTGTATCAATGTATCATTAGAAGCTATTTAGGGTTAACGAAAATCTGAAATTTCATTTTAAGTGTTATTAAATTTAGGATTTGTTTAATTTGTAATCTCCATAGCTAATATCTGCCTTCTAGGAGGGGAAATCTTGTTTAAAAGTCCATTCTTCAATGCTGCACACGAGGGTAAAGCTCAAAGAAGAGTTCAATTTTCTCCTCCTCGAAATAAAATAAACAAAATTTACGTTACTAAGAGTATAATCAACAAACTCTGTACCCAAATGGTTTCTATTTTTCAAAACCTATTTTATGTACTTTTAAGTCTTTATTTTATAAGAAAGACAGTGCCAGAATACAGTAGGTATATATTTTCTTTATTTTCCGCATAGTTATGGCTTTTTTGTTTAAAAAATCTATTATGTCGTTGGAACTCTTTGAGTTAATTAGAGTAGAACAGGAGTCCAAAATACTTCATACCATCAAAACATTTTGGTGATAAAATGCGATGAATTAAGTTCGAAAAACACAAATGTTGCTGTATTTGACTTGTTTTGATTTATAAATCTTAAAAATATCACGGCCATAGTTCAACACACTTTTTTTTTTTAATTTTAAATTGTATTGGACGAAAAGAAGAGGCATGCTTAAGTGTGCCACTTTTTGTAGAATTGTTCATATCTATAAAAAAATAAATAAATAAGCTCTGTATTTCTAGATGGATTTTTTTTGTTGTAAATTATACAACTTTTGGCTAAAAAATAAAACAAAATTTCTGGTTTGCATAACAAAAATTTATTTAAAATACATTTAAATAATTATATCTCAGCTCGTTGTTCACATTCAGCCTTTAGTCCAACGTAAGAAAGTGTCTGAAGATTCGGTCATGGTTTGGGGAAAAAGTTGATCTGAAAAAGGTAAAATAAATATATTATTTATGTTTAAATACACTCAACGACAAAATTGAAGAATCACTTCTAACAAAAACATTCATAGTTTATTTTAAAAAATTTAGTCATATGTATGTTTGAAGGGCTATTAAGGAAAAAAATATTCATTTGACCCCTAATATGTCACATAATATAATGTTTCTAAGCAAAAAAGAGAATTTGTGTAAAGCTAGAGAATTTCCACTTCCTCCCATTCCATTGGTCCGAAGATACTGGTACTGGGGTACACTCGTGGTACCTTCTCAACAAAAGTGGGCTTTGATGAGTACTCAGTGAAGCAATATGTGGATATCTATTAAAATGAGGGCATAGAGTTAGTCTCTTTTTTATTGATTGTAAAAAATAACGATATTAATTGTCAAAAAATAACGATATTAAGTGTCATACAGACAATTGATCCTTGCTAGTCTCCTAAATGTATAAATGCCTAAAAAATGATACTAAATTATTAAGGGAAATAGCAAAATGCTTAGAAGTGATCCTTTAATTTTGTCCATGATTGTTTTTTGTGAAATGTTAATACCAACAGGTTCAGCAAATATTTATGATATACAGTCGCAAGCGGCTTATAGCTGCTAATATTTATAAATTAATTTTTTCTTAATTATTTTTCAAATAACACTGAAAGGTAAAAAAGGTTCCTGACCATTTCAAAAGTAAAACAAATGCTTCTAACAGTCAAAATAATCAAGACAGATTGATCTGGCATGAGACAGAGTAACTCAGAGAATTTTCTGTCAAGCCTTTTACATAAAGTATGCCTTCTGCTAACTTCAAAACCCCTGAATAAGACGAAAGCTTGGCAGAAATTCTTTGCGTTCCATTTATCAAGCCTTCGGTCCTGACTTTCGTCAATCCAACTATATACCGACAATGGCCATATTTTGGGTTCATCACATCTATCTCGGTAAGTTTTAATAATTAATAAACCCACTCGTTACCTATCTGTTTGTATTATTATTTAAATTTTTAAAAAATGTGTTCATACCTTTGATCCGTTTTTCACGAAACATTCCCTCACAAGTCGGCCAATGGCACATTTCTCATTGGGGTCTTTGACTATAGCTATAACAAAACGGAGGAATGAAAATAGTAACAATTAATAAGTTCTCTTAAGTGCTACATTTTCCAAGATATGAGTATTCCGGAAAAATGCAAATTTATGGAATGTGAATTGATTGCGAAGACAGACTCAAAATATAGTTAAATTCACAATTTAATAATATATTATATTCTTATATAACATCACCAAGAATAATTCTGAAGCATACTTAGCCAACTTCAAAATAAACAACTTAATTTCTCACAAGAATATTTCATTCAAGTATGCTCAATGCCCACAAATGATTTTGGGTTCATTTTATTTTAATTTTCTGTCAAGTCAACTGCAATGTTTAACAGCAAAGGGCTATATATACACAGGTTGCTGACCATCTAAGGTTGTTCCACCGAACCGGAAATAATACAACATTTTAAATTATATTGATGTTGATAGGACTCTGATCCAGGAACTCACGGTTGGTAGACAGACTTACTATCCACTTCACCGCTGAAATAATAGGTGAGATTTGTATAAGCTTGTAAATGTAGTGTTATGTACTATTGTTAAAATGAATAATGTTCGCTCCAAATTACCATGAATATATTCGGCTATGCGCATAAACATTTCTCAGGTAGATCGTCGATTGTGCCTATGTCCTTGCAAAAGTAAAATGACGTTAAGTTTCTAAAAAGTGCATTTCCATTATTTACTCTCTTAATCCTTTAAATTGATTGATTTTAGACTCAGCGCGGACGCGAAACATTTTCCGAAACGTCAGAATCATTTGAAACGTACATCTGATTTATCTTTTATACTATACAACCTGCTTACACCGTTGGCATTGAACCTTGCAGCTCCTTGGCCCGATTGCACAATAGCAACAATCTTAGAAGGAGGTGAAGTGGAAGAAGGACACATTGGGTTAATCTTTCGGACGTCCTGACGTAATTTCAAAATATTGAAAAAATTTCGCTATGTACTCTTCAATTTGATATCCTACTTAGCAATGTATGACAACATTTTGGGTTTTGCGCGACGCATAATAGTTCTCAGTTTGTAGCTGAAGCTAAGATAAAATACGTTCGAATTTCAAGTTGCCACGATTTGTTGTGTGAGAGCTATAGATTGTTCAAAGACAGACAGATACGCCACATAAACCCTAAGGTTTTTTTTTGTCATTCTTCTACTTATAACCCTAAAAAAAAGGTAAATCTAAAATGGTGATAGTGTTATTACCTTCCTTTGTACACACTTCAATCATACTGTTAGCCTTGGCCAACTCATCGGGAGATGAGGCAAAGCGTTGTCGGGCAAGCGCTCTTGAAGCCGTCTCATTAAATTTCCCGTCTTTGGTCTAAAACATACAAGAGACAAAAACATTTAGACGTGGTTGATTTTATATCGTAAAAACAATTGTTTTTAATACATGCAATACTTAATGGGTAATTGAAAGAAAATACAAACATATTTAAGGGAAAAATTTATTCTTTTATAAATTTCATATATATCAACCAAGAAAAAATGTTAAAAAAGAGGAAAGAGTGTTTCAGGGTGTATTAAAGTCGGGGTTGAGAGCCAGGAAAAACTCTGAAGGCTTACTTGGATTATCATGAACTGCACTCATTATGTAGTTCTGAAGTGACTGCAAAAATCACACAAGTTAATGTGTTAATTTTACTTAGAGACAAAAATTCAAAATTTTACAACCCAACATAGAATAAATGAACTCACTACACTGGACACAAACTCACAACACCGCCACCAGACACATCCACTCAAGTCATTATAAGGCCCTGAAGAAGAAAATAAATAGTTTTCGAAACGTTGGCCAAATTTTGCATTTTCTTTCACACGACAGAACCTCGATTTCCATTAACATTGAAAAGATACTGTCGACTCTATAAATCATTTAGAATAAATATATTTTCATTATTTTTCAAAAGTGATACTTTATTTCAATGTTTCCCAATAATCCATATTGGCTGCTCCCTGAGCGAGCTAGCGGGCTCAGGAGGGGGGAAAGGACAATGTGTTACATTATCCTATATAGTTAACAAAACTGAAATGAAATTAAAATATAAGAACTTATGAACAGATCCAGCGGACATCTTGACCGCCATTCGGTAAAAGCTGCTTATATTTATTTATAAATTACAAATAATCTCGCAAATTTGTTTATTTTTTTTACAATTTAGTTCACGTTTGAATAAAAAGTTACTTGGATATTATGCAATCCAAATAGTGTTCTTTTATTCTAAAGACAAAAGTATTATTATAGGTTAGGTTTTATGACTCATGTCCGGGCTTTAATACGAGGTCATATCGCCTACTACCAGAGCGCTCTTCCGTCACTTTATTTATTATTATATATTGGACTGTTGACATGGCTTAGGTTTGTAAACATTTTACTATGGATATTGGAATAGGTAAGTTTTGAAAATGCCCGAACGTGAAACATGAACTAACTTATGAAAAATAAACAAATTTAGGAACCGAGAGTGTAAGTGTCTTATTTAACCATCAATTTTTTGAAGTTTCATAATATGAAACTTTAAAAAATTGATTGAACCATATGGTTTCAAACAAACATATTTTATCTATTTTTAAAAAATAAATAAATAAATACTTACAATGTTCAGCCCATTATAGATGCACTCCAGGAAACACTGAAACAGAAGAAAGTTTATATGTTTTTTTAAGTAAAGCAATTAACAGGAAAAGACTGAAAGAACACCATAAGCAGTTATCACGTTAAATATCCGCTTAATGATAATTACATTATATATGATTCACAGAAAGTAATATTATTTTTCTCTACATTCTGTTCATTTTTATTTATTATTATTTTTTTTTTTTTGTAAGAAATAGTTAACGTCTCAGCTCGTTTAACCTTTTACAATTACTCATAAATAGGCATAATAGACACAGGGCGATAATTTAGTTAAACTTAACTGAAAACTGATTGAAATATGTCATATTGTTTACTTGATTCTTTTATTCGATTTAAAATAAAATGGAGAAAATACCTATTTTTTGCCCAGCATTGGGTGGACTGATAATGCACAAGGCTGTTCAAATGAAATGATGTGGCACAATCTGTCCAGCAAAAGTGTAATTTTACAGGCAAAATTAAGGTTTAGGCTCTCTCTCTATACGCAAAGCTAATGAATAAAATAATAATGAACATATTACCCTTTCATACTCTGTCTTGGGAACGGCCTGGTTTGAAGCAATCTTCACTTGATCTAAAAACATAACATTTTTTGTAAAATAAGAACATTTTTAAACGAAAATTACAGTTACATTGATTGCATCTTTATTAATCTCTCATCTCCTTTTCAAGATACAGACTTGAAATAAAGACCAAAATAATCTCAGGATCGTTTTCATCTTTATTTCTGAGGGTTTTAACTACTTTATGACAGATATTCTGTATGCTAGAGACAGTTAAATGTGAAGAATAAGACGTGTCTTTGGTATATTTCACTATCTTCCACCCATAAATACAAAAATTAAATCAACTCCATATAATTTTACTATATCTACGGCTTCAGATGATTAAGTCGAACCGCACCAATCTCCATTAAAAAATACTCATATGGAAATTTGAAAATTGTCCTAGTAAAATTGTTGCATAGACTACAGTTTAAGCTACTGTTTCTCCAAAAGAGATTCAGACAAAATGTTGGAAATTTCGCATAGTAAAAGTAGCTACTGTAATACATTTCTGATTATATATTTGTATATTTCTGAAACAAGCATATTTTATATTTTATGCCACGTAAATGTGAACTTCTGAGGTTGATCAAAACATTTTTTTCTATGTTTACTCATTACTGACATTTCTGAAAAAAATAAAAATAAATAAGTTTTACTTTTCTCCCCCTACATTAAAAACTTTCTTTCGGGCTGCATCATTATCTGTATCTTGGTCGTTTATTTCATTCTTTATAAAACGTTTTTCCCCGTCCTTTCCACATTTCTAACATTTTCCAACGATATCTTATTTTTTCGAGTCACCAGTTGAATCAAAACGTTAAAAAAAAAACCAAATTGACGAGATATTTGAGTCGAAAAAATAAAATATCGTTACTAAGTGGTTGAAATGTGGAAACAAATTTATATAAAGATAACTGAGGATTAGCTTGTAGCTTGAAACATATATAAACATTTAGTAAATATACGTTTTCAAATAAAGTGGGGGAAGAAGAGTTGCAACAAAAAGTACAAAAATATTAAATTTTGAAAAATCCGGCTAGCCGCTTGGAAAAGATTGTATATAAAAAGTAATATTTCTCATATTATTATGACTGTGAGTGACACTCACAAGTTTAAATAAAAAAAAACTCCACAACCAATAGAAACGAATAAAAAGATGTTAAGCTATATTTAAGAAAATGGAAAACGGCGCTTGGCAATGCGAAACTGCACATTTGACACTGTGTAATTAGTAGGTTACTGGATCAACAATGTACTAGGCTAGACAATTTCAAAAACTGAATTCCCACCTGCTGGGATCTTGGATGCAGCTTTACAATTTTCAGTTAAAGCGAGAACTTGCTCTTTGATTTTCTGTCTTATTTCTTCAGGGGTTCTAGAGGCAGAAGATCCTCGGGCTGTTGTCGATCCATAATGTTTCGTCGTAGGAGACGATGTGGTGGGGTCAGCCTTAAACAAATTAAAAATTAATATTACTAAGTCATTTACATTTTTTTTAAATATCCAAAAAAAACGCTGCACTAAGACCACGAAACGGTAGTGCGGCGGTACAACCACGAGGAAGTAAGTAAGAGACAGGATAGCTTCAAATACCTGGGGACACCCGGGAGGACAGAGAAGAAGAGGGAGACCCCGCTTACGTTGGCTGGAGGACGATCTCAGAAGGATGGGTTTAAATCTATGGTTTGGTAATATTTAAATGTTTCCTTGTAATCAAAAGTATTTAAAACTTTCTGAAAACATTATTGAAGTTAATATTTTTGAATGTGTTGAAATAATAATCATCAAATTTTATTTACACATTCCTTCTCTTTCAATACAACTTCCTCAGACCTAGAATTTAAACAGTTTATATCTGTACCTTCCCGGAAGAACAAAATTATAGTTTTTGAGTTATTGAAGTACCTATAAAGTTTCACAATGCTCAAGTCAAAGAAAGTTATTATTATTATTTTTTTAGTGGCCTTACATACGATGCATATAAGCCTTGTCTCTTATAAAAGTATTATCTAATTATTTACAACATCCATGGTGCCGGGAGGGAGTTCTATCTACAAAATTTTTTTTTTTTTTTTTTTTTGAATTTATTTATTTAAAGCCACAACTATGCAAAAAAAATGCACAACCAGCGGCTGGGCTGACAGGTAGGTACTATACAAAAATAATAAAAATAAAATAAAATAATAAAAATAAATATGACATGAAAGGCTTGAGAGAGGAAAAACACCCAGCGGTGAACCCTCATGACATCACTTCATACCAGGAGATCTCTATGCCAAACTCTCTTTAATCTTCTTGGGGGATTGTGGGGTAAAGTACTTAGGATTTTGCGAACTTCCGGATTGGTGTGTAAGTAAATTTTGGTGTAGAAACGTTGGTATAAATGTTTAATGCTAGTGTCTATGGGTGTGATGTTCAAGTCGCGGTGTAAAGTCTTGTTGCTAACGTATGGTGGGCATTGCGTAATCAGTCGGAGAGTCTTGGATTGAAATATCTGTATTCTTTTGATGTTTGAAGTCTTGGCTGTACCATATATTTGTAAGCCATAGGTCCAGAGAGGTCGGAGAAGATAAGTATAACAATTTAATTTTTGTCGAGTAGATAATTTAGAACGCCTATTCAAAATACTGTACAATAGTCTAAGTCGCCGGTCTAGTGTGAGTCGTGTCGTCCGAGTGTGAGGGTTCCAAGTCAGCCTTCTATCGAGGGTTAATCCTAAATATTTTACGGAAGAGGTATGGGGTAATGGCTGGTTTTCAAGGAATACTGGGGGACAGTCACCACGGCGGAGAGCGAATGTTATGTGTTGACATTTTGTGGTGTTAAATTTAATTTTCCAAGATTTACTCCAAACTTCAATTTTGTTGAGGTGTTGCTGTAGTATGAGTGAAGTGGTGTGAGGATCTGTGTGAGAGGCTAAAATGGCGGTGTCATCTGCGTATGTGGCTGTTAATGTGAGAGGGTCGGTGGGTAAGTCGAAGGTGTACATGGAGTATAATAGGGGGGCTAATATTGAGCCCTATCTACAAAATAAAACTCACTCCCGGACGGGATTCGAACCCGCAAACCAAGGTGAGACCATGAGACCAAAGCCCTACGCTCTAGCCGGCATGGCCCCCAGAAAGTGATTTATTCATTGATATTTTTACAGTATTTTATAGTGGAATAATAAATACATTAGTTCTATTTTGGCTATTATATTAAAAATGTATAGAATTATGCGGGGTTCTCAAAATTTTGAAAGGGACTGGTGGTTGTGAGGACCCTACAGTTAGAATAAGTACCAATCTTTCACGTTTGATTGGATATTCATCAAATTTCACATGTAGCTTTCTTGGAGGCAGGGCCGAAACAGAAAATGAGTGTTCTTTAACGGGAGATCGTATATTAACGAAACTTGCACGGATTTCAAGGATGGCCCAACTAAGGACATTGGCTATGTAGCATCTCAAAGTTCGGAACGGCAGATGAGGATGTGCGTGGCGCAAAACTAGCTCTTAAACGCTAGATAAAATTTTCATAAAAATGTTGAAACGCCTTGCCCAGGGCGAAAAAATATCTCAACAGCACTGCATGGGACAAATTATTTATATTGTGGCCATAATATAAATATAAAAATTATTTAAGCAGAACAACAATTTTGTTGCATAAAAAAAAATTTATTAAATTCTTCACTAAGTCAAGAATTTTTTAAAGTAGAAAGGACGAATATTGTTCACAGTTAATTCAACAAATTTGATAGATTACTGATGTATATAATACCAGCAGCCATTGACGACGGTATCCACCGAAAGGTATGACAACAGATTACTGAGTTATTTCCAATGTTAGGTGCTGCCTAAATGATAAAAAAAGAAACTAAATAGAGTAAAAAAATGAAGGAGATAGTGAATATAAAAGACTTACTTGTGTGGAAATGACCACGGCGGCCAAGAGGCTCAAGGCAAGGAAGGATTTCATAACTCGTAGGTAGATCTCTGGAGTGTCTCTGGTGGATGCGTCGCCCTGCTATGATGATCTAATCCCACCCGATTCACTCTTATAGCCTTCTACAGGATGTAAGAATTATATTGACTTCAATACAGTAATTGGCCAATTTCAGTCCTCTCCTCGAGCAATCTGTTGTGTCGACTCAAAAAGAAGCATCCTCAATCTGGGAGGGACAAAATGGAATCTTCCATTGTCCCCCCCTTCCCCCCATCCTCAATCTCAAACTAAATTCCTCAACTAACTTATGAATGTCAATGGCAGTGTTGTTATCTTGTTAGAGGTAACCGAATCTTCAGTGGAGGGGGGTGTGTTTCACCATTCTACCCAGACCGAACCTGGACCTGCAACAAATTGTATAATTTATTCAGAATTAATATTATATATTTTTGGTGAAACCGAGCTAGCAGTCGGAATTTTTTTCGGTATTATACGAAGAGTAGGTTGATCGAAAAAATTTTGAACTTTTGATTAAGGTATTTTTTCGAGTAAAACTCGAAAGTTTCCTTTTGCTATACAACATTTAGAATTTTTGAGGTTCCGCCATGGTATTAAATTTTAAAAATGCAAAAACATAACAAAAAAAACTCATTTTGGTCTTACTTTGGATAATTTATTTTAAAAACCGAAAAATGTTTCTATAATACAAGAAAATTAATGGTCTATTTCACTAGAAATGTATACATAAACTGTTTATGTATAAATTATTTGTGGTATAGACAATATTGCAAAAAACGAAGTTGGTTTTATTTATTATAGTTAGTTAATTATTGAGACACATGTCTGGGCTTTAACTATGATGAAATAACGCCTACCAGAGCGCTCTATTGCCACACTTCTGGACATGTGCTCGACTCTAACGTGATTGCATTCTAAAAGGTAAATTTGCTTATAATAAACGTCAATCATTTCTTTAAAAGCCGCATTTTGAGGGGCCATTTTCTTAGAGGTAGCGTGCGTGCCTATTGAGATCAAGATCGCGGGTTCGAAACCCTGCAAAGACACATATTATTTTATCTGAGAGATAAAAGAAACCTGAGAACGGTGTTCCTCGAATTGGACATTAAGCGATGGTCCCGATCCCGTGTGATGTCAGATATTCTACCCTAGACTAAACCAGGGTAGGCAGAATTTGGTCAGTAATTTACTTTTTGTTATGAGAATACGAAGGGTAGGTTCGTTGAAAAATACGTATTTTCGATTATGTGTAGAGTTCGAAAGTTGACTTTTGCCATTAGAAACATGTAAATACGTTTTTTTAAATGTAAACTTTTGAAGTTACGCAAGTCTTAAAATTTTAAAAATTCTACAAAAACCCACATTTTTAATCTCTCTTTAATCTTCAATCCTAATGTACTTTTTTTTTTTTTTGATGACCGAAATTCATTATAGGAGCATTGATGAATCCTACCAATTTACTTTCCCAGAACGAATTAATCAAATTTTCGCTCACCATCCAAAACCAATCGACGGTTTGAGGCTAAAAATCATTAGTAGACTTAGGGGCTTCTGAATTCTTATACATACTAAATTTTGTGTCGATACATTCATTACATAGGGGTTTTGAGTCGAGCTCCCACTTTAATCCCCCCGTTCCCTTTGGCCGATTCCGCTGAAAATTTATAGGTGTCTCAAACAAATTAAAGGCGTTTTCTTCCCACTGTTTATTTTCCAACCGGAACAGGTTTTCAACGCAAATGTGTCATCAGTCCGATAGAATGAATGTAATGACAATTTATGTGTATCGAGATCTCCATAAGGACGCCACATAATGGTTTTTTGTCAAATCGGCCATAAAGAGGGGGTAGGAGGGGCTTATGAAAAAAAAAAGTGTAATAACTGCCGTTGTAATGAATATCGTATGTAAATTCAAAACCCCCTCGGGTGGGATGTGCCACTGATGATGACGCAGTCGTTCGTAATGGGTTTTGAATTTACATATCATATTCATTACAACGGCAGTTATTACAGTTTTCAACATAAGCCCCTCCTACCCCTTCCTTATGGCAGATTTGACAGATATGTGGCGTCCTTATGGAGATCTGGATACACATAAATTGTAGTTACATTCATTCTATCAGGAGTTATAACACACGCACACAGACAGTGTTTTTCATTTCTGGAATCAGGAGTCAGCAAACATGAAATTCCTGTGAAAACTCAAAATTGAGTTTCTCTTCGTATAGCACGAAGTAAAATGGCTCCCATCCAATCTTTGAATTTTGCACACGCATTTCCATTCTCAAGGCGTCATTCCAAAAACTAAAATAGTTTGACTATACTAATGATTCGTGTCCATCGAAAAATATTCTACCTCCACCTTTAATTGTCCCAACCCCAGGATAAAATTCATTTCTAGACGCAAACCAGTTACTTGTTCTTGAATGATTGTCACACATTGCTCACGTTTTTCGTACCTATATTAAGTGTAATCAACTCAGATCAGAAGCTGAAGGACTATGTTTTTGATCACTCACGCGGTATTGAATAAAACATTTTTTTTAAAATCATAATTAAACCCAGTAGGCTTTCATGATATGATATTCGATTAGTTTCCCTCAGAACATATTGTTACTACTTTTTACTACTCCCTAATTGTCGCCACAACGGCGGATGAAAACTTTTGACAATGTCAGATAATATTTTTATCATTAAGCCGTATTTCCGGAGAATAAAATTCTCTGGGGGTCGACTGCTCCCCTTTCCAATATCTGACCTCGCTAATGCAGAAATAAAGCGATTTTTAATTTTTTCACTTAGACCCTGGAAGAATGTTAAAAATCAGATTAGTTTAAAAACTTAGAAGCTTTTACATGCTTCTAGTGCATGGCAAAAGGCAATTACTAATAATCAAATTAGAAAAGTAATTTTTCTGTGATATCTAATAGGTAATATAGGAAGGTCTCAGTTCAACCCTACATTAACTTATTCTGTGGTTAAACCCTCCCGATTTCGTCATTGGTGGGTGAAGTTAGTGCGTGCCTTTGAGTGCAACCATTCATTTTTTACATACGACTTATTTCGTTATTCAGAATCTTCTAATTCTATATGTTACATCATTTTTGTTATTTCCATCCATCGCCATAAATATTTTTAGCATACAAATAATTCCTAAAATTTTTATGTCTGTTTTTATGAGTAGTAATAATGTCCATGCCACCAAATTGGGCCTTATTAACCACGATAAACCAAATAATAATTGCAAAATATAATTGATGTATACTCATATATACAATTGATGTATACTCATAGTAATAATTCTTTTACAACTAACCATAATCGATGTTCTCATTTAATTGGTCTCCTATGGAAGGTTTTCAAACTTTTTAAATCGATATATTATGATGTAATTTAAAATATAGTTACAATAACATCTTTCGTTCTTATTTAATTTTATCATTTACTTCATCGTTCACAATAATTAGAAAATGTACTAGAAGAGTATTCATTAAATAATCGTCTTACTCACAAATTATGTTTGTTTCCTACATAAAAAGTATAGTTTAGAAACAAATTCTGTAATTACTTATTTTAAATTTTTATTAATTTTTTGAAGATATTATTTAGTTTAGTTCTTTTCTAATTACTTGTTTTTTCAGTACTTCTACAAATCGATTTCTATAGTGTGATCATTTATTTGTGGCAACACTGTAGAACCTAACGCGAGCATATTCCTTTTTATGTGGCAGGGATTTCTCGCTTCATCTTCTTGTTATTATTTTTGTAGGTAAGGTGTTCATTTTATATATTTGCTTCATTGCATTGTCTGTTATTCGTTGAATAATTTACAGATTTTTACTGGTGTGTAATAACAGAATAATTCACCTGAAATTTTATTTACTTTTTTAGGTTAACTATGATACACGTGGTTTTGTTTAAAATTGAAATACTTGTTTTCTAATAGTAAATGGCTACTCATTTGTGTTTCTTGAACTGTTAAAAATAAGAATTAATTTTTTGTCTTTAAAGAAGCTGCTTTTTTTTTCTGTTTTTATTTCTAATCCTGATTTTTTTTACTTTCAGGTTATCTGTATAGTTTCATGTTATCTTTTTGTTTTCAGGTGAATCTATTAACCATGACTGACGACTGGGATGAACCCGTGGCTATGGAGGAGGAGGCAGAGACTCTGCCTATTGCACCAACTGCTGAACTTCCAGAAATTAAGCTTTTTGGTCGATGGTCGTGTGACGATGTTCAAGTTAGCGACATGTCTCTACAGGTGAGTTTTCGATTTGGCATGTTACTTCTCTCTTTTAATTCAAGTCTTTTGAAACTACTAATGCTATTATATTCTAGTTTCTTAACATCTGGCTTTTGTCGACTGGGGACAAACTGATATTAATAGTTAAACCCTCTGAAGTACAGTTAGGATAATCCTTGTGTTCTTACATTACGGTTGACCCCCTCTCATCCGGCGCTCCTTGCATTTTTTGTTTGTGAAAGAAATGAACCTTGAAACATACCTCTTTACCGGCATTGTCGAATCCGAAGTACCACCGGTTAAGAGGGCTTCTATTGTTTATACACCTAATTCAAGTCATGTTTTAAAATAAAGAACGTAATATGGGTCTATCTCGAGTGATATTGCATCGATCACTTGAATCGCTTTTTTACTGGAAAATTTCAGGTTTTTTATTATGTTTAGCTAATTTAACGTGTTTGATAAGCTTAAAGTGTATTTCCATACGGGTCCGCAACTTTAGATTGACATTGCCGCCTCTCCAATGCCATTTTTAAGAGCAAAGATTTTACCAATTTGTACAGGAGCGTGAAATTTATGTTTATACTTGATTAGTATTGCAATAATTCAATAAAAGAAAAAAGGGCCAGCTTGTACGGACGTTTAGGCTTAGCATCAAACTTCTGTTTCTGGTCTTGTTGAATTGTATTAGTCGGTATGTTCACATTTTTAATTTATAACAAATTGTTTGAAGAAAAGTGTTGGGGTCGTGATCAAGGTTTGATTATGCAGATTCCTCATTGTTCTGTTTACAATGATTTCATGAGGTTTAGGTAAAGAACTGGCATAAAAGGACATGAATACTACAAGTGCTGTAAAAAAAGGTGGTACTTGTTCATTACACTTTTTATTAAATTTGGGAACCTGTACCGATGGGAGGGTCAACATTTTATTTTTCGGTTATATAATATGATTTGTTCTCTTCATAACACATATTCGAAAAAATAAAATGTTGATCCTCCCGTCGGTCCTTTTAATGAAGCAGTTCACCTAAAAAAAAAAAAATGTTTATCCCTATGTATCCGAATACACGATATGAAAATAAGAATATCATGGTGGCGGTGAAATTGAAGAATAGTACCAATGTTTGATGCTAAGCATAAATTTCCATACAGGTCCTGCCTTTTTCTTTTATTTATTTTTACTAAACAGAAGTTATTGTTATTTCAACCAATTATACAAGCATAAATTTCAAACTCTCCTGTACAAACTCGTATAATTTTTGTTCTTAAAAATGGAATTGGAGGGACCAAAATATCGATTTGAAAATAGTTATTTCCGTTAAACTAATACGATTTTATTCCACAATTTTTCTAAATGTTTTTCAAATTGCACTTTAAGATTTTAATTTGTCCTTCCTGTAAACAGTTACACTGTCGTTCATCTTTTTTTTAATAATCCAAATTTAGCAGGCATATATTATATTAAATTGTTGCATAATGATAAGTTCAGCAATTTTTTCATAACCCAACAAGTAGCACAGATCATTATGTGACTAGGTTTCTTGAAAATCACTAGGATTACTAATACACTATTTATTTATATATTATTTATTTCAGGATTATATCGCTGTGAAAGAGAAAAATGCCAAATACTTGCCCCATTCTGCAGGGAGGTACGCTGCCAAGAGGTTCCGCAAGGCACAATGTCCAATCGTTGAGCGACTTACCAACTCGTTGATGATGCACGGCCGAAATAATGCAAAAAAATTGATGGCTGTTCGCATCGTCAAACACGCTTTCGAAATTATCCATCTGTTAACTGGTGGTGATGTACGTAACTTATTTTATTACTATTTCATTTCTCAATAACTAAAAGATATTCATCCAGGTTTATGTTAACGACATTTTTTTACTTTATATACCTATAGTATATGGAAGTATGTATGAGGTTGAGTTTTCAACGTTTTGACCAATTTCGCGCTGTGTGCGTATGTGATTGGAACATTGTGAGGGCTCTAACTCAGAAACTATTGTAGCCAACTTGAAATAAGGAATGGATCAGTTACTTGCGCTAACTTAAAACTGATATGATTTTGGCTGAAATCAGACGAAGATTGCCATCACTTTACTTTGGCGTCTAAGTCCATTTCACAAAATACCGCTTATACTTACGACCTAACCCAAAATATCCACGTAAAAGTTGTAGAGAAACTGGAAGGCACATTTTATATGAAGTACTATTTTTTACAGGTTGCCCTGTTTTTTTAAATACGAGGTTTGTTCAAAAAATACGCGGACTGACGTCATAAAACAAAATGTACTTTATTTAGAAGTTACATGTCCCCTCCAAAGTACTCTCCTCCCCAACGCACGCACTTATCGCAACGGTGTTTTAACTTGTTGAAACAGTCCTGGTACGCTTCTTTTGTAATGTTCTTTAGCTGCTTCGTCGCATTTGCCTTAATCTCGGGAATCGTCTCAAATCTTTTTCCTTTCAAAAGTCTTTTGAGTTTAGGGAACAAGAAAAAGTCACAAGGAGAGCAAGGTCAGGTGAGTAGGGGGGATGAGGAAGAACAGTGATCGAGTGTTTGGCGAAAAACTCACGAGTTCTGAGGGCTGAATGGGCTGAATTTCACAGCAACGCGATGGATCTTCAATTTTTCGGTCAAAATCTCGTGACAAGATTCAACTGATATCCCACACTCTACAGCAAGCTCCCTGACGGTCAGACGTCGATTTGCCCGCACCAGGGTGTTGGATTTTGTCGACGTGGAAGGACGTCTAGGACGCTCATCGTCTTCAATCGACTGTCAACTACCCTTAAAACGTTCATGCCACTTGAAACATGCCGTACACTTCATTGCAACATCACCGTAAGCCGTGTTGAGCATAGCAAATGTTTCAGTCGCAGATTAACACAAAATTTCACAGCAAGTCGTTGCTCATTCAGGTCTTCATTCTGAAATCCAACAAACGAAAAAATCGCACTTTCTAAAAACCGTATAGCTAATCAACAAATGAAGATATCTGCAAGAGGGAAACAGCGTTATCATCAGCTGATCTGTACAAACCTAGCGACACCAAGCGGATTCCCCTGGAGCCGCGCAATTCAAACCGTTTGCGTATTTTTTGAACAGACCTCGTATATGCCGAAAACCGAAACACATATTTTTAGATGTTTACTTGATTTACCCAAAAACTGAGTCCTTCCGAAAAATTGTTTCTTACCAAAATTCGTTCTCATTAAATTTTCAATTGTTATTAAGTCCTCAGATTTCAGATAGGACCATTACGAGTTGTTAAATTGTTAAAGCGCCTCAAAGAATGAAAAATAAAATAAATATATGTGACTTGGCCATTACAGGACTTTAATATACCAACAGCACTTACAAATCATTCTCTGTCCTCCCCTTCTCAAAATCATTTCATACTGATATTGCTATGTACAGTAAGAATCTGAAGGGAAATTTGAAATCTAAGAACAAAAAATATTTGGTTGTGAGAAACTATCCGAAAGCTTCGGATATGCGAGGAAGCAAATGTAACTCTTAGGAATTTCTGTTACTTGAAGAATGTTGGGAGAAAATAAGTAACTTAAATTTGATATGTTTTAACAAATTTGATATGTTTAACTTTAAAAGTGATTTTTTTCTTATTGTTATTTGTATAACCTTTTTAACTTTGTGATTACTGAACAAGATACACTATGTAAATATTGTATAATAAAACTAATAGAATATGTAAAGTCTCTAAGTAAGGCATCTATCGAATTTCAAACAAATCAGCCAAAGGGAAGAGGGAGAGGGCTAGAGGAGGCTTACATTTATTTGTTCGATGTAAAGCAATGGAAGTGTATATTTATATTTAATAGTACCCATTGCATTGTTATTTTTAAAATATATTATATTTGTTGACTGCTGTCTTAATTTAACTATTTGTTTACTGTCTGAAGGACATAAAAAATATTTTACTATACAAAAAATGTAAATATATTCCGAATTGTACACCCAAAGGTCGTCAATAAGCATGGGGTTGATTATAAAAGAAATAGAAAAGAGAGAAGATGTGGAAATGAGACACGAAACTATCTATGAAAAAACTGTAAGACATTTAAAAAAAAATTAACTATGTATATGAAAGTAATGGTCCTATAATGGCAACATCACCTATATTATTTTTTTTTATTCGAGAGCTAGATCTGTACTCTTTAGAAGCCAAGATGTGCCGCTCGGTTGCTTTACTCCTAATCGAATACCTCCTGATAATTAGTTAAGTGTAAGTTTCGCATTCTAGTCTTTGTTTCTAATTAATATGATGTGCCTGAAGGCAAAGGCAAGAAAAGTAAATAGATATTTTAGAAACTTGGTAACGACAGGTAGCTGCTGCGTGCTCAGACTTTTTCCTTTCAGATTCAGTGAATTTGAACATGCGAACATGGTGGTTTTCAGAATTTTTCCGGATATAATAGCTTGCGTTATTTGTCTTGTTATTAAAAATTGACGAAGAACGTATATATTTTTATGAGAATATGATGTGGAATTTGGAAAAATCAAAAGTCCATTGTCTAATAGTTTCGCATGGATTTGATTAAGCTCTAGTTTTATTTGGTGTAGTGCTAATATTGTGATTGTGGTTGTTTACAGAATCCGCTGCAGACATTGGTCCAGGCCATCACCAACTCGGGCCCTCGGGAGGACTCGACCCGTATTGGTAGGGCAGGTACAGTCCGTCGTCAGGCGGTGGACGTGTCTCCCCTCCGACGAGTCAACCAAGCCATCTGGCTGCTGTGCACGGGTGCTCGGGAGGCCGCCTTCAGGAACATTAAGACCATTGCTGAGTGTCTTGCTGATGAACTCATCAACGCCGCCAAGGTAAATATTATAATATTAGGACCGTCTCCATAGAGACAGAGCGAAGACTCATTGACCCATTGTCAGTCTCCTGCGTCCCTAAATGTTTCCTATCCAGGTTTAATTTTGTCTAGTCACGAGTACCATCGCTTAACGTCTCATCCGAAGGAGGTCATGCTCAAGGGATTTAGGGTACATATTATTCCAAATCCAGTGAATAGACTAGGGGAGGGGGGTTAGTTGCAGCCTGTTTTTTCAGTTACCATTTTTTTAACCGAAAGCACGATGGAAAACCACTTATTGTTGTCCACATAAGTATTGTCAATGTGTAAAACAGTTTTTCACTTTTTTTTTATTCGTTGCTAAGAATGTTACGCAGATGTAAATACAGTTCAACGTCCAATTAACTGTCGTGACTATTAACAAGGTTATATCCATTCTATTTTAAACAACCACGGATAGTCGTTGAAGGAAAGAGTTACTCTTTTTTTTTTTATAAAACTCCCTGACGGGATTCGAACCCGCAAACCAAGGTGAGACCATGCGATCAAAGCTCTAGCCCGCACGGCCTCCATGGCCCCCAAAGTGCGATGATGGGAACTCGTAATAATATTTGGATAGGCAAAATGTAGGACTCATAATAGAGTGAGGCGATATGACCTCGTAGTTAATGCCCGGGCATGTGCACAAAAAATAACCTGGATCCACGTACTCATCCGAGGATCACCATTATTGTTCTAATGATCTTAGGCCTTCAAATCGATTATATAGAAAAGAAACGAATGTGCTATAGAAAAAAGTCTCAACTTACTAAAAATCAGAGTAAATCATAAGATAAAACGTGCCTCAGTGGCAGCAATGGCAAAGATGGGTAGCCTTGTACCACGTTTAGGACAACTGAGAGGGTTGGAAAATGTCCACTATAGTAGAACAAGATGAGATATATGTTCCGGTACGGGGTACAGCTTCAAAAGTACCAAAGTTAGCGGTATCATACAAACAACAACACAAATAAAGGTTTGTCTTCGGGAAAAAGTTAATTTTCTGACAAGCCATTTTGGATTTATTCATTTAAAGTTCTTATTTTTTCGAATTTTTGACATGTGTAGATTTCTGAGGATACACTGCATGCATTATGTACGTTTTATTTTATGTTTACCATAAATTCCATTTCTGCGTGGATAACTATTAATTAATTTAATAAATAATTTTGATATGTTTCAGGGCTCTTCCAACTCGTACGCCATCAAGAAGAAGGACGAGTTAGAACGTGTGGCCAAGTCTAACCGTTAATTTTTTTTGTATATTATATTTGTTTGTACCATTATAAAAATATATTAGGTGCACTCTTTTATATTTTATTGTTTTGTTTTTTTCCAACTCTCCAAATAGTTCCTTTCTAGGTAAGTAAGGTGTCAAGAGGGCTGTGACAAAACTTTTTTTTACTTAGACTCAATTTTCCATATTTCTATTACAGTTAGAAAAACATAAATAAAATAATCTTTTAGGGTAAAACTTTCTTGATGGAAATACCTAACTTTTTAGATTCAATGAATAGCCAAGATCATCCAACTACTATTTAAATTTTTCTATTCATTCTAGCCTGATGCGAAAAATGTTTATGGCGCCTGGTCTTTATTTTTGGAGTTCTTGAATGTAAAAATTGATATAACAAACATATGCCATCCCAGATTTTTTTCAAAATAGCTCAAATTAAAACTTGTTTCGTTTATTCAATTCCTCCAATAATAATTGCGATGGTACGATTTTACGTTTAGGAGCGATAACACTTTTAGTGAAAAAAAAATAGTACATGTCAAACTACGAAAATTGAGATTTTATAAGCATTAATTAATTTTTTCAAATTGTTACAATTTGTGTGAATAATTTCGAAATTACCAATATTTTAAGTGCTTGCTAGGACTGTCGCGATTGTATTTCTTTTACTTTCCGAAACGGGACATGTTCTCTTCTCCCTGGGATCGGAATGAGTGACCTTACCCCCTTTAATCCCACTTGAAAAAAAAGTTTTGAATAAGCCTAAATAAACCGTGACATGAACCAGAAGACCCTCATCCCAGGGAATAGAACTATTTGCTTTCGGTCAATGATTCATTCTATATTTCCATATTAACTAGACGAAAAATAAAAAAAAATAATGGCATTTTGTCTAACCTATTTAACCTGAGCCCATCAAGTTACAGCCAAATCGGGAAATGCAGTAGAGCGTCGATTATCCGAACTAATGTGTGGGGTGGTTCGGATAATCGAAAATTTTCAGCCACCCAGAATTTGCGATAATGAAGAGTCACTACCATGCTTCATGTTTCAATTCCACTGCTTTTTCACACAAAATGGGCTGTCCAGAAGCCCGTTTTTGCAAAAACCAAGTGAATGCAGCATCTTCTTAACCTTATTTTTTATTCCTGTTATCGTTGCTTTACCAACACCGAACTTCATAGCTAATGCCTGACAAGTTTCATCTTTCTTCAGCCACGTAATAATTTCCAATTTTTCTTTTAATGAAAGCACTATTCGCTTCCTTTTTGTCGGCATGTAAGTTTTACTTTAAATATGTGACCACTAACTAATTCAATGTACACCTCACAATGAATGATTTGAAACTGAGAGAATTGGCTGGTAACGAAACATATGAATGGAAAGGGATTCAGTGGAAAAATCCAATGAACAAATTACATACATAGACATACACATATCCCTTATACAGCTAACAATGCTCTTTCTAAGAATTAATTAGGTGTCCCTCATGGAAAAGCTAATTTGTTTTTTTTTCATTAAGCCAGTTCGGATAATTAACTCTACTGTACATTTATTAACGTACTATACGCTAATAAATTTGAGCAAGGAAATACATATAACAAAACGTTTCCTATGTAAGATTTCTTATCTACATTCGGACACAGCGGGGACCAGGAAATCTAAGTACCCATAATGGCCAACAGATATCACTACTAATAAGACAAAAATGAAGCCAGCATAAAAAATTGGAAAACCAAGGCGCTAAAATGGAAGAAACAACGTACTTGTCCATTCAACGCACTGAGGATACACTAGAAGGATTTCTAGGTATGCAGATTTCACGGTATTTCTAGCTTTAAAAACATTGTTATGGCAAGAAAGATATTGAATTTCCCGGGCAACCCAGGTTGACACCAATTGAAAATAAATAAAGAGGACTATTTAAGTTTATTTGGTTTAGGATTGTCAGACTTTGTTTTGAGTTGTTTACTTCATAGCATTAGTTGGATTAACTGCAGAACGATTCTGTTGTATTTATAAAAAAAATACGAGTAGTTTAATCGTATTTTCTCTGTAGCTTTGTTTTAATAAGTTCCAAATGACCAGTTCCAGTTCTGAAATGTTCAGAAATCAACACTTCAATGATATGGGAAATATTCACACTTCATTTTTTGTAAATATACTTATACAGTTATTAATCTGATCTAGATATTATATGTTAATTTTTTTTTCCTTCATAATTTGTTTGTTTTGCTAAATATATAAATATTTAACAAGTAATATCCCACTAAGCGTAAGAAAAAGTCAGCTTTTTATATAATAGGCTTGATATTTACAACGGTGGTTTTACAATACGATTGGCGTAGGTCATACAAAAAAAAAAAAAGGTTTATTTGTCCCATATCTCTAAACTAAGTTACTGTGTTTTATTATGTTATTGCATGAAGCCCTTTCTAGGTAGGTACATAATATTTACGAAGGGCTTCATGTTAAATCAATATTATGTCTAGTGTTCTACTATTGAGGCCTCATAAGATTATTTTTAGCCAGACACAACGCCGCGTCATGCCCGAAGAGGCAACAAAATATATAACTTTAGTCCCTGGCGAAGCCTTAAAAACTCAAAATTGTGAATAATACTTTTTTGTAATTCTAATATTGGCAAAAACCAACTTTCCAGCAATACCCTTCTTAGATACACGCGATATAGTTTGTTACTGTAATTCTTGCCCGGGCTTTAACTACGAGGTCATATTGCCTACTACCAGAGCGCTTTTTCGTCACTCTGGTGGACATGAGCTACATGGTATATGTATGTGTGTTTACTTTTGTTTGACGTACAGCCCCGCCGGAAAGGCGGGGCTGGAAGGGCGATCGCCTAGGGCGCCTCGATGTTAGGGGCACAAGGTTGTTGACTCTTTGACCTTGATTGAAAGAATTGAAAAAAAAACTAATACTTGCGACTTATTCACGAACTTGTGGATTGCGTTACGCATACTTTTAACGATTCTAGTTCTAAATGGATCTAGGATTTAGCCAGTTGCGAAAGGAGTTTTAGCAAATTGAAATTAATAAAAACATATTTAAGATCAACTATGACACAAGAAAGACTCCATACTCTTGCTGTTCTTGCAATAGAAAACGAACTGGCCAAAAACATAAATTTCAAGGATGTAATTGAAGAATTTGCTAATGCTAAAGCCCGAAAAATACAATTGAATTTTTCCAAAAATTGATACAATTTGATGTCTTTCATGATACTTAACATTTTTGCAGAGATATTGTGAAACACTTGATAAAAATAAAGAAAACGTATGTTTTTAAAAAATATTGTCTATTTCACAAATAATATATAATATGGGAGTACTTTCGGTATTGCTACCTTCAGCCACGACTTAACAAATACCAACTATGACACAAGAAAGACTCCATGCTCTTGCTGTTCTTGCAATAGAAAACGAACTGGCCAAAAACATAAAGGATGAATTGTAAAAGGATACCTACCTACCGCTTGGCTTGTAAACTACCTAGTTGAACTTCAATTTAGTATTTGTTAAGTCGTGGCTGAAGATGGTAGCAATACCGAAAGTACTCCCATATTATATATTATTTGTGAAATAGACAATATTTTTTAAAAACATACGTTTTCTTTATTGATGTCTTTCAATCATTTTTTCAGATATATTATGATAATATATGTTGTTTTTATCATTTTTTTAGATATATATATATATTTTTTTTTCTTTGTTTATAATAAATTTAAACATTAAACATTTTTTTAATGAAGTTTTATTTTTTAATTATTGAAATTTTGTCTCCTTACAAGAGGGCGCAAGGTAGATTTTCGCCTAGGGCACTGATATATGTTGCGGCGGGGCTGTTGACGTAGTCTATAAAAATAAATATTTTTCACGAATATTTTTCATATTTTCTACTAGATGGCTCTCCCAGAGAATAGGGAATCATCTTTTAATGGATGGCCATTTCAAACAGGTCCTGCAACACCAAAAGAGGTATTTTCATTATATACTTACTAGCTGTGGTTTGGAGATGTCACTAATCTTTATGAAATTGTATTATATATTTTTGTCTTGATTAAGTTGTTTTCGCACTGTTTATATAATACCAGAACCAATATTTGTAGACAACTGTCTCAGTAGTATATCTTCACTGCTTGTTTCATTTGATAATTGTAATAATTAAAACATCTCTATATTTTCAATTGATATTACTGAAAATGGATTGATGCTATTTTAGATGGCAAAAGCTGGACTCTACATTGAACGTGTTAAGGAGGACCAAAATAATAATGAAAGAGAAGCAGAATATATATGTTGTTATTATTGTTATTGGAGAACAGAAGGCTGGGAGGAGACAGATCCACCTCTGTAAGTAGCACCTACCATGCTCCCATAATCTGTATATTACAGCTCAATCACAAAAATTAACGATACAAGATTAGCGTTTATTTCTTGCTAATTACATCAATGTACCTTTATTTATTTTGTTTCACAATTTAATAAACAATTTTCAATGTGTGTTAATTATTGTGTGACTTCTTCCAATGGTATTGTAATGTTATGTTTGAAATATGGGCATTGTGTGATTGTTCGAAGAATTATATTTTGAATGCCTTCTTTTGGTGACTGATAATCTTTCGAACCAAATCGCCTCTTCATTTTCTGTCGTGTCTGTATTTTAAAATTATTTATTTCAAAATAAGAATTAAAAATCCAGTTAACCAATAGTTTTAATTGAATTGTATAGTTATCTCAATCATTATATGCAAGTACACTGTAAAGTAATTTAAATGTTTACCCCTCCTTCTCATTCATAATTTAAAAAAATGTAATTTAAGTACCTTTGGTTGGTTGATGTGTTAAGGCGTTCGACTTCTTGATCTAAATGTAAGTACCTTTACCAAAATAAAAAATAAATAGTCGCCCTAGCTAACTTCTATTGAAGCAAGTGAAAAGGATAGTACATTTTATTCATTTTGACTACATAAGACAAATGAACGGATCTACAATTATGTAACATAATTACATTAACCCAGTTAACATTTTTATAAGACTAATAACATGGCGGCTGTGCTAACGTCCACACCATTCTCTTTGTACTTTTACCTTTGAGGTGAGGGATTAGCGAAACTATAGCCTGGGAGAAATTGTCATGATGGTGAGAGGCTACACGAATTGGTGAGTGTTACAGTAAATAGTATGATAAATGAAATCACAGTATAGTTCTAGGCGTTAAGCTACAAGCCTGTCCTATAATCTCTCGAGGGCGCGTTGCCGAGTTGGTCAGAAAAACCGTTTCAAAAACACTGGTTTCTTAAGTCTCTCAAGACTTGTCTGTATTAATCTGTGTTTCGATAGTTACTATTGGTAATGTTTATTTACAATTTTTTGTATTGAATTATTTTTAAAAATACATACATACTTATATGTACGTGTTCCCAAGCCATAATTTTAAAACTCTTTTCTAGCACAACCAAACACTTCCCGTTTCCACCAGACCTCTTTCTGGTGTAGAGAAATTTAGGGTTTTGTCTAAAGGGATATCTGGGGGAAATTTGAAATGTATGGTAGTACTAAAAAGGAATTTTAAATCATGGCCTGGGAACACTGGTTTTTCACTTGTGTTATTCGACTTAAAGTAATAAATAGTGTTAAATGAATAATATAAAAAAATAAAATTATGTGTGCAGTTAGATAGAAAGGTAAGTAATGTTTTGTGTTCAGTTTTTATCTCAGAAAATTCAATAAAGTTTTGCGTCGCTTAAAATACGTCGTGGCAGCTCTAAGTTTCCTTATTGCTGCTTATAGGTAAAGAGGCATAGCCAGAATGTGTATATATATTTTTTTGATCGGTGTTTAAACCTCCCCAGATTTTGTTATCATCGGTAGTAGGAGATGAACCTTTCATCAACAATGTGGGCATTAATCAATAATTGTAAAAAATGCTTTTGTAAAAGTATCTTAATAATGAAGAAAGTTCGCGAAAATTTTAGGAAAATTGGCTTATTACAACCATTTTACAATAGCAAATCGGTATATGTGAAGAAGAGGAGGAGAGACGTGTCGCCTGCAATTTGTTTCGGAAAATCCTGATGCGCCCTTGGCTCTCTATCTGGCAAGGTACACATCCCCGGAGCAAACTGCCATAAGTCACTATGAGAATGGGAAGTAAGCCTGCACGGAAGGGGAGACAACCGACAACAACTTTCTGAGCAGATAGGTGGCTCTGCTGTCTTCCAAGAACATTCTCAACGTGGGGCCTCTTGCTCAACCCTGAGCCGACGTTGACTTCCAACATTTTGGTTTGTCCTTCCTTGTAGCCTTTTCCTGGGTTAAATTATATATTTCTTTATAGAGGTTTATAGGAAGGTTCTTATGACACCGCGGTCACCCTTTCTTCTTCCACTGCCGAGTTTTCGTTGGCTAATACTTCATGGACTTGACAATAATTATGGTGTCATCCGCGAACCTCACTTTTTCCTCACCTATTCTTGGGAGTAGATCTTCTGTGTACACAAGTTGCCTTAGATCCTGGATCTCTCAGGTTGCCTGCAGTCTACCTTGCAAGAAACAGAGAACCTGTCTCCCATCTCGACAACCTGAGCCCTGTCTTTGAGATATAACTTGAGTATTTGTTTCAAGGTTTTCCCTATGCCATATCTGTACAGTTTGTTCAGGTGGATGCCACAATAACTATTTTCCTTTCTTCCTATCCCTTGTTTTTATTCTCCACCAAAATGCATTGTAATGTGCATATGCCCCTCCTAACGGCGAATTGACTAGGACATGGCATTTCGAAACTTTCAACTTCTGATATCTCTATAACTATGGAGAATATATGGCTGACGGATATCGGTCGGTAGTTAGCAGGCTCCTTTGTAAATAAATGACATAATATGTACATATATGCTATTGCTTTACGTTTCCTATAATGCTCTTGTTATATTTGTAATTATTTTCAGTGAAGTACACAGGAAATATTCTCCTGACTGTTTTTACGTGCGTTACATCGACGATAGACCGTCTCAGAAATTAAGTTTGAGTGAAATTTTTCGATTGGAACTTCTCAGAATGAATTTTGAGAGGGTAAGAGTAAATATATTTATTTACTATTAATTTGTCGAATAGGGGAAGAGTACAGATAGATTTCTAATACAAAAATATATTTATTTTAACATTAAAGTGCATTGACAAAAAAATACAAATAAAAAAATGCACACCATTTTTAGAGACAGAATTTTGACATTAAGTTTTTTTTTTTCTGCAATCTCCTTATTTTGTAAATCTGTTGTTTTGTTTCAGGAGTGTCTGTTAGAGGGAAATGTTAAGAAATACAGAGTTGCACCCCAAATTTATGAAGAAAGAAAATTAAAGTCAAATTTGTTTAAATTTTAATGTTTTTAATTTGTTAAAATGTTATTTAGTATGTTATAAATTTTGATAATCAAAAAGGGATTTCTAAAATCCCCCTTCTAAAAAAAAGAAGAAAAAATATGTAAGATTCGGTTTATTTTGACTGTCTAGTCCCTTTAGTCCTTCCAGAGATATGGCTTCTTCTTTGAGGATATTTCAGAGCATTAATGCGTCCATAATGTTGTCATAAAAAGAACAACACCTCTGAAGGAACTGTTGGAAAAAATATGAACCAATTGGCACCCCAGAATCTACAAAACTTAAAGGAGAATTTGTTAAAATAAATATTAAAATATATTTTTTTAAATTTAAGATATAGGGTTTCTAAAATCCACCATTAAAAAATTATTTTAAAAGAATAAAATTGGAATTTTATCAAATTTAAGAATGTTGTTACAATAAATATTGTTACAATAAAATTATAGTTATTATAATTTTGTTTGTTTATTTAATGAACTTTCTCCTATCCAGTTCTCGATGTTATAAGCCTAATTAATTGAGGGTTTATAAGTAAATATCAAAATGCCGTTAGATCCCCCAGTTCATTTAACGGCTATGTTTCGTCTGTTCAGGCTTTCTCAAAACTTTATTTATCCAGTCTTTGGCTATAAAACCATGTCATAAATAGAAACATTTTTATATTGCTTATAATTATTATAGTGATGAATGAACAGAAAACCATACGGAATCGGTGTTCAGAAAAGAGTAATTCTAAGTGTTAGGTATGCTTCGCAAGATCACCCGGGCCACCGTGGCCTTCTCTACCTCCATTGGCCACACCACTTATATTTATTTTTAATTCTTAAGGGTTCCGTAAATCAGAAAATGGTAAAAGAAAATCTTATGAGTGGCTAATGTCTATACAGTAAAAGTTCCTTATTGGGTGAAAAAATTGCAACCCAGTTCCTGTATTCGCGGCTAAAAATTTCTTTATTCGCGGATCGATAGGACGAGATGGCTTCGAACAGATAGAATTAAGTGACATTCAGGAGTTGCTTGATTCGCAGGATGACTTGACCGAAACCGACTTGGAGGAAATGTTAACTCCACATTACACTGAAGAAGAGCCTTCAATGAGCACTGAAAAGGTGACCTTTAACTTGAAAAATCTGAGTGAAGGTTTACGTATGGCAAATGAACTTTGTGATTTCTTCATGAAAATTGATCCATCTATGGAAAGGAGCCTTTTTTAAAAGGCAAATTATTAATGCTACAGCTCAATATCAATCTGAATTTAAAGACCTTTTAAAAGCGGCAAAACAAGAAAAATTACTAAATTCTTAAACCCTTGCCTAAAGCTGACAATAACGATTGATTTTAATTGCGAAATTCTCAATAAATTGATTTTATTTTGGAACCTTGGAACGTATCCCCTATGATTCCATACTAATTACCATTTCATATCCACGGTTTCTGTATTCGCGGCATATTTACAGAACATATACCCCGCGAATAAAGAGCTTTTACTGTTCTAGTAATATGTTGGAAAATATTAACATGACTCCCTGCTGGCTGGAGTGCTCTCAAGCTCCAGTTATAGTGTGTGTACATTGTGCAGGTGAACACAATAGAGACAATGTTGTGATGTAACCGGAGAGCTAACGTGGTGATAGTTCAAAAATGAGACACCGATTCGAAATGGTTTGTCGCAACCTAATTGGACCGTCCAGAGTTCAATGTACAGTTTCCTGCATCCCACCACTCCAACAATGATGTCAATTAGAAAAACTACACGAGATATTGGTAATCACCCCAAAATGGATAACAAACGTTTAATTCACTAAAATTAAAAACTGAAATTAGATCAATGCGGAGGGCTTCGTAGTCAAAATAGATTCCCCATCACATTTCTGAAGAAACGTATTTTTTCAACCTTTGAACATATTTGTGGGAGTATTTTTTTTATACTTACACTTAAATGTTATATGTGTGTCCAGAACATATAGACAACAGCTAGGTAACGATTTTCAGTCGAATTGACCTAAGAGAAGAAGGGGATTAGAGAAGAGGCTTAACACAAAACCTCTAATAACTGCTATTTTTATGAATTAATTGATACGATATTTCATATGTAATATCGAAGCTCTATAAGGTCGACATCTATTAATTTTCAGGGAATCAGTGGGGACTCAAAACCCCAACAACTGCCGATATTCTGAATGTATCGAAATGAAATTACATATTAAAAGTCAAAACCCCATGGGGACAATATATGAAGGGCTTAGTTTCAAAACCGGCTAAGTCCACTTTTGTCAATTTTGAGAAAATCTCCAGTTGCATGAATATTCAAAAAAATAGAAAACACTATATTTGGCGTATTGCTGATGGAAATAACTTTTAACTTGCATAGTCCGGCTACTTTTTGTAAGTGAATACACAGAGAAAACGAAAAAAAATGTTTGGACGGTTTTGAATCTAAGCAAGTTGACATAGCCGATTTTGAAAATAAACAACTTGGACTTAGCACTTTTCAGAATAAATAAATGGACTTAGCCGGGTTGGAAAATAAAATACGATTTTATTCAATTTTGTAGAAAAAAAAGTATTTTTGTTTGGTTATAGTTATCGATATTACATCGATATTTCTGTTGTATCGTCTGTTTAAATAACGCAAAATCCTTAAAGTCACGGTATAATGGGTAGATTTACCTTATTAGATTCAATACTTTTCATCATAATATGTGGACTTCATTTTAGAAATGAATTCTTGGACTTAGCTGGTTTTGAAAATCAAATTTTTTAAAAATACATTTTTTATTAATGTTCGTAAGAAAACGTTTTTTTTTCGATTAACTTTGTTACTAAAAGTTGGGAAATATCTCAAAAAACATTTTCCTGAAATATCTCCGATTTTTATTTTTTTTTGGATTTAGCCGGTTTTGAAAGTGAGCCCTTCATATGTTAAATTTCTGCGATATGGGTCGAAGGGAAGAAAGGGGTCAGGGGAGGAGGCTCAACTCAAAAACCCTAATACCTGCCGATGTAATGAATTTGTCAACACAACATTTAGTATGAGGATTTAAAAGCCCCTATGTAAGTCATCTATTGTTTATTAGCGATAATTGATTAATTCGTTCTGGGGAAGAACAACATGTTGTTAGGTTAGACGGTGGAGGAGCATATGATTTTCTAACTCATTTGTCTAAGTCTAAGCAACAATTCAAATTTTTCGATACAGAATTGAAAATAAAATCATCAATGAATCACAAGATGTGTACGTCTCAAGCTCAAATAATTTAAAAAAATTAAGTTTCACTCTTCCGCTCAACTAATTTGTTTTGGTTAAATTTTTGACCGAAATACATATTTCGTTTGAGCAAATAAAAGGTAAATGGAGGCTCCACGTTGTCCAATTATGTATACTGTGTACAGTGTTAGGAAACTAGTAAATAAACATTGCGATCATTCTTTATTAAACAACAGTGTTTCATCAACAAGCTGAAATTATTTAATCTGAAACTTTCCAGAGGTCACCGATAGCTCAATGGGAAATCCTGTGCAAATTTAGCTAATTTTTCATTATTTATTTACAAATATATTTTAATGGAAACATATGTATGTGTATTTTGAAAGAGAAATGTTGCTAGGCGCCTCTCAAACAATGGAGACTTTCTGGGACGGTGTGACACGGCTATTATATCATCTAGGTCTGTCGAATAGAGCTTCATAAAACAGGAAATCATTTTGTAGACATTGTTTTTTTTTTTTTTACCTTATAGGCTTTTATCCCTACAATCTTATCAATTATTTGATAAATTTTGAGATGCATTTCTCATAATTTGCATCTTGCAAATATGCCATGAAGTTGTGAATACCTACACCATGGTAGTATGGTGGATACTTTTTAGCTATACATTTTATTATGACGAGTAAAATATAAGTTGTATAAATGTAATATTGAATATTATGACTGACATAATATGTCATGTTATGATAATTATTTTTAGGCAGGAAAAATTAAGGAGTAGTATCTTTTTTTATATAAAAAAAAATTATACTTATCAATAAGTGTAAATATACTATGACTATTTTTCTATAACTCAATAAATATTTGTTTATAGTTTCGAAAATGCCCGAATAGGTGAAACGTTAACCGATGTATAAAAAATAAATATATTTGGGAGACCATAAGGCCAATTGAATGTTATTTTATTCATCTTTTACTTTTGTTTTTTCCTGTTGCTTTTTCTCCTTATAATCTTATCAATTAATTGATGAATACAGAATAGTGTATTTCTCATATTCTGTATTTAGCAAATATTCCATGAGAAAAAAAAGTAAAAGTTGTGAATACCTACCATGGACTTAACTAACATTACTCAGCGTCTGAGTGCACATACTTTTATTTTTGTGACTCATGCCCGGGCTTTAACTACGAGGTTATATCGCCTTCTACCAGAGCGAGGAAAGAGCGGTGGACATGAGCCCAACTCTACTGTGAGAGTCCTACATGTTGTCTACTCTGGTTTAGTTACCTGGCGTAGGGGTCTTTAGGTACGAGTAACTGACATCGCACAGGTTCGGGACCATCGCTCAACATCTCCGAAGGACGGCGTGCTCATGTTCTTTATCTCTAGTAAAAAAACTTAAGGGCCTGGCCGGGTTTCGAACCCTCGGTAGGCATGCACGCTACCTATTATTTTTTAAATATAAGTTTGGGGTACATTATATGCTATTACACATAGAGATAATTACAGTCTTCCAGTTGCGCCTCTCTATTGATGTTTTTACCATCGATGATAGAGGCTCAATGCTTCGAAATTGTCGATGTTCTCTCTTGTACGAGTTTTCGATAGTAATGAGATTATTTCATTATTAAATAACAGATGGTTGAACTGATACGGTTTAGCGATACTACGTCTAACAAAGGAATCAATACCTCACTCAATATCAAATAAAAGAAACATATCTATTTGTAGTTTTTTTTTTTGTATATTATTGTGTAATATACAAATATTGAGATTTTGAAACCATAAACAATGGTATGTCACAAGATTTCGTACTCGGGTCATTTTTTTTTTAGTTACATTTGTTAATGTAATGTTATGGTGTAAAAACGGAAGGTAAACTCATGCAATGGGATATCAAAACTGATAAGGAGATGATACACAAGTTGTTATCGTACCGTGGAAGCAATACATGTCGAGTGGCACGAAATACATCCTAATTAATGCGTTCGGTTGACTGGCTTTCAGGGGATTATTTGCATCTTTCTGCAGGTAAAAGCCACGGTAAAAAAAAAAAAGTTTTCTTTACATATGTATTACGACAGTACTGTTGAGGGACGCTCCATTCGATATGCGAGGCATCAGCAAACATCTCGTATAGGGGAGGTTAACTATCGACTGAAAAATCGATGTTGAGTTTATACCAGAATTTCATGTTTTACACTCCATGAATCAAATAACTATGGAAAAAAAAATAAAATTAATAAATCTTAATGTGTTGTGTCTGTGTACTAAGGTGTCCGTTATTTTGTAAAAGTTAAAATTTCTTTGCTCTCACCCCAGAAACTGTGTTTGGAACGATTTTATATGTTTTTCAGGTCGCTGATTGCAAATTTTTAGTCAAAATTTACTTTTTGACAGTAGCAAGCTGCTACTGTCATTAGTCTTTTGTTGTTGATTATTTTTTTGTTTTCTCATTGAAAAAGGGGGTTTAATGGGGGTTTTGACGGTCGCCGAGAAAGAATCCGACGTCTAAATTTCGATCATTGTTATGACAGCTGCCAAATTCCAGTAAAAAAAAATGAAATTTTATTTTTATAATTTTATTGTCCTATTGATCAATTTTGAGTTATTCTCGTCTGCACGATAACTACCTGGCCCTGTGGGCGGTCAAAGTTTAACACGTGTTTTAAATGGGGTTTTTGAACATTTACATATTTTTAAGTGTAGGTCTTAGTATTGTTAATATAAAAATCTAAAAATACATGGATTATGGATTTTTCGGGGTCGCTGAAAACGAATTTCATATTAAAAAAATTAATAATTCATTAAAATGAATCATCGATTCGAAATTTTTTATCATTTTCGTCAATTTTTGTACGAGTTTTTTGGGAAATGTGACTGTCAAAAAAAAATTTTTAATATGAAATTCGTTTTCAGCGACCCCGAAAAATCCATAATCCATGTATTTTTAGATTTTTATATTAAAAATACTAAGACCTACACTAAAAATATGTAAATGTTCAAAAACCCCATTTAAAACACGTGATAAACTTTGACCGCCCACAGGGCCAGGTTAATTCATTCAAAAAAATCTGAAAAAATTCACAAAATTTTTTTTTGTCAAACTACACAAGAATTTGGATGGGGACTTTGAAAAATCGAACTTTTTACTTTTTACGACCACCCTATTATACATGGATTCTCAACTAATTGTAAGATAACGAAGCAGGCAATAGGAAGAGACAAGATGGTAGCCGCAAAAAAATTAAATCAGCGAATAGAAAAATAAATGTTTTATTGCACCGAATATTTCTCTAACTTCTCTTCGAGTTTATTTTTGACTTAGAAAACTGATCGATTTTGATAAAACCTTGAAAGTTAGGGCTTATATGTGGAAGAAGAAATAGTATAGCCGTCAAAGTAGAAAAAAAGTGGTCGGTGAATCACCGGCTATGTACTTCCCCAGCAAATCAATCAATTAAGTGTTCGCTCTCCTTTCCTCAAAATAAATGTTGTTGTGTTCATCACATTGGCAGTTATTAGAGTGAGCCTCCTCCTCTTAGGCTGATTCCTCTGAAATTTTACAGGTATTGTCCTCAAGGGGTTTTGACTTTGAATATGAAATTTCGTGTCGAAACATTCATTTTATCGGCAGTTATTAAAGTTTTTGTGTTAAGCCTCCCAATTTTCTTTTTTGATTTTTGGAACCAGAAAACTTCGCATCGAATTTCTTACTGATTTCATAACTCCCCTATAAAATATATGTAATGCTCTCTCTCTCCCCCTTCTCAAATTGGCAACACTGGATTAAGGTCTTATGAAAGTTACGGCATCTGGCATCTTGTTTTTTTTGTTTAATTGTAGGTTCAGCGTAATTCTAAAAATAACTCTTATACATATATTTTATTTTATTTTTTTTATCCTTTTTGAAACAAAACTACCTATAATAAAAACATATTTTAAGATTCGTTGTATAGTATGTGGTACAGTACGTAATGAAAACAGGAATAATATTTTTAGACTCACTGAAAAAAGTTCGTAATGTTTTTTTGCTTAAAGAAGACCGACGTCGTTTTGCCATACGATCTTGTAGGCGCCTCAAGGTCAGTAGTCAAACCCTCTGTTTGAATTATTTTCGTACTTACCACTCGCTAAATTAAATTTTTAGCTAACTAAATCTTAATTAGTTTCTTTAAAATCCCGTCCGGATTAATCGGATTAGAGGGACTCTACAATCGTTTCTGAGTTAGAGCGCTCACAAAATTCCAATCACATACACATAGACATCATAGCGCTAATTGTCGAAACGTGTTCAGTGGACCATGAAACTTGAAAGAGAGAAAATGATCTCGGATTTTCGCGCGATTATAATACTATCTTAGACAAAAAGAATAAAAAAGCCAAAAAAAAAGAAGAATGATCGAAGCATTATGGTTTATGTGTTTACCATAGTTTATCATCTTTCAACCTCATTTCATTGATACTAACCAGACAAAAGCGCCAACAGACCCACGTCAAAAGAGTCAAAGACACTAAAGAAGGTACACAATAGCTCTCAAGTCTTTTTGTATGGCTCAAACTTTCTCTAAGGAAGTATTATAAACATTTTTAAAAAACTAGGTTAACAGAATATTCGATATTACTCTTATTAACAGTACAAAAATGAGCCAGGCTCCTGAATTTTTTGTAAACCATTTTGTCATGATATTGGAAGGACATGATTATTAATAAAAACAAAGTATTTTAAAAACAACAACACCCAACTGCAGGAAAGAGTACTATTGTCAAGACCTATAAGATCCTTGTGCATAGAAATGATTTGTCTCACCCTTGGTAGCACAGCTTGGGCGGTCAGGCTGCTTATTCCAATACATGTAGATAAGAAGAAAGGGCTGACACATGGCATGACAGGAAGAGGAAGAGATCAGGCTTATGGTCGATAAAAACATATGTAAAATTTCTGCCAAGCTTTCGGCACTGAGTGTCCCTTCTCCAGTGTCTATATTGACTTTATTAGTGGTTTTATATATGCTAGAATTGAGAAAAGACATGACACAAAACTGTGGCATATATAATATTTTGTTTTTGTTTTAGTTTATTTCTTATATTCTTCTAAGTTGAGAAACGCGGACATATTGTGGAAACTTGTAATAAATAAATAAAACAAACTTATTTTTGAAATATTGTCTATTCCACTAAAGATATATATATATACATATATAACTACCGGTTTCGGCTTTATACCATCGTCAGGTCTGTTATGAACTAGACCTGACGATGGTATAAAGCCGAAACCGGTAGTTATATATGTATATATATCTTTAGTGGAATAGACAATATTTCAAAAATAAGTTTGTTTTATTTATTTCTTATATATTTATATATATATTTATATATATATTTATATATATATATATATTTATATATATATTTATATATATATTTATTTATTTCTTATATTCTTGTTTACTCATGATGTACGTTTTAGTTATAATTGAGGGGCTGATATCAAAAACCAACTTAGTCCAAATTTATGAAAATTGAGATTTGAGCGAATTCTGTTTATAGATGATGGAACTCACAATCACGTGGTATTTGTTCCGTCAAAATCAACCCTAGTCCTATGATACAGAGCTTGAAAAAAACAGTAGTTCTGCAAAAACAATCTTAGTCCTGGACATGGGTTGTTTTTGACTGAAAGTTTTCATTGTTTGTAACCTGCTTTTTGTAATCTTTCTAATTTTTTTTTTCATTAATCATTATTTAAGTGTTGTTTTTACTTGCAATCATTAATTTGGAAGGAAGGTGGCCTAGAAAACGAATAAAAAAGCCTAGGAAGGCAGACAATATAAAAAACAAAAAAGTTGCAAACAATAAAATATTTGGTAGAGTAGTGATATTTATTACAAAAACAACCTATGTCACATTGGGTTTCCGGCAAAAACAACCCATGTCCAGCAACTTCCAACTTTCAGCAAGTACATAGCTTAGAAGCAGCAATATTTTAGTAAAACAATAACAGCCTAGTACAAGCAATATGTTGAACTATACACAGGTTCAATTTTATGAATGTATCTCATTATACTTAGAAGCGACATAGTTTTTTTCAATTCCTGAAAATTTCATTTTTTGGACTAAGGTGGTTTTTGATATCAGCCCCTCAATTGTATAATACTTTATAAAATTGTAATGAGCTGAAGATGGTAGCAATACCAAAAGAAGAAATTATTCCCATATTTTATATATGTATGTTTTGTGAAATAGACAATATTTTAAAAAATTATTTACAGCAAAACAAACTAAAATATTTTTTATGAAACACTAAATAAAAAATTGAAAGAAAAACGTATGTTTTTTTGAATATATTGTCTATTTCAAAAAATATATGGGAGTATTTTCGGTATTGCTACCATCTTCTGCCACGACTTAACTAATACCTATATTGTTTAGTGAGTCGTGGCTTCTATTATATGTAAACACAAACTAAATATAATCTATATCATGAAATATGCCAGGAACAAGAATATGAAAAATAAACTAAAACAAAAACAAATAATGTGATATCAATAAGCAAAAGCAACATCCTGAGTGGACAAAAGTGTTTACATAAAATAAAATATTTAAACAAAACAAAATATAATGTCACACATCTAAACGTCTTTTCAATATGTTTACCCCTCTTCCCTTTATATATAACAAATTATCTATGTATATTACGTACTTAATACACATGTGTATTAGAATGTATTAAGTATGTTTTGAAACCCAGAAAATAAATGGGAGAATAATATAGATGCCATTATATTATATGTCTATTTGAAAGAGGGGAAGATAGGAAACGAATTGTAGTTAAAAAAAACTTTTATTTCAAAATGTTTTTTGAGTGTTAGCCCAACTTGAAATATATGTTTTGTGCAGTGAAAAAAATTTATTGTGGGGGGGGATCGGTCCGGTTTTACGCAATGATTATCTATCTGTGGGTATACAGCTTCTATGGGATCTATTAATATATAACTGAGGCGGATTTCAAGCTGGCTGATGATTAGAGTCCATAAGTCCACATTGCCAGGGAAAGTAGGCTGGATACTTCCCAGGGTCCTTGATACATTTACGCGATCTACCTGATAACCATCTTTACAACCCTCTTTTTTTATTGCTGAACATTTTTTTTTTTTTTTATCTGTTCAGTAACCACCTGAAAGTGACGCCAATAAGTGCAACTTTCACTGACTTCATAGTGCATGGTGTAATTCTTTTAGTTTGTCAAGGGTAGGTAGCTATCTTATCTCCAAAACATCAGTAATAAACCCTAGATATGAAACAGAGGACTTACCGTAATAAACTACTGTAACTGATCTTTTTTGAGGTTTCCTCCTTTTATGGGCAGTCCATAAATTAGGTAATGTGTCTAGCAGGAGAGGGTGTTTCCCCACAGAAGGGGATGTTTCAGCTATGACAATTTATGGGGACCTCTTGGCAAATTTCACGTAACGCAATAATAATAATATATATTTCAGTTAAACCATAACATGGTGATTGAATACATGATAAAAATGAATACATCAAGATACATTATAAATTAGATACGTGAACAGTTATGAAATCTTAGAGTCGGACACACAAGTGATTAGTAACAACAATACTGTTAAAAATAAAATAATATAAATAATTAATAGAAAATAAATAATAATGTTAATAAATACAGTTTTTTATTATAGTTTAAATTTATAATTCTTCTAAAAGTGTATTTTTCACGAAGATAATAATTATCTATACGATAATAAGACATAAATAAATAAACTAATATAAATCAAATAAATGTGTAAATAACTAATACAAAAATAATGATTTTAGTAATGAAAATATTGAACAAAAGGAGGAACTCTGCCAAGAATATACAAATGTATGAAATAATGTTTTTTACAGTAATATATGACTATATTATGGTTATTTTTGAACAATGAGAAGAATATGTAAATCATTTCCGAGTAGAAGATTTCCATTAAAATAATTTTTAGTTGAAGTAAACATTTTTTTATTGTATCTATTGTTTCAAGGAGTGGAGAAGGGCATTAAAAAAATTAATTTTTTTATGTTATAGTTTTTTCAAAAATAAAAGTTCAGTTATTCGAAAATCTTCAGCCATATCCAGACATGGATGTTCCTTTCTCACACATCAAAGGACTGGCTCAATTCCGTCTCTGGAAAGTATTGCCTTTAAATTAGTTTCAAGAATAACGTTTACACCGTTAATTTCCAGGAGCTTTGTACATTCTGTAATAAGAACGAATTGGAAGATGTGTAGATGATGCTAATATTCTGTTCTATTTACCTCCCATTTGAAGCCACTTCCTGCTTCAGAGTGTCATCGTAGACAGATCCAACTTCCATACCATATTTCTGGCCCACAATAAATATATATATATATATATATGTATATATATATATATATATAGAATGCCCTGAAACTTAAAACATTCATTTGTAATGAATAACGTAGCCTTTCTTCTTCCATTTCAAATATGTACCCAGTGCTGGATTTAGAAATGGGCAGTAAGCAATTGCCCATAGGTCATCACCTATAATTAAAAAAAGCAAAACAAAAAAAAAATTAAAAACAAAAAGCCAGAAAAGTTTACTTATAACTACTTTTAAATTATTTACTGTATTTTTAATTCTAACCAAAAGTTGTACCAATGACTACTGTTAAAATATTATACAAATTTTGTATAATTTTTTGTCTTTAGTTATAAATACTTGTCTTTATGTTCCCACCCAGACGTACCTCACCGAACACTGTGACGGTGCTGACAGAGAGACCATTTATACTGAGATAGCGTCCTGGGAGTAACCAGTATCTTCCCTCATGTCCCTCTCGGTCTGCCTCCACTGCTAGTCAGAGGCTAGACAGATCCCCCGTGCCCTCTTGACCTCCACCTCTATATAGCTGTAAGAATGAGGATAATATCATGCGGGAGTGTTTCGGAGCTCAATAGTTGTTGATTATGATTTATCATATTATTTTGTACTTATACACATTACATTGTAATCACACAGTCATCTTTACTTATGGTTTCTTATAGTCCATTGTAAATATGCAAATAGAAAAAAAGTTATCGATAAACTTGAAAAAATAAAAAATATAAGGGTAAGGTCAAAGTTTATATTTTTTAATTATTTAATTATCTTTAAACTATTCCTACATATTTTTTAAAAATTAAATATAAATAATTTTTAGTCTAAAATGCACAGTTAGGACTTGAAATATGGGATATTGAAGATATGTTACATATCTTTGTGTCCTGTATAAAATATGATGAATCCCGACAGGGATGCGAAATGTTGCAGAACGCCGAAAGTTTTCTGAAACAGTAACTTCTAAAGCCAAATTCATTCTTAGTATACTCCAATTTGTGAAACGAAATAAAATAGGAATTTAGTAAAGATAGGAGGGGGACCATGGGGGGGTGGAGGGCTGGGGTGGGGCTGATGGCTTGCGTCGTTGGGGGCCTTCTGTTTCCGCCCCGGGTCTCTGTCCCTCCTGGGTTTCCCCAAAGAACTCAAACATCTTATGTCCGGCTATATAGGGCAATTATGCCTTGGAGCAAAAAAAAAAAAAAAAAAAAAAAAAAAAAAAAATTAAATCACTGATAATATTAAATATGTTGTGTCAAAATATCTTTAGTAAACAAAGAAGATAATACATGTTTTCCTTAAAAAAATATTAAAGATATTTTACTTTCATTACTTTGGGTTAAACTTAGATTTCATTAGATTTGTTCTGGGGAAGTACATATGTTTATTTATTTATTTTAGACATTATTCTGTGTTTTAATTTTGTTTCTATTTATGAAAAATAATGTATTAGTTTATATAATAGTCATTTGCATAATACATTATCATTATCGTCCAGTTAGTTACTGTGACTCATGCCCAGGCTTTAACTATGAGGTCATATCGCCTACTACCAGATCGCTCTTTCGTCGCTCTGGTGGACATGAGCTTGACTCTATTGTGGGAGTCCCCTGCCTAGGTTTATTAACCTAGAGTAGGGGGTCTTTATCGAGAAGCTGACATCGTACAGGACCATCGCTTAACGTCCCATCCGAAGGACGGCAAGCTCAAGGTTTTTTCACCTCCCATCTTGGGCTCAGTTGGCTAGCATGCTGCCTCTGAGCTACTGGCGCCCTCTATATTTCTGTAGATCAAACAAAATTTTTGGATAATGAGCATATATTTTACATATTGTAATTGTGATAGTCCCAGATTCAATTGTAGAGGAGTAATCCCTTTAAACAATAAAATTATTATTATTATAAGAGTTGTTAGTTGTTAACCAGTCTATGGAAGCATTAAGCACGCTAGTGCGATGTGCACAGTCGTTTCGGGCTGTTGCTTAAATTATTACTTACATTATTAATATTTAGTTATTATTCACCAGAGCATGCCTCGACAGATCTAATGCTGAGGAGAGAGACAGCCTTGGAATGAAGTTTCTGTTCAGATAAACAGGAACCCGCGTCTTCTTTTTTTTCACTGTACTTACACATATATTTGAACTGACCGAAGGCCAGTACACCTGCGTGGTAATTCTTCACTCTAAGACTAATTGACAACCTTTGCTTATATAACTATAATATATTATATATTCTAGCATATCAACAAGGAAGGGTACATAACTAACAGTTCAGGGTGTGTTTGAGTGACTTAATCAAGATTTGATTTTACTTCCCCGGCTTAACAAAGTATCAGAAATTAGATGCTGAGTTTTCAACGAAGTTTGTAAACTCAATCATCGTGGAGATTGTCGGGATGGAAATGGGAGAGATTGCGCTAAAGGATTTCATGAAAGAAAATTTTTGAATGGAACTTTAGGTCGTAAAAGGAACTGTAAGGTCATTATGAAGGGTGAGATCAGAAACATGGAAGGGCGCATCGACAATTGCTTTAAGGACAACGTTAAGAGGATTGGACTACACTTGATGTTAAATGACTTAGCAAAACACCAGAAATTCTAAGTTGAATAAGTCTTGAAGAATGGACAATATTTTAAAAAAAGTTAAATTAAATATTTTAAAAAACCTCGACACAGAAAAAAAAAAAATATAAATATTTTTTGGGGGAGCTTGGCCTTATAAACATATGAACTCAAACTCCAAGTCTCTAGCTGTAATAGAGGCCGAGATCCCTACACAGGCTCTGATGAAACCTGAACATCTTGGAAACGGCATACCGCCGTGGAAGAACCATCTCGCAAATACCAGCTTTTGAAACGAAAAAACCGTTTTGAAATCGGTTCAGACGTCTTGGAGCTACGATGCCACAGACACACACACATAGAGCTTCAAACTTATAACACCCCTCTTTTTGCGTCGGGGGTTAAAAACGAAGTGTTTTATATATTCACAGGCCTTATTACTGTATAATCTTAACAGAAAGTCTGCATATTCTGTTTAGCAACTAGTGGAGCGGCCCAAACCGTCGGTTCAGTCGTTGGGGGGAATCCACGTCAGGCTTCTGATAGATAAAACCCAAGGTAGCGAACTTGATGGGACACAGGAGCCGGGATCTTGGATGAAACTGGAGGACAGGATTGGTGTCTCGGAGTGAAAGGAGTATTGCTGCACTTCTGTTCATTAATTTTCGCTACCCACTGCTGACATCATCTCTCGCGGCTATGATTGCATGTTTCGCGAAGCTATTGTAGAATCATTGGCGGTGTCATCATGGTCAGGAGTGTTGGGGCTGGTAGGAAGATCAGCGGTGTAAACTGTATAGAGAATAGGACCAAGGGCACTAACTAGAGGGACTTCCGCTTCTACAGGCATATGGTCAGTGTACTCACTACCCTGATGTACCTTCAATAGTTAGTTATGGTGGTTCATGCCCGGGCTTCAACTAAGAGGCACTTTTTCGTCGCTCTGGTAGACATGAGCCCGACACTGCTATGGGAGTTCTAATTTTTGTCTACCTATGTTTATTCTCCTAGGGTGGGGCTCTGGGGTTTTTCACCTCCCAGATAAAACACCTAAGAGCCTCAGCCGGGTCTGGAACACGCGATCTTGAGCTACGTCTGAGCTATCAGCGCTCTCATGTACATTCAAGAAGCGATCGAAAAGAGAATTTTGAATTTTGTTTTTGATTCAAGAGGTCAAAAAACATCAAATTTCAGGAAAAGCTCCATTTCAAATTTTCGGCCGATTACATAACTTCTCCTATACTAAGTATAACTGAGGAAGTGGAAGTGTACGCAGCAAAACATGTGAATATAGACGCTTCCGAACTTTTTGCGTGTATTCCCGGTCGGCAATTCTTTAACTTTTCCATATTTTTTTTCTTTTTCTGGAGAAATAATATTTATTTGCGTGCAAGTTTGATGTATATTTGTATAAAAGCTTGGGAGTTAGGGCTTATGAACCTTTACAGATCCTGTAATGCCATTGACAGTCACCATTTTGAAAATTTTCGGAAACTGAACAGATGCATATAGAGTGCCTTAATCCCTCTAATTAGATACTTCACTTGCAGGGGCGTAGCCAGGGGGGGGGGGGGGGGGCACGTGCTCCCTCCCTGGCCAGAGCAAAAAACCAAGATAAAAATTAAATAAACTAAAAACGTGCACAGAAAGTTGTTGGAAAACGATCGAGAACACTTCAAAGAGGAAGTTCTTTCACGATTTTCGGAGGATAAACGAAAAATGTGCTTTACTTAAATGTACATGTACAAAACAAGACATATTACATTTTTTTAAATATACATGAATTCGATCTTCGCTTAAAATCTTCATTTATGCAAATGGAATTTTCAATGAGCTATTGGCTGTGAGTCATTTAATTCTAAAAGCACAGAAACTAAAGCGTGCTTCTGCTGCGCTTTGCATTTTTGCTTCTCGTGTAAAGTGAACTTAAGTATTACAGTCAGTGGTTACCTCAGGGGGACTTCTAGGGGTCCGAGTCTCCCAAATTAATAACAAAAAGTCTGCATCGCTAACCATGGAAACTGCGAGCTGTGCCCCCGGAAGTCGATACCCCCGACCTCTGTAGCCTAACTTCTTCCCCCCCCCCCCCCCCCCCCCTCCCCTGCTCAAAATCCTGCCCATGCCCCTGTTCACTTGTATAAATTTATAACAATTTATTTTTCTTACAGTAATTTTTTTTTTTAACTCCTTCATATTTTTCTGAAAAGCGAAGATAACAATGCCAGAGAATCTCAAATAATAGCGAAGAAGATTAGAAAAGAAGGAAAGTTGTCAATGAATCACCATGTACTTCATGTAGGAGTTATTTTGGGTTTTGAGTTGAGCCCCCCCTTCCCTATGGACGATTTTGCGGAAAATTAATATGGGTTGTACTTATGGGTTTTTTAATTTACACATGAAAGTTAAGATAGATCAATACATCGAATTTCTGATTACGTAACTTCCCCTATACCTCATATAACTATGGAAGTAATATTCTAATACTAAATAAATGTTACTTATTGTTATAATTCCCTGTTAATTAACTCTTCTACGTATTAGTTGAATTTCGAAAATATTAAATCCTCGCAAATTCATTTTTTTTAATGGTCACTCCTTAAGGATTCCCAACGTCATCTTGTTTACGACCCTTGATAAGTATGCTTTGCTTATTTTTTTCTGACGTCATTGAGTTTTAAATTTACACAGTAAGGATTGAGATGTTTTGAAACTTCTAGGCTCTGAGCAAGACTTCATTTAACTTCTTAGGAGATCGCAGGTAAAGCAAAATAATGTCATGTATAAAAATAATACACACATTACATTATTAATAATAAAAATAAATTAATTATATTTATTTTTTTATAAAAAGAAACTGAATCAGTAAGTAAATAATTAGAAACCATTTCTTTTAAAACAAATGCCAGTCAAAAAACAAAACACGGCCATCAGCTGTTTTTTAGTGTGTGTAGTGACGAGTCGAGGCCTGGGTTGGAATGGCGACGGGCTGAGTATGTGGAGAGTGGTGTTTAGGCTTAAAATGTAATGAACAAAATAGAAGTGAATTGACGGTGAAATTGATCCGCAAAGAAGGTACTGTTGTTTGTTTATATGTACAGGATAATGCCCAGAAATATATACCTAACTTAATTTTCAAAAAATTGCCAAAATATAAAACAAAAAAAGATTGAATTAGTGTTAAAAATTTAGTTTTAAAGATTTTTCTTTTGATTTCTGTTTGTTTCAATGTTTAATTTTTTTGTTTTATAATGTAGATAATTTAGGAAAATAAACCCAATATTTGTTCTCGTAAATTATATTATATTAATTTTCCCTGTTGGCCCAATAAGATCATTTGAAAACCTTTGGAATATATTTAATATTATTGAAAGAAAATTAAAAATGACATCTCTATAGAAATCCAAATGAAAAGTTTGTTAAAAGAAATTTTTTAAAAATATACGTGCCCTTTTCGAAAAACTACTGTAGAAATCAAAATTTAGTAAAAGAAAAGTGATAAAATTTCTACAGGAAATGTGGTAATTTATTATTGTTTATTTATCTATTATAATTTATTGTTTATTTCATTATTATTAATTATTATTTATATTTAGTTTTATTTAACATTAACATATTTATTATTGCCATAATAATAAAGTCCCGACTATGTACTTCTCCAGAACGAATTAATCTATTAACTTTTCGCTCTCCCTCCAAAACCAGTCGACCGTTTGCTTTAATAATCAATAGTTGACTGACATGAGAGCTCCTAAATTCCCATACTAAATTTTGTGTAGAAAAATTCATTACATTGGCAGTTATTGGGGTTTTTGAATTGAGCCGCTCCTCTGAACCCTCATTTCTTCTGCCGATTCCGCTGAAAATTGATGTGTCGTCTTATGGGGTTTTGAATTCACATATGAAATTTTATCTCGATAAAATCATTACAAAGGTGGTTATTACAGTTTTTGAGTTAAGCCTCCCCTTAATCCCACCTTCCCTTTGGCCAATTTGACTGCAAATCGATATGTGTCGTCGGTAGAGGGTCCTGGAACCACACATAAAATTATATGTTGATACATTAATTTTACCGAGAGTTATCATGTTCACAACATGTTTTTTTTCATATTTGGAATCTGGAAGTCGGAAAATATGAATTTGCATTGAAAACTGCGCATCGAATTTTTGACTTATTACATAACTTCCCGTATACTTTGTATATATTAATTGAATTCGGGTAAATGTTTACAGGGAAACTCTATAATATATTATTTTTTATACAATTATAGTTATTTTATGTTTAAATATATTTCATTATATTTGATTTAAGTTAGTAACATGACAACTCTTTACTTTACTCAAGAAGGTATTTACTTTCTTTTTTTAACAATTAAAAATAAAAACTAACTCCACTAACAAGCAAGGAAGAGGACATGTCCAACCCGACAGACGGTCAAAGGACCATTGTCTAATGATGTACTGTTTTTTAATTTTTTTGGTTTACTTTTTTGTATTTATCTTTCCTAAATAAACATCTTTATCTATCTATCTACTTTGTATAGCTGAGGAAGTAAAAAGCAATATAAATCCTCTGATATTAGAAAATAATAATTCGTAGCTAAAGCCCAGGCAAGAGTCACAAAAACAACAATTTTTCTTATTATTTCTGTCTTACACAGGAACAAAAATGTATCTAACTGTTTTGGACAGTGACATACAAAACCCAAAAAAGCTACGATAGAATATCTAATCTGGACAACGATCTGTCATTAGGTAGTCTGATGCATAATTACATGACCTTCCGGACCTCATAAGAAAGCTTGCTGGGGTAGTGATTTGTCACACCTACTTTGATAGGTCTCTTACGAAAACTGTTTCATCAAAAATATTTCTTCATACTCTGAAAGAAAATTGATGTTAGTTATTGTGATTCATGCTCGGGCTTTTGACTAGGATGTTATATCGCCTACTACCGGAGCGCTCTTGCGTCGCTCTGGTGGAAATGAGCCCAATTCTATAGTAGGAGTCTAAATAATGGCCTCGGGCGGGTTTCGAACCGGAGCTTTGAGCTCTGTAGGCTAACACTTTACTTCTGAGCTAATTCAAAAATAAAGGAAATAAAAATGAAACATGTTAATAAATTTAATGTCAGATATTTTACATTGTAAAGGATTGCGTTAATTAGTATTAGCATGACTAATTATTTAATTGTAATTAGTTTGTTTTATTATAATGATTTTATTGATGAATCCTCCAAATAGGAAGATTATTTTTTTAATGTAACTAGTAACAAATGTTATTTCAGTCATTGAAAATGGGCAATGCTCGAAACTGTTTGACTATTATACAAAAGATGAATAAATAGTGAAATTGTAAACAAATTGGGAGAGAAGACCTAAAAAGAAAAAATTGAGTACAATAATTTCAATAAGTCTCCTTACACAAAATATTGAAAATGACTACCTACTTTGTTTATCCGCATAATAAGAGGCTTTCGTAGTCGACATACTTTGGGAAAATTTAATTTACAGTAAAAAAGTTGCAATAAATGTTCGCAAATGCTATCTTGAAAAAGTCGGCTATGAATCACCCCCAGCACGAATCGCTCTCCCTCCAAAGCCATTCGAGCATTTGGGCTTAATCTCAATATTTCCTTACATAATGGCTTCTGAATTCTCATACACAATTTTGTCGATACATTTATTACATCGGCAGTTATTAGAATATTTGAGTCGACTCCCCCTTCTCTGATCCCCCCTTACCTTCGACCGACTTTGCGGTAAATTGATAGGTACCGTCCTCATGTCGTTTTGAATTTTAAAATAAAATTTCATGTCGAAACTTTCATTAAAACGGTAGTTATTTGGATGTTTGCGTTGAGCCCTTTCTTTTTGGCTGATTCCGCTGAAAATTAATAGGTGTCTTACAGGGCTATGAATTTACAACTGAAATTTCGTGTCGATACATTCATTCTATCAGGAGTTATCGTATTCACACACATACAGAAATTTTCTTTTTTTGCATTAGGGATTGGATAACAAGAAATTCCGTTGAAAACTCAAGTTCGAATTTCTGCCCGTTATATACTTGGTATAGATGTACTGCTCGAACTCTTTCGAATCAACTAAGTGTTCACTCTCTCTCTAGACTCACAGATTTTTCAATCCTCAAATCCCACAAACCAATCCCAAAACTATGGTTCTCGCAATAAGAACAATAAGCAGGATGTGATCCAACAAGATTTGGTCGAGAGCAAACATTTTTTTCTTTACACAATACCGCGGAAGTTAGGAAGTAGGTACATAATTGAACTTACAAGGAACAGTTAGGTATAATTCTTATTTTTCATAATACACTTTTTGTGTCCTTCATTTATAGAAATTAATCAAGGATACCGTAGTAATTAAAAATCTTTACAATTTCATGCTTTGATGAAATTTCAGTAAGACTTAACACATATTATTATTGTGACCAGATTAGCGAACACGAACCGAGCATTGATCTCTGTGCATGCGCCAGACAAGTAAGCCACGTTCGTTCCCCGATCCGCGAGTTGTCGGTTTTTTGACGAAACATCAAAGGATGTGTGTAGGTAGACGCTCAACGAGCAAGGAGCCGAGCAGAACGTAGATTGTAACCGTTTTACAATCTTCTAAATATTTGTTTGCACATTTGTTTGTTTTGATTGTTTGCCTTAGATCTTTTTTAAATATTTATTATTTATTTTATTATATTTATAAATTATTATATATTTTTTAAAATTTGTATCTTACTACTCTAACTTACTACTCTAACTTTGACATGGAGTCGTCAACAATAGAATGGCCTCAGAGGAGTAATGCAAAATATTGCAATTCACAGCAGCCCTCAAAGTCCGTCCCATTATTAGGTAGTAGGCCAACGCCGCAATAGCTTTATTATTCATTATAACAAAGGTTCAACAGATATAATTAAATCACCAAAGTAAAATACTGAAACTGAAAAAATAAGAAATTACAAAATAACCTTATAACCTATGTTCGGGCCTGTGGTCGTGTAGTGCTCGGCTCGAGCCATGTTCAGCTCGGGGTGAACATTGGCACCGAACGCCGAGCATGCTGCTCGGTTCGTGTTCGCTAATCTGGACGCACCTTACAACATTCCAAGTAGTTTCTATTAGTTTCAGTTTAGAAAAACTTCTTTTGCTAGACTGGTGAGCATAGGCACACTTATTAAAATATAATTTTTCTAATTATTTAAGAGAATTTACATCAATATTTTCGACAACAGTACGAGTATGCGCTAAAGTCACAGGTAGGTATATCAACTGTATTAGGGAGACTCATATTAACTTTTCCAGTTTCACAGTAACACTTTAAAATCTGAAGAAAAATGAAAGTCGTCTGTGAATCAGCGGCTATGTACTGTCCCATCAATTAAACAGGCCAACAGTTGTTTTGGTGCCGGGGTATTCGGAGCTGATTTAATATGAATTATCAAATTCATCAGCCCTGAATTCAAATATGGCATTAGTTTTTGCCTAGGAGCTCAAATTTCTAAGATATAACATTTTAGTGAAATATACGTTGCACTATTTTAAGTTATTTCCATGGATTAAATAAAAAAACTAAACACGGAATTTTTATTATTATATTATACAAATATTATTATATACAAAGTCATCGATGAAACTAACCAGTCACTGAACATTTCGGAAGCTTCTTTTCCATGACATTCTTGAATGTATTTTGGAACAGTCCCTTTTTAAACACCAGCAGTATCGCATCATATATGAGGTAATACTCATGTTACACCCAAGGGATTTGAAACTGTTAAGCATCTCACTCTTACCCGAAATATATAGGATTTACTAAAGCCTAGAAGAGATTCCATGCATCCCTATTCATCAGGTTTAACTCATCTCGGACTATCTGGAACGTCTAAACCAGGTCATATCGCCTAGTACCAGACCGCTCTTTCGTCACTTTTGTGGACATGAGCCCGACTCTATTGTGGGAGTCCTAAATTTTTCGTACCCTAAATTTTTATTAACTTAGGTAGGGGATTATTAACGATTACCTCACATCGTACAGGCTGAAGACCATCGCTTAACGTCCCATCCGAAGGATGGCGTGCTTACGTTTATTTTACCTCCCAAATATATTAAACTAAGGGCCTTGGCCAGGTTACGAAACTGTCATATTTAACTCAGTAAGCAAGCACGCATACCACTGAGCTACCAGTGCCCTGTCATCTAAAAGTAATAATTTGAACTAATTCTTTTAGATTAAAATAACTATAAAATAGCGTAAAAAAATATGTGAAAACTACTTTTAAACATAAAATAGGTTATTTCGGGTAAAAAAATACAGATTTGAATTTTAAAAAAGGGATGGTCCCGAGCCTGTACGATGTCAGGTACTCGTTAAAGACCCTTGCCCTAGGTGAATAACAAATTTCAGTTAGGCAAAATTTATCCCATAGTAGAGTCAGTCTCATGTCCACCAGAGTCACGAAAGAGCGCTCTGGTAGTAGGCCCAAAGAAAAATTGATTATGGTAGGATAAATAAGTAAGTTTGAATATTAAGGTTACAAAATTGAACTTGGCCCACAATCTAGATCAACATTGAATACATGAAATAACCTACTGACAAATATGAATGTGGGTTGTTGAAGCAGACCAGAGCCTTCGACTGTAGTGCCACAGAAGGAAGAAGACTCCATCCAGAGTATAACATTTTCTGTGATGTGCTCTTTATTATGTTATATTATCATTACGTAAGTTATTCATGTGCCAGTAATTGTACTTCATTGAATGAAATATAATCATAATTAAGATGTTAATAGCCGTTACAGTACTTAATTCATGTTGAGGAACAAATTAAAAAGTATTTTTCTTTCCTTTTTCTTAAATATTAATTTAATGTATAATTAGTGTGAACAAAATATATGCAAACAAATGTAAACAGTTTTAATTTTGTAAGGTTTTACCGTGTTAATTTAATTTCAAGATTGGGGAGTTGCTCCGCGGTCTGATGAGTTTGGATCAAATGAAATATTAGTTTTGCATAATTCCAGGTTCAAAAAAAAACTTTTTTTTCATTTAACGTATCCTGTCTCAAGATGAGTCGCCTTCGTCATGGACGTAGAGCCTCATCCGCCTGGTCATCTCTAGCCGCTGACATCCGTCAAGGCTGTAGAGCCTCATCCGCCTTCACAGCTCCGCCTGGTCATCTTTAGCGCTGACCTCTGTCAAGGGTGTAGAGCCTCATCCGCCTTCACAGCTCCGCCTGGTCATCTCTAGCCGCTGACCTCCGTCAAGGCTGTAGAGCCTCATCCACCTTCACAGCTCCGCCTGGTCATCTCTAGCCGCTGACCTCCGTCAAGGCTGTAGAGCTTCATCCGCCTTCACAGCTTCGCCTGATGATCTCTAGCCGCTGACCTCCTGTAGAGCCTCATCCGCCTTCACAGCTCCGCCTGATGATCTTTAGCCGCTGACCTCCTGTAGAGCCTCATCCGCCTTCACAGCTCCGCCTGGTCATCTTTAGCGCTGACCTCCGTCAAGGCTGTAGAGCCTCATCCGCCTTCACAGCTTCGCCTGATGATCTTTAGCCGCTGACCTCCTGTAGAGCCTCATCCGCCTTCACAGCTCCGCCTGGTCATCTTTAGCGCTGACCTCCGTCAAGGCTGTAGAGCCTCATCCGCCTTCACAGCTCCGCCTGGTCATCTCTAGCCGCTGACCTCCGTCAAGGCTGTAGAGCCTCATCCGCCTTCACAGCTCCGCCTGGTCATCTCTAGCCGCTGACCTCCGTCAAGGCTGTAGAGCCTCATCCACCTTCACAGCTTCGCCTGATGATCTCTAGCCGCTGACCTCCTGTAGAGCCTCATCCGCCTTCACAGCTCCGCCTGGTCATCTCTAGCCGCTGACCTCCGTCACGGCTGTAGAGCCTCATCCACCTTCACAGCTCCGCCTGGTCATCTCTAGCCGCTGACCTCCGTCAAGGCTGTAGAGCTTCATCCGCCTTCACAGCTTCGCCTGATGATCTCTAGCCGCTGACCTCCTGTAGAGCCTCATCCGCCTTCACAGCTCCGCCTGATGATCTTTAGCCGCTGACCTCCTGTAGAGCCTCATCCGCCTTCACAGCTCCGCCTGGTCATCTTTAGCGCTGACCTCCGTCAAGGCTGTAGAGCCTCATCCGCCTTCACAGCTTCGCCTGATGATCTTTAGCCGCTGACCTCCTGTAGAGCCTCATCCGCCTTCACAGCTCCGCCTGGTCATCTTTAGCGCTGACCTCCGTCAAGGCTGTAGAGCCTCATCCGCCTTCACAGCTCCGCCTGGTCATCTCTAGCCGCTGACCTCCGTCAAGGCTGTAGAGCCTCATCCGCCTTCACAGCTCCGCCTGGTCATCTCTAGCCGCTGACCTCCGTCAAGGCTGTAGAGCCTCATCCACCTTCACAGCTCCGCCTGGTCATCTTCAGCCGATGACCTCCCGTCTTCGGCTACACACCAGTACTGCTGTTGCCCGCCACCAAAGACTATCGACTACCCGGCCTAGATCCGCGGTCAGGGTCATCTCTGGTAGGATGTGGTTTTTTACCGCGTACAGACGATCCTTGATGTAGCTCCCTTGGAGAGATCTTGACTATGCCCCTGGTCTTGAGGAAGGACCAATATCGGACGAACGTGCTACCTCTGAAAATCGGTTCTGGGAATAAAATAAAGCAATGTGAAAAAAATGGGGTGTTAGGCATAAAGAACAACTCATCAAATATGAGGTAAATACATCGATTGGTATGAATACAAATTTGAAGTTTGTACTCAATTCTGAGTTTGAATTCTGTTCTGGATAATCGACTTCCATTATAAGCATATCCTTAAAATTTAATAATTTGTGTGTCATGAAATCATGAAAATCTGATCAACCGATAGAGCGCTAGCAGGTTACAATAACACCCATATCCTATTACCAGTTAAGAGGGGAAATTTAGAAAAATCCCTTCTTAGTGGGTGCTTTCATCATAATGCCCATTCAAGCCATGCCCGAAGAAGCCATAGAAAACAACAATGCCTCGTCTCGATGAGACATAGAACCCAGAGAATTTCGACATTGGTCCTTGATACACTAAATATAAACGAATAATATTTCATAGATAAGTATCATTTATGCAATTATTGACATATCTCAGGGTCGGATGTGAAGGTAAATTACTTTTGTCTGCTTAATTCATCAAAAGAGCCCTAGAGTGATGAATGGATGTAACCTTAATCTAGAGATTATCTATGCCACTCAGCACCAATGAACTGATTAGCTGACTCTTCAACTAGACAAATAATAAAATGTCCGAATACATTTTTGCGTTTTGTGTCGACACGCTTTTATAATTTTTTTTTTTTTTTTTGGCCTTATGTTCAATGCATTAGCCATATGTCACTGTGTTATCAAATTATTTACGACATCCATGGCCCCGAGAGTTCCATCTACGAAATAAAACTCACTCCCGGATGGGATTCGAACCCACAAACCATGGAGAGACAATACGACAAAAGCCCTAAGCTCTAGCCCGCACGGGCACCCTGGCCCCCTGATGTAACCTATTACCTTGTTATCGTATAACGGAAATAAAATGTATTATTATTATTATATTTAATATAATTATAAGTAATGTTTTTTCTTTTGGACTTTAGTAATTTATACCAATTATATAAAGACAGATGTGTGTTTCCTCCTGTTTGTTCTATTGGACTGGCCGGCTCATTAAGCGTGTTCTATTTACTCACTGTAGTGTGGATTATTTATTGTCTCAAGTAGACTTGGAGGCAAGGAAGTAATGGCACCACAGACATCATTTGAAAAGCAGTGAAAACTTAAATTAAATTTTAATTTTCCAAAAAAAATCTGTCACCGAAAAAAAAGTTGTCGGGGAATCACCGGCCATGATGACAGGTCATGTCCTCATTGGGTTTTTGATTTAAGCCTATGCCCTAATCGCCCACTTCCCTTTGGTCAATTTGGCTGAAAATCAATGGGTGTCGTCGTTGAAGGGTTCTGGATTCACATATAAAATTTCGTGTCGATACATTCATTCTATCGGGAGTTATCGTGCACACAGCCACATACACACGCATAGACAGACAGACTTTTCTTTTCATATTTGGAATTTGGAGGTCGGAAAACATGAAACGCATTAAAAATTTTACCTACATAACTTCCCCTATACTTTGTATAGCTGGAGAAGTAAAAAGTGCTATTTGAGAGGGTCATAGAGTAGCCTGAGAGGTTGGCAACACTGCAGTCACTCCTCACCACGAAATAATAGAATAAAGTAGTTTACTATCCACCAGGAACAATAATTATGCGAAAATGGTAATTCTATCGGAAATAGTTTCTTACCAAAAATGTTCCTTATTAAATTTCCAACCATCAGATTTGAGATTGGATTTAAACGAACGAAATTATAGCGTCCCAAAGAATGTACAATTCTGTAAATAAATAAATATGTGTGGCCAAAACAGGACTTTCTCATACCAACTTTGCATTTAAACCTATTACTAAGTATATGAAAGTAATGTGTTGGCGTAAGCAGTTTTCTTTCTTTTATTTATTCTGAGAGTGAATTTCTAATACCCAATAACGCCAGTATGAAATGAATTTAAGAGGGGGGAGAGTGATCTGTAAAAATGTAGTACAAAAAAGTCTTGTTGTGGCCACATCAAGTATAATTTATAAAAAGTAAAGAAAAAACGTATGTTATTCAAAAAATATTGTCTATTTCACAAAATATATATAATATGGGAATACTTTCGATATTGCTACCATCTTCAGCCACGACTTAACAAATACTCCAGTACTACCATACGTTTTTTCTTTATTTATTATTATTTTTTTAAATTTAATTTCGTCTCTCTGGGACAGGTTTCAACCTGCCTTTCGTGACTCATCATCATCCCCCCCCCTCTTAGACTTCTCAAACACTATCATTTTGTATAGTGTAAAGATATTTTTAGTTGATTATATATGCAGAAAGTCTAGAAATAGACAACATTTGCCTTGTTTTTCCTCCATAGGTCAAAGACCGTCTACAAAACACTACTCAAGTGTTTGAAGTCTCTGTTCCTCTTCATTTTCTTAAAACCTTATTGAAGGTATATTACTGAAAAATTGTCCTTTCCTTTTTATTTATTAATTTTTTTAATTATTTTTTTTAAATTCATTTTTTTTTTTTTTTTTTTTCCCTTGTTCTTATAATTAATATAAATTTTCGTCCCGAGGACCTACCACTGGGTGGCCTTCCTCTCCATTCACGCCAACGTATCCATAACTACCAACATAGATGCTGGTTGTTGCACCCTAGCAACAGTTGCATCTTTATGGATAAAAGACAAAAAAAAAAAATTTTAATTCAAAAAGTTTAAGTTGTTCCCCCCCATTTCTATAGTAATTTTTCTTTTTTCATAACGAAATCAAATAGTTGTTTTATTTGTCTATTTGAGCCGCTAAACAGTATGTGTATATCATCGACGAAATGATATCAAAATATTATTTTCGTTTTATCAAGTATATGTTTTTCTAGCTGGTCCATGAATAAATCCGCTAGTAGGGAGGATAAGCAAGAGCCCATTGCTACTCCATCTTTTCGTTCATAAATTCGATCCTTAAATATAAAATAATTTTGACCAGTTAGTATTTGTTGTCGTGGCTGAAGATGAGAGCAATTCCAAAAGTACTCTCACATGATGGTATTGCTCATATATTATATGTTACGGGTAAAGTTAGATTAACGGTTAAACCTAGGATTACCCGGGTAAACCTAGTAGTACCCGCTGCCGCTTGGTTAAAGTTGGGTATACTAATAATGACAAGGCCATTAGTGGACGTATGTTCCACTATAAAGATTAGGTACTTATTAATTAGCTCGACCACACCTCAATTTCCATTGTTGTAAGCTGTCTAACAGCGATAATTATTCATCTGGGTACATAAATTCCTAGAACAAACATAAATCGAAATATTACAAAATATATCTGCCCCTCCAGTCGTTCCTATATTTGAAGTAGTACAGGTTCTAGCTTTAACATATACTTTACCCGGGTAAAGCCCGAAACGTGAACTATTTCAATTATATTTCGGACTTTAACCAAGCGGCAGCGGGTACTACTAGGTTTACCCGGGTAATCCTAGGTTTAACCGTTAATCTAACTTTACCCGTAGCAAATATATTTTGTGAAATAGACAATATTATTTTAAAGACACGTTTTTTCTTTAGTTATATTAAGTATTTCACAATATCTCTGCAAAAAATGTTAAGTATAATTTATATTCTACTCATTTTAATAAAAGACTACCAATAATAAAAATATATTTTAAAATTCGTTGCCAAGTATTACAATTTAAATATTGGTTTGACATTAACTATTTTCTACAAAACTTCACTGTTTCAGACATCATTGCAAAAATGGTCAGGACGAGTTCAGGGGACATTGAAATGTGAAATTCCTTTGAAAACTCTGTTGGAATTTCGCACATTAACAATATTTCCTTATACTAAAAGTGTAAGTAAGTTAAAGATAGTAAGTACTATATTCTCTCTAAGAACTAAAACAAACTATTATCAATTGATATAAGATATATTATTAGCTAGAGATTCGATAACTCCCCCTCGTACACGAACAAAAAAATGTTTCCACCATTTATTTAACGCTCATTTGAAATGAAAAAGATGAACGATTTGTTCCGTTCCAATTTCAAAACACAAGGAAACGATTATGATGGAGTGGGAATGTAGGAGACAGACAGGTAGCGCGTTCTTAAGAGGCCCGTTCTCTTTACGTAAGTTGCGAGACTTTGGAGGTCTGGAGGTTACCAGGGTGAGGGTGGAGTGAGGATGGGGGGGGGGAGGGGGGGGGGGGAGGGGTGGACAAAGAAAAAAATGTATGTAACTTTGAGGGGGGGCGAGTGGAGGGGGGGATGAGGTAGAGTAGAGCCGGCGTACTCAGGACGAACCAGTCAATCAACCTGCTGGCTAGCTGCTGCACCACAGAGTACCTCTAGGTCAGTCATATACCTCCTATCCTGTACTTATTATACCTGTAGATTAACCTAAAAAATACATAGTGCTTTCATAAATAAATACTCTGAAAATATTCTCAACTTACATAAATAATGAACATGTGTGTTTTTAAATCTGGATGACAAATTTAATAAAACGGATGCTAGATCCAATGAATATCCTAGATGAAGAGTAACCGCCGAGGATTGTATGATCTTAGAGCAACGAGTGAAACGCATATATTAAACCATTGGCCTAGATGCTGTCCCGGCTATTTCTATGTCTTTTAGTCAACTTATCTTTAATATGTCCTGTTTATTACAAGTAACCTTCAAGTAAAGTAATGAATAAAGAAACGTATTTTGAATAAAATTCTTGAAATCATTCTCTATCTCTATAAACGTAAATTGTGGTGTTATGAGGCTTATAGGTTGATAAGTATAGTGAGCTGTGTGTCTATATGTACATCTATACAAACGAAACCATTTTAGCTCAAATAAATTATGGGTTTTTCTGATATATCCAAGAATGCATCCACACGCCAGGAAAATTATAAATGCCGTCACCAGAAAATGAAGGGGTCGCAAAACCAAATATTTTCTCAGAGAATCCAATATGATGTCTTATAGAAAGCTTACTTCGATTAAATATGAAATATATTTAATTCAAAATTTTATATTCATTTTCATATATGCTATGAGGGCCTAAAAACATCATCCCTCTCCCCTGATTTCGATCTGTAATACTTAAAAATATGAAGAAACAAAATCTGAGCAACATGCACAAGTAACTGGTTTGCGAATATATTTTCTGTTCATGTTTACTTTTTGAAATAGCGACATAAGGGGAGGGGGGTTGAGTATACGGGAAATAGTAGTCCACTCAAGTCATTTGATAATAAAAGTGAAAAATTCGATAAATTATCTCATAGAGAAAACATAAGAAATAAATTGTTTCGGATGAAATGGATGAAGGGAATAACTGTTTCTAACATTTCTTTAATTTCAAGGTCCCATTAATGGGAAGTGAAACCTACAACATTCAGTATCCAAAAAATAAAGAAGAACGTATGTGTTTTAAAAAATATTGTCTATTTCACTAAATATATACATAATGGAAGTACTTTCGGTATTGCTACCATCTTCGCCACGACTTAACAAACGTAGTATTTACCGAAAGACTCCCATATTATATATATTTTGTGAAATAGACAATATTTTTTAAAAAACATACGTTTTTCTTTATTTTTTATTAAGTGTTTCACAATAGCTCCGCAAAAAATGTTAAGTATCATTTAGTATTCAATTTGAATATAGGCTAGAGTAACATTCATAATATATTTTTTTTATTATCATAAAAGTGGACATCGGGTGTCCTCAAATTTACTACTTACTATTTGAACTAGAACAATCTATTTGCATAAAAATTCTGAGCCGTAAAAATTTATTTTTTTTATTTTTGTGAAAATGTTTTTGACTGTTAGGCCTAATACGGCTAACCATAAGGGCAGCATTAATGTAAATTAGTGTTTTCTACCTGTTACGTGTTATTGATAACCTGATTGTAACCAGTTACCTAATAGGTTGCTCCCTTACTAATTTTACAGCAAGGGCCTTTTGGATCGAAACCTTAATAATTATTGAATTAAATTTCTGGCAGACAATGCGATTTTTTTTTACTTAAGATGTCTTTCTCTACCCCACCATCTTGTTTTTTTAAGTAACAAGTTTTATTTTGAATATTTAAATTGAAAGAAAATATATACGACGAGTTAAAAGACAGCAAGAGATAATAATTTTTAATGAATCTCTCAATTAAAATTATTAAATAAATAAATTTAAACTCATTTTTCTCAACGTACTTAAGTACGTGTTCTCCGGGTTTCTTCAATGATCACTTTGAACTTGATACTTCCCATTACTCTTGACATTCTCAATGGAAATATAAATTTATTGGTGATTGGGTTTCAAGTTAAACTGGTTTGTCCAGTTATCTACCTCACATACCTTGGAGTTGAAACAGATTTCATTATGAACTTAACAGTTGAGACTTCTAAGATAACTTAAATTTTGAAGGCGCGCAAGTATCTCAGAAGTAGCGTGCTTCGCGGATTCGAACTGGGTTACTTAGGTTTTTTTATCTGGGAGGTAACAAAACCGCCGTCCTTCGGAGCCTCTGCAATTTCTGATACTCGTTAAAGAGCCCTACCCTAATTAAACCTGGGTTGGTCAAATTTAGGGCTCAGTAGAACTAACATGGAAGGGATGAGAGCTTAGGTCCTTAAGAGTAGGCCTCCTATACACCAAAACAAATCTTTATCTGTTTACTCACATGATTTTAGGGGGGTGGGAGGGGGGTTAAGGTCGCATCAACTGCTCCGGTTATTACCTATTGAAGGTATTTCTACCGACCTATCTGCCATCCGTTCTAAACACTCATGGTTAATCGGTACAAACATTTGGTATGTTCACATTACTTTTGACGATAGGATTCAAACCCAGAACCTTTGGGTTCGTAAACAGAAACGTTACCTACTCACCCATTGAGACCTCCATATCTTATTACTAGCACTTTATTCAGGAAAACACTTGTAGAAACGATACATCGATAAATAGGGAGCAACCATCTTCCTGCTCTGCAAGATTTCACAAAATGTAGAAAATGTATAATATCTTAGCGATTAATAATCCGATTCTGATGCAGTCTATAGTATTATTATTAGTTAAGAAAATATTTATTTTTCACATACTCTTTTTGAACTTGTAAATGTGTCGAGGATCCACAATATTTCGTTGTCTCGAATAAACAGATTGCGGAATCAGCGCGAAGTGAACAACTAACAACTAGCTAACTTCCATTTCCCGCAACATTGTATAGATACTGTCGACTCTTGTCATTACAACTAGCTGAGCTTTCGACTTATTAGGAAAACTCTCGACCAATAGAATATTTATGGATGGGGGTAGGTTGCATAATTATATAAATGAAAAAAGTAATTTTATTTAGTATATTTGGATGTACTTTATTCAAAATTAAAATAACAAAAAAACAATTCTTCACGACATGACTTTTTTCGCTTTTATACTTTTAATAAAGTAAAAACATCGTATTTTCTCAAATAAAAAAATAAAATAACATCTCAGTCAAAAAACTGTTTTTTAGGTCCTATACTTGGTTTTCCAGGTGATTCAAGAGAAAACGAGTTTCAAAAAAAATGACAGAGAAGTAGACGACTGCCGCACGACGTTCATTAGGACTAACCAAGCCATTGCGACACGGAGTTCGACTCGAGTTGAAATTGAAATGACTCGAGTTGATTGACTCGAGTGTTGCGAGTTAAAATACTAGACTCGTTACATGGCTATACCTGTCTGTCATGTGCTATCGTCCTTGCTGTATTCCAGCTCACATCTCGCACCACCAAACCGTTCCTCACATTCTTCTCTCAGTCCTTCTTCGTCCTCTCGGTCGTCTTCCTTCATACCTCATCTTGTATCCACGCCCTGAAGAAAAAAAATAATAGTAAATTAGATTATAATATAACGAATATTATTTTAATACGAAGATGGCTGATGTAGTGAGAAGTGATTATTTCGCAGGATGTCAAAAATAAGTTAGTCTGACCTCTCACAGATTTTTTATTTAAGTAAGCTAGCCGGCTTTCGAGGTTTCCCTCATCATCAGGCAGTCTACAAAAGAACATCCTTAATATGTAATATGAATAGCAAATAAATAATTGAACGGTTTAGCTTAAACTTCTAGAAGTATTCAGAATTTTCAGTCAGAAGTACTTAGGTCCATAACAAATGCGCATGTTGAGCGATGGTCTCGAGCCTGTATATCAGGTACCCATTAAAAACCCCTAGATAGCTAAACCTAGGTAGGAAAAATTAATGACTCCCAGAGTTGGAGGGGTCCCCAACCCCGATAAACGAAGTACTTTCGGTTTTTTCTTTGCCATATTGCCTCATGCCTCTCAAGACATTTTTTTCAACCCTTCCTCATATGGTGGTTAGTTATTGTGTCTCATGCCCGAGTCTTAACTGTGAGGTCATATCGCCTACTACCAGAGCGCTCTTTCGTCGCCCGACTCTGTGGGTGTTCTAAATTTTGCCTACCCAGGTTTATTCAACGAGTATTTGACATCATACAAACTTGGGACCATCGTTTAACGTTCCATCCGAAAAATCGCATACTCAAGGATTTTTTCAACATCCCAGACAAAAAACCTCGGACGGGTTTCGAACCCGCGAACTTGAGCTTAGAAGACAAGCACGTTTCCTCTGAGCTACTGGTGCCCTTCCTCGTGATGGTTGCTTGTTGCATGAGACAACTATTGCGTTCCATCTTCCAAAAGTCAAAATAAAATTAAATGATGTACCTAGGTTTTCTGTAGATATTATATATGATATATTTCTATTTTTTGGGCTGTCTAATGTTACTAAAAGTTATCAGGGGAGCTAGAAGCACCGCAGTATGATACAAATATCAGAGGTTGTAAAATAAAATAAAGTCTATCCGCTCACAAATTTTATTGATATTTGCTAGCCGGCTTTCGAGGTTGCCCTGATCATCAGGCAGTCTGATAAAATAATTTTGAAAATAACATAATTAAAATGTTTTAATAAATAAAATGTATTATTTATTTATTTATGGACAGGAATAAGATATCTGTCCCCATGAAATTTTAAATTTCAAAAGTTGTTAGTTTTTTTAGATAGGTAGTTTTTTTATGCAGGTTTATTTTAATTTTTATTTATTGAATATTTTAATTATGTTATTTACAAAATTATTTCATCAGACAGGCATCAGGCAGATGATGAGGGCAACCTCGAAAGCCGGCTAGCAAATATCAATAAAATCTGTAAAAGGTCAGACTATATTTTATTTTACTGCCTGTAAAATAATCACTTCTCACTACAACAGCCATCTTCATAATAGGTAGGTACTAAAAATATCAAATCACAGTGATGTGACATCACATAGCTAAGAATCAATCAGCAAATATTTTACCTGATTGGCTGTTGGTACTGTAGATAATACTTTAGTACAACACACTATTATCGTAACTAATTCGATCTGAAGAAAAGAAAGACTTCAAAGTATGTAATATGATGTTCGAAACTATTTTACAATCCAAATTAACCCAGAAAATAGATTGTGACTTCATTCATGAAACGTCAGTGTCTATAATTAAATAGCAGCTATTAGACAAATTATTCATAATTATATTCACCCAAGTCTAGGATTGTTCCGGACTTGCTACACGTTTTATTGCTAGAATGTTGGCCAATTATGTCGAAATTTTTACTATCTGTGACTAGAAAAAAAATTAAGTAAAAACGAGTTACCATTTATCACTATCATCCGCACTTTATTAATGTAGCCATAAATTCAATAAGCGGAAAATGTTCCTTTTATAAAGATATTTGAGAGTTTCCCAATTTTCTGTAACTTCTCTCTACTTTATATTTCCGTTGTTTCCAAGTAAATATTTCGCTAATATTTCTTTTATTTAGCAATCAATTTGCCATGATAGTAAAAGTTTTTCTTCGGAATGGCCGGAAAGTTTCTTCTAATTTGCCTGCGATATTTATTTATGTACCTGCAAAGGATCTTGTATTGTTTTCATGCGAAAATTGTATTTTTTTACATCCCCAGATATACGATCTTTTTCAGAAATTATATAAAAAATACAAAACATTGCAAAATTCATAGTCGTGCATCCTTGTTATATTATAGATGACATAAAAAACAGTTGATCGTTTAGATATCACATCCTATTATAGAGTTTTTTCCAAAGTCGGATTTTTATTTATGTTTAATTAATATTTTTTATTAATTTATTTATTTTTATTGTATTTTAAAATATCTTTGCAAAAATGTATCATATCTTGACATGAGAAAGAAAAAAAAATCGTTAGTAACTGAAAAGTTGTTACTCATAGTTGGGCTTTAATTACAAGGGCATATCGCCTACTACCAAGAAATTGATTGTACTATAGAAGTCCAAAATTTTGTCTACCCTAAATTTTTATTTACTTAGGGTATGGGTCTTTAACCTTACCTGACATCGTACAGTCTCGAGACCATCGTTTAACAAGGTTTTTTCACCCAGTTAAAAAAAACGCAAGGGCCTCGGCGGGTTTGGAAACCGCGATCTTGAGCTTAGTAAGCAAGCACGCTCTGGGTTAATTTTAGTTCCTTATTTTTACACTGTTTTTCCTCGTTATGCATGTGCGGTAGTTTCATGCTTCATTTGCCAATATGACTAAATCACACACAGCAGTCAGCACGTCCCACACATACGTGTACAAACATAATTGTACTTGATCCCTGTTCCACAGTTATTTCCCATATGGCTGCATATGTCAGGGCGTTATGTAAAAATAAAATAGCTTTATTGACATTCTTTTAGAACAAAAGCCTCTCCTTTTGGAGGTTTTGAGTCTACTGCTCTTTCAACAGAAGAGATCAGAAAATAATTTAACGATTGTTCTTAAATTAAATTAAATTATTTCTTAAGTAAAACTGTTACTTCTTGATTAAAAATAAAATAAAAATAAAACAAGATAAAACAAATTAAAAGCAAAAAGTAAAAATGAGGGTTATTTCTTAAATAGTACTGTTCCATCTTTCTCTGTTGCTGGCCACTATGCACCATCCATCCCCTATTCTCTCCACTATCTCGTCCCTCCACCGCAGTCCTGGTCTTCCTTTTCCTCTTCATCTGTCTCTAGGAATCCACTCCGTGCAGACTTTAGCCTATTCTTATCACATGCCCGGCCCATCTCGACTTCAGCAAGTGTGCTTCCTTCTGGAGGCTACTTAGCCTCACCTTCCGTAGAATCTCGCTGTTTCTTATCCTGTCACTTATCTTTATTCCAAGCATGCTCCTAAATTGGTTTACTTCCAGACGACGATCCAGCTGCATTTTTATAAGTAAATTCAAAACTTCATAAGGACAACATATATCAATTTTCAGCGGAATCTGCCAAGGGAAGGACAGGATCAGAGGAGAAGGCTTCAACTCAAATATCCTAATAACTGCCGATGTGAATATCGACACAAAATTAAGTAAACGATTTTAGAAACCCAACTATTGATTTTCAGCCCAAACGGTTGATTGGTTTTGAAGGGAGAGCAAACACTTAATTAATTCGTGCTGGGGAAGTATATTGGAGGTGATTCACCGACATTTTTTTGAGGGGAGGGTATCTCTTTTACGCATATAATTTGTTTGGAACAAAAATTGTTTTGATTGCGCAGTGTGGAAAAAAAAACCATTTTTTATAATTCAGTATGAGGCAAGGCCACTCAGACAGCTAGAATTCCAATTTCTAGTTGCTTCCTATCATCATCAAAACCGGTTTGCCGCAAAAACAAACAAAATCTATATCCCGAGGTAAAAATATAGTTATGCAACTCTTTAATAATCAGTAACACTTCTTATACATTATATTAGTATATATACACTTCTTATATATTAGGTTAGGTTAGGTTTTATGACTCATGCCCGGGCTTTAACTACGAGGTCATATCGCCTACTACCAAATCGCTCTTTCGTCACTCTGGTGGACATGAGCCTGACTCTACTGTGGGAGTCCTAAATTTTGCCTACCCTAAATTTTTATTCATCTAGGGTAGGGGTCTTTAACGAGTACCTGACATCGTACAGGCTCGGAACCATCGCTTAACGTCCCATCCGAAGGACGGCGTGCTTAAGTTTATTTTACCTCCCAGATAAAATAAACTAAGGGCCTCGGTCGGGCTACGAACCCACGACCTTGAGCTCAGAAGTCACGCACGCATACCACTGAGCTACCGGCGCCCTCTCTTATATATTATATACACTTCTTAATATTAACTTGGATTATATTATTACTTCCCCAGCTAAAAAAGTATTTACTATTTCAATGATGAATTCGCGACTACTAATTCACCAAGGCACAATATGGAGATATTCTAATTTTGACAGAAGTTGTAGTGCATACAGACTGATTATTTACATCCCACCTACACGAAGGCAAAATGCACCATACACAATTTTTTTTTTGTCTTTATGTATAAAGATACAACTGTCTCTGGGATGCAACAACCAGCATCAATAATGTACATGTAGATATGGTGGCGCGAATGACGTGTGAGAGGAAAGCCACCCAGTGGTAGGTCCTCGGGACGAAAATTGTGTGAAGTGATTATTTCACAGGTTGTCAAATGAAATATAATATGACCTCTCACAGATTTTTATTAGAAGTAGCCAGCCGGCTTTCAAGGTTTCCCTCATCATCAGGCAGTCTGATACAAAATTAAAAACATTTTTGAATGAAAACTAAATAATTTTATAATAAAAATAAATAAATAAAACAATCTAAAAAAATTAACAATTTAAAATATCATGGATGGAGACAGACGAGTTATTCCTGTCCACCATCTGAGTTGTGACTTGTTTCATTTATTTATTTTTATTATAAAATTATTTATTTTTCATACAACCAATTTTTTAATTTTTTATCAGACTGCCTGATGATGAGAGAAACCTCGAAAGCCGGCTAGCTACTTCTAATAAAAATCTTTGAGAGGTCATACTATATTTTATTTGACAACCTGTGTGGGGGGTTTGTGATGAGTGTTGTGAAGATAATATACGTATTTCGGGGTTTGTATTTGTGTAAAGTTTGGAATTGAATGTAGTACTTATTTTTAATTATTAATGTTCTATTTTTACTTTTTCAAAATATATTAGACCAAATTAAGAAAAATTTCTTAGATTTTTTAACAAAATCTTACACTTCTCTAATCCATAATTTAACTTATCTTCATCGCTTTCGTCGAAAATATTCACTACTTTTTTTGCAAGTTTGTTATTAGGTGTATTCGTAGAAATATTTAGACTATATTAAGGGCATAGAAAAGGAAATAAATAATATTCATGATTCTATTGTTTTTTATAAATTACCTACTATAATTATAATAATTCAAAAGAATTCTCTGTATAAAAATACATTAATAAATTATACACCTTAATCACATATTATATTAGTTGCCGACTAAATTAATTGAGATATGTTTTTTATATTCTTTCTTGCCGCAGTCGGACTCAATAAATAGCGATGTAATGATCCATCGGCATCATATTTGAAATCGAATCCCAATAAGGACATATCCTGTCAAATTTCAGCGATATCGGCCGAACCCCCCTTCAGGATGGGGGGCTCAGCTCAAAAACCTTTATAACTTATAACTACTGATTAAATGAATTTATCGACACAAAATTTTGTATGAGGATGTAGTAGCCCCTATGTAAGTCAACTGTTGAATATAGCACTAACGGTCGACTGGTTTTGGAGGGGGAGCGAAAAGTTTAATTGATTAATTCGTTCTGGGGAAGTACATTGTAGGTGATTTACGGACGACTTTTTTTATTGCAACTACTACAATAGTTAGGTGTTGACCCATCAAAAGTATGATATTCACTAAAGATTATAATTGTTCCATTGACTTTGAACAAATAGTTAGTGGTCAAAAGATGGGTAAAAAAAAATTGAATAAATATTTATAATTATAAAAGAGTAGAAATTGATCTTTTTATGAACTGGTGTAATACCGTTCTGTCAAGAAACATTAGCAGCTAGGAAATTATTTTAAAAAAAATTAATATAACTCCATGAAGTAGTTAGTTATTGTACATGCCCGGGCTTTAACTATGAGGTCATTATATCATCGCCTACTACCAGAGTGCTCTTTTGTCACTCTGGTGACATGAGCCCGATTCTACTATGAGAGTCCTAAATCTTGCCTACCCAAGTTTAATTACCTAAGGAAGGGGTCTTTAACGAATACCTGACATTGCACAGGCTCGGGATCATCGTTTAACGTCTCAAACTAAGGACCTCGGTCGGGGATTCGAACCCGCGATCTTGAGCTTAGTAGACTAGCACACTACCTCTGAGCTACCGGCGCCCTCCTCTAGAAAGGAGAGGATCTAAGGAACAAGGAAAGTGTTGTTTCTGCAAACTATTATGTCATCGCAAATCGGCTTTAGGCATTAGGTAATGCTTCACCCAATCTCATCTGCAAAACTATTCAAACAAAATAGGACGGAACGAAGTTTTGCTACGAGAGGTCAATAGTTGAAAAATGTACGTTAAACCATTGCGATAACAAATAAATCTAAGTTAGTAAGTAGTTATTATTATCAATGGTATTATGGTTTCCGCAGTCTCTGGTTCGTTCTTGGATTATGAGAAGTAGAAGTTGGCCAGAAGGAAAAATTTAATTATAATAATATTTTATTTACGTTAAACGACCATTATCGTATAATACTTCATAAAATTTTGTACATCAAAATAGCTTTCATATTATATGCATCATCCTATATTAAATTGTAGAATGCAAACACACACACAATATATAAGGTTAAGAAGGTACCTGTATAATACATACATAAAAAATGATTAAATAATTGAGGATAGATTAATATCAAAATCCTAATATTAATTATTAAAATAGATACAATTGTATTCTTAGTATAAGAAAATATTGTTATCGTACGAAAATCCGAGATCGGATTTTCATGTTTCAAGGTTCTCTGAATACATTTTTCCCACATTCACGAAGAGGTATGTCTGTCTGTTTGCGTATGTGATTGAAACATTGTGAGCCTTCTAATTAACATAACAAAACCTCAATTTGAAATGGAAATGTCTCATAAGCGAACTTAGATCTGACTCCATTTTGGCCGAAATCGGACGAAAATTGAGATCACTTTACATCTGAGCCTAAAGTACATTTTACAAAACACCGTAATATTTATGACCAAATGAAAAATTCCTTCAAATAAAAGTCATAGAGAAAACTGAAATGCACATTTTTTATTCAATTTTTTGAAGTTCCCCGGTTTGTTAGATAAATGCCGAGAACCGTCCTAAAATGTCGGATTTGGATTTTTTGGCTGAAATTGATGTTAAATACTGCTATACTGAAACAATAATTTCAACAATTATAAAATCAATATTTGAATAATATTTCAAGTGCAGTGGATAACTCCTGAAGGTTCTGCCGTTTCCTGTCAAAAAATCGCGCCCACGAAAACAGCTCATTGATAAAGCATGTTACCAAGGTTGAAATCTTGTAACGCAACCATGTGCTTATGTAAGCAGTATTATTTGGTAGGTACTTTTTTTTACCAGAAAACCTTGGTTGAACGCCCATTTCCGTAGATATAGGTATTAAGGAGTGGCATTTGTAAATGGATACTTTTTTTTTTTATAGATATATGTAAAAAAATAATAATAACCATCATCATATAAAAAAAGCTTTAACTCATACTTTGCTTTTCATGGCAGAGGCTCTCCACAATATTCTATAAGTTCTATTGTAATTACCTTTGTTTAATATTTATATCATTGTCATTAGTTATTTACTATATTATTGTTATTATATATTTCGGTAGAACCTGTACTGGTTCACTAAAAGGACCGACGAGAGGGTCTACATTCTATTCTTTCCGAGATATGACATGATTCGTTTTCTCTTCTCCCGTCGGTCTTTTTAGTGAAACAATAGAGGTTCCGGAATTCACCCGCAACTTTTTTTTTACATTTTTTTTTCAGATGAAACTGGTAAAGTACTAAATTTTGAGCCCTCTCGTCGGTACTTTTAGTGAAACAGTATAGTTTCTCCAGAAAAATAAAGTTAAAAAATCTGTGGCAGGTAACTTGAGTGTAAGTATCCACACTTTTCTTCACTCTTAAAAATTTGATATAAATTAATGATGTTGAAAACAATTCACAATCTTAACGTGAAAGAAGGTTATTAGACAAAAAACGGAAACGAGATCAGGCAATTTTGACAGATATTGTGGCTGCTTCTTAACATAAAGCTTAACATTACACCGAAATGCATTCACTGATCAATGTCCATCTAGCACCAAAAGAAAACTGCGGAGCTATTTCTACTTTGCGATCGCCTTTATAGAAGAAATTAAATTTAGTAATTTTGGTTTAAACACTTAGTTTACAAAAAAACCTAGTAAAAAAGAAAGTAAAACAGACATTCATTTCTAGTTACTAAAATGCGTACATAAACTATTGTATATATGCGTTAAATGAATATAATAAATAAATTCAATTAATAAAATCAATCGACAAGCAATAAAAAAAAATTATATAAAAAGCTTTAAATCTTATTTATTCACAACTTTAAAAAAATGAAAATTATGTTTTTTAAATTGTTTTACATGGTATGTTTATTTTCAAAGATTTTTGTATCAATTTAATTATTTTGTTGATTGTGTATAGATTAATCATTCAATTTATCTATTATATTTATTTAACGCATAAATACAATATTTTATGTAGTTATTTTAGCAACTAGAATTCCATAACTGCTTAACTTTCTTTTTTACTAAATGATGGGTTTTTTGTAGGCAGTCTGATGATGAGAGCAACCTAGAAAGCCGGCTAGCATGGAATAATGTGGGAGGTCGGACTACATTTTTACTTTTTTTTACCGTCTTCACATTGAGAACAATGTCACAAAATGTTAAACCTGGGACGTACAGAACTAATATTAGAGTGGATATACAACAATAACAATGAAAACCTATTATCATTTTTCAAGATTACAACAATAGTTCGGATTCTCCCATTAAATCCATTGACCATAATCAGCTGCATTTTCTTAGATCCGTTCGTATTTGTATATTGTCGTGATCTGCATAACTTGGATAGGTGAGTGGAAAAAAGAGAGAGTTCTATGGAATGCTAAAAAATATACTAAATTAAAAAATAGAACTAATTTTCCTGAGTATATTAACAATTAAAGACACTTTGAGGAGGAATGCATGTCATATGTTACGTTGCAATGTGCACCGTTGCACCATCTACATCTCATTTCTTATACTCACTAAACTGTTCCTGTATTAATATATTGGGTAATTCTGTTCGAGTGCAGTTAAGTGCTCATGTCAAGTAAGTCAGTTTTGTTACAACAGGCTCATTACTTCACCGTTTATGTCATATATATATATATATTTGTGGTGGGCGGGTAAAAGTACTTAAGTCAGAAAACAGTTGTAGTTTCGAGAAAACATCAACAGTTTGAAAATTTACCTATAATCAGTATTTCTTTGTATCCTTTTAATTTTAACTCTAAAATATGTTTTATATTGCCTAATTTATAAATTCGTCATTAGATTTGGGTTAAAGTGCGAACATTAATTTTTCGATTTATGCATTTTTGATCGTGCAATGTAGGGTTGACCACAAGTACACAAGTCTACTTATGTCATTGTGACAGTTTACTAGACATACATTTGCTACCATGTTGATTCGCCCAACATAAGTAAACTTATATAGTTTCGTTTCTATCTATAAGTTTACACAAGTTGATATGTGTCATTTTCATCACATACAGTTTTGATGCATTGCCTAGGGTCAAAATTACTTGAGTCGATTTAAAGACTTTTAGTCGACTGGACATTTCTTTCACTAGGTACTACTTATGTACTTTTGAGCACTGAATATCTCAGGATTGGCTTGTTCAAGGGTCCTCATATTAATAGAGAGCATACAAGTATAATAATAGATCTCATTGGAATAGAAATATTAAAAACAACCTAAGTCAACTTATGTACTTTTGCCTGTCCACCACAGATATATAATATATATTCACCGACTCCTTATATATATACATAAGGAGTCGGTGAATCATCGGTTATGTACATCCCCAGCAAATTTTAATCGGCATTTTATTAGGGTATTTAAGTAGAGCCCCTCTTCTCTTGTCCCCCCTTTCCCTCCGATCGATTTCTCGGAAAATTAATAGGTTTCGTCTTTAGAGGACTTTGAATTCACATTTAAAATTTCGTGACAGCAAATTCAATACAAAGGCAGTTAATATCAATTTTTAGTTAAGCCTTTCCCTTATCCCACCTTTCCTTCGGCCGACTTGGCTAAAAATCAATAGATGTCGTTCTTAGACCGGTCTGAATACACATATAAAATTCTATCGGAAGTTATTGTGCTCAACGACATTTTTTTTTTTTCATTGTTAGAATCACGAGGTCGGAAAACATGAAATTCCACATAGAATTTTTGACCACTTACATTACTTCCTCCATACTTCGTATAGCTAGGGAAGTAAGAAGGATCCCGTCCAAGAGTGATGATAATGACATGGAACCAGAAATGGTATAGTTATTACAACAGAGCGGATATAGTGAATTTTAGAGACATAATCTTTTCCAAATATTAACTGAAGTATCATCAACAATGGTGCGTCAGAATCCATCATTTATTTCTGGAGATATCACTTGATATTTCAAGTACATTGATAGTCCAATTTAAGTGCATCAAAGAACAGATAATATTATATTGATATAAGTTTCTTTTTTTTTCGACCTTCAAGTCATATCAAATGTTGTAATATTTATGAAGGTGTTTTAATATTAAACATTTTTTATTAAATTAAATTAAAATAATTATCTTCCCAATAAATACTCTTTAATTTTATTTATGATTTTGATACACAACTTCTCCAAGTTAAGAACGTGGAAACATTGTGGAAAGAGAGTACATATATAAAGCAAAATTATTTTTGAAATATTGTATATTCCGCAAAAATCGTGTAGATATACTAACGTTTTTGGCATAACACAAGCGTTAGGTTTAGTTATAAACTAAGATACTTTGCTGAGTGCGGACCACTCTTATATATCAGGTAAGGAAGGAAATATTTTCTAATTAATAAGATTAAATTATTATTATTATTATATATTAAAAGATAAAATTATTACATACTAACAAGATAAACTAATTTATATGTGATTTGCATTTAAAAAATGACTTTTGATGTATCAATAAAATTAAGATCAGAGGCTTTTCCTAACCTTAAAATAACTTATTGAATAATAATAAGGATATAAATTGAAATTATAACAAAATAAATAAAGATAAAAATGAAAATGAACATATAAAAAAATATATAAAAACAATTTAAAGTTTCACATAATTCAAAATGATTTAATAAATAAGGTTTTAAAATTTAAATAAACGTATATAGAACTATATAAAAACAATTTAAAATTTCATGGATGGAGACAGATATGTTATTCCTGTTTGTGAGTCACAACTGCAATTGTTGGAGGGCGCCGTGGTATGCGTGCTTGCCTTCTTAGTTTAGTTTTTCTGGGAGGTAAAATAAACTAAAGCACGCCGTCCTTCGGATGGGACGTTAAGCGATGGTGCCGAGCCTGTACGATGTCAGGTACTCGTTAAAGACCCCTGCCCAAAGGGTTGACAAAATTTAGGACTCCCACAATAGAGTCGGGCTCCTGTCCACTAGAGTGACGAAAGAGCGCTCTGGTAGTAGGCGATATGACCTCGTAGTGAAGCCCGGGCATGAGTTATAATAACTAACTAAACTAACTGCAATTGTTAAATTGTTTTTAAGTAGTTTTGTATACGTTTATTTTAATTTTTAAACCTTATTTATTAAATTATGTTGTTTTCAAAACTATTCTATCAGACTGCCTGATGATGAGGGCAACCTCGAAAGCCGGCTTGCAAACATTAATAAAATCTGTGAGAGGTCAGACTATAGTATAAATATATTGTATTTTACAACCTGTGATATAGCTGGGAAAGTAGAGAAAAAATAAGTAAAAAAAAATAACTAGCAGAAAGTTACTGTGATAAAGTTACTGCCATTCATAAATCAGTTTACGCCATCTTTTATTATTGCATTATCATATTATGGCCTTATTAGCGGACCAGTTAGGGACCTTCTGATGCAATTTACACAATGAATAGCTGCTAGGTGCTAGTCATACAACGTTACCTCCAGATAGTGCAACCTTTCAAACAATAGCTCCTTATTTTGGCAACTCATTGTAATCTTTAGCCGCATTTGCAGCGCTATATCACAACATTATGTCACAATTTATAAAAGTTTATAATATTATATTATAATACATGGAAAAAAAAAATTTAATTATTTTTTTATAAAAGTTGAGAAAATTGTTTTTCCTTAAGGAGAAAAAAAATAAGTGAATCACCGGCAATGTACTTCCCCAGCACGAATTAATCAATTAAGTTTTCACTCTCCCTCCAAAACCAATCTACCGTTTGATCGAAGTGCCGTCCTTATCGGTTTGTGAATTTAAATATAATATTTCATGTGGATAAATTGGTTATATTGGCAGTTATTGAGGTTTTAGTGTCGAGGCCCTCCTCTAATCCGCTCTCTCCTTAGGCGGATCTGCTGAAAATTAGTATATTTCGTCTTTATCGGGTTTTGAATGTTCATTTAACATTCTGTGTCGATATATTCATTCTATCGGTAGTTATCGTGTTACACACAGATTTATATATTTTTTTGGTATTAGGGTTTGGAAAACTGGAAACCCCGATGAAAACTTCCAATTTCTTTTCTGTATAACTGGGGAAGCAATAAGGTAATAATCTAGAAACTTTTGTTTTGGTGAAGAAAGATTTTCTATATCGATTTTAGAAACCTATCCTTGAACACATCATTTCTGATGTCGGAGAGAAGTTTTAAAAATAAGAACAGAAGACTATTTTGAAGAAAGTGGAAAATGACACGAAACTAATGGTGAGCATCTGTCATTCAAGTTGAAGACTGGCCAATTATTTTTGTATTCCCTCAAACCGTCCTAGATCAGAAACCGTCCCAGGGTTCTGAAGCGGAAACCGTGTATTCTTCAAAGAAGAAAAAGTTACTAATTCCAATAGATTTCGGTGGAAAGCGAACCAAGGTTATATTTTTCCTTGTAATGGAAGCTGCAAAGTGAGAGATCAAAATTACTATTATAGAGAACCGTCTTCCCGACATAAAAGATACAGTTAATGGATGGAAATTATCCCAATTGCACCGAACATGTTATTGGAATGAATTGTATATTTCGCATGATGGGTAAATATGAAGATGATTTCATCTGGTTGGCAGGCACACCTGCAAGCATCACTTACAGTGCAAGAGCAATCTCATACCCGGATAGTCAATGTGCTTGGTTAACGTACGAGGTCTGTTCAAAAAGTAACGGGAATTTTGTAATTTTGCGGGTTGTATTAGTCCGATTCGTTGTTGTGTTGGTAAACATGTCTGAAAAGTACCTGTACATTGTTAGCCAAACCGGATGTTTAGTCTACGGTCAGCTGTTAAAGAGATTACATGTGTTTTGGTATGATCAGTGATTATTTATTTGTTTACAAAATGGATTAGAGAATTTGCATTAAATTTTGCTATAAGATTGGAATACCGCCATCTTATCTGCTGTTGAACTTCACATAAACGTCTCATTTACACTGCAACACCACATCTCACACAAATTGAAAACTGGGGCAACACATGGAAAATAAAACTCAATTCAGAAAAATCACAGCGCATTACATTTACATTTCGACAAGAAACATGCCCCCAGTTTTCATCTACAAGCCCCTTCCTCAAACTAATACTGTACGATACCTAGGACTGACATTAGATCGAAGACTAACATGGAACCCTCACACACGTCTCACATGAAACACACTGAACCGTCGACTCAAAATACTCTACGGACTTCCAAATAGACGATCAAAATTAGACAAGACACAAAAACGGAACTGTTACACTTATTTACTGAGACCATTATGGAAATACGGATCACAGATATACAGCCAGTAACAAAAATGTTCGGACGGTTTGATTTTTCAATAAAAAATTATAATAATTAAATGCAAAAGTAATAAAAAATAATTTAAAAAAATAATTAAAGCCATTTTTCAATCAAGAATAAGAATTCAAAAGTGGGTTAGGATAAAGGAAAAACAGCTTTGATTAGAACAAATAAATATTTTAATTTAATAAATTTTATAACAAGTAATGTAGGTAACAAAAATTTTCGGACAAAAATGTAAACAACTATAAATAAATTCAATGTTTTTTTTACGATTTCACAAATTCAAAAACCATAATGTTAATTAATATTTGGTTGGGTACCCTTTTTGTGTAATAACATCTTTCATTCGATTCGGCATTGATGATGAAACTAATTTTTTGGTGAAATTTGGAGATATTTTACCCCACTCTTCTAATAACTTTTGTTTCAATTCGTTTTTTGAAGCAATGGGTGTTAATAGAATTTTCCTGTCGAGCTCACCCCATACGTGTTCAATTGGGTTGAGATCGGGCGATTGGGGGGGGTTTCATAACTTTAGGGCAGTTATACAAAAGCCAAGTACGTACCAATTCACAGGTGTGTTTCGGATCGTTGTCTTGGTAAAAATGAAAAGTCCGTAAAATCCCAAGTTTTTCAGCACTCTTTTTCAAATTGCTCCTTAGTAATTCGGCATAAACTTTTCCAGTCATGGTGGTTTCAATGAAAACCAGTTCACCAATTCCACTAGACGCCATACACCCCCACACCATCACTGAGCCACCCCCATGTTTTACTATTGGTTTTAAATTTTTTGGATTCAGCTCCCCATTACGCCTTCTCCAAATTTTGTCGCGACTGTCGGGACTAAATATATTAAACTTACATTCAAAAGTATTTGCTTGCAATAGAACAAACCGCAATAATAAAATATTCTTGTATCTTGTAACTCTTCACAACATCAAAAGAAATCTCAGGTCATGTAATGTCAGAAAACTAGATTTTTGTGATATGACGTTGGAAGAGAGCGACAGCAGCGCTGACCCTCGGCAGAAACCGTCCCTTCCCCCTACTCTATCCCCTCCACCTTCCCTCTAAAGAAACTAAGTACCTAATTTTTCTAATTTAAACGTTTTTTCTCCGATATTTCTACAAATAAATGTTTCCAGATCATGTCCGTTTACTTCCGTATAATATATGTATACATATACTATTACTTTACTTTTGTTTACTTCCCTATACATATAATATATGTATACATAATAATATGTACTAAAAATTTTGTAATCGTGTAAACATCAGAGATCAATTGCATGTGTGTGTTTATGTGAGAGCTCAAACGCTTTGACCTGACATCGTACAGGCTCATGACCATCGCTTAACATCCCATCCGAAGGACGGAGTGCTTAAGTTTATTTTACCTCGCAGATGAATGACATTACTCCAAAAAATTTCTGAATGATTCTGGAACTCTTTTGCGAAGCTCAATCTTTTTTTTATATTTTTTTCACTCACAAACGGTTTTTGGTACTCTTCCATTATATCCTGCTTCTTTTAGAATTCTTCGAACATTTTGTGGGTGAACTTTCTTTCCCGTTTCTCTGTATACCTCGGCGACGATCTGAGGTGCACTCCTCGAGGGCTAGTTTTTAATTTTCCGGACAACGCTACACCTTTCTCGGTCGTTTAATACTCTTGGACGGCCATAGGAAGATTTCAAATCTATCCGATGCTCGTGCTTATATCTTCGAATTACATCGGCTACGGTGCTTTTACTTCGGCCTACCATACCACCGATTTTGCGGACACTTAATCCTTTTTCATAATTAAAAATTATTATCTGTTGAACTTCAAAAGATGTTCGACCCATCTTGACAGCAGGAAATACAAATAACTACTGAATGCAGTAATAGAAGGATATAAACACATTTTATTTGTTCGGTATTAGCGGTTGGTTGAGAAGGGATTAAAGATCATGATCAGAGTCGCATTTGTTAACATTTGGGGGGGGGGGGGGGGGGTGCTCAAATAGAATTTCATATCGATACATTAATAAATGACGGGAGTACTAATCGTGTTCATAGATAGACAGCATTTTTTTTTTTTTTTTTTTTTTTTTCATTTTTGGAATCTGGGGATTGGAAAACATGAAATGCTAAATTTTGTTTAGTAGCTGGGGAAGAAATAAAAGATGTTAAGCCAATAAAAAAAAAATAAAAAAAAGTATTTTAATGTGAAAATTAATAAAAAATAAATAAAATCGGTGAATTACCGGCAATGTACTTCCCCAGTCCGAATTAATCAACTAAGTTTTCTCTCTCCCTCTGGAACCTCCGTCTCACTCAGGAACGTCTGAGTCATTATGTATATAAATGTATGGTACATTCGTTACTTCCAGTTTGTGTTGAGCCCCCTCCTCTGATCCCCTATTTCCCTTTGATCGATTTGGCTGAAAATGGATATGTGTTGTTTCTATGCAGTTTTTGTTATCAATTCGGCAGTTATTGTGGTTTTGAGTTAGGTCCCTCTGGATTCACATATAAAATTTTGTGTCGATATATTCATTCTGTCAGGAGCTGTCGTGTTCACTGATATACACACACACACACACGTAGACAATAAATTGTTGTCTTCATTTTTAGAATCTGAGAGCTGGAAAAGAAGAAATTCCACTGAAAACTCAACATCGCATTTCTGAAAGATCACATGAAGTAGGTCTGCTTTCTTCTGATTTGGTCCTAACACAATCCTCTGTTTGAAGGTGTTAAAATTAAAATTAGGCCGGAATATGAGTGGAAAGTAATCGGTTAAAGGACCTTCGCAACAAAACACAAAACAATCCAAAGAACCTGTTTTCAGATTGTCTTCACTTTTTATTCTTGAGTTAGATCAATATATTTGAATATAATTTAAAGAGACAGAGAAAAATAATTGGGATGACCTATTTTTCATGAGGGCACTTCGTGTCCTAACATCTGCTTTGAATAGCCTAGAAGAGAAGGGTCAGATGTTGTACGTTGTCCAGACTGAAGAAGAGAACTTGACCTTGAAGGCCGCCCCCTGGAGTCAGAGAGCCAGCACGACCTCGGTTGCATCACTCTAGGACCTGGTCAGAGCTCACTTTCATTCCAGTCTAAAGAAAGGCCAAGGATCCCAGTAAGTCTTTTCAGGAAAGTTGTCAAGTTCAGCTTCACTACGGCCCATGAAGACAAACAGGGACACCTTGCTACCTCAGCGCAGGAAGTACATAAGTCGATAGAACATAGACTATCAAAGTAATCTAAAACGACCAATATCAATGAAATGCTTCCATTGATACACCTCAAGACCGGAAGTAGTTGTGGGAAGGACACCGAAGTACATAAGTCGATAGAACATAGACTATCAAAGTAATCTAAAACGACCAATATCAATGAAATGCTTCCATTGATACACCTCATGACCGGAAGTAGTTGTGGGAAGGACACCGAAGTACATAAGTCGATAGAACATAGACTATCAAAGTAATCTAAAACGACCAATGGTGATCCATTGATATACCTCAGGACAGGAAGTGACAGAGGTCAGCAAGTCGCTGAGCTTCTCCTGAGTGGAGTTCTTCTTCCGTGTTTTGTATTAACTCATTCTCAACAATGCACATTCCATTTGCACGTAGAAAAGAGCAAGCATTCAACAAAATAACTACAAAGAACTAATTGATCTCGTTAATAATCTCAGCAGAGGATCTTAAACGGAAAGAGAAGGCGGTGAGATCTTCATAATATTTTAAAGATTTCTTTATTTAATGAATAATCTTTATTCTTCTTTTTTTTTTAAATTTATATTATTTAAAAAAAATACAAACAAAAAAGTCTTACATAAAGGGGGAAATACTTTTAACATTACAAGGAATTATTTATTAACAATTAGAAGATATAGTTACCCTAAATGATACAACGTGTGAGGAATAATTCAAAACCCTAATAACTACCGTTGTAATGCATTTTTCGACACAAAATGCAATATGAGTATTTTCTATGTTAGTCAACTATTGACTATTAGTGCAAATGATCGACTGGTTTTGGAGGGGGAGCGAAAAGAGTTTATTCTTAAACTAAGATCTAAATGTAAAGATCTTGCGGCAAAAACCTAGAGCTGCCGGCTTAATTTAGGACCTGAAATAGTAGAGCATTGTACAGACATCCTTTCGTGATTTACTTTGGTTATTTGGTCAATCCAACGACTAACAAAAATAACTAAGGCAAACTATTTGTTCTGACTTTCAGAGATAAGAATCACAACAATTGTCTAATTTGGAGTGGAGCATTGCCAGCAGGAAGTTACAGAGGTCATCCATACCGTGAAGCATGTTCTTCCGTACTTTGCCTTAAATCATATGCCATAAATTCTCAGGCGAGCAAAAAAAAAAAAAGTATAAACAACCAGCTAGTACTATGGCGGATCTGAGGCCAGGAAGCTGTGGAGGCCAGCAAGACAGCAAGATCCTCATACGTGCTACATACCTGTCCCTGCTTTACCTTGACACTTCTATGAGCCAATCAAATTAACATAGTTACAATGATATTTTATCAAAACGTTATGCTTTAAGGAAGAATTATAAAAAAAAGTCGCCCATGAATCACTGCCAGTGTACTTCCCCAACATTCAAGTAATTTTTCACTCTTCATGCGCGGATCCAGAAAATTTTATGAGAGGGGCCATAAAAACTTTTCAAGAAGCTAGAGTATGTTTGTGTGGGTGAATGGGTGCTTCAAGAAACTGCAATTTATGCCTATTTTATATATATTGTACATGTTTTTTTTATTTTGCGTACACTGCAATAACAATACAAAATGTCAACTTAATCTTTATTACAAACAGCAATTTATGCATACTACATAATTATGTACCATTCAGTAACACATTTAAAAATATTTTTAAAAAGAGAACATAGTTGGAATATAATTAACATCAATTTATAAATATTGGCTAATATGCATTGAACATAAGGCCAAAAAAAAAAAATAATAATAATTTATAAATATTACACATCACATGAAACTCAATAACTTAATTATCTACATTCTACTTTTACAAATAATTTTTAAAATTAAAATTAAATTATAAACAATAATCTAATAAAATAATTAACACATATGAAAAATAAATATTTAGATCCATTGTTTAGTTTATGTATTAAACTGGATGCGACGCTTCTTTTTATCAGAAAATCTATCAATAATTTTGGATGGTTCGAGTTTAAATCTTTATATTTACACTTTACAAAATAGTAAACAGTAATATTTACACTTTTGAAAAATGTACTTTATAATTTTCCTATTCAAGAAAGTGTAATAAAAAGTTAAATAATCGATTTTACAAAGTGGAAATATCACATTTTACACTTTTGAAAAGTTTAAATTATGTATTTTACTATTTCATTTGTCAATTTTTCCACTTTGCGTTTAGAGTGGGGGTATAATTTTTTTAAATATTTTTTTTCCAAATGGTTCTAAATAAAACCAATATTGGTACTTGATTGAAATCGTTATCATTGCATATTTTCAGCATATATAGGGATTGCATTTTTAATATTGGACCAACCTAGCGCCAACTTTAAATTTCTATTTGGGGTGTCTTTTTCTTATAATTCAGACATTGGTACATGATGTTGAGGGGGGCTTTGCCCCAATGGCCCCTGCCTGGATCCGCGCATGCTCTCCATCCAAAACCAGTTGAACGTTTTCATATGTAGGGGCCTCTGAATACTCACACTATATTTTGTATCGATACATTCAGTTACTAAGGTTTTTGAATCGAGCTGCCCTCCTAGTTATTGTGACTTTCTTTAACTGCGAGGTCATATCGCCTATTACCAGAGCGCTCTTTCGTCGGTCTGGTGATCATGAAACAGACTCTACTGTGGGAGTCCTAAATTTTGCCTACCCATGTTTATTCACATAGGCAGGGGTCTTTAACGATTACCTGACATCGTACAGGCTCGGGAGCATAGCTTAACGTCCCATCCGAAGGACGGCGTGCTAAACGTTTTTTACCTCCCAGCTAGAGATGTCCTTGGACGGTTCTGGATGTACATATAAAATTTCGTGTAGATAAATTCATTATATCGGAAGTTGTGTTCACAGACGAACAGAGCAATTTTTTTTTTTATAGAAAAAAGTTGTACCTTTCCATATAGACTCAATGGGCTCAGTTCGTGGCAGAAAATGGCGGAAGACCATATTTCTTATTAATTCCCCATTACTGTTGTTACTTTTCTCCTAAAGCCTCCTGGTGTAATTGTAAATGGTATATCAATTATTTTTACAACTTCAGCCTTAAGTAACGTGGAAATACATCTTTGGAAATGTACCTTCTGTATTTGTTGCGTCACCGCCAGAAGATAGTTTGACATTAACGATAGTTTCATCCTGGAAAAAAGATGGACATCAACTACATTACCCTCTAAATTTCATGTTTTATTATTATTTTGATGTATTCAATAAGTGTTATAAACTTTAGAGTTGTGTCTCGAACGGTTTAGCTCATCGACCTACAAATTTTATTTATTTATTATAAGCAAATATGATCACAATTGCAATATTAGGACAATGTTAGCCAGCGCTGAAACTCCCTCGAAGGTTTAGTTTCTATCATTCACTGTTTTCACAGGGAAAACCGCGGGGCTATCTCCTGATCAAGCGGCAAGGAGGATTGTCAGGATGGGAAAGTGAGGATAGGTCTTGTGCGAGAGAATTTGAATGATCAGAAAGGTTTATGTGGAATATTTGGAATCGGTATTGGATTGATTCATTGACAGTGGGAATATTGAGATCTCTATAGGGGCCTTTTTTGATGACACAGTACAAATATTACTGAAGAATAGAATGCTTCTTTCCTCATTTTGAGGGCGCCGGTCGCGGGTTCGAAACCCGGCCGAGGCCCTTAGGTTTTTTTTTTTGGAAAGTCCTTCGGATGCGACTTTTATAAAAAATATACGTCATTTTGTAAAAACATGTTTTTTGGGTTTGGGAAATCTTGAAATGTGTAAATCAAGCTAACGCCTAAAAATCGGTTTCATGACGTTTCAGGACGATTTTCGGTATCTAATCCGTAAACCGCTGTGGCCTTCAAAACATCGTATTTTATATAAACTGTGCCTTTCAATATTATCAATAAATTGTTTTTGAAAAGATTTTTGATGAAGCCATAATACGTATATAAGCTGTAGAGGGCGCCGGTAGGTCATTGGTATGCATGCTGGCCTTCTGAGCTCAAGATCGTGGGTTCGAAACCCGACCGAGACCCTTAGTTTATTTTATCTGGGAGGTAAAATAAACTTAAGCACGCCGTCCTTCGGATGGGACGTTAAGCGATGGTCCCGAGCCTGTACGATGCCAGGTACTCGTTAAAGACCCCTGCCCTAGGTGAATAAAAATTTAGGGTAGGCAAAATGTAGGACTCCCATAGTAGAGTCGGGCTCATGTCCACCAGAGTGACGTATTTGTAAAATATTGTAAATAATGTCAACATAATTTCATTCTGTGAATAAAATGATGTTTTTTTTTAACACACTTTTACATTTATGTAGTAACACACAGACTTACAGACATCGAAAATGGTCAAAGCGTATTCAGGAAACTATTAAGTGTGAAATTCCATTGAAAACTCGAACTCGTAGTTTTCGTTCATAGAAAATGGTTGGAAATTCAGTAGATGTAAAACAATAACATAATTCATTATTATTTATTTACGAACAAGCTGCTATTCGCACCGAACCTGTTTCCTATATTTGTATACACTATTTACATACATTTCTCAGATAATACTTTTGTATTATAAAAGTAATCCATTTCCTTGGAAAATTAAGTTATTGTACTCCGCTTTCTCATTAATATTCAGTTTCATAATGAGTTATTCTCAACAAGGCTACAGGCCAACGTCAGAGATGAAACCCACTGATAATGTACGAACTTTGTAAATCTGACATTGATAATGAAGAAATGGAAATTATTTTGGTAATGAAAGAGTGGGCACGCTAAAATAGGGATGTATTGAGAAATTCAAGTACAATTCACATGGCGGGAAACTGTATGAGCACCATACCGGACTCGACCCACTTGCAACATAATACATTTATTAATGGCTGAAACGTTCTACAAGTTAACCTTCCGGTCTTCTACATGGCCCCCCCCACCTTATTCTAATTTAAAAATTACAGAAACAGCGCTTTTTTACTATTGGAACCCGAGATTTCCATGAGAACGTCTGGCTCACTCTACCTTGAGGAAACTCGAAAATGATAAGATCTCCTGTTGATAATTTAAACTCTGTACACTTTTTGTGAATAATACTGATAGGTCATTTGAATCTTAATTTCCGAAATTTATCAGAAAAACAACTTTTGACGCAATTTTGAAAACTTAAGTGACTAAAATCGGAAAAATCGTTCCAAGATCAATGTAATTGAATTGTATATAAATTATTTGTTATTCGTCTTCCCCGACTCTCAAAAGATAAAGTTCTGACTACAGTTAGTTATTATGACTAATGCCCGGGCTTTAATTACGAGGTCATATCACCTACTAGTACTCTTTCGTCTCTCTGGTGGACCTACTATGAGAGTAATTCTTCTTTAACGAGTACCTGACATCGTACAGGCTCGGAGGATGTCCCATCCGAAGGACGGCATGCTCAAGATTTTTTGAATTCCTAGATAAAAAATCTAAGGACCTCGGCAGGATTTTGAATCCGCGATCTTGAGCTCTGTATGCTAGTTACCTCTTAGCTACCCCCTTTTCTGACTACATTTAATTATTTAAGTTCATTGTATCATAATATTTGCAAAAAATATCTGAAAAATTGCCTATTTTTCCAAAATAGCTCTGAAGTCCTTATCGAAAAGATTTAAAAAAAAAATTAATATTGGTGAAATTAAGAAGAAATGATCGCGAAAGAAAGAAAATTCTGCGGAAAACTCCTTTTTTCTGTTTTGAGGGCAAATCAGAGAATATTATTTATTTTTCGACCTTATGGCATATCATAATTTAATTTTTTTTTCTTTCGAAACGTGGAAGTAAAAACGAATGATTCAGCCAACTCATTCAGATTATGATCAAGAATGTTTTCGACCTGAAACTGGTAATTTTACTAGATCTAGTAATATCTTGATAAAATGTAGATCACAGAATTCATTAGATCAAGACTTTGACATAATCTTTATTTGCACAAAACTCGAGCTATCAAACTCACCTTCTTTACGCTTGGGTCTTTCTACGGATGCTACATTTTTTCTATCAAAGCTAGTTTTACTAATTGCTTCATCATAATTTTAATTCTTCTAAAACGGGTCCTGCACTTTACCGAAATGTTCCCTTTCTCTCAGCTCCTTCTGTTCATACACGAGTACAGTTGTCTGGACCAGGAACTTCCCTTCCGGTGGATATTTCAACAATGCGCCCGTATATGCCCATATAGACAATCTCATACATCAGGTTGTGTAAAGAGAATGAGCAGTTTTCAATTACGAGAGGGAACTTTGTAAACAGGTGGACCTTGAAATGGAAAAAAATGTATGTGTCAGTGATGTAATTACGGGCATAACCCGGATCAAAAGAGAATTAAAAAAAAGAGTTTTTTTTTTTTTACACCATAAGTAATGCGTATAAAAAAATCCTCGGTGATTCACCGTAAATGTACTTCCCCAGCACGATTTAATGTTATCGCTCTCCCTCGGGATCAATTCCCCGATTTGTTTAAAGTTCAATGTATATCTTACTCAGGGACTCTTATTGATAGATTCGTTACATCCACAGTTAATACGATTTTTGAGTTAGGCCCCCACCTCTGATCCCACACTTCCCTTAGGTCGATTTGGCTGCAAATTGGTATGAGTCGTGCCTGTGAGGTTTTGCTTTTAAATATTCTAAATATGTCGATACATTCATTAATTCTGCAGTTATTTGTTTTTAATTCCCATTGGAGTTAAGTCCGCCCTCCCATTCTTTTAACCGTTCCTTCGGCTGATTTGGTTGAAAATTTCATGTCATGCATTTCAACGGTTGATCGGATTTTCATGAAATTTCATACGTAGCATCCTTACAAACACGGTTCAAAGTTACTAACACGGTAATGGCGATGACCTCCAAATATTAAAAAAAAATACTTCAATAATAATAATTTTCTTAAAGAAAAATTACAGCTATAAATATTATGAGAATTTGTCATAAATGATACTAAGAAAAATGTAATGAATAAGTTTATAAAGTTTTAATATTTTTCCAAATTATACAGTATTATATGTACAGTGAGACAACATTAAATATACAATGTAATTATTATATGTAGCATAGTATTATTGATATAATATACTATATACAGTTTACAAACAGAATAACAAAGTAAAATTTGAGAAAAATCCCACAAGGCCTAGGCCTGAGTGCGGGAAAACAATTTAATTTTTTTTTGTCAAATGGGGTAATTGAAAAGTTGCTTTATTTCGCAAAGTTATTTCGGCTATGTTTTTGTTTTTATTAAACAAGTTAAAGAAAGTTAAGAGTTTGTTAAACAAAAGCTCTTTAAGAGACATTTATGGGCACGGTGAATTTTGTTGTAGTAAGTTGCCAGAAGTCCTCCCCATATCACAATACCATAAGAAATTATAGAATAAACTAATGAATTGTATACAATTTTTAAGGTTTTCACAGAGACAAATGTTTCTTAATACACTCTGTAATACCGTTTACTCGTTTCCTACAAAGATTCATTCATTTTATCGGGAGTTATTGGGTTTTGGAATTGAGCCCTCTACAATCCCTCCTTTACCTTTGGCCGATTTAGCTGAAATTCAATAGGTGGATTTCTGAACCAATATATAAAATTTAGTGACTATACACTTGCTGAATTTTGTATATAATGGAGGAGGAATTACAATAATGAAAGGAATTACAACCGTGTGAGTGATTTGGAATTAAGACGCGTCATTGTAAGGACGTGCTCGACGTGTAAATACGACTAAAAATACTTACGTCAAATGTATTTTGCTTCGTAATGGGAGGGTAGTCGACCTCATTCCTTTCTCTGTGCCACGAGTTACCTTCTTGGTCGTTATGCCGAATCATAAAGATTGCATTATTCCCTCATTCGACAACAAAGGACATGTTCGTAACTGAACTTTCCTCCCGTCAGTTAGTAAGTTGGTGAGTCAACAGAGGGCTCTACTGTGTAAGCTACCTTACTCAATCCAATAATTCTCATTAAGGCAAAGCACATTTACCACTTTCTCTTGCAGTAAATTCATGTTTATTGATCAATTTTTTCTTATTAAAAAAAAAAAAATTATTCACGACTTTTCAGGTTGGAAGGGGGTGTACTAAAACTTAATATTCTTTAAAAATTAATAGCCAAGTTTAATTACGTCTTGAAGAGAAACATTTTTGAACCCGAAAATAATTATATGATAAAAATTATTTGTGTCAGCCATTGGCGGAGAAGTTTGAAGCTTGAGATCGGGGGGGGGGGGGGGGGGCGAGGGGGGGGGATTAAAATTTGCCTGAACAGGAGGGTCGGTGGCCTCCAAAAAAGTTGTCCAAAAATTTACGAACCTCATGAGCCCATTGGCAGGATATACAAAACAAAAACTTACTGAAATTTTGGGGAAAAAAATGATCTTGTTTGTTTGTTTTCTTTGTTTTTGTGACTCATGCCCAGGCCATTTTGGTATTATCTATAGGTACTACTTATGATGTGAGAGGTAAGGATCAATCATAGATTAATTTGACAATGAAATGTTCCAACTTCAATATGAAAAAATAAAATAAAAAATTACATTAAAAGTAAGGATTTAATGTATTTATTTATACATTTACAAACGATGAATTGTTCGTCATTAGTAAGTGCGATGTTGTGGCTGTACTGCTGAGGTACGTGACCGAAGAGGAGTCCAGGCTAGACCTGAAGCAGGTCCCTTTGCCATGACGGCTTGAGGCGTCGTGGCAGATTTGTGGGGAGAGTGTTCGTGGATAATTGCAGAATAAGTGGATTGGCAATTAACGAATGTATGGACATGAAATTTCAAATTTGATGTCAAAACCAAAGGCCATGTGATTTTATCGACACAGTATTTAGTATGAGAATTTAGGATTCCTAAATCAACTAATGAATATTAGCGCAAACCATCTATTGGTTTTGGATGGGGAGTGAAAAGTTAATTGATTAATTAGTTCTGGGGAAGTACATCGCTGGTGATTCACCCACTTGTTTATTTTGCTATAAATAATCATTTCTCTCCACTTCAGCTTTCTTCACATTAAGAGAATTCCTCTTGGCAATAAACCACTGAACTAATTTTAACCATATTCGGAATAGAAATAGATACAGACAGTTATCTACAGTGTTAGACAACGGTGAGGATCTCGCTAATATGTGTTAGGCAACAGCTGGCACCTTAGCTAGTACGGCCTAGGCAACAACATTCTTTGAACGATTTCCAACAACAGTCTATTGTGAAATCTCTAGCTCTTTTCACATTGGTCCAGTTCAAATCTGAGAACACCTTGACTTGCGCTCTGCGGAGATCTGTTATTTTTCCAAGCAAAAAAATTGAATCTATCTATAAAAAAAAGTTGAAGAATTTTTACAGACAAGAATCAGGATTAAACTAATACGATATTGGTATTTTTATGTAATTTAGATTTTTACTATTTACTGCTATATGTGGTTGGTTATATATGACTTTTCATTCATAGTCGGGCTTTTTTTTATTTATTTTTATTTTACAAATAGATGTTTACAACTGTATAAAAAATAAATACAACAACAAATGTGCTAATAGACAGATAATGGCAATGTCAAAATGTCAAGAGGGAAGAAATCACCCAGTCATTGAGTTTCTCTTATTTGTAACTAATCACTGTCATTGCTGCTGCTTAGAAGGTCTCTAGGCCATTGACGCTTAAACAGTCGTTGGGGAAGTATGACAGAATGGAGGGAACAGATTAGATGATTATTGTGGGAATTAATAGAGGAAAATAATTTTTTATACTTGGATTTAACTTCGGTGACAAAAGGTATTATTTTATTTAAAAAACAAATTGTACTGTGGTTGTTAATAAGATCAAGTCTCGAGCCTGTACGATGTCAGGTGCTCAATAAAGATCCCTACCCTGGGTGAATGACCCTAGGTAGGCAAAATTTAGGACGCCCATAGTAGAGTCAGGCTTATGTCCACCAGAGCGACAAAAGTGCGCTCTGGTAGTAGACGATATGATCTCGAAATACTAATTTTATACAAACACAGTGGTATGCGTGCTTGCTTATTGACCTTTAGATCGCAGGTACGAAACCCGGTCGAGGCCCTTAATTTATTTTATATAGGAGATTAAGAAAAACTTGAGCACGCCATCCTTCGTATGGGACATTAAACGATGATCCCGAGCCTGTGCAATGTCATGTACTCGTTAAAGACCTCTTCCTTAGGTGACTAAACCTGGGTAGGCAACATTTAGGACTCTCATAGTAGAGTCGGGCTCATGTCCACCAGAGCAAAGGAAGAGCTCTCTGGTAGTAGGCGATATGACCTTGTAGATAGTAAGTCAAGCCCGGCCTTGAGTCATAATAACTAACATGTAGCATTTTTCACATTACAATATTATGCAAAAGTGCAGTTGAAAAGTGCTGTATAACAGGTATTCAACTATATAACCTGGAGCTATTTACAACAATGACCATGGTTCTGGTGGATAATTTAAGAAAAGACTGGTTTATATAAAGCTATTTTTGTGTAGACAAGTGTCCCCCGGTGGTCGTGGCAGGCCTGTCTTCCAAGTCATCCACTTACATAACGTGAGTGTTGTCCCTTTGACTGTGTCTCTCTCCTGTCTCTGATGCAATACTACATTGCTCCAACAAGATGCACCTTCACCAACTCAAAAACCCTCCAATCTCATTGTTGTACACTTTACTCCCGATTAACCGGGATAATGCTGAGGAGCGATTAGCACGGATAAAGCAGAATCACTGTTAATCCAAAGGCTGAAGTATAAAATAAAAATGGATGTTTTACTTTAGAAATGTGGGTTAATTCAGTTAAATTATGACGAGAAGGGCTCTTGGAGTCCTTAGGACGACTTACATAAGAGCGTTATTTGCTTGCCGCGAGGAACCTTAAAAAGTGAAAATATTATGACACTAGGAAAAATGTTGACCAAAATTAGTACAATTGATTTTTCTCACAGGATGCAAAGTAAAATATAGTCTGACCTCTCACAGATTGTATTAAGTTATTTTATGCTAGCCGGCTTTCGAGGTTGCCCTCATCAGGGCAGTCTGATATAACATTCAGAAGAACATAATTTAAAAAACAAATGAATAAATAAAATAAAAGACCAATAAATAGAAAATACTAAATCGATTAAAAAATTAAGTTGTGACTCAGATGAGGAACGAGAATAATTTATCTGTCCCCATCCATAAAATTTTGAATTGTTCATAATTAATTAACTTATTTATAGTTTTTGTATTTTAAATTCATTGGTGTTTTATTTTATTTATTGATTTATTTTTTTTAAATGTTAGTTGACTCGTACCCGGCTTTAACTTCGAGATCACATCGCCTACTACCAGAGTGCTCTTTCGTCGCTCTGGTGCTCTACTATGGGTCTTTAACGAGTACCTGACATCGCACAGGCTTGGGGTCATCGTTTAACGTACCCTACGGAAGACGGCGTGCTTAAATTTTTGTTAATATCCCATATAAAATAAACTAAGGTCCTCGGCCGGGTTTCGAACCCGCGATCTTGAGCTCAGTATCCCAGCACGCTACCTCTGACCTACCGGTGCTTTTTAGTTGAATGTTTTATCAGATTGCCTGATAATAAGGGCAACCTCGAAAGCCGGCTAGCATAAAATAAATTATTAAAATCTGTGAGAGGTAGACTATATTTTTATTTAGCAACCAGTGAAATAATCACTTCTCACTATATCAGCCATCTTAAAAATAACGTAAAAATACTATTTTTTTAAAAAATTACAATAATGTTCAATTTTTTACTGATGACTAAAATAAACGAATAATGATTGTAGCCATAAAAATACATTTAGGAGCTGATGTTTAATGATTTGATGGAAGTGTTTTGTGGCTTTGGTTCGCCATGAGTCGTGAATAAGGAAGTTAGACCCAAAGCAAAAAGAAGTGAACTTTCACAAATACCTCTTAAGTTGTTTTTATACAAATTAAGAAATTAATTTGGACACATTCTCTTTTGCAATAATTTTATGAGCTTACTCCCTTCAGCAACAGTTTTATGGACTTGTCTACTTAATTTTGCAATGACAAAAAAGTTTAAAATTATATTACAATGAAGAAGAATGACAAATATTTCAAAAGTCAGTACAACTAACTCGGACTCAGTTCTTATCTGACTTCATGAGGATACTCATGAAATGTTATTTACAGAACTGAGTTTCTTCCACTTTTACAAGGTACATTTACCTCTCCGGTATATTTTTCATATTTTTTATGTTCTCTCTCGGCAGATTTCCTTAAATGTATTTATTCTACTGTCACTATTTTAAAGCGCCAAACTAGGATGCACATGAATTACCAATATTGTTTAAAATTCTGCATTGTGTAATATTATAATTTACAATAATATATTATAATTATAATACTTTCATTTTTTTCTCAACAATTTAATTACAGACGTTACTGATTTTTTATTGCAACATAATCTGTTTAGTTCTAGGCTTTACAAATATAATACAATTTATAATAAATAAAGAAATAAAATAATGCTTTTGTTAATTTATTGTTATCCAATCCTATTTTTATATGTACAATTTATTTATTTTATTTTTCACATTTTCATAATGTTTCGGATAGAAAGTGCCCTCACGGCAGATATAATTGAATCAATTTATTTTACCTCACAGAAATTTAAATCATCAAGCTAATGAATGATCCACACGAATGACTAATACATTTTTCTAAAACTCGCAAATGTTCTTACGTAATTGTTGATATATTTCTGACGGATGAAATATGAAAAAATTATACTTTCTGTTTCCTCTGCCACAATGATAACAAAATAAATGTTTATATTTTTCAATGTTAGGTATAACTTCCAACTAAGAAAAATAGTCATGGAATTCGTAAAAAAAAATACACATATAACATATATATTTTACAAAAAACAAGGACAGACGCACGTTTTACGCTAAGGTACATTTTAATATCAAGGATTTCTGGTTTAATTTGTTTCTACATTAGTTTCGCAATACATTAAAAACTCAATTCAAATTAACTGTGGGATAACGGTAAATGGAAAATCCCAGTTTTTTTCACTGATTTCTTAAAGGATCTAATCTTTTTAAAATGTATTTCTATTTGTTTCTAGAGAAAACTAATAACTGCTTTGAAGGTCAGTTCTTACATTGGGCAAAAAGAATAAGAACTTAGTGTTAAAAAATAAACCGGTTTAGTTTTGTCAAAATGGAATCCTTCCAAAACCATAAAAAAACTAACTAATTTTTTGACTGTTGAGGAAAATGTCTCAAAAGTATACATAACATTCTTTCTGCGAAACTCTCTCGAAACTGGCGAAACTCTCTCGAAACTGGCGAAACTCAAAAAAATTAAGATAATGAGTCAATCTGTTATCAATATGTTTGTATTAGATAAAACAATATAAGGAGTATCCGTTTCAGACAATCAATAAACAGAAATCCTTTTTACATTTAGACATGACATTTACCAGAGGCTTCTTATCGAGGATGTCTGCACTCGAATTGACATTTTGACGACCTCACATATGACTAAGAAGTCGTCGGTAAATCACGCTATGTACTTCCGCAGCACACATAAATCTATTAAGTTTTCGCTCTCCCTCCAAAGCCAATCTACTGTATGAGCTAAAAATCAATATTTGACTTATAGTGCCTTCTCAATTATACTAAATATAATCATTTCATCGGCAATTGTTAACGCTAATTTTGCAAGGGTTGAATTTGAGAATTATTTTTTTTGTAAAATCAAGAAATAACAGTTATTTTTTGATTGAAAAAGTAAAAATCACTGATGATTTTAGAATAAAAGTCAAAAGTTAATCGGTAAGATTTATACATCTACTTAAAAATTAACTGTTAACATTTGACTTATATTTTTTTAAGTTAAACGTCAAGAATTGCTTATTGAGTGAAAAACGTTTGAATCGAAAAGAAAAATTACTTTTTGAGCGATATTTTTTAGATCAGAAATAACACTTATTACTTGAGCGATATTTTTTTCTCTCAAAATACAACTCAAAACGCTGTATCTCTCTTACGATTAAAGCTATCTACTTGTGGTTAGTCTTATTCGATTCAGCTTGAAAATATGTATAAGAATCAATCTCTGCGGTTTCTTCAAAAGTATATTTTTTTAAAAATTCTTTTAAAAAGTAGGATAGTTGTTGTTAGTCATATTATGACTGTATCCTACTTTTTAAAAGAATTTTTGAAAAAATGTACTTTTGAAGAAACCGCAGAGATTGATTCTTATACATATTTTCAAGCTGAATCGAATAAGACTAACCACAAGTAGATAGCTTTAATTGTAAGCGAGATAGATTGTTTTGAGTTTTATTTTGAGTGAAAAAAATATCGCTCAAGTAACAAGTGTTATTTCTGACCTAAACAATTTCGCTCAGAAATAATTTTTGATTTATTGACAGAAAACTAAGAATTAATTTTTGAGGGAAATCACATAAATAAAAATCAAGTTATGATTTAATTTTTCAGTCATAAAAAATAATGTTCAATTTCAAACTCTGTAAAGATTTACGAAATTTCGCAATACTTTACTATGCATAGATGTAGCGAAGTGTCCAAAAAAAAAAAAAAGAAAGTTCGAGTATAGAAATTACAAAATAATTCCTAGTACCTACGTGAAACAAATAATTTCTGCATGTAATTTTATGTGGACATTTTCTCATTACCAAACCGGTTATTTAGTTAGAAAAATATTGTGAAAATAAACACTCCAGCAGTCAAATAGAGATAGAACTTCCTAAAAATGATCTCGCTAGAAATATCACAGTTTTCCTTCCATGAAGTTGGATAGATTGTTCTTACTGAAGAGAACATTTTCTTTGGTAGGTCCATCAAATTCTTCCCATAGATTTATTATTTTCAAAAAATCCATTGCATTGTATTTTCTTCTTTTACGTTATCATTCAAAGATTACGTTAACCATTTTTTTTGGCATCTCGCGTGCCTCTCGACTTGACATACTAAATGGGTTTCGCGTATCGCCGATTGAGAAAACTGCTCTAGACCTTGCGTATGTCGTTATTACATTGAATTTCACAGGACTGAATAAAGTATATCTTTTGTAACGCTCTGTTTAACAAAAAAACGTATTCTCATTATTCAAGATCAGACAGATAAATGAGTATGGGTACATACACATACTTAATACATTTTAATTATTATTATTTTTTCTTAAATGCATTCCTTATGAATTTTTAGTAAAACAGTTTAATGTGTTGGAACAATTACGTGTTTAACTGCTGATTTGTTACGCACATCAAGAAAAAATTAGCAATATATGTTTTTTTTTTTTTTAATTATTCATTTTGAATATTTATAGACCCCAAATCACCATAAGTAAATATGATGTCAGTAATAAAGACAATAGTAATAAAATATTAATGAGAACAAAATAAATCTATGTACTATGTACAAAACAATAAAGATAATAAAGAAGATAAGTACAAATATATAAAATAATAATAAATAAGTAGAAAATAATATATTACGTATATAAATTTACATATAAAAATAAAATACTTTAGAGTAAGTGACTTATACATAGCTTTCAGCTCGAGACCCCTCGAAACAACCCCGGTTTTCTACCATCCCCATCCCTCGAACATAATGGAGGCAGCGGAGGCCATGAAGGCCCAAGTGAATCCTATTAGATAGATGGCTTGTATCCGAATTTCTAATGTGAATTTCAATTCACAACATTCATTTTCAAATTATTGAAAAAATATATATGTATTTTTTAATTTATAAGGTTTTTATTTCATAAATATTTCAAAACAAATACAGTGAAGAGATTTGACGTTAATATTTCCAAATTTGTTTTCTATAATTTGTTAACAAAGTTTATTACATTTAATTTCCGTATAATAAAGCATTAAGATGAAGTAATAAAGCGTTTAACCAATCTGCTCACTTATGTTTTGCTAACATATAATACGGCACGAATTTCACACAACACGATAAACCGAATAGTTTTTAACATCCATTACAAGATTTTAATAGAATCCTAGCGGTAATAATATGAGCAGATTTTCTCAGGGGTATTGGGTTCTCCAGCTAAGGAAGCAGCACTCTATAAAGCGAGGGATCCATCGGAAAGCTAAGCTAAGCATAATATGTTTAAGCTATAATATGCATTATAGATTCGATGCAGAGCCTATTTATCCATGGCTCAAAAAACATTAAACAACTATAAATTGGAAAAGGGAGAAAAGAAAAAACAAGGATTTGACAAATGACAAAATTGTTCACATTTATTTAATTTTATTATATATTTAGAATGTTCTGGCGTATTATATAAATAAGGTTGAGGATAATATTGAAAAAATAATTTAAGAGCCCCCGGAAGAAGTCTGCCTCAGGGACCCCGAAAGTCTTAAAACGGCACAGATTCGGTGTATATAGTGTAATAGTAACTAAAATATTGAGTTTTAGCCCAAACGGTAGATTGGCTTTGAAGAGAGAGCAGAAACGTAATTGATTAATTTGTGATGGGGAAGTACATAGCCGGCGATTTACTGAAATTTTTGCATTTTGGATTCTAGGGTCGGAAAACATAAAATTTCTTTGTGGAGAAGGGACAACCAAGCTAAGTTCCCAAAAGGAAATCCCTCACAAGGCAATCTTGATCTAATTTAGCCTCGAATTGAGCTAACAGCTTACGAGAAAAACATAGGACAGCTTAGTTTAGCTTCGGTGGAAACTGATCCATTCAAATGTATGGAAGCAATTTTTTTTTTTTTAACTTAGCATAGCTCAGTATGACTTAGCTTGGCTTTCTGATGGACCTCGGCTTACCAATTATACTAAGACTCGACTAACAAGGAGTTCGATACACGCCGAGGTTGTCCATTGACGTATGTAGACATGTGAACAGTGGACCCACTGTATTTTAACAGAAAAGAAATGTATTAGAAATAGGTAAACTTATTTACATAAGATTACTTAAAAAGTGCTATCTCTTACCATATTTACTTTACACATTTTGCCACGAATTTCAAAATAAAAAATAAATTGTGTAAAGCAAACATATTCACACATTGGACATTTTTTTTTTAGATTTTCAGCATCAAAACTGTTTGCGAAGGATGGGGTGGGGACCAACTTCTACACACACACTTCCATATCTTTTTCGGATTTCTCAGATAATATTTTGTTTTTGTGACCCTTTAATTTCCTGGTGTTGGGCCGTATTTCTTGGGAGAAATCTCAACTTTCTTGCTCAAATGGTTTGGGCTCAGGATAGATAGACGCAGCCACATACAACTCGATATAGAGGGCACCGGTAGGGGGAGGAGGCCATTAGGTTTTTATCTGAGAGGAAAAAATCTTGAGCACGACATTCTTTGGATGGGATGTTAAGCGAAAAAAGGTATTCGTTAAAGACCCCTATCCTAGATGAATAAACATGGGTAGGCAACATTTAGGACTCCCACTGTAGAGTCGCAGACAACTGAGCGCTCTGGTAAAAAGCGATACGACCTCATAGTTAAAGCCCGGGCATGAGCTGTAATAACTATCACAGCTCAATATAATTCCGTTTTCGGTTTAAAATTTACAGAACCCTAAAAAGAAGAATAAAAAAATGAATAGTTTACTTATCGATAAACATCGGATCCTCCATCTGAAATAAAAACTATCGATAGACTAAACAATTGTTCTCTTTTTATTTACAAAACATAAGGAACTTAATTCTTACTTTTAATGTCAATAATTATTTGAATGTATTTCTTTCTTTTTTTGTTCAAAGTAGGGATATTCCATAGTCAAATTAACCTATGATCGATCCTTACTTCTCAGATTTTTACCTGTAGTACCTAAGGATAATACCAAGAACATTTCAAGATCTTTTGAGCGGTCGTTTCAGAGATTCGCGCGTTAAAATAAAAGGGGTGGGGGAACTCAAAATTTTTGAAAACACTGTAATTTTAAAAGAAATTTCCAGTTAGAATTTTGGTTAATTTCTTTAAATATAATATATACCTATATATATAACCTGCCATTTGGCCATATATGGAATTTGTTTTTCTAAATAAATACTACTATAATTGGCATTAACTAAACATTATTGTTATTCTATGTTACAGAGTCATCTTGATTTGATTTACCCTTGATAGCAAGATGAGCCCAAGGTACGAAGGGCCACTCTCCCCGGAGACACTGAAGATAGCCAAGGATGAACTGAGAGAGGACGACAGTACCCGGGAGCAGGCTCTTGTCCAGCTCAAGGACTGGATTACCAGGAACCCGAGGATACTCTCCTGCCGAATGGGTGAGTCAACAGCGCAAAACACTCATTGAATAAAATTATATAAAATATATTATTATTTATATACCAAGGTAGGACGAGCCACTCGCCCCGGAGACTCCCACAGTAGAGTCGATGTCCAACAGAGGCTCTGGTAGTAGGCGATATGATCTTGTAGTCCAAGCCTGGGCATAATGACTAATTGTTGAACAGTTAAGTAGCACACTTCCAACAAGAGTGTCAGCTGTCTGCAGTAGTAACAACTAGATGCTGGATGTATCTGGTTTTGAAACTAACCAGTAACATTACAATTTGATTTCTGTATGATATAGCTTTGAAATAAGATAATTTACTTGTCATAAATAGAATATAGGAGAGATTAATAACATTTTAAAAGAATAATGTGTGAGTGATACGGTACTCACGAGGATTGATGTGTAAACATCTGCTTTACTTACAAAAATTTTCTGTCGTGCACTGATTTTGATTAAAATTTGTTTTATAATGATACAATAAGAAAAGTAGTATGAGGAATTAAACTTTCAAATTTATTGTTCTTTAATTTCTTTTATATATAAAATTGTAGGTTTGTGATAGCTAAAATAAGATATATACAACTGTGATTATAGTGTCTCTAAATATCGCGAGAATACAGCGTCGATGGTAGTTTTCGAATTTGTGGTTCAAATGCTTCGATTCGTACATTTATATATTGAAAAATATAATAAGCTGTTCGGTATCTCCTATAGTGGGTAAAAACATTATATTATTTGTTGTGACAATATGACAACAAATATATTATTTATTGAGAGGGCGCCGGTAGCTCAGTGGTATGCGTGCTTGACTTCTGAGCTCAAGGTCGTGGATTCATAACCCGACCGAGGCCCTTAGTTTATTTTATCTGGGAGGTAAAATAAACTTAAGCACGCCGTCCTTCGAATGGGACGTTAAGCGATGGTCCCGAGCCTGTACGATGTCAGGTACTCGTTAAAGACCCCTACCCTAGGTGAATAAAAATTTAGGGTAGGCAAAATTTAAGACTCCCACAGTAGAGTCGGGCTCATGTCCACCAGAGTGACGAAAGAGCGCTCTGGTAGTAGGTGATATGACCTCGTTGTTAAAGCCCGGGCATGAGTCATAAAACCTAACCTAACCTATTATTTATTGATCGATATTTTCAGCAGTTATTCTTGTTATTATATGTATATTAATAAAATATTATATAATAATATATTGAAATATTATATGCTATATTTTTTTTAGATTTGCACTGCTATATTATTTTCTTTTACCACAAATTTTATTTATTGTGACAAATTTAAGCTCAAAGTTTCTTACCGAAAGATATTAGTAATATTGATATTTTAGTTAAATTTATTAAAATGGTAAATATGATCAATAATGTTGTAAAAATACAATGTTATATCTAATCATGTTTTTTTAGAGTTGTTTTATTGTTTCACTTTATTATTCCATGAACGTAGAAATGCTCAAAAACAGCTGACATCACAGATAAAGAAGTGTGTAGTTGTTGTGTGCGCTACGCGCGCAAGCGTCTGATACACACACACTTACACGATGCACATGAACTAGACTGACGGTCTAACATAGCCCATACCGAGAGCTAAGATGTTTACACATCAAAAAGTCGTTTGAAGCTTGTTTTGAATCTAAACTACACAAAGATGGTGTTGAGATATTTAGATGTTAATATTGAAGTCGACCTTCTCTTACATTATCTATTGAACATACTTTACGTCCTAACAGTAGCAATTTTGTTCGGTGGTCATTTACATGATTTATCATCCTCAAAATATGAATAATTCCTCACATATAAATGTTTTCAAATAAACCTACCAATTAAAATATCCAAAAAGGCTGCATCACTTCATCTAATATGGACAAACAATAAATTAAATGTTTTAATAGCTGTCAAATTGGAAAACGATTTTAATGGAACAACAAATATTTGCACTTATATACATTCCGTCTTATCTTAAAAATTCTGTAAATTTTAACAATTCTAGATAATACGAAATGCACAATATCAATATATATTTTCACAGCTTTATCCTTCTCCCAACTTATTTTTATGGTCTTTACAACCTAACAAATGTGTTTTGGAGAAAACTATCATCATCAGTATCTAAAAATGTTACATTCAATAAAAATAACATAGTGTTATATTCGTTATTAATAATAATTAATTACACAAGTAACATTTCAATTATTAAATTAATTTGTATTACAACAATATACCGTGTATTATAACTTTTATTTACACGAATGCCAACTATCTTTAATTTGTTTACTGATTTTTATTGTAAACTTTTTTACTTTTAATTGATCATAATATTCTTTATACAGAACCTGTGGAATATTTATATTTTTTATGCTAATTCACTTGTATTAGTTATACTTAAAATTTCAAATATATATTGCTAACAATAAAGATTAGCAAATAAATTAAAGGAATTTAGCATTCTTGTCTATAATACGAACGTTATATAAAAATAGAACAATAAGCATTTATTTATTATTATTACTATTGTATAAAAATCAACGTTACAATAGGGGTTGTGTTCATACTGAAATTATACAATCGTAAATATTGATTTATACATCACAGAAATAAATAAAATAAAAAATATAATTACAAGAATATTAATAATAGATATTGTTAGCATACAAACTCATGAAGAACAGTAAGTAGGTAAACATTAGTCTTTTAGAGTTTTCCTCCAAACTCCAAACTTGACAGAACAAAGAAAAAACTTCAGTTCATCTGTACCTATTAGTAAATCGTGCATATGCTTCAGTTGTTGAGAGACATCTAGCGGAACATCCCCCAAATAACTAGCTAGGTAATTATTTTCAATCAATGCATAGATGGGGCAGCCTATCAGAACCTGGACCACTTCATCCCTCTCCTATATTTTTACTTATACAACGAACTCATATTTTTCATTTTGTAAATAAACCCAAAAGAGCCGAAGTTGAACAATTAATCTTAGTTTGTTTATATGACTATGTAGGTGGGCATGGGGCTTTATGATCTCTAGACTGCTGACATTCCGATAATAAAGATTAAAACTAGAGTTTAATATCGCGTCAATGTCTTAACTGATCAGCCAGTTGTACAATGAATTATTGATTGTAACAGTTTTAGTATCGATGATGGTAGTTCTTCCCGAAGCTTTTTCTAGACTATAAAAGTCCAAAAATAAAATGGGAGAAGACTAAAGCTGTGAAAATATATATTAATATACATTCAAAATCTTACAAAACTCAAAAGTTAATTGTTCAATTAATCTAAAGATAGTAAACCAATATATATATATATATATATATATATATATATATATATATATATATATATATATATATATATATATATATATATATATATATATATATATATATATATATATATATATATATATATATATATATATATATATATATATATATATATATATATATATATATATATATATATATATATATATATATATATATATATATATATATATATATATATATATATATATATATATATATATATATATATATATATATATATATATATATATATATATATATATATATATATATATATATATATATATATATATATATATATATATATATATATATATATATATATATATATATATATTAGGGTGGTCCTTAAATTGAAAAAGTTGAAATCTTAAAACGTGCTCCTCCTAGGTCGAAAGAAGTTCCCAAAAAAAAATTTTTGGCGCCGAAAAAACTAGAAAACATATTGAATAACCCGTCCCCCATCGAGGTTGAATTTTAAATGGGATTTAACATGGGTTTCAAAGTTTTCTTCAGTCGATCGATTACTGAGCCGCTGATTTCCATCGCTTTAAGGTAGAAAATGGTACTCAGGGGTTTTCGGGGTCGCTGAAGCAGAATATGATGTTAAAAACTCATTTTAATACATGCCAGCTGTCACAAAACCTGTCATTATCATTTACTTTTTTCATAATCACGGTTTTTTTGAGTATAATCAGTTTCTAAACAAAAATGCCTACTAGTTTCGATTAAAAAAATGTAAGGAAAACATTTTTCGATATTTAATCAATTTCTAAAATAATTTTCACACTTGACAGCTGTCGACAACGATAATACTGAAAAAACCTTGATTATGAGAAAAGTAAATGATAATGACAGGTTTTTTGAGAGCTGGCATGTATTAAAATGAGTTTTTAACATCATATTCTGCTTCAGCGACCCCGAAAACCCCTGAGTACCATTTTCTACCTTAAAGCGATGGAAATCAACGGCTCAGTAATCGATCGACTGAAGAAAACTTTGAAACTTAAATCCCATTTAAAATTCAACCTCGATGGGGGACGGGTTATTCAATATGTTTTCTCGTTTTTTCGGCGCCAAAAAGTTTTTTTTGGGAACTTCTTTCGACCTAGGGGGAGCACGTTTTAAAATTTCAACTTTTTCAATTTAAGGACCACCCTAATATATATGTACATATATTTTGTTTATTCCTTTATTCTAATGGTGACCTTCAGTTCCAGCTCATTCATAAACAAATTAGTGATGCGCTATGTTGTGAGACCAAATTTCAACATTCTTCTACACCTAGTAGTCTTTAATGAGGGAAGAAACACAAATCATCTATTTTTGGGTTTCCCATAGGTCGAAGATTAGGTATGAATACGTAACTCTAAAGACGAGGGTTTGATATCTGTATTGAAAAAAAATTAAAACTATATAACTGAAACACGAAGTTAAATAGATATGTAGACATAACAAAAAAACAAAATGGCCAAAAAATAATTTAGTAGAAAGAAAATAACAAAAATATGTAGGTACATATTTTCAGGTGTTGGAATGTAGATGTGATGGTCCCTTGGGAATTCCGAGAGGTTACCTAAAGACATGCTTCAAATAACATTTATATTTAATTGTTTATATATATATAACAAACTAATTGAAATTATAGTGATTTCACAGTTTGAGTACTCGTACTCCTCTGGTGGCCTAGTTAAGAATTACACTTGGGAAGAAATCTAATATAATATTAAATGATGAATTAAATATAATGGGTTATTAAGTTTAACAATGTATTCATGATTTTTTCATATATTATTTAAAAGTTAATCGAGAGAAGTGTTTTTGTTATTTCAAAAAATGTGTCAATATAAAAACACCTATATAGCGCATGGGCAACCATGTGATGGTGGATTTCCCAAAGGAAAAAAGTGTTTTGTTAATTATTATCGTTATAATTGAATTATTTTATTACATAATACACATCTCTTCTAATACACATTCACCAGTTTCCGGTTACAAATTAATATTTTATTACTCTCGCTAAAAAAATATATATCTACACAAATTACAATTGATAATGTGTAAATTGTTTTGGGTTTTTTTCCTATTTTTTTTCAGATGACACTTTCCTGTTACGGTTTCTACGCTTCAGGAAATTCAGTCTTCCAATGGCGCAGGAGGCTTTAGAGAGATATATACTTCTCCGAAAAAGTCTAGCTATGGCCTTTAACAATCTGGATCACCGTCTTTCAAAAATGACCTACCTGATTGACAATGGGTACGTTGACATTTAATTTTAATTTTTTTTATTTTTACATTTCTGTACATATTAATTACAATAATTACATACATACATTAATTTACAAGACAAATATATATATATATAATGATGAATTAATAGATAATAATGATATTTTGTTTCAAATGTTTTGATTATATAATGTACAAATATACTAACAATGGCTCTCACAATAGAGACGGTCTTAATAAAATATTTTCAAGATTAAAATAGTAATAACATTAAGCGAGCAAGATACATTTAAACAACTAACAAGTTGTTACTAAGTTTGGTGACCATGGTGACGCCACATAGTTAATATTTATTTTTTGATGTTTGAGGACGCAGGTCTCGATAACTTTCTCAGCTCAAGATCCCGGGTTCGAAACCCGACTGAGGCCCTTAGGTTTTTTACCGGAGAAGTGAAAATACCTTGAGAACGCCGTCCTTCGGATGGGACGTTAAGCGATGGTCCTGAGCCTGAGCGATGTCAGATACTTGTTAAAGATCCTTACACTAGGTGAATAAACCGGGTAGGCAACATTTAGGACTCCAGTAGAGACGATGAAAGAGCGCTCTGGTAGTAGGCAATATGACTTCGTAGTTATAGCCCGGGCATGAGTCTACAATAAGTAACTTTTTTATATCTAGAATAATGATATATTCAAAAAAATACAATTTACTTGGTTTTCTGTATCTCTCTGAACTCTTATTTGGACCAGAAATAAAGTGTGTTGTTGTTTGTTCAGAGAGATACAAAAAACCAAGTAAATTGTATTTTGTATCTCAGGAGCAGACACGACACACAGACACCAGCAAGCACCCCTCATCAAACTAACCTCAACGAACAAGACCCCTCATCAAACCTATTTGACATACTACTAAATTTAATTAAACCTTTCATTCCCAAAATCAAATACTTCATTTCCACAATACTCAATAACATACTTTCTTCCGATTATGGTCAGCCCTAATTCCACAGTTGATCAAAATTTAACAATCCTAAATTGGAACGCGAATGGGTTGAAAGCAAAGCAACAGTCTTTCAGTAACCTCCTAACACGATACAACATAGACATAGTTTGCCTAACAGAAACACACTTCAAAGCGACAGACACATTCAGACACATTCTGTCTACTTGTAATTGTATTTTGTATCTCTAAAAATATACATTTCCTACAGAAATCCGCACATTTATATTTACTGTTATTAGTAGGAATTAGTCGTATTAGTAGAATCAGTCATTTCACAATAAGTAACAAATGAGCAAAATAAATAATGAAAATATATGCAATAATAAATACAAATAAAAATGTAAAGAAGAAAATACTAATTTCATATATGATATTAGTATTTTCTTTATTATTTTATTTTATAATTTTATTTATTATTTATCTTTTGGTTCAATAGTATATATACTATTATAATAGTATATATACTATTGAACCAAAAGATAAATAATAAATAAAATTGATACATTGAAAATAAATAAAAACACATAAGAAGCTAATAGATAGTGGCAAAGTAATAGCAAGTGATAACAATCCCAATAAAATGAAACAATAAGTAAGAAACACAGGTAAATAAGAAACAAGAAGGATGTGAACGGCTTTTTTGGAAGAAATTATTCAATCATTAAATTGGTCCACAAGAAATTTCTTAAATCTGGTGACATCCCATTGTTTTAAAGGATTTATTTTGTTGATTATAACAAAGAACTTCTAAAATAATAAAACTGTTATACATTTTTGTTATTTTTTTAGGTATTTATTTCCGACGCCTGGAAGAGATAAACTTGGACGTAAATGGATTATTGCCAGACCAGGTACAGTATTCTTTATTATTAGTTTTTATTTTAATAATTCAAGAGAACTCGAGGTCAACAACATAATAATGCGAGAAAAAAAAGGTAGAGAGAGATTGCAAAAACTGGTTCCTTAAGTATCCAAATTTATAACTTCTTTCAACTTTACTCCCTTGAACCTTGAACACAAAATAAATTACATGTACCATTTTTATTTACAATTTAATTCTAGCAGTTAGTTTTCCATTACACAGAGAATGCTAATCTAGTTTTAAATGTTTGCGTAAATGAGAATGAAGGAGTACAACACAAGCCAGAAATGTACTATAACATGTTTTATAGAAATATTTAAAGAGTTCAGAGCACAGAAACGTATCAGAACAATGTTGGAATAGTTGTGTATAACTAGCAGATGTATGTTTATGCAAATACAATAAGTATCTGTTAGAAATTATAACTTTTTTTTAAAAAGAGGAGAACAAATTACCAACATACAATGCGATATTTGCATTTATGGATACGATATTTTATTTTAGGGATATTTTATCAGTTTTTTTAAAAATGTGCAGACCGCATTTTTGTCACAATTCCATGTTCAAATATCTGTGGTCACAGGCAATAAATTGGTAAGTCTAAATTCGTAACTTTTCAGGGCAGCACTTTTTTACTTTTGCATTAATAGTGTAAATCCAGTTTTTGGAATAAATAAATTATGTTTGTATCATTATTAATCATGTACCTTCTAAATCTACAGGAGTGAATGGCAATGAATATTGTTAATCCTTTCTTGGATTTTCCCTTAGTTACCTAACCATTCCTCATCACTTACCTAATTATTAACCATACTTTTTGAAATACTAGTGAATGATGTCTCTCTAAAGTTGATTTAACCGAAAACGCCCTTTTCACTTGGAATAGTCTGCCTTAGTGAATAAATGGTTAAATGCAGTTATCTCATGAATGATTCCTCAAAGAAGTAGATTAAGTTGATTTAACCGAGAACATACACAATTTTACGAGATACCGTGAAACCCACATCTTTATAATTCCGAAAGTATTAGAGTCCTGAACTCCCAACTTCTTCACAGTGCGCAGATGGCTTGGCAAATCATCACAGTACATTTAACTCATTTTGGCCATTTTACGACTCAACAACTTATTCTGTGACCATAGATATATTATGCTTCTTCAAATTATGTACTATTTTCTCTGTCTTATATACACTCGGAATTGGTATTTGCAGGTGTGTTCGACCCGTACAAGTTCATCAACGAGGACATGCTCCGGATCCATGGGATAGTGTACGAGACGATGTTGGAGGACGAAGAGAACCAGGTGCGAGGGTTCGTTCACTTCGCTGACGGGGCTGGGGTCTCCCTCCCCTATCTGACACTCTTCACACCCAAGGAGGCCGTCAGGATCGTCAAAAATGGAGAGGTCAGCAAACTGTAATTTTTTTGAAGTGAAAACTTCTTTAGCACCGTTGTGATTTGAAACTCGATGAAACGAAAAAGCGACACTATTGCCTTATCTTTATATATATATATATATGTTTTATTTAGTCATCTGTTTGAATTACTAACATAAGGACTTCTTGTAACTGAAAGTGAAGAGAAAAAAAGTTGCCGATAATGCTTCTTCTCTAGTCTTGCGACACAAAAAAGATGATCATGAAAAATTCCATCGCCTCCTCCTCTCCCTCCAAAAAGTTTGGAATTGTGAATTTTTTTAGACTTTTAAGAACTTATTAAGGAAACATTTATTTCATACTTTAGTTATCATAAGTCACTCGTGTCATTTGTTGAAATTAAAAACATGGAGTTTGAATAATAAAATATAAAATAATTTTTAAACTTGGTACCAATATTATAATTAATAAACCCTATAATTATCTCACTCCTGATACTGCATTCGTCTCATTCTCTCGCAGTTTCGTTTTCTGAAGGTTTCACTTCTACCGCGTGTGAACTGCACATATGTTTTTATTTTATTTATTTCTTATAATATAGACGGAGTTTTATAATATCATAACCGATTCGATTATTTGAAAAAATGCATTTATCAGTTGTCAATTGTTACTTTCCCAGAGGGGAAATTATGTGATCGGTCAAAAATGTGATGTTGCGTTACATATATACAACTCCCGATCGAATGGATACATCAACACAATTTATGTGTTCAGAACCTCATATAGGTAGGGTATCTATTGATATTCAAATCGGTGGGGCTTAACACAAAAGTTCCAATAACTATTGAAGAAATGGATGTATCGATAAGAATAATTCTTGTATATAATACAATTATTGTATATAATATTATCCAAAACCCCATAAGGAAGACAAGTAACAATTTTCAGCCTACTCGACCGAAAAAGAAAAGGGATCAGTGGAAGAGGAGCTTATAAACGCTAGTAACTATCGAAGTAACGAATGTATCGACAAAAAAATTAATATGAGAACCCTAGATTTAGTAGAACACCTGTTGATTTCGGTAAATTGGTTTTAGAAGGAGAAAGAAAAGTTAGTTAATAAATTCGCGCTGGGGAAGCACATTGCCGGTGATTTACCAACAACTTTTTTATTTTATTTATTTTTTTTACACGATCCATATGAAAATGCATATTTTGTGGTTATAACATGTTTCCATATTTCATCTTATTTATACGATATTAATTATTGTCAGACCGCAAGGACATTGAGGGTCTATTAGTCATCTCGTGAATTCTCTAACAGTTGTATGTACGCAACGTTATTAAGGACAATATTTCACACTACATTCTCGAATAAATCAATTTTCTACAAAGGATGATTTATTTAGAGTGTTTTCCTTTAATTTGAGCCACAAAACGTTATTTTATGTTCATTATGAGCAGAGATAATATCAAAACTCACAATATCCAAAAATGAAAATTCTGTGAATTTGCCAAAAACCGCTCTCGACTACAATTTACTTTGCCGGTTCTTGGAAATGTTTTTTTTTACATTCTGTTTGCACTTTAAAACGAAATACATACAAAAACAACGGATTTTTATAAAGCGTTATAAAAATAAAAGCAGTAAAATTTTGGATGAAGTTAGTTTTGAAACCAATGTTTGGATAATGTGAGTTATGATTCCCAACCTTTTCAAACATGTATAAATAAATCAAAACCATTCAACATTTTCAAATGCAATGTAAATTTATTGTTACAATTATTACAACTTAAAATAATTTTTAAAAAAATGAACAATTATTAAAATTGACACATAATTATAATTTTACATAAAGCATAGGTAATAATAAATTTTTTTTAAAAATAAAAACTGCAAGAAAATACAGCACAAAATAAAAAAGTAAATGATAACCTCTTTGAGCAGGTTATGCTTGCAGATACTGCTTTCTGATTGGTTAAAAGACGCATAGTGATCCAATAGGATAATGTTAGTTCTGACTCCAACCCTCAACTTCTAGGCCCATTAAACCTAGGATATGGTGACTTTTGATTCTAACCAATGCCATATTTGAATTCTAACCAATGCCATATTTGAATTCAGCTCAAAAAATTGCAAAAATAACCACTGCCATCTCAATTTTGTTAATTTTGTATATTGTGAGTTTTGATTCTGGAGGAATCATATGCCATTCAGAATAGTAGAACCTTACCCTTAAACAAACAATTTCTGTTCTTTGTATCTAACGAATTTAAGGACATCTGAAAATTTTTAAAAAATCTATGTTTTGTAAATCTATAATTTTAATATTTCAATTTCGTGTTTTAGCGGACCATTCCGATGAGGCATAAAGAGGTGCACGTCATCAATGTTCCGTCTTCGCTGAAGTATGTCTTGGACTGGGCCCTCACTTTGGTTTCAGAGAAATTCAGAAAACGAATCATGGTAAAAATTGTATTTACTATTTTTTTTTTTTTTTTCTTTGTGTCCCCTGAATAGTTTTTTTTAACTACCCAGCATATAGGAAAGTTATAGTAGGTAATGGATCCGAAAATAGAAATCTAAATTTCAACAATTGTTTTATGTTTCAAGGTCACTACAGTATTTTCACACAATTTTTGAAAAAAGAATATGTGTGTGGACGTGCTTGGTCAATTTTTCCTGTACGAAATCTCGTGAATAAAAAATGATATCGACTCCGCTCTGGTGCCAATCGAAGCGTATCAACGTATAGAAATTTTACCAAATTAGGTCCATCGTTTTTATGTTTAAACAAAAATACTGCAAAAAAAGTGGATTTTAGGATTTCTTGAAAATTATTTATCCGATCTAATTTGTTCTGGTGGCAATCGATACTTTGAAATATCAGAAATTTTCATACGAGTTGTTATCATCTCATAGTTTTTATATTATAAAAATATATTAACAACGAATGAGAGAATGGATCCACTTTATTTTATTGATTTTTCGCTTACTCCCGTATTATTATTATTATTTTTTTAAATTTTATTACGCTTTAAGCATTGTGTTATACAATTATATACTATATTTTATTGAATTGGAGTATGTTGATAATATTTGAAGGTTCACACTATTTTATGATACGGCTTGGTTGATTTCACCAAGTCAGTTGCGGAAATTTCTTCCTACCGGAGAGTCCCGTATGTAATTTCCGAGATCATTTTATGCAGTGAAAATATGCAAATACAATTCTGTATTGAATAAAATGCCTACTTTTTGTGTTGTTATTATTATTATTGATATTGATATGATGCTGGGAAGTTTGCCGTGTGGACCTCAAGGGACGCACTTAGTTACAAATGTCATCTTTGTAGAGTCATTATACACGGCCCAGTAATTTCCTCTGGTTTAGGGCGCAGAGAGGCGAAACACACATCCGAGAATCTGCTTGTTTTTCTTTGTTTTCTGACATATGAAAATAAATAATTTTTACCATCTCAAAATATTAACAATAAAAAAATATTGGCAACACTGGAGGTTAGGCTTCAGACGACATTGTTCCATCACTGCATCGATGCTTTAGTTAGATCTGATGATGTAAAACTGTAATGACTGTAAAACTGTCACATAACATGAAGTACAACGTCCTATTCAGTGAAACAAATATAACTTTTAATTGAACTGCACATATATATATATATTTTTTTTTGTTATTACCAATTTTTATTTTATTATATTTTCTAGGTGTATAGTTCAGTGGAAGAAGCTACGAACTCCATAGATGTGAGCATGTTGCCTAAAGAATACGGAGGAACAATGCCGATGGCCGAAATGATCGGTAAGAAAAATGTTTTGTTTGTAAATTTAAAAAAATCTTAAGTCTTCTATATTATGTGTTGGCAAATTATTTCCAAATGCTTTGCTGGATCCTTTATAGTTTATCTACCAATCTACCTATAGTTTATTTATTACCTACTATAAATTACTTTTTGTTATTGTACGATGTCAGGTGCTAGTTCAAGACCCCAACCCTAGGTGAATAAACCTAAGCAGGCAAAATGTAGGACTCCCACAGTAGAGTCGGGCTCATATCCACCAGGGTGACGAAAGAGCTCTCTGGTAGCTGGCGATATGACCTTATAGTTAATGCCCATGTCATAATGACTAACTTTATGTTAGAGGTTGTTTTTTTTATATATAACCTTATCAAATTACAATTTGAAATAGTAAGAAAGTAACGATGAAACAAATAAAGTTGCATACGTTTTTATATTTGAATTTTTTCCGTTACTCAAACATTGTGCAGATTCTTCGTGACAATGAAAAGAGCTTTCGAAACAAGTTATACATACTTTCCATTAGAAATGTTTAAGTTAGTGTAAGAAGTGTGAAGTCAACTTTATGACATGAAGTCAGTGTGTGTTAATATTTTTTAAATTTATTTATACTTTTAATTATTATTATTTTCTTTTTTTTTTTTTTTGCACCTGAGACCTTGTATTAATTCTCCACGGTCGAAAAGGAAAACTCGGAAACTTGAGTGCTTAAATGAATAAATTCAGTTAAAGATAAAATAGAGTTATTCATTAGTCACGACCATAAATAATGAATAAATTGCATTGCCTCCATACTTCCTTACATAGAATTTATTTATTTTTTAAGCCCTCACCACCAAGATACTTCTATTTGATTCTATATAACTACTAAAACTCTTAGATGCTAAAAAAAATAATTAACATTTAAAAAAAAATAAATAAAAATGTTATTTTCATGGTATAGAGCTAGACATATTAATTTATTTTCTAACTGCAGGTCCTAAAATTACCTAAATATTTTCTTACACTTGACGTTTCGACCTAGTAACGGTCATAATGTTTCTAACACAATAACATTAAAATGGTTACTAATATTTTTATTATAATATAATAAATAACTAGCAAACTTATATTTTTTTTAGACCTGCATTTCTTATATATATCTGTTTATTTAAGAATAAATAGCACGTAATATCATGTACATATTTTTCTTTTTTAATTATATTTTTTCTCCAGAAAAGTGCCTAGGCCTTATTTATGCCCATCATTGGGCCACATTAATGTAGACCTTGGCTCATCTCGATATGTTTAATTAAGCTAGGAGGAATGAGGAGAAACCCTAAAGAATTATGGCCTTTTGGCGCCTACTCATGATACATAAATATAATAATACATGGTGCATATATGAATAACTGAGGTGGTGTGTACATCTAGGGACCGGACCATTCAATGTTCTTATCCCTTCTTAGATACATTACTGATATTTACAATGTTTTAACAAAAGTATAACAAAATGTATAAATAAATAAAACAAGCTTATTTTTTGAAATGTTGTCTATTCCACTAAAGATATTTATAAAAAATACAACAACCGGTTTCGGCTTCACACCATCGTCAGGTCTAGTTATGAACTAAGTTAGTTTGCAGAGTGCGACCCCTCCAATACCTCTCTGTTGAAAGGTGCCACTTCAATTAGGGAATCCCCCGGCTTAACCGTTAGCTACATCATGAAATATTTGACAAAACACTAATTTTTCTTAATTTACATAAAATAACATCTTTTGACTAATAAGTAAAAAATCTACATTCGCGACTCACATTATCGACATAGCCACACTTCTGACCCATCTACAGGCATAAAATATCTCCATTGTTGCTCTAAAAGCAGGCTACTTAATAGCCTAGAACAATTAGAAATAAATAAAGCTACCAAAAGGAACATTTGTATGAATGACCAAATTTATTTTAACTATTCCCCTTTGCTAAAACCCTGAACTGGTTCTATTTCCACATATACCTATGTTTGTTATTATCTGTTATTATTATAGGTTTCCATATATATGTTATTATCTGTTATGTTTTTTATTTTTATTTTTTACTTATTAGTCAAAAGATGCTATTTTATGTAAATTAAGAAAAATTAGTGTTTTGTCAAATATTTCATGATGTAGCTAACGGTTAAGCCGGGGGATTCCCTAATTGAAGTGGCACCTTTCAACAGAGAGGTATTGGAGGGGTCGCACTCTGCAAACTAACTTAGTTCATAACTAAGACCTGACGATGGTGTGAAGCCGAAACCGGTTGTTGTATTTTTATATATATCTTTAGTGGAATAGACAACATTTCAAAAAATAAGCTTGTTTTATTTATTTATTACAAATTCCACAATATGTCCGCGTTCCTCAACTTAGAAGTTGAAAATGCATAAAGGCATAAATAAATGATTGAGCTGGTATGTACATCTAATGCTCTTATACCTTCATTACATAAATGACTAATATTAACGATATTTCGACAGAACTGTTCAGGAAGGACCTAGCTGAAGCTCGTCCCACACTTTTGGACCACGACAAAATGGACGTTCGGTTGGAGATGTTCCCTGAGAATGCACGAGTCGGCGCTGTCTCCGCTTTGAAGAACAGCAACTGTGGCACGTTCCGAAGTGATCTGTACTGTGGCAGTTTCAGAAAACTTGAAGTAGATTAAATCTGAAGTGAAACAGTATATTTCTAAGCAGCCCCAACAAAGTAGACAGTCGTCCCTTTATTAAACTGACAGAGGAAGATCTAGATTCGTGATGACCTATTGTACCTCTTTGTATATTCTTAAGAAATTAATCAAGAAACAATTTTTGTAACGGTTTTGAGGCTGGGCCACCGATTTTATACAGTTTAAGCCACTTCTTCCTTAATAAAAGTGTTATACTTGTCTAAGATCTCTTTCCTTCTAGGTAATATTTGTAAAACTATCAACTTTTCTAGAGTTTGATTCAACATTTCTGTACCATCAATAACTAACAAGTTAAACACAAAGGATACTTTTTTTCAGACCGTACCTACTGGGCGATTACCAGTATTCATCGATGAGTCCATAGGTTAAACCAAGAAGCGATACTTGTGAATCAGACCTAAGTTAATTATCAATTCATATTTAATGTATTGTATTTTATAAATAAAAAAATAATTAATCTTTATAAATAAAACTGTTAGTAGGTGGCTGTTTGTATATTGCCTATTTAGAAAAGTATTACATTTTTAACCATTTCAGATAAAAGTGAAGTGTTTTTTGGCTCATGTCTGTTCCATCATCAATGGGAAAATGGCAGAACATATTTCAACCAAACTTCATGTACTAAATCTACCAATTCAGGTATAAGTTTTTGGATATATATGATTTCAAAATCCTCAAATACTACGGTTTACTTGGAGGCAGAAACATTTATCCATGATTACTCAGTCACTGCCGATACTACGTGAAAAAGTTACTGAATCAATATAAATTTTCATTTGAAATTTTTTTTGTTTTATACATTTTTTTTTTTTTTTTTTGCTAGGATAACCTCTAGTGGTGACAAAAAGTTCAAATTTCCCACTCTTTGTGTTTTAACTGGTTACATCTGCCGTTGAATACTGGAACTCGCCTATCCACTCTGAGTTCCTAACACAAGTAGTTCAATCCTTGGCCGCTCTTTTGAGGGCACTGCCTTTGATCACCACTTATTTTGTGTAATTATATATTTTGATTTTTGTAGTAAATTATTTCGATAAATAAATTATTCTTCACTCTTAAAATAAAAATATTAAAAAAAAGAAAAGATAAAGTCCAAGATTGAAATAAGAAATAGGAAAACCATAAGAAAAGATTGCACTTAAGAATTTTAGTTTTAAAACTTACTTTTTAATGGTATATATATTTAATCTTTATTTGAATTTGATATAAAATAAGTATTTAATTATAAGTATATATTACAGAATTTTTTATAATTCAAAAGACATTTATATTCATCAGAGTTAAAAATATCAATAATTATTGTTCAGATAACATGGATGTAACTATAACATAAATTAATGTCAAGTAATATATTTTTTTTTTTTCTTCTTCTTGGTCTTAAGACTAATTGTATTCTTATATAGCCGGATCAATCGCCTTTGGGTTAGAAGGATCAGGGGGACCAGATAGGGACCCCCGGGTCACCCAACCTGCAGAGCCAACCACACCAAGGTCAGTTATTACGACTCATGCCCAGGCTTTAACTACGAGGTCCTACTACCAGAGCGCTCTTTCGTCATTCTGGTGGACATGAGCCCGACTCTACTATGGGAGTCCTAAATTTTTATTCACCTAGGGCGGGGGTCTTTAACGAGTACCTGACATCGTACAGGCTCGGGACCATCGCTTAACGTCCCATTCGAAGGATGGCGTGCTTAAGTTTATTTTACCTCCCAGATCAAATAAAGTACGGGCTTCGGCCGGGTTTCGAACCCACGATCTTGAGCTCAGAAGACAAACATGCATACCACTGAGCTACCACCGGACTATTCTCTTTTTTAGCCACTCTATTTGGGCAGTACTATATACATCAGCGAGGGTCAACCCTCCAGACATATTTTGTTATGGATTTAATGTCTGTACTCGTAAGTCGAGAAGTTAAAACAAATCTCAGGTGATAATGTCGTTGATAATTCTTTGGTGTTTGGGCAAAAGGGCTTAAGTCAGAATAAGTCTTGTGAACCAAAGCACAAGGGTATTTAAATATTTTTACCATATGTAATAATTACATCAATTATTGATTGATGGAATATTTTACTTTTTGTTTATATTTCATACTTTTATTTAAATAATATTTCAAGTAACATAAATGTGTTTTACCTGATTTGCAGGAATTTTTCAACCTTCAGAAATTTCCCTCCTAAAATTCAGATTTGCTGACTTAAGCCCTTAGAATTACTATAGTTAAGGGACCGGTTCTATTACACTTTATTACATCTTTAGCAATGCCAAGTGAAGTAATGAAAATATTTTTTATGTAAATTTTACGGCATTAATTCCATGAACCCAAACAACCCCTGTCGCACAATCTGACGAAGTTGCATTCTCCCCTCCCCTGTGTAATGCGTATAGTATTATGTATTATAGACGGCTCCTAAGGCAATAAAAAAAAATACATGTACAGGGTACAACTTTTTATGTTGTCTTTTCTTTCTTTTGTCTATTGTTCATAACTATTATGATTACCAGGGATTGAAAGAAACTTCTGGACAAAAAAGAATATAGATACACTACTTATATATTAATTTATGGATAAATTTCCTCTTAAAATATTACGGTCTGTTTTACTCGTGAGGTTTTGAAACGGACCAGAACATTTAAGAGAAACTTTATTTATATTTATTCATTTCGTTCCTTTTTGAGTTAATTTTTTTTTTCTTTGTAAATTTTGCCTGGGACTATGTATATATATATTTATTTTTTTCTCGGAACTTTATTTCAATCCCTGATTAATATTAAGTTTTTTTACAATTTTTACTTAGGATATATTGTCATGAATGTAAAAAATAAATAAATAATAAATACATTTTCTACAAGTTTTGATTTTTTTTTTTTTTCATTTCAATTAAATGAATCCATTGTATCGTGACACTCCAACCAAAGTCCACGAGAGAGAAGACCAAGGAGTTATGTGAAGATCTTCTTTTACCGATTGAACAGTCAGCATTTATCTATAATATATTATATACCCCCACCAACTCCCCAAGTGAGCAGCAGTATGTCAGTAGGACTTAAAGAGGCAACACATTAGACTAGTACAAACCTATTATAAAAGATTAAATAAAACTGTGTTCTTGATGTGTAAAGTATTATAGACGCCAAAAATGATGTAGAGTGATGTACTGGCCAGCAGAGCCGGCCACCCAAAAATACCCCGGAAGGGGTGGGGGGATGTTGAGGTGACTCCCTCGGCTTCAGCTGGATAGAGTAGACTGCTTTACTTCCACTGGCGATGTCCTCCGTACTCATCTGCTTTCTTTCTTGAATATATGTCGAACATGGATGTCGCACTTATACTGATTCCATTGGCGATTTTCAACGCCGAGTATGGCCTATTTTTAGGGGTTGATAATATTAGGTCATATACCTGAGCTAAGGTCCCGCCGTCCAGTGCCGCAACTATCAGATGATACCGAGCCATCTCGTCTTCCAAGCGGGCAGTATAAAAATGCGCCTCCACATCCGCCGACCAGAATCGGTGGTAACTTTATCTCTCTCACTGGTTGGCTCGCCTCCATCAGGCTGGCTTCTAGTTCCTGCAGCTTATGTCTTATCTCGTCGGGGTCACCAATTTAGCGATTATAAAATCGCAGATTAGAAAATCTAATTAATTTGAGAATTTTTAAAAATATTTTTTATTGAAAAGACACTAAACAACAAGTAGGCACAATATATACTATCTTTTTTATAACATATGTTTTTTTAAATTACTTGAAAATAAATGTATCGATTTAATTAATTAAAAATTAAAACTTGTGCAAAACGAGTAAGATACTTAGGACTAATACTTGACGCGAAGCTAACATGGTCCCATCATGTCCAGCACCTAGTAGCGAAGACTCACGGAAGAATAACAAACTTGAAGTGTCTCCTCGACCACCGCTCACCCCTTGCTTTATCAGTAAAAAGACTGCTATATTTGGTGCTGATACGTCCGATCTGGCAGTACGCTTGTGGCCTATGGGGTTCAGCTGCTAAAAGCCACATAACCAGGATACAAACTACTCAAAATCGCGTCATGAGACTCATCACTGATGCACCGTGGTATGTTCGCAACACAGTTCTACATGCTGATCTTGAAATACCGGAAGTAGCGGAGGTCCTCAAAGAATCCTACATACGAATGCAGACAACAATGGCCAACCACCCAAATCCACTGGTGCGGGAAATTGCTGAACACCCACCAACTTTACCATTGGAACGCAGAGTTAAAAAGAAGCGACCGCATGATTTTCTTCTCCTCAATTAATCAAAAGACATTATCTGAGTTTCACAGCTAAACACCCCCCTTGTTGTTATCCGATACATATATTTTTTTTTTCCCTATATTATGTTAAATTTATCTAGTTTAAAGTTACTTGTTTAGGGCAATTAATGAATTGTACCTGAGTTCATATCTCATGTTAATTAGGCCATTGGCCTAGGTATTATTGTTATAGACAGCCCAACTATAATATTCATGTATAAAATAATAAAGTTTACAATAATTATATTGCCACACTCCCTTACATGATACAGTTTAAATTAATATTATTTTTTGTTGACAGTGTTTGTACTTTTGTCTTAGATTTTTTAAAAAATGTTTCAAGGGCTTCCTGGGTTCATTTCCGCCATGTGCATCTCTGTAGCTTCGCTAGTCTCTTCGCTGGTCAGTGGAAGAGTAAAAACAAGGGAGACAGATAACTGGTAAAAAAAATGCAAGGCAAACATAATCATAATATGTTTAATATTATTAGGTACATAAAATACATTTATAACAAATTTCACAAAACATCATAGTATTGTGCACGGTAACAGCATTTCATATAATCCCCACCTTGTCAGGGTGTGTGGTCTCCCATAGCCTAATGTTTTGTATAAAAATAGAGACATAGCGAGAAACTCTCCAATTAGTATAATCTTCAGTAAAACCTCAATAGATCAGGATAGTGCGATAAACCCGGTTATATAACTCTTGGGAATTTTGAATATAGAAAACTCTCCACCTCATCAAAGTGTGTGGGTCTATATCTAAAAGTTTTATAAGAATGTAATTATTTATGAAACAAACCGAGAATTAATAGAAAAACGCAATATAGCTAAGACTTTTTTTTTGCATTCATGACTTTGTATATAATGCGATATATAATAATAATTGCCTGTCAAAGATATGTAAGGTGGATGCGATCGCCAAACAATGCCCCACCTCTCAACAACATATCAATCCCCTCCCCTTTCGTTAAATAACTTCTAATAAAAATATATAATAACTAATAATTTGTTTAACTATTGAACTTTATGGTGTAAGCCGAAACAGGTACATTGTAATTCCAACAATTATTCACTTATATATTACTAAGGCATGGATTTTTAGGGTGCATCTTATTTTGCCGCGCTAAAAACATTAATATATAAGCAAATGTGGACGTTTCTGAGCATTCTGACCCGGAATAATAAAAAGGTTTTATTTTGCAGATGAAACCATATTTCATGGATTGGAGCATATAATGACATATTTCAACGTTTAGGGCTTAAAAATGGTCTTAATTCTTAATGGTTATTTTGAGAAAGGTCCTAATTGGGGAAATACTTGGGGGACCTGGCAATTCGGCAACACTGCCTTAGTCTCTAGCAGGGATGGGCGTATTCGTAATTGCAAATACGAATATATTCACGAAAATTATTATCTATGAATATATTCGTATTCATAGCTGTGAATTCGAAAACCGTTGAGGAGGCTAGTTACAAACCTGGACAATCGACCATCTGATGCATTTTGAGTTAGATACGTCACTGGATTCATATGTTGGCGCGGAGCCATTGCGCTAGTCGAGAAGTTACAAAATCGTCCATAAATATCCGAAAAAAGCTTTTTTTAAATAAGAGTCGTGTTACAAAAGCGGACATATGACCGAGCAGTCAGTATTAAAGACGGCCATATGCACCATCCAACTAGCACTTCAACCAATGAAAAGCCTCGGAACCCAGGGAGGACTAACCTTATCTTTTGTGAAACTTTTGTAGTTGTGTTGATCTTTAAAACTAAAATAATAAAAAATGGAAAAGAATCTGGAGGAAACTTCACCCGAATCATCCAGAAAAAGACCACGGCAGCCTGAAAAGTGGCGGCGCAATGTACGATTCATTTCCATAATCACACAATTTTCAAACGATTCAAAAAAAAAAATATCCACTCAAACTTGTTGTCAAGTGTCTCTCATTTAATAGCAGGCTATTATTGTAAAATGAAAGAAGTAAATATTCGTTTTGTTTACAGTGCGACGCCTCATGTTTGTTATTCCTGTTTATGTGTATACTTAATCACTCAACTCCCCTAATCCTAAAAATACATACGTAGGTTCAATTATTTTTAAAGTGTTCAGTCCGATTCTCGACTTCTTACCGACCCGAGTGCAAGGTCGTGCTAATAAACTTTAAAAAAAGTGTAAAAAAAAATATAACAAAAAATGAGTGACGCAGAGAATGAAATGTCCGTCGGTGTAGAATTCGATAATCCTGATGCTCCCCAGGATTTACGTGAGTCTTTTCCAGAAAACAGGGCTCTTCTCTTTTAATACATTAAGATTGTCTATTCGAACGGCCTTAAACGGTACTTATGTTAAACCTGTAAATACAAATGAAGACGCGATTATTGAAGTAATTCGTTCAATTAATTCCGAATAAGACAATATCATCCATCGGACATGGTCGAAAATTTTCTGGCTAATAGAAGGGCAGAATTTGTCATTTCCAATCCAGACAAGGTCAGCGAAACGCGACGAATTGATTGTGGATTATAAAAGCCATGATCCCTATGAGAACATTCGAGGACCCTTCTTTTAAGAAATTGCTAAATTTTGTCCATATTGAGAAATTCAGCTTAAAAATAATGAGCAGGCGTTCTTTAGGTCGAAAGCTCAATGAGCATTATCTTAAAATTGTCAATGACATCAAGGGAATTTTAAGAAACGTTCCACATGTATGTACGACGGCTGATATCTGGTCCGGGGGTAAAAAACGTTTCTTAGGCGTAACTGTCCACTGGCTCGACGAAAGTATTAAAAGAAAATCAGTAGCTTTGGCATGCTAAAGATTTGAAAGCCCCCAACACACACGATCGAATCGCTTCACTTCTTCACAACATACATTGTGGGTACGGATTAGGCACAGAAAAAACCGTTGCAACGGTAGCAGATAATGGAAGCAATTTCGGGAAATCGTTTCGAGGTTTTTGGGGTTCATCGTCGAAATATGGACGAATGGGAACAATTGGAATGTCAAAGCGACTTACGAGGCCTTTCGACGCAGGTGTTTCTTCATCCAATATATTCCGACAAAACCAGCAAAGTACGGATTAAACTTTTTCGCATTGGTTGATTCCAAAATGTATTATATATACTTTGAACATGGAAATATACTCTGGAAAGAAACCCTTTTCGGGTCAGTAATAAAAGTACTTTCGAAACACTATTCGAAATGTAACTGTAGATAACTGGTTTAGTGACATAAGCTTACTTCAAAATTTGTCAAAAAAATATGGATACTTATGTTGGAACGCCCAAGAAGAATAAATGGTACATACCTAATGAATTCAAGGATGTGAAAAAAAGAGCTAATTTTTCCAGCATGTTTGTCTTCATAAAAGAAGGTACCATAGTACGAAACAAAACTCAAAACAAAAATAATACAAAAAATCTTATTTTGATCTCGAGTATCCACCTAGACAATGCAATTGATGATACTAGGAGAGAAAAAAAAAACCGAGATGATCAATCAGCATAAGATCGTAAGCTGATGTCGTGGACAAAATGTGTGCCTCGTATAATGTCCAGAGAGCAACTAGAAGATGGTCCATGGTTATATTTTATTCCATGCTCAATGTAGGTGGTATCAATTTCCAAATTATTTTTTTCGGAAATGTGAGCAATTTTTTTCAAACGATATTACCATTTTTCCCATTATTTATTTATAAAGTACGTGATTTTTCATTAAAAAATCACTTTACTCCTTTAAAACTAATGATCGGGAAAAAAAAATTTTTAAGACGCTTTTTATTGTTTTTTATTGAGTTTTAACGAAAAATCATGTTTTTGGACTTTTTTTTTGGTGGTCGTGATTTTTTTGCCGATTATGGTTAGAATGACCCATATATATATATATATATATTGTGACGGTTCGAATCACCTGTCACATGATGGACACCCAGGAAAATGGGTAAAGTAAAGTAAAATAAAAAGAAATAATTATAACTTAATGAATAAGTTAAAGAATTTCAAATTTGAATATTTAGGCGGCAAAGAGAATATGCTATGCGTGTTTTTTTTAATGAATAAGTATTATTGTTTCTATAATTAATAATTATAGTCTAGGAAAATTTGTTATATAAATTTAAATATTGTTTAAAATAAAAAGGCATAAAAAAAAAAAACAACAATATAATATAATGAATTGTGTCCACGGTGTGATAGAGTGGAGAGGGGAGAAAAGACTTAGAAAAAACTAGTGCCCTACTCCGGTCTTTTGACCGAATGTAGTCCCAAAGTTATATTTTTATTAAAAGTAGTGCAGTAAAGTCCACACTAATTTCCCCCTGAACAGCTCTGGATATGGATACCCATATACCATAGGATCGGATTGTTCGATCAAACAATGGCTGAAACCCACATGGTGAAGAGGGGTTGATGAGACGATTTCTGACTAGAGGAGGAGCCATTCATACCAAGAGATCACCAATTCGATGAGTACAATTTTTTTATCTACGTAAAATAATATAAACGGTCTATAACTTCATAAAAAAAATGCCTTAAAAGAAAAAAACGTAACTTCTCTTAAAATTATTTCAGATTCATAAAGGTTCATTGAAAATCAAAATGTAAAATCACATGTCATATCTCCATATTGGTCGCTTTATTGAAAATTGTACAATGAGCAGTTTGTTGTAGTGTTCATAAAATATTTAAAAAATATTATAAGAAATTTTTGTAATATTAATGTCATAAAAGAGTATAAAAAAATATACGAATGTTAAATCTATGTAAAATCTTTTAATTTTTTGAATCGCCCTTTCTTTTCCAATTTTAAATTCTAAGTATTAATATGTTTGTCTTTATACAAACCCAGGTAAGAAAGGGTATGTGTCTGGCATGTCTACCCGCGCCTTAAAAGAATCCACGATATCATTATAAAATAGAACCCTGAGATTATTTAAAAGAGTACCCTATGTTGGTTGTCTCAATATATATTTTAGAAATATGATGTCCGTGAATGACATTACTAGGGACAATATCTCTGGTGAATTTGCCACCAAGATAATAAACGGAATGAGGGATGACTTGGGAATGGTAGTCACTGTGTCTCCAGAGGAAATACAGACTATAGCTAGGCCGAATACTCAATTTATAAATAGCGAAGTTGCTAGGACAATTATAGAGGATTGGCTGTCGTGAACACCTGTAACTGCATTAAGGGTCCGTCTGACTTTACAGCAGGTGACGTGAGAAGGACTGACGGGCCTGATCACGGTTGAAAATGCTGTTAAGACAATTCCCCGATTTTTATTGGGGGAGAATGTCCGCTCTGCCCGGATACTTTGGAGAGATGAACTCTGGGCAAGCATGCAGAGAGATCATAGGAGATGATTTTTATTACGGATTTAACCGGGATCTCTCTAATGTAGGCATCAGCCGGCTTACGGAAGCAGGCAGACAAGAACCCCCGACAAGATCCCGAGCTCACTCGGTGTAAAGCGCCGAAAACCAAGGACGACCATGGACCGTAGCCATCGAGCCGGTCCACAGCATCATGTAATGTATAATATTGTAAATAAACAGGAGAAGGTTACCCATTCCCCAACGAAGATAGGGTGATGTGACCGACCCCCCTCAAAGGTTCAGGGGCACCCAATAAAAAAAAAAAAAAAATAAAAATAACGTAGGCATTCGAAAATCTTGGAATCTAGCAAGTGATTGTAAAGATCTCCTCAAGCTGGCTGGTGGTGATACAAACATCGAGCGGTCTTGAATGTTTCAAGTCGCAATACTCAGCTCAAACGACGATATTGGCCTTGATTACTGCTTACATGAACAGAAAGATCCCAGCTGATGCATCCCATACGATTGCACAAGCCTTCGTACGGAAAGCTTTGAGCAATCCAGAGTTCGTCCTCCCTCAAGAGAATCCAGTAGCACTTCAAGGTGATGTGATGGTTCCTTCTTCCTTCCATTCCTTGTACACACTCACAATGAACCAATAACCCATGAATATGAATGCACAACTAAACATAGGAGATAACGTGCCAGCTCCGCACGAGCCACCCAGCTCAAACCCCCTATCCTCCCAACACGCAGGAAGCGAATCCGAAGCCAGCGTCTTCAGGGCAGCAAAGGCTCTGGCGAGGTCACCGGTAGGTAGAACCAGCAGCCAAGACGCCAGCAAGACACGAAATGATGCACCAGCACCACCTGTCGAAGAGGAGTTCAGTGGCCCTCCACGAGACCGCTCCCACTCCTTGCCCTTTCGTTGCAGTGGGGCCCAGAAAATGGCAAAACAGTTGTATTATATCCCCCCCCCCCCCCCCCAAAGACACGAAAGACAGGAAACGGGCGCGAGACGCGACCCCTGAGCAAATGGAGGACCGTACAAAAAAAAAAACCTGGATGAGGCCTACGCCATCCACGTGTAGGTCTCGGCCATACTCCAGAAGTGCAAGGCTAACATCGCGTACAAGGAGCGGGCAAACAAGGGGATTGCCCGCCTCCTTATCCTGATGTCGATGGCGCTGAAGGTGGCTGTGGCCAAAGTCCGGATGGCGGAGCAGATCGCGGGGGGTCTGGCTGAGACGGTGGCGACCACAATCGCCGTTAGCCTGGCCGGCCTCCCCCAGCGGCCCCCATCCAGGACCAGTGGACCCCCCCCCCTTCCTGCACAGGGCTCCGCAGGGAGAGGAACCTGTTCAGCAAGCGATAAAAAAGAAGAGAGGAGCGGCGAAAAGTACGCCGACTTGTGCAGCTCGCCACAGCCGGGGAGAACCAGAATCACCCGAAGACGTTTCTGGCTGTGGTCGAGCTGTCCAGCAAGGAGAACACACGCCCGCTAGCGGACGCATTGGATTGCGCTTAGCGGTCTTCGACGTGCCAGCGGGTTGGTCGGCCGAGGATCTCACTAGGAGGTTTCAAGCCCATTTCCCCGCCCTCTCCCCCATAGTCCCTATTTATAGGAAGGGCCCCCCCGGCAGACCGACTGTGCGCTGGGTGGTGGAGACCACCCCTGCGACTCGGAGGGCGCTCGTCACCTTAGGCAGGATCACCCTAGGCTGGTACACATGTGCTGTGCGGGACTGCCTGGATGTAACCAGATGTGGAAAGTGTCATGGATTCGGCCACCCGGAGAAGCGTTGCCCAAGCAAGGAGAAGGTGTGTGCTTGGTGCGCAATGACAGGGCACGACAGCTCCAGCTGTAGAAGGAAAGCGTTTTTTGTTTTTGTCTTTGTTTTAATAAGTCATATTATATTATTACTTATTTTCTATTATTTATCTTTTTAATTTAAATTAATTCTCCTTTCTTATTATTTTTCGTATTATTCTATTTCTTTTCTTCCTTAAAAAATGGTGTCGAGCCCCGCTTGCAACTCCTCTGTTAATAGAGAAAACAAAAAATTCCTAGAGTGTTGTGTCTGCACCTCAATTTACCATGGCGACTAATTTCTCAGACTATGAACTAGATTTTATGAGGTCGCAAAAGAAGCCCTGGACTTGCATCGTCTGCGAGAAGAAGAGGAAGGCGATCCCGACATCTGAGCGACCAGCCAGCCCAGTTAGAGCCCTAAATAAGCAGGACGATGTTCTGTCCTCTTTAGTAGCGGCCGTGCATAGCCTTTCTCAACAAATTGAGGGAATGAAGGCTGTAATAAAAAAATACCATGGATACTGATATTAAGAAGATTAAAGCTGCACTAAATTACAATAGTGAGCTTGTTGCCGAGACCTCTAATAAGCTCGGCAACATTGAGACCAACCTAAATAGGCAAAATGAGAGGCTTTCTGCCCTAGAGGCCGAAAATGTGTCATTAAAGGATCGTATCTCCGACATGGAGGTTTTGATAAACAAAACGGATCAAAACAGCAAGAGGATCTTGCTCGAAATCCGAGGGATACCTGCAAAGGTGGGGGAGAATGTGACTGCCCTAATGTTGGATGTGGGTGTGGGTCTGGAGCTGAAACTGGATAACAGGGGTATCGATCACATTCCTAGACTCAGACCTCGGCCGGGAACCAAAGATTCGTCTATAAAGGGGCCCATAGACGTACAATAATATTGCGCAATAATCAAGGTTCTGCAATAAAGTTGATCGTGTGTGGATGATATTGAAAGGTTGCACAATATATTGCACGAAGAAAAAAAAGTTAGATATTTATTGCGCAATACTGTGAATATTGTACCGTGTATAGGGAAGATTGTACAATATTGCGGCAGTTGCTTGGTAGATGTTTACAAGAGCGGGTCGAAATTGCAAACAAAAGGGAGGAAAAAAGTTTCATTTTGGAATTTATTGATATTTATCGTTCCCTCCCAGCGCTCTGGGATGTCACGAATAAAGATTATTGCAATCGTGGAAAAAAAACTGAACAGTATGAGACACTCATCGTGAAGTACCGTGAAAGGTTCCCGAACACCGACAAGCAGGAAGTAATAAAGAAAGTATATTCTTTATGAACCAACTTCCGCAAAGTGAAGAGGATTCGGGAGGCAGAAAAAAGTGGTGCGGCCGTCGAGGACGTCGAACCCTCCCTCTGGTATTTCGAAGAGATGAATTTTCTCATGTCACACGAAACACCAACTCCGTCGACCAGTACCATGGAGATCGTTCAGGACTCACCGGAAGCGGGAAATGAGGATGGTGATAAAAGTGGACAGCAGCTTAGAGAAAAAACATATGGAGATAGAAAAGCGTTTAGAATTAATTCGAGACACCCAAGAAGATGGTGAACATGTCTATGTTAGATGTGAGGGAAGGACGATCGTTACAGACGTCCGCAAAAGGGAATAATCAGGGATCCATTCCAAGGGAGGCTAACTCCTTTCTGGAACTGGAGAGTCAATTGCTCAATCAGGATCTGAGCCTTGTACATTCATTAAATCAAACAATTTATAAACAAGGCATATTAGGAAGGAAGAATCAGATTTTTAGAAATAGCGTGAAAGATAATCCGGTCGAGTTTTTGGAAGAGTTAGAGTTACAATATATTCTTTGTGGAGGAAGGATAAAACTCAATGAATTTTTGAAGAACCACTTGAGACAAGAGCCTTAATTTTTTGGGAAATAAACAGTCATGATATAGATACATATGAGGAGTTTAAAGTAATATTTAAAAATAAGTTTTGGGGAATCAATTTTGATTCAATAGTTATGGAGAAATTAAGCCAGGGCTCATTTTCAGCACCTTTCATCAAGGCACGTTCCTTAACCATTGAATGGTTAACAAATATGATGAGCAGTTACAATATTGATTTTCTAAAGTCTGAAGAACAATTCAATATAATTACCATTGTACTTGTCCCTCAAGGGGCCGGGCGAATTAACATGCGAAATTATTCTTTTACCGAAATGTCTCAACGGAAGAAAGACATACTAATAATTCCCCGAGACGATGGTGTTGAGGAGAGGTATAGCCTACCGCGCGCTATCGTGGTCAGTCTTGTTCATTGAAAAATCGGTGGGAGGAATACTCCCGTCTATGTTCATATACATAAGGAACATAATGGGAAATTGCATAGCAACACATACCATAAATCTTTTTTACGAAGATATCATTTTAACTTACTCACAAGCTTAACATCCCTTTTCACGAGTAGTTATTACAGCAAGAGCTGCAACAAGTTCTACAAGAACAGGAACAAACACCGACACTGTGCAAAAAAATGTAAACTATGTTTTTCGATCCCTAGTTGCAAAGCAGATAATACATCCACCGTATGCACTTTGTCAGCGTCAGTTCCCTTCAAAGCTGTTTTGATCGTCATCAGACAGGCTCTAGTAATAGTAGAAGTACGTATGAGAAATTCAGAGTCGGCACGGATTGTAGCATGTTTTACACAACCACAAATAAAAAACTGGTTCACATGTGCGGGGAAGTGTATTATTCCGTAGGTATGTAAAACTAATAGAGAGGGCAATCATTTATGTTATATACCAGTCAATAAAGAGACTTCTATACGTAAAACTCTATTTGTTATACACGACTCTGAGACTACGCAGGAAAACATTTTACCCAATGGTGATCCCAAATCTTTGTGTAGTGCAGCAGTTCTGCTCAGAGTGTGAAGATGATTAGGATAAGGATATGGGCGATATATGTAATCAGTGCGGTATACAATATAATTTTAAAGAGGACCCTTGTAAACGATTTGTTGAATACATTTGTTGCCTACAACTTATTAGTTTCGTTTTAATAAATTGTCTGTGTTGCCACTCATTCTGTCGACTCCCAGTTTGTTCTAAGATCGCTAATGACACCTTTTAAAATAACTCCAGAGATTTTATATATATATATATATATATAAAGATTAAAAGTTTTAAGCTTAACATTCAGAAATGTAGAAATTATTGACTCACTAAATTTCCTACCGAAGAGTTTGGACAAACTATCAGACGCCCTGGAATTACCATCTGGAATAGCCAAAGTATATTTCCCCCATTATTTTAATAAGACACAAAACTATGGGTATGTAGGAGAGATTCCTCATGCAGAGTATTATGGGCCTTGGAGAAAACACATTCCGAGTATATATTGTAATGATCCATATTGTGCCATTACATGAATATTTAATAAATGGAAAATAAGGTACTAAATTGCAATCATTTTATTAGACCTAAGGAAGGTTACTGGGGGTTATCAAATCGATTTGTACCAGGGTCGATATAGTATCAAAATAGATCAATTCATGCATTTCAATTATGTAATAAAATTAAATGATAAGCTAATAATTAGTTAACAATAAATGTAAGCAATTAGGATTGTATACGGGAATATGAAAGTGTTATAAAAAAACCCAGATGTTTAGTAGTTTAAAGGCTGTAAAAATTGTGGCCAATGAGAGAGCGGAATCCAAAACGAGAGAGAAGTGGTCTGTCCCCTCGTGGTAGATGTATGAGAGAACTGTGCAGAGAGAGATGGTTCAGTGAAAGTGAGTGTAGTGAATAGTAGAAAATGTCAGTGATTTCTTAAAAGCTTTGGTAAGAAGGAAGAAAGGTACTGAGGGGAAGTATCCCGGAGAACTCCAACCACAAAAGAAATGGAGAACACGACGATTATTAGCTAAAACACTTGGAATCCAGAAGAGAGGAGAGGACGTGGCCGCAATTTCGACAACCCATACTCAACTTACCACGTTGGAAACATCATTTCACCAACAGGCACAATAGAAGAAAAGAGAGATGTCCCGCAGGTTTAGTTAAATGTTGTGTAAACAAAAAAAAATATCTATGTGTATATTTCTGTGTCACTAACCCATAAAAACATGTCTTTATGAATTTTAAATATATAAAATGTAACAAATTATTTTAAAGTTTTTTTTTCTTATTTATAAAAAAATATATAACCAGGTCATATCATAAGCTCAAAAAAGTGAACGTAACAAATGGCGCCCGAACAGGGACTTGAAACATTAAATTTTTATGTGGCGCCCGAAAAGAAATAATAAAAGAACTTATGTGTAATTTTGTAAAAATATTTGTAAAAATTAATTTCAAAACTGTATAAAAAGTTAGCGTCCAAAATGGCCGACTATAATAGAGGTTCTCAGAGAACGAATCCGAACAATAATGGCGGACAAAATAGAGTAACTTTTTCTCTTCAGCCGGAGAGTGAGACGAATGTGAGTTTAAAAACAATGATGGAAATGGTAATAAAAAATATGAACGCAAATCATTCGGAAATGAAATCAGATGTAACTTTTAAATTTGAGCAACAATCCAAAAATTTTAATGAAATGAAGTTAGAACTAAATGAAATAAAGGTAGAACTAAATTCAAAAATTGATGAATTAAAGGAGGATGTAAGCGTAAAATTTGAAAATATAAAAAAAGATGTAAACAAACGTTTCGATGAAGTAAATAATGAGATTGATAAATTTAGTGATCAAAGTTTAGAAATAAATCATAAATGTGAACAATTAAATAATAAGATAGAAAGTGCGGTAGAGGCTGGCGAGAGTAAACTAAATACAAATATGATTGTAGATAGACAGGAAAATGGAGAAATAAAGGAAAATAATGAAACACAGAAGAAAATAAAACTCAATAAGAAGATAGACAAATTTAAATTTATTAAAACCATAATAACTAATGGTATTGTTATAAAAAAACATAAGTATGATAATTGTAGAAAAATAAAAGTATTATATCATAAAAAGATCCCTAACTTAAGAAAACATGAAAGAAATAAAAGGAAGAGTCCTAAAAAATTTGGATGTAGAGAAATAAATTCAGATAAATGTGTAAAGATAATTAACAAAAGTTAAGGCCCCCATCCACGTACGACCAAATCGTCAGATATGTCAAAAAATATTCCGATCGTCAGATAAATCGACTGTGTGTGGCATGATTGTTTGCGATTTTAATTATCTTCAGATCATAAAATGATTGTTGACATTTTCAAGAGATCATCAGATGCGATCTATCGATTGTCCGATACATCGCAAGTGTAGGTCGATATCGTCAGATCTGATAAGCAGTTGAACTGAAACCATAACTGCATGGTTTCGTGAATTTTTTAGTAAAAGTACTAGTGTGCTCTGTGTTTTTCTTTAAAACTTGAAATAGTTTATGGTGTCTTTTAAAATGACAAATTGGTCAAAAGATTTCATGCTACAATTTATAAACTTATTTCGTCAACATGAATGCCTTTGGAAAATAAAATCTAAAGAACACTCTAACCGGCAGAAGCGGGATGCAGCGTATGACATTCTCATAGACTTGGTAAAAACCGTTGATTCCGATGTTGATAAAAATGCAATAAAAAACAAAATTAATAATATCAGAACGGTTTTTCGAAAAGAATATAAAAAAGTTATTAATTCAGAGAAGTCAGGCGCAGGAACGGATGAAGTTTATGAACCAAAGCTATGGTATTACCATCATCTTTTGTTCCTGAGAGATCAAGAGGGTACTTTGGAAGGAAACAGTTCAATAAATTTGGTAAGAAAATAAATAACTATTTATTTTTTATTAATACAAAATAACTGAAATTAGATACTTAATTGTATATGTATTTGTTTGCCTTCAACTTTAATATATGAATTGTTCTTGCCATGCAACACTGCCAACCCCATTGAAGTAGGTCAAAAATTGTTCCCTCACAGCTTTTGCACTGTTTGTCGGCATAGTTCTAGTTACTTGAAGTCCTGTGAGTTCAGACCTCAACCCTTCAGTGATTGAGCCACTTTCAAAGTCTTCCATATCCATGGCATCAGCAGGAGTATATGTGTCTGGGCTGTTACGTCTTAAAAAATTATGTAAGGCACAACATGCAAGCACAATAACTTCTATATTTTCTAAGCATAAATTTATAGGTGTTTTTAGGACTCGGAATCTGTTGACTAGTATTCCAAACACATTCTCTATTATTCTTCTTGCTCGACTTACTCGGTAATTGTATATCTTTTTCTCCTTAGGAACGTTATAACCACTGTATGGTTTTATGAAATCATTTCTCAAGCAAAACGCATCGTCCCCAATAAATACATGTGGTAATTTATGGCCTTTGATATTTGAGGGTGGAGGTATATTTAAAGTTCCACTTTCCAACAAACGATAGAAATCTGTATTTTGTAGTACTCCTCCATCAGAGACTCTGCCATTTGTTCCGAAATGAAAATAAATAAATTCGTAGTTAGCATTGGCGATCCCTAAAAGTACTTGACTATGAAACTTTTTATAATTAAAAAAGTACGATCCAGCACCGGGTGGAGGGGTAATAGCAATATGTTTTCCGTCAACCGCTCCTAGGCAATTAGGGAAGTTCCACCTTACTTCAAACACTTTGGCAATGCCCCTCCACTCTTCTTCAGTTGTAGGAAACTAAAACAATAAAGAAAATAAATGATTAAGTATAATTGTTGTTAACTATAAAGTAAATTATTATTACCATTATGAATAATATATCATTAATTATCATGTTTTATTTTAGGGGTCCGAAGATAGTGAACAATCAGGTCATTCCCAAGATTACAATGAGGAAAGAACCGAAATAATGGATGAAACAACATCGGAATCGGAAGTTACACCCGATAGGGAACCTGCATTTAAGGTCCCTAAAAATTTTAAAAGGAAAAATAGTGCTACAGTCGAATCTTCTTTAACAGCTATAACAGAAAAACTGACACAATCAAGACCAGAAGATGAATTTGACGTGCTTGGGAAATCGGTCGCGTTTAAGCTACGTTCATCGACAAGGGAGCAGCGTATTTTTACCGAAAAACTTATAAATGATACCTTTTATCATGCACAACTAGGCACTTTATGCCGAGAGTGTTGCATTTCTTGCCAGCAGCCAGAGCAAATTTATTATGCTGTCGAAAATGGTAATGCTTCGACTGATTGAGTAAATAAATATCAGTTTTTATAAGTCTGATTGAGTAAATAAATATTAATTTTTATAATAAGTTCATATATATGTTGTTTAATTATATTACCTACCTTTACATAATCCTTTAAAGCTTGCACTAAAGCTTTGCAAGTTTCGGGAATTATTTTGCCAAGTGTTTGTGGTGCAATAATGGTTGAAAATTTAAGATCTTCATATGATCTGCCTGTTGCTAGAAACCGAAGTGACGCCGTCAAACGTTCATGAGGTGAAATTGCTTTTCTCATTGCAGTATCCTTTCTAGCAATAGCTGGAGCAACTTTACTTAGCAATTCGAAATACGTGTCTTCTGTCATCCTTAAATAGTTGTGCCAATCCTTTGGATGAAATTTTAATTCATTCAGTAAATTTATGTGCGAATATTTAATCCTCTTAGTCAACCAGTCTTTTGTCCAAATTTGTCTTTTCCTTTTTTTCTTTTTAAGAGCAATAATAGCCACAGCAGCAGCAGAATAGAGTAGGACTTCATCTTCAGCTATCATTCTTTAAATTCTACTAATAAAATTGTAAACAAATAAATACTTTTATAAACTTGTGTGTTACTAGTAGCAGTGTGCAAACACGGAATCGTAAAAGACGTAAAATGAAAATACTTTTATACTTATTCAAAACTAATTTAAACACCAGTAAAATTTTAATTAAAAAAGACACCGACAAACACAAATGACAACTATAAATCGAACGATTTTTTCAGGCCGTGTATGTGCTATCGACATCGTCAGATATTTACTTACAATCCGTCTGACGATATATCTGACGATTTGGTCGTACGTGGATGGGGGCCTTTACAGTTATAAAAATTATAAGAGATCAAATTTCAAACATAATAATAAAGAATATTTTGAAAATAGTAAAACATTATACCTAGGTCAAAGGCAGGAACAGAAAGACAGAAAAATAATTATAAATAACAATCATAAATATCGGAGAAAAGATAATCGTAAACTAAATTATAAATATAAAAGAAAGAAAATAATAAGTGTTTAACCGATGAAATTTTGGATATTGAAAATTGCTTGTCTAGGATTATGATCTGGAACTATAAAATGTAACATTAAAATTAATAAAAAAAAAAAATAAATAAATAAACATAGAAAGTATCAGTCAATATGTTAAATTTTGTCGAAATGAATAATTGCAAAATAAAATGATATAATTAAGTGATGGAAAAATGTACCTGAGTTAGTTTGCGTGTAAAATTTGTGTTAATAAAAAATAATGTAAACAAAGAAGTTGTCACTCGAGATGTAAATAGGGTCTAATTAATAAATAATTGAAAGTAAAGAATAAATTAAACTAAAGTTAGAAATAAAAATATGGAGCGTAGTTAACATGATATGTCAACCAAGTCTAGGTTGAGGAGACGAACTGATGAATAGATAAAGGATAAGACAGCTATTTAGAGTCTGTTATGATAAACAACTGATATGTGTAAACAGTCCAACAAATGTCAATATTGGGTGTGTGTATTTTATTTAATGGTATGTCTTGTTATTTTTTTAATATGATGTATGCTATTTTGTTGTATTAGAGTGGTTGTATTATAAAAGAGGTAATAATGACCAATTTTGGGTCTGAGACTGATTAAGAATATGATAGTGGGTGATGTTCTGTCATAGAATAAAAAATAATTATAATTAAATTAAATTATATGTAAATAATGTGTAGTGTACTCTGCATTCTGTACAGAAAATTTGTGATTTTAAATGTTTTTTAAATAAAAACATATTTATTTATTGAAATATTATATTAAGGGTGGATGTTGTTATGTTATGGGAGATTTTATATAAGGGTTAGTCTCGAGATGAACTATTTATTGATATTTATGCATGCGTTTTTTTTTTATGGTATTGGTGATAAAAATAAAAATATAAATAAAAAAAAAAAAAAAAATATTAGTTTAAAGGGTTTGTTATTGTTATTAGACCGTAATTGTCAACAACGTGGGCCCTGTTGATTTAAGGAGTTTGGCGTCCTTACGGAAACGAGCTATATTAACCCACAAATGGTTTTTGAGAGCGATAATCGCTAGTAGTCTCAGAATAATAAGTGATGAAATTAGAACATCCACATGGATGCATAGATTACAAACGTCATAAAATTTCAATCATAACCTTGTAAGTAATTCCGTATAATAATATAATAAAAAAAAAAATTTTTTGTAAGTGAAACGGGGAAAATGTTATAAGAATATTTTTTTTAAGAATATCATCTTAAAAGCATTATATAAAAATTAGTGCAGTAAATCAATAGGGAAAGTAAGTCGAAATAGTGTAAATAAAAGTAGTAAAAAATTAAAGGATGTTAGGGATAGGATGTTATTAATAATGGAATATTAAAGAAAAAGAAAGATATTATTAATGAAGGAAGTAAATAAGAAAAAGAGGAAATATAAGTGGTAGGATGGAGTGTGGTGTAATTTTAATTAAAATGAAGGAATAATGTATGAATATTAAAAATTTAGTGGCATAGCCGACAGTGTAAGAGAATTTGTGTGAGTATATTTTTTTGAAGTAGGTAAAAATCCAAAGAGATTGGGATGGTTAAAAATTAATACCAAGGAAGATTATCTATTTAATTTTAGATTATATTTAGGAGTGTGGGTAAATTGTATGGCAAATTAATGATTAGTGTTGGAATTTTGAATGTAGAATTTGCGTATGGAGAATAGAGTAGTGGTAGATAGAAGAAATGAGAAGGGTAAAGTAATATATTTCAAGAAAATAAAGTAATATAAGAAAGTAAATCTAATATAACATTATGGTAAGACGTAAACAGAATAAGTAAATTAGATTTGTTACCTAATTGTTGTGTAATATTATTAAAGAGAGTTACCTTGAAGAATGTATTCCATGATAGACAAAAAAAATTTGTGTGTAATTAATTAATAATAGAAACTGGGTCACCATGTTACCTTGAGTCGCCAAGTTGTACATGTAACCATAAGATTATGAAATAGTTTGGTACTAAACACTAATGTAAGCAAATGAATGATATATTTTGATATTTTTAGCAGAGGGCAATGTAATGATCCATATTGTGCCATTACATGAATATTTAATAAATGGAAAATAAGGTACTAAATTGCAATCATTTTATTAGACCTAAGGAAGGTTACTGGGGGTTATCAAATCGATTTGTACCAGGGTCGATATAGTATCAAAATAGATCAATTCATGCATTTCAATTATGTAATAAAATTAAATAAGCTAATAATTAGTTAACAATAAATGTAAGCAATTAGGATTGTATACGGGAATATGAAAGTGTTATAAAAAAAACCAGATGTTTAGTAGTTTAAAGGCTGTAAAAATTGTGGCCAATGAGAGAGCGGAATCCAAAACGAGAGAGAAGTGGTCTGTCCCCTCGTGGTAGATGTATGAGAGAACTGTGCAGAGAGAGATGGTTCAGTGAAAGTGAGTGTAGTGAATAGTAGAAAATGTCAGTGATTTCTTAAAAGCTGTGGTAAGAAGGAAGAAAGGTACTGAGGGGAAGTATCCCGGAGAACTCCAACCACAAAAGAAATGGAGAACACGACGATTATTAGCTAAAACACTTGGAATCCAGAAGAGAGGAGAGGACGTGGCCGCAATTTCGACAACCCATACTCAACTTACCACGTTGGAAACATCATTTCACCAACAGGCACAATAGAAGAAAAGAGAGATGTCCCGCAGGTTTAGTTAAATGTTGTGTAAACAAAAAAAAATATCTATGTGTATATTTCTGTGTCACTAACCCATAAAAACTTGTCTTTATGAATTTTAAATATATAAAATGTAACAAATTATTTTAAAGTTTTTTTTTTTTATTTATAAAAAAATATATAACCAGGTCATATCATAAGCTCAAAAAAGTGAACGTAACAATATATATATAATTCATGAAGTGGTACAACCATATGAAGAGCTTAAGTCATGTATTTTATTTCAAAATGAAAATAGAAGATGTCAACATCTTACGTTTGCCATGCATACAATTTTATTGAGCGCTGCAGTATAGATCCCTTTTCGGAAGCCCTTACAATTGGTAGCGCTTGTAACTTGGTGTTTAGATACAATTACCTTGAACCTGACACCATAGGTTATCGGTTGGCTGAAAATCAGTCTAAGAAGGCACTGGACAGGTTGGGAGGGGCACACAAGGGGTGTTACTATATCAACAGCGATGAGGGCGAAGGAAATTTTAATCCCTACAACAAAATATTACTTAGATGGTTCGATTCAGGACCAGAAAATCATATTAGAATTTTATGGATGCCTTTTCAATGGAGAAAAATGTGTGAATCATCAATAAAAACTGCTGCAACTACCAACATTAAAAATGATTGGTTAATGAAACAACGATTGCACAAGCTAAAAGCTAGAGCTTTTTATCACCTTTTACTGTTGATTCCTTGTTGTTTTCACATGACAGTATAGCTTGTAATTGAGCTGTTGTCAATAAATAAATTAAAAAAAAAAAAAAAAAAAAAAAACTTATTAGTTTCGTTTTAATAAATTGAGGGGTCGGTGGGAAAAACAACCTTTGTCAAAAAAATTCGAAATTGAGATATCACTGCCATCTAGCGGAGTTTTAGGGTACTCATTGGCACCCCTAATCAGATCTATCAAAAGATGACTCTGTCCTATGATTTTAGCTGCTCAAAGTTTAGCCACTGGTGGAAAAACAACCAATGTCATGTGACATTGGTTGTTCTTCCCTGAAACAGGCATTGAAACCTTATCTGATAACGTCATCACGTGATCAGTTATTATCAGTAGTTAGGTTATTTCCCAAGTTTTTCACGTGCGGTTTTTAATAATTTTATTTTGTTTGAACAAATATAATAAAATTTTTGTTGTAAATCATGGATAACAATGTTCAAAATGATAATAACTTTACTTGGCCCAAAAAACGTAAAAAACAACAACATAAAAAAGAAGTTATTAAAGCGAAAAAATTAAAAGGATTGCATCATATCAACCATGTTGGGAAGGAAATTATAGCCAAACAGCTTGGACCTAATTGCAGGTAATAACAACTTAAATATTTAAATAAGTAATAGTACACACCTACCTATTACATATCAAATCAATTTATTCCAAATAATAAAACCATTACAGTTGTGTTGAAATCAGTCAACATGAAACATATAAATAGTTAAAATCTTCAAAACTAATCAACATAGGTACCTAAATTAAAAACATTTAGTACCTAATGCTTAAATATATTATAATGTTTATTAGGTACATACCTACATATTATTATACCTACCTATATCATAAAAATATTATTAAGTAGGTACTTACAAAAGATTATTCAAAATAAAAATGAACTTGTTATACTTATACGATTTACATCAGTAATATTATTATAATAAGTCATAATATTGGTTTGCCTGCCTACATATATATTAGGCAGGCAATAATTTAATGAAATAAATCATTTCAATCCGTTATTACTTTTTTTTAGGTGCAAAAGATTCAACTGCTTTGATATAACAACCCAAGCTGAAAGACAAAAAATATTCGAAGAGTTTTATAACATGGAATCTAAAAACGTTCAGGATACTTATTTAGTTGGGTTACTAACAGTTGAGGCTACTAAACAAAGGAGATCAAGAAAACAGCAAAACGAACAGGACATTCATAATAATATGTTTGTTCACGAAGCTGCTTTTTATTATAAAATTCGGATTACAAAAGAAGGAGTGGTTGGTGACATTCAAATCTGTCAAAAGGCGTTTATGTCAATCCATGGGATTACAAGAGGCCGTCTAAGAAACACACAAAAATGTCTTCTACAAAATATCAATTCACCAAAAGATGGGCGAGGATTTCATGACAACAGGCCTACTAAGCTTCCAGAACCTGTGAAGAAGCTTGTCGAACACCATATACAAACCTTTAAGCCCAGAGTTTCTCATTACTCATTTCGAAATAATCCAAATAAAAGATATTTGCCAGAACAACTAAATATAAAGCTTTTACATGAAATGTTTTTAAGTGACTACCAGATAAATGTACCCTACAGGGCATATACTGATATTTTCAACACTTTCAACATATCCTTTGGCTATCCAAAATCCGATACCTGTTCAAACTGTGATAGACTCAAGATAGCTATGCAAGTTTGCCCTCTTGAACAGCATAATGTATTAAAAACTGAGTTGGAATTACACTTGAGGAAAGCTGACTCATTCCACGTTAAAAAACGAGCATACAAACGCTTGGCAAGAAAAGGAAAAGTTACAGTAATAACGTTCGATTACATGCAAAACCTTCCTTGCCCAAAACTTGAAACAAATGCGATTTTTTATGCAAGGCAGATGTGGCAATACGTTTTTGGTATTCATGACCTCAGTAATAAAGCAGCAAGTATGTTCTGTTACAACGAAACTGTGGCCAAAAAGGGACAAAACGAGGTAACATCATTTTTATTTAATTTTTTAAAAAACCATCAAAACTTGAAAAAGGATCTGATATTAATATCAGATGGTGCTGCTGGCCAAAACAAAAACTTCGTTATGATGTTTTTTTTGTATATGTTAGTACACACCTTAAAAATGTTCAGAACCATCACTTACTTATTTCCCACTCGCGGACACTCATTTCTTCCTAATGACACAGATTTTGCACTTATAGCAAATAAAAAAAAAAAATTAACTGTCGAGGTACCAAACGAGTGGAACACAATCATTAGGTCAGCACGCAATAATCCGACACCTTTCGATGTCATTGAAGTAGACCAAACGAATGTATTTGATGTAAAAACAACTGTAGAAAAATATTTCAAAAAGTCGAGAGCAGTAGTGAAGTTAAAAGGACTAAAAATGTACCAAATAAAACAGTCGAGTAACTTGATTTTTCTGCGGGACACCTATAAAGGTCCCTGGCGTTCAACTTTATTAAGAAACAATACACAGTTGCCTCGTGAAATGGAGTTTCAAGCAATGTATAATGGACGTATACCTTTAAAAAAAGCCAAAGCTGATGACTTGAAATCTTTATACGACTACATCACTCCACAGAGTCGAGCTTTTTACGATTCATTAATAGTTGATAACGGGGACCATGATCCTGATATGAGTGAATCTGATAATAGCAGTGGAGATGAGATGATTTATGAATAATTTTATTTTATTTTACTTATAGTTTTTTATACTGATAATTTTATTTCATTCTAATTAAAAATGCTAACATTTTAACTTGCTTCATTTTTTACCTGCATTTGTTAAGGGAAAAATTCGGATTTTTCAGGGAAAAACGACCTTTGTCAGGAGATGAGTCACTTTGGGCGGATGCTGACGTCACTATGAAATGTTTTAATTAATTTTATATACACTACTAGCTTTTAGAATAGTTTGTCATTATACAAAACAAAATTGGTAACGAAAAACCAAAAAATTAAGATGGGGCGCAGTTTTTTCGTTCCCCTGAAAAATTAGTTTTTTTGACAAAGGTTGTTTTTCCCACCGACCCCTCAATTGTCTGTGTTGCCACTCATTCTGTCGACTCCCAGTTTGTTCTAAGATCGCTAATGACACCTTTTAAAATAACTCCAGAGATTATAATATATATATATATATATATATATATATATATAAAGATTAAAAGTTTTAAGCTTAACATTCAGAAATGTAGAAATTATTGACTCACTAAATTTTCTACCGAAGAGTTTGGACAAACTATCAGACGCCCTGGAATTACCATCTGGAATAGCCAAAGGATATTTTCCCCAGATATTTCCGCGAGTACGTTGACATCCACTTCGTCTACGGGTTGTGCGATGGTAATGCGCTGGCTGCGCAGTGCGAGTATCGTGCTAGATATCCAGACCGACGACACCAGATTCTCGGGTATTCACGGTAACTCACCAACGGTTATTGAATACGGGTTCTTTCACAAGACAGCGAGCTGGCGTTGGACAACATGATGTAGGAGTCGAAGAATATGTGCTCGATAGGGTGAACGAGGATCCTGCAATTTCTAGTAGAAACCTTGCCACTGAGCTAGGAATTTCTCAATCGTCAGTGCTCAGAGTTGTGCACCGCAACAATTTTCACCCCTATCACCTAACGAAAGTACAAGACTTAGAAGGGAATGATCATGAACGACGAACCCATTTCTTTCGTTGGCTGCTCAATTCGGACATCGAACAGCACCATTTTTTTCAGAAAGATATTGTGACCCGATGAATCTCTCTTCACGAGGACAAACTATCAGCCGCCCTGGAATTACCACCTGGAATAGACAAAGTATATTTCCCCCATTATTTTAATAAGACACAAAACTATGGGTATGTAGGAGAGATTCCTGATGCAGACTATTATGGGCCTTGGAGAAAACACATTCCGAGTATAAAACATTCATGGAGTGGTACAACCATATGAAGAGCTTAAGTCATGTATTTTATTTCAAAATGAAAATAGAAGACGTCAACATCTTACGTTTGCCATGCTTAAAATTTTATTGAGCGCTGCAGTGTAGATCCCTTTTCGGAAGCTATTACAATTGGTAGCGCTTGTAACTTGTGTTCAGACACAATTACCTTGAACCTGACACCATAGGTTATCGGTTGGCTGAAAATCAGTCTAAGAAGGCACTGGACTGGTTGGGAGGGGCACACAAGGGGTGTTACTATATCAACAGCAATGAGGGCGAAGGAAATTGTAATCCCTCCAACAAAATATTACTTAGATGGTTCTATTCAGGATTAGAAAATCATATTAGAATTTTATGGATGCTTTTTCCATGGTCACACGAAATGGTACTCTCACAATAGGCAGGAGAAATTGTACAGGGAAGGGCCATTAATTAACATGGATTCACGATTTGCGGAGACCATACAGAAAGTCAATTAATTTAAACTCGGCTGTACAATAGTTGAGATGTGGGAGAGTGAATACGAGTTACTGGTCTCTAACGAGGCCTGTTCTTTATTTGTAAAACAACTTATGCCGCGTGATGCCTTTTTCGGGGGTCGTACAGGTAATACAAGAATGTATTTACTAAGTAAAAGCAGACGAACAAATAATTTTTAGAAGCGTGTTCGCTATATCCCTACATATGTAAATATGGTAAGTATTCCACAACAAGAGACTGAGTAGTCATATGTAAATATGGTAAGTATTCCACAACAGGAGACTGAGTAGTCTCCTCTAGAGCCATCAGGGAGAAGAGCCGCGGCAGAGCTAGCGGATGGTTAGCTATCTTTGCACATCCCTCAGTTTATACATTAAAATTAGTGGACAGTTGTGAGTATTGGTTGATTGTTAGTGTGAAAACTGTAGGAAGTAACATTGAATTTATTTTAGGTAACATTTATTTCAAACCATCATTAAATAGTAATTTTATATTGGATTTATTCGAGAAATCATTAAATGACTTGTTTACATTTAATAAAGATAAATTAATTCTGATAGGAGGAGATGCAAACGCTAGGGTAAGCGATTTAAATCAATGTCAATGCGAAATTTTTTCAGGCTCCCAAATACACTGATGGACAAAATTACCGCACCACTCAATTTTATTAGTTTAAAATCGAATCAGTTATCTTTCTCTATTATTAAAATTAATTATAGGTATTAAGGAGTTTTAGTAGTAAACATAGACTGTAAATAAAGCATTGTTTACTCTTCAGTAATTCCTTTTTAACAAACAATACCATTTTGCCTATCAATTGCATTACTTCCAAAAATCCATTTTCGATTGTTCCGTTTCATTAGTTGGTTCATTTGGTTAAATTTTAAATTTTAAACAATTTCAATCTCTTTTAATGGCTTTAAGTGAGCAAAATTGTGTTAGGGCCATAACTTTATTGGAGGAAGGGAACAGCCAGCGTGAAGTCGCTAGGAGTCTTGGTGTACATCACACGACCATTGGCAGGGTTCATCGGCGCTTTTTGGAAACAGGGCTTTATACCAGAAGACCGGGGCAGGGTCGACCAAGATCTGCAAACGACAGAGACGATAGATACATTCGTCATCAGACTTTGCGGAACCGCAGTGTAACTGGAAATGAGATCAGCAATCTCATAAGGCAAGTTCGAAATGTTTCCATTTCCAGTAGGACTGTAAGAAGAAGGCTTAACGAAAATAACCTTAGAGCCCGACACCCTGCCCATGGACCTCTTCTCACCACAGCTCACAAAAATGCCAGGCTTCAATTTGCACGAGAACATGTGAATTGGACATTGAACGATTGGGGGAGAGTTCTTTTTACAGATGAGGTTAGAGTAGGCCTCAAATCTTCAGATGGTCGTAATTTTACATGGAGACGCCCAGGGGAAAGGTACGCGCCATGTTGTATGGTTCCCCAGCTGGCATTTCATGGAGGCTCGTTGATGTTCTGGGGTGGCATTTCCTTTGATGCTCGTACCGAGTTGGTTGTTGTGCGGGGAAGGTCTCTAACATCACAAAGGTACTTAGAAGAGATAATTGAAGAACATGTATTGCCATTTGCGCCCTATATTGGTGAAAGATTCATGCTGATGCATGATAATGCCAAGCCAGATAGGGCACGTATTGTGGATGACTACTTCAATGAGGTGGGGATGAGCGCTTAGCATGGCCACCAAGGAGTCCAGACTTAAATCCGATTGAACATGTTTGGGACCAACTGAAGCGACGTGTACGAAGGAGAAACCCAGGTCCTAGCACCCTTGAAGAGTTGGAAAGAGCAGTTTTGGAAGAATGGGACAATATTCCCCAGGACTTTATTCAAAATCTGTTTCAATCAATGGAAAGGCGTTTAACGGACGATATTCGGGCCAGAGGTGGGAATACTCGGTATTGAAAAAAAGAAAAGCAATTTTTTTACGGTTTTTAATTCTTGAAGTTTAGCTTTTTTTTTTTCGTTTAATCAAAGATTTTTTTTTTTTTTTTCAAACGACTTATTATTTCAATCAGAAATATTTGTGAGGTTCAAAATATGTTACACAAAAATAAATTACAAATTTTAAGGTGGTGCGGTAATTTTGTCCATCAGTGTGTAATCAGTCAGTCCATGAAGAGGGACGCCCCGAACTTGAGGTACCTTACAAGTTCTTTCATGACATTTTTGTGCAGGATTATAATTTGAGCTTAGGGAGCCCTGCTGTCGACAAATGTTCATCTTCTCGATTATGAAATTCACCGAAAACGAGCGGCAGCTTTTCACAAACTTTTGAAAACTGGCAAGAAAGGTGAACTTACTCTATCCTACGACTGCCAAAAAAACCTGATTTTACCTAAAATTCCCGATAAAGCTGCCTATTACAGCAGACAGTTTTATCTGTATAATTTTACAATTTGCGAGGGCATTTCATCCGACAAACAGCCGAAAGAAAAAAATTATATCTACACCTGGACTGAAGCAGATGCTGCAAAAGGGTCGGCTCAGGTGGCATCTGCTGTATTCCACAGACTGCAGAATTTAAATTTGGCTGAAATCAGTAAGGTTAGGATGTTTGCAGATGGTTGTGCCGGGCAAAATAAGAATACAGCCGTCATGACTATGCTTATGTACTGGCTCTCACGGTGCGCTCCGGCAACCGTACAAAAAGTTGAGGTAATTTTTCCAGTACCTGGGCACTCTTACATTCCTCCGGATAGAGTGTTCAGAAGAATTGAAAAAGATCTCAGAAATCTGGACACAATAATTCAGCCTGAGAAATATCTGGAAATGTTTGCCAAACATGGAACTGTTACCAAATTGTGTGAAAGTACAATGATTGATTGGAAGGCGGTTGCAGTGAAATATGTTAAAAAGCCACAGCAATTGCCCTTCAAATTTGCTCCTGCAAAGCGCTTTATAATCGCCCGTGGAAAGTTCCCGAATGTCCCAGTGGCCGTCAGAGAGAACTCAACTACAACATTTCTGGTGGTGCTGCCAAAAAAGTGTTGTTAAATGGGGTGAATGATTTAAACCGTGTGCTACCTACAATCCCGAGAGGAATCCCTGTAAAAGCTGCAAAACTTGTGGACGTAAATAGACTACTCAGATTGCACTTCGGGCAAAATTGCACTGAGCTTTCTGACTTAACTTTTTATAAAACAATAATTTGTAATGAGCAAAGTGAAGAGGATGAGACTGTAGCAGAGTCCGAAGATGAGCTTGAAGGGGGGGCGGGCAATGGAAGATGTAGAGGGGTTGTAGATTAACATTGTTAAACGTCAAGTTCAAGAATGACAAAACATTTTATAATTTATTGCATTTTTAATAAAATCTTTTCACATCTTGAATAAAATAAAACAAGTTAAGTGTGCGACAAGAGCGACTACCTTATAGTCAGTAAGAATATTCATCTGGAGCAGGAATTAAATGTGGGGACCTTCTCCTTCCCAAGAGTTGAGAACTTCAGGTATCTCGGGTCCACGGTAACTAGCATCAACTCGATGTTGGAGGAGGTGGACAGAAGACTTCTGCAGGCCCAAAGAGCGTATTTCTCTGTCATCAAGCTGCTACGGTCCAGAGCCTTGTCAAGGAACCTGAAGTATAGGATCTACAGCTCCATGGTAAAGCCCGTTCTGATCTATGGGTGTGAAACCTGGACCCTGACCTCACATCTGGAGAAACGTTTCCAGACGTTTGAAAATAAAGTGCTGAGGAAGATAGCAGGTCCGGTCAAGGATAGAGAAACCCAAGAGTGGAGGATCAGAACCAACAGGGAGCTGAGGGACATCTTCTGGCAACACCCGACCGTAGTTGCAGATATGAAATCACGGCGCTTAAGATGGGCTGGACACGTGGTGAGAAGCGGACAGCAGACAGCCATAGGACGCATCATGGACGCTCAGGTCCAAGGAGCCAGATCACGAGGAAGACCAAGGCTGAGGTGGGCTGACCTGGTGAAGAAGGATGCTGTGGAACACCACGTGGTGAACTGGCGACCGGTGGCGCACGACAGATCGCGGTGGAGAAGGCTAGTGTGGGCGGCTAAGGATCTTCAGGGTTCGTCGCCAACGGAGTAAGAGAGAGAGAGAGTAAAGGAAGTTAGAGACTGGATGACGTTAAGTGCCAAACATCAGACGGTTTCCTGTGCCTCTTTGGCTGGGCTAATTCAAAGTTGCATCACAACTGAGTGTGCAAGCTTGAACATCCAGAGGCAAAAAGTTTTTGACTGGACTGCAGGTATCCATATAACTGATAATAGTCTGCGATCCATACTATCGAGTTTCAACGAGGTAGTGGAAGAGTCAGAATTGGAACCTGAGGTCGACAGTGATAATGTTATGTTGATCACTGTGCGGGAGCTGTTCTCGCGCGTCTTCAAACTAACAATCCCTGTGTCATTGTTTACCGGCACACAGTGGCTCGGACCCTTTGGCCTGAGGAGCTCAGCGGACAACATGAATTTTAGTGGAGGGTTCGCAGACTCAATACCTTTAACGTCGGTGCAGGCTACCCTGGCTAAAAAACGAAAAACCGGTGTGAAAGTGGGAGACCACAGCGTCACACCAATAATGGCAATCACAGAAACAGCCTGTGACCTTGACATCCCGAGTGACGACAGCCAACCAACATGGTTCAATAACTGGACATCTCTGCGCGGCAAATATATCGACTGGGTGAGATTCACTGACCGCAATGAAGTGTTGTTGGTGAGTTCAATTTCATTCCAAGATGTAGACAACCGTCTCATTGGGTTTAGGGACGCGTTAACTCCCGGTTACCACACCATGGTAAATGCAGCAGATGTGCGCAACATGAAGTATGTTGTCAATGCAGGGCAATTTGAGCACCATTTCCGAAGCTCAAATCCTGCTGAACCTAACATTTGTATCAATTGAGTCAGTAATTCTTGTAGTTGCTCTTGTACTTGGCAACCTGTCAACAGGTCGTCGACATAAAAATCATTTAATGTGGCTTTAAAGGCTAATGGATAATTTTTTGCCTCATCTATAGCAACTTGAACGAGGGTTCTTGTAGCCAAAAAGGAGCGCATGTTGAACCGTAAGCTAAGGTTACAATATCGTACTCTTTGCATGTGTCATTTGGATTGTTTCTCCATATAATACGTTGATATTTAGTTTGCCTGAGTTCTATTGTAACTTGTCGAAATATCATTTTGATGTCCGCAACAAGTACATATTTGTGCAGTCTAAATCTTAAAAATATGTCGTACAGTTCTGGTTGCACGCGTCCGCCTGTGTATAATGTATCATTTAATGATAATCCTGTTGTTTTACATGACCCATTAAATACGACTCTAAGTTTTGTAGTGATAGCATTTTCTCTAACAACAGGTTGATGAGTAAAGTAGTAATTAGAAGATTTATATCTGCCATCTGTTTTTTCCATCATATGACCTAAATCAATGAATTCCTTCATAAACTCCTTGTACTGTTCATACAGATGTGGATTTTTGATCAATTTGGCTTCTAATGAAAGAAAACGTCTTTGTGCCATATGTTCTGACTCGCCTAACTCGTTAATGTTGCTTTTAAATGGCAAGGTAACGATGTATCTGCCATCTTTATTCCTTCTTGTCGTGTTTGAATAATTATTTTCAATTGCTTTGTCTTCTTCAGACCAATTATTGCATCTTGGAACATCTTCAATTTCCCAGAATTTTCGAAGTTGTTGATGTAATGTGTTTTCGTTAATAAATAAATAAAACAAACTTATTTTTTGAAATATTGTCTATTCCACTAAAGATATATATACATATATAACTACCGGTTTCGGCTTTATACCATCGTCAGGTCTAGTTATGAACTAAGTCAGTTTGCAGAGAGCGACCCTTCAAATACATCTCAGGTCCCCCGGCTGTACCGTTAGCTAACTCATGAAATATTTCTTAACAAAACCTAGTTCTAAATTTACATAAAACAAACGATTTCCACGTATTAGTCTAGTGATATTGTTTTATGTAAATTTAGAACTAGGTTTTGTTAAGAAATATTTCATGAGTTAGCTAACGGTACAGCCGGGGGACTCCCAAGTTTTAATAGCACCCTTTGACCTGAGATGTATTTGAAGGGTCGCTCTCTGCAAACTGACTTAGTTCATAACTAGACCTGACGATGGTATAAAGCCGAAACCGGTAGTTATATATGTATAAATAACTTTAGTGGAATAGACAATATTTCAAAAAATAAGTTTGTTCTATTTATTTATTACAAGTTTCCACAATATGTCCGCCTTCCTCAACTTAGAAGTTGTTTTCGTTAATATTATTGCAAAAAACAGGAAGTATTAATCACTGTGTAATTTGGGTAATGGTTGTTCTTATGATTAGATCCACGAAACATACGTGTAAATCCAGTCCTTCGTTAATGTTAATTGTAAATGTTAAAGTTAATTAATGCTAAACTCTTTATGGGGTAAATTCGGTCAAATGTAGAACATGGAGAGGGCTACAATTGTGACATATTCAATAAAATGCTCGTGGATCCAATGGTTGTGGTACAAGGTAAACAAGAAGTGGATGAAGACATGATTTTCATGTTTTAGAAATACTCCGAAGAAATCCACAAGCCGTCACATCGCCTCAATTTTGTCATTGCTGCCTACACAACAGCTTGGCTCGATTAGAACTATACAAGTACCTATATAAATTAGGATGTGGAGTCCTATATTACGACACAGACTCCATCATTTTTATATCTGGCCTAGAAGACTCAATCTGAAGAACCTATGGGACACTGAAGGATTTGGTATTGAAATAATTCATCTAACTATGAGCTTGAGGAGATTCCGATTTTTATTTTGATGACAGAGAAACTCGCAATGAAAGAATAAAGGTGGACAGGCTTCCTCCGATTATGGAACTGTTTAAGCATTTTGTATGCAACTGCCAATCGTCATACTCTGTTGGGGCCTATGTCACGATTGACGAAAAATTACTAGTACTTTCGTGCAACATATCCTCCCCTCTAAACCTGCAAAATATGGGGTCAAAATGTTTGCGATGGTTGACTCCAAATTGTATTATACTTCAAATTTGGAAGTACACCTTGATAAGCAACATGAAGGACCATACGCGCTCAGCAATAAGAGTGTTGATGTCGTGGAACGCATGATTCGACCAATTCACAATACTGGACCCAATATTACAGCAGATACGTTGGTTCAGCGACGTCAACATACTTGAGAATTTTTCAAAAAAATTATCGTCTTTCATATGTTGATACTGAGGAAAAATAAGTGGCAAATTTAGAGACCGCTACAGCTTCCGGCAATACCTACCTTCTAAACCAGCCAAATATTCGTCCTGGTTGACTCTAAAATGTTCTACACATCGAACTTGGAAGTTTATGTGGGAAAACAACCCGACGGACCCTACTCCGTTAGTAATCAATGTGCAGACGTTGTTCGCCGAATGGTGCAATCAATTGAAAACAGCGGAAGGAATGTGACCACTGACAATTGGTTCAGCGATGTGACATTGTTGGAGGAATTGGCAAATAAAAAAATATCGTTAGTGGGCACTTTAAAAAAAAAACAAGTGGCAAATACCTAAAGATTTCAAAATTGTCACCAATAGAAGTGAGCTTATTTGACTTCAGGAAAGAGGGCACATAAAAAGAAAAACATCCTGATTTCAAGTTTCCATTTCGACGATGCAATTGACAAAAAAATAGAGATGATAACTTTTTACAACGAAACAAAAGGTGGCATAGACACTGTAGATCAACTATGTGCCACGTACAGTGTATAGAGAACTGTACGTAGATGGCCTATGGTAATTTTTTTTGTCATACTGAACGTTGCTGGTATTAATGCCGAAGTAATTTATTCAGGAAATGGTTTCAAAGTAACTACTCGTCTGATTTTACTCCGAAAACTTTCCAAGGATTTAGTGATGAAGCACATGATTCGACGAAGTAATGTAAAACATATTCCTTCGTCACTTGGACGCAGACTAGCAGAGACTACTAAACAGGCTCTCCGCCACAATGTACCGCCAACTTGAGAGACATCGGACGGAGTCAGTGGGCAAGTAAATAAAATAAAATATTGTAATCCCTGTTAAGCCAACCGTGGAGTTATAATACACAATATAGATGTATTTCATGTGGAACATATTTGTGTCTAACTCACCCAACTATAATTTGCAAAGACTGTTATGGAACCCTAGTCCAGAAGATAGTGATTTAGATAGTTCCTAATATATTGTGATGGTTCGTTTATCCACACATAAATGAACATACAAATGTTCAAAAAGTCTCTGATACATCCAGCGAAAAAAATTAAACTTACGAAACGGCCGAGGGAAACAATTCCGAGTGTAGTCACGTCAGAATCATTTCGAATGTACCAGCAAGCAAAGATCAAGAGAGAAGAGGAGACAAAAGAAAAACAGAAAGAAAGAGCAGTGGCACGATTGAGAAAAAAAAAAGAGAAAGAAGAACTTGAGAAAAAAAAAGAAAGAACTGAAAATGCAGAAAGAGAATCTCAAAAGACAAAAGAAAAATCAAGGATTGAAAATACCTGAAGGTTGAAACAAGGAAGCAGAAGAGGACTGTGAGAGAACCATCCCCAACTGAAGATGAAGAAGAATGGGTTTCTTCAGAGAGTGAAATTAGTGTTATACATTTATCTGGAGGCGTGGGTCATGAATTAATTGATAATACTGGTGTGGCGGTCGAGTGCGGAACTATTAAAAAGTGATCGATAGTTGAGTTTTCGATAATAGACCAGCTTGTAGACAGGTTATTTATGTTGGTTATTCTTGTGTGTTCTTTTGTCTATTGAAAATGTACCATATCACTGTGTTAGTAAAATAAGACTTAATAAGCATTGATATTTAGTAAAATAACAATTACTAAAATGGTGACCCCGATATGGAAGACATAAAACAACAAATCACCGCCCTCGAGGCTCAACTCGCCCAGCTCGGGGCAACACAGACACCCGCCGTAAGTCATGTATCAATTAAAATTCCGCCTTTTTGGAAATCGGATGCTGATTTGTGGTTCCGACAATTGGAGGCGCTATTCGAATCAGCACATATCACAAATTCTCAGACGAAATACAACCATTTACTATCCGGTCTTGACGGCTAGACCTTGAAAACAGTAGCTGACATTCTGCGGTCCACTGACTTATACTCTCGTTAAAGAGACCATAATTAAACGTTGCACTCATAGTGATGAATAACGAATTCGCAAATTATTGCCCGGTTTGGAGTTAGGAGACAGAACCCCTTCTCAACTTTTGCAAGAAATGAGAGCTCTCAAGCGGCTCTACCACCTCTGAGGACATCATTAAACAATTGTGGATTCAAAGGTTGCCCATCGCCACGCAAGCCATCTTATCAACGACGGGACAAGAATTAAACAAAATGGGTGACATAGCAGACAAAACAGTCGTCAGCCGACCCCCCCTAGTCTGTGCCATGTAGCAAACAACATACATGTTACGAATTTGTCGTTTACCCCCCCCCCCCCCCCCCCCCCCCCCCCCCTCTCAACACTAAACAACAGCCCACTACAGCACGACTAACTGTAACGTAATAGAACGAGCCGTTTGCGAACGAGGGTAAGCGATAGCTTTTTTCAAGCCGTTGTCAATCTGCTTCAGCGTAGGACAATATTTGAATGGTTGTCTAAAAGAGGGGCGTATGTATCTCCATTATAAATTATTTATTTTAAATATTAATTAACTACATAATGGGCACTACCGAAGAAACTCTTAGTTTTATCGAGGATTACCGTCAACAGACTGCTTTGTGGGATATAAATTCCAAAATGTATACTATTAAATATAATTTAGATGAAAATATGGTGGAGAAAAAAATTAAAGGTCTCCGTTCGTATTTTGCTAAAGAACAACAAAACGTTTGTAGAAAGAAGAGCGGTTCATCTTCAGAGGGTCTCACCTTGGTTTGCCTATAAATCTCTTCTTTTCATTGTGGACACCATTACTCCGAATCAAACACGAGAACTTGGAAAAATTGTAGTAGATGGGGAAACCTCCAACAACAATTCCACTGTAAGTATCCATTTGTTAGCAACGAATTTTACTTATTATCTACTAGATATTGTACATTATTTGCAGACAACTTTATGGTGGTTGGTAGTGGCAATTCCTCCATTCAGGAACTTCCTGCAAATTAAATTAACCACTCATCATAAACGTTAATAACCTTTCATCAAGGCACGTTCCTTAACCATTGAATGGTTAACAAATATGATGAGCAGTTACAATATTGATTTTCTAAAGTCTGAAGAACAATTCAATATAATTACCATTGTACTTGTACCCCAAGGGGCCGGGCGAATTAACATGCGAAATTATTCTTTTACCGAAATGTTCATATACATAAGGAACATAATGGGAAATTGCATAGCAACACATACCATAAATCTTTTTTACGAAGATATCATTTTAACTTACTCACAAACTTAACATCCCTTTTCACGAGTAGTTATTACAGCAAGAGCTGCAACAAGTTTTACAAGAACAGGAACAAACACCGACGTGCAAAATAAATGTAAACTATGTTTTACGATCCCTAGTTGCAAAGCAGATAATACATCCACCGTATGCACTTTGTCAGCGTCAGTTCCCTAAGAAGCTGTTTTCATCGTCATCAGACAGGCTCTAGTAATAGTAGAAGTACGTATGAGAAATTCAGAGTCGGCACGGATTGTAGCATGTTTTACACAACCACAAATAAAAAACTGGTTCACATGTGCGGGAAAGTGTATTGTTTACGTAAGTATGTAAAACTAATAGAGAGGGCAATCATTTATGTTATATACCAGTCAATAAAGAGACTTCTATACGTAAAACTCTATTTATTATACACGACTCTGAGACTACGCAGGAAAACATTTTACCCAATGGTGATCCCAAATCTTTGTGTAGTGCAGCAGTTCTGCTCAGAGTGTGAAGATGATTAGGATAAGGATATGGGCGATATATGTAATCAGTGCGGTATACAATATAATTTTAAAGAGGACCCTTGTAAACGATTTGTTGAATACATTAGTTGCCTACAACTTATTAGTTTCGTTTTAATAAATTGTCTGTGTTGCCACTCATTCTGTCGACTCCCAGTTTGTTCTAAGATCGCTAATGACACCTTTTAAAATAACTCCAGAGATTATAATATATATATATATATATATGTATATATATATATATATATATATATATATATATATATATATATATATATATAAAGATTAAAAGTTTTAAGCTTAACATTCAGAAATGTGGAAATTATTGACTCACTAAATTTCCTACCGAAGAGTTTGGACAAACTATCAGACGCCCTGGAATTACCATCTGGAATAGCCAAAGTATATTTCCCCCATTATTTTAATAAGACACAAAACTATGGGTATGTAGGAGAGATTCCTCATGCAGAGTATTATGGGCCTTGGAGAAAACACATTCCGAGTATATATATATACATAATTCATGAAGTGGTACAACCATATGAAGAGCTTAAGTCATGTATTTTATTTCAAAATGAAAATAGAAGATGTCAACATCTTACGTTTGCCATGCATACAATTTTATTGAGCGCTGCAGTATAGATCCCTTTTCGGAAGCCCTTACAATTGGTAGCGCTTGTAACTTGGTGTTTAGATACAATTACCTTGAACCTGACACCATAGGTTATCGGTTGGCTGAAAATCAGTCTAAGAAGGCACTGGACAGGTTGGGAGGGGCACACAAGGGGTGTTACTATATCAACAGCGATGAGGGCGATGGAAATTTTAATCCCTACAACAAAATATTACTTAGATGGTTCGATTCAGGACCAGAAAATCATATTAGAATTTTTTGGATGCTTTTTCAATGGAGAAAAATGTGTGAATCATCAATAAAAACTGCTGCAACTACCAACATTAAAAATGATTGGTTAATGAAACAACGATTGCACAAGCTAAAAGCTAGAGCTTTTCATCACCTTTTGAAAGATGAAGCTGAAAACGTGCTAATAATATCGTTTGACTGTCAAAAAAATCAGGTACTGCCAAAAGTGCCTGACCAAATTGCATACTATAGCCGACAGCTGTACATTTACAATTTCACGATTTGTATTGGTTCTTCCAAGACTCCCCAAAAGACGGAAAATTGCTTCTGCTTCCACTGGTTGGAGAATGAGCTCGCCAAATCTTCGAACGAAATCGCATCAGCCGTTTACCACTTGCTGCTTGAAAAATTGGACAGTTATTTTGCACCTGGAGTCGATACGATAAGTTTCGTCTCGGATGGATGTGGAGGGCAAAATAAAAACACTGCCATGGTTGGCATGATATCGATGTGGCTGCTCAACAACGCCCCTAGAAGCATAAAGTACTGCGAATTGGTTTTCCCCATGGTTGGGCATTCATTCTTGCCTCCTGACCGAGTTTTTGCTCGCATTGAGGAGCTGAAAAAAATGGACACAATCGACAAACCTCAAGAATATCTTGACGTTTACTCCAAGCATGGAACTGCAATCAACTTGACAGGCAAGGTTTTTGATTTTAAAAATTTATTCTCGAACATTGTAAAATCACCGGGACAATGGCATTTTAAATTCAACCAGACAAAAATACTGTATTTCAGACTGAACTAAGCCCACAAGCACGTTCAAATTAAAGGAGAAGTGAATTACAGACACTCACTGGGAAGTTACAGAAGTTTATTGAAAAAAGATGCGTCCCTGGCTGGATTGAATACTGTTTCCATACGACCAGGGAAACCTGTTAGCCAACCAAAGCTGGACGACGTCAACAAGTTGTTGACAACCCACTTCGGCGACGACTGGAGGGAAAATCCCCGTTTGTTGTACTACAAGACTGTTCTTGATGGCCCAACTGGTGCTCCAAGTGACGACATTAATGATGGAGGGGAGTGTCAAAACGTGACCGAAGAACATTCCCTTTACATTTGAGTTGGGATTTGACTTTTGTTCGATTAAATTCATCGGTTGAAATAGTGAAGTATAATGGTTACTGTGATTTTGAGTTACCTACCAACTATCTAAATAAAATTCTTTCAGTTTTTAGATACCAATCTTAATAATGCACTATCCTAGCCATTTTCTTTGTGATTTGAAAAGTGCCAGTCATTTGCTTTTGTGATTTAGAACGTACCTACTTTTATTATGATTTAAAGTTTGAAGTCAAAATATACATATATTCAATATAATTTGTTTTACATCATGGATAAAAATGAGAAAATGTTTCAATAAAGACTAAAATTTTATATAATCGAATTTTTACCCTTCACTTTTTGGTCTTACACCAACTGCATTTAGTAAATGGAATACGAAAAAGTAATAAAAGTTAATGAAACAAGGATTCAGGGACTGTTCAGAGTAATTTTTGTAGGTGAGAATTTATGTTCCGGGCAGAGTGAGTTTCAAAAACGGATATGAGCCAATTCACCGGATAGAAAATTTGGTTTTTTAGTCATATCTCTGTTGAAACAAGTCGAATTGGGCAGAAATGTGGGACATAGATGAGGGGCTCGTCTGGTAAGAACATGATAATATTGGGGCAAATTAAAAATTGCAATGTGCACTTCCATGAATAAAAATGTATTTTGGGCTCTCCTGTAATAAATTTAGTTTTTTGGAGTTATCCGGGTTTGATCCCAAACGCCTCATATATATGTTACGCCGAATTGACGAAATTGCCTAGTTCGTGAACTAGGCAAAAAATTGCCGAATTCACGTACTAGGCAAATCTACTGCCTAATACACGTAATCGGCAGTGTTTGTGCATTTCACGTTCCTTACCGTCCCCCCACCACTCATATCAGTTTTAATCCCTTGCAGCGCCAGCCGGAGCTTTTTCATTTTTAGTACTTCTCATGACCTCCGGCCTTATGGATATTCTCAACGTTTTTCTCATTGTTATTTCTCTCTCCACTATTTCTCCTCTCTATTTCCCTTATTATTATTTCAGAAAATGTATGGTGGGGCCTTTATGATGATAAATTAAGGAAATATTGTCATAAAATATACTTGCCTTTTTGGCGTAGTCTTAAAGCTGAGAGGGGGGGGGGGGGGGGGGGGGGTGAGAGCTCTGCACCCCACGAAGAGAGACGAAACGATTTGAAGATCAGCGTAAGTATTTTGTGGCAATAATGAAAAGAGATACTATATAAAATAATTATAGTGAGAGAAAAAACTATTTGAGAGAAAGAGAAGCTCCGTAAGGGCGGAGAGCATTATTACTACTCGTGCAGTCTGGCGCTGCAAGGGATTAATGAGTGGTGGGGGGACGGCAAGGAACGTGAAATGCACAAACAGGCAGTAATCATGTTGCCTAGTTCACGAATTAGGCAACTACATGCTGCGCATCTTGGTGGCTGTTCTGCTCATGCGCAGTAAATGAAAGTTGTTGTTTATGATTGTCTTTTGTTCTTATCAAGGTAAGATATAAGAGTATCAGAGAGAAGTTCTATCGTTATAAATTGTATAAAAATATTAATTACTTAGTTTAAAATAATATATAATCCGTTTATAGTTTATAATGTATTTATTAGTTTATTTGAAAATCATGAATAATAATATAGAAAGTGATATTGAAAATTGTGAAGTTGTGTGGACTGATGATCATGAAACACAAGTTATCAACATTCTTAAAGCAGACTATTCCTGAAGGTAAATCAAACAGACGGCAATATTATTATTATAGAGCTAACTTTAATGTAATAAGCCTTGCTGGTATTTCCAAAGTAGAAAGGAAAAAAGATGGAAAAATAATGGCAACGAAACCTTGTGTTTTTTCTATAATTAAGGACATACACATAGCTTGTATAACTCGTCTCGTCCGAGCACCCGTAGTGAGCAGACATGCCCGTGAGTCGCTCCGCGAGAGAGTTCGAATAAGTGCCGTAAAAGTGATTAAGTGTAATATCTGACGCTACAGAATTCGGTCAGGCCACTACAGGAACCTTCCCTGAAAATTTCAGGGAAATCCGTCGAGCGGATCTGGACTTATTCAGGAATAATTGTAAGTAGCATTTTAGATATGGCCGACTCGCCTCGGCTAATTTCGCATTGGAGGCGGTCTTTGGTACCCGAGTCAAAGGAACACGAGGCACGAGTACGAGGGAAGGGAGGTGGACCTCCACACTCTCTGCTTCCTCGCTTGCCGTTCAGTGTGTTTATTTGTGTAGTTAAACTAGTTAATAGCAAACTTAGTTATTTTAATAATTTATTATTATAAATAAATATTTATTATTAATATACATTAATAATTTATAATTAGTGATTGGTCCCAAGAACTTCAGCTAAAATTCCTTGAGGCTTTTCAAGGGGAACCAGTGATTTGGGATCCCAAATATACTAGCCACAAAGATAAGAAAAAAATTAACGACGCCTGGGGTAGAATTGAAAATGAAATTGGAATGAAACCCACCAAAGAACTGAAAAGCAAAAAAGACTCTTTAATGGCTACATATCGCGGGTATTGCAGAAAAATATCGGCTTCAATTAAATCTGGAGCGTCGTCTGAGGATGTTTATAAACCAGTATGGTTTGCGTTTGAATTAATTAATACACAGGAAGTAAGTATAAAATATCAAAATATTTTTTTAATATATTTAATTAATAAAACAATAAAATTACATGTACTTTATCAAAGATAAGCTAGACATTATACTCAGAATAAAAGTAACCACGAAAAGAGTCCCTTATTTTCACACATGATGTACTTGTTCGTCGTCCTAGTAGTCCAGTCAATGAATGCTCAAAAAAGGGTATAGAGGGTTTGGAACAGGGTAGTTTTTTTTTCATCGGCAATCTGTCGGGGATAGTTATGAGATACACATACTAAAAGTCCTGATGTTTACACCTTACGCTAGGGTGGGGAGGGGGGTGGAAAGGTCTCGTTTTTCGGTTTTTCGCTTTTATCTCGTTAACAGTGGGTCGTACAAAAAAAAATACTAATGCAAAAAGAAAGTTTATTGAATTTACAATGTTATAGCTTATATTCATTTTTTTTCTATTCCGTATAGTTTTTGAGATATCTGCACACGAATATCGACAATCTAAAAAAAAAAAAAAAAAATGCTTATTTTTTGTCGAAGTTTTGTTTCTAAACTCATTAATCCTTCGTTTTACAGTAAAACTCATAAGAATAAAAGTTGTAGAGCATTAAATTACCTTTAAAATGATGTATCGGTTGAAAAACACTAACAAAACATGTGGGGAGGTGTTTGGCAACAGTGCAAGGACACGCGGACGAGGCGTATGATAAGTTGACCCCTAAAGAAATAGGGGTCCATATTCTATCTAGTAGGACAGCCAGGAGAGGAAGAATCCTCCTGGAGGTCGCTACCGCGGCCGAGCTGCAGGAGCTGGCCACAAGTCGAGTCCTCGCTGAGGCGGGACTTGGCGTGGAGGTGGTGGGGAGAAGAAGGCCCCGCCTTATCATTCGGTATGTCCCGGCAGCATGGACAGCCGAGCAGTTTGGGGAGAGGTTCGGGAAGCAATACCCTGACCTAAAACTCCCCAAGCTGCTATATAAGAAAGGGCCAAGGAGCCAACCGCATGTCCACTGGGTGGCCGAGGTACACCCGACCACCAGGGCTGCCCTGCTTAAGGCGGGAAGGGTTACGGTGGGGTGGCACTCTTGTCGGGTCAGCGACTGCCTCGACATCACGAGGTGCGGGCGTTGTTTAGCGTTTGGACATCCGGAGAAAGGCTGCACCAGACCGATGGCGTGTGCATGGTGCGCAGCCGTAGGGCACGTTAAAGCTGCCTGCCCGGGGAAGGGTAACCCCCCCAAAGTGTAAAAACTGCGGGGGGAAAGCCCGCCCTCACGGAGCGGACAGTGAAGTGTGTCCAACCTATATAAAGGCCCTGGAGGCGCTGGTCTCCCGGACGGACTATGGTGCATAGGAGGTCCGGAGATCTGCGCCTGTGGCAGCATAACATGCACAGGCGTAGAATCGTGGCAGACGAACTGCGCACCCTGACCCCCGAAGGGGACGTTTCGATCCTGGCCCTTCAGGGGCCCATGGCCGCAATCGTAGTCACTAGCCCGCAAGTGGATGTGATGGTTCTGCAGCACATGTCCACTAGTCATGTTGTTGTGGCCAATGTCAGGTCGGCGAACTTAGCCTGCAATGTGATCAGTGGATACTTCCCTCCGTCTGAGAACATTGAGCGACAGTTGGGTCACCTGGACGGAGTCTTGAACGCCCTGGCTGGGAGCAATGTGGTGATCATGGCGGACTTCAACTCTTGGTCGGTCGCCTGGGGGTCGGTACGCACCGACCGCCGGGGTGATAGACTACAGAAGCTGATAGCCCGCCATGACTTGTGCATTGTTAATGACCAGCAGTCACCGCCGACCTTTCGGGGTCCGCACGGGGAGTCTCACATCGACGTCACACTGGTGTCGAGCGGGCTATACCGGACAGTTGGCGGGTGGAGTGTGCGGGAGTTCACGTCCAGCGACCATATGGTGCTGGATATGTTGCTTTCCGACGCCCGCCGGCCGGCGGTCAGGTCTAGGGATCCGCGGTTTGCCACTCGCAAACCAATAACCGAGGCCTTTGTGACGACGGTGGCAACCTTCTCCTGCGACGCTAGATACGCGGCTGCTGGGTGGTGGCAACGCCCCACTAAGCAGCAACGCGGAATTCTTCTGCAGGCCCAGCGATCCGCACTTCTGCGGGTGACGAGGGCCTATCGCACTGTCTCTACGGCTGCGCTGCAGGTGCTGGCTGCGGCCCCGCCCATTGACTTGGTCTTGGACGGAGCCGTCGCCTCGTACTATTGCAGACGCAATCAGCCTCTGGAACAGGATGTGGATGGGCCCTTGGGAGCGGCATTGGCGGCGAAGATGCAGGGCGATGGCAGGCCAGAGCGTTGCGGGGACTTTGTCCAGGAGTGGATAATGACCAGATGGCAGCGGCGCTGGACAGATTCTTCGGATGGCCGGACGACTCACGGCATGAACTTTCCGAGTGTCTGCGCACTCCCGAAAGCTACAATCATGGTTCCTCAACGGAGGACGAAGAGGGTGTTATGGTCCCACACCAGGGATGAAAGCACCCAGGAGCTGGGGGTGGTGTTTTTAGTGGGGGCAGTTCCCACACTATCGGGAAGCTAGCTACTTCCCTTTGTCCGTAAGGGATTTTCACCTCCCCCTGGAAAGAAAAAAAGTGAGTCGGGCCACTCACAAATGGAAGTTGACAGCATGCACAGTGCAATCGAAACAGAAAAGAAATATAAATCATGTTACACCATTACTGACTGGATCAATATTATGAAAACTGCTAGGAGCAACAGAAAAAAGAAGGATGCAAAACCTTACAACGTCACACAGCTGAAGTTTGATGATTTTTTTGATCTGAAAGATCTTTCAGAAAGATTAATTGTTAACAGGGTAATGAATTCAGATGGGGAAAAAGTTAATTGGTTACGAATAAAAATGCTGAAGTATTCAAAATTTACACCTTTAAAAATTCATTACAGTTATGATTAAAACGAAACAAATTATAAAACGATTGATGTCTCCAGAAATTTGAGGAGCGCAGACAATCCGAAAAATATCTGTAATGACATAATACTGAAGCGCTGTTACAAAGAGATGTTGCCATTAAGTTATAAGAAAAAACAAGACCTATTAAAATTATGTGAAACTGAAATAATTCCTCGGGAACTTCATCCATGGTACCAATCTTTACCTTCGTCATCCAATGTCAGAGATTGTACTCCTGAACCTTCAGCACAAGAATCAGAACATGATGAAGATGATGATATTGAGGAAGATAACAAACAAAATAAAAACCAAAAAAAAAGTCAAAATAAAAAACGTAATCAGCCGTAATCGGGAAAAAGGAATGTAAGAAAAAAACGAAATTAGCTAAAACATTAACTAGTAAGAAAAAAAAATATTGCGAAGAAAATTGAAATAAGTTTAAAAAAACATTAATTTTATTATTACTAGGTACAATTACCTCATTTTATCAGGGTTAATTTTAACTATTTTTATGAACATACGTATTTTTATAATAATATATATTATGTATTAATATACAATGTACTAGGTGTATTTTTATATTGTTTTAGAAAATAAAAGTACTGTCAATACAAAAGTTGTTTTTAATTTCGGTTTATTCCACATTCAACTATAACATTTTGTGAAAAATATTTAATAGTGCATTTTGCTTATATTTTTATAATTTGTCATGATAATGTCAGGCAGAAGATTCCATTTTCATAATTTCATTAATTTACGCAATGTAAAATATAACATTTTCTAATGTGATTACAAAAATAGACAAGAACATGTTTTAAACAGTATAGTAATATCGTAGGAAACATTGTGCTAAATAGTCTTCCGACAAGCCGAAACTTTAGAATTCGATTATTCAAAAGTTTGGTGAATGAGAGTTAATGACTTTTTGCAATAAGCCGACGATATACTCATTTTAGTGAGAAGTTTTTTTATAAAGATGTTGCTGAGCATTTGAGAAGTATATTTGTCGGGTGTCCTTTGGATATACAAGGTGTGCGTAATCGATCTAGGGTTGTGAAGTATATTACTAAAGAGGATAAGGAACCTCTATTCAATATTAAATTAAGTGAATTAAACTTCAATTACCAGGCTGTGTTCTATTTAAGCAATATGACTTTCTTTGATGTGAATCATCATTTTATAAAGGAACATAGACACACGTATAAATTTCTAGAACGATTGTATGATCAATTACACTCAAATTTTGTTAAGGAATATTCATATTATGGCCAATTATTATTCCGGATTTACCTTGGTGCCACTTTTTGTTGTCCTATTATTTAGACTTTGTCACCACTAGTTACTATCCCAAGAAGAAACAACTTTATCTTTATGGAAATTCGAATGTAGGCAAAACTTCTTTTGTTCGTCTTCTAACCCAGTGTTTAGGCAATCGTATTTTTTATGTCATGGACAAAATGCATATGTTTTACAATTTGACTAGTGAACATCGGTTAATTATATGGGATGAATTTCATTCTGATAATTACAATATGGAGTACCTGAAATTGATTTTGATTTCCAATTACAAGGAAATATTATGACTCGAATATTTAGCATTACGATACCAATAATTATTATTAGCAATTATGCTCCTCCAAATGATATTGCTTTCAGAAATAGAGTAAATGTTATTAATGCAATTAATCCAATAACGTACAATGCACCTCAATGTAAGTTCGAAATACCTTTATTTCATACAATGAATCGATAGATAACAATGATAGTGAGTAAGTGAATGATTAGAAAATATATTATGATATTATTTTGCACAGAATGTATTTGATTGTTTACTCTTTATTGTAATATATACATACATAATTAATTGGCCGTAGGCCCTTAACGCATGTAAATGCGTCTTTACTTTTTTCAACCAGCTTTCCCATTAACCCGCTTTCCTCCGAATTTTGAACGACGGGGGGGGCAGATATATTGTCCGCCGGCCGTCACCCCTTCCCCCGAAATATTATTCTATCTATTGTGATTTATTTGTTCCAGATATTTGATGTCTCATAATTTTGATAAATTGACAAGAGCGCACCAAAGAGTCATAGCTACTGAACTAATCCAAGAATTTAAATTATATTATTTATTAGATTTGTGGCCTAAGTATTTAAAAGATTTGTTGTTTTGTGCCGATTTTTCATTATATAAGTAAAGATTAGTGTTAAGTTCCTTTTTAATTATAAACAAAATTTGTATTAAGGATGCTATAAAATTGATCACTTATTGCAACTATTATGTCTTGCACCCTCAAGTTAGTAGATTAATTGTTAGTTGCTATTGCAAAATTCGATTTCTCACAAATAGACATAAACTTGTATCATATTGTTGTCACCATATATATATGATAATTTATAACCCTATATCCCGCCTCTAATTCCACGACACACAAACCCATAGTTAGGGGGATATTTTATGTATAACATAATAAATAACGATGTATTCATATAATGTTGTATAATAATAATGTAGATAGAGAATGTTAAAATTGTTTAGAACTTCAAGGACCCAAATAAGAAGCTTATAGAACAAATAGATTATATGGAACATTCTAGAAGCAATGGCTTCTATGACTTATACTTTAATATATTTTCTATAGAAGAATCGTGAAATTATGTATGGTGTAATTATGATAAATATATATAGTAGAATATGGTAAAAATAATATGTAAATATAAATACCTGTAGATATAGAAAAGTCAGGTTATGTATAGACCTTTTGGAACATAGGTCCAGAACATTCGATGGCGCTATATATAGTCAGTCAGATAGAGCCATAGATAGACAGTCAGATTGATAGATAGACACATATAGTTGATATAGTTATTCAGTATTACCTTGTTATTGTAAATTCTTGTAAAAGCACAGTCTGTTCATTTTATTTTATATCCAGTTTCTTACCCGCTGGGACTGATGACGGAGGCTGGTTACCTGGCTTTTGGTCGGTTCGTCTCCTCCTGGCGGAGAATCAAGAAAGCCTTCTAACCCGCCGACAGGCGCTGCGGCGGCTGCCCCCGGCTTAGGGAAGCAGGCAGAAAAGAACCCCCGACAAGATCCCGAGCTCACTCGGTATAAAACGCCGAAAACCAAGGACGACCATGGACCGTAGCCATCGAGCCGGTCCACGGCCGTTCATAGCATCATGTGAATATGTAAATATTGTATATAGTAAATAAACGGAAGAAGGTTACCCATTCCCCAACGAAAATAGGGTGATGTGACCGACCCCCCCCCAGGGGGTCAGGGGCACCCAATAATAAAACTAAAAAAAAAAAAAAATCCCGGGGTCGAGCGGACTCGCTCTTTGATCGAACGGGGCTACTATTGGAGGACCCTGGCGGCCGACGTGAAGAGCTATGTGGAACGGTGTGAGAGCTGCGCCAGAAGGAAGGGCACCCGTACCCCACGGATACCTCTCGGGACGCCTTTCTCCCCCACGCGGGCGTTTGAACAGGTCTCGCTGGATATCGAGGGATCGCTGCCTAAGAGCTCGAAGGGGAACAGGTATTTCTTGTCAATGATTGACCACCTCACCCAGTACGCGGAGGGAATTCCCCTGGCTGACCAAACGGCGGAGTCCGTCGCCCGAGCGTTCGTGTCCAAGATTGTATTGCGGCATGGGGCACCCCAACGGCTACTCAACGACTAAGGCACGAATTTCATGTCTCATCTGTTGAAGGAAATTTGCCGTCTGCTAGGAGTTAAACAGGTGAGAACAACGCCCCCATCACTCACAGAGTAATTGCATGATTGAGCGAGTCCATCGAACCCTCAACGGGGCAATGTCTCACTACGTCCGACGCGACGGACGGGACTGGGATAGCTGGCTCCCGTTCGCCCTGATGGGATACAACTGCACGCGGCATTTCTCAACGGGGCACATGCCGAAATATTTGATGTTTGGACGGGATCTGGAGATTCCAGTGGGGGGTGCACTCCAGCCGCTGGATGATTGCCGGGAGGAGCACACCTATGCAGAGGTTGCCGCAGGCTTGAAGAACCGGATCGAAAATGCGTTGCGAGAAGCCCGGCAACAGAGCGACCAAACCCAGAAGGAGCGTGCGACCCACTACGATCGGCACGCCCTGGAAACGAAGATCCAGGTAGGGGACTGGGTCTTTTTATCAGACCCTGCTGTCCTAACCGGGCACGCGCGGAAGTACCACTGGCCTTGAAAGGGCCCCTGCCGGGTCCGAATTTTAATGACGTATATTATCAAGTCAACCATCAACTTCACCTGCAATGCTTGACGGAAAAGCTCAACATGCGGTTTTTAGGACTTCACCTACAATGCTTGATGGAAAAGTTCAACTTGCAGTTTTAGGAACGACTTCATCTGCAACTTGCCCTATTTGTGACTGCAAGCCATCAGAAATGAATAATTTTTCCAGTGTTATGGCTCGACAAGTACAATCCGACTCAACTATATAATAATATAGTTGAGTCGGATTGTATGATGACGACAAAGAAGAAGATTATGATCGTAATCCTGACAGCGAGTCACGTGAATAGCCAGGAGAAGATGATGGTGAGTTATAGTCCAATAGTTGCAACTTAGGTTTCATGAAAGAGTGATGATAATTAAGTTGTGGAGAAATGTAGTAGGTAATTACTATGACGAGTTTTGTAATAAGTATTATTTAACAATTTTCATATCTCACAGACATAAAACCATTTAAAGATGTCTACACATTGCCAGATCTACCTGTGGCTTCATTACAAGCTACGCCAAATATGTCATCATCAACCAAAACTAAACCTAATATTATTTTGCGACAGTCTGAACCCAGTAATTTTGTTACAATACGACTATGGAAACGAAAAGGATTCGCTGATCCAAGCCAGTGGAAGAACGAACGAAAACAGAAAAGAGCAGCTGGGCAATCGTATGTTGATCGAAAGGGTGTTATGAGACCTAAAAAACAGTTGAACAGACAGTATAGCTTGTTCCTGCCGATGTGCATGCAATAAGTCAGTGCTACACAGCAACAAAACATATAGGATGAATTCTAAGTTGAGGAACGCGGACATATTGTGGAAACTTGTAATAAATGAATAAAACAAACTTATTTTTTGAAATATTGTCTATTCCACTAAAGATATATACACATAACTACCGGTTTCGGCTTTATACCATCGTCAGGTCTAGTTATGAACTAAAACTTTTAGTTCATAACTAGACCTGACGATGGTATAAAGCCGAAACCGGTAGTTATATGTATATATTTTTAGTGGAATAGACAATATTTCAAAAAATAAGTTTGTTTTATTCATTTATAGGATGAATATTGGAATTATAGTGATGTTACCATAAAAAGGACATGCTTCTTTGGTTAAGGAAATGCCCATTGCTAGAAATAGAAAAAATAAAAAGGAATATCGTAGTTTCCGACTTATGCAAGAGGCAATACGTGTAGTTTCCGACTTATGCAAGAGGCAACATTTACTTTGCGATTTTCCACAAACTGGCAAAGTTGGACAGGCACGTCTGTGCTTTTAGGTATCGATATGGTCTTCCCACAATACATGCCTGGATAGGATTTATGGACTTTGCTCCATATAGCATACAGATTAGATTTCAAAAAATGGAGTGCTAGATCCCCAGAAAATAAAAAAAACATTAGCTGGAAAGAAAAAACTAATTCAAACCGCTGTCGAGCCAAAAACTTGGTATAGTGTTCGATGTACCAAAACCAGGTTTCGGTACTTCTAATGATGGAAATACGGAGAGACGATTTTTTTAGGAATTGGGAGGTTGTATCCCCAATCCTGGTATCGACTCTCAAATAGTTAAAATATTTTACATCATACTTTCGTGCGGAAAATGTATATATCACATTGACAGGAAAGACATTGAAAACCAGGTAGGAAACTTGATAAGAGTCTGCCGCCAGACATTTTTTCATGTTCTTGACATGACCAGACACAGTTTTGGGAATCTTGAAACATTTTTAAATAAATGAGGAAAGCTTAGTCCCTGTGGAGACATATGGAGTATCAATAATGAGAGGACTCCGTATAATATGCTTCATCACATTCACGGGAATTGTAATTCATATATATGCGAGCTTCACCAAAGGAAAATATTAGAGTTAACAGAAAAAGAACTCGTATGTTTTACAGGTTCTTACCAACTCTCACAAGCGGCATCATATTTAGCTGAGATGATGAATGAAAACGATAGATACTATCACACTTCACGACGTAAAGATTATTCCACATATATCTTAAAACTACACGTTAGATCTCGACACATTAATGCGAAAACCTATCGCTGCTTCATTGACTTTTATCAAGACACAAACAAAATCTCAGGAATAACTCGTTATTGTTGTGATTGTGCTAACAGTAACCGCACTTTTGGATGTTGCTCCTATATACTATCTTTCTCATGCTTGATATTTGACGAAAATAGTAAAACCGGCCGAAATATTAAGTCGATTATTTACCGCAGATGATATTGATGCTGTAATTAATGAGGAGAGTGATGATGATTATTTATATTTAATATAAAAATGTATTTTACGACGTTATTTTAATAAAAATTCATAATATCATATAAACGGAAATAACCGAAAAAAAAATATTTTTTATTTTTTTAATATTGTCGCACACCAAAAAATCTGAAAAAATCAAGGAATATTTTGATCCAATGCAAGTAGAACTACTTTGACAATTGTTTCACGTTTTATGACCTGGCAGTAAGAAATAAAAGCAACAGGGATCGTCCGCGATGGAAGAATCGAGTGGTGGAACTTGTTTTCGAATGCATTGAATACGGCCGTCGTGCAGCTTGGGGTTTGCACAAACAACTTCATGATAAAGGTTGCATGAACCATCTAGAATTTCAAAACAATGGCATGGGGACCAAGAAGAGGAGATCGGTATTTTCTTGTTGAAGCTAATCAGGGCAGATGTGGTCATTGCTAGGCAAACACGAAGTAGAAGTGTGTTGAGTGTCAAATCAGCCTTCATTTACGCTGCTTCCCAGAATATCATGGACTATTGTAAAAAAGAGTTTTTCTTTTTTTTTTTAGCAATAACGATCAATAAATGTAAAAATCAAAACATTTTCTTCATTTTCACCGAACTATAACCAAGACAGGCAATTGTTCCCAATTGGGAACATTCTAAAAATGCAGGAAAATTGATATTTTTGTAGGATTTTTTTTTTTGCTGAAATCTCTAAATATAAAATGTAGAAGCAATAGAATGCAAAAAAAAAAATGTTCAAAAACATTTGAGTTTTGGGGTGGTTATAAAATGAGATGGATCACATAACGCTGCTAGCTCCACATAGGTCTAGAACGGATATTTCTCTAACCATAGAGCCATGATGCTCCAGTGAAATCGAAAATGATAGTCACTGTATATTTCAGTGAACCTTTTCACAATTGATTCCCATCAGACACTGGTCTTAAGATTAAATACCATTTTAAAAAGCATAAAAGATCTAAGAAAAAGATATCACGTATCTGTAATATTTTGGATAAAATTGAAGTTTGCAAACTTTAAATTAAAATGTTTAAGTAGTTTCCAAAAAATTACCTAGATACAAATTACAAGAATTTGGTTTTTGTTATGGACTCTTAAAAAGTGACAAGGGATTTTATAAAATTCTTGGATTATGTGAATAGCTGTCCGTACATACACAACGAGTAAACAGTTAATAATATATAAATATTTTTTAAAAACAAATTCATTACTTAAGTTTCCGCTGCTGAACCTCTTTATGACCTGAGTCAGACCGAAGACATATGTGATGATCATTACCAATGGGTGGTTGTCTTGTCTTCTTACAGTTTGCACTCCTCATGGAAAGGCTCCAGAGTCCTGAGGTCCCGCCAGGTGGGAGGCAGGGAACAGTGGAGGTGGCTCGTACACTTCCTGCAGGGCTCGCTGAACAGGTTGATGTAACTGTGAAACCATGTCTGAAAAATGTAGAAGACAATTGTCACTCGGAGCATTGGCGAGCCAGCGGATTGTGCTAATTAGAGAAGAGGTTTAAGTGTTAAATTTAAATAAATGATAAAAAATAAATAATTAATAAAATAAACAAATAATGAAATAAAAAATTATAATTAAAACGAAAAGAATAAATAGGGAGCCATGGTGGCCGTGCGGGCTAGACAACGTAAATCAACGTTAGCCGCATGACCTGTCTGAGGAGGCGGTAGTGCTGACCAGCCGCTTCATCAAGAGACTCAAGTGTGTGTTTTTTTTTTTTTCTTTTTAGTCTGTTTTATATTTCCTTAATACGATGTATATTCACAGTCGGAAATTTCAAAATAAATGTTTAAAAAAAATATGTTGTAGTGCTTATATTTAAGAAAAAAAAGGAATCGCATTTAATACATATTTATTATAAAACTAAAGGAGCGTTTTTTATATAGGGCTCTCTATATACGTCATCCTATCTAGAATAAAGATGGATCCTATACAGATAGGCCTCCCTACATAAATCATCCTGTCTAGAATAAATACGTGTCATCCATGTGGGGTTTCAAATTCAAATACAAAATTTCATGTCGATACATTCATTACATCGGCAGTTATTGAGATTGTTTAGTTAAGCCTCTTTCCCCTTCGGCTGATTTCGCTGACAATTAATAGGTTTTATGTATGAAATTTCATGCCAATGCATTCATTACAACGGTAGTTATTAAACTACACTATTATTTAATAAATATAAAATAGAAAACATACCATGAAACTGCGGACAGCTAGCTCGGGCAGTGTTGGAGAATAAAAGTGAAGCATGGCAGCATGTGAATTTTCAGTTATTTTTCTGAATACTTTATGCCGACTCTCTGTCCAAAGGTCCAAGGCTTCTCCATGACCCTTCACCACAACCCACTCCACCATGAGGCCCTTGAAGGCAACTACTGCTTGCAGCACTCGCCCCAGTGTTACCTAATGGGGTAATATAGAAGTAGCAACTTTATTTGAACAAAAATAAATAAAAAAATAACCACCATAATTTTTCGCTACCCTTCCAAAAAATAGTCGACTGTTTAAACTCATTATTAATAGTTAACATATATAAGAGCTTCTAAATCATCAAACTAAATTTTGTGTCGATACATCCATTCAGTGTTGCCAGACGTACGATAATTCAAGCAAAATTAGGAAAATGTACGATGTACGATTATCGTACAATTTTTGTGCGATAATAACAAAAAAAAGTACGATATTGTACGATAAAAAATTAAAATTTTTTACTTTATTCAAATTCAAACCATTTCAAAATTTCCCGCGTATTTTATGTAACTGTAGGTCTCTATATGCAGCGATAGATAGATGTTCAGAGTATCGATTCAACACTATCTTCATAGTTGTATTCAAAGAGCAAGGTATTTGAATGTCCTCTGCTAATCTTATAAAATATAAGAACTGTGGTCCTATAAAAGTATTCTATTTAAAGTATTATTTTTATAAGATCTGTTTTTAAATATTTATATATTTATTCAATATTCTGTGTGAAAACGTTTTTTGTAATACGGAACTAAAAGTGAGATTAATAATTTAATAATGAGAGATTTTAATTAAAAGTTAGCACGAAATGCAATAATATTGCAACGAGATTTGTTCGATTTGTAAGAATTATTATTGAAATAAACAAAGTTCATATAGTCTACGATTAAACATGATTTTTTTAATTTTTAATTTTAATAAGAAACTTGTATAATCATTTAGTACGATTTTTTTGTACGATTTAAAAAAAAAATGTACGATAATTTCATTTTTCACCGTAATCGTACGATAATTTTCGATATCTCGTTACGATATGTTGTAGTCAAGAATCTGGCAACACTGCATTCATTGTATGGTCAGTTATAAGGGTTTCTGAGTTGAGACCTCTCCCTTCAAACCTTTTTTCCGTCGGTCGATTTTGCTGAAAATTGACAACTATTGTCTTCATAAGGATTTGATTTTAAATTTGAAATTTAACGTCGATAAATTAATTCGTCGCTTGGATGCAGAACTAGTCTATGTCCATTTTTCGCTATTTTGTTATATTATGCACATATTATAGAAAAAAAAGTTTTACATTGGATGCAGAAGTAGCGTATGTCCATTCTACAGCTGGCGCCCCCATCGCCAAAGTTCGTACTAACCTATGTTTCCGCAGCGCCAAAGTTAGTAACCAAAAAAACTAAAAAAACATCTCCCCTGTAAAATTAGCAATTTGTGACATAAGCTACTTCTGCATCCAAGCGACGAATTACATCAACAGTTATTGGGGTTTTCGTGTTGAACCATCCCCCTGTTCCCCTTCCCTTCAACCGAATCCGCCGAAAATTAATAGTCGACCTTATGGGGGTTTGAAGCTGCATATGAAAGTTGCATTATAGAGTTTTTGTGGTACTCCACCCAATCTCCCCTTTCACTTTAGCCGAATAGGCTGAAATAGGTGTTGAATGCTAGAAATGACAAGCGTAGAATGCTCGTTTGGAAAACAAATCCTATACAAATAAAGAATAAAATTAGAATTCAGCTATTATTATTCAAAGGCAACGGCCAGGAACCTCAGCAAGTGCTGAACAACACACTACACTTCACACCTCTGCTAGTATGTTCTCTACTTCGGGAATAGAAAAACTGATTGCACCTAGATTATTGTCGAGGGCTTCGATACCTCCAATTAGTTTTGATTCGTATTTTTTGAAAAATATTATTTTTGATGTGTATAACCTTTTGGGCAAATTTCCGGCGATGACTGATTCAGAAACATGTACTTATATTTTTCCTGAGCACTACCATCACAAACGAAGTTTGAAGTATTTACGTTAAGAGCAGAAATTACATAACAGGATAATTAGGGGAAAGGGGAGTGTAGTTAGTTATTGTGATTCATACCCAGAATTGAACTACGAAGTTGTAGTCAGAGCGCTCTCTCGTCGCTTTGGTGGACATGAGCCCGAATCTACTGTGGGCGTTCTGAAACCTCAGTTTAGTTACGTGAGGTAGGGGTCTTTAAAGAGTACATGACATGGTATAGTATCGGGACCATCACTAGACGAGGTGCTGAAAGTTTTTTACTTCTCAGATAAAAAAAAACCTAGGTGGTTCGGCTGGATTTCGAACCCGCGATCTTGAGGTCAGTAGGTAAGCACGGGAAGAAAGGGGGACTGTATAACCAATGAGGATATTTGCTTCTATCACAACAATAAACGGACTTAGAAATAAAACAAACCTGAAGGACTGCATTTGATGCGAAGGGTCGAGAAAGTGTTACACTCATGTCAGTAAACTGGCGGTCAATGGCAGTAATCACCGCATCCACGTTCCTGAAACGGAAACCAAAACATACCTTCAAAATGTTCTAATTAAATACTTGTGAATTTATTACTAAAAATCTTTAAATAAATAAAAAAACAATTAACATTCCGTTGCTACGTATGACCTTTCTTATTCCCATTAATTTATTTGTATTTTTTATATTATACTTATACTCCAAAAATATTAGATCCTACATATTAACTAAAATGTAAAATCTAACTTCCTTTGTTAAAGTAAGTCAAGGATCTGTCGTGCAAGAAAAAAACTCAGAATTCAGAAACAACTTCTTCAGGGTTAACAATGTTAATTTAAAAAATGAAATGGGTTCGCCAAGATTACCAACAGTTATGAAAAACTAAAATTGCATGAGGTTGCAAAACAATAAGAAGAAACTTACTTTATGGTTATTTTAATAAAAATATTTGCGAAAAATTATAGATATCAATGGTTATTTATCAAAATCCTTTTCTATGCTATTATCTTAGGATATATTTGTATATAATTTATGATCTACAGGTACCTTAATGCGTGTCGTCTGCCACCATTTCTTCCTGGCTTCGGATTTCTTCAATATTTTACTGACTCTACGTTACACTTAATATGCGTTTTCACTACTTTCACTAGATTTGGATCGGTTCATATAATCAAAGTTGTACAGAAACAAAGATCTCTAAATCCACATCTCAACTAGTTGTGTGATCCCTCGCCTTTTTGACGCCATGACTCTGCCCTCCAGTTTCACGCTGCCATCTGCATAATCATTTTTTACTTAAATATAAAAATTAATGTCCATACATTTTCGAAATCACACAGAATATAACAAACAAATTAGATGATTAAATATTACTGTCAAAATAACAACAAAAGAAAAAACATATTCAATATTATATAAATATTCACCATTAAGAATATTACACATCCATAAAAAAATATATATATTACCTTATTATAACACGGATGTGATGAGTTTGTGTCTGATTGTGAGCAATCAGGTTACCTCAGATGTTTTGAGTCGAATGTTATCAACTCTAGTCAAAACTTACATTGTACGAAATAAGTTGTGGAGGGTCTACTTTCTCTTTTTTTCTAAGTTGAGGAACGCGGACATATAGTGGAAACTTGTAATAAATAAATAAAACAAACTTATTTTTGAAATATTGTCTATTCCACTAAACATATATATATAAAACTACCGGTTTCGGCCTTACACCATCGTCAGGTCTAGTTATGAACTAAGTCAGTTTGCAGAGAGCGTCCCTTCAAATACATCTCAGGTAAAAGGGTGCCCCAAGTTTTAATAGCACCCTTTCACCTTTCTCTTTTTTTGACTGTTAGAATAGCGGTTATTTAGGGACAGTGTATAGGGTTTTCTCACTTGCAGGCAAACACATCCATTCTAGTCATAATAAGGCAATTTTTTAGATGTGTAATATTCTTCAAGTATAATTTTAATTTAAAGAATATTGATTTTTTTTTACTTTTCGTTATTGAATTGGCCATAATGTATAACCGTCTAATTTGTCTGTTTTACCCTGAAGAAGGAAATAAATACTTCCCGAAACGACCAATACTGAGTTTTCTTCTTCATACGATAAAACCTCGACTTTCATAAATATACTATCGCTCCTATCATTGTGTATTCAATTTCCTTATTCAAAATTTCAAAGACAAAATATAGACTGTTTCAGCCACGACCCAAAAATGACGCTTCAGACTAATCATACATTTATTGTTACTTACGCAGGAGGAACATTATGGCTGCTAGTCTGAGTTCTTCTTCTTTTAGCACTACCTGAGTTCATGTATGACCTTTTCAAAGAATTCTGACTCAAGAGGGAGACGGCATGATTACTGTAGTCATGAATCTAAAGGATGAGACTTAAATGAACATAACATAATACAAATAAAATCGTATAAATTCAGTCAATTTATATGTAATACCTTGTCGGTCCACTTATAACTCAAAACTAGTTGACTATACAAAGCTTGCCTTTCTTGTGTACATTCTTGGCTCAAAAAGCTTGTATTTCCCAAACTGAAAGGCCCTGGAGGTTGTGCCAAATTATTAACAGCTTGTTCGACATCTCTAGCAAAGAATAACATGTGCTTATTAAGCAAAGAAAACCACAACGCAATGCTTATCTAATTAAAAATATGAGCAAATAACCAGAGGTAAAGAAAAGAAGTAAATAATACCTTAAGTGATGCGTAACGGAGCTTAGAAGTTCCTCAATTTCTGTGAGAAATTTAGCATCTCTACCTTCTTCTCCATGGTCAGCTCTAATGCCGTTGGCAAGAGAACTAAAAATTTGTCCAACGCTACACCTCAACGTCTTTACAGATGTCAAAGCGACAAACAAATTTTCCATGTTGAAGAATATTTTGGATAAGCTTCACATTGCCCAAAATAGTCTTTTCAAAAAACTTTAAAAAGCTCCGTAACTCGTGCCATACTTACAAGTATAAACTTGAGTAAAACCGTCATAATTTGAAACCTCTTAATCTTCACAACTCGATATAACAGACTATTTTCAATGCTTGTTTGTATTCTACGTACGATTTTTTTTATAACTAATGTCTTAATAGTATAGTAATATGTTCGTACTTTTAAAAATGTTAACAAATTTATATACTTAGCTCCAATGCATACATCAGTTTTCGATACTACCACCTTTCGATTGCATTATTCATCGATAGTTATTCTTATTTAATCAATGTGTTTGTTGTGGTGGCGTTTTAAACTGGTTTTCTTGTGTTGTTTATGTTAAAATTTACTTCTTTCTTAAGAAATCATGGTAAGTGAATGGATTGCCATGAAATAAGCATAGGCTCATTCAAGTAAAATACCTGTTTGTATATTATGTTTTCTTATTAATATTTCTAGAAGCCGCTAATGTTACATGGTCATGAGCGAGCCATCACACAGATAAAGTACAATCGGGAAGGAGATCTCCTCTTTTCTGCCGCAAAAGACCATTTCCCTAATGTGTGGTATTCCCTGAACGGTGAGAGATTAGGAAATTTCATTGGTCACAATGGTGCTGTCTGGTGTCTTGATATCAACTGGGAGAGCACTAAATTCATGTCTGGAGCTGCCGACAACACATTGAAACTGTGGGACTGTTCTAATGGTATGTTAAGTGTATCTAATTGTATTTATACATAGATGAAACCCGGTCGAGGCCCCCGAGTTTTTTTATATGGGACGTATAAAAACCTTGAGCACGCCATTCATTGGATGGGACGTTAATCGATGGTCTGCTATGTCAGATACTATTTTAAAAATTGTGGTCTAAACAATAGATTTAAATTATTCAGGGAAATACCATAACGAAAAGTACCTGGATATTTACGAAAGGCAGAGGTCCCCTGTCTGCCGCAATGGACCCCGCTCTGCCGCAGAAGCTTCCACTTTACCACAAAGGCCCCCCCCTCTACCTTCAGTGAAAATTCATGCATTTTCATTGTATTTCATGAGCATAATAAAATTACCCCTAAATAGTACGATCCTGTAAAGAAAGAAGAATCGTTAGTAGCACTATGTATTGAGTATTGTTTCCTTAGTTCTTTATTTTCTTAAGAGTACTTTCTAATGATAGAATTCATAGGAGGAAGTTTTGAATTGATTTTGAAGAAAATTGTTTGAAATAAGTGTATTTTTTTTTATTTAATAAATATATATATGTATATTTTAAACATACACATGCTGCATACTATTCTACACAGTCTTGTTACGACCACTCATCACATATGCATCACCCCATTTGACAAGGTAATAGTAAAACACGCCTAGACAAACTTTGAAGGTTTGAAAACAAGGTCCTTCGTTTGGCAGTGGGCGCACCTTCCTTCGTACGATATCAGCAGATCCGAAGAGAAGTGTACATCGAGGCCTTCATCGTCAATCTGACGAGTGACTACCATGACAATCTCGTCTCTACCAGCACTTCGGACAAGACAGATCAACAATGAACTTTTGTACCACTCTTACCTTTCTATTCTGAATGTTTGTTTTCAACTTATGTGCATATCACTGTAATGCGCTGAACCAATAAAGATTTTTTTTTTAGGGAAAGAGATCGGAAACATAGATACCAAGTCATCTGTCAGAACATGTGTTTTCAGCTATTCTGGAAATCAGGCAGCATACTCTACGGACACTCAAAGAAAACAGATGTGCGAAATAAATATTATAGATTGTCGAATGAGCGATTCTTTTGGTAAGCACCTATGTTAATGTTTTTCTCATAATCTAAAAAATAGTTCATATTATAAAAGTATTTGATTCATAATTAATTTATTGTTCTCGTTTTACCATTCGGTAAACGTTTTACCAATATGTAGAACTCATAATAGCTAAAAAAACATTCGTGTTTTCTTCATAATTCATAATAGCTTGTTTGTATGTTGATTGATTGAAAGTACGTACATTGGTCAAATGAGTGGCTTGAAGATATGTTAGCATTTCTGTACACCATTGTCACAGATGGGCTCTCGGAAATTAAAATATAGATACACCCAAACCGCCATGTATTTCTCAAAAATATTAGGGGTCGTTTAATAAATATTAATTGTCCGTCCAGGAATTTTCCGATACATTCCTGGAAATTATTTATTTATATTATTTGAAATTTTAATGAACGAAATTATTGTATATTATATTATAAATAACTACTAAGAGGTGAATATTAACCTGGACTGTACCTGATGCCGAATAAACCTTTATTAAATTGTTAGAAATAATAGTAACTCTTGGTTAGAGCACGCCAGATCCAGTTTGCTTGCGTACAGAGCTAAAGATCCCTGATTCGAAACCCGGCCGATGCCCTTAGATTATATTATTTGGGCATTGAAAATCTTTTGCACACAGTCTTTTGGATGGGATGTTAAGCGATGGTCCCGAGGCTGTGAGATATCATGTACTCGTTGAAGACCTTAGGTAACTACTGGGTAGGCAAAATGTAGTACTTCCACAGCAGAGCTAACAGGAAGGAATAAGAGCATTGGATGCTTAGGTCCATGGGTGTACACCAATATATTGTGATAATTAAAATGAATGTCATTAAAAAATAATTAATAATAAAAATAAACAAATAATAATAATAAAAGTATCACATTTCCTAGAAATTGTTTGCTGGTCTTCTACTAAATTTTGCTTTCTACAGTAGTTTCCGAAAAGGGCCCTAATAAAATATATATATAGTTTATGACGTGCAATTTTGAAGAAAGTGCACGTATTTAAAATGCATTTAATAATTATTTCTTTTGGATTTCTTTTAAAATGTATATATATTTCTGAGATACCATCAAATTTTTCTGTGTATGTTTACATCACAATATCTAACTTTTGATTCAGTGGAAAAAGAGAGGACCAGGACAGGAGCAACAAGCAGCACCGTGGATCAGCTTCTGTGTCAAATTTCTATGTTTTTTTTTTTAGGATCTGAACCTATATTATGCATCCCTGTACCAGAATCTAAGGTGACAGCCCTGCAATGGGGCCCCTTGGATGAAATGGTCGTCACAGGTCACGAAAATGGACAGATCACGCAGTGGGACATGAGGGTAATTGCAATATGAAAAATATTTTCATTTTATGTATGTCTATTTATTTGACTGTTGTTTGAGATAAAATACATTACCCTTTTATCAAGAATATATAGAAATATTGTAGAATTCTCCAAGAAATGGAAAATGTGGGTCTTTCGGTCACTTTTCTATAAGTTATCAATCAATACTGCAATACTTATGTTTAGTTGCAAGAAATGAAAAAAATCTGTTAGGAAAATAGTAGAGAACTTGAATTTTGTGCGTGCTAACAGATGTAAAGTGGGACAGCGTATCCTCCGGCAAGTAGAACACAGTAGTCTGCGGTGCCAAAATATGTGTACAGAAAATAGGTGAAGACATTTTTTTCGGGTGGTGATATAGAAACTATAATGTTTTAAATAGAAAATTACCCTTTTTTTTATATGATATTTAACATTTTTGCAGAGAGATTGTGAAGCTCTTGATAAATTATAAAGAAAACACGAATGTTTTTTAAATATTGTCTATTTTACAAGATATATAAAATATAAGGGAGTACTTTCGGTATTGCATTAAATTCTTATTTATTACTTCTATCAGGAATTTTCTCAAGATAGTGAAAACACCTAATTTTGGATTTTTTGGGCCTGCTGAAGCCATAAATTATATGTTTATACACAGGGTGTCTCAATATATCAATCTCCTTCATTCTCAGTTTGCATTTAACCGATTAAAAAAAAAAATCGTTGTTTGTATTTCTTTCTATTTTTTGATAACAAAAAAATATCGCTTGGAAATTTTCATTAATTAAAGATATGAAAAAATAATTTCGAATACTTGCCATCTTAGGATATTGTTTTATTACACTAAGATTATCTACAAGGCATAGGAAGAGTTCTGATATAAAATTCTCCTAGGTTTTTTGATAGTTTGTTAGAATTAAGAATAGATCTGCATAGAAAGAAAGAATGTACCCTGCATACTAAGAATACAGAAATAAAGGTAAAATAAATGTCACATAATCAATATGTTAGTTAAAATGCCCGGGTTTTAACTACGAGGTCATATCGCCTACTACAAGAGTCTCATTGTCGCTCTGGTGGACATGAAACCGAATGTAACTGTGTGAGTCCTAAATGTTGCCTACTCAGGTTTTGTTACCTAAGGTAACAAGGTAACAGCACCTGACCATCGCATAACGCCCCATCTGAAGGACGGCGTGCTCAACGTTTTTACCTCTCAGATAAAAAAAACTAATAAACCTAACATTAATAATATTACTTAAATGTCCTGAATTAATAACAAATGAATGGAATTGTGTATCAGGTGATGGCACAACATTGATCATGCAATCAATTTGAACAAATGATTAATACTAATAATTATAACTAGTAAAGTAATACTAATAATTATAACTAGTAAAGTGTCTTAACTACTAAAGTAAGTAAATAAAACAAACTTATTTTTTGAAATATTGTCTATTCCACTAAAGATATTTATAAAAATAAAACTACCGGTTTCGGCCTCACACCATCGTCAGGTGAGGCCGAAACCGGAAGTTTTATTTTTATAAATATCTTCAGTGGAATAGACAATATTTCAAAAAATAAGTTTGTTTTATTTATTTATTACAAATTCCACAATATGTCCGCGTTCCTCAACTTAGAAGTTACTAAAGTAAGTGTTGACCTCTTTCCTCAGCAATGCAAAGCTGAACTCATCTTCTGAAGTTCTCAAAGACGCCATCCATTACTTCAGGAGGTATGGCGCTAGCATGTGCTATTCTTCGGCGTAACGTCTTTTTGTTAATAGATTGAATTTTAGGCATACCTTGTTTCAGGTATCCCCAGAAGATAAACTCTAATAGATTTCAGTTGGATCACCTCCTGTCCTCTAATGTATTTATTAATGTTATGCCCTACAGTTTCGTGAGAAACTAAATTCACAGTTTGGGAACAGATGGATCGGCAGAGGTGATCTTCCATTCATTGGCTAGCTCGTTTCCCAGACTTAAATCTACTTTACTTTTACTTCTGGGAATACCCTTCGAGTTCTGTCAGAGAATCATATTCATTATACTCGTTTGCAGACAGGTAAGCAGCTGAACCAGGTGGAGGCCCATTCGGGGTCCATTAACGACCTGCAGATGTCCAGAGAGGGGATGATGTTCATCACGGCCTCCTCCGACCACACCGCCAAACTGTTCGATACAGAACAACTGCTTCATCTCAAGACCTATGTCACCGAGCGACCTGTCAATTCCGCCTCCTTGTCGCCCCTTCTAGATCATGTTAGTAGTCCTCGTATTTATTTATTAACGTTCTCATCTTAAAGGAAGTATACATGCAAAGTTCAAGTGAAAATTTTACTTGGAGTATACATGTTTTGAGGTCCCCAATTCTAAAAATAACAGTAATAATACCTCGTTGGCGTCTGTCTGTGCTCATTACTCTCTATAGCCTGCCAAGATCTCATCCATGTTTCCAATATCCCTCTAAAACCTCCATCTCCTTTCATTGGACTGAAAGGCAGTAAGTTATCTTACTTTTTATACTTCTGATTCACATAAAAATTTGGTATCGAAATTTTCATTGCAATATAGGGGCTTTGAAGTTCAGCTCCCTCTGTCCACTTATAAAATATTGTGCTATATAATACCTTCGTTCTATCGGGAGTCCATTGATAAAGAGACATACATTTCGTGTATTCGTCATTTATGAATTAAGGGTGAAAAAATCAAATGTTTGACATATTCTAGCTGAGAAGGTTGAAAAATGAGGAATCAGTTCTGATGTATGTTTCAAGAGTGAATCAAATGATACAACGTTAGTCAAATCACAGTTTGTCTATTTCTCTCTCCCCCCCCCCCCCCCCCCAAAAAAAAATAAATCTTTGTTTTCGTTTATTATTATTACACTTTATCTACATAAATCATGAGATTGTTTTTATTAATCTGTTTTCCTATTGTTTTAAGTCAATTTATTTAGTCTTGTTTAATGTTTTTTTTCGTCTGAGTTTAATGCTTTTATGCTTCCCGTGGAAGCTCTGGTTACGGAGTTTCTATGTAGAAAGTTCATTGAAATGATTGTGATCTGTGCAGGTGGTTCTTGGAGGTGGTCAAGAAGCCTCTGTCGTGACAACGACCTCGACTCGAGTAGGCAAGTTTGATGCTCGATTCTACCATCTGGTGTTCGAGGAAGAGTTCGGCCGAGTGAAGGGACACTTCGGACCCATCAACTCTCTTGCCTTCCACCCGGATGGACGATCCTATGCATCTGGTGGCGAGGATGGCTACGTAAGGGTTCACTACTTCGACACCTCCTATTTCGATTTCACTTTCGACTGTTAATCTGCTGTTACTTTGATGTACTTTCGCCGATTCAGTAATTGATCGCCTCATTCTTTTTACATTAAGTTAAGTGTAACAAAATAAGAGGTATTTAACTGGCAATTCTGTACTTCTGTTTGACGGGTGTTTTTTGCCACCAACACTTCCCCACACCTACATTCCTCGCGTTGGCATCCATCATAGAGAAAAAAGCTATTCTGCCATGGCTAAGGAGGAATAAAAAATATTAACCCATATTTGTTTCGAAAGTGATATGGTAATTTATTATGTTGGTAAAGTCCCTTCTAAAAACAAAATGAAAGCTTTAGGAGACAACACCAGCGCTTTGGAAGCTTCAATACTTTCCGCGCTAGAAAATACGAATGTTTTGTATACTTAAATATTATTTAATCATTATTTTAATAATCTCATATATTTATCAACTTGAACAGTTGAAGAGAATTAGACCACTCGAAACAGAAATACTCTTCACTGACCTTCTTACTTTACTTTAAAATTAGAGATTTATCTGTACATTGTTGAATTTTTTTTTTTTTTTTAATAGAAAATCCGTTTTATATTATGATTTATATATTATATTTACATAGAACCCTTAGACACCACCAGTTCAATCAATTTCTTTCTGTATGTGTGTTTGTTTGAGCTTCACGGTAAAATGACTATCCAACATGAAATATAGGATATGTGGCATCTCAAAATGTTGCAGGGGATGGCTGGTTGTGAGGAAGCCCAAAAGATTAACGCGTGATGGGATTTACATAAAATTTCACGTGTAGCAGCATCCCTATACGCTCAGTTCAACATAGGCTTCATGGGGACTGACATTTATAACGAGTACAGGTTATTTCGAGTATAGCTCAACTTGGGATATCTCAAACTTCTGAAAAGGAAAATCGGGTACAAAAAATAAAAGGGGTGTTAACTCTTTAATGGTGGTTCGGATTTTCATTAAATTTCAATAGCATCCTTTATAAGCTTGATAAAAATATTGGCTAAGTGGCTTCTCAAAATTGAGAACGGGGTAGGGGGCCAAAACATTAAATTACTGCTAGCTCTTGTTCACTTTTCATAAAATTTTACAGGTAGCATCCTTATAAGCTCGGTTAAGGTGCCTAACCGGACAGATAACATCCCTGACCTTCTTAATACTAAAGTTAGTAAACGGTTAACCTTTGCTAGTTTATTTTTATAACAATTGTAACCATAAATCAGAAATCAATTTTTGATCCTTTGTTTATGATAGAGACAAAAAAAAAGTGTATAACTGACTACGCCGTAGTCTGTTTATACTCTTGAAGCATATGATATCATGACTCACTTCGGGCTTATTGCCTACTGCCAGAGCGCTCTTTCGTAGGTAAGCGAACGTAGTTGGACTTGAGCCCGACTCTACTCTGAGAGTTTGTCTACCTAGGTTTATTCACCTAGGATAGGGGTCTATAACGAGTACCTGACATCGTAGTCTCGGGATCCGAAGGACGACATGCTCAAGATTTTTTCACCTCCCAGAGAAAACCCTAATGGCCTCGGCCGGGTTTCGAACCGCGATCTTGAGCTCAGTAGACTAGCTACAGCTGAGCTACCGGCGCTCTGTTGAAGTATAATAAAATAAAGACTAATTTTTTAGAATACAAAATGAATTATATTAAAGTGGTATTCAATCTGGAAGAAGGGGTGAACCTCAACCCTCGGTGGGAATGGCCGCTCGCTTCTTAAATCTTCCTTTTTTGAAAAATTTTTTTGTGCAAATTTTGAAAAAATCACAGTTTTATTGGGGTCGGGTTCAAAAGATAGAACCCCGCGGCGTTTGATTATTACAACTTGGGCAGAACTATAGCGGTATTACTTGGATATGCTTCGTCAACTTGTAAAAAAAAAAACTTTACTCAGCTTCGATTAATAAAAAGTAGTGAAAACTAAAGCGTACGACCAAGAATTTCCATTATATGGATGGGGGTTGGTTAGTCAATACTTCACAAAGGTTCATGTGAGTAGAAAATGGAAATAATATTCCATGAATTCTCAAGTTAAACATATATTTCAATTTATGAAGTTTTCAATATAGTCTAAAATAAAAAAAAATGTATAAAGTAAACATTTAAATTTCACATTGGAGTTGATTTGGTAACAACACGTGTTTAAACCACGTAATCTTGTTTTAAAACAAACAAGGTGACCTAATAAAAAATAATTTGACATTTGCATAAATGTCGTGTCCTGTTTCTATTTGTAAGTTGCTTTATGCATAACACATTAACTTACCAATATAATCAATTTTAGTCATATTTGAATAAACTTATAAATAATAAAAAAGACTGAATTTACTTATGCTACCGCTTTGTATCAGAGGTTTTAATTATATTAAGTTTTAGATTTAGTTTGTTTTAGCTTGAAAAACTATACAAGAAAGTCTAATGACATTTATTCATACATATATTATTTACAGGTGTTTAAATATTTTTATGAATAGTATAAAGGAAATAAATAAAATGGGAGTTGCACTGTTGCTTGTTATTAATGAAACTAGAGTGTATCCCTTTGTTAATGTTTTATTGATATGTGCAAAACAATATAAGAACCAAATGTAATACTTATTTGCGGAAGAGTCCACTTCGTTTCCGATTTTGATTTGATTTTGTATGTAGATGGATTTTGAGCACTGAATTAGAATATTATAATTATTTTATGAGGAAATTCGTGAAAACGGCAAAATCAGAAAATATATATACATAAAATGCCCTAAAATTCCATAAAAACGAACAAGTAAAAATTGTTCACAATGTACTCTGTTTTCAGTTATTATGAATTTTCACTCAAAATAATTATGATATTCTTCGCTAAAGAACCTAGTACACATGGTTATACAAAATTTCATGAAAATTGAAAACTGGGTGGATATGGAACTCTACCCCTTCCTTGAATTTATCACTGTGAGAAATCAAACAATGTTTTAAGTAAACGTTTATACATTTTAAAGCTCATACAGTAATTACAGATCTGTAATCTATCATCAAAAATGATCAAAGTTAGTAAATGTTTTGTAAAACTCAAAATAAATATTTTAATTACACACATTCAAAGTATATTTTTTTCCCCTCAGATTCCTTGATATACACCTTTAGTATCCTATTTTTGTGTTGTTTCTTAAAACTAAAATGTACATTATTATTACAAACTACGATGAAAGAAACATGTGAGGTTCTAAAATCGAATAATTTCTACTTCAAATCGAATTCGTGATGTGAGATTAAAAGCTATTGACTTAAAATTATTTATTTACATGTACTCTTATTTACAATTGTCTTAAATATTTTTAAAATAACATTAAAAGAAAACAATATATAAATCAGAAAATATTTACAAATAAAAATAATAATAAACACTTATAAAAATAATAATTCTATAATACTAGAATAATTTAAGATAATACACTTATATTTCTCAGAACTTCAATCTTAAGTATCTTTTCATGATATTCCGCTTTTATTCATATTATTAAGTCGTATCAGATATTGGATTTGCAGTAAGCGTGTGTTGGTAATTTCAATAACTTTTTTTATTTTATTCTTCTATTTGCCAGATAATCGTTTTCAAGGGTTAGTTTTTAGAAATGTTCACATTATTCCCCAACTTAACAGTTTTCTTTTGCCTCTTTTCTGATACAAGAAAAAGGTTAGGTCTTAAAGTATATCGGAAAGAGCTTTTTAGAATGTGCTCGCGAGCGCACTTCCTTTTTAGAAGAAAATAATTGTCAGAAACAAAAGTAGTTCGAAAATTAATAGGAACATAGTAGTGACTTACATCAAAGTATGTACGTGACATGAAGCCTTGACTTGGTATTCCGTGTCACTCGACAGGTAAATGCTAAGCAAAAGTATGGATGTAATTTCGAATGGTGCTTGGAATGCTGTAAAAATAATTAAGTCTGGTTATTCGGGCGTTCTTCATTTATGAAAAGTGTGCTCTCGAGCTCATGGCTCTTATAAAATGTAGAATTGGGGATGCCTGAACCTTCATCATCACTCATCAAATCCTCCGTATGGACGCAATCTTCGTTGCGTCAAAAAAGATAGTTATTTTTGAGAAAACTAATAAATACAAAATAATCTATCTCAAATAGACATTAAATCGTCCTATCTCTGGAGATGCAGGTAAGTTGGTCCAGGCTAGCGGCTCACTGAGCTGTCTGATGATGATGATAATGACTCGACGTGTTCCCACTTCCTGTTGTCGACTTGATAAGGTTCTCTATGGAGAATATCGAGTTGGCCTTGCTATGTCCTAACCCCCTGTGTGACTCCTGGAAGTTGGTACTACGGGGTGAGGACATCACCACCTTGCCACTCTCTGGCTCTGTGCTGATTTCGATAGTTATAACGTTGTTCGTTGAATCGGAGGAGGTGGAAACGCTGGTCTTTTTGGTGACCAGCTCCAGGGGAAGTTGTGGCGTCTCCTCGTATGGAAACTGAAACAAAATAAATAAATCATTGTTTGAGTTATCACTGATTAGAGGAAATGCCAAAAGAAAAAGATACTCGCGAGGAGTAAGTTATATTTATCTGTTTATTAACATTCAGGACCTACGTATTCCGGATCTACGGACAATCATACCAAACAGCTAAAAAAACAAACAGATTTATCAAAGAGATTTATTCAATCGATTCCCAGAGATATCAGCGTTTTTATTTTTTATTTCTTCAATTAAAAATAAGTTGAATATTACAATTGCAGTAGAATTGATTTTAAAGCTAGAAGAAAGCAGCGACCATGTCCTTTCTACCTAAGCTGGAAATACACAAAGATATTAAACCAAACAAGCAGAACATTTTCAGTCCTGAAGATGACAACAAATTAATGGATTTAAAAATATAAGCAAATGTACCAAATTAATTCAACAATTTCCTACAGTTTATATAAAATGACTCAAGGTGTATTTCGCTCCAGACATGTTTCGTAAATTTATATTTAGTTAATTAGCATTATTAGGCCTGTTCATTTATGAAATGATGTAAATTATATTTTGTCATAAAAATGATTAAAAAGAAACAAAAAAAATAATATTGTCAGAAGTGGGATTCGAACCCACGCCCACAGAGTGGACTGCGACCTGAACGCAGCGCCTTAGACCACTCGGCCATCCTGACTTATACCCTTCCGGCCTTTCCAATAGTGTATAATAGTAATGTTCTTTGGGGAATATCAGTAAGAGTAAGCCTCACATTCTTGGAATATTCGCAAAACATTTCACTTATAATATGTCATGAAGCTGGGGGAAAATGTTTAGATCGTATTATTTATTTCGGTCATTTCACTGGTTTCTTTGGTATTTTAATATCAATAATGGCATACACAGCTTTTCTATATTAATAATTATGCACAGGAATTACCAAGTACATATTTTTGTAATATGATAATTAATCTTTTCGTTTTCCTCTAATTAGAATAATATGTTCATACTTTTTTGTAATAGGAATCAAACTAATTATTCTAGTTTAATTATTAATCGCTTATTTATTAATAATTATTAATTAAGCTCAGGTATTCTTAATAAAGCCATAGAATCGATTAATCCTTTTGATATTATGCACATACACAATGATATAAGGTATAATAAGAAGAAAAAACACTCAAATTTATTACATAAATGAATCTCTAGTTAAAGGAACTATATCCTTCTCAACAATTAATATTCAGAAAACCTGACAGCAATTTGTTTAAATACGATTATTATGCTTCACCATGTAGTCGTCGAGCTAAGTGGTGGGGGAACCCGACTATGACTTCCCTCACCCAATTGAACTCTTCACTCGCCTTTACTATAGTTATCTTTGACAGCGTATATGACGTCTGGAACATGCCTAGAGACGCGCGACCAGTGGTAGTTCCCAGTCGAAGCCCTTATCACCATGGACCCCATCTGAAAGAGAGGGCGCGGGACCTACTACTTCGCTCCGAGTCCAACATTTATTTTAGCCAGCAACTGGTATTTAATATGTTTTCCAGGTTTAACGGTTGGGACATAGCCGATAAACATGATGGGGGATGGTACCCGTGCCAAGAGTTACCTTTGACAACTGCTAAACCCTATAAATGCCTAAAGTTTATACAAAACTAATACTGACCGGTTGGAGAGGCCGATGTTGGCGGCGAGTCCTCCGCCGGCGGTAGTTACCCCTCTCGAACATGTCTGCAGCGGCCGCAGGGTCCAGGGTCCAGTAGCTTCCTTTGCCCCCACCCTCGCCCCGCTCCCGAGGCACCTTGATGAAACAATCGTTGAGGGACAGGTTGTGTCGGATGGAGTTCTGCCAACCCTGACGGTTCTCTCTATAGTACGGGAACCTCTCCAGTATGTAACTGAAACAAAATATGTATTAGATTTAGCAAACATAAACTTTCAATAAAACTCATAAACATAATACAGTAGACTCTCCCTTATCCGGCGTTGCCGGGACCGACGGGACGCCGGATAACGGAAATCATCAATTAATGAGAAAAAATATATCAATTAAAGCATTTTAAAAAAAGTGTTTTTAGCTAAGGAATAAAACACGTATGTATTGTGTTGATAACATTTATTAAATTGAGAAATATGTACATACTGAACATTGATTTATTATATGTACGTACATATGTATATTTATCCAAGCATTAAAAAGATATTTTGAAATCTGCGTTTAATTATATACATATTTAAAACAAAATCTAAAATTCTAAAAATATTATTTGTTTAAAAAATCGGTAATTTTCTTTTGTTTCTCTAACACAACACTGTTCCGTGCTGCAAGTTTTTTAAATGCTTCCCATTCTAATTTTGTACAACCTCGTATACTTGAGGAAGTAAAACATTTGTTTTTGGGCTACTTAAGATACTCGTAGTGTAAATATCTTTGTTTAGCCTCAACTGAAAATATTATATTATATTTATATATATATTTGGTTTACGATAACTGTTGATAGTTACTTGTAAATGCCGCTGAGTGTAAGCCTCTTCTCCGGTGACGATGTGATGGCCATCGCTATCAGAGCTATGTAAGAGTAGGGTGGCTTCTCCTGTCGTGGGTACAGCTCTTGTTCCTCTCGCCTCTGAAACAGTATGTAACACTCTAGTTAGCCACAATTAGTTATTAAAATGAGTCTGAAAAACAGAAATATTTATATATTATATTATTATATATTTATTCCAACATTAATTCTTCAAATTTATTTCTTGTTTAAAAAAAAAAAAAAAAAAAAAAAGAGCAATTATAGAGGTTTTGGGAAGTACTCCCAACATCAGTACCTATAATTGATATTAACTAATTGAATCAAATCAAAACTTGTTTGTCAAACCTGTTCAATATAAAGGCCGACTTAATAAATATGTAATAAAAGGCAGATGATGATTCTGATAGACAGAAGAAATGTTTATTTATTTATTTATTTCTACAGGCGAAGCCTATTATTACACAAAATAAAATGGTTTACAAATAACCTAATAAAATACATCGTAGTAAAACAAAAGGTAAAATAAATTATTTTGATTTGTACAAATATAACAAATATTTAAAAACTCCAATTAACAAACCCCTAAATATTACTACAACTTGGTTATAAAATTAACACTATATTAATAATTATGGGTACAATAAAAGAAAAAACTGGTAAGTAATAGCTAGAAATAATAATAAATCCAGAATGTAATAAAAAAACAAAAACATAAATATATGAGTTGAATACAACTGTTGTATAATTTAAAAAGGACTATTATGCTTTGTATATCCATTTTTAAACAATTGATTTAATAGTATTAATATTGTCTATGAAAAAGTCAAATTTATCAGAAATACTATTAGCAAGCCTTTGAAATCGATCTATGGGAGAATAGAACCCATAATCAGTATAATGAAAATTAGGTGAGAAGGGGAGAACTGAACGACAAGTACGTAATATTAAAATTTACGAGTGAAAGTAGATGAGGACAGTCAATTTTGTTGTTTAATAATTTGAAAAAGAATTATAAATCGGCTTTGATTCGTCTTGACTCAAGAGTATCTAATTTAAGAGAAGAGAGAACATATGTTAACATATATATAGAAATATTTAGCTTTTGATTGGGATATTCTTAATTCATCTATATATATATTTATAACAGCATCACTTCTAGTTTTTGCCTCTTCACAAAGTAGCTATTACAAACGTTTCCGGAAGCACTCTCATCATCAGGATCTGTAATTTATCTGTTTTTCATGTTAACTATTCCTTTTGTCAAACATTAACATTCCTTTTATGAAGTACTCCCATCAGTATCTATAATTTATAGGTTCTTTATGTAGGTCGATACAATAAATATGTTCATATATTTATGGAATCGACCTATATATAAACATAAAGATTCTGATTGTCAGAAGGATATGTTATATGTTAACATAAACAACCTATAAATTATAGATACTGATGATGGGAGTACTTCCTAAAACGTCTATAATTGTTAATTTAAAACAAGAATTCCTAAAATCCACTTTTTAGCAGTATTTTTGCTTAAACAAAAAAAAAAAAAAAACGGCTGGACGGAGTTTGATAAAATTTTTTTCAGATCATATTTACGTTGATACCAAAAGCGGAGTCGATATCATTTTTCATTCGCGAAATATCGTGCACTTACATACGTACACACATACTTATTTCCAAAAATAGTCTAAAAATTCTGTAATGACCTTGAAACATAAAAATATGATGAAACTTTTGATTTCTATTTTCGCACCCATTTCAATAACTTCCCTATATGCTGGCAAGTTGAAAATGGAGAAAGTAATGCTATGATGAATATATTATTTAAGAAAATATGGAATGATACTTCATGCTTGAATATCAAAAAGATACGGACATTTGTCGAAACATTCATTTTTGTCTCTCGTACATTACTTTAAATAACAGTTAGGGTTAGTTGAATTAAGTTGCATTTGTCTAATTCATTCGCGATTGGAATTACCAAGCAATATTTACCATAAATTATTTGCTTAGAAACTACACAGTAAAATCCGGAGGACACAAAGAGGTTTTGTAACAATTTTATAGGTCTAGGTTACTGAAAACATTTTGGCTACCAACCAGCTATTTTTTCCATTCGTATTTATAAAATGTCATCAAATTTCAGTGTACATTATGGTTATCCAAGACGAAGTAATTACTGAACAATTCTCTTAACCCTTTCCATGTGTCTCTAAAAGTCAGAAGGAGTACTTCTCCAAACGTATATACCTACTTAAATGTGAATAAAAAAAAAAATTAAGTAATGCTTTGTTAAGTAATGTAATATATAAGAAAATATGGAAGTAATGTTGTGATGAATTTATTTTTTAGGAAAACATACTTCATGTTTGATTATCAAAAGGATTCGGACATTTGTCGAAACATTGATTTTTGTCTATTTTACATTACTTTAAATAACAATTATGGAGTAATTACTGAAAAATCCTCTTTAATATACTTAACCCTTTTCATATGTCTATGAAAGTCAGAGTTGATTCGTTAAATACAATATTCCATTCTTGATTATTTTTCTTTTAAGAGAGACAATATGTTTATAGTTGGGACAAAACATTTACATTCCTTTGGTTATTTAGGGAGTGTTGTACATTTATTGATTCTTATTGACTTTGTCTACAGTACAAAGGCCATATTACTCATCGCCGCACCTTCTTATCTTCCAACATTTGAACAGTTGAATTAAGTTGCATTTGTCTAATTCATTCTCCTTCCATTCGCGCTTGGCATTACCAAGCAATATTTACCCTAAATTATTTGCTTAGAAACTACACAGTAAAATCCGGAGGACACAAAGAGGTTTTGTAACAATTTTATAGGTCTAGGTTACTAAAAACATTTTTGCTACCAACCGGCTTTTTTTTCACTCACATCATACAAAATATTTATAAAATGTCATCAAATTTCATTGTATATCATGGCTATCCAAGATGAAGTAATTAACACATGCAACTATAGAAAACATATTGTGCATGACATGACATTGGAAATCGACTCATGTCGACACTGTCACGCAGCCAGAGACGATTCAGTGTATTACACTAAACTTACACAAAAAGACTATATATTTACATCATAATCAAATTTCCAATACAATATATCAGCAATTGATGTCAGAATATATGTCTGCGATCTGTGTCGATATAGTGGACAGTTCATAAGACCACAAACAAAAAAAAAAAACTTCTAAATTTTACATTCACTTTTGAACTTGTGCTGAAGATGGCCTAAGCCTAAACCCGGTACACTTTATGTATGTACATATATACCAACTATTGTGTAATTGGACAAGATCTTTATTTTTATTTATTTCATCAATAATTGGTTATTAAAAACAAGATTACTGAAGAGTCCTCTCGTAAGTCACACAAATACACGCCTTAATATAATGAATGTATCAACACAAAAAATATGAGGATTCAGAAGCTCTTATGTAAGTCAAGTTTTAGCCCAAACGCTCGATTAGTTTTGGAGGGAGAGCGAAAACGTAATTATTTATTTCGTGATGTTAAAGATTCGAAAAAAAACAGCTGATCCTATCTCTATTATTATTCAAAATGTTTTCATGTCTAATATACATAAATATGTGGGAGGGCGCCGGTAGCTCAGTGGTATGCGTGCTTGCCTTCTGAGCTCAAGAACGTGGGTTCGACACCCGACTGAGGCCCTTAGTTTATTTTATCTGGGAGGTAAAATAAATTAGTTTATTTTATCTGGGAGGTAAAATAAACTCAAGCACACCGTCCTTCGGATGGGACGTTAAGCGATGGTCCCGAGCCTGTACGATGTCAGATACTCGTTAAAGACCCCTCCTAGGTGAATAAAAATTTAGGATAGGCAAAATTTAGGTCCCACAGTAGTGTCGGGCTCATGTCCACCAGAGTGACGAAAGAGCGCTTTGGTAGTAGGCGATATGACCTCGTAGTTAAAGCCCCCGGGCATGAGTCATAAAATCTAACCTAACCTATAAATATGTGGCCTTGATTGGACTTTCTTCTTCCTTCTCTTTTGTACAGATCACTGTTCCTCCCCCTACCAAATTGTCCTCAGACTGGCATTACTGGGTATATGAAAGTGATGCGTTGGTGTAATTCTGAGAGTGATTTTCATATACCTAGTAATGCCAGTAAGAAATATAATTTGAGGGGAGGGAGAGACATCTTGATTTATTGATTCGTGCTGACTATTTACTTCCCCAGCTATACGAAGTAATCTAATCGATCTCAAATTCAATGTTGATTTTAAACAGAATTTCATGTTTTCACACCCCTGACTCCAAAAATGAAAAAAAAAAAATATATTTTTCTGTAACTATATTAGAGTAGGCAAAACAAATCGTTGTTCTATTTATGTACGTAAAGCTTATCGTACATTACAAGCACTTTTATCTTCGAGAAGACTGGAATTATCGAAATAGGACGATAATTTGATGCACCTTTCTTTACCAAACCTTATCATCCCAAAAGCCCTCCTATATCTTCCAAATGATCCAATTTAAATCCCACATCCATCAAAAAGTCACCAGATCCCGTCCCTCCGATCTTTACCTCCCTGCCCCTGGACTACAACCTACCACAACTCCTTCCTTGTCCAGGCTACCTTCCTCTGGAACTCTCTCCCTCTCCAGATTCGCCATGCTCCTAGACTTATTTCCTTTAAATCCCTGCTCTTCCAGCACCTCCTAACTCATCAAACTGAGGCGAGCATCCTATGGGATAGTTCTCGTCTTCCCATAAGTCTCTCAGTCTACAGCTGGACTGATGTTACTCTACAGTTTCATCATCCCAGTTGGATCTCATGTTCTCTTAAAGTCACTATATATTTTTATTTTATAAATATTCATTCCTTTCTTTTTCTTTTTATTTATTTATTTCAGTTCCATGCCGAATAACTGTAGATGTGTGTTATTTTGGATATATAACTGTAAATAAATGTATATATGAGGGTGTGTGACACACATTATTCATTTATTTATTTTATTTTAATAATTTTTTTTTTCTCTCTCTCTCTCTCAGTGACCCTTCCTGTCATCTATATTTATTTTTGCTATTATTTTTTACTTTGTAATTTTAACTTTGTTCCTCATTTATTTTAATATGATTTGTTTATCCTTATTTCTAACTGTTTTTGTTTCTTTAGTTGCTATAGGCCCTTATGTGTTATCTTTTATTTTAACTTGGTTGATACTATCATCTCTTTTGTTTATTTCTTATGTTGTTATTCTTAGGGGACGTATGTCCCAGAATAAAAATTGTATTTTCATTTCATTTCACCTTGAGGATTCCTCGATACAAACTAAGGGACACAGCGTCACAGCGTCCTTTTGGCGCTCATGTGCACCGGCCCTTACAGAACCCTAAATATATACTCCAAAAGAAAGTCTCTGTCATGCATGTTATGTGTAAAGTCCATAAAAATGTATGACATCATCAACAATATCTTTTGTAAACTGTTGATGTTCTTTCTCATGTTATTGTGCCTTTTTCCACAAAATCACTTTTCAGTACAAAAACAGATATAAAAGAAACAATAAATAAACCATATGTTTGTGTAAATAGAAAATGTTTCCTTTCTCATCACTTAAAACAATCTCTTGTTTTTCTGAACAAACGAAAAAGTAAACATTTAAGTCTATTTTTAAACAGTACTGCCATTCCTATAATAACTGAAGTAAAAAACGTTCAGAACAAATCTATCTTGTTATGGCCGTAAAATGTTAACTACTGGAGCTGTTTAAATAAAACTTTGTTCAAAGGCAAAAGGTGATTATGTAAGTTGTTTAGTTAAGTATGTTCGTGTTTGTAGTTATATACACATATGTGTGTAAATGCCCAGAGAAAAATAATAAGAGCAATTAATAATAAAGTTATTACGCTACAATAATTTCTAATTTTACACAACGTTAATTCGCAACAATCATCCACCTGCGCTCATACTAGCCCGATAACGTCACAGGCAAAACAAAGACTGCACAACAAACACGTACAGACTTGCTCTATCCATTGTGACTTCATATGTAGATTCAAAACCACATTAGAACGACACATCAATTTTCAGCGGAATCGACAGAATGGGGGGGGGGCTCAACTTAAAAACCCCAATTACTTTGAAAGTCAACTGTTGAATATTAACGCAAACGATCGACTGGTTTTGGAGGGAGAGCGAAAACTTATTGATTAATTCGATCTGGGGAAGTATATTGCCGGTGATTCACTGACGACTTTTTTTTCACATTTGTAATTTAGAGGTCGTAAAACATAAAATTCCACGATTTTTTTGGCCGATTACATAACTTAGCTTTATTATTATTTTTCTATGTTCACCTACGATTTTTTTTTTTTTTTTCGATTTAAAAAACAATCAAAAAGGGAAAAAATATAAAAATTTTATAAACATTTGCAAAAATTCAACATGAAGATGCTTATCTCTGCTATGAAGACGACCTGACGTCAGGTTGCGTGAAATAGGTGGGATTATCTTTCAATGTATATTCTCTAAATACTAGTTATTGTTAGAGAAAGTTAGAGTGAGTTCTGTTTTCAATGAGTGTACGTATATTTACAGATTACATATGTAATGGGATTGTATTGTATACAGTTACATTACATAACAGTGACCACTTCAAAGGAACAGTCTCAGTCTCTTCATGATTCTATCTATAAACACAATGTCTCTGTTTAGAACTGAGCAATGTTCCACTCTAACTGTTTATACTATGTATAGCATTCTTTATTCAGCACTTATTAAACATGGCTCAACGGACAACTTAGAATATTTTTCAAGAATTCTTACTTTAATCCAACCTTATTACTTTAGTTAATCTATATATCTATATATACACTCGTCCACAAAAAAACTGGGACATAACAACTGTCAGACATTACACTTACATATTTCAAAATTAAAGTCTAAGAATGTTGCCTTTCGGTGTGTATACACATTGTTGTTGTTTACAATGAGGTTAACACTGAAAGTCCTCATCCTTTGAAGAGATTTAAGAGGATTATCAAAACAAACCATAATTCAGTTTACCAGGGTGTCTCTTCTCGTTAAGATATTGTCCATAGTTTTTCTTTTCTGAGTCTGATTCTTTTTTATTTGCTTTGTTATCCATTTTAAATATTCTAAATTAATTACTTTTCATTATAAAAATGGTTCTTTCGAATGAAGAGGTGGCAAGAGCTGTTGCTCTAATTGAAGATGGGCGGAGTGTGAGATATGCAGCAGAATCTTTGGGGGTATCTCGTTCATCACTCCATCGAGCAGTTGTACGGTACAGGGAGACTGGGCAATATGGGCGCAGGCCCGGAAGTGGCCGTACAAGGGCTACCAGCGAGCGTGATGACCGTTTTATTACGCTGTCAGTTCTTCGAAACCGGTTCCTGACAGCTTCAGAAGTTCGAGCTGCACTGTTAGTTACCCGGGGAGTCGCTGTTTCTGCTGAGACAGTTAGAAGACGGTTCGTAGAACAACATTTACATGGAAGAAGACCGGCTACAGGGCCACAGCTTACCAGGGAGCATCGTGTAAGCAGGACTACATTTGCTAATCGACACATCCATTGGACTGTACAGCAATGGGGAGCTGTACTGTTCACAGATGAGTCTCGTTTTGGTCTGTATAGTTCAGATGGCCGCGTTTATGTGAGGAGAAGACAGAATGAGCGCTTCTGTCAATGTACCATGACGGGAACTGCTCCTTTTTATAGACAGTCAATTATGGTGTGGGGTGGGATAAGTTTGGACGCCCGCACGGAGTTAACGATCATTGAAAATGGAACTATGACCGCTGCTAGGTACATTGAAGAGGTTCTTATAGAGGCAGTCATACCGTTTGCACCATTTATTGGGGATGATTTCTTATTAATGCATGACAACGCCAGGCCTCACGTTGCTAGAGTCGTTAACCAGTACTTGGAGGATGTAGGTATCAATGTTATTGATTGGCTTGCACGTTCTCCAGACATGAACCCAATAGAACATCTATGGGACATACTAAAGAGGCGTGTCAGGAACCGCCTGCAGCCTCCAAATACTGTGCAACAGCTTCGCATTGCGTTACAACAGGAATGGGATGCTATTCCACAAAGGACCATCCAAAATCTTATTTCTTCCATGCCCCAGCGAGTTATGGCTCTTAAGAAAGCGCGAGGAGGAAATACTCGTTACTAAATGGCAATTGAGACACAAGAAGAACTTTTTTTCCACAAAGTTGCAAAACCAGTATTTCACATTTATTATTATTATTATTATTTCTTTATTTCTATTACATATAATTTGTATTTTTTTGACAAAATTTACATCATAACTATATTTTCTTATTGTAATACTAAGAAAAAAATGTATTGGTAAAATAAATATTCTTTATTGCTGTAAAATCTGAGTGTCCCAGTTTTTTTGTGGACGAGTGTATATATATATATATATATATATATATATATATTAACTAAAGTAATAAGGTTGGATTAAAGTAAGAATTCTTGAAAAATATTCTAAGTTGTCCGTTGAGCCATGTTTAATAAGTGCTGATTAAAGAATGCTATACATAGTATAAACAGATAGAGTGGAACATTGCTCAGTTCTAAACCCACCCACGCACCCACCCCTGCCGCATTTTGTTCATTCGCTTAGCGAACAAGAATCAATGAACGAATGGCATAAACATTTGGGTTAAGGGCGTAGCCACCCAAGGGGTAGGAGGTTGTTCCATGATAGATTTAAAGTCATATATACATATTATATATAAATATATACATTCATTTTTGGAATCAAGAATTTGGAAAACATTAAATTCTGTTGAAATCTTCTAATTGAATTTCTCACCGATTACGTAACTGCCCCTATACTTCGTATAGCTATAAAACTATAATAATATATTATGATATAGTATATACCTATTTATTAATCTGCAAATAAAATTTCACATTAACTCAGTCAAACATCATCATACAGATCAGATATATATTGTTCCTATTATTGTGTACACCAGGAATGAGCAACCCCGATCGACTTCCACCAGGTATACTTACTCACACATCATCATCACCCTGAAATCGCCGCAAAAATAGCTTCCAGGGTGAAAAGATTATTTTCATCTTCAGTACGAGATCCATATTTATTTTTGAAGTAGGTGGAAACGGCTGTCTCACATACATAATTCGTTGAAGCTAAAAGTTTTGAAGGCTCGAAGAGAGATTTTCAACAATGATTTTTTTTTTTTGGCCTATGAACAATGCATATTGGCCATGAAAATAAAACACTAGAAAAGTTAAATATATATATTTAGAAAATAAATATACAGAAATAGATTGTATTAAGAGAAAATTAAAGATAAAATAAAAATAATGGATAAGAAATAATAAAATAGATTAATAATCAATAAATAAAATGGGCGACTGGAGCGCAGCACAGAACCCCGAGGAATCCAACGAGCAGCGAGACCGGACCAGGGGACCAAGAACCGCAATCCCGGGCCTCTCTATTCAACAATGATTTAGTTCTTTAACGACCCGTAACGTAACAATTGATCCCAAAAAGCGTTGAGACATTTTTTGCTTCGAAGAAGCCCATTTTGGCCAAGTATTTCAAATTGCCAATTTGGCACAGGTGAATTTCCAAAATAGTACCTTGCGAACAAAGAGATATTCCTGGAACGCTCTAGAAGGAATTATAGAATTTCTTCTCTTACTCTATCTACTTAGCTATTTTCTTAAAAAAACAGCATTTTTCCAGATAGATAACAAATGTTTATTATTATACTCATATTTTTTTGTCATGATGTTCCCTACAGTGTTTAATCTGGCCCCAGAGATAAGTCTGATAACACAATGAAACAGGCTCTTCTTATCTGTATCTCTAAGTCAACAAACAAACATCTAAAAACATATTTTTATCATTAAATTTTGTCCATTTTTAAACAATGCTCGTATGTTGTTTTTATTAATAATGCTCTTATCCGCGTCATCTTAAATCTAATATAAGTTTTACTTCCCCAGCTGTACGATGTATAGGGGAAGTTTTATAATCGGTCAGAAATTCGATGCGGAGTTTCATGTTTTCCCGGGGTTTCATGTTTTCCGACCGCCAAATTCCAAAAATGAATAATAAATGCTGTCTGTGTGTCAGTGGACACGATAAGTGCCGATAGAATGAATGTATCGACACGAAATTTTATATATGTATCCAGAATCCTCTAAGGACGACACCTATTGATTTACAATCAAATCAGCAAAAGCAAAGGGGAGACTTAACACAAAAACTAATAACTGCCGTTGTAATGAATGTATTGACACGATTAATTTTGAGATGTCACAAGGCCTTTGTTTTCATTTTTGGAATCAAGAAGTCGGAAAACATTAAATTCTGTTGAAATCTTCGCATTGAATTTCTCACCGATTACATAACTGCCAGAGGCGTAGCCAGGATTTTGAGCAGGGGAGGGGGGGGGGGGCAAAGTTACGGTATAGAGGTGGGGGTAAGTAATACTTAAGCAGACTTTACATGAGCAGCAAAAATTCAAAGCGCAGCAGCAGCAAATGCACGTTGTGGTTTCTGTGCTATTAGAATTAAATGACTCACAGCCAATAGCGTGCACTTGCTGCTGCTGCGCTTTGCATTTTTACTTCGCATGTAAAAAAATTAGAAGAAATTTGAAGATCTTATTGGTAACTTGCAAGCAATCCATATTTAATAAAAACTTTTTTTTTAGTTTATTTAATTTTATCTTGGTTTTTAGCTCTGGCCACGCCTCTTGGCTACGCCTCTGATAACTGCCACTATACTTCGTATAGCTATAAAACTATAATAATAAATTGACAAAAACATGTTCTCTCCCAGCTCGAAAAATTAAATATGTTGCCAGATTTAGTTACCGCGCAAGCTCTGAACCATAGCTTAAGTTCCATCCCAAGGTCCTAAGAGCTCGCCCGGATTTTGAACCTAAGATCTTGAGTTCAGTAGGAAAGCACGCTACACCTGAGCTACCACCACCCTCATATTTCTACGAGTATCTGTGACTAGTGATGAGACTGCGACTGCGACCAATGTTATTTTTGAATAGAGCAGAGTAGGCCAGTCAGTAGAGGTATTGTACGTTGCAAAAGGTGGTGTAGAAGCTTTTATTTTTTTTAACTTGTATATATGGGTACGAACATGTAAAAAAAACAAAAATGCTAAAACGGGCGACTTCGGGAAAATTTTTGGCAGCCAAAAAACCTCGAAACATTACGACTTTTTTGGGGTTTTTGCCTATAATTCCTCATTCCCAAGCTGTAGACTCATACATAGTACTATATCTCAGTTTTTACAGGGAAGACAGCTGTAGTGTCTGCAACGAAGGCCGACCGGACGACATCCACCATTTCTTCATGGAGTGTCCAGCCTTCAGCCAACTAAGAAAAAAGTACCTGGTAGAAGCACTAAAGAGCCCACAACCTCATAAGACCCTTTTCAATATTGCAAACAACCAAAACCTCAACAATATCATACTATACATGGTAAGGGCGCTAAAAATTAGAGGACATTGAAGTATTTAAATAAAATAACATTTCACTAGAAGTTTTTTCACTATTTTTTTATTCATTTGTTAATTAAGGTTCTATTACTTTGTATTTTATTATTATTATTATTATTATTCTATTTTCATTTATTTGTACTTTTTTTAACTGAATAATGTATATATCAGGCCGAACCCTGAGCCTAAAAGATGTATTTCCTAAAGACTAATAAAGAATTGATTGATTGATTGATATCTCAGTTTTTGACAAAGATGGAAAAAATCGTCGTTTTTGACCGCGGTTTTCGACCATACCACTTGATCAAATTATTAAGTTGTGGTACTCAATCAACGCAGAATTTAATGTTCTTCAATTTGTTATATCATAACTTTTTCGCTAGGATGCATCGTTTAGAAGTTATAGGCAAAAACCCCAAAAAAGACCTAAAATTTCGAGGTTTTTTGGCTGCCAAAAGTTTTCCCGAGGTCGCCCGTGTTAGCATTTTTGTTTTTTACATGTTTGTACCCATGTATGCAAGTAAAAAAAATAAAAGCTTCTATACCACCTTTTGCAACGTACCCCCGTACCCCCCCGGTTTCGATCCTCTACTGACTGGCCTAAGAGCAGGAACGTTCGTAACTAGTTAACGTCTTACCAGAACGACGGCGTGTTCAAGGTTTTTCTTTACTTCCTAGATGAAAAAATAAGTAAGTGTCTTGGTCAGGTTTCGAACCCGCTATCTTGAGTACAATTAAATTTCATTTATAATAAGTTTGGTACTATTTCAATAATTGCCTGAATTCAAATATTTATAAAATTATAATTATTACCTATGGTTTTAGCAACAAATTTAAGATAACATTTTTTTGTTATTAACATTTTATATCCGTTAATTTACTGACATTACCTTAAACGAAGTATGTCGCAAGACAAGAATAAACAAATGAAATACTAAAATAAAACATATTTCAGTAGAAAAGAATGTAGACTCAGCGCTTTCACAAAACCATTCATTTATATTTGTTTGCAACGAAAACCTAAACATTTGGTTAAGTGAAGTTTTTCTTTGTTTAGTTTTGTTTTTGTTAAACAAAAATAAACAACTCGGCTACGTCAACACCTTTCTGAATGTTGACAGATATTTCAACAATAAACTTCAAACTTTCTATTTAAAGTTCTATTTCGAAATTCGATTAACAGGTTTCTTTTCAAGAATTTTGATATTCCGGATATTTTTATTTTATTATTTTTTTACTTCCACAGCTATACGGTGTATACGGGAAGTTATGTAATTGGTCAAATTCAATGAGCAATTTTCAACGGAATTTCGTGTTTTCCGCTGTCTGTCTGTCTGTGTGTGTGTGTGTCTCTGAAAACGATAACTCGCGATAGAATTAATGTATCGATACGAAATTTATATGTGTATCGAGAACCATGTAAGGACGACACCTTGTAATTTTCAGCCAAATCGGGAAAAGGGGAGGGGAGATCAACTTAAAAATTCCAAATACTGCCGATGTAATGAATGTATCGACATGAAATTTCATAATTAAATTCAAAACCTAATGAGAAAAGCACCTACTAATTTTCTGCGAAATCGGTGGAAGAGGGACTCGACTTAAATATCTTATATACTGACAATGTAATGAATGCATCGACACAAAATTTAACATGATTCAAAAGCTACTAATGTAAGAAAAATATTGTGTTTTAACCCCAAAAGGTACGTAGCCGGTAATTCACCCACTCATTTTTTTTTAAATTACGCTCTGCTTGAGAAAAAACTCAAGATACTTAAAGAAAACATTTGATGAAAATGTGATGAAATGTTTTGTAACAGACATTGTGTTTTTTAAAAATGTGATTGTGACATGAATAGTTTTGAAAAAATAAATAAAATTTGTTTTGAGAAAAGAAATGAGACGTCAAAAATAAAAATAAAAAAAACATAATTATCAATAATTGTTGTTTTGCTCTCCGTGTCATAATAAACATGAGAGAACAATAAACAAGAGTAGAAAAACAAACAATGGAAAGTAAATAAATAAAAAAAAAACAAGAGTGCTAGAGCATTGCAGGAAAGGAAAATGGACACCAGTTGACCAGCCATACACTCCGGGTGTTGCAAATTTAGTAGAACCAGTTACGAATTTGAAACTCGAATTTAACTACTATTGTACTTCCCCAGCTTGAATTAATTAAGTGTTCGCTCTCCCTCTAAAATCAACAGTTTTGGCTAGAAAATCAATAGTTGATTTAAGGAATTGTGGACCATCTCATACTGAATTTTGTGTCGACACAATCATTACTTCGGCAGTTATATAAAGTTTTTGAGTTGAGCCCCCTCCCCTGATCTCCCCCTTTCCCTTCGACCGATTTTGCTGAAAATTAACAGGTATTGTCCTCATGGGGTTTTGACTTTAAATATGGAACTTTATGTCGATATATTCATTAAACGGGGTTAGACTTGAGCCCCTCTGAACCGCTCTTCCCTTCGACCGATGCCGCTGAAAATTAACAGGTATTGTCCTCATGGGGTTTCGACTTTAAATATGAAACTTTATGTCGATATATTCATTAAACGGGGTTAGACTTGAGCCCCTCTGAACCGCTCTTCCCTTCGACGGATGCCGCTGAAAATTAACAGGTATTGTCCTCATGGGGTTTTGACTTTAAATATGAAACTTTATGTCGATATATTCATTAAACGGGGTTAGACTTGAGCCCCTCTGAACCGCTCTTCCCTTCGACCGATGCCGCTGAAAATTAACAGGTATTGTCCTCATGGGGTTTTGACTTTAAATATGAAACTTTATGTCGATATATTCATTAAACGGGGTTAGACTTGAGACCCTCTGAACCGCTCTTCCTTTCGACCGATTTTGCTGAAAATTAACAGGTATTGTCTTCATGGGATTTGACTTTAAATATGAAACTTTATGTCGATATATTCATTAAACGGGGTTAGACTTGAGCCCCCTCTGATCCGCTCTTCCCTTCGACCGATGGCGCAAAAATAGTTATCTTAATTTTTTTAATTTGAAAAATATGTCTACTTTTTATAAATGTATCTGTTTTTTTGTTTTTTTATACTAAAAAATTTCAAGTTTTTGTTTTTATTAATTTCATTTTACTTTTTTTCATAGTTTTTTTATTACTACTAATCAAATGTGTGTTGGACTCAAGTAGTAATAAATCTAATTTATAAGCTATCTTAGTTTATTTATATTGGTGTAACGTAAATAAATTTATTATTATCATCGTCCTCACCAAAACACGTGATTGGTTCTAGAGGGAGAGTGAAACTTAGCTGATTAATTCGTGATGGGGAAGTACATTGCCGGTGATTTACAGAGCTTTTTACTGCAATCATCGTTAATATAATTGAATCGAAAGTGGAACAAATTACAGTTTGTCTTTTTAGGATCAAGTGTGGTGTGAAGCGAGATGCAGTGTCAACAGACACAAAAGAAGTGAGATCACGTGGTTGCCGATTAGTTGTGAATGTTGAGTGTTTGATCTGTTAGCGAACAAGTATCATTAGGTGGTGTACCAAACATTGTCAAGTGTAACAACTAACCATCCATTGCATCATCCCTCCAACCTGATGATGTAACTGGCACATGGTAAGATTCATCAGTCAAAACCATCATCCTTTACCAATATCAGAATATATCGATAGGAGAGTAGATGTACATAGATTATAGTAGAGAGCATGAATTAAACGTTCTGAGAGTTCCCCCTCCCTTCTACATGCTATAGAGTCCCGAGTCCCCACCCCGCCACAACCTGGTCCAAATGAATAATAAATGACTGTCCATGTGTCAGTGAACACGATAAGTGCCGATAGAATGAATGTATCGACACGAAGTTTTATATATGTATCCATAATCCTCTAAGGACGACACTTATTGATTTTCAGTCAAATCCGCTGAAGGGAAGGGGGATTAGAGATTAAGCTTTACACAAAAACTCTAGTAACTGCCGTTGTCATGTATGTATTGACAAGAAATTTCATAATTAAATTTAAAGCCCTATAAGGACATCTATTAACTTCAGCGGCTTAAGCCGAAGGAGAGGGGAAGATCAGAGGATGGCTTGCACAAAAAACCCAATAACTCCCGATGAAATGAATATATCGACATGAAATTGTATATTTAAATTCAAAACTGAAATCGGTGGAACAGAAGGGGGTCAAAAAAAGGGGGTCGACTCAAGTATCCTACTAACTCCAGATGTAATGAATGTATCGATACAAAATTAAATATGAGGATTCAGAAGCCACTAAGTCAAATATTGAGTTTCAGAGGGCGCCAGTAGCTCAGATATTGCGTGCTTGCTTTCTGAGCTCACTCGAAACCCGGCCGATGGCCTTAAGTTATTCATCTGGGAGGTGAAAAAACCTCGAATACGGCCTCGTTAAAGACCCCTACCCTCCTAAGGTGAATAAACCTAGATGAGCAAAATTTAGGACTATCACTGTAGAGTAGGACTCCTGTCCAAAAGAGCGCGACAAAAGAGCGCTCTAGTAGTAGGCGGTATGACCTCGTAGTTAAATGAAGCTGAGGCTGAACGGGAACAACACGGAATCCAAGGTTTTCGCAATCCGACGCATAAACCACGATACACAGACACAGCTGAACATTAACCACGAAAACATCCCCTGGACTCAGAGGTATTGCATCGCACTTATACGGCCACTCATCACATACGTCTGTCCTGTTTAGCTCGACACTAGACTCTCCGCACTCTACCCACTTCTAAACACGAACACTACACTCCGACATGAATGTGCTACACTACTCTACATAGCACTTATACGGCCACTCATCACATACGTCGGTCCTGTTTAGCTCGACACTAGACTTACCGCACTCTACCCACTTCTAAACACTACACTCCGACATGAATGTGCTACACTACTCTACATAGCACTTATACGGCCACTCATCACATACGTCGGTCCTGTTTAGCTCGGCACTAGACTTACCGCACTCTACCCACTTCTAAACACTACACTCCGACATGAATGTGTCACACTACTCTACATCGCACTTATACAGCCACTCATCACATACGTCGGTCCTGTTTAGCTCGGCACTAGACTCTCCGCACTCTACCCACTTCTAAACACTACACTCCGACATGAATGTGCCACACTACTCTACATCGCACTTATACGGCCACTCATCACATACGTCGGTCCTGTTTAGCTCGGCACTAGACTTACCGCACTCTACCCACTTCTAAACACTACACTCCGACATGAATGTGTCACACTACTCTACATCGCACTTATACGGCCACTCATCACATACGTCGGTCCTGTTTAGCTCGGCACTAGACTCTCCGCACTCTACCCACTTCTAAACACTACACTCCGACATGAATGTGCCACACTACTCTACATCGCACTTATACGGCCACTCATCACATACGTCGGTCCTGTTTAGCTCGGCACTAGACTCTCCGCACTCTACCCACTTCTAAACACTACACTCCGACATGAATGTGCCACACTACTCTACATCGCACTTATACGGCCACTCATCACATACGTCGGTCCTGTTTAGCTCGGCACTAGACTCTCCTCACTCTACCCACTTCTAAACACTACACTCCGACATGAATGTGCCACACTACATAGCACTTATACGGCCACTCATCACATACGTCGGTCATGTTTGGCTGGCACTAGACTCTCCGCACTCTACCCACTTCTAAACAAGAACACTACACTCCAACATGAATGTGTCACACTTCTCTACATAGCACTTATACGGCCACTCATCACATACGTCGGTCCTGTTTAGCTCGGCACTAGACTTACCGCACTCTACCCACTTCTAAACACTACACTCCGACATGAATGTGCTACACTACTCTACATAGCACTTATACGGCCACTCATCACATACGTCGGTCCTGTTTAGCTCGGCACTAGACTCTCCTCACTCTACCCACTTCTAAACACTACACTCCGACGTGAATGTGCCACACTACATAGCACTTATACGGCCACTCATCACATACGTCGGTCATGTTTGGCTGGCACTAGACTCTCCGCACTCTACCCACTTCTAAACAAGAACACTACACTCCAACATGAATGTGCCACACTTCTCTACATAGCACTTATACGGCCACTCATCACATACGTCGGTCCTGTTTAGCTCGGCACTAGACTTACCGCACTCTACCCACTTCTAAACACTACACTCCGACATGAATGTGCTACACTACTCTACATAGCACTTATACGGCCACTCATCACATACGTCGGTCATGTTTGGCTGGCACTAGACTCTCCTCACTCTACCCACTTCTAAACACTACACTCCGACGTGAATGTGCCACACTACATAGCACTTATACGGCCACTCATCACATACGTCGGTCATGTTTGGCTGGCACTAGACTCTCCGCACTCTACCCACTTCTAAACAAGAACACTACACTCCAACATGAATGTGCCACACTTCTCTACATAGCACTTATACGGCCACTCATCACATACGTCGGTCCTGTTTAGCTCGGCACTAGACTTACCGCACTCTACCCACTTCTAAACACTACACTCCGACATGAATGTGCTACACTACTCTACATAGCACTTATACGGCCACTCATCACATACGTCGGTCATGTTTGGCTGGCACTAGACTCTCCGCACTCTACCCACTTCTAAACAAGAACACTACACTCCAACATGAATGTGCCACACAACTCTACATAGCATTTATACGGAAGTCCTGTTTGGCTGGCACAAGCCAGACGAACATTAATAAACTGGTCAGGTTCGAAAACAAAGTTCTCCGCCTTGCCGTAAACGCGCCTTGGATGGTACGGAATTCTCAGATACGCAGGGAGCTGGGTGTTTCCGAGACATCATATTGGAGGTAGCGACAAGGTTCAGGACTGGGCTGCAATGTTTCCGGAGCCGCGACATTTAGAATTGGGGAACCTCTTCTAACTCCAGAGGTTATTATCCCCTGACTACTCTCTTTATTTATTTATTTTTTTTAAATTGTGAATAGCGCTTTTTGCGTCGAACCAAATAAAAAAGTTTTTTTTCTCTTTTTAGAAGTTGAATCCTTTATGTGTTATACTTTTAGATTAGATATTATCATTTAAATAATTATTTTTCACAAAAAGGATCCCTTAACAATGGGATGTTCCTGTTTCTAATCCTGGGATCTTCAGCATTGAAATTCGCCGGTTCCCAGGGATCCCAAACCGTAGTAGGAGTGACATCACGAAATGGCCCCACTCCCTCACAAACTGGTAGTACAACTAATGTTATTTTATTTATTTATTTTTTTTTCAAAGCCCTTCCAAGTACCCAACTTGTAATGCCACCCAAATTATATTTCGGTTATAAACAAACTAAGTTGAGGATCCTGAGTACCGGATGGTGAGAGTACACATGGCCTCATGCCACTTGACGACACCGCTCCCTTCAAGGGGACAAAAACGAGGAAACTAATTCTCATGGGCAAGAAGAATGGACCTACCGCATGAGAGGAAAATTATATTGAAATGAAAATTGAGTTCAAGATAGGGGGTTCGAAACCTGGCTAAGGCATCCGGGTTTTTTATTCTTCGGATGTGATGTTAAGCAATGTTGAGCCTGTGCGATGTCTGATATTAAAGACCCCTATCCTAAGTGAATAAACCTAGGCAAAGTTTGGGACTCCGACAGTAGTGTCAGGCTCATGTCCAAAAGAGTGAAGAAAGAGCGCTCTGGTAGTAGGCGATATGACCTCGTAGCTAAAGCCCAAACATGAGTGATAATAACTAACTCAACTAAGTTTACGCTCTCCCGCTGTAACCACACAGTCGAATCTACATTATGTTTAATCATTATTTTTCACAACTTTTGCACTAATTTATTTTATTTCTCTTGGTAGGTATATTATTTAATTATTGAACTGATTCCAGGTCTACTTTGTGAAAATTCATAATGCACAGGATAAAGGAATATACACACTAAGGAATATATACTCCACACTTTTAGTTCACTTGATGATGCCGTAACAGGCGAAACTATAGTCGTGTAATTTTGACCAATATAGTGAAAATATTGACAAGTAGTGTGTGGAGTTTATATTCCTTAGTGTGTGTATATTCCTTTATCCTGTATATTATTTAATGTATTTTTATTATTATGTTCAGAAACAAAATAGTATTATTTTAAAAAAAATTATAATTTTTTGTTTATTTCTTATTCTTCTTATTATTTTATGGATCTATTTATTCATTTATAATTTTGTATTTATTCCTTTATGCATTCTTTAATTATTCATTTATAATTTTGTATTTATTCCTTTATACATTCTTTAATTATTCATTTATAATTTTGTATTTATTCCTTTATGCATTCTTTAATTATTCATTTATAATTTTGTATTTATTCCTTTATACATTCTTTAATTATTCATTTATAATTTTGTATTTATTCCTTTATACATTCTTTAATTATTCATTTATAATTTTTTTTAAATTCATTTAGACTTTTTTATTTATTCATTTATAATTTATTATATTAATTTATAATTATATCTCGCACATTGGGACCTGATGAAGGGACGTAAGAACGTACTGAAACATCGTGATAAAAACACTTCCGAAAAGTTTTAAAAAATAGTTATCTTAATTTTCATGAATTGAAAAATGTATCTATCTACTTATTATAAATGTATCTATGTATTAATATTTTTTTTTTGTACTCATATTTTTTAAGTATTTATTTATTCAGTTTTTATTAATTTCATTTTACTTTTTTTTAAATAGTTTTGTTATCACTACTAATCATAGGTGTGTTAGACTCAAGTAGTTATAAATCTAATTTATAAGCTATCTTAATGTATAAATTCTTTTGACGTATCCTATTAACATGTATTGGTTAACGGAAACTGGAGCTTATATGTTAAGCCCCCCCTCCCCCTAATTCTTCTTTCCCTTACGCCGATTTGCCTAAAAATAATGAGGAATCATCCTTATCAAATTCTGAATAAACAGAAAAATATGGCTCAGAGGTAGCATGCTAGTCTACTGAGCTCAAGATCGCGGGTTCAAAACCCGGCTGAGAGTTTTTGGTTTTTTTTATCTGGGAGGTGAAAAAACCTTGAACACGCCGTCCTTTGAATGAGACGTTAAGCGATGGTCCCGAGCCTGTAAGATGTCAGGTACTAGTTAAAGAACCCCTATCCTAGGTAAATAAACCTGGGTTGGTAAAATTTAAGACTCCCACGTTAGAGTCGCCCTCATGTTCACCAGAGCGACAAAAAAACGCTCTGGTAGTAGACAATATGACCTCTTATTTAAAGCCCGGGCATGAATCACAACAACTGAGTAAACTTTATAAATCGATTATTAAATGAACCATGGTAAGTTTGAATTTTAAGGTTACAATTTGAAACTTGTCCTGGGCCAAAGCATTTTTCCTCTAAGGAACCATTAAGTGACCTTTGCAATATTTTATTTTTTCAGAAATTGTTTAACAATTAAATTGAAAACTGATTATTAGAAATGAAGGATGTTTTAGGAATACTCAGAATCTATTTTAACGAGACAACCTCCTGTATAAATTCATTGTTGAATGCTTGAAGGTAAAATTTGTTTAATTAGTATAAAAATTAGTTTAACAATAAACAAAAGATCCGTAAAAAACAATGTTACGGTAATGATCAGTTATTATGTGATGTGTATGTAATGAGGTCGGAACACAAATAGCGCTTGTTTGCGCAGCTGCTCCACCAACCATCAACTATTCATCATTTCTAATTATTTTTAAATTACAAGAATTAAAAATATTTGTGAATAATATTTCTTAATTTGGGTTTCGAAGTTAAGCCCTTTAAACCACCTGCGCTAACTTAATGGTCTGCCACGTACAAAATTTATATTTAGCATTAGATTGGATTTGTAAAGCTTGAAATGCCGGTCAAAATAAAAAATAAATAATAATATTTCAGTAAAGCAGCTTTTTCTTCTCCCAATTTATTGTAAATTTTTTTAAAACATTGTTAGATGTTTTGGGAAAGACCTCCCATCATCAATAACTAGAAACAATAAATTACAAGTATAACAGTAACGTGCAATAAAGGTATGACAATGCAAATTTTTAATTAATATTTTAATGCTAAACCACCCTTATAAAATTTGTTAGATGACTAACATGAATAAACACCCTTTTTATATAGGGTAACTTTAATAAAGATTATGATAAGCAACCGTCATGGTTCAAATCTAGTCACTAGTTTATATAGTTTGTTATTATTATTTATTTAATTTTTTATTTTGGACATTTTTGTAATAATATTATTATAACTATTAATTAAAAACATCTTATATTTATATATTTTATTAAAAATATCATTTAACTTTTTTTATTATTTTATCCTAGTATCAGTCAAATTATGTCGTTTTATCGATTATATTATCGATCGTCTAAATATTTTATTTTATGTTATTTATGATATCAGCGTTACACACCATTTAATAAAATAATATTTAGATAATTAAATAACTTCCCGTATATCTAATATGTGTATCTGGGGAGTACAGAACAGATCAAATGATAATTTTTTTTCTGGAAATGTGTTGATTTTTCTACACTCAATATTTCTAAGAATTCAAAAAACAAATGTTTCCATTCCTGAAGTAGATCCGAAAATGTGATGAAAAAGTAATAAAAATAAGTCGTCGTTGAATCACCGGCCATGTACGTACCCAGAGCGAATAAATCAAACAAATGTTCGCTCTCTCTCATGAACCGATTTACTGATTACGTTGAATATTGAATAATTTGGTTTTACACAGAGACTTTTTTGAATCATCATACTAAAATTCGTGTTTATACGAGTTAACATTCTTTACATAGATAAGATATCAAGTTTTTGAGTTTCTGAGCACAATTACCCTCGTTCAGTCCCCCACTTCCCTTTGGCCGATTCGGCAGAAAATTGATATGTGTTGTCCCAATGTGCTTTTTAATAATTCAATCGGAAGTTATCGGGTTCACAGACAAACTTATACAGGAAATTTAACTTCCCCAGCTGTACGAAATATAGGGGAAGTTGTGCACTCGGTCTGAAATTCGATTTTGAATTTTCACCAGAATTTCAAGTTTTCCAATCCCTTGATTTCAAAAAAGAAAAAAAAATTGGTCTGTCTGTGAACCATATGCATATCCAGAACCCCATAAAGACACCTATTGATTTTAAGACAAATCAAAGGGAAGAGGGGTTAGAGGAGAGACAACTCAAAAAACTTAATAACTGCCGAAGTAATGAATGTATCGATATAAAGGGCGGTCCAGACACAACGTCTTATCAAACGATTTATCGAATCAGACAAGTCGTATCAAGTAAAACGGCGCGTGTAGACCACAAAACGTACGTCTTGCATGATCGAAATAAGGTTGTACGATAAGTCGAAAATTTGAAGTGCGAGGCATCATTTTATGAAAATTGATTCGACAAGTTGAAGCGTGTGGACAAACTTCGGTTTTATTGGAAATTGTTTTAGTATATTTTCGTAGTACGTATCGCACTGTGTGCTTTGTGTATGCGTATTTAAATATATTTTGCATTTGAAAATTTAAAAGCAATATGTCTGATCTTCGTCAGTGTTCCCGACAATTTTTAAGAGAATTTATTGAACTTTATAGTAGTTTACCTTGTTTGTGAAAAGTTAAAAGTGCCGAGTATAGTGATCGGAATAAGAATGAGAAAATTCCTGTATTTTTAACAACCATTCCCTCGACCATCTTAATCTTCGATTTTTTCGTTTATTTCTGCTTTTTATTGCAATGCAAATAGCATAGAGCGACCAAAGAAGCGCTTCTTCCATGACCGAAAACGTCGCGAAACTAAAATTTGACCGATTAGTTGGAAACATGTGGCCGCGCTATCTTTATACTTTTTGTCGAACGATTTGGATGAACGTTTTATCGTTTGGTAAGACGTAGTGTGTGGACCGCCCTTAAAGGCAGGTTTATACGCTACGATAAATGCTAGCAATTTATCGTAACGCGATAAATGCTAGCAATTTATCGTAACGCGATAAATGCTAGCCATTTATCGTAACGATTTATCGTTAGGTGTAAACAGGACATTGTAGCGATTTATTGGAATTGGATTGGATGGTTGATGCCGGCCGGCATCAATTTCTGCGAATCGTAACGACATGTTGGAAGGTGTAAACAAGTGGCAGCCATTTCTCGCTACGATTTGACTCAGTTTGCATTTGCATCGGAAAGGTTGTGTCTGAGAGCTGGCTTAGAAATGGCAATTGAATATTCCATGTCTTTCAAGCTTCTTCCGATGGCAAGGAATCGTAAGGAAGCTGAGTGTCTTTCGTGCGGAGATATCGCTCTTCTCATAACGGTATCAGTTTTCGCAAAAAACTGAGAAACTAATCTTAACAACTCAACATAAGTCTCTTCATCCATTCTCAATTAATTTCGCCAATCATTTGGTTCATTTGTCAATTATTTCAATAATTGAACATGAGAGATTTCCCTTTTCTTTAGCAACCACTGGCGGCTCCACTTTGTTCTTGGTCTTCGCGACTTTTTCACTTTTCTCACTAAACAACCGATATATAACAACACTACTTCCTCCATGGCAAAAGCTTATTTAGCGGTCGATAGCGGTCGACAACGAATATTTGACAAGAAATCGTAATAAATGTGTCAATCACATCGTCACGATTTATCGTAGCGTGTAAACCTGCCTTAAAATTTAGCATGAGAAATCATAAGCTCCTATGTCAAATATAGATTTTTAGCACAAAAGGTTTATTGGTTTTAGAGGGAGTGCAAAAACTGTTTATTCGTACTGGGGAAGTACATTGTCAGTGGTTCATCCATGATTTTTTTTTTTTTATTCTGATTATCATTTTTGTAATTTAGGCTCTCGGAAAACATGAAATGTTTCCTTTATATCTTTTCAAGATGTTTATAAAAAAAAAATTGTTAAGAACAAAAAGCACTCTCAATTCTCAACAAAAATAGTCCTCTTGGATTTTTTTTTTTTAACCGTTAAAGCCACAATTTAAAGATCCTACAAGCCTTTTTTGGAGATTCTCTGGTCCTTTTAACGAATTGTTTTGACATTGGAGAACCCTTCAGGAGTTGTAGAAGATAAACACAGAGTTTAATTAAAATGGTCCGCTTCCACATCTGACACAACCTCAGCAAAGAGGAAACCATACCATTTACATGTAACACCCTATGATACCCCTATAAACGGACAGGACATCTTCTGGACTGAGGAAGTGTTATATATTTAGGTACCTGTCTCTCATCCTTGGAAAGTAGCAATTTTAGGAGGAAATGGAAAAAAATACAGAGCAGTTTTTGAAATTAGATGCAGCTGAAGAGAAAAGTGCAAGAGAAGACGAAAAAGAATACAAGAAAATGTCGAAATGACAAATGAAAAGAATAAGGAAGCAAATTGAGTACAATATCGCCAGTAGAGCGCGGTGCGTCAAGTTAGCCCCCCAATTTAGCTTTCTCCAATTATTTCAAATGGAATCGATTGTGCTCGGTTTGTGCTGGATAGTGCTGATAATTATTTCGTGTGTGCTACTTTGCAATACAGTGTTTTTGAACAATTAAATATGGGGGCCAAGTTGACGCTAACCCCCTCAAATTTGAATTTTCAGAAAAATATTGACGCCAATCGACTGTGCTCTGATAATAATACGTTTTATGCTGCCTCGCAAATTGGTGATTTTCTTTCAAAAAACATATCCGACGAGGCCAATTTCAGGCAATTCCACCTTCTAGATCGCTTTTTTGTCGTTATTTGAACGCTAATGAACGCTAAGTAATTCTCTTTTGTTACCAGGGAATATGCTGTTTACCAAAAAAAAATGAAGGACTAGCTTGACGCCAGCCAGCTTCGCCTCAAAATGACCTCTTTGGCAATATTTTAGCACCAATCAATAAGTCCTGAAAATTGTGCATTTTGTGCACGGTATGCCAACTTCACAAACGTACAATCATGCTGGTCTTTTTAGTTACGGACTACTACGAATCGACATTTTTTTGTAAATAAGACCATTTTGCGACACAGCATAAAACAAATAATTTAAGTTAAAAAAAACAACTTTTTATAATTGGCAGCACAAACTAGCACAATTCTTCAGAGTTAAAAGTTTCCTAAAAATCAAAATTGAGGGGGGCTGACGTTAAGTTAGCCCCCGGCTATGTTTTTCGTAAATAACACCATCCTGCGAGGTGGCACAAAACGGTCGTTTTCGCTCAAATCAATAGGTGTCGTCCTTAGGTCTCTGAATAGACTTATAAATGTTTCGATACATTCAGCTATTCGGAGTTATCCAGTCCACAGACTATTTTTTATAATTTCAATAGGGTTGTAAAACAGGGTTATTTCTAGACGTTTCCTTGATTTACCCGGAAACGGTTAGTCCTTTCGAAAAATTAACTATTACCAAAAATGTTCCTTATAAAATTTCCAATCCAGAGTGTTATATATGCCATAAGCAATATTTTTTCAGATGACCCCCTAGTTCGAAGAATTGCCCTGGAGCTCCTCGGAACATCGGTATTTAAGTTGAGAGTCCCCCACCGTTCCTAATCGCTTCTTTCTTTTAGTCGATTTGGTTGAAATTCAATAGATGTCGTCCTTATGAGGCTCTGAATACACATATTAAATTTCGTATCGATATATTCATACTATCGGGAGTTCTCGTGTTCACAGACATACACAGAATTACTTTTTGTTAATTTTTGGTAAAATACTGCTTTCTATCTAAATCGGACAAAGGAGACTTCAGAGGAAGAACGGAAAATTTGTTACAAATAATTCGAGCTGGAGAAGTGCACTGCCGGTGAATCACTAACTTTGGTTTTTGAACTTTCCAGTCATAATTTCGAATTGTGGTACGCCACTGTTTATAATTCACACATTTGTGGTGTCACAATTAACCTTTTTACGATTACCATATATTTTATCAAACATGTTGCCTAACTAAGAGATTTCTACTTAAAAATTTCCATTATATTCTAAACTAGCAGTACTACCCAGCGCTGCTTTGACATTTTCTCAAAATATCTCTCATGCGATTCCTTTGCAATTCTTTGGTACATTCATGGCATTGCAATTTTGAATGATTCTCATGAAAATGTGGCATTTAGTCATTTAAATGAACTTTGAAAACAGATTTTAAGCCGAGCAGCGGTATGTGCTGAGCAACACTTGGCAACCCAGATAGCAAGTGCTAAGCATCGCTGGACACCCCAGCTAGTACGTACTTAGGAACGCAGGGCACCAAAGCTAGTAAGTATGTGCCTTCCAACGGCGGTCACTAAAGTTCGTAAATGCTTAGCATCGCTGGTCACATTATCTTTATGTGGCGACCAATGAAATTTTGAGACGTCACATAGTCTATTTTTCAATCGGACTTATAAGAATGCTATTGTGAAATTCCAGTCGTTTAGGCGTGATGTCGGAACAAACAAACAAATTCTGTTTCAGTTTTAATAATATCGATAAATTAGTATAAACTCATAGCATTAAAAAGCATTATTCAGTGTAAAAAATTATGAAAATATAAATAATTAAATTATCTGAGTAATGAGAAATAATAATATAGTAATAATCATGGTATAAATTCATGAATGAAGGTATCAATTTGAGTCCGTTGAATGAAGATATAATATGAATGACAGCTCAATTCATAAGAGAAAATTAAAATATGTATATATATTTTTTTAATTTTTAGGTTTTGTGGGTCAATGACCAAAAATAAAAATTGTGGATCAGCCGTGGAAAGCTTCTGCACAAAAAATCGTGGAAACCTGGACAGTTACAATTTCAGAAAAGTGCGCCACGCGGCATCAAAAACATAGATTTCGCCACAACAAAAAAAATTATCATGAATAGCAGAATTGTCAAATTTAAGTGTTCTGTCTGAGAGCAAAAAAAATCTGCAAAGATTTTTAAATTAATACAGCTCGCCTTCGAAAATCTAACTACATGTTTCCCCCCTTCGCCTTCTAAAACCGTTGAGATTGATGCAGAAAATTTCAAATAGATTATTGTGCCTTATCTCATGAAGGAAACAAAACATTCTAACAAATTCGTCCCAAGATGGGCGGGCGAACTTTATTGAAAACTTTTTGGTAAAAAATGTAATTTAAAGTGACGAATCGTATGGAAAAGAATTAAATTTAGGTTACAAAAATATTTTTTTCCTCATTTTGTAGCCATGAAATTAAGGGTTATAGCATCTCAACCCCCCCCCCCCCCCCCCCCCTTTTAAAAGAATCTAAAAATAAAAAAAATTTAAAAGAATTCGTGAGTATATAATCGTATAATATAAACTCGAAAAATAAATTTCAGTTTTTTTCTAATAATCAGAACATGGTAAAGAAAAAAAGTAGTCATAATTGAAATGAGCGCACCAAACATAGAAACCAGTCAATCAATATTGGAGGCAGTTTTCTGTGACCCAAATTTTGCAGGTATTGCTGCCAAGACCATGGTTTCTCTCAGGTTATTTAAGCGTGAGTTGAAAAGGGGCCTTAGAAAAACTCCCCCCATGTTATTAAACTGTCGAAATTGTAAAAAAAAATTGACGAATTCAATTCTGTATGAATAAATGTACTAACATAAGTCAATCATTTTTGAGGTCATATACTAGGTACGTTTCTTTGATATTAAAGTAGCATAAGTTGTTATTAGTATAACATTTTCTCTTTGAACATTTTTAAGTCCAACAAAACAAAAACTTTTTAAACTATACCAATAAAAAAAAAATGGCGCGATTTATATAGTATAAGTAGCTTTTAAATAAACATTTGTTTCTTTTTATACCTGAAAAAAAAAAACCAAAGGCAACCTACGACGTAGAACTACGTCAACTGTCAATATTTCATGGCACTATCTCAAACGTTCTACGTCATTAAAGTATTCAGCGAAGAACAGTTGACGTAGCCCTATGTTGTAAGTTGTGGCACATTTGCTACCCACCCCCTTTTTTTTCAGATATAAAAAATGTTTAAGAAATAAAAATAAAGAAATGTTTTAACCATTTAAACTTTATAAGTAGCCTCAACTTGATGTTGGAGGAGGTGAACATAAGACTTTTGCAGGCCCAAAAAGCGCACTTCTCTTTCATGAAGCTACTATGGTCCAGAGATCTCTCGATGAACGTGAAACACAGGATCTAAAATTCCATGATAAAGACATTCTGATCTATGAATATGAAACCTGGACGCTGACCTCACAAGCGTTTCCAGACTTTCGAAGATAAAGGAGTTGAGGAGAATAGGATAGAGAAACCCAGGAGTGGAAGATCAGAAAATCCGAGAAGCTGAGGGACATCATCTGGTAATATCTGACCGTAGTAACGGACATGAAATCAAGGCGCCTGCGGTGGGCAGGGCATATGGAATGAAGCGGGGAGGTTTGAAACTTGAAATGGGAATCTATAAGCTTTGTAAAGGGACCAGTAAATCAGCAGTTCGTTATAATGAAGTTAGTAATATTCAAATTAAAAACAATTTTTTTAAACAACGCAATATATTATATTAAAACATTAGGGACCTATTCTAGTTACAGAAACACTGGATACTTTACAGTATTTATGATTATTAGTTTCGAGGATATAAGCGTTCAAAGTGTGACATGTTTTCGTTGCACCAGTGCGACTCCCCAGTAAGTTATCCCCAACCCAGTGCGGAGAAAGCCGTAGTTCTACGCCAACTACATTTTCAGTTAACTATTTGACTGAAAAAAATTAAATAATAATAATAGCATTGAAATGATCGATATATATCAAAGTGATATACTCGATATGAAGTTAGCTCTTAGGTTCTGCAGATATTGCTCTGCAAAAATAAGTTAATGCTGAAATAAACTGCTGAAGTCTTGGAGAAACTTCTTCTTTTTGATGGATATTTAGGCATGGCCATTCACCGAGAATTGGGTTTAAAGTATTCACTCCCCATGGACGATTTCCGCCGAGTAATCTATTTATTTAATGTATTTTAATTTTTAGGGATTTTGTAGAGGTTTTGAACTCCCCAATTCATTATTTCTTACATAAATTATAAATAATGTCTTATGTTATATACATAGAATGTACATAATATGTAGAATGTACATATTATGTCTAAGGTAATTGCATGTCAACTTGTCATGAGAGACTCAGGGCTATAATAAACAGCTATTATATTTGTCCTGATAAAAATATAAGTATATGATTAGAATGAATGCCGATTGTTTTTCGAATTTTGAATTATTAGAAAATTAAACGTCGGCATATCAATAACTAATACATTTGTAAGTTCTATATCTGAAAGAACAAAATGTTAACCCTCCAGTCGGTCCTTTTAGCAAAGCAATACACATTGACATAGCTAGCATTATTCTTTGGGGGAGAGGGGGGGGGGGGGGGGGGGGGGGCAGCCGGTCAACACGACCGAGATAATAAAACAATCATATTTTTAGTTTAAGTTTAATTAAACTTAATAATTAACAATCAGGTATCATATACAAAATATTAGTGTGTTGTAACAAAATAATCAACACAAATTTAAATCAGTATTAAAATTTTGTCGGTCCAACACTTCTTCAGCTGAAATTAATTTTTTACTATTTCATTCTCGTTCAGCTGATAGCACTCAATGTACTCTAAAAAAACAATTATTTTCTCTTTTTACGGCTTTCATTGTATACATTCTAAAATATGCAGTTAGCCTTAATAGTATTTTTATTTTAGTTAAACATTGCACCGCCATGCGGAGTTTTTTAAATTGCCGCGCGTTTTGTTGTGACACTCGACGATGCGTTCGGTACACTCCCACATTTCGCCAATTGGCAACATTCGTTGGAGTCCAAACTTTAAGAAAGCTTAATTTGAATCCGAATAACTTTTGACTGGGAGCTGAAGCTTTCTACATCCTTCTAATGTCTTGACTGTAATGTTTGTCCTGTGGTGGAGTTGTCTTTATATATAATAATTTTTTTTTAATTAGGTACATTAGATAGCAATTTTCTGGAGGGGGGCACCGGGATTTTGGGGGGCGTGACTCCCTCCCCCCCCCCCCCCCCCCCCCCCCCCCCCCCCCCCCCCCCCCCCCCCAAGCTATGCCAACGGCAGTACAGGGTTTTCGGTTTGTGAAAATAGGATCTTTACGTATTCAAATCACAAAATCAAAAAATGTTTCCTTCTCAACAGGTCTTCATTCACAAAAACCTTTTTTTTGATACCTGATGAGTTTCAAAGTAACATATTACATAATTATTATGAGTACCTATGTGGATTTGAGGAGAGGAAACTCTAGATTTCTTAGGTAAAACCATCAATTTGTTTGGCAAATCAATGTCAATTACGGTATTCAAACTGACAGCGTCGACATAGAATTATTCCATAGTCAAAGATGAATACATAAATGGTTTTATTATCCTCTCTCGTGGAATAGTAACCAAAAAAAAAAATATATATATATATATATTCTGTCATAGGCTCCCTTGCTTATGACTTACGAATAATCCACACTACAGTAATTCATTTACAATTTACAACTTACAAGCATAATGACCCGGCAAGTCAAAAAGAAAACGATCTTAATATAAATAATAAAAAACACTCTTTCTCCAAAAGAAACATAACTTAAATACTAAAAAAATAGATCAAATAAACAGTAAAATCAACTATTTACATCTTACTCAACAACTGTACACAAACATAATTAATAAAACAGCTAATTATGAACCTTCTTTATATAAAGTTTTTCTGTTCTAGAATATTTAATGAATTTTGGAGAGATTTTATTATGTTCTGGAATGAACAAGTTATTACTATATTTTTGGATGAAGTACAACTTTAAAGTAACTTGAAAACATATCTGTACCCCGGAGGTAAACGACAGTATGTCCATTTTCTTATGAAATGTAGTTGGCACCATGTTTGCGATATATATTTTTCGCTCTATATACCTACTGGTATAAAGCACTATGTCCTATTATTATAAATAGCGAAAATTGCATACAGCAATTCTTATTATTAGTGAAGAAACTTGAAAATGAAGTTGAAAAAATCAAAAACTTGTTTCCCTGAATAATTTTTTTGTGACATTTGGTGCCCTTTGGGTACAGATATAGAAAACAACACAAAACAACCGGTTGATCATTTTAATATAAATAAATTTGATTGAACTTAGTCTAATAAGAATATAGGGTACTGACCTGATCGAGACAGAGCTGGAGGTAGGGGAGGAGAGTGGCATGTATGTAGCTGGGGTGGGCTGCGGAGAGTTCTTGAGGAGTGGCCCGAAGGAGACTCATGATCCAACCGTCGTGCATGGTGGACTGAGAGGGCCGGAGTTCTGCAGAACAGAGGAGCAAGGGAGCAAGGTGGGGGACCGACGAAGGGAGAGGGGGTGAGTCTGCCAGAAAGAGCTAAACAAACACACTGAAATGGATGTGTACCCTGGAGCCCACCCCAAGTTTATTTATTTAAATATGAGTTGTTTGGGAGCCCCTCCCTTCGTCCCTATCCAAACACCAAGAGACGAGAGAAACACATGTTTTGATTGCTTTTCGTGTTGATTGTTTGCTTGTTTGCCATGACGTCGACCTCCCCTCGTCCTAAACCTCCCCCCCCCCCCCCCCCCCCTTCCTCCCTCCAGCCCCGCCCGATAAGATGGAACACTCTAAAACCTTCCTTCCAACAAACCTTACAACTCTCCCATTTGTATTTCTCTTATTCATCTTCTTTCCAAACAAACTTCTAACATTATAGATACAGTCAAAACTCGATAAGTCGAAATACTCGTTAACTCGAAAAAATTCCATTTCCCAACAGGTGCGTAGCCAGGGGTGGGCGCTTGCCCCCCCCCCCCCCCCTTGGCCAGAACAAAAAAACAAGATAAAAATTAAATAAACTAAAAAATTGTTTTTATTAAAAATGGATTGCTTGCAAGTTTCCAATAGGATCTTCAAATTCCCCGTACGTCTGATTCCGAAATCAGCAATCAGCTGTTACATAAATGTACATGTACAAAACAAGTCATATCACATTTATTTAAATATATATATGAATTCGATCATTTCATTTCCTCGCTCAAAATCGTCATTTATGTTATACTTTATATTTTTAAAGCTGATTTTAAGTAATTTGCTGATTTGCAGTAAAAATGCAAAGCGCAGCAGCAGCAAATGCACGCCATTGGATGTGAGTCATTTAATTCTAAAAGCACAGAAGTCAGTTGTTACCTCAGGGGGAGTTTCTAGGGGTCCAAGTCTCCCAAATTAATAACAAAAAGTCTGCAACGCTAACCACGGAAACTGCGGGCTGGGCCCCCGGGAGTCTATACCCCCCCACCCTCGTTGCCTAACTTTGCCCCCCCCCCTTCTCAAAATCCTGGCTACGCCCCTGTTTCCCAATTGCATTCACGAGGTGTGTTCAAACAATAACGAGAATTTTCGGTTTTTGAAAAGAATTTTATTTATTTGTCTACATCAATGTTATCCCCTTCAAAATAGACCCCATTAGATATTATACTAATGCCAGCGCTTCATCCAATCCCCGAAACACTTCTGGAACTCGATCTTTGGGATAGCATTTAGCCCTCTCAGTGATGCGCTTTTAATCTCATCTATGCTTGTAACGACGGCACTTTAAGGTTCTCTTTATTGTTGGGAACAGAAAAAAGTCCCATGGAGCCATGTCTGGCGAATATGAAGGCTGGGGCATCATTACAATGTTGTTTTTGGCCAAAAATTCACGAACAAGCAATGAAGTGTGAGCAGGTGCATGATCGTGGTGCAAAAGCCATGAATTGTTTCGCCACAAATCCGTGCGTTTTTTTTCCGATTGCTTCATGCAAACGGCGTTGCACTTGTAGGTAGTATCTACTCTTTATTGATCATTTGACCTTGTAGGAAGAACTCATGGTGCACTATGCCGTTAAAATCGAAAAACACAGTGAGCATGAACTTCACATTCGACCGCATTTGTCGAGCTTTTATACCACTCGTAAACCCAAGTTTTACTCATAGCAGACTCATCAAAAGCAATATTTAACATTTCTAAAACTTTACTGCACTTTATTCCATTCTTATAGCTAATTTAATGCAAATTCTCTGATCCATTTTGTAAACAAATGAATAATGAATCGTACCAAAACACATGTAACCTCTTTGACAGTTGACAGCTAGGGTTGCCATCTCAAATTTTTGAAACCCCTGACTGAAGCGGTAAAAAACCCGGACAAAGGACTTATCTCATTAAAAACCAGGACAGATCAGACTCAAAATTGTTTACTAAATATTTTAAAATTTATATAAATCTTTATTGCATTGAAACGTGCAAAGTTTTATTTAGAACAAACTACATCTTTTTCTTTAAATTTTGATACTTTTCTTACAAGTAATTTCTTCATAAATAATTAACAATCTTTTACTTCTAAGACAGTCTCATATTTTTCAGTGTTCCCAATTTGTCTGAGAACATTACAATTATTAAGTAAATAATCATAAAAATTATCACAACTATAGTCACTAAAATTATATTTGGTCATTGTTATCGCAGCAATAGTACTGGGCAACAGTTCATTTCTCTCTTTAGTCCACTGACAATTTATGAGAGAAAATACTCTTTCAACATTAGCATTGTGAGCTGGAATGCTGAAAAAAAATTCTATAGTATACTATCTTTTTTAATTCTGAATATGATTCTTCCATTTTTTATATAATTTTTGAACTTTTTAATAAAAAAAAACAAAAATCAAAAACCCGGACATTTTGAAAAAAGTACCCCAGACAGCCCCCCCCAGTCAAAAAAAGAGGACATGCCCTGGAAAACCCGGACGGATGGCAACCCTATTGACAGCTGACTAAACATCCGGTTTGGCTAACAAAGTACTGATTCTTATCAGACATGTTTAGCAGCACAACAATGATAAAATCGCGCGAATAGGACTAATACAATCCGCGAAATTACAAAATTCCCGTTACTTTTTGAGTACACCTCGTATAAGTAAAATTGAACTCGTTAACTTGAAACTCGAAATAAAAATACCAACTGGAGTAGGAATTAAAACTATACAGTGTGGCCCAGATAAGCGGGCCACAAGTGAAATAACTTCTAAACGGTTAGAGATATCAAAATTGTGCATAGGACTAAAGTTGTAGTACTCGCCAAGAGCTATAGTATGGCGTCCTCGAAAAGACAAAAATGACCCTTTTAATGGCTTTGAATTTTAACCGAGTGAGAGAAGACAAGTGGACACATACAGGGTGTCCCAGCATGGAGGTAAAAAACTTTGAGGTCTTGAAGGAAATTTAATTTTGAACAAAAAATTTCCTATAAACATAGGTCCGATTCGGAACCGTTTCAGAAATATTCAACATCTTCCAATTTTTATACTTAGCACTATTTTTTTTGCATAAAATCTCTTATTTCTCCTGTATAGTGGATATCAGCCGAAGAGAAGGCGGTAGTTCTGGGTAGGGTTTTTATTCAAAAACCCTAATAACTGCCAATGTAATGAATTTATCGACACAAAATTTAGTGTTATGTAAGTCAACTGTTGATTATTAGCGCAAAAACGTTAATTAATTCGTTCTGGGGTAGTACATTGTCGGTGATTCACCGATATTTTTTAGTTGTAACTTTTATAAATAAATTTGAGATTGTAGAAAGAGTGAACGGGAAGTTTTGGTGCCTTTTGTTTTATTTATGACTAGAGGAGAAGAGCGGGTAGGCAAAGAAAGAGTTGGTGTTTATTTTGTCACGATGGGGGGGGGGCGAAGAAGGAGTTTTGGACAAACATCAGAGCTATGTTTAACTAACAACAAACAAACAAACAAACCGAGGGCCCAATCCAAGCGTTCAATAACTACCACACCAACCAATTGTACATCAACAATACACCAAACTATACAGATCGGACACTCATATTGTTTATTATTAAAAACTTACTTATTATTTAATGAATTCTAGTTGGGGTAGATGGTAATATAATAATTTTTATAAACTTCTAAAACCGCGGGTTTGCGGGTTCGAATCCCGTCCTGGAGAGAGTTTTATTTCGTAGATAGAACTCCCTCCCGGGGCCATGGGTGTCTTAAAATAAATAGATAACACCTTTAAAAAGATATAGCTAACATGCATCGTACATAAGGCAAAAAAAAGTAATAATAAAAAAATAAATAATAACTTAAAAAAAAAAAATTCCGTATGAAATAATTCAAAGTTAGGTTAGGTTTTATGACTCATGCCCGGGCTTTAACAACGAGGTCATATCGCCTACTACCAAAGCGCTCTTTCGTCACTCTGGTGGACATGAGCCCGACTCTACTGTGGGAGTCCTAAATGTTGCCTACCCTAAATTTTTATTCACCTACGGTAGGGGTCTTTAACGAGTACCTGACATCGTACAGGCTCGGGACCATCGCTTAACGTCCCATCCGAAGGACGGCGTGCTTAAGTTTATTTTACCTCCCAGATAAAATAAACTAAGGGCCTCGGTCGGGTTACGAACCCACGACCTTGAGCTCAGAAGTCAAGCACGCATACCACTGAGCTACCGGCGCCCACTAATAATTTAAAGTCATATTTTAACTTCATCGCATAGCAACGAAATATAAAATATTTTATATCATAGCTCAATAAAAAGGCATTTTGTTCGAGGGCGCCGGTAGCTCAGTGGTATGCGTGCTTGCCTTCTGAGCTCAAGATCGTGGGTTTGAAACCCGACCGGAGCCGCCGTTCTTCGGATGGGACGTTAAGCGATGGTCCCGAGCCTGTACGATGTCAGGTACTCGGACAAGACAACTACCCTAGGTGAATAAAAATTTAGGACTTCCACAGTAGAGTCGGTCTCATGTCCACCAGGGTGACGAAAGAGCGCTCTGGTAGTAGGCGATATGACCTCATAGTTAAAGCCCGGGTATGAGTCATAATAACTAACTAACTTATCATAGCTCAAGATCGCGGGTTGAAAACCCTTCCTTTGGATGGGACGTTAAACCTGGATTGGCACAATTTAGGACTCTCACAATGGAGTGTCCACCAGAGCAACGAAAAGCCCGTTTGTGGTAGTAGGCAATATGTTTGAACTCGAAGTTAATACCCGGGCATGAGTCACAATAACTCATTGCTATTTTTTAAATTTAAAAATAATATTTAAATAAAGAAAAAACCCTCACAACTTCATTCAATACTAGCATCACGAGGGCGCCGGTAGCTCAGTGGTATGCGTGCTTGACTTCTGAGCTCAAGAACGTGGATTCGTAGCCCGACCGAGGCCCTTAGTTTATTTTATCTGGGAGGTAAAATAAACTTAAGCACGCCGTCCTTCGGATGGGACGTTAAGCGATGGTCCCGAGCCTGTACGATGTCAGGTACTCGTTAAAGACCCCTGCCCTAAGTGAATAAAAATTTAGGGTAGGCAGAATTTAGGACTCCCACAGTAGAGTCGGGCTCATGTCCACCAGAGTGACGATAGAGCGCTCTGGTAGTAGGCGATATGACCTCGTAGTTAAAGCCCGGGCATGAGTCATAAAACCTAAACCTAAACCTACTAGCATCACTGTGTATAGTTAGTTATTGTGACTCATGCCCGGGCTTTAACTACGAGTTCATACATAATGCCTACTACCACAATGCTTTTCGTTGCTCTGGTGGACACGAGCCCGACTCAACTCTGGGAGTCTCACATTTTGCCTAAACAGCTTTAGTTATCTAGACTAGGGTGTCTTTTAATGAATACCTAACATCTTACAGGCTCGGGACCATCGCTGGTCATTTTGAAGTCAGCAACACGCTATCTCTGATCTATCAGCGCCCTACTTAATCTTTGTCATCCCGATTTTTTTTATTTTGTTTATTTTTTTTTGTTTTACAGTTGAATCACTTTTGAACAAGCACGGGTTTCTTTTTTTTTTTTTGAGTTTCAAGGAAGGACACGTGGGAAGCCAGGAAAGGAGTTTTGTCTAGAGTGAATCCGGAAAACCAATATGGCGACCAGTCTGACAAATCCAATAACAAAAGGTATTTTCCAAGCGAGTATCTTTCAAACTGTTTTCTCCTGGTAAGATAGTTTAGATATAAAGAACGTCCTGGTAGACATACGACACCGGAGGTAGTCCACGTCAGGTTGTCTCTGGTTGTCACTCCCTCAACAGATCCTAATTCCAACAATAACTCCCAGTCATAACAATGGGTTTTGTTCCTGTTACACAATCATTGTTTTATTATAATAATTTTAACATTTTTTTTTGTTTTCTTAAACATTTTCTAATGAAAAAAGTCGTCGTTGAATCACCGGCTATGTACTTCTCCAGGGCGAATTATATCAGATACATTTTCGCTTTCCCTCCAGTTTTGAATTTATATACATATGTATACAATCTCCAATGCCTCCCTTCCACTTCAACTGAGTCCGATGAAAATTAATAAATGTCCTTGTAGGGCTTTGAATATACATATCAAATTTGATGTCATATATTCATTACAACGGCTGTTATTAGAGTTTTGTGTTAAGCCTCTTTGGCAATTGTCTACAGTGACTTGCGCTAGAAGAGTCAGAGCGGCAAAGATATCAGCTTGCGCCATGACCACGACGTCGTCGAATAGGCTATTGCCCCAGATCCACAGTTCTCGAGGCTTCGGAGCTGTCTATCAAAGATTGGGACCAAGCCCTCAGTAGTAGAAGTGATTATTTCATAGGATGCTAAATAAAAAGAAATATAGTCTGATCTCTCAAGATTTTATTATTTTATGCTAGACGGCTTTCGAAGTTGCCCTCATCATCAGGAAGTTCGATAATCATAATTCAAAAAGCAAATAAATAAATTAAATAAAACTTCAATAAATATAAAATACAAAAACAGCGAAAACTTAAGTTTAAATTATATTGAATTGTTATGTTCTTTTGAATGTTTTGTCAGACTTCCTGAATATGAGGGCAACCTCGAAAGCCTGTTAGCATAAAATAATAAAATCTGTGAGAGGTCAGACCATATTTTTATTTTACAACCTGTGAATATTTACAGTGAAAAAATATATCGTTGCAAGAACTAATTCTTCCTCGGTTATTATTACTATTTTAATATTATTTACTTTTTTTGTAATAATTTCGGAACAAAAAAAATCTTCAAGGAACAGTAAAACAACTTAAATATTCTCTCATTTAATTTTTTTCCAGTGGAATCTAGTTTTTGAAGTAACCAACTATAGCAGTGGCGATCACTAACATTTTGTAATTTAATAATTTTAACAAATATTTCTAAATTTCTTGAATCTACATGATATGATTTATTCAGATTAGATTATTAACAACTCGATATATATTCTGTGAAATCTTCAAAACGGAATTTCTCACGGGGGCTTGGGATTTTGTATTAGATTTGGGCATACAATGAAGATAATTTTACAAATTTTGTTTAAATAATTCTATTAACAAAACCCAAATAATGACAGAATCGGCGTACATAATTTATTTTTTGGGAAGCATGATTTAATTTGGTGATTTTCAGTGTATGAAGTTGATGTATTGATCCAAATTCGTTATCTGTTGACTAAACAGTAAACAAGCAGTAAAGTAGAAAGAGTGTTTACTTTATGTTTTGTTATTGACCTATTTCTCCCATAAATTCAAACATCTACGTCATAGTAGGACTTTAATACGTATTTCCTTCTCCTTGTTTATTCCTTCAGAATTTTTCTATATGATTTAGAAATACATTAACACAAGGAGATACACCGAAATGTTTCACTCCAGGGGTAGAAAGACCCCGGGTGAGTGGTCTTCAAGTGTCAGCGAAGCACAAATCTCGGGTCTATCAACTTCTGTAGCGGACTGTTCCACGTAATTTTAAAGGAGAAAGGAATAGCAGATTCACAAAATATATTCAGTGACATTTTTGTCACCCTTCGAGTTATAATAACTAACTATACCTATATAATATGATAAACAAAATTATATGAAGTAAAAATTAAAATTAAATAATAAATAAAGATAAAGATTTCTACAGTAATTTCCGAAAAGGCCCCTAAAAAAATATCGAAAGTTCAAGACGTGCAATTTTGAAGAAAGTGCACGTATTTAAAAATAATTTAAATTAACAAACTTCATTCATTTGGATTTCTTCGAAATTTACTAAACAGATGCCATCTTGTTTTTCTAAATTTTGCAAAAATGTTCAATCTAATCCAAAGGTATAAAGGGGCCCTCACACTGGCAAAAATTTCGCTCAAAAATTTGAAGATGTCGGTTTTGTGCAAAAATATTGAGAGTGTGAGGACAAATATTGTGCAAAAAAAGGGGTATTCAATATTTTGTGAGGCGTTCAAAAGTTTTCTGAAAGTTTAGAAAATTTTTGCGGACCTGTCAATATTTTGTAGCATGAGAGCACAGTGTGAGGAAATGTTGATAAAGTGTAGGTACCAAGCTCAGTTCGCGAAGTAGGTTACGATGACCATGGGTCGGTCGCTTCTTCAAATAATTCCTGACCCACACTCTTTTCTTATTATTATTTAAAGACTCCTTCAACACTGCACACAATGCAACTACTCTACTTTCAACCTCCGGGTTTGCCCTGGGCAAAGAAATGTATGCGGCTATGGCTGAATACAACGCGATGCGCCGTGCTTTCATCACGAATGTTTAGTCGACACTCAAATTGTGTGCAATATTTTTGTGTAGTGTGAGGGGTACACGACCATTCAATATTTTGTACAAAAATAAGCTCAATATTTGTGCTCAAAATTTTGAGCGAAATTTTTGTCAGTGTGAGGGCCCCTTAAATTATGTTACTGGGTTAACAGGGAAAATGAATAGTATAAAATAAGAGAACAAATATTTTGGTTTATTTTACTTAACCTACATTTTAAATAAACTCAGAATATCAATATCAAATAAATCAAATTACTTACGATAAAAAAAAAATCTTAGAAACTAATTACTTAATTTATTTTAGTCTTTTTTCAGTTTTTTTATTGGCCATTCTTTAAATCAATGTTATTTAGGGCATATAAACATAAATATCTAAAATTGCCTTTGCGCATCTATTTCACTGTTATTTCACACCTACATGGTTCACCACACCTTAAGCCTAAAAACCTTTTCTCACTAGACCGTCCACCTTCACATCTCAACTCCAACTTCTCACCTCCACAACACAACTTAAACTGTTCCATTCTATTAGAACATCTGATCGTGGGGGCCATGGTGGCCGTGCGGGCTAGAGCGTAGGGCTTTGGTCGCATGGTCTCACCATGGTTTGCGGGTTCGAATCCCGTCCGGGAGTGAGTTTTATTTCGTAGATAGAACTCCCTCCCGGGGCCATGGATGTCTTAAATAATTATATATAACACATTGACATGGCTAATATGCACCGTACATAAAGCCAAAAAAAAAAAAAAAAAAAAAAAAAAAAACATCTGATCGTCGTCTTTCTTCTTCGTTTTAAAACAAAATGTGACTTCATATATTTATTCACTATTTAAGTTAGGTAAGCTCTGACTGGGGGGCGGGTTCCGGTGGGGGGCCTGGGCTTGGGGTTGCTGGCTTGGCTGGGGGTCACTTGTGGGGGGCACTGGTTTAACCTTCCTTCAGGAGCCTCCACTCCAGTCACTGGTCGGCGCTATGAGTATTGTTTTGGGTGATGTGGTCCGGCGGTGCCTCCGGCTGTCCCCCGGTTTGGCTGGGGCCACTTGCTTGGGCCCACTATCTGGGCTCCTCCCTCCGGTATCCCCTCTTTGGCAGAATTATCTTTTATAGTGTAGTTTTAAGAATAGCAATAGCTAGTGTAGTGTCTGCCGAGGCAAAAAAAAAAAAAAAAAAAAAAGGTACTTCACTCCTAACAGCTGTTATTATACAAATATATATAATTAATTTTTATAATATATTATTAATAACTACAATGTGTATAATTTTATAAATCACAATATACATAGGTACCTATATGACTTTCTTACAACAACTGTTTTTGTACAGATCAATGAATTTTTTTAACATATAATCAAATCATCAACAAAAATTATTATTATTATTATTAGCTTTAGAATGAAACAGTAAGTTTCATTTTGGTATAATTGTTTGAAATGAAGTTATCAGAGAACACACCCATCAGTAAGTCTATCTTATCGTAGAGGTACCCAGGCTATAGTCAGTATGTTGACACATTGGACAACATAAACAAACCAACCGTCAACATCCAGTAATGTACTATGATTGATGTGCCCTGTCTACCAATGTTTACATTCAGATGGACATTGTGTATACACTGTAAATAAACACAAATAGAGCATTATTCTGGAAGAAATATTTGGAGCAACTGTAAACTAAACAATCATACCAAAATAGTTGGAGCAACTCTGGCTCTAAGTAAATTCCAATCACGATAAAGTTTGTCCAAGACAAAATGGAAAAAATATAATTTTTTTTAAAAGTCATACATGGACGTATAAAAAAACGAATTAATCAATTACTTTTTCGCTCTGCCTGTTTGGGTTAAAACTGAAAATTTGACTTACATTGTGCTTGTGAAACCTCATTCTAAATTTTGCGTCGATGCGGTCATTAAATCGATAGTAATTGTTAGATCAATCACTCTTCCTTAGACGGTTCTGGATACACACATAAAATTTCGTGTCGAGACATACATTCTAGAAATTATTGTGTTCACAGACACACACACTTATATTTATGATCTAATCAAACATTTTTTCTAGTAAAAGTTGTAGAGAAAACTATACGGAGCATTTTTATATAAAAAACAATTTTTTGCGGGACAAATAATGTTCCTTATTAAATTTTCAACTGCTAATAAGTTCTCAGATTTATCAATAGGACATAGTTGAGGCTATGTCGAGGCTCTTAGTTTATTTTATCTGGGGGATAAAATAAACTTAAGCACGCCGTCCTTCGGATGGGACGTTAAACGATGGTCCCGCGTCGGTACGATGTCAGGTACTACTTAAAAATCCCTATCCTATGTGAATAAAAATTTAGGGTAGGCAAAATTTAGGATTCCTATAGTAGAGTCGGGCTCATCTCCACCAGAGTGACGAAAGAGCGCTCTGGTAGTTGACAATATGACATTGTAGTTAAAGCCCGGGCCTGAATCATAATAACTAACTATATTTGTTATAGATCACTCTTTCTACCTCTCCCCCCCCCCCCAAAAAAAAAAAAAAATTGCAAAAATCAGTGATTTTTTGTATGAATATTGCCCAGGATGGTAACATGAAATTGCAATAAAGAGTTGGTGTCGAAAATATAGTACGCCCTGCTCACTCTAGAGTTGGTGTCGACAATATGGTACGCCCTGCTCACTGTAGAGTTGGTGTCGACAATATGGTACGCCCCGCTCACTCTAGAGTTGGTGTCGACAATATGGTACGCCCTGCTCACTCTAGAGTTGGTGTCGACAATATGGTACGCCCTGCTCACTCTAGAGATAGTTGCGACAATATGGTACGCCCAGTTCACTCTAGATAGACACCGTATGGTCGTTAAACACAAAAACAAAACCTTTCCAAGCTTAACGTTTCAATTTTTGTTCCTGTTTTTCTTTGTCAGTTCTTTGTCGCCCATCAGAAGAACAAACAAATACTGTTTTAATAAAGGCCTTTCTTTTAAAATATGTTCCAAAACAGTTTCAGTTTTGTTTTTCTGTTTTTTTTTTTTTTTTTTGTATTTTTTTACGAGGGATCCCGAAGGTTCCTTCTAACATTACCACGTCTTCATATTATTTATTTTGGGAGCAATTCAGCTTCATTTTATTGCCTAGGAAAACGCTCAAAAATGTTCAGAGGAAAAAAGTTTTTTATCTAGGATTCTTTTGTGAGTAATCGTTTCGGTAATGGGAGTCACGGGCGATTGATGTTGCCCAATCTGCAACATGCACCCAAAAATGTTAATAATTAATAAAAGATCGTATACTTAAAAAAAATATTTAAATAATAATTTTATTTATTTCGTAATAAAAACCTTATTGTCTATTTGATTTTACTTCTCTAACCCCATTTACCGTTGTGTCTGCTGGATCACCACCAACTTGTTTCAATATATCATGATTCTACCGGATACTTTCACTAATATTCTTAATATTGTCAGGATGCCAGTTGAGTTAATCTTTGAAGAAAATTAATTCAACAAATTAATTAGTTAATAAACTATAATTAATTATCCACTTAATTCTGTACAAAGATCGAATAGGTTCTCCAAGATTATACCAATGAGGACGACCCTCCATTTTTAGAAGCCAACATGGCTTCCCTCTCCAAGTTACTATATTAATGAAATTATATTATTTTATTTTCTTCTCCTTAATGAAATTTGTGAAATTTGTTGAGGTCATTATGCAATGTGAGATTGGTAAAATGGTGCATTGGCAATGTGGCGTAGTATAATGGAATGTAATGAACGTTCATAGTGACCGGAGGAAGGGACGTGTAAGTATCCCGAAATATTCTCCGAAAAATAATAAGACACCTCTGGAAGAAATGCCGCAAACAACCAACAGTGGAACATCCCAGAGAAGTTTAAGAAACGGATTGTATTGACTAAAGACGTTGTATGCTTGATTTTTTCGCTAAATTATAGTAGCAGGTCTCTCGGCCAGCGTCACCTCAGTCTTCGGAAAGGGATTATCTGGATGGGATGGGATGACAAAAAAAATATCTGAGGATCAGAAGAAACTGCTGAGGGACATCTGGCAATATCCGACCGTAGTAGCAGACACGAAATCACGACGCCTGAAATGGGCTGGGTATGTGGAGAGAAGGGGATCGCAGACAGCCATAGGACGCATCATGGACGCTAAGGTCCAAGGAGCCAGATCACGAAGAAGACCACGGCTGAGGTGGACTAACCTGGTGAAGAAGGAAGCCGTGGAACACCGTGTGGTGAACTGGCGACCGGAGGCGCACGACAGGATGAGATTCAATAAAAGCAAACGATATTCCGCTCTGAGTGAAATATTCTCTTGGATCCTTCTCTCAATATACAACCTGAAATAGAAAAGTCAGTTTGTTAGTTATGACAGATCCTGAACTCAGCTGAAGAAACTGTTATTGTATTATTCGTGTTTACTCTTGAAGGAAAAAATAGAATAATATTGCGACATCTCACAGATGTTTTTTTTTTCTTTTTTTCCAAGTGGGGCAATGTACGGATATCTGTTCCTTTTTGAAATGGAACAAACAAATAAACAATGACGAGCCTGATGTAAAGAAACGTGAATACTTAAAACAGAACAAACACCCCCCCCCCCCCCCCCCCCCCCCCCCCACTACCTCCACCCGCTGATAAGAGGCACCTCTCTTCTCCAGTAGCGTAGCGAGGCAGGCTGGGGCGTGTGGGCAGCTCGACAGTGAGCCCCCCACATACAAACCAAATATTCTGATTCAAAAATGACAATTTAGGCGTTTGTAGGAAAAATGGAAACAAAATAATACCAAAAATAATGTTTTTCTTATATAGGTACAATCAAGTAAAATAAAACAATAAATACTTATTTATTAATATAAATGGATCCCAGGACACTGCGGTATCAAAGGAAATGCAGAAGCCGACAAACTGGCAAGGGCTGCCACTACAGAAGGGCAACCATGTAATGGAATATTAGCCTCGGACCTTCGTGCTTCGTTCAAGCAAGCAGTATGGAGCAACTGGGAGCAGCAATGGTTGAAGTTAAGGGACAACAAGTTAAGAACGATAAAGTCCTCAGTCCGAGCTTGGGAAACTTCTTCGAGAACAGCCCGACGAGAGGAAGTTGTTCTGACCAGACTGAGGATTGGTCACATCCGTCTGACTCACGGTCACCTGATGAGCCGCAGTCCTTGTTGCTTGCCCCTGGTCTGGTTGGGTCGCTCACTGGGTGCCCCCTGTGCGGGGTCCCCCCCTCCGTTCGCCCCCCGGTTTCTCTGCGGAACATTTGAACAGTCAGGCATCAATGACCCTCGTGGTTGAAATGCCATAAAAAAAAATATATATATATATATATAAATACAATATTAATAGTTTTTTTAATGTCAATAAAATATAAAACCAGAGCTCCTATTTTGCCTACTCAGGTTTATTCACCTATAGTAGCGCCGGTATATCTTGGCCCTTCGGGGGGAGGGTGTGGCCAGTTCGCTTGGAGGGTGAAAACGGGAGGGGATAGCCAATAGGGAGACGTTCCCATGGCCACCGCGTCGTTTTCATGTGTTCCTATTGGCTATCCCCTGCTGTTTCCCCCCTCCAAGCGAACTGGCCACCGGCGCTACTATAGAGTACCTAAGTTAGTTAGCCAATATTTCGCTAGAAAATGATTATCACCCCACAAAGAGGATTTCGAAATGGGAAATTTTAACCCCTGGAGACTTCCAAAGATGTCAAGACAACTCTATTTCTGGACTATTAAGTACCTTGAAGGGTATTCTCAGCCTATTTGATATCAAAAAATTCATTCCATTCATTTGCAAGTTCCAAACTGTTATTAAATCGCAATGAGATCCAATTGAACAATTGATTAACATGTTTGTCTGTGGTATAGAAGTTTTCAGTAATGAATAGTAAACTTTGTATTTTTATTTTCTTTGAGAGTTTTTTAAAATTTACTCATAAGCAGTAGCATTGTTTTTTAATTTAACTGATTATTTTTGATTTGTATTTCAATTTACTCTTAATTTTTTTAATTTACTCTTAAGCAGTAGCATTGTTTTTAATTTAACTGATTATTTTTGATTTGTATTTCAATTTACTCTTAATTTTTTTAATTTACTCTTAAGCAGTAGCATTGTTTTTTAATTTAACTGATTATTTTTGATTTGTATTTCAATTTACTCTTAATTTTTTTAATTTACTCTTAAGCAGTAGCATTGTTTTTAATTTAACTGATTATTTTTGATTTGTATTTAGTGTATAAGGGTAATGGTTAAGGAACCTTATTGTATAATTGTACCTCTGTAAATGCGACTGTTATAATAAACTCTTCTTCTTCTTCATGCCCGGACTTATATCGCCTACTACCAGAGCGCTCTTTCGTCGCTCTGGTGCCCGACTGCATGAGCCCGACTCTACAGTGAGTCTCAAGTGTTGCCAACCCGGGTGAATGGGTCCCTGATATCATACATGCTTGAGACCATCCCTTAACGCCCCAACCGAAGGACGACATCTTCAAGGCTTTTCACCTCCCAGATAAAATACCTAACAGCCTCGGCCGGGTTTCAAACCTGCGATCTTGAGGTCAGTACGTAATAAATAAAAATAAAATAAATATATTTTGGGGGAGTGAAGAATATATTATTTTAAATTTAATATATTAACTGAAAAATACACAAAATTAATAAATAATAACACTAATTAGTTGGTTGTAAGCCGAAACCGGTACAGTTTATTTATATATTTTTGTGAAATTAGACAATATAAAAGTTAAACAGTTTTTTTTTACTTTTATTTGGTTTTAATTAAAATTCACTTTCATTTGTTGGAATTTATATTGACCAAAACCATTATAAAACCAGCAAAGGAAAACGCGTTATGAGGTTTATTGTATGTCTCTACAAAATTACCATATTTCATTAAATTCTGGAAGATGGAGGTCATTTTTGGTGTACCTACAATTTGGAATTGTTCGCATATGTTAGACCCTCAGAAATGATTATTAATGAAGATGGCTTTACATTTTATTATTGGAGTGTAGTTGACTCTAATAAACTATTCCAGAAGTGTGAAAAGAAAGAAGGATCACCGGCAATGTACTTCACCAGAACGAATTCATCAATTAATATTTCGCTGCTCCTCCAAGACCAATCGACCGTATGCGCTAATATTCAATTGTTGACTTACATAAGAGATCCTAAATTCTCACACTAAATTTTGTGTCGATAAATTCATTAAATCTGCAGTTTTTCAGGTTTTTGAGCTGAGCCTCTCTCTAATCCCCCCTAAATTTGGCTGAAAATCGATACTGGCTGTCTTTATGGAGTTCAGGTCACATATAAAATTTCGTGTTTAAATAATCATTGTATCGAGGGTGCCGGTAGCTCAGTGGCGAGCTCAAGATCGCGGGTTCGAAATCCAGCCGCGGCTCTTAGTTTATTTTATCTGAAATGAAATGAAATGAAATGAAAATAAATTTTTATTCTGGGACCGAGGTCCCCTAAGAATAAATACATGACAGACACTGGACAGAGTAACAAATAAAATGAAATATCAGTGATGGGATAAAGGTGCTACAGTGGATAGAACCAAGAGCAAAATAAATAGAACTAAGTAAAAAAAATCATTGAATAAAAATAAAATAAATAATTATGATAAAATTAAAAATAAATAATAAATAAGTAAACTTAAAAAATAATAGTAAAAAATGAGTTAAATTACAGATTCATTAAGAAGACATCAAGATAGGATAAATATGTCTAAATAAATATGTAGAGGATAAAATAAAATAAAGAGAAAAAACAGTAGGTATGTATATAAAAAACAAGCTTGTGGAGGAGGGAATCTAGCCCAGGCTTCCTATAAAATTAATTTAAGAAAAACTTATGAAAAAATAAATAAAAAAATAAAATAAGAGGATGAAGATGAAAAGATAAATAAAATAAATAAGCAAAGACAATGAAAAAAAATAATAAAATATGTTAAGGAGAGGGAAAGTATGGAAGAAGGGGAATAAGAGGCTAATCAGAGGGAGAAGATTGTTTATTGAGGAGGAATTGGAATAGGGAGGATTTGAAGGAGGCCATGGAAGGAGAGTGACGGATGAGGGGAGGCAGGGAGTTCCAGAGGGAGGAGGCTTGGACAAGGAAAGAGTTGTGGAAGGCAGAGGAACGATGGGAGGGGATGAAGAGGTCCGAAGGACGGGATCTGGTGTGTCTTTGGTGGACAGAGGACTTGAATTGGAACATTTGGTAAAGGTAGTAAGGTTCTTTGGATTTTAACATTTGGAAGAGGAAGGAACCTAGGAGGTAATCACGGCGGTAGGAGGGTTTGAGCCATTTCAACCCATTTTATCTGGGAGGTAAACTAAAAATAAGCACACCGCCTTCGGACGGGATTTGAAGAAAAGGTCCCGATCCTGTACGATGTCGGGTACTTGTTAAAGACCCCTACCCTAGGTGAATAAAAATTTAGGGTAGACAAAATTTAGGACTGCCATAGTAGAGTCGGGCTCATGACCAGAGCGCTCTGATAGTAAGCGATATGACCTTGTAGTTAAAACCCGGAGATGAGTTATAATACCTAACTTTTCATTGTATCGGCAGTTATTAGAGTTTTTGAGTTAAGCCTTCCCTTTCCTTCGGTCGATTTGGCTGAAAACCAATAGATGTCGTCATTGAAGTGTTTTGGAGTCACATATAAAATTTCGTGATAATACATTCATTCTATCGGGAGTTCACAGTCAGATAGAAATTTTACTTCCCAGGGGATTCAGTATAATCGGTCAAAAATTCGATGATTTTCCGACCTCTAGGGCGATATGACCTCGTAGTTAAAGCCTGGGCATGAGTCATAAAACTTAACCTAAGTCCGATCCTGGCCCTATCAGGAGTGGCAACCTGTAGCAATCCCTCTGGTCTGGTTTCATAGTCTGTTTCTAATTTCCTTCAAGAGGCTTAAAATTAAACAAAAAATATGTAATTGCATCTCAATTAAACTAATGTTATTTTGTTGTTGATATTTATTAACTGTGTGTCACACTGATAGCAGTGACAAGGATAATAATAACATACAAAACACTCTTATCAGTTCTATGACTGGAATGACAGATAGTATGTTTTCATTCAGAGAATTTCAATTTTATTTACGTAAACTGTGCGATAGGAATCGAAAACAAACAATAGGAAACTATTTATAAGCGAATTTTCTTCCGTTTAGTTCCTATTTCATTATTCAATTAATTTTCCATTAATATATAAAAATTCATAGTTATTATTTTAAAGCGATGGATCTATTTGTTTGATATCCGTGTTTCCTAAATTCGGGTAGAAAGATCCAGCCCTCTACAGGTTTGATTTAATCTTCAACATTTTCTTACAGGCTTTGCTTAAACCCTATCATTCTTCTCCTATCATCAAATAGCATTCATTATTCTAATATACTTCACCAGGGACTCCTAAATCCTCATACTAAATGTTGTGTCGATAAATTCATTATATCGGCAGTTATTAGAGTATTTCAATTGAGCCCCCTCCTCGGAACCTCCCCTTCTCTCCAGCAGATCTCGCTGAAATTTGACAGGTTAAGTCCTGATTGGGTTTTAAGTTCAAATATAAAATTTCAAGTCAATGCTTTCATTACATCGGTGGTTATTGGAGTTTTTGAGTTGACCCCCACTGATCCCTTCTCTTCTGGCAATTCCGCTCAAAATTAATAAGTGTCGTCCGTGGGTAATATATACAGGGCGCCGGTAGCTCAGTGGTATGCGTGCTTGACTTCTGAGCTCAAGAACGTGGGTTCGTAACCCGACCGAGGCCCTTAGTTTATTTTATCTGGGAGGTAAAATAAACTTAAGCACGCCGTCCTTCGAATGGAACGTTAAGCGATGGTCCCGAGCCTGTACGAAGTCAGGTACTCGTTAAAGACCCCTACCCTAAGTGAATGAAAATTTAGGGTAGACAAAATTTAGGACTCCCCCAGTAGAGTCGGGTTCATGTCCACCAAAGTGACGAAAGAGCGCTCTGGTAGCAGATGATATAACCTCATAGTTAAAGCCCGGGCATGAGTCATAAAGCCTAACCTAACTTCAAATATAAAATTTCAAGTCAATGCTTTCATTGCATCGGTGGTTATTGGAGTTTTTTAGTTGGCCCCCACTGATCCTTCCCTTCTCTTCTGGCAATTCCGCTCAAAATTAATAAGTGTCATCCGTGGGTTTTGAATTCACACATGAAATTTTGTGTCGGTACATTCTGTCTAACGGCAGTTTTTATAGTTTTTAAGTTATACCACCTATCCCCCCTTCCCTTTGGTCGATTTGGTTGAAAAACAGTAGGTGTTGTCGTTAGAGGGTTCTGTATTCACATATAAAATTTCATGTCGATACTTTTACTCTATCGGGAGTTATTGTGTTCACAGACACACAGACGATATATTTCTTCATGTAAGACACGATGCCTCCTTGTAGATCCTCGATGCCTCCCTTGAGTAATGTTCCTCAGAAGACAGAAGATCTTTTATAGCAGTGGAGTGTGGAGGAGAGAAAGGCTAGAGACTGATATGACTATGGATGGGAGGGAGTGCTGAGCTGGGCTGGGCTCGCCTCCTGTTTACCAAGGGTGTGAGTTCTGTTTACTCACTCAGTCCGTAATATTGACTAAGTGGAGAGAAGACAGTACACTACCACTACCACCGACGACCCGCTTCCACTTCTCTCTACAACATAACAACACTCCAGCTGAAGCTTCACAAACCTTCATTAAACATTATCCTAGATTCACTAAAAGGATTATATCAAATGGCATAGCTTATCATTCTATTAAAACTAACTTCCGTCTATTCACATAGCATTTTCAGAATCGTCCTAAGAAAGCAAAATTCTGGAATTGTATTAATTAATCAATTAAATGTTTGCTCTCCCTCCGAAACCGATCGACCGTTTCGGATAAAATTTATAGTTGACTTACATAGGGACTACGGATTCCTGGTACTAAATATTGTATCGATACATTCATTACATCGGCAGTTATTAGGGCTTTTGTGTCGTTCCCCCTATTCCCATCGGCTGTAGGTACTAATTTCGCAGAAAATTAAGAAGTGTGGTTTTTATGGGGTTTTGAATTTTCATATGAAATCTCGTGTCAATACATTTATTAAAACAGTAGTTATTTCAGTTTTTGTGTTGTCCCCCCACCACCCTTTCCTCTCGTTCTGGATACACATATACAATTTCTTGTCGATACATTCATCCTATCGGGAGTTATTGAGATACTAGTATATCCCTAGGTGTATATTCCACCGTGTTCCAAGCTGAAGTATATGCCATCCTCGGGTGTGCCTGGCTCAGCCTGGCGAATCTTAATACTGTCTGATAACCAAGCAGCGCTGCGAGCTGTCATCATAGATTCCAAAATCGTCCTGGAATGCCTTCAAGCACTGGAGTCCCTGACGGGGGTTTGAGGGCAATGAAAGGGCTGATCAACTGGCACGGTCAGAAACTGACAGAAAACCTATAGGAATCTCTAAGAGCACCGCAAGGGCGGCAATAAAAGGTTGGCTGACCAGGAAACACATTAAGTTCTGGAGAGGGGTCCCAAAGCAAAGACATTCAAAATTCTTTGTTGTAGAACCTTCAGAGAAAAGGAGCCGAGCTCCTGAATATGAGCAGAATGGATCTAAGAGCTATGACAGGGCTGATTACAGGACACTGTCATATGAACAAACACCTACACAATATGGACATCGCTAGAAGTGCAGGAAATGTGGTGAGGAGAATGAGACTCCGGTTCATATACTAAGCCAGTGCGGGGCACCAGAAAGCAGCTGAATCCTGGACTTTATTAAAGATACAGGGCTGTTGTAGGGACCAACACACACAGATAGACAGCATTTGTTTTTTAATTTATATAATCAGGGGGTCGGAAAACATGAAATTCCGTTGAAAACTCAGCATCGAATTTCTGATCTATTACATAACTTTTACTATACCTAGTGTAGATGAGGAAGTAAAAAAAAATATTTGTGATTCCATACCCTAGGTGAGTAAAAATTTAGGATAGCCAAAATTTAGGATAGCCAAAATTTAGGAGTGGGGCTCACGACCACCAGCGTCGAAAAAACGTTCTGGTAGTAGGCGATATGACCTTGTAGTTAAAGCCCGGGCATGAGTCATAATAACTAACTAAAAAGAAGAAGTATTGATTGTATAGAATATGAGATGGAAGGATGAAGTTTAGGTTTAGGTTGAGAAGTGAGTTGAATGGCAACACTGCACTCCTCGCTCCGATCGTCCCTCTGTTCCCTCTTTATGTTTGGCTAATGTTTGTTTAGGCCTCCCCCCCCCTCCCATCTCCCCGAATTGTTTGTTTTATAAATACAGTTTTTACACTGAACAAACAGAGAATTCGATGTTCCCTCTCTTTCTCCATCTAAGGAAGGGGGGCCCCCATGCCCCGAAATAACAAGACCAAGAGACTGGAAAAAATGTTTAACTCTACGTTTTTCCACCCCTAACATTTCTGCTTGCCTGAGTCATGGCTAATAATTTTTTTTCATCTTTCTGACCCTTGCCCCTTTCAGAGGGTTGAAGTCCCTCTGATAACACGACTCTTTAATAAACAGTTTTTTTTTATCTCTTACACCTCTTATGTTCCCTTGGTAAGTACAATTATTTAATTTTCATGTTCAAATTTAACTCAACATACTTTGGACGTCCACTATGCAAAAGACAAATAGAAATTATGCGAAAATGCTGTTAATTCTAAGTTTTAACAGAAAGTAAAAGTTAGTTATTATGGACTCATGACCGGGCTTTAACTACAAGGTCATATCGCCCACTACCAGAGCGCTATTTCGTCACTCTGGTGGACATGAGCCTGACTCTACAGTGGGAGTCCTAAATTTTTATTCACCTAGGGTGTTGGGTATCCTACCGGGACCATCGCTTAACGTTTCATCCGAAGGATGGCGTGCTTAAGTTTATTTTACCTCTCAGATAAAATAAACTAAAACCCTGAGTAACTACGGGAAAATATCTTATTAAGTTTACATCTATGTAAACTATGTATGTGCTTTAGGTTACCAATCTGCTGAGAGTTTAGTGATAAGCAATGAGAAGCATTTTAAAAGTGTGTACTATGGATAGAAGATCGAATGATTAGGCATTACAAAATTGAAGATGGTGATAGTCTTATCGATCTTTCAAACTGGAATTAGAATAAGGCCTTTGAACAATATTATAAAGATTTGTCCCATTCCAGTGACATCTCCCAATGAACGTTTGGAGTTTATTTTCAAGGTTTGCAGTACAATTGGAATATTCGGACAGTTGCGTAAAAATTCTGAGAATTACAAAATATATTGTAATCAAATACGAACCAATTTGAAAAATCTGTTTCTCCTGTTGTCAAGTCTTCGAATCGCATTGCATAATTTGGGCTTGGAGAGCGAAGATTTCAAGAAGGGAATAAAGGAGTTGGCGGACATCCTGAAAGTAATTCAACATCCTGTCGGTCAGGAATCTGGACAAGAACACCGTCAAAGAGTCTGAACCACAGGGTGTCTCCCTTTCGCATCATGGAGATTGTGTACTCAACCGAGCCGCCAAATTCTTCGACTTCTCTACATTCACGATCTCATCGGACCAAGTGTGTATTGTCGCCACCCAGACCATCAAGGCGAATTTAAAAACTGATACCAAATTGGGAGAAGTGGAATACTAACTAATTTCATGTATGTCACTCTTTGTACTTTAAAAATACCCAAACATCCCCCCCTTTTTGAAGTGAATTTATTTGCTACCATCTTCACCCCCTACTTAACAAATACTATTATGTAATATGTGTATATTACATAGTATACTATTATGAAGTATACATATATATATATATATATATGTATACGTTTTTCTTTATTGTTTATTAAGTGTTTCACAATCTCTGCAGAAAATGTCAAGTACCATATTCTGTAGTGGCTATATGGTCATTTTCAATGTAAGAATTTAGGCTTGTTTTCTCTGGTTACTTTTAGCAGGGTTGTTTACCCTTTATTAGGGAAAAAGGCAAACTGGTCTCCATAAGAACGTTCATCGCAATATGAAAAGCCATAATGACAGCAAAACATTAATGAATAGGGAATAATTGTTTTTTTCTTTTGTTTTATATAAAAACATATTTTTGGCAAGCATCTTTATTTGGAATGTCAAGTTTATAATATAAAACCTACACAATTCAGCCATTTGCACTTATTGAATTATTTTACAAGTTATATAAAAAAAGGATATTTGATAAATAATACATAACAATATAGAAACACAATAGAGATTAATATTTAAACAAAGAGTGTAAAAGAAAATAAACATACATATACAAATTATGTATATTTAGATAGGACATTTGATGATCAATAACATCAAATTTCAATGATACAGGCAACACTGTTAGAAATATTGAACAACTCAGTTGTAGAATTACACCAAGTGGTGTTCAAAATGTTACATACAAGTATGATCAGTTTCTGTAAGCGAACAGTGTGTTAATGTATTAATTACTAACAATTTAATAATTGTTATTGTTCTGAAATATAGTCACTGCCTATACCGCTACCGCGAGTAAAAAAATAAAACAATTTCTTGATTTCGAATCATGGGAATACTGACTGGATAATAAAAGAACATTAAAAAAAAAAAAAAGAATGTTCTACTAAGTTCCTTGCTCCACCACTAGAGAACTAAGAGTTTTGTATTTATGAAACCGTAAAAAATAAAGTTGATTCTTCATTATTTTCATATAAACAATTGAATATAAATGTTGAAGCAGGCCTTTAGGTAACCTAAAGAAGTCCTGTCATTCTAGGCAACATAAGCCTATTTTTTACTTGTTACTTTCTTATATCTTAGAGTGTAAGGAAGAGTATCGTAACTGTGTAAAAATTCGAGATCGTCTTTGATTTTATGACAATTTCCGAACGAAAATGTTCACAGACTACTTTATAGAGATTCATTTACTGATATAACTGTCCCAAGGTCAATAAAATATACGGTACGGTTTAACAGAGACTAAACATAGAATTTGAATGTTATTCTATCGGTATAACAACTACTAAAACACTAAAATAAAAAGGATTGATACTGTGAATCCATGTTTTGTCCATGAGAACGACAGTTAAAAATCAAGTGTTTAACCCACTCATCATACACATTGAAACAGAATTGATGTGAGCGCAGCCTCTAGCGGCGGACATTAGAACCGTTTGTACCTAGTTATAATTTTCACCGATAGAGCAATTGGAACTCTAAAAAGTGTATTTAAGAAAAACATTTCTTTTTCCGACTTTTTGGCGTCCATTATTGCTTTTCCTAATTTACTTTTTTCTTTTTAAATAGTCACTTTCACTGCTGCAGAATTTTTGAGCGATCTTGTCAATTAGGCTGTTGGGTTCTTTTTCATTAGTTCAAGATCTGCCTTCATCATATCGCTGACAAGTTCCTAAAAAATATGGTAATTTTTTTTAATTGTAAAATCTTAATACATAAATCAAATTTTGACATATCAAATTGAAACGTTGTCTTTGTCTGTCTGTTGATTCATGAAATTATCATGAATGTTTTTAAAACAACCCGACTTAAAATGTATGTAAGCCTCCCACGAAAAAAGTCACAATAACTAACTTACTATTATTTTTTATGTATATTATATAGAAAAATCACAAAAAATACCTGAAAATTGACTTTGGGCTTCCAACCCAATGTCTCCCTCATTTTTGTAGAGTCTCCCAGCAAGAAATCCTGAAAAATATAAAAAAACAAGCTAGAAAATGAGGAAGTTCCAAATATACATTTGTAACAGAGTTGAGCCTAAATTGTTTAAATTGCAATCAATTACAATCGCAGTCAACATTTTAACTGATTGTAATTTAATCAATTTTTACTCTGATTTGGAAAAAATGGTTCACTTAATAATATGAAAGTATTGATCAATAATATTAATTCTATATCACTAAGTACTTAGTGTGAGAATCATTACAGGAATTGGACTCAATCGCATGTTACAAACTCAGTAAATAGATTATCCCGTTTTCTTTTTCGTTATGTTCCTTAATAACATATAAATAGGATTAACCATACGGATAAAAGTAAATTGAAAGGAAAACAACCTAACATTGAAAGAATAGTTCAAAAAACACTCTTCTAACAAGTACGCAACATCACTACTCTTAACAATTAATTACCTTTCTGACAGTGCCCGAAGTAAACTTTCCGGTGATAAAACAGTTTAGCTGAATTTATATTACTTCTATTGAGGGCAATCTAGGAGGCCTTGGGTAAACTATAAATGTATCAAAAATAGAAAAGCAACGGTGACTATAGTGGAAAATGTTTAGGGGTGGTCTACTCAATTTATAATATTTTTCTGAAATTTCATGAGTTCTTTGGAATTTCTTTGTAAAAAGTGTTCTCAAACTTGTTGAAGCATGTTATTAGTGTGCAGTTTCCAAGTTCCCAAATATGTCAAGACATACAGAGAAAATTAACTCTAAGATCCTTGGAATTTTGGCATGCTAATGATCTTCAGGAAGAATCTACTAACAAAAGTCCTCGTTCAATTCTCACTAATAACATTTCCATGTAGCTTTATTTTGTATGCGAATAGAAAAGCTAAATGGGGATCCATGAAAAAAGAAATCGTACTAGAAAAGTACTGCGACTGGTATAGGTACACTATTTAATGGTGCTGATAAAGCCTATGCGTAGTGCTACGGCGGTCCAAGAGTATTTTACAGAGGGGTATTAAACAAGCCATGCAGGGACTATCACAACACTAAGTACTGTACTTCGGCTCACACATGCGTAGTACTGGATTATTCTCTGCTTGGGACTATGGAGGTCCTATGTGTTGCTCCTATGGTACGCTACAGCACAGGGATGCAACAACCTATAACAGAGTCCGGTCCTATGCAGTTGTATGTAGGAACCATCCGTTGCGAAAATTATTTCAAGCCCATTTTTTGACGAAATCTTTTAATTCGACGATAATCGATGTATGAGCAACATCGCCGAGCTTTTTTGATACACCTCGCTGGTCCAGGGATGCCAATAATGGAGACTTGTCAAAATAGTCGGAATTCAGTACAACAGTTTTCGGCAGAGAGGATGCGTTAAAAGTATATGAAGGAAAAACAGATTACCACTTCGGTGGGTCTGAAGTACTTGGGGTTGACTCTGACCCGAACGATGCCTGTGGTCCTCTCTTTGCCCACCTCCTGCAGACCAGTGCCTTCCCACACTATGTCGGTGCCCACGTACTGGAAGGAGGCCTCCACGAACTCCCGGACACTGTGTGTCTCTCCAGTGGCCACCACGAAGTCGTCAGCAGTGTCGTGCTGCAGCATCAACCACATAGCCTGGCACAACACGGAACAAGGAACATAATGGCAAAAATAACAAACTAACTCAGTATATGACAGTAAGCCGTGTTACCACAGGTGGGTTCTCATGAAAATTATTTCACCCGACATCTCCACCATCAAATATTGAAATAGAAAATATAAAGAAAAACGAATGTTTTAAAAAAATATTGTCTATTTCACAAGATATATAAAATATATGGGAGTATTTTCGGTATTGCTACCATCTTCAGCCATGACTTAACAAATAATAAATGGAAGTTCAACCAGTTTACAATCCAAACTGCCCCCTTTTCCAGCCCCAAGGGGTTTTACCTTGTCCCTCATGTACAGTTAAGTATTAAAAATATGGAAAACCTTAAAATATATATATTTTTTTTTTTAATAGTAGGAAGAATGGAAAAGGCTGCACAAGGTGCTCGGGTTGAGGACTGTGTTCCGAGATGCCAAAATAACAATTTATAAAACAGGACTGAGACCGAGTGAAACCTGGGTCCTGACTAGGAGGGAAGAACTCTTGCTCAATACATGGGAGAGGAAGATGTACGGCCCTATTCCAGAGAGGAATAGATGGAGGATAAGGTCCAGTGGAGAGCTGAGGGACCTGTACAAGAGCCGGGACCTGGTGGCCTTAGTGAAGCAGGGGCGGCTGCGAGACAGATTGCCAAGGAGGATACTGGAGGGACACCCGGGAGGACAGAGAAGAAGAGGTAAACCCCGCTTACGTTGGCTGGAGCACGACCTCAGAACGATGGATGAGAGAAGGTGGAAACGGCGAATGACGGAAGATCGTTGCGGAGGCCCAGGTTCTACAAGGACTGTAGCGCCAGGGAAAAAAAAGAAAAAAATAATGGAAAAGAGATGTTAGTACAATGAGGTCATTAGTGCCCGCGAGTATATTTAGACAGGTGCTTCTATATGTTTCTATCTCCTAGCTATAAAATAGACGGAGTGAATATTGACATTATATTTTAATACAAACACTAATCCGATTCTTTAGTAAACACAAATCTTTTTACAGAACTGACCGAATAGGGCATAAATATAGTTTTAATGCAAATATCTCGTAATGTGGAAGCCTAGGAAAATAATTATTTTCTATTAGCTGGTATACCCACTTTACTCGTTCCTCTAATAACTTAGCTTACTGCATTAAATCAAAGACAACAAAATAACGCCCTCCCTCTCTCTTAAGTGAACAGCTGGTCATAGCCAATCACACTATCCACTCTATCTAAGCTTCGTAGCGTCACACTAACCACTCATCAACAAAAACGCAATCCAAGATTTTATAACATTCCCTGAAACGTTTGTGAGTACAGATCAAAGTTTCTACATCACGCTTTCATGAACTCAGAAATATAATATTATTGAACTGTTCTTGCCGTGAGACATTCAACATGTTGCTTTAAAAAAATTCGATAGCTCCTTTTGCAGCGGCTCAAGTACGCTAAATAGCCTGAGCGTTAACATTCCTTGTAAGTTTCGTGAATTTAAGTCCAAGCCAAGTCTCTTTACAGGACTCACCTCTACATAGTCTTTGGCGTGACCCCAGTCCCTCTTGGAGTGAAGACTACCTAGCTCCATGCACTCGATGAGGCCTAGATGGATCTTAGCCACGGACCGGGTGATCTTTCTCGTGACAAAATTCTCTCCCCGTCGAGGGCTCTCGTGGTTGAAGAGAATCCCATTGCAGGCGAACATTCCATAGGCCTCACGGTAGTTTACCACCGACCAGAAGGCGTACAACTTCGCACAAGCTGCAACACACATCATTACAAATTAATAAAAAAATAAATAAAAAGATTTTCGAAAAAGAAACAAATAAGAAAATGTTCACAAAAAAAGGTTAGATCAGTCAGACATTACGAGATATTGAAAGCAGACCCCTAAGCCTTCTACTTAAAAGTTTGAAACTGTGGCGAAAAAATTCTATTTTTTATACTTTACCTTTCAGGTAATCATTACTTTTAGAAATTTCCCTTTCAAATCGGTCGGTAATTTCGATGGAATTTAGATGTATAATGAAATCATTTGACTTCTGAAGTTGGACGTAAAGGCGGAGCTAGGCCGCTAGAATCTCACTCTTATTGCCGAGAGAAGTATTCTCCAATTATATTTCAACCTCCTAGGTTAATTTTTTTTTTTTTTTTTAATCCGGTAGATTTTGTAAGTGTTTCATCTGATAAGATCTCATTTTTCTTAAGATGGGACTGGACAGTTAGAGGTCCATGTAAAGTTTGACCTGCATCGTTCACTCACCATCCAATAAGATTCATTGTTGTAACATATTTTATCCTGAGATAATTTTCTATAAAGGGGCGTTCTTCATACATTGTTTTATTAATTCAGAAGGGTATATTTTAAAGATTAACCCAACCTTGTGCTCAAGCAGATAGCCGATATTATTCAAGAAGATAACTGAATCATATTGGACGATAAGTGAAAGTAGAAGACTTCCACATTGATATGAAGTCGCTTCGACAATTTATACAGTAGGTTACAGCTATAAATAACGAAAATAGCACCATAAGGAGATCTGGGATAAAAGGGTGTGGTTTCTTTCTGAGGGGTCTCCTGGACCTTGCCATAGAGCTCAGAGGTGGAGGCCTGGTAGAATCTGATAGTCCGCTCCATCCCGCAAGTCTTTATAGCGTCCAACAGTCGCAGCGTGCCCACTGCGTCCACTTCCGCAGTGTACTCACTCAGATCGAAGGAGACCTGTTTCAAGAAGTTCAGCCCTTTAGTGGAAAAGTCGGAGGCCATAATACAATTACAGGGCACAGTGAATGAAGGTGTCACATAAGTATACAAAAAGCAGATACTCTCTAACAGCTTCATGGCAGAAATTTTTATGTTAATAGTTGCAACCTTAAAATATGCATTGAAACTTATGAAACATACCATTAAAATATTATTCTCTTAGAAAATTTAGACTGGAGTAGGACTTGTCTAGGATTCTTACAACTCCTTTTAAATATATTTACATCTCTCCAATTACCAAATTGAATGTTATTCTATTCCTAACTGAAAATACGATAGGTGCTAAATCCCCAATATTTTGACAATTTTATTTGAGTATTCGGAGAATACATAGGTAATTTTTGAATTTTATAGAGGAGGAGGTTTCGAACGCTAAATGAAAGACCCGAATAAAACGAGAAGTGATAGCAACATTTACATACCAATTCTTAAATTTAACTTTTTTTGTTTTGATGGTTTTAAAGGTTTGTCTATACACATGTATATTTCTCGAGTACATTTTACAAGTTCCAATCTAAATTTTACAACTATTCTTAGATGTCCAGTTATTTTTTAAATAATTCATTGTTATTATATTTTTAATTTATGTGAATAATAAATTTCTTCTCGGAACAGCGGGGAAAAAAGCGTTGGTGTAGGCGAAGGCGACCCCTAGCTTATTCTACGACCTTGGAAGAAATTTATTCAAATTTAATGTAGCCTCCATGAAACTTGCCTGTGCTTTCGACAAAAATTAGTGGTCAGGATAAACATGCTGATATCAAGACACAAAAAATGACTTTGTTAACATTTATTATGACAGCTGAAGAGGTCCTCGTTAATGTTTTTTCATGACTTTCCAAGTTATGAAAGAAATGACAATAAATGGTAATAATAAATTGAGAAATATCATATTATCAATTGGCCATGCAATTTCAGATACTTGCCTTAACATGACTCTGTGCAGCCAAGTTATATATTTCATTTGGTTTGACTTCATTGATTATTTTGACCAAACTACTGCTATCTGTCATGTCACCATAGTGCAGTTTGAGCCGGCCTCCGAAATGTGCCGCCGGCTGGGAATACAAATGTTGAATTCTGCCTGTGTTGAAGGTGCTTGCACGACGGATTATGCCATGAACGAAGTAACCCTTGTTTATCAAAAACTCTGCTAGATATGACCCATCCTAATACAGAGAAAAACCATATCAGAAAAATAGTTACGCGAAATAAAATGTACATAGATAAAAAAAGGAAATACCTGTCCAGTTATTCCCGTAATGAGAGAAATTTTTCCATGGAATTCGGAATTGTTCATTGTAACCTTGTGTTAAAAGGAAGTTCCAAAATACAACGTCAAGTCCATAGTTGATAGAGGACGGCTGATAACTGTTAACCCCCGTGAAACCTCAGGCAGGACAGCTGGACGAAGGGAGAGCTGGCATTGGCCTTGTCGACAGTACGGGGAGCGACGACTTCTCAATAGAAAGGTCATTTCACTTTCAGGGAACTGACTTCTTTAGAAATTGCCGTATGGCATTGGCTAGTATCTGTTAATATTTCTACAGTTTAACATGACAGAGTACGGCACCAGATCCATTACCAGACAAGTAAGTGACTCGTTTCAAGTGTATACTATATTTTTTTCAACTATGCAACTTATGTTTATTTGTGTTCATTTAGATAGCTCATACGCAGGACAAAGTGACTGCCTATTTGTACCGAGTTGAAATTCTTGAGAGAAAACTAAAAAGTAAAGAAATGTCTATGGATGACAGGTATTATTGATTAAAATCTTATTATTTTATTGATAACAATAACCACTTTAGTGTGAAAATGTAATTTTCAAGAACTGGACAAACCTATTTAGCAACTTATGTTACTGTCAATGAGATTCATTTCTGTTTATAATGTGTCCATTTTCACACCCTTAGGAACAGGAAATTTGTTAATTTATGGGTAACAATTGTATTATTTTTTTACTCGAATTAACAGTTTTTTAATTTAATTAACGCCCTGGACATGTTCTGACATTTGTTAGAGCCCGTGGGGAGCTCGGGGATTGTGAGGTTGGCCAAACATAAAATGAGTGAACTGTTGATCGAATTTTCATGAAATTTCACAAGTAGCCTATATCTGAGCATGGTTCAAACCAAACGTATGCGTATGTGGCAGCTCAAAATGTTGAAAAGGGAGGAAGAGACCACAATGTAAGATAAATACTCTTTAGCGGTTTATCGGAATTTTATGAAATTATTCAAGTAGAGTTCTTATAAGCTCGGTTCAAACGTCAAACTTAGGCCATGCAGAACAATAAGCTGAACTGTTTTTACTTTCTATTATAAGTTATTATAATAAGTTAATTTACTAAAGCTGAGAAGTCTACCCAATAAACATGTACTAGCTGGAGTGCTCACTGTTGCGCGACCTTAGTAGCGGGGTCGTCCGCTGTTATGTTTTCCTACACAAACAGTTGAACAAGTGCTCCTTACGAAAAATGTTCCTTATTAAATTTTGAATCGCATATAGTGTCCTCATGTTCGAGATAGCTACGCTACGAACATAACTATATTTCTTCCTCCTCAAAATCATTGAATCGGACAGTTACTAATCAGACAGGCAACGTTATTAACCTGATAATATTTAATATTTGTCACTTTTTTTTTAGGACACGAATGGAAGTAGAATTGGCAGAAATAAAAGAAAGTATTCTGAAAAGTGAAAATGATCTGAAAAACTTCTATGGTGAAAATAGGAAAACAATGATGTTTGTGGTTATGTTGATGTTTTTCAGTTTTCTTTTTTACGGTTTATACGTCATGATTTATGGACCAAGGACTTGAAATAAATACCATTAAGTTTGGATGTTCATTATGCTTTTGCATTAGAAGTCTTTCATTTTTTCTATGTATGTACACGAATGTTTGTATTGACAAAGGCGAGAAAGTTATGTAGGTTGAGGGTATTATTAAACATTTATCTTCCAATGGTCTCGTTAGAACACTGGGCACCTGTTAAAACACCGGAATTAATGACATTTGTGGCTCATGTGAGATACAATAATAGAAAGTGGTGTTTCCTTAAAGAAACTTGTAAAAAAATACATAAATTCCAAATTGTTCATTTTGAACACGTCCTAGTCTTTATTGTTATTATAATACAGTCCTCATTTATATATACGTCTAAATCTAATATACTCGTTTCTCAGTTGATGAACATTTTGTCAGCTGACCTGAGAGTTATTTTCTGATGACAAATTTAAATATCCAAAATGAGAAATAATTCTATAAAGTTTAGGTGTTTATTAATCTTTTTTTTTTTTTTGTAGCGTTGAGCTCTTGAATAAACTATGTTTAAAAAAAAAATTGAGTATAGTCTAACTCCACAAAAAATAGACAAATATAGTGTATCGGTTTCGGCTTACGCCATTGTCAGCATAAAATAAAAACAGTAATATTTTAGTTTCCTAGGTACACATTTTTTTTTTTTTTTTTCTTCAATATAATATATTGTATTTATTATACATATTATGTACATGTTTATTTATTTTATTTTATTGTTTTCACTTAATTCTTCAATATATTTCATATTACCATAATTTCATTTATTTGTTGTATACACTATGTACTTTACTATGAGTACCATTTCTTTTGTTGATTTTAATTTTCTGCTAGCTATAATTAAGTTAATGATTAAACCCAAATATTTTCACAGTTAAATTTACCGTAAAGACAGTCGAACCTCCCTCCTCAGCGGGGCTTCTCTTGGAAAAGGGGAGTCACAGCCTCAGGTAAACTTAAATGTTACTTTTGAATTTTATCCTGACGATGCCGTAAGCCGAAACCGGTACACTGTATATAAATATATATATTGTAGAACTTGACAATATAAATGTTGAACAAGTTCTTACTTATATTAGTTTTTCCACTATATCGACACAATGTATCGCAAAAATGTATTTCAACAGTAAACTATACTTTTCATTTTAATGGGTATGAGACTGTGATTATTTTATTTATACTTGTATATAAAAAATGTCAACAAATATTTTTATACTTCTGATAACTATTAAAATTATTTCTTTTATAATCTATTGTATATTTTTTTGTACATTATGTTTGTTATTAAGTACATTTATAATTTGTTATAGTCTATAATCTTTGAGTTTAACGTACGTCCTGCTATTTAAGGCTTTGTCCTGACTACTATTGGGCCATTTCTTGATTCCAAATTTGAAGTTTCTTGGTTTTGCGCAATTTCAATATGCCTAAACTTCCCGTTGACAAACCCCGAAATAGTGATGAATAAAATGTCCTGTTGAAGGATTCCGCGACTTTCTACTCATTGAGTTACGCTTCACGAATTTAAAGTCGAGCGGTTCAGATGTTTAATGAAACATTCGGTTCGAAACCCGGCCGAGGTCTTCAGGTTTTTTATCTGGTAGGTGATAAAACCTTGAGGACGCCGTCCTTCGGATGGGACGTTAAGCGATGGTCCCGAGCCTGTACGATGTCAGGTACTCGTTAAAGACCCCCTACCCTAGGGGAATAAAAATTTAGGGTAGGCAAAATTTAGGACTCCCGTAGTAAATTCAGGCTTATGTCCACCCGAGTGACTGAAGAGCGCTCTGGTAGTAGGCGATATGGCCTTGTAGTAGAGCCCGGGCATGAGTCATAATAACTAACTGAAACATTCTTCCAATCAGAATTTCAAAATACTCTGTTCGAGAAATTGCCTGCGCAAATCTCAGAAGTGTCACAGATTAGCTTACTTTGAATAACATGAAGAGGACCAACATTGTTGTAAAATTGGGTATGCTTTAATAAATTTACGTACAGTGAATTCGCTCGCTTAGAGGGACGGCTTTCAGGAAATAATAAGAAGCTATCAATAGTTCTGACGCTTAAGAACTATGGATGGCAAGTTTGAATGGATGTTCATCGAACACTCGTGCAAAAACCACCTCAAAGGATTTAGTATGAGGAAAGAACATTTCAACAAGTTTGAGCGAACGGTCAATATTTTTTCCATATGAATACCATTATATGTGATAGTGATGCTGTGGGACGAGATTTCTCATAAGAATTAAAATACGTTGACAAATAAAACAGTGGGAAGGCAACGTCTTCTATTTCTATGAGAATTCCATTATAGGTATGCGTTGAAGTATTGATTTGTGGGAAAACTCTCAGAGAGAAAAAAAAAAAAAAAAAAAAAAAACGGTCTCCCCCTCCTCCCAAGGTTTTAGAAGTTATGTTCGCATATTATATGCTCGCCAATTTTCGGAGAATATTTTATTTAAGACAATAAACATTAACTTTTATTTTAGGGCGCCTCAATTTGAGGTAAGTAAGTTATCAGATGGAAGAGCATCAAAAATAGATTAAAAACACTAATGTTTGCCGAATTCTTAAATTCTCAGAGCTGTGTGAATCGGTTGCTAGGGAGACTGCAAACTTACAGAACGTTCTTCAATGGCAATTTAAATGCAGACTCGCACAAAGGAATGGAACTAGAGTGAAATTAAACAATTAGAATGTTTCTGACAAGACATTCTAAAAGTTCTTCGCATTCGCGCTGCATCAATAATGAGACTGTATCGTTTGGTGTATCATTCAAATTGCCTTGAGAGTATATTATGAGAATATACATTTTAGAACTTATGTAATTGTAAATCACATGCCATAAAGGCATAAGCAAAAGGATTTACCTGAAAGTACACTGTGAGCTTAACCAAATAATTTTCATTATAGCGTGCGAATTTATTTCTATAGATGTTAAGCGAAACTTTACACTTTACGTTCACAAGCAGTTACACAACGCACCAGGGCCGGGCGAAGCGGGCAAAAGTCCGGGGTGCCGATTATGTATAAAAAAAAAATAGATAATTTGTAAAAGTTTACTGTTTATTTGCATGTATGTCGCTAAATAATTTTCTATAAATAATCATTCCATGTTGCGTTTTTTATATTCCATGTTTAATTAAAAAAATTTAATATTGATATCATGCTACTAAACATTTTTATTTTACTCTCCTCTTGTTTAAAAGAATTAAATAATTGTTCAAAAAAGTTATAAAATTAATAATAAAATATTTAAAGATTGAAATTAAAATCAAATATAATTATATGTAAAATTTAATACTTGAAAAAATGTTACTCTAAAAAAGTAACTTTGAGGGCGCCAATTTCATGTTCCGCCGGCACTGTAACGCACTTGACACCACTCTACCCCGAGTGTTCGAGATATCCGACATTAATTTCAATTTTTAAAAATATTTCTTCTGGCACTAGGTAATGGTCGTTTGGTTCGGAATTGGCCTATAAAACCCTTTAACTTGTAAGCATTGAGCACACGTGACTGTAATATTTTATATGAGGAAGTCCCTAACACCTCTAAGAGATTTCAGTAAAATCGGAGTTAGTTTTAGAGGGAGAGCGAAAACTTATTTTATTAATTTGCGCTGGCGATTTACACTGTGGGTGATTCACCGCGAATTCTTTTTTTTCGTTTTTGGATTTAGAGGTTGGAAAATGTGAAAATTCAACATGGTCACTGATCGATTACTTAACTTCTCATATACTACGTAAACTAGTTTCCAAAGTCACTCAGTACTCTGGTCCCCACCTCTGTACAGTAATAATGATAGGAAAATATTTACATAAGTACATATGCAATAACGGGATCATTCACATCCACTAGAGTGGTAAAAATACCTCTGATAGAAGAGGAGGGACCGACATATCGTTCGAGCTTGAGTCACAAAAGGAAACAAACAAGCAATGTATAAAGCTGTGTTATGATATCCTGATGCCAGAACGTAAATAATTATAATTTTAATTTGCACTTCACGATAAAACACGTCGGCTTCCTCCCCCCCCCCTCCCCCTACTCAGGTTCATTTTAAAAAAAGTATATATAAGAAGGAATAATTTTTTGCATAATTGGACTTAGTAGAATTATTTTATCCTTTTTACTAATTTGACAATATTTTTCTTCATTCTTATATTTATTTTTATATGAACATAAGTAATATCATCTGTTGTCAGCATTGCTAGAGTAAGGTTAGGTAGTGTTAGTGTTGTGAAAAGACCGGTATTTGTAGTTTTGTAAGTTAAATTTGACATTTTATTTTCATTAGCTTGTCATCATGAAGTTAGTGAAGTAAGTATTCTTTTAGCAGTTATCTGGACATTGAAAAGTAGTGTTCATTGTTTATTTATTCTATTATTTGCCATTCTTTACATTCAAATTAAAGCAACGCGTTGTTTATAGTTTATATTATACATGTAAGCTGACTGATCTTATATGATTATTTTTCAATTTTCAGGTTTTTGATGAAGTTAAGTCATGAAACAGTAACAATTGAATTGAAGAATGGAACCCAAGTTCACGGAACAATTACAGGTTCTTGCCTTTACCATTTTTTTTGTGTGTTGAGGATTATCATTTTTTTAAATTCATTATTTATTTTTATTGTTTGAATAAGCTATTGGGTCGTTAATAATATGGTAAAGATTAATAGCGTTGTATTATGGAATTCATTGTGTTTATTGAGTGAACATAAGATATTTCTATGTCCTCAAATTGAAGCTCTTGAATTGTTGAGATAATTAAACCAGGAAGGAGTAGAAAATATTGTTTATGCACAAAAAAGACTACATTTTACGAGAAGTTGAAATGTGAATAATCTATTAGATATTTGCGCAGATCAGATTGTTCCTAGCTCTATCAACTCAGCCATATCCTAAAATGGTACGGTTATACCAGAAGTATACTTTCAAGGAATTTTATTTGTCTGATTCGTGCTTCTTTCAAGTTCAATTAAAATGTTATAAATATATTGTATGGTCTGGCTTCAAATAGGAAAATCGGACAGTATCATAATTTCATTACCTCATTTATTTATATCCAACAAACAGAAAATGAAAAATTCGCCGTTCGTTGCTTATTTATTATTTAAAATTTAAACTTTTTTGAGAAATGTTAATTCTTTTAATTAACGTCCCTGTATATTTAATGTGTAATGACTGTAAATTAGACCGTTGTCACTGGTTTGCCAACATCCACAAACGTTTATTAACGTTTAGTTGAATTTTAAAATTCACCTCTCCCATTTTATTTTCCACACCCAAAACTTTAGTCAGATTTCTAGTCCTACGTCCACAGTTGCTGGTTCTTTATTTTCCATTACAACCTCTATTATAATAATAATAATAAATAATAATAGTATTTATTACCGTTTAATTATAACATGTTAATTGGATATGTCATACAATTATATACATAAGAAATGCTTATATAGTATATACCTCAACCGAAATTAAATCGTAGAATATACACAAGTTTGAGATGCAAAAAAAGTATTTAAAAAAAATAATAGAAGATAAATGAATATACAATTTTTAGTATAATAAATATAATTCAGTTATAAATATTTATATTTCTTTAAAACGAATCTTCTTTTAGCACATTTCGGAGCGTCTACGTGCCTCTTCCTCAAGTCGCAAAGATCAAAATTTAGAAGAAAAAAGAAATGTGTATAAAAAATACGTAAATACCTTAACAAATAACAAGACAGTTTCCCGTCGAGAAAAAATAGTGGTAAAGAGAGTGACTAATGGGTACTTGATGGTGAGGACAAACCTCCAAGGTGTGTCCTCTGTGGGGAGTTGATTTCCACCTTCCTAGACTGGACGCTACCACTGGAGAGTGTCCGACACTTCTCGGCATACTTTTCAGTCGCCACCGCTAATCCTATGTCGCAAACGCTAAAGGCCGATCCATTAAAAAAAATAATTAAGTAAATATTGAATACAATTAATGATAATAATAAAATTATTAAAAAGTCATGACTTTAGGAATTATAGGATATTGTTGGAGAATGTGTATATATCACTGTTGATTTTTTTAAAAAATTTTATAATACCATATCTGTTGGTGTGTTTGTCAGGAGTGGACGTAGCTATGAACACACATCTGAAAGCAGTGAAAATGACCATTAAGAACCGCGACCCAGTGCAGCTAGACACTCTGAGTATCCGAGGTAACAACATCAGGTATTACATCCTCCCGGACTCACTGCCTCTCGAGACACTCCTCATCGACGACACTCCTAAGGCCAAAGCCAAGAAGAAGGACTCTTCTCGAGGTAATAATTTTTTTACAACCATTCGTTAATGACTTAGAATATCGGACTGTACTGTATGGATAGCCATGGACCAGTTAAGCGAGTAAATAGAGATCCAAAATGGTTATCTTCAAACTCTCGAGGAAGGTAAGTCTCTTATCTGGGAGGTTAAAAAAAAAACTTTGAGCACCATCTTTCAGATGGGACATTGAGCGATAGTCTCGAGCCTCTACTATTTCTGTTACTCTCAAAGACTCCCTACCCTAATTAAATCTGATTAGTGACAATTCAAGACTCCACAGTAGGGTTTATGTCCACCAAAGCGGCGAAAAGCCCTCTGGTAGTAGGCGATTTGACCTCGTAGTTGAAGGCCAAAAACAAAGTATATAAAATTCACCGCATGAATAAATATTAGACACGGTTCAGTTCATTTTACTGTTTGAATCTAAATACAGACAGATAAATGGATTTCAGTGATATTAACAATAATTAAAAAGTTACTTTTGACTAGCGTACTAATTACATTGGCGAACGAAATGAGAATTACGTCATTAAGCTGTAGAAATAATGTAAGTTGCGCGGTTGAAAAAGGCTCATAAGGTTTCATAATTTTATTATTATTTAACATATTTATTACTAGAGCCCGGATTTCGTGCAGTGAAAAAATTAAAAAACGTGCAATAAACAGTCCAATGCAAAAATGTGCAACAAACGTGTCACAAGACATGAAAAGTTTCTGCTTGATTGTTTTTTAATTGATATTTCATTATTAAAACCAGTGTAATTAGCGCAGCACACACAAATATGTGCCCATTAGAATTTTTATCTGGGAGATGAAAAAATCTTGAGCCCGCCGTTGTTCGGATGGGACGTTAAGCCACGGTTCCGAGCCTAAGCAGGTACTGGTTATAGACCCGTACCCTTGATGAACTTGGACAGGCAAAATTTAGGACTCCCACAGTAGAGTCGGGCTTATAATAATAATAATAATTTATTTCCGTTAAACCAATACATGGTAATAGGATACGTCAAATGAATTTATACATTATGATAGCTTATAAATTAGATTTATAACTACTTGAGTCTAACACATCTATGATTAGTAGTAACAGAAAAAAAAGTAAAATTAAATTAATAAAAACTGTACAAATAAATACTTAAAATATATGAGTATATAAAAAAAAAAAAAAAAATAATAATAGAAGATACGTTTATAATAAGTAGACACATTTTTCAATTTAATAACAATTAAAACAGGTAACTATTTTTCAAAGAAAACTCTTCGGAAGTGTCTTTATCCCCCAACGATGTTTCGGAACGTTCTTACGTCCCATCATCAGGTCCCAATGTGGCGAGATATAGAAAAGAAAGAAAACAATGTAACTATAACAATATATGAAAAATAATATATATATATTTAGTCAATTATAAATGAATGTATGAAAATGTCTAAAATAAAAAAAAATATATATAAATGAATAAATAAAACAATAACGTGCATTGGACTGACTTTTAAGGTGTGGAGGAACTCTGCCCGAAATATAAAAATGAAAGCTTTGTATCAAATAATGATTTTGGATATGAAAAACGATTCTTTATTGTGATTATATTATTCTTTTTGAACAGTGAGAATAAAATTCCGTTTCCGTGTAAAGGGTTTCCTCTAACATGAACATTTTTAGTTGAAATTATGTCCACCAGACGAAAGAACGCTCTGGTAGTAGGCGATATGACCACGTAGTTGAAGCCCAGGCATGAGTCACAATAACTAAATAAGTAACTATAAATAAATAAGTAGTATATAACTATAAATAAGTAACTATAAATAAATAAGTAGTATATAACTATAAATAAGTAACTATAAATAAATAAGTAGTATATAACTATAAATAAGTAACTATAAATAAATAAGTAGTATATAACTATAAATAAGTAACTATAAATAAATAAGTAGTATATAACTATAAATAAGTAACTATAAATAAATAAGTAGTATATAACTATAAATAAGTAACTATAAATAAATAGTATATAACTATAAATAAGTAACTATAAATAAATAAGTAGTATATAACTATAAATAAGTAACTATAATATAAATCACTCTAGTCCCAAAGACACAGTTATGAACCTCATTCCTACGATTGTACGGGTGCACTAGGGCAGACCTCCCGCAGTCAAGTTCGCAATATCTATACAAAAGTGTAATAATTACATGTTTGCTTGCAGGTGGAGCTCCTCGCGGACGAGGCAGGGGGCGTGGTGGACGTGGAAGAGGCAGAGGAAGGGGACGTGCTCGGCGTTAAGTTTTTTTTTCTTTTTTTTTTTTCTTTTATATCAGTGTTAAAAAAAACATTTGTACATGCTTAAAAAAAATATTTATAGGATTATCCGTTTTTATTTTATCGGTATTACCTACTTTTGTAAAGTGAATAGTTTGTGTAAAAATTCAGTTTGAAAAAAAATTATGTATTTTATGTAGGTGTATAATTTTCTTCAATTAAAATTTTTTTTAGAAAGCACCTTTATTTTGTAATAATTACTCGAATTTATAACCTCAAATTTCTATTCTTTGAATGTAATAAGTCTAGAATATGAAAAAGAGATCTAAAAAATAGTAAATGATTCGCTTAAAGAAAATAAGTTTTCATATGTAATAGTAAGATGTTGCGGGATGTAATATTTCATAGAAATAAAATATGTCTTCCCTCTATTTTATTTATTGTTGTCATACCTTTCGGTGGAGTTGTATTTTATTTGTCTCCAGAACCGGGTTTCAACGCATCTGCCTACATAACTAGACACCATTACAGGCAGTAATGTAGGAATCCGTTCCTGGAGTTAGATAAAACAGTGGGAAGACTGATTTTATAGTGAGGCCGATTAATCATGTCCATCGGGCCTTTGAGCCGGTAGGAGAGCTGCCTTGACAAACGCGTACCTTCCTGAGCGACGAGACAGTTTTCTGGTATAAGTTGATATGGACCTTCAACTTAAAGCCCGGGCATGAGTCGCAAAAACAACCAACAAATTTAATTAATTCATTTTACTTCCCCAGTTATACGAAATATAAAGGAAATTATTTAATCGGCCAAAAATTTGTTGCGGAGTTTTTACAGAATTTCATGTTTTCCGACCTCTTGATTCCAAAAAAAAAAAAAAAAAGTCTTGTCTGTGAGTGTTTATGAACATGTCAACTCCCCATGGAATGAATGTATCAACACGTAATTTTATATCTATATTTGATTAATTTTTAGCCAAAGGGAAGGAGGGCTCAGCACAAAAATCCCAATAACTGCCTATGGCAATTTTTAATTTAAATTCAAAACCTCATAAGGATGGCATCCATCGATGTTTCCGTGAAATCGGCCGAAGAGAATGGGGGACCGGAGAAGAGCGTCTCGACTTAAATACCCTAGTAACTGCCGTTGTAATGAATGTGTCGTCACAAAATTTAGTATGATTCAGAAGCCACTATGTAAGTATAATACTGAGTTTTCGAATGACTTTGGAGGGAGAGCGAAAATGCAATTGATTTAATTCCTACTGGGGAAGTACCCTGTGATTCACAGACTTAATGTTGGTCATATACGCAAAACAGATGGACTATAGCCTGAAAGATGTTGAGTGTCAATAAAAGAGAAATATAATAGTTAATCTATCATGATTGTCGATTAAATTTGTTTGTTATTTATATTTAGCGTCGCATTTTTGTCTTGACCCATTAGTGACGACTGTCCATGCTCGTAAAGTGCCTATTTTGAAAAATGAGTCCATTGTTATTTAGTTGTTTAATTTAAGTGGATTGTTTGTCTCCCCCAGTAAGGTTTACCACCAGTGTGTTTAGTCTTATCAGCTGATTAGTTGAGGGGGGTGGATGTCTTGGAGGAGCGTGTCTGGTGTCGAGGCACAATCTGAGTTAAGACCACAGAGGCCCATTTATTTACTTTATGTCACTTTTGATGAACATCCGTAGTGAATCATCCTTGTTTACATATTTTCATCCAGTTATGTGTTTTCACTGCACAGTGTTCCTCATAATTTCGCGTCTGTGTGCCCTCTTCACGTATAGTGCCAGAATATGTCTCGTTCGAGAAGGAACTCAAGAGTTGTGCGTGTAGGCATTGATTTAATTTCAAGCGGACTACTTCATGAACTGAATGCAAGCCTATCAGCAAGTGGTCGTGCTCAAAGACGTTGGTGGGTGAAACCATGGGTTTCAAGGAGAGAAAGTGTGGGTGCCTTGTCAACGCTGTTGGTAGAATGGGCAGAAGAAAATCCTGAGGAGTACAGGAACCATTTAAGAATGGATGAAACCAATTCGCATATCTTCTCGAAAAAATACTCCATTTATTAAAAGAAAAGACATTTGGTTCCGAGAAGCTTTGAACCCCAAAATAAAACTTCAAATGACGCTTCAAATGAAATACAGAACAGTGAAGAGTGAATGCAAAGAGGGGACGTTTGTTTACATTTGTTACTGCGCCTTCACTCTGGATGAATCATCGGTTGGAGGAACGACTGTTTCATCAAAAGTTAGTAGGCGGTCAACTTCTTTCATCGTTCACTTAAGATGTTCACTCTGGAGGAATTGAAGATGAATGGCAGTTTACACTTGTCACTTTGGATGATTCATCCAAGATGATCCTCCAAAGTGACAAATGTAAATGGGCCTTAAGATCCATTACACAGATTTGTCAGTTCTAATAAATATATCAAACATACTTGTCTGAATTAAAACAAGTATTTTGCATTTGTATTATACATGTCCGAGGACGTTGGAAATCCAATCCATCTCAAGACTGACACGTGTGTAGAGGGTTTGTTTATGTTATCAACGGCACATGATGTAATCTGATAGTGGTTTTCATTTCCTCAGCTATAAGTGAAATTCCTAAATTTAATGAATGAAATAAAGTCATAGGCGGCGCACAGTGGGGCGAATCTCCAATCTAGGTGGACACAATTCTGAAACCTTGTATTCTTACAGGAAATGACACGCTGATTACGAACATACCCCATATGACGGTTCACAAATGAACCCTTGAATGAGTTTTTGCTGAAATACATAAAAAAACCTCACTTTTCTACCTTATTTTTAAAATTACAAGAAGAGGATTCATTGTATCAAAAGCTTTCAGAAACAAAAATTACAGTCAATGAAATTTCACGTCAAATGAGACTAGATGTACAATGAATAGCACTCCATTGAACGTTTTTAAACCTAAACGGCATAATTTGAAAAAACCGCTAATCATAAGTAGTTTAATATGGCACATGGTTCGGTGTGTTACTTAATCATCTGAGCGTCTAGATTAGTAAAACTTGGTCAATATTAGATGCTTGGACGATTAACATTACGAGATGGAGCTGAGACAGATCGATACATTATGGGTGAAAAACAGTAAGATGAAATAATAGACGGAACAATGGGTGAAAATGACACTTTATTTAATTTGATAGTTTACTCTTTAATAAATCGCAGAAGAAAATAAAACCACTTTACATGAATAAGAAAAAGGTAAAACCCTTGCTTCAAGGAAATAAACAAGATATGTACAAACTGATTGAATTCTGCAGGTATCAAAATATATATATATAGTATATATATATATATATATATATATATATATACATATATATATATATATATATATATATATATATATATATATATATATATATATATATGTTATATATATATTTTATATATATGTATATATTATATGATACAAATCAATAAAATATGTCAAATGTTTAGTGAATCTATCTGCTTTCCAGGGAAACATTTTTTTAATGCTATCTTACGAAATTTTTTCGGGAATTTGGACCACTCTTCAAAAAACTGGTTCCGGGGAATCTCCATATACGAAAAGAACGGAACAAGTACATTAGCAACGCCTCAGATTTTAATGAAAATGATTAATGATAACATGAGGCCGGTTCAGTCTCGTTACTGCATCATGTCCAAAAAAGTAGAAAGATGGATACGTTGGAAAGTATAGAAATCAAATTGGAAAGGAGGAAGAGAGAGTCCCCCCTCCTCAACTCTAGAGAGGGGATGGGAGGTTTGTCCAGTCTCACGTACACCGTTCTCCCAGTTGTGACTCAGATGGTGGACAGGAATAACTCGTCTGTCCCCATCCATGATATTTTAAATTGTTAATGTTTGTTGTAGATTGTTATTTTTTTGTTTTTATTATTTAGTTTTATTCAAAATTTTTTATCAGGTATGTTTCATCAAAAATTGTGTTTTTAATTATTTATTTGCTATTTATATTACATATTATTAAGGATGGTTCTTTTGTAGACTGCCTGATGATGCGGGAAACCTCGAAAGCCGGCTAGCTATTGCTTAAATAAAAATCTGTGAGAGGTTTACTACCTTATATTTGACATCCTGCGTAATAATCACTTCTCACTACTTCAGCCATCTTCATATTAATGATAAGTGATTATGATCGGCGATTTGTTACTGCAGATGAATATGCGAAGCAGAGGTGTTAATTAACATCAACAAATGTTTATTGGTATCCATTTATATAAATCCCAACACTTCCTTGGAGAATTTAGAACTATTTTTTCTCTTAATTTACTTGTTTATAGTACCAATGTTGAAAAACTAAGTTCTATATTGGAAAGGAAAGGTTACAACTCCATACCTATCATACTAACTGGTGACTTTAACCTGAACGAATCCAAACCTGAAAATGAAAAGTTTTTAGAGTTCATGCACAACTTTGGTTTACATCTTATAATCAACCATCATAGTATTATGCTCGGTCGATTTATATTTATATTATCAATTTTATTTCTTTCTTAGGTGTATAGATTTCTTTTCTTTTTTACTTATTCTCTTTTATTTTTGTAGATACTTTTAATTATTTCTTTATTTTTTTATTTTTCATCATATTGAAGTTGTTAATTTTATGTTTTTTCCTGTTTACCTATTTTTAAGTTGTATAGTTTTTCTCCAATGTAGCACTAATTTTTATTTACCTATCTATCTTTTTATTTATTTGTACTGATACTATATTTCATTGTTTCCTCTGTATGTATTTATTCTTAGGGGACCTCGATCCCAGAATAATAAAATTTCTTTTCATTTTTCATTTCATCTGGCAAATCATTCACAACTTTAGAAGGAACTTGTATTGACATGATATTCACAAGACACATTGATAATCTAACTTGTCATAGATATATCTCTTATTTCTCTTATCATAAACCAATACTAGCAATAATATAACAATTGACAACAATAATACACCTCATTCTACTTCTAGTGAAATTAATTAATCGGTTATAATAGTTACTATGAATTGTTTATAGCATAAATTTATATGAAATAAGTAAAATATAAATAATAAGTAAAATAGATGCTTCTAAGGTGAATAATCGCTCGAGGGCCTGGAATCTATTCTGGTGGGCATTTAGAAGAAAGGATACCGTTAGATGAGCAAGTTACCCAGAAGTCGTAGGCTATACAAGAGGGCTGGGTTACTGATTCCAACAGTAATGGAATCTCCATATCTTCAAATTGTCTACCCGTTTTCCTATGTCCACCTAGATGCTTTTCCCGCTTTCCTATGTCAACCTAGATGCTTTCCTATGTCCACCTAGATGCTTTCCCCGTTTTCCTATGCCCATCTAGATGCTTTCCCCGCTTTCCTATCCCCACTGCCGGCATTGGGGATTTGTAAGTAATTTTCTTACTAGTATTTTAATTTCCTCTGTCTTGTAGACAGTTCACTTGTGTACACCAGGATCGTTTAACACTGGAAAGGTGTACCAGCATAATAGAAGAAAGAACATTACAACTATTATTGGAGATACATCTATACGAGAATTACGCCTAGAACTAGTATAATATACTAGTTCTAGATGTAATTCTCGTATAGATGTATAATATACTAGTTCTAGATGTAATTCTCGTATAGATGTATAATATACTAGTTCTAGATGTAATTCTCGTATAGATGTATAATATACTAGTTCTAGATGTAATTCTCGTATAGATGTATCTCCAATAATAGTTGTAATGTTCTTTCTTCTATTATGCTGGTACACCTTTCCAGTGTTAAACGATCCTGGTGTACACAAATGAACTGTCTACAAGAGTCTAATATAATATAATTTTTTTTCTTTTATAATTAAATTGCTTAAAACTTTATTTCAGCCAAGTATTTTTTGAATAGACATTATAAGGTACAATATAATGTAGACATGGCACGAAAAGTTCCAGAACATTTGTGTTTTGTTAGTAACTTGCTGACCGGATTTAAGGATATGTTCTCTTCATTTGACCTGCATTCACTGTATATAACTAGACACGATGTTCCCTAGATACGCTCTAGATATTTTTATCTTCTCAAAGAAATATTTACACATTGAGTATCTGCTCTAAAGGTAGAACGTTTTTTATGAACGGTGGGTAGCAAGCCGATGGATGGAAAGAATCCTGTATAGATTCCAATTTTTCCATACATACTCGTACCTTAAAAAATGCATTCTCCCGCATTCACAGTTCATCTCTTTCTCCAGGTCATAAAATAATTGTATCATTATTTTTATTTTTTTGGGAAATTTTGCGTAGCATTAGCTGCTGTCTTTGTGCTTATATTAACTGTAACTTTCGATGTGTAAACATCTTAGCTTGCAGCCCCGTACTGTAGTAATCTCATGAATCTGTGACGAAAAAAAGAACGGATATACATCATGTGCAGCGAAGCTAGTGCACACCCGATCTAATTTGTGTTAGGGATCGTTGAGTTTCACAGTAAAGTGATCGGGCCTGGCTTTAGCACTATGGCGTCTTTACTTCGCTGTCGTGTTTCGTTACTGATGCCACACGAGGTTTTAAGATATTCTAACAAGAGTTGTGAACTAATAATATAATATTTCTAAAATTATTTTGGATTTTCTAATTGTAATGAGGACGCCGGTAGTTCAGAGGTGCTTAACTATTGAGTTCAAGATCGCGGGTTTGAAACCCGACCTAGGCCTTTAGGTTTTTTATTTGAGAGTTGAAAAAACCTTGAGCATGCCCTCCTTCGGATGGGAAGTTAAGCGATGATCCCGAGCCTGTACTCGTTAAAGACCCCTACTCTAGGTGAATAAAAATTTAGGCTGTAGTCCTCCAATGTCAGAATACATATTGACGATGAAATGTAAATTAGACACTTCAGAGTATCGTGTATATTTTTTTTATTTTTGTTATTATAAGCCGATTGCAACAATTTTACCAAAAAATGAATTAAACAAATAAAATATTATCACATAAAAAATGTTGCTACTTAAATTTCATTCTTTTCTTGTCCAGTAACACACATGCGATGTTTACTCATAACTATGAGAGTCAGTGCCGGATTAAGCGAATAGGAGGCCCTAGGCTTTTTTTACGAACTGCAATCAAATGTTTATTTATGCATTTATATGCATTTAACAATGGATTTATTATTTCTAAGGTATAAACATGAAATATACTTTATTTTTTCTTTTTTTTTTTTTTTCTTTTGGCTCTATGTACGGTGCATATTAGCCATGTCAATGTGTTATATATAATTATTTAAGACATCCATGGCCCCGGGAGGGAGTTCTATCTACGAAATAAAACTCACTCCCGGACGGGATTCGAACTCGCAAACCATGGTGAGACCATGCGACCAAAGCCCTACGCTCTAGCCCGCACCATAGCCCCCTTATTTTTTGTTAAAGTATATATTCTTTTCAGAACTAAAATTACAAAAACATGTTATAAACAATATCAATTTATAATATAAACGTTGATATAAGATTTGTCTTTAAAAATCTTTCTTTCTACATTTGAGGTCGCTAAAATCATTGATGATGTCTTCAAAATCAATTTGACGAAGAACATCTGATTCAATGAACATCAAATCAGCATGTCTAATGTTCTTGATGCATAATGCTCTGCAGAACAATTTGTTATCATGAGCGTTAAAAAAATGCGAAGAGCAATTTCAACGTTTGGAAAAACAGTTGCAAGAATGAGTGAACTGGGGTTTTGATGGAAATTTCTATTTAACATAAGTGTGAATTCATTTTCGATTTTTCCGGGGGCCCCAGGCCATGGCCTAGTCCGGCCTATTGGGTAATCCAGCACTGATGAGAGTACTAACTAGTTGGACAAATGATTTTCTGGCTACCACCTGGCTGTCTAGGGGTTGCCACCCTATTCTAAACCTACGTGGGTAGTCAGCATGTGTGGATAATTCCTGATTCACTATTCCATTACCGGCCATGTTAACTGCTGCTGCTCCGTGATTCTATAAGTAGCAGTGATACGTCACTGTTACTGACCACCTCTACCCTACTCCCTCACTCCTCAGTCCGCCTCTGGCTCGTGTATCGTTTGTGTCGGGACGTCTCCAACATTTCTCAACGACGTCAATACCACTTCGAAATCGAACTATTGTAAGTCTATTTCTTAACATTTTAATTATTCCTAACGTTAATTGTTATTAATTTCATTTTTTTTTTCAACTAAAAAATATCGTCGATTTAGCGCAAAAATTCACTAATTAATTTAAAATTAATTATTAACCATATTGACAATTTCTCGCAAATCATAAGAATTGAATACCTACATCAATAATAATTACATGTGAAAAGAAAATATATTTACATTTTTTTTTACTAGAGTAATCAGATTTAGTTTTTTATTATTTTAGTTTGTAGATAAACAAATCTCTCTTTGGAGGGCGCCGGAAGCTCAGAGGTAGCATGCTAGCCTACTGAGCTCAGATCCCGGGTTCGAAGCCCGGCCAAGGCTCTTAGGTTTTTTACCCGGGAGTTGAAAAAACCTTGAGCACGCTATCCTTCTTATGGAACGTTAAGCATTGGTCCCGAGCCTATACGATGTCAGGTACTTGACAAAGACCCCTACCCTATTTGAATAAACCTAGGTAGGCAAAATTTAGGAATCCCAGAGTAGAGTCGGGCTCATGTCCACCAGAGTGACGAAAGAGCGCTCTAGTAGTAGGCGATATGACCTCGTAGTTAAAGCCTGGGTACGAGTCAAAATAACTAACTAACAATTTTTCTCAATAGGTTATGTTTTATGACTCATGCCCGGGCTTTAACTACGAGGTCATATAGCCTACTACCAGAGCGCTCTTTCGTCACTCTGGTGGACATGAGCCCGACTCTATTATGGGAGTCCTACATTTTGCCTACCCTAAATTTTTATTCACCTAGGGTGGGGCTTAACGTTCCATCCGAAGGACGGCGTGCTTAAGTTTATTTTACCTTCCAGATTAAATAAACTGAGGGCCTCGGGTCGGGTTTCGAACCCACGATCTTAAGCTCAGAAGACAAGCTCTCATACCACTGAGCTACCGGCGCCCTCAATTTTCTCAATATATAGACATCTTTTTTAATGTTGTCATTATATCTGCCTGAGAAAAACTAAGAGCTCCTTTAAGAAATAACAAATTAAATATCTTCAACCCGACCGAGGCCCTTAGTTTACTTTATCTAGAAGGTAAAATAAACTTAAGCACGCCGTTTTTCGGATGGGACGTTAAGCGATGGTCCCGAGCCTGTACGATGTCAGGTCTTTAAAGACCACTGCCCTAGATGAATAAAAATTTAGGGTAGGCAAAATTTAGGACTCCAACAGTAGAGTCGGGCTCATGTCCACCAGAGTGACGAAAGAGTGCTCTGGTAGTAGGCGATATGACCTCGTATTTAAAGCCCGGGCATGAGTCATACAACCTAACCTAACCCATATCTTCAATTTTTTTTACATTATTCCTCTGCTTTTTTGTTGTATTGTAATAACTGTTTTGGGAGGATGCTTTTTTGCAGATAGTTTCAGATAAGTATAATGATAAAAAGATTTCTTTTCGCTCTCCTGGTAGGTATTTTGTAATATGTTGTTCAGCGGAAGTATTCTCCGGATAGGTACATATCTAATTATTTATATTTTCGAAATTCACTGTGGATATTCATTGTCATTTAATGGGACTTATCTTTGTAATACTTTTAAGTGCTGCGTAATGCTTCAAGATATTTAATGGGTCATTGCCCTTGCTGACTTAATATGGTCATAACCCATCACGGATAGATTCGCTTTACCCTAAAGTAATTGTTTTTAAATTCTTTTTAAAAATTGAGTTATCCTTAAAATGTATACTAAAGTTTCATTTAACCGGCTTTCATGTTGTCTAATAACCGCATAAAAGGAAATTATGGTCCGTGAAGCTGTGCAACTATAGTGGCTGATTTGAATAGATGTGTCGGATAAGGTTGTAGAAATGGATCTTAATCTTATATAACTTCTTAAGAAACCTTCAACTAATTCAAAGAAATGTAATCTATAATAATTATAGATAAATTATTATTTATAGCCTACCCCTCCCCCCAATAAAGAAGATTTTTTAACTTTCTATATAGAAATAAAAAGAGTCAAACCAACACACTGCACATGATGGGTGATGTACCGAGGATGACACAATAAATATATTATAAAATCGATTTTAGTTTATAAAATTATTAGTGGGAAGAAAAAACTCGATATATCTAATCCTAGAACAGCTTATATTATTTAAGTTCAAGAATTAGTTGTATGTATTATCAACACATTTTAAGACAAGAACACATTTTGTAAACTTAATTCATAATGTAAGCTCTTGTTTAAAGACAGAAAATAACTAGCAGACTTACGAAGACTCATATGCACACATTTTGCGCAGTAAAGATCAAAATCTTTTAGTAAAGAAAACATATAGTTTTGATTGTGGATATATGAGTCAGCTTACAGAGGTTCATAAGTACAACTCGGATTTTGTGCAGTAAAAAAATTAAAAAAACGTGCAATTTCTTGCAAAATAAAATTTATGTATATTAATCAGGATGCCTTAATTCGTAAAAATAAATTGTTATTTAATGATTTCAAGCAAGCGAAAAAAAAAAATGCAATTGCACGGAAATCCGGGAGCTAGTCATAAGCTTTTTTTAGGTGTACAGAGCTGCAGTTCGCTTTAAGCGGAACATTTAAGAGGATTATCTGCACAGTTCAGAAACTTTTAAGTTGAGTAAAGCGGACATATTGTGGAAACTTATAATAAATAAAACAAATTTATTTTTTGAAATAGTGTGTATTCCACAAAATAAAATTTATGTATATTAATCAGGATCATTAAGATGCCTTAATTCGTAAAAATAAATTGTTATTTAATGATTTCAAGCAAGCGAAAAAAAAAAATGCAATTGCACGGAAATCCGGGAGCTAGTCATAAGCTTTTTTTAGGTGTACAGAGCTGCAGTTCGCTTTAAGCGGAACATTTAAGAGAATTATCTGCACAGTTCAGAAACTTTTACGTTGAGTACAGCGGACATATTGTGGAAACTTATAATAAATAAAACAAATTTATTTTTTGAAATAATGTGTATTCCACAAAATAAAGTTTATGTATATTAATCAGGATCATTAAGATGCCTTAATTCGTAAAAATAAATTGTTATTTAATGATTTCAAGCAAGCGAAAAAAAAAAAGCAATTGCACGGAAATCCGGGAGCTAGTCATAAGCTTTTTTTAGGTGTACAGAGCTGCAGTTCGCTTTAAGCGGAACATTTAAGAGGATTATCTGCACAGTTCAGAAACTTTTAAGTTGAGTAAAGCGGACATATTGTGGAAACTTATAATAAATAAAACAAATTTATTTTTTCAAACTATTTAAATGGGGTGCGACCCGACACACTCCCATTGTACAATTGAGTCCGTGCTGCTTCTCCAGCCGCTGAAGTATTATTCCTGGGATTGAACACCTTGCTTCAAACCTTCCCACGGACTTCAACTATTCCTGGAACTTCCTGAGTCCCCCTCTCCTTTCTTCCTCTCTGGAGCTTCTCAAAGACACCGCACAAGTTAGTACTGTAGCCATGGTTGTGTCGTGATCATGACATTCGTCTGTCAATTAATTTCACTTATCTAATAGGTTATACATTAATTGTCCTTTCTACATTACCCTTTAGTTTTCTCGTCAACATTCCTTTGAAATCACTTATAAATAAGTAAATTTGTTCTAAACACTTTTTTGAACAAATAATTTAGTGATAAATACTATTTTTGTGAAACGGAACATTACAAATATTTTATTTTTCTTCATGTCATTAGTAGAATCAGTAAATTTCTGACATTTTGTCACGAGTTGGAGATAGCTGACATTCCTCAAACTGTTGTTCTTTTTGATACTGCTGTTTGTAGAATAGTTTATAACATGTTAATGAACTTTTTCAGAAACCGCGATCAATAACAGCTATCGATTAAATAATGACTCACTGAATTGTTACAACATTGCGACATGTTTAATATTTAATATTGTGCGGAGACATCATACATATAAGGCAAGAGGTTTGTATGGCTCCGGTTAATTCCCAGCCAAATCCAGAAAAGATGGAAAGCAGAAATTTGGGAGACAGATCCTCAGGTTTTCTGGCTGGAAGAGTCTGAAAACTTAAAATTCAAAATTCGTAGCCAAAATAATGGGGTACAAAGATGAAGACTCACCAGTATATCTGTAACCCTCGTATTTTGCCTTAAGGTACCTTTAGGTAGGTAGGTTCATGGTCTTATTACTGATATACAATATTTATTCTGTTGTTTCATATTAATACTATATGAAAACTAATGGTTGTTGTTTGGAAGAGACACCGAACTCTTGCCTCAGCCATGACCCCATAAGACATTTTCCCCGAAAAGAATCCTAAATATACACATATTCATGGATGAATTAATAATCCACACTCTCTCTATCTCTCCTTATTGATTTTTCTTTTGTAGTTGGCCATTCTTGGCTGGTCATACAGTATTTAGAGTTTGTACTTTTTTATTCTTCATCTAAAATTACGTAGACTTTCTTCAATTCTTTCTTTACTATTATCCATATTTTATTGTGTTGGCAATTTTTGAATATTCCAGGTGAGTTGACAGTAAGGTTGCCAGGTGTAATTTGTCAAAGGTTTAAAAATGTCTGGACAAAAAGTATAAACTACAAAACAATACCTCAAATAATATTAATAATTTTATTTCCGTTAAAACCAACACATGGTTGTAGGATAGGATACGTTTTAAGAATGAATACATTAGATAATATTTTTGAAATAAAATAAAATAAATAAATACTTGAAAATATATGAGTAGGTACCTACACAAATAATAATACTAATACATGGATATAATTTTCTTAATTTAATAAAAATCTAGATAACTATTTTTTTATTACTCTTCGCAAAGTTTATTATATTATCACAAAGATATTTCGGGACATCCCTTCATCAGGTCCCAATGTGTGAAATATAGAAAAGAAAAAGAAAACAATGTAATAATAACAAATATAAATAAAATAACAAATATAAATAAAAAAATATAAATAAATTTACATAAAATAAGAATAATTAATAAATATAACAAATAATAATACATTAAAAAAAAATAATAATAAACAATTTAAAAAAAGAAATAATAAAAATACATAAAAGAATATACCAAGAGAAATTAAATAAATTAGTACACAAATAATGAAAAATAATAATTAAGCATAACGTAGATTCGACAGACCTTTATGGAGGATATCTGTGAATGAACTCAAAAAATAAAAATGAAAGCTTTGTATCAAATAATGTTTTTGAATATGAAAAAATATTTTTTATTGTGGTTATGTGGTTGTTGAACAATGAGAAAAAAATTCCGTTTCCGAGTAAAGGGTATATATAAACATTTTTAGTTGAAGTTTAAATTCGTTTATTATATTTATTGACTTCAAGAAGTGGGGAAGGATATTAAAACATGAGTGCAGAGAAATATTTTGGGGGCAATTTTATGGAGCACTGTTCCCAGAATACAATTAGCTGATGAAACGGCCTGTTGTCCTACTCCATGATTATTTGAGCAGAGAACAAATATAATGATGAACTTAAATTGCAAACAACTTGGTATAAAAACAAAAAAAAGTGTCTCCTGTTTTTACATATCCAGAATTAGTCTGTAAATAGGTCAAGGGGGCTGTTGGCTGTTTGGCCGCTCCCATCTGTTGGCTCAGCCGGTCTCAGTTCGCCTTCCTAACTACATATCTATCTAGATCCTAACTATTAATATGGATTATTATATACTAGTTGGTATAACTACTAACACGATTCGCTTCTAATCTAAATGTTCAAGAGCGCCTGAGGTACAGGAAGTAAAAGTTCTTATTTTTATTGTTTATATTTATATTTTGAATATTTACAATCAGTATAAACTATAAGTAAATTTGATGAATGACATTAAACATTAAATAAAAAAAATAAAAAAATATATACAACGAAGGCATATGATTATGCACAAAATAATAGGTAAAAAATATATATATATATATATATATATATATATATATATATATATATATATACATGATAAAATAATAATGGTCGCTGCAATTTAAATAAACATAAACATAAAACAATAATAATAAAGATAAAGTAAAATGAACATAAAAGCCCTTCAACTCGAGACCCCTCGAAACGCCCCCAGTTCTCTGTCATCCTCATCCCTCCAACTTAATGGGGGCAGGGGAGACAGCAGGGTCTCGAAAATAGTACAAGTAATAAATAAATACAGGGTGTCACATTCTTGTAGGATCAGAGTTTTTTTTTTTTTTTTAATATAAGCACTACAAAAATATTTGTAATTACCAGGTTACCCCGGCGTTGTCCGGTTAGTAGAAATAAGCAGGTTAGTCAGATTAGTATCAGTCAGGTTAGTAACTTTATTTAGATTCATCGAACAAATAATAAAAAACATATTACCTCCTTCAAAAGAAATTAATAATAATATTTTTTCACAGCTTTATATTTCATTCAATGTATTTTTTGGTCTTCACAACCTAGCAAATAGACGTTTCGGGGAAAACTCCAATTGAAGAGCACGGGGAAAGAACCAGGTTTGTCACTTTTTTCTCGAGTTTGAGATATCGCATCTACAGTATTAGTATATTAAACATATTTCACGATTCACCATCGTTACGGGCTTCAAAAAGACGGTTTGTCACTACGAAAACGGAAGCTGAAAATATGACGTGCGGGGAATTGATACGATACGGACTTTCAAACATTAAATTTCAGTTATCTCAATTTCAACATCTGGTGACAAACCTGGTTCTTTGTCCGTGCTCTTCAATTATAGTATCTATGATTTTTAAGCTGATGATTGTATTTAATTTTTTTTTTATATTGTACATATTCTTTATCTCTACATATTTCACGAGTCGACCTCTATATTGTCCTTCACTTAGGGTTTTAACACAGAGATACTTAGACTCGTAAGATGTGTTCTGCATGAACAATATTTTCAATATGAGCAAACAATTGATTAGAAAATAGATCAGCAAATAAATTATAGATAAAGACTAAAGACTGGTAAAGACTAAAAAATAATTTGGAGAAAAATAAAGAAGTAAAAAATATATATTATAATATAAATTCAGAATCTTCTTACACAACCCAAAAATAATATAATTTAATGTTTCGGCCCCCTTTAGTCAAAATTTTGATGTGCCACATTAAGCCTACATAATTTGAACCGCGCTTATAAGGATTTGGCATGTGAAATTTCATGAAAATCCAATCAACCTTTAAAGAGTTAAGACTCATTTAATGTTTTAGCATCCTAGCCTGGTTCAGCAGAAAAAAAGAAACTCAGTTTCCGGGCTATCTTTATGATATATCCATTCATGATGTTTCAAAAATATTTTCTTTAATCATAGTTTACATTTTAGAGGGATGGGAGGGGGGGGGGGGGGGGAGGGAGGGGCACTTAAGGAAAGGAAGCTCCAAAATCATTATAAAAAATATTTCTGTTTAATCCTCTTTCCAGCCTCTTTAAATATACCTCTTTAAGTATAACCTGGGCCAACAAATGGAGAATAAAAATTAATGGAGACAAATCTCTGCAAACCACATTTACCCTCAGACACAACACTTGTCCACCAGTTTACATTAACAACCAGCCCATTCCTGCATCCGACACTGTACGATATCTAGGACTTCATTTAGACAGACGTTTAACTTGGACAACTCATATCAGACTGAAACGCACAGACCTCAAAAGACGATTTGGACGACTGAAATCCATCATCGGACGACGATCGACATTATCGCTTGAAAACAAACTTCACATTTACAACACTATACTAAAACCCATCTGGACTTATGGCATCGAGATATGGGGATCAGCCAAAAAATCAAACATACAACGCCTTCAGTCAATACAATCCATCATACTACGCCACATTGCCAATGCACCATTTTACGTTTCCAACCTCACATTACATAATGACCTCAATATCCCATTTGTACCTTCTGTTATCAAGACACGATATCAAAATTTTCACGACAAACTCCATCATCACGCCAATCCACTTATACAAGAATTATCTACAAACATTCTCCCCACAAATCCACCACGACGCCTCAAGCGGATATGGCAGAGGGACCTGCTCCAGGACTAGCCTGGACTCCTCTTCGGTCACGTACCTCAGCAGTACAGCCACGCACCTGACACTGCTCTATTTATCACAATTGCTAATGGCAAATGTTATTATGCCGTTGTAAATAAATAAATAAATAAGTATAACCTTTTTTTGCCAAAATGTCAAAATAGTTAACCTGCTGTGGGGATAAGTATGTCCGAAAATTTCCGAAATTAATTTTGAAAATAAGGCTCCACTATTTTTTCTCATAACTTGTTTTTTGGAGTGCCATTTGGTTATTTTTTTCGTGATAAAAATATTGTCATCTATTGTGTCAGATTGAAATCTAGGATTGAGGTCACTTAATATTTGATCAACTACATCGAAAAATATGTCGTTACTTTTGTGAGTCCAAATTAATGGGCCTAACCGACTTCCCCATTTCAAATTCTGCGCATTTCTGCCTCCTCGGCCTTACCCCAAAATGGAACAGCTTCTGATAATTGGCAAATGCTGTGTGTTTCATTTCCCGTCTTTATATCTAGCCCAGTATGATTCCAAATTAACCTAAATACCTATCAGCAACTATAGAACAATAATCAGCTGAACTATAACTATACTTTAATGTATGATATATTGTAACGGATGGCTGCATTTTTAGCAATTATGTTGATGACGACCGAGTGGGTTCTCCCCTCTCCTCTTCAGATAGCAGGAGAAGAGTGAATCGAGTATAGTCTAGTGCAGACTTGAGTCAAGTTCAGTCTTCAGTCCAGTCCCCAGATGGGATGGGTGACTCCTAAGATAGCCTCGGAGGTCTCTCAGATGTTACCGATAAATTAAGATCTGTGATCCAGTGGAACCTCTACAGCTACGTCACAATTTGTATCAACGATACGAAGTTTAGGCAAGTTATCTAATCGGTCAGAAATTCAATGTTGAATTTTCACCAAAATTTCACGTTTTCCGTCGAAATTTGCTGAGGAGAACGGGGGTATTAGAGGATCGTGGCTCTACTCAAGAACTCTAATAAATTTGGCATCGACACGAAATTTTATCTAAGATAATTCAGAAGTTAACTATTATTTAGATTTAAACTTTCCAGACGCAGTTTTTTTTTCACATTTTCTTTTGATTTCTGCATTGGTGCACCATGAAGAGAGCATGCATAATTTTCGGAAAATGCATTTAACTCATGTCTACCAAAATATCATACATTTGCGCGTTTAATGCAATATTTTTGCCTTTTAGTGTATTGGATGGTGAACAGTAGTACATGTTATCCAAAATCTATTATTTTAAGAAGAAACTGTAGACCCAATATCGACCCCAATGAATACTTTAATAGCATTGCGATATCTTAAAAATAAAAAAAATTACTTGAAGTGGGGTTGATCCATTATTTGTGATATTTCACATGTAGCAGGACTCCTGCTCGTTAAGTTTTAAAAATAATAAATTTTAAATTCTAAATTCAGGGACGCTATCTGGTTTTCATTGAAAGTTCCTTGAAGAAAATCCCACGTCACTCCTGGTGCCGGAGGTTGAAAATAAGACTCGTTTTTGTTGGTCAACATATCTGGTTGGCCTTGGACCTAGAACAGAACTGTTGAGATAGCCGAGATCTTATATGTAATGCCTCTCTCCGTCTGTGTCTGCTTCTGTCCGAGATGAAAATGATGATTAGTTTTTCGATCATTTAGTCTTAATAAACCAATAATCTTATTTAAAAAAAAACGCTTGTCTATCCTCAATTTTATCAACATTATCCAGAATTACCCGCAGCTTATTTTTTTTTGTTTACTTTTTTAACGTAATTTTTCTATGAGATATTTATCCGAAAGAATACAATTTCGACCCTCCCGCCGGCCCTTTTGGTGAAGCAGAGAAGATAGATTTATCTGAAAAAATACAATTTTGATCATTCCATCGGTCCTTTTTTTGGTGAAGCAGAGAAAATAGATTTATTTGAAAGAATACAATTATTACCCTCCCGTCGGTCCTTTTGTGAAGCATAGGGGATAGATTTATGCGAAAGAATACAATTTCGACCCTGTTGTCGGACCTTTTGTGAAGCATAGGGGATAGATTTATGCGAAAGAATACAATTTCGACCCTCCCGCTGGACCTTTTGTGAAGCATGGGGGATAGATTTATGCGAAAGAAAACAATTTCGACCCTCCCGTTGGACATTTTGTGAAGCATGGGGGGTAGATTTATGCGAAAGAATACAATTTCGATCCTCCCGTCGATCCTTTTGTGAAGAAGATGAGATAGATTTATCCGAAAAAATATTGATCATCCCTTCGGTCCTTTCTGAGTGAAGCAGAGAAGATAGATTTATAAGAATACATTTCTTATCCTCCCGTCAGTCCTTTTGATGAAACCGAGGAGATAGATTTACCCGAAAAAGTAACTTCACAAAAAGCCTGGATTCACCATTATCTGATCAAGTCTTTAGTACTTTTCCAAAATTTACCTCTTCACTAAAAGGAGCGATGGGTCAACATTATATTCTTTTGGATACTAAAATCACAAATCTATTGAAAGTTCTTTATCATTAAAGCCTAGATGTGGTTTTCCGGCGTTTAATTTTTCTTCTTTTGTAAATAAGGCATTTTTAAGAACTCTTGCGAATATATAAAATTCGTTTTGTGTTATGTTAAAAAGGTAAAAATATAAGTGGTAGGTAAATTTTGTAAAAGTACTAAAACATTTATGCAATAAATTTCATGGTGGTCTCTTTTACAAGAAGATGAAAAAATATACCTTTTGGAGGTTGTCCTGCTTTCTCTGGCACGATTATGTAAGGTTTGTTTTTTTATCACAATAAAGTTTACGATAAGATTCAATTTTTTTACATAAATATCTTACTCCAGGCCGAAAAATATTCTATAGCTCGAAAACAGTCAACAAAACCCTATCAACAAGTGTTGATTGTCTATGGGTTTCTGTTTCAAATAGATACAACCATTTTTCAATTAATCGAACTATGTATTGGGAAAAATCCGAAAAAATTCCGATCTCCTGTTTAAAAAAATAAAAATAGATCTGCTTGTGAACACGATAACTGCCGATAGAATGAATGTATCAACACGAAATTTTATATGTGTATTCAGAACCCTCTAACGACGACACCTATTGTTTTTCAGTCAAATTGATCTAAGGAAAGGGGAATTAGGGAGGAGGATTACCAGAAAAACTCTAATAATTGCCGTTTTAATGAATATATTCATACTAAATTCAATATATAAATTCATAACCCCATAACACCTTTATTACATAATTTCCAACTATGAAATATATCACAACAAGGAAATATAATCACAAAGAAAAACAGAAATACCACTTGAGTCTCTTGATGAGACGGCTGGTCAACACCACCGCCTCCTCAGGGGTCCTCCTCAGGCAGGAGGTCACGCGGCCAACGACGATTCAGTCGCCGAGGAGGCCCGCCCGGCAAGGACCGGACCGACATGGCTTCCACCAGTGTATTCGGATGTGACTTGAACTTGTTGTGCAAATTTGTGTATAATTGTTGTCTAACTTCGTGTAAGAATGGTATGTTCAGGTCATGATGTAATGTTATGTTTGATACGTAGTAAGGGCATTGTGTGATTGTTCGGAGGATTTTATTTTGAATGGCTTGAATTCTTTTGGTGTGTGAGGGCTTAGCTGAACCCCAGAGCTGAACGCCATACGTCCAGATAGGCCTGATAACGGTCTTGTAGACACCCAGTTTGTGGTTGAGGTGAAGTTGAGATCGCTTGTCTAGTAGTCTTTTGAGTAGTCCAAATCGCCGTTTCATTTTCTGTCGAGTCTGTGTAACATGTTTATTCCATGTCAGTCGTCTGTCAAGATAGAGTCCTAAGTATCGTACGTCTTTGTCATGTTTTAGAGGGACATTATTCAGCCATACAGTTGGGCAGTCACCGCGCCTCAAGGCGAATGTAACATGAAGGGATTTGATCTCATTTATTTTCACCTTCCACAGACGCAACCAACCCTCTAGAAGGTGTAAGTGCTCCTGCAGAGATTTGGATGCGTCCCCAGCCGATTTATTAGTAGCTAAAATTGCTATGTCATCGGCGTAGATGGCTAACACCGTCTCAGGCGATGTTGGGATGCTGGATGTGCTTGCAACATAGAGAAGTGGACCCAGAATGCTGCCCTGTGGGACACCAGCTCTTATGGGTTGAACGTCAGAGTGGACACTGCCCTGTCTGACCTGGAAAAAACGATCATCCAGGTAAGAGCGGAGAAGACGATAATAACCGTCAGGGATCACATGTTTCAGCTTATACAGCAGCCCAACATGCCAGACACGGTCGAAAGCTTGACTCACATCTAAAAATGCTGCGGAGCAATAACACTTCCTTTCCAAAGCAGAGGAAATCTCATCAACTAATCTGTGACATTGTTGAAGTGTTGAGTGTTTCTGTCGGAATCCGAACTGATGATTCGGAATAAGGTCGTGTTCTTCGAAGAGAGGTAATAGGCGGCTAAGAAGAATTTTTTCAAAGAGTTTAGAAGAAGTGGGAAGAAGACTTATGGGGCGGTATGAAGAGAGTAAGTGTTTAGGTTTATCTGGTTTCGGAACTAAAGTAATGATAGAAAATTTCCAAAGAACTGGGAAGTAGGAAAGGCGAAGGATGCAATTGTAAATGTAGGTAAGAAAGATGACAGCTTTGCGCGGAAGATTTTTCAACACTCTGGCAGTAATGAGATCATAGCCAGGGCTCTTCTTGTTGGGAAGCAGAAAGATAGCCTGCTGCACCTCAGATGGAGTGATGGGTTTCGGCGGTAAACTCAGTTGTTGAGGTGTGTTGAGGAAATCGTGTATGTGTTTATGAAGTGGATGATGAATGTCATGGGGTGTAGATGTGTCTGCTAAGTGTTGAGAAAATACTTGTGCTTTTTCCTCGTCCGACTTGGCCCATGTTCCGTCCGGGTTTTGAATGGGAAAGGAGGAGGAAGAAAAGTTCAGTAGACGTCTGGTTGCTCTCCACAGAGATCCATCGTCAGTGGCTAGTGTGTCAGTGTAAAGTGAAAACGTTTCTGCTTTGTATTGTGCTATAGCTGTTTTGAGTTCGTGTGTGAGTCTATTGAGTCGTGTTTTGATGGATGGGTATCTATGTATTTGCCACTGACGACGACATCTGCGTTTCTCAACCAGCAGCCTTCTAATGTGCTGTGGTACGTTGTGTGTGTGTATGTGGACAGGCTGAGCGGAGGTGCTACTGCTCCATGCCGCCTCCTGAAGTGTTGTTGTGAAAGAGTTCACTGCATCATCCAGGTCAAGAGGTGCTTTCAGGGTGACTGACAGATTAAGTCTGTCTGTCACAATATCTCTGAATCTGTCCCAATCAATGAGCCCTGAAGTGAGGGAGGGTCGGGGTGTCTTCTGAATAGGTTGGGAGTCTAGGGTAAAAATTACTGGAGAATGGTCTGATGTTAAGTCGGGAATTATTTCTAATGATGTATAGGGGAAGAATTTCGAAGCTACAAAAAAGTCTAGGATATCGGGAAGTTTTCTTCTGTTAGTTGGCCAATATGTGGGTTCTCGGGGGGAATAGACTCTGTATCGTCTGTCCGTCAATACGTAGTTAAGTGTCTGTCCTCGCGGGTTGTTGACCCTACATCCCCACTCCAGGTGCTTAGCATTGTAGTCTCCACCGGCCATGAAGTCATCACCCAGAGTGTCGAAGTAGTTGGTGAAGTGTTGCGGGGTAATGTTGTGGCGTGGAGGACAGTAAACTGAAGCAAGTGTGAAATTGTGAGAAGCTGATGAGATTTCGACCGCTGTCGATTGAAGATGAGGTTCGCAGAAGGAAGGCAGAAAGTGATGCACCAAACCTCTCCTGACAAGCACCGCCGTTCCTGCATGGCCTGTCCCATCTGGATGGTCCGTCCGGTAAGTCGTGTATCCGTCTATGTGAAATCGGGTCAAATCTGTAAAGTGAGATTCGTTATTAAAGCGACATCAATTCGCCTCTCCCGAAGTACGTAAGTCAGTTCACCTGAATGTCTAACAAGACCATTAGCATTCCATAGGAGCACTATCAGGGACCTGCCTGTGAAGGGATTAGACATGTGTGAGGGTTAACTTTTGGATAAGCGAAGTGAGCAAGGAAAATAGAGGGGTGACCAAGTTTTGAATTTGAGAAATGAAGGATGAAAGAAGATCGTTGATACCTTGGAATGAGTTTGGCTCGGTCCCTGACTGTACTGGGTCAGCCCGGGGTTGCTGCATCCGCACCCTCTTGAGGGGAGGCGGGGGTGGGGAGGTGACGTGTGCATAAGATAGTGGGGATTGTATGGTGTTGGTGGAGAAATGGGGCTGGGTAGCTGGCCGGGCAGCCTCCCGAGGACCTCCCACAGAACCACTTACCTGAGGAGGCGGGGCGGTGACCAGCCGGCTCCCCGCATTGGTCGCTGGTGCTGGTACTGGGGCCGCACGTCGACTGCCAGGGTTGCTCCGCCGACTTCTGAGATCCCGGTAGACAGTGCACCCCTTATAGTTGGCGGGATGCTGGCCTTGACAGAGCGCGCATGTTGGGGGCTCCTTAAGACTCCTGGGGCACTCCGGGGATGGATGCTGCTCTCCGCACCGCACACAACGCACCATGTTATTGCAGTAGGTCCGAGAATGCCCGTAGGCCATGCACCTCTTGCACTGTATAATTTCCCGTTTCTTCTTGGGTTCCTCCACTTTAATCCTAGTATATAACAAGGAGCCTAAGTTAAAAATGTCCTTATTGTTCACTCCAGGCTCTAGGTCAACAAAGAAAAGAGGAAGAGCCTTCTTCGTGCCCGCCTGTAGAACGTTTGTGACGTTCCTTACAATGAAACCTTTCTCCCGCAATCCTTCCTTTATTTCGATAAGGCTCGCAGAAAAGTGTAGGTGTCTTATCACAACCCGGAAAGCCTTATCCTGTTCCAATTGATAGGTATGAAACTCATACCCCCTCTCTCGGAACAGCGTGACCGTCATTCGGTATGCTTCCGCTGTGTCAAGGTAGATGATTAACGAGCCTGCCGTAGATTTGCATTGAAATTTATCTTTTATGATGCCATTCAGTTGTTGGCATAACTCCCGAAAATTGACATTAGTCTTCAGGTAAATAGGAGGTGGTTTGCACTCCTCAGAAGGCAAGTTCTCCAGTGGACTATACGTGTTGCTGGTACTCACCTGGAGATCCTTGAGTACCTTCACCTTATGCATATCACCTGATGGGGGTGTGTTTTTTCTTTTGATTGGCACTTGATGCCACTCCATCTCCGAGGTGCTTGGGATGTTCAAATCGCTGTCAGTTACTGCATCCATGTCCTGGATGTAGAACTCCCAGCAACAAACAAAATTAAAAAGAAATGAAAATAATAATTCACCCCATAACAAATGTCGTTATGTACAATTAAAAAAGCATTATTATACAAAACCTATGTTTGCAGCAAATAAATGTTTGGATCGCTTGGCGCTCCTCTGAGTTGTAACCATGCCATTTTCACGCTCAGGATTGAACTCTTTTTTTTTTCGAGGCTATATAACCGCGGCCATTGTGTGCCCGACTCTACTTTGGGAGTCCTAAATTTTTCCTATCCTAAATTTTTATTTCTTGTAGGAAAGGGGTCTTTAACGAGTAACTGACATTGTACAGGCTCTGGTCCATCTGAAGGACGACATGCTTAAGTTTATTTTACCTCCCAGATAAAATAAACTAAGATCCTCGGCCGGGTTACATATATTTGGCTCAGTTGGCAAGCACGCATTCCACTGAGCTACCAGCGCCCTCTAGGATAGGACTTAATACCATTTATAATGATCTGTTTGACTGCAAGAGTTTTTGAGTTAAGCATTTCTTCTAATCCCCCCTTCCCTGTGGTCGATTTGGCTGAAAAACAATAGGTGTCATAACGAGAGGGTTCTGGATTCACATATAAAATTTTGTGTCGATACACTCATTTTATCGGGAGTTATCGTGTTCAATGACACAGACAGAAATAACTTGTTTCATATTTAGAATCTGTGGGTCGGAAAACAACAAATTCCGTTGAAAACTCGGCATCGAATTTTTAACTAATTACATAACTTCCCTTATACTTCGTATATCTGGGGAAGTAAAGTCAATTTTTAGATACGTCATGCACCTTTTTCTGTTAGTAACAATAATTTCTTTGTTCTTAATTTATAATTAAAAAGTCGTTATGTAAAATTAAAAAGGCATTACTAATTATCCAAAAAATTATCTTTGTAGAAAATAAATATTTGGATCGTTTGGCGCCCCTGTGAGTTGTAACCATGCCATTTGCACGCTCAGGATCGGACTTACTACCATTTATAATAATCTGTTTGACTACTAGATTTATGTAAATATTGAGAGGAGGGAGCATGGTTGATAGTGCGTTCATTGACCGGACTACATTAGCAGTGGGCGCTGTCTACCCTCTATAATATACACCCTTCTAATGTAAATAGGTACTATCGCCAAGGTTATCAGAGGCAAGTTCGCGTTCCATCCCCTTCGTGATACTCCCCCACATCAAACATTCAAATCCGTCTCTTTCTTTCTTTCAGCTCCTAATCAGACAAAATTAACAGTCCCTTTCCAAATTAATGTGAATATCTCCTTCACCACAGTCAATGCAAAGATCAATATTTGTATATTTCACTTTTTTTGCCATTTTTACTTCGCTGCTATACGAAGTTATGGACAAATTATGTAAAAAAAAATCCGCATCGAATTTCATGTTTTCTGACCTTCGGATTCCAAATATGAAAAAAAAAATGTACTGACTGTCTGTTAACGCAACTCCTTTGATCTCTCCGTCCCTTCGGGCGATTTCGGGGACAATTAATAGGCACCATCCTCTTGGGTTTTAAATTGAAATACAAAATTTTATGTCGATACATTAATTTTAACGGCAGTTATTGGGGTTTTCGGGTTGAGTCACTCTGATCCCACCGGGTGTCGTCCTTATGGGGTTCGGGGTATACATATCAAATTTCATTTCGATACATTCATTCTATGGGGGAGTTATGGTTTCCACAGATACTCATACACACGCATACTGGCAATTTTACTATCCGTTTATAGGAGAAGTTATGTAATCGGTCAGAAATTCGATGCTGAGTTTTCAACAGAATTTTGAATTTTCTAACTTCCTGATACCAGAAATTAAGAAATGCTGCCTATCTTTATGTGAGTCTATGAAACCATCTGTCCAGGTAGAATGAATATATCAACACGAATTTTATATGTGTATACAGAACGCAATGACGACACCTATTAATTTTTCAGCTAGATCGATCATAGGGAAGGAGGGCTTAACCCAAAAAGTCCAATAACTGCCGATATAATAAATGTAACGACATGAAATTTTACATTTAAATTCAAAACCCCATAAAAAAAGAGTTGTTTGTTTAAGCCCCCTTGAAAAAGTCTATTTAATACCTAAATTATGTTAAAATAAGATTTTATTCAATTTTAGCCTAGTGGAGACTTCAGGTTGGGACTAAGGTAAAAAACAACCTTAAAACTGAATTCAGCGTGCCTCCAAACGTCAAAATATGTATTGTTTAGTTAAATGTTGAATAAATAATGTCGATAACCTTTTATCGATTCTAGCCCATTCCAGCGACCCAGGGCAAATTTTACAATCTTGATAATTCGAACCCAAATTTTCTTGGAATTTTAACGAATTGGAATAAGTATTAGGGCATTTCATTCGCCTCTTGGCCTGTCCAGTGACGAAGAGTGACACAAACCAGGGTTAATGAGGTTAATTGTGACTGACCAAAAGACTTATAATTGTCTATATGTTTCCAAAAAATATTTCATATGTTTTTTTTTTAGTTTTTCTCTCCACTGTACTCATAATTATTTTGCAAACAATTTTTTCTTAAAACTGTTGATTATAAGCCAATTTTACTTTCCCAGCAATACGAAGTATAGGGAAAGTTTATGTAGTCAGAAATTTGATTTTGAGTTATCACCGAATTTTCTTGTTTTCCGACCCCCTGATTTCAAAAATGAAAAAAAAGTCCTGTCTATGCTTTTGTGTTGTTATGAACACGATTACTCCTGATTGAATAAATGTATCGACATGAAATTTCGTATTTTCAAATTCTCATAAGAACGACACCTAATAATTTGTAGTTTGGGAAGGGGGGGGGGGGGGGGGGGGGGTTCAGAATAAAGGGTCACTCCAAAACCCTAATAACTACCGATATAATGAATGAATCTACACAAAATTCAGAGGGTTCAGAAATTCATATGTAAGTCAACTACTGATTTTTAGCCCAAACGGTCGATTGGTTTTAGAGAAAAAGCAAAAACGTAGTTGATTAATTCGAGCTGAAATTGTACATCGTTCATCGACTACTTTTTCCTTGGTAAATGGTCTAAATCGTAGTCGTTGTTATTTTTAAGTAATCGGTCAAAAATTTGATGCGGAGTTTTCAACGGAATTTAATGTTTTCCGACCTGAGGATTCCAAATATTTAAAAAAAAATGTCTGTGTGTCTGTGAACATGATAACTCCCGATATAATGAATGTATTGACATGAAATTTTGTATGTGAATCCAGAACCCTCTAACAATGATACCTATTGATTTTCACTGAAATCGACTTACGGGAAGGGGAGGGGAAGTTAGGGAAAAGGCTTAACTCAAAACTCCCGTTGTAATGAATGTATCAGCACCAAATTTCATATTTGAATTGAAAATTCTATAAGGAAGACACTCATTAATTTTCAGCGGAATCGGCAGAAGCGAAGGGGGGGATCAGAGGGGAAAAAAAAACCAATAACCGCCGATGTAATGAATGCATCGACACGTGAATTCGAAACCCAATGAGGACATAACTTGTCAGATCACCCAGGAAGAGATGGATGGACGCAGTCGATGGGGTTGTTAGAAACCTTCGGCTGCAAAACTGGAGAACGCTGGCTCTGGACAGGAATCTTTGGGGGAAGCCCAATGTAAGTCAAATTGAGTATTAGCAGAAACGGTCTACTTTTTTTGAAGGAGTGAAAAGTTAATTGATTAATTCGATCTGGGGAAGTACATGGGTCATTCACCGACGACTTTTTTCTTGGCGTTTTGTTTAAAATAATTATTTTACTTTATATTTATGCGAGGCCAGAGAGTTAGTATTTTCATTACTATTTTTGTTTAGTTGTTGCAATACAATATTAATTAGTTGGTGAAGGAAGTGGTAGAGGTCACCACATCCGCATCCATATCAATCAACAACATATTATGTGTTCCACTTTCCCAAACATATCACATTGTCAATGTTTCCCACATAGTTCTCCTCACTTGTCACCCTTTCATGTTTATTTATTATTTTTTTGACCCATTTTAATTTAAATAATTAATCATGAATGGACCAGTAGTGGAATTCAAATAGGTCTTTCCAATTAACCGGACTACGATTCCTCTGGCGATTCAATGGAGGACCACTCCAAAATATTGGAGAACAGATTAGGGTAAAAATAATAAGATTGATGAAGTTTGAAAAATATAAAAGAATATAATAAACAAAAGATAACAAAACATAAACTAAATAAAAATAAAAATAAACTTAATATTATGGGTAAGTTCTTATCGGATATGATGGGATGACGGCTATATGGTGAGATGATGGTTGCTCGGTGATAGGATGCACCGTCTGGTGATAGGACGATGTGGGGGTGATGGCTAGGTGATAAGATGCATCGTCTGGCAGAGGCATAGCCAGGATTATGAGGGCAAAGTTAGGCTACGAGGGTGGAGAGTATAGACTCCCGGGGGCACAGCCCGCAGTTTCCGTGGTTAGCGTTGCAGACTTTTTGTTATTAATGAAGGAGACTCAGACCTCTAGAAGCTCCCCCTGAGGTAACCACTGACTGTAATACTTAAGTTGACTTTACATGAGCAGCAAAAATGCAAAGCGCAGCAGCAGCAAATGCACGCTGTGGTTTCTGTGTTTTCAGAATTAAATGACTCACATCCAATAGCGTGCATTTGCTGCTGCTGCGCTTTGCATTTTTACTGTGCATGTAAAATCAGCTTTAAGAGTATAAAGTATAATATAAATGACGATTTTGAACGAGGAAATGAAATGATCGAATTCATGTATATTTAAATAAATGTAATATGACTTGTTTTGTACATGTACATTTATGTAATAGCTGATTGCTGATTTAGGAATCAGACGCATGGGAAATTTGAAGATGCTATTGGTAACTTGCAAGCAATCCATTTTTAATAAAAACTATTTTTTTAGTTTATTTAATTTTTTATTCAAAACTTGGTTTTTTGCTCTGCTCCCCCCCCCCCCCCCCCCCCCCCCCCCCGTGGCTACGCTCCTGCCGTCTGGTGATAAGACGGTGTGGTGATGGCCGGGCTGAGCAAGTAGATTAGCACTGTAGGTGGTTCCTAGTAGGGTACTGACCGGCTTGTATAGAGCTTACTTTAGTAAACATTAGAAGATGTAGACTTAGTAGGGAACAGTCCGTAAACAGGTCCGACTCCCATCCAAAATAACAAACTCAAACAGATGTCAGAATTAAAATGTTAAAATTTCGAAATCATGCCGAAACAAATCATGTCATCTACTTTTTTTTTCCTCTGATGGAGAGTGCTAATATTTGATTCATGCGTCAAGATGGCTTGATAAGGCTGCCTCTTCTTAGATCGATGGTAACTGAAGACATGCGATTCACTAATTTATTGGTTTTTACTTCCTTGAAAAGGGTTGCTAAAAATTTGCCTCTCACTTAAATCACTGGTAGTTAGTTTTAATCTCTTCTGTCGTATGTTTTAGAGAGATTGGTTTGAATGATCTCGATGGAAGGAAAGAGATCTTTCCGCCGGCAATTGCCGTCTAGGGCCGGCGACATGCCTTCCCGCTTCGCCCATCTAGTGTGACCACAACTTTCGACATGCCTCTCCGCTAGTCTGGCGTTTGGACACATCGACGATTGGAAATTTCATAAGGAACATTTTTTGTAAGAACTAATTTTTCGATAGGACTATCAGTTTTTCCATAAATCAATTAAATATATATATTTTTACTATTTTACTTCTATAATATGCATTGTAATCGTCCGATAACCCGAGTTTGAGTTTTCAACGGATTTTCACGTTTCAAAGTCCCCTGAATACGTTTTGACCATTTACGCGATGATGTCTATGCGTGTGTATGTCAGTATGTATTTATGTGTTGGAAAGTTGTGAGCGCTCTACAGTAAAACGAATTATAACTATGAATTATGGAATGAAAACATCTGACGAAAATTGAGACCACCTTACTCCGGGGTCTAAGTTACCGCTTATGTTTATGACCAAATCAAAAATCTTTTCACGTAATAGTTGAAGAGAAAATTTAAATACTTATTTTATATGAAATACGATTTTTCGCAAGTAGTCTGGTTTTTCTGTAACCATAAAACGGTTAGTTCCATCGAAGAATTGGTTCCTATCAAAAATGTTCCTCATTAAATTTCCAATCCCTGATTAGGATTTCCAATCTCTCAGATTTGAGATAGGATCCACTGAAAATTGATGTGTCGTCCTTATGGGATTTTGATCACACATATAAATTTCGTGTCGACACATTCATTCTATCGGCAGTTATTAGAGTTTTTATGTTAAGCCTCCTCCATAATCCTCCCTCCCTATTGGTCGATTTGATTGAAAAACAATAGGTGTCGTCGTTGGAGGGTTCTGAATATACACTTAAAATTTCATGTCGATACATTCATTCTATCGGGAGTTATCGTGTTCACAGATATATAGAAATTTGTTTTCTCTTTCATATTTGGAATCTAGAGGTCAGAAAACATGAAATTCCGTTGAAAACTCGGCATCGAATTTTTGACAGATTATATAACTTCCTCTATACTTTGTATAATTTAGCTGGGGAAATAATATATCGATAGGAATTTGTTTTTCTGATTGCTGCTATTCAATTTATAGCGACTAATGATAGAATATATTTGGGTTTGTTTCAAATGAGGATCTGTGCCAAATAACAACAGTGGAAATATTTTATATTTAGAATTTAGAAAAATAAGATAATTACATGACAACAGCAGAAAAATAATAAATTCCATGAATGTAAAAAACAAATCAGTTGAAAACTATTACAATAAAAATAAATCAAATAATAATAATGGGGTTGTTGGGCAGCACAATAATAAACAAACAAAATATCTATCTCAGACCTCATATTTTTTTTTTTATTTTACTTCTCCCGTTATACGAAGTATAGGAGATTTATAAACCCTGACTCCGAAAATGAAAATAAAAATTCCTGTTTATCTGTGCTTTGTCTGTATGTGTACAAGATAACTCCCGATACCTATAGATTTTCAGCCAAATCGAACAAAGGTGGGAGGGGGGGGGGATTAGGGGGGAGGCTTAACACAAAAAATAACTGAATGTATTAACAAACCTTAATAAATTCTATGAGAAACTATATAGCTTTTGCCAGCTCTGGTGGTCATGAGGCACACTCTACTGTGAAAGTCCTACATTTTGCCAGTTGAGGAGGACATGAGCCACACTCTACTGTGAAAATCATACATTTTGCCAGCTCTGGTGGTCATGAGGCACACTCTACTGTGAAAGTCCTACATTTTCGCCAACTCTGGTTGACATGAGCCCTGACTTTACTTTGAAAGTCCTACATTTTGCCAGCTCTGGTTAACATGAGCCCTGACTTTACTGTGAAAGTCCTACATTTTGCCCAAGTTTAACTAGGGCAAGGATCCCATCCCAAGGACGTCGTTCTCAATGTTCCTGAAAAAATCTCAACTTTGAAGTCACCAAGATATATTAAATGGCGCATCATAGTACCAATCGAACAGACAGATGTTACCTACAGGCCAATTCAATTTATTTCTAAGTTCTTTTTTTTTTAGTTTTTTGTTGGTTTATTGGCCTCATGTACGATGCATATTAGCCATGTCTCTATAACGGTGTTATTTACAAAAAACAGGGGAGGGAGTTCTATCTACGAAATAAAACCCGGACGGGATTCGAACCCTTAACGATGGTGAGACCATGCGACCAAAGTCCTACTCTCTAGCCCGCACTGCCACCATGGCCTCTAATTTCTTATTATTCAAATACATTTCACTAGGTTGATGTACACAATGTTTTGAGCAAAATATTAATAAAAATAAAGAAAAACGAATGTTTTTAAAAATATTGTCTATTTCACAAAATAAATACCAATGAAATTACTTTCGGTATTGCTACCATCTTCAGCCACTGAAGACTTTACAAAATTTGTAGTATTTAATACTACCTCAGTATTTATCATGTCGTGGCTGTAGATAGTAGAGAACATCGAAAATACTTCCATTTCTATTTATTCTGTGGAACAGAGAATATTTTTAAAAACATTCGTTTTTCTTTATTTTTGTTAAATGTTTTACAATATCTGTAAAAAAATGTTAGGTATCACAAGGTATTAATATTGGCACCCACAGGTAAATGTAATATTTTTGTATTAGGATGGTATTTCATGGGAGGTATAGATTGGGCTGAGTTCTCCTCGACCTGCTTGAAGTGTCTTGGAACACAAAAGTAAAGGTTAACTAAACATAAATGTCACAAGTACAAATCCTCGAGCTGTTTCTCGTATAAAGGCCCCCATCCACGTACGACCAAATCGTCAGATATGTCAAAAAATATTCCGATCGTCAGATAAATCGACTGTGTGTGGCATGATTGTTTGCGATTTTAATTATCTTCAGATCATAAAATGATTGTTGACATTTTCAAGAGATCATCAGATGCGATCTATCGATTGTCCGATACATCGCAAGTGTAGGTCGATATCGTCAGATCTGATAAGCAGTTGAACTGAAACCATAACTGCATGGTTTAGTGAATTTTTTAGTAAAAGTACTAGTGTGCTCTGTGTTTTTCTTTAAAACTTGAAATAGTTTATGGTGTCTTTTAAAATGACAAATTGGTCAAAAGATTTCATGCTACAATTTATAAACTTATTTCGTCAACACGAATGCCTTTGGAAAATGAAATCTAAAGAACACTCTAACCGGCAGAAGCGGGATGCAGCGTATGACATTCTCATAGACTTGGTAAAAACCGTTGATTCCGATGTTGATAAAAATGCAATAAAAAACAAAATTAATAATATCAGAACGGTTTTTCGAAAAGAATATAAAAAAGTTATTAATTCAGAGAAGTCAGGCGCAGGAACGGATGAAGTTTATGAACCAAAGCTATGGTATTACCATCATCTTTTGTTCCTGAGAGATCAAGAGGGTACTTTGGAAGGAAACAGTTCAATAAATTTGGTAAGAAAATAAATAACTATTTATTTTTTATTAATACAAAATAACTGAAATTAGATACTTAATTGTATATGTATTTGTTTGCCTTCAACTTTAATATATGAATTGTTCTTGCCATGCAACACTGCCAACCCCATTGAAGTAGGTCAAAAATTGTTCCCTCACAGCTTTTGCACTGTTTGTCGGCATAGTTCTAGTTACTTGAAGTCCTGTGAGTTCAGACCTCAACCCTTCAGTGATTGAGCCACTTTCAAAGTCTTCCATATCCATGGCATCAGCAGGAGTATATGTGTCTGGGCTGTTACGTCTTAAAAAATTATGTAAGGCACAACATGCAAGCACAATAACTTCTATATTTTCTAAGCATAAATTTATAGGTGTTTTTAGGACTCGGAATCTGTTGACTAGTATTCCAAACACATTCTCTATTATTCTTCTTGCTCGACTTACTCGGTAATTGTATATCTTTTTCTCCTTAGGAACGTTATAACCACTGTATGGTTTTATGAAATCATTTCTCAAGCAAAACGCATCGTCCCCAATAAATACATGTGGTAATTTATGGCCTTTGATATTTGAGGGTGGAGGTATATTTAAAGTTCCACTTTCCAACAAACGATAGAAATCTGTATTTTGTATTACTCCTCCATCAGAGACTCTGCCATTTGTTCCGAAATGAAAATAAATAAATTCGTAGTTAGCATTGGCGATCCCTAAAAGTACTTGACTATGAAACTTTTTATAATTAAAAAAGTACGATCCAGCACCGGGTGGAGGGGTAATAGCAATATGTTTTCCGTCAACCGCTCCTAGGCAATTAGGGAAGTTCCACCTTACTTCAAACACTTTGGCAATGCCCCTCCACTCTTCTTCAGTTGTAGGAAACTAAAACAATAAAGAAAATAAATGATTAAGTATAATTGTTGTTAACTATAAAGTAAATTATTATTACCATTATGAATAATATATCATTAATTATCATGTTTTATTTTAGGGGTCCGAAGATAGTGAACAATCAGGTCATTCCCAAGATTACAATGAGGAAAGAACCGAAATAATGGATGAAACAACATCGGAATCGGAAGTTACACCCGATAGGGAACCTGCATTTAAGGTCCCTAAAAATTTTAAAAGGAAAAATAGTGCTACAGTCGAATCTTCTTTAACAGCTATAACAGAAAAACTGACACAATCAAGACCAGAAGATGAATTTGACGTGCTTGGGAAATCGGTCGCGTTTAAGCTACGTTCATTGACAAGGGAGCAGCGTATTTTTACCGAAAAACTTATAAATGATACCTTTTATCATGCACAACTAGGCACTTTATGCCGAGAGTGTTGCATTTCTTGCCAGCAGCCAGAGCAAATTTATTATGCTGTCGAAAATGGTAATGCTTCGACTGATTGAGTAAATAAATATCAGTTTTTATAAGTCTGATTGAGTAAATAAATATTAATTTTTATAATAAGTTCATATATATGTTGTTTAATTATATTACCTACCTTTACATAATCCTTTAAAGCTTGCACTAAAGCTTTGCAAGTTTCGGGAATTATTTTGCCAAGTGTTTGTGGTGCAATAATGGTTGAAAATTTAAGATCTTCATATGATCTGCCTGTTGCTAGAAACCGAAGTGACGCCGTCAAACGTTCATGAGGTGAAATTGCTTTTCTCATTGCAGTATCCTTTCTAGCAATAGCTGGAGCAACTTTACTTAGCAATTCGAAATACGTGTCTTCTGTCATCCTTAAATAGTTGTGCCAATCCTTTGGATGAAATTTTAATTCATTCAGTAAATTTATGTGCGAATATTTAATCCTCTTAGTCAACCAGTCTTTTGTCCAAATTTGTCTTTTCCTTTTTTTCTTTTTAAGAGCAATAATAGCCACAGCAGCAGCAGAATAGAGTAGGACTTCATCTTCAGCTATCATTCTTTAAATTCTACTAATAAAATTGTAAACAAATAAATACTTTTATAAACTTGTGTGTTACTAGTAGCAGTGTGCAAACACGGAATCGTAAAAGACGTAAAATGAAAATACTTTTATACTTATTCAAAACTAATTTAAACACCAGTAAAATTTTAATTAAAAAAGACACCGACAAACACAAATGACAACTATAAATCGAACGATTTTTTCAGGCCGTGTATGTGCTATCGACATCGTCAGATATTTACTTACAATCCGTCTGACGATATATCTGACGATTTGGTCGTACGTGGATGGGGGCCTTAAGCCGATATTCAAGTTTTACCTAAATAGGACAAACCAAATCGATTTGAGCACTGTTTTGTATATAAGTATTTTTATTTTCAAAGTTAATTTATATCTTTTGTCTAGTAGTTTTACAATTGAGGAGGTTAGAAGCAAAGGGATGTAAGTGACAAAAATGTCATTTCGAGATAATTACCTACAAATTTATAGTAACATCGTAAATTCAGGTATTACCCAGGTATTTTCCACTAGTAACAGCATTACTGGTACTAACAATCGTTGTGATCATTAGCCAGTAGTCAGGGTAGGTGTCAAGGAAGATGTTAACACACATATCTCAATTTCAGCCGATTTGTCACTTACATCCCTTTGCTTCTAACCCCCTCAATTAGTAACAGTTTGTAGCGTCTGTTCGTTGCATGTCTTTTCAGTGTCCTGTGAGGGTTTCATGTCAGTCTCATGTCGAGTAAGGAGGCCTAGATAGCGGACATTGTTTTCTGAATAGATGAGCTTATTGTTAAGGTATACCGTAAGGAAGATATATTTGCGACTGAGGGACTAGGTGAACTGACTTCTTGTCGTCCATTCTTGTTTTTATGTCTCATACCCACATTAACTAAGAGGTCATATCGCCTACTAACAGAACACTCTTTTGTCGCTCTGGTGGACGTGAGCCCGATACTATAGTGGGAGATAAAATGTCATGTCGATACATTCTTACATCGACAGTCGATCTCCTTTGATCCCTCCCTTCCCCTCTGCCTATTTTGCGGAAAGTCAGTAGGTGCCGTCCTCATGGAATTTTGAATTCAAATATGAAATTTCATATCGATACATTCATTACATCGGCAGTTATTGGGGTATTGTGCAATGTTCCCTTCTGATCCCGCCTTCCCTTCGGCTGATTCCGCTGAAATGTGTGAGGTATCGTCCTTATAGGGCTTTGAATTTACATATGAAATTTCTTGTTAATACATTCATTACAAGGGCAGTTACTATGGCTTTTATGTTAAGCTTCCCTTCTCTTTGACCGATTTGTCTGAAAATCTTTAGGTATCCTCCTTCGAAAGTTCTAGATACAATTATAAAATTTCGAGTCGATACAGTCATTTTATCGAGACTTACCGTGTTCACAGACACACAGATCGCGGATTCGAAACCCGGCTGGGCCCTCAGGTTTTTTATCTGTTAGGTGAATAAACATGGAGCACGCCATCCTTCGAATGAGATTTTAAGCGATGGCCCCGAGCCTGTACAATGTCAGTTACTCATTAACGACCTCTACCCTAGGTGAATAAATTTGGCAACATTTAGGACTCGTAGAGACTTAGTAGTTAAAGCCTGAGAATAAGTCACAATAACTAACACACAGATAGACAGACATTTTTTTCATTTTTGGAATTTTGAATTTTCAAATTCAACTTCGAATTTCTGACCGATTTTACATAACTTCCCCTAAACTTCGATTAATCGATTATTTAGCCAACAATTAATAAGTGTATAGATTATATAGTATTAAATAATAATCGATGTCATTAATCGATGTTTTGTGGTTCGATACCCATTCCTAGTTAAAACAAAAAAGAAAGACAAGAGAGCTGTAGTAGATGAGCTGAGCGAGTTAGCTAAACCCGTCACTATGAGGTCAGTTGTCCATCCTCTGCCGATTGATTAGATCGGGCTAACCCTTAGCTCACCATTCTTCATTCATATTGGAGGTTAAAGGTCTACCATTATCTATATTGTTAAACTGCTAAGAGTGCGAGCTTGTGATCCCTCCTGTAAGTTTATCATTTAACCGACTTTAACGGTTAAATAATAACCAAATAAACTTAAGCACGCCGTCCTTCAGATGGGACGTTAAGCGATGGTCCCGAGCCTGTACGATGTCAGGTACTCGTTAAAGACTCCTACTCTAGGTGAATACAAATTTAGTGTAAGCAAAATTTAGGACTCCCATAGTAGAGTCGGGCTCATGTCCACCAGAGTGACGAAAGGGCGCTCTGGTAGTAGGCGATATGACCTCGTAGTTAAAGCCCGAGTATGAGTCATAATAACTAACTAACTTCTATACCGATGCAATGGATTACACACTTGGAGTGTAACAACGCTATCGAAGTGAATTCCGGCCGAAACCCTTAGTTTATTTTATCTGGGAGGCAAAAAAAAACTTAAGCACGTCCTCCTTCGAATGTTAAGTTTACGATGTCAGGTATTTGTTAAAGACCCCTACCCTAGATGAATAAAAATTTAGGGTAGGCAAAATTTAGAACTCTCTTAGTAGAGTCGGGCTCATGTCCACCAGAGTGACGAAAGAGCGCTCTGGTAGTAGGTGATATGTATGACCTCATAGTTAAAGCCCGGGCATGAGTCATAATAACTAACTAGAAACAATTTAATTGACTGGTTCTTGTTTGGGCTGCCTCTTCTTTTCCAAATCCTCCTGCAGAACACGTGCATACGAAGCTGTCCTTAATTCGTCCGGCACTTACGTATTTACTATTATCTAGGTATTTCTAAATATAGACAGTTACAATGTACATGTAAACACGTATAGGAGGATGTTTTTGTGTATGGGAAATTCTCAACCAAATCCAGAAAAGCTGGAAAGCTGAAATTTGGGAGGCAGTTGCAGTAATCATGAGTGTCGCTTGTCAAAAAAGTTCCCAACTACTGGTATCTAATAGGTTAATAGTTATTGTAATTTCTACACTACACTTCCGTTTCCTCGTCAACATTCTTCTAAAACTATCCCACATATAAATAAATAGATTCTGTCAAAACACTTTTTAGCACATTGAACTGTTGATAACTATAGTGATAAATACTATTTTTGTGAAACGGAACATTATAAATATTCATGTGTCATTTGTAGAATCAGTATATGTCTGATATTTTGTTAGTTAGAGATAGCTGAAATTCCTCAAACGGTTGCTATTTTACATCCTGCTGTCTGTAAAATAGTTTATACATGTTGATAAACTAACAACCAAATATAGGAAATTTCTTATAGAATTATTTAATTATTATATAATATCTTTAAAATAAAACGTTTACAGTTACATGCATGGTGTTCTTTCTTCCTCGAGCATATTAATGAATTTTTTATTACTTTGTTCTTTTTATGTTTATTGCTAATTTTATTACTGTTGTTATTTCTATTTGCTGTTTATCTGTTTTATTATTACTTTCGTATACCTATAGTATAAGGAGGTATTGTATACATGTGTAGACTCATATTTTTAGACGTTTCCTTGATTTACTGTAAACATTTAGTACTATCGCAAAATTCCTTATAGTTTCTACCGAAAATGTTCCTTATTAAATGTCTAATCATTAATAAGCCCACAGATTTAGATAGCGTCAATTCGACCAAAGTTATAGGAAAGAATGAAAAATGAATTTCCTTATCAAATATTTCAAAGGTTAGGTCTTATGACTTATGCCCGGGCTTTGACTACGAGGTCATATCGCCTACTACCAGAGTGCTCTTTGGTCACCTTGGTGGACATGAGCCCGACTCTACTGTGGGAGTCCTAAATTTTGCCAATTCTAAATTTTTATTCACCTATGACAAGGGGTCTTTAACGAGTACCTGACATCGTACAGGCTCGGGACCATCGCTTAACGTCCCATCCGAAGGACAGCGTGCTTAAGTTTATTTTACCTCCCAGATAAAATAAACTAAGGGCCTCGGCTGGGTTTCGAACCCACGTCCTTGAGCTCAGAATGCAAGCACGCATACCACTGAGCTACCGGCGCCCTCTATCGCCTCTCAACGAATTATAAAATAATTTTTTATTATTGGTAGTTTTGATGAAAAAAAAATGTAAGTAAAATAAAATATATGTGTTGCCATACCAGAATTTTCTTATACCAACCACGCTTACAGATCACTCTCTCTCCCTTCCCCTTTTCAAAATCTTTTCATACTGGTTATAAGAAAGTCATTCGTAGTATTACGCTGTACAATAAAAAATAAAAAATACCGCTGACGCCAACTCATGAACTGTTAACTATAGTGATAAATACTATTTTTGTGAAACGGGATATTATAAATATTTTATTTTTTCTTCATGTCAGTAGAATCAGTAAATTTCTGACATTTTGTCACGAGTTGGAGATAGCTGACATTCCTCAAACTGTTGTTCTTTTTGATACTGCTGTTTGTAGAATAGTTTATAACATGTTTAATGAACTTTTTCAGAAACCGCGATCAATAACAGCTATCGATTAAATAATGACTCACTGAATTGTTACAACATTGTTTAATATTTAATATTGCCCAAATACATCATACATAATATATTATAAGCCAGGAGGTTTGTATGGCTCCAATAAATTCCCAGACAAATCCAGAAAAGGTGGAAAGCTGAAATTTGGGAGACAGATGCACAGATCCTCTTTTTTCAAGGCTGGAAAAGTCTGAGAACTTGAATATTCAAAATAGCAGCAGTATAACTTGATAATGAAATGTCACAGAGCGATGGGGTTTTCAGGAACTCAATTTTAAAAATCAGAAAATTATTGAAAGATAAAAAGATTTGATTGGATTTGCTTGAAATTTCAGTTGTGGCATCCCTTCAAGCTCAGTTCAAACTTAGGATACGTGGCACCTGAAATTTTGAACGGGAGAGAGTTCTGTGGGAGCCAAAATATAAAATGAGTGTTAGCTCTCGGTTGATCACATGAAATTTCACATGTAGCATCCTTAAAAGCCCTGATCTGAATCAGCTGATCAATAAGCCCCATTCCACCGATTCCGAGCTTTCTCGGTGCCACCAGGCAGCCGCAACACGAGGGGGTGTGGGAGCGCCAGTCTGTCCCGCAAGGGACCAAAGGCTGTCGCCTCCAGACACCCATAGCAACAAATAGTATCAAAAAATTATCTATTATTTGTAATGAGCGGGCCGGGTGATTAGCCAGAGCACAAAAAAAAAATCTAGGTGATTTAATAAATAATTCATTTTTCAGTATATCCGTATCAATGGTACTTCTTACTATTCAGCAAAACTCAATGTTACATAGTTACTGCGACGAATGAAACTTCGCTAGCGATCAAGTTCACAGCTTTCACCGTTCTTGTGTTAAAGAATCATGTCAAAAGTCGATATTGACATTACGCGAGCTTTCCGCCATCTTTTTGATTTTCTAACATTCGCATGGAGCTTTTTAAATCTTTCAAATGCTCGGCCTCACCGATTATAATTGCACAATCAGAGTCCTAGTTACCATTATTTAAATATAGAAAATTAGTGCGAATAGTAAGTAAAAACTTTATTTTAAAATGCCGCGGACATCAAGTGATGGATTATAGTCATAGAGTACATTCTGTAAAACAAAAATTTTGAAGATTTTTTTTTTCACAAACGAGGCTTCTGAATGAATGACACATTTTTTTTTTTGTATACAGAGTTGGTGTATAATGTTTGTGAATGGTCTCTATGAAGTGTGTGGCTAGTTGCCGGAACAGCGGGTGTGAGCGTCGAGGGGGCAGGCCATTTGGTTGATGAACTGTATGACGGTGCGGGTGGGTCGTCCTGTCATCTGGTTCTCTCGAAGGTAGGGAGCCGTCACTCCCCGGGTCTTCATTCCTGTCCCTGTGATGTCGAGGTGCATGAAGTCACACCCGGGAACAAAGTGCTATAACAACACATTACAACATTTAGACAACTCGGCTCAACCAATCACAACACTCAATAGCTCCTTTTTACTTCCCTAAATGTATACGGGAAGTTATGTAATCTGTCAAAACTTCGATGCGGAGTTTTCAACGGAATTCCTGTGAACACGGGCAAACTCGAATTGCGCCAATGGGATACCTGTTATTTTAAGTTACCCTTGTTTATGATATTTAAAACTATTGAACTGCGCCAAACTTCCTTTCTAACTCATATTGAATTCCGACAACTGCATTTTTTGTCTATATGATTTGTATTCTATTTGCTATCTGTTTGGGATTGGGATGAGTTTAATTAGCAAAATTCATTTTTTTCGTTCTGACTATATTCTCTATTAATTCGATAGTCGAAGTCTTGTGATATATTATAAAAATGTGCGATATCGAGCTAAAGCAAATGGAAATATAATTGACATATTATATCGTTTATATTGAAAAATAAATTTTTTTTATGAACTACATGTTTCTCTATATCAGGAGAAGCTGGACTGTTTCACTAAAAGGACCGACGGGAGGGTCAACATTTTATTTCTTCGGATATATCAACTGGATTTACAAAGAGTAAGTGGTTTTTATGCTACAATTTTGTAGTGATAACTAATACATTCTTGTAATTTAAACAAACTTTGTCACTTTGTAAGGTAATATATAATATGTACGTAGGCAGCGTTAATAAGATGTGTTTTGGCGGAGTTCAATGTTTTTCAATGTATACCAATTTTCAAATGAGCGCAGTTCAATACAAGGATTATATGGAGGAATACGATTTGGCGCAATTCAATACCGACCGTGAACACGAAATTCTCGACAGAATGAATGTATCGACACGAATTTTTGTGAATCCAGAACCCTCTAACGACAACACCTAATTTTTATGTTAAGCCTCCCTTCCCTTTGGCCGATTTGGCTGAAAAACAATGGCTGTTGTCGCTAGAGGATTCTGGATTCACATATAAAATTTCGTGTCGATACATTCATTCTATAGTGAGTTATCGTGTTCACAGATACACAGGCAGACGCAGACAGATTTTTTTTTTTAAAGTGTCGTAGTAAATGTATCGACACAAAATTTCCTAAGTGAATTCAAACCCCCATAAGGATGACACTTATTAATTTTCAGCAGAATCGGCGGAAGAGAAGGGGGGGATCAGAGGGGGCATAACTCAAAAACTGCAATACCGATGTAATGAATGTATCAATATGAAATTTCATATTTAAAGCTAAAACCCAATGAGAACATAACCTGTAAAATGTCTTTCTGAAGCCAATCTACCGACTTGGTTGATAATCAATGGGTGTCTTGACCTCTGAGTTCTGAATCTTCACACTAAATTCTATTACATTCATTACATCAACAATTAGGATTTTTAAGTTGTGCCCCGATTTTTGAGTTCGGCCGATTTCAATGGTGTCACTCGTGTCATCCCAATGAATGGGTTTTTTCGAATGTGGTTTTTGTGTTAAGATTATCAGCAGTTATCACGTCCAAAGACGCAGTCAAACAGGTATTTTTTCTTCAATTTTTTGAAATCAAGTGGTTGATAAACGTGAAAATTCTGGTAAAAGTCATCATCGATTTTTTGAACAATTACATAACTTCTCCTATACTTCGTATATTATAAAATTACAAAAAATTGAAAAACAGATCGAGCATACAGACTAGATATTAAACAGGAATATTTTGGGAATACCACTTTACCTCCCAAGATATACGAAGTATAGGGAAAATTATGTGAGATTTCACAGGAATTTCATATTTTCTGATCCCCCAATAACAAAAATGAAAAAAAAATATTCCTCTCTCTCTGTGTCTTTGTGAACACGATAAATCACGATAAAATAAATGTATCGACACGAAAATTTATATGTGGATCCAGAACCCCATAAGGACAACACCTATTAATGTTCCGCGGAATCAATCGAAGGAAAGGGAGGGGGGACTCGACTCATAAAGAAATTTAGTATGAGGATTCAGAAGCCAATATGTTAATTATTGATTTTTTAGCCTAAACGATCGATTGGGTTTCGAGGGAGAGTACAAACGTCATTATTCGATCTGGGGAAGTAGATTACCGGTGATTTACCAACTACTTGTTTAACTTAACACCCTAATGTCCATTAACACGTTGAATGCGGACCGCAATACAATCACGGATAATGGGCTAATCTGGGAGACGGCTTGAGAGCGATTCACGCATACCTGAGGGGTTAGGGGTTACACAACTCCCCCCTCTCTAAGGGTTGTTTCCATGGTGTAGAAGGGTGTTTATTTCCGTTTTATATTGAGTGCTACTCAGCTACTGCTAGTGAGTGATACAGTCATTCCTGGAATTTTATATACTTATCGATATATTTCGTTACTTTACGTGAGTATTGTTTCTTTTACATTTTCATTGTATAAAGGCTGTCACACGCGGGAATCAGTTTTAGATTTAAGGAATATACTGAGGGAAAAAAATCAGGAAAATCGAGAGTACTTTACTTCGGGGCCTAAGTACATTGACCACTTAAAAAGTTGTAGAAAAAAAATGGAAGAAACAATTTATATGGTATACGATATTTCGCAGGTCGCCTCACAAGATAAAATCGTCCTGAAATATCGTCTTGAACACATATTTTTGGAGTTTTCTTTATTTACCAGAAAACGGTTAGTCCTATCAAAAAATTAGTTGTTATTAATTTTCTTATTGAATTTCCAATCGCTATGTGTCCTTTAAAAATTTGAGTTAGGACCGATAGGACCTATAGTATATATAGTGCCTCAAAGATTGGAAAAGAAATGTCAGTAGGGAATATTTTAAATAGTATCGCGTAAACGAATTATAGGTTAGGTTAGGTTTTATGACTCATGTCCGGGCTTTAACTACGAGGTCATATCGCCTACTACCAGAGTGCTCTTTCGTCACTCTGGTGGACATGAGCCCGACTCTACTGTGGGAGTTCTAAATTTTGCCTACCCTAAATTTTTATTCATCTAGGGTAGGGGTTTTTAACGAGTACCTGACATTGTACAGGCTCGGGACCATCGCTTAATGTCCCATCCGAAGGACGGCGTGCTTAAGTTTATTTTACCTCTCAGATAAAATGTTCCCACGTTCTTGAGCTCAGAAGTCAAGCACGCATACCACTGAGCTACCGGCGCCCTCGAATTATAAATATATTTTTTTAATGATAACAAAGGGATACAATTACATATGTTGTGACCAATACCGGACTTTATTATACAAACCACGCTTTAATAGATCTCTCTCTCTCCTCTCTGTTCCCTATCAAGTTAATTTCAAACTGGCGTTACTGATTTGTATAAGCAAGTCACTCTCAGAATTGCGTTGTACAATCAAAAAAGAAAACTGCTGACGCCAAAGCACTTTCATATTCTCACCAGTAGTGCCGGTATGAAATTATTTAAGAGGGGAGAATTGGAGAGTAGGTGATCATCAAAAGCTTGGTTGATATAAGAAACACATCACATATTTTCAGTAGCAATAAACAGTCAATTGAGCCGTACCTATTATTTAAAGTGGAGCGCCATAGCTACTTGAAATGTTCTAATGGTAGCCCTTATTCTATACAAATCATTAATAGTATAATCATTAGAAACCATATTTATTGACATTGACTTACATAGAGAAAGGCTGCTCCTAGGCAAGGATTGGCCAGGGGTCCTCCTTTACCGATGTTACACACGTCAACGTGGTCACACACTGCAAAACAAAACATCTATATAGTAAAGCATCAGTTATCGGAACCCTCAATTATCCGTGCTTTTTATTAGATATTTTTTTTTTGAGATAAGATAATCTGCGGGTTATTGGAAAAGAAAAAAAACAAAATAAATCTATGGCAGCTTGTTCTAGGAAACACGACTAATAATATTGTATCTAGGCATTTGAAATTTTAAGTTTTTACACCTAATTAAACATATAAAAAATTGTTATATGATGGATGAATATTACGGTATACCTATATGATGTATCGACTTATAGTTAGTTATGTAGTTATTGTGACCCATGCTCGGGCTTTAACCACGAGGTCATATCGCGTTTTACCTGAGCGCTATTTTATCACTCTGGAGGACATGAGCCCGTAGGGGTCTTGAGTAACTGACATCGTACAGGCTCGGAACCATCGCTTAACATCCCATCCGAAGGACAGCGTGCTCACGGTTTTTTCCCCTCCCAGGTCGCGTTTCGAACCTTAGCTTTTGACTTATAGCGGTTTGTCCGTTTTTTTTTTTAAGCCTGGCAACCCTATACTACATCACGCCTTATCTCAGCTATCAGCTCTAGAAAATACAAAAACAGTTGCGCATCGCGTATCAGAAAATAATATGAACAAGAGCAAAAGAATGACAGAAATAGAGAAGAAGTATTGTGAAAGTTGTGGTGGAACAGATTACGGGGGAGGACGTTATGTGGGGAAGACTAGATCTGAGGAGACTGATACTGAAGAGGAAATGGAATTCAGTGGTTGACACTGTACGAGATTTCTATCAGAACATTTCGATTACAGTACGAAAGGAAACACATCTTGAAGCGAACTTCCAGACTGTCAACATTCAGAAGGACTGTCAACATTCCGGAAGATCCAGATGATATATGAAGAACAATTGAAACATATTAAGAACTTTATAATTGAATGGAAAATGGGACATCGCTTTATAAAAACACCTGTTTACAAAATGTATTTTTCCTGATTAATTCTGCAGATGTGAAGTGATAGAAGAAAATACTCCACCATCAGGTACGCAGCCAAGGATACATTCTTGCTAAAATTCTACGATTTAATAGTTTCGAACCTTTTTTGTCATTTATATATTAACTGGATAGTAAAAGAACTTTGAGCACCACAGCTAGTACCTATATGCCGAGCAGCGCTGGGTATCACAGCTAGTATACGCCGAGCAGCGCTGGGTACCACAGCTGGTATGTGCTGAACAACGGTGGACCCCCTGTTAGTAGCATGATGCAATACACAGAGTTATGTAAAAATAAAAAAATAAAAATTGGAAATGCTATCAATCGTACTAGAGTTTTTATTTGTAGAATCATATTTCTTCAATATGTTCATATTACCTTTTCAAAAACACTAAAAATAAGTAGCGTCGGTAGCTCAGAGGTAGAGTTTTTTTATCTACAGATGAAAATAACGCCGTCCTGAGCACCCGCTCAATTTTTGACCAATTTGGATGAAACTAGGTGCAAAATATTTGTGAAAGCTGGCTTTTTATTAGATAACTGCGGGTTTCACAATCAAGGTATTATATGCCAGTGGCAAAAATAGCCAACATATTGAATTTGGACCACTTTAGGTCAAAATGACAACATTAGGACCACTTTTGGCTAAAATTAATATTGAATTCGTAGTCAGCGACCCAAAAAACATTCTTTTAAGTTGTAAAAATCCGTTAACAAAAACTTGAACAAAAAAAATTAAATTTTTTAAAAATTTTCGCGGGGTTTTGGCAGCTGTCAATTGGCATATAATACCTTGATTGTGAAACCCGCAGTTACCTGATAAAAAGCCAGCTTTCACAAATATTTTGCACCTAGTTTCATCCAAATTGATCAAAAATTGAGCGGGGGCACGCATTTTGAAAATCAAAATTCATAAATTTCACACTGTGCGACGGTGCCGAGTCTGTACAATATGAGGTGAATACACCTGGTTAGGCAACATTTAGGACTTCACTGTAGAGTCGGGCTCATGTAAGCAATATGACCTCTAATTAAAGCCCGGGCATGAGTCACAACAACTAACTAAAAACAATATTTGGGTTATACATACAAAATAACTGAAGCTTGCCTATTAAGTAACCTTTCGTAATTCCCTCCGTAATTCCAAATAACCATCATTGTTACATCATCATCGCTACATTCCATAACTTGAAAATACCCTAATTTTTTCGCTTAATATTTCCTTCCTATGAAATTATTTTTTCTCTACTCATTTTTCATTAGGTCTATTTATGATACTTTAATTGTTTGCGGAGATCGCTTCAATAGTTTCCCAGTTATCATGGGGGCAGACTGACCGACGTCGAACGTTTATTATTAGGGTTTCGTGGATAATCCACGTTAACTAGACTATGGTATATGCAGTCAAGGAGGTTCAACTCATCACTATCGGGGATTCAGCCATCGAATACAAACAAACATAGATATACTTACTTGCAATTCTGTTGATATAGTTCTTCCAGAGAGGGAACCTCCAGACTCGATCCCCCGTGATGGATCCAGCCTTCTTCATTTCATCCCAGACAATCTGTGAGGATGAAAATGTAGGGGTGCCTCCTGAGCCAAGTGCCAACTTGCCTCCGGCTGAAAAAGCCCAACAGTATCAGATACTTTGCCCACATTCACCCTACAAACCTTCATTTTGCAATTAAGACGGTGTTTGGATCACTTACGAGTAAGGGTGGCCACGGAGACATCCAAGCAGGGCTTGAAGTAGTCTGAGTATGCGAGGGCGTCAGCAAGAGCTACATGACCCTCGTTGTCCGTGTCCTCCACACGAATCGTTTTCCCGACCAGACTCAGGAGCACGTCGCCTGGCTTCACAGACATACCCCCCGGCATGTTCTCCATCAGCGGGATTAGTCCTACACACACACACATCTTCAACACATTTTTGTATTCCTTACAGTAGAAGCAATGAAATACTGTCTGTATACGAGAACAATTCATTTGGAATCAGTTTAGAAAATATAAATATCAGTTTAGAAAATATAAATTTTATACTACCTAATTTTGAAATGAAGTATTTGCATTGTTTTACTTTTTTATATACCCATAAAAAATAAATAAATACTTGTCCTGACAGTTAACAGCCGAAATATACTAATGATTCTTCGTCGTCCGAATCCTGAATGGTTGGATTATATTTGATATATGCGAATGTGGTCATGGGACTGGTCATAGGTAGCGCACTATGTCGGGTATCGGAAAAACTTCGTCGTTGAAATGTATATTTGAGTATGTGTTGCGTGGAGTGCGATTAAAACGGATCGCCGGGAGTCGTCCCGCGGCATGAAGTCGATCCTCCATTTTTGAAACCTGACTCCACAACGACTAGATGTCCGGAATTGTTCTAACATCCAACATTTTGTAGAGGGTGACATGGGGTCGGCAGATGTTTGGCCAACGTCCGTTCGTAAATGTCTCAGTTTAATCTACGATATTTAATTATTGACCCTGAAGAAAACACAATCTATGTCAAGAAATTGCCCTTTCGTTCAAATAGTTACCATAGCGCTTCTCTTAGAGATAGCTATTCCCTGGTTACCTGTAAGATTGATGGGGATGCCCATACGAGCTATAGCCTTCATAGCACCCACAATAACAGCTGCTCCTGCCATAGCTCCTCTAAAGTCAGCCATATCCTGGTAGGGGGTATAGCCATGGCCTCGACACGCCTTCAGACAGAGCCCGCCCGAGTCGAAGGTGCTCCCCATCCCGACGAGGACGACGGGCCGGTCGCTCTCCGCCCCTCCGCAATAGTTGAGCTCCAAGAAGAAGGGGGGTTCGCAGGAGCCTTTGGCCATGTTCAAATAGGCCAACATCCGGTGGTCCTCGATCCACCGGGTGGCTCGCACATTCACATGCACTCCGCACGGGCAAAGGATCTTGATGGCTTCCTAACAAACACCAGTTATTATACTTCTGATAATAAATACATTTTATATTTGCTTATTTTATGCAGGTTTCTATTTCAATTGAATAGTTCCAACATGCTGATAGTATCAACGTTGATAGTTATGGGTTGTCCTTGCGCAGAAATCAGAAGTTATCCCCAAAAAATTCCACGTCATTCTTCGTTGATAATATCGAGAGATTGAGAGCATCATAGGAGTTAATAACAGGACTAATTATCCAGGTTTTTTTGTATAAATTATGGTGATACAATTTCATAAGTTAGATTATCAACATCTTGCTCGTTATCTACATTACTACTTATGCATATTTTGACCAATTTTGTTTAAATTTAATGTCCTAGACTATAACTAAATCTAGCCAAACTCATATAAAACCGACCTTGCCAACATATAAGTAAATAATGAGATCAACAGAATGTTTTGTTAACACTTCAGGAAAAAAAACTTGGGAAGAAAATTTCTTCTTTTTAGGATGTTTAACAAATTATTTTGCTTATTATTTACAAAATGGAAACTGCTGAAATAAAATTTATAGAGCATTAAGTAATAGTGTTCAAGGATTGAGGCCAATGCTATTATACTGGCTGGCTTAGATCGTCATCGCTAATGGCAGAACTAGAGAAATCTGAAGACAGGAGATGGGATGTCAAGAGCAGAACAGGGTTGAGCTTGTGGCTATATTAACTATCCTCATAATAACCAATACATTCTCTAATGTTCAATATCGCCCATCCGAAGGTAAATAGGCAAATAGTAAATGTTTCTATATTTTAAAAATATTTTCTTTAATAATTTTATTATTTTAACAAATTCATAATACTCTGCATAATAAATGGATTACTTTAGTTATTTTTAGTATTACTGCAAATTGTTCTAATAATGCTAATGTCTGTTTGTGATGACATTACCTCAGCGAAGGCCCTTGGAGTCAAGTGATTGGCAGGTGTGTCCTCTAAGGTCCGTGCAATGTTCTGTGCGTCGGCCATTGTGGCACCCCGCATCCAATCTTCTCTAACAAAACGAGGAAATTGGAAAACTTTTATAATACTTTATTTATTTACAAAATAATATCGTTAGTTTAATTGTTCACAAACAGGTTGTTTGGAATTTAGACACAAACCAGTAGACATTTAATCATCTGCAGGGTTGTTAAAGATTAACTCAAAGTACTGACCCCATTTTTCAATTGTACAATATCTTCATTATTATTTAACGGAACAAATATTATTTTATATTAATATAAACCACAATTCCTCCTCTTTCATGTTTTGTCGTCAAAATTCGTAACGAGTGGGGTTAAAATCTTCAAATCATGTCGAGAAAACATGGGGGGCAGAAATACGAGTATAGTATTTGGTTGATATTAATACAACAATACTGGCACCCATTTTGACCCTCCTGTCGGTTCTTTTAGTGAACAGTACAGGTCATTATAAATCCGAATAAAATAAAATGTTGACCATTCCTTCGGTCATTTTAGGAATGAAGTACAGATTCTCCTGCCATATAAATGTGATTTGTATATTGAAGACTCGTTTTACAAAACTGAAGAACTGCTTCACTAAATGGACCGACAGAGGTTTAACATTTATATCTTTTCGGATATCTTCTCAAATCATGGTGACTTAAGTAATTATCTTGAGTTCTCATAAAGAAGATAAATGAGAAAAGAACGATTAGAATTTTCTGGAGTTTATTAAAACTGTGAAAAGCTATATAACCTTAACAGTTAAATTTCAATCTTTGAATAATTTTGACAAATTTTGTTTTAATAATTAGCAAAATATTACTTGTTGAAGTCGTGTATAAGGAGATTCTTATTTCATATATAATCACTTCTCCCATTTATTTTTTGTCTTCTCAAAAAATAGCATTTATCAATGTTTCGAGAAGCACTCCCATCATCTGTATCTATAATTCATCTGTTCTTTAGGTTAACTATTCTATATGTCAATCAGAATCTTCCTTTTATAGAACATATTTATTGAGTCGATTTCTATATTTAAACATCTAGTCAAAACATAGTTTAATAGAAGTATATAAATATATAACTCTACTCAGTAAATATGTTGTATAGAAGAAAGAGTCTGATTGACATAAGGAATAGTTAATGCTTCCCGAAATTTTTGTAAATGCTATTTTTTGGGAAGGCAAAAATTAATTGGAGAATTGATGCCGTAATAGCAGAATATATTTTTTTCAGAACAAAAGTAATATTGTAGTATTAATACCAACAAAATACTTTATAGTACCTGCTCCATAAAAAATAATATGTTTTAAGAATCGTTTCCCTGACTTTGAAAGAGGACGAATTTTAGTTGTATATAAGTTTGTGAAATATTACTTGTTTCGTTAAGTAATAATGAAGATATTGTAAATTTAAAATTGGGGCCAATACTTTAGTACACCCGATAAAAGCCCTGTGATAGTATTTCAACACAGCAATATTTTTTGGTAAGGGATACATTTTCAAAAATGGTATCTTAGTGAGATGCTCAGGCTATTCACAGCGCCTCATTTGAGTCTTCCCGTCATTCATCTTCTCGAAATCATCAATCATCTTTCAGAATTTTCAAGAAAATAATTGTGGTAACGGAAAATGTTTAGAAAAAATGGGTCGAGGAGAGGGGAGAAAAGTTTCACTTATATGGATATAAAAAGAAAAATTTAAGTAGAACTTTTCCCATTGCGACCAACATTTAAAATTAGATTTAACTTTGCTGTGGTAAAAAAGGTCACATGTCATCAGGAGAAAATATCCGAAAAATTCAATGATGACGTAGGAAAGTTAAAATCAATTGATCCTAAACAAAAATAGAATTATGCCCTTTATATCATTCGGAACTTATTTTGTTGATTCTGAACATGGTTATAACGTTAGAATTAAATATTTGATTCTCATTTTTAGAAAAAAAAAAAAATTAACTATTATGAATTATATATTTAATTGTTATATATTATATTATTTCGTTTTTTCTCGCTATTCTATTCTATTCTATTCTATTCTATTCATCGCTCTAGTGGACATGAGTCTACTACGAGAGTCCAAAATTTTGCCTACCCTAATTTTTTATTCACGTAAGGTAGGTGATCCCTTTGTTAAAATAAAATTGTTTTTTTAACTTTTATAATTAATTCTTCTAATGCCATTATATCTTTTAAATATACATCCTACATGGATAAAATAAGTCTAGTAATAGGTCTTCCAATGGTCTTCGCTGACGTGTACGATAAGTGTTTGAGAGCGGGGGTTTTCCCTGGTCGATGGAAAAGGCAACGTCTTGTCCTGATCCCGAAGCCGGGAAAGCCCCCAGGTGATCCTTCGGCATACAGACCCCTCTGCCTCCTTGATACAGCGGGGAAGGTGCTGGAAGGCATCATCCACGAGAGGTTGCGCGAGCATGTGGAGGCTGGCCTAACCGACAATCAGTATGGGTTTCGACCAGGGAGGTCAACAACAGATGCAATGGAAGAGGTGAAGAATCTGGTGTGTGCAGCAATAACCGGGACGCTAAGGAGCCGGAAGCACTGCCTTATGGTCACGTTGGACATCAGCAATGCGTTCAACTCGGCTCGGTGGGACAAGATCTGGGAGAGCCTCTTACGGGACTTCAAGATCCCCAGGTATCTGATGAAGATCATCAGGAACTACCTAAGCGAGAGGATGCTGTTCGCGGACACCACTGACGGAACCAGGGAATTCAAGGTCACTACAGGAGTTCCACAAGGGTCAGTCCTTGGCCCCACACTGTGGAACATCCTGTACAATGGCTTGCTGAGCCTGCCAATGCCAGAAGACCTTACCTTGGTGGCGTATGCTGACGATGTAGGGATCGTCATAGTGGCTGATGATCTGGAAAACCTGGAACGCAAATTCCAGGCTGCCATGGAGCGGATACACCATTGGATGAGCTCTGTGGGCCTTTCCCTGGCCATCCACAAGACGGATGCAGTACTCTTCACCGGGAGGAAGGCCAGAACCAACATGTCACTGACTTTCCAGGGTTATACTATCGAGACCCAACCGGCAATCAGGTACCTGGGAGTAATGCTGGATCAGAGGCTCACTTTTAGGGAGCATCTCAAATACGTGGGAGCGAAGGCCGCCAGGACATCGGCGGCGATTTCGAGAATTCTGCCCAACGTCGGTGGCCCTAGGCAGAGCAGGAGAAGACTGCTGGCAGGAGTCAGCACATCCATCCTTCTGCACGGGGCCCCGACATGGGCAGATGCAACGAGGATTCCCTCATACCTGAGGCTGATCGCCCCCGCTCACAGGCGAAGCGCACTGAGAGTCGCATGCGCCTACCGAACAGTTTCTGGCGACGCTGCCTATGTAATTGCTGGGCTGCCCCCCATTGACCTCTTGGCACGGGAACGTACGTGACACTTCAAAAGGAAACAAGACCCGGTTCAGGTGGAAGAGGTGGTGCAGCGCTTCGACCACAGGGGAAACCGGGTCTTCTATCAGGACGCGGGGGCCAGCCCTGGTCCAGCAGAGCCAGAGAGGGCCAGGACAATTAGGGAGTGGCAGGAAGAATGGGACAAGTCCACAAAGGGACGGTGGACCCATCGGCTCATCCCTCGAGTCGAGCCTTGGCTCACCAGAAAGCATGGGGAGGTGAATTACCACCTCACCCAGGTACTCACGGGACACGGTGGGTTCCGGGGGTATCTCCACAAAATCGGGGCAGCAACAAGCAGACAGCCCCGCGTGCCTTGGTGAGACGGAGTCGGCGGAGCATGTCCTCCTCAAATGCCCCAGATTTGAGGAGGGAAGGAAAAATCTGGAGTGCAGCATGGGCGCCCCGCTGACTGCTACCAGTTACGTGGACGCTATGCTGCGCTCCCAGGAGTCGTGGGATGAAGGCTGCGATTTTGCAGCGCTCATCATGGGCGGGTTGGCCCTTCAGGAGAGGGCTGACAAGGAACAGTAGCGGTAATAAAACAGAAGAAGGGGCGTTACCAGCCACCCTTCCTCCCTTCCGCGAAGTAATGACAGACCGTCAGTTCCGCGGAAGGGAATCAGGATCGGGAAGGAGGGGGTTTTAGTGGGTATGGTGATGGTGAACCGTCTCGAGTCCCACACTATCCAGGGCTACCTTCCCTGGATGTGCGTCACAGCATTTCCCCCTCCAATGCAAAAAAAAAAAAAAAAAAAAAAAAAGGTAATAGGTCTTAATGCAAACAAATTAAATTTCACTTTGAACGCGCGAATTCTGACAACTACCACAACAAATCGATATAAATAACGACAACGTTCCTTAGTCCTAAGAAGACCGACAGTTAAGGAAGGAGTAAAACTTCTGAATAATTCTTTAAATCGCTGTTTTGTTATTTAACGTAATTTTTCTATTTATAAAGTTTGGTCGTGCAAACACGCCAAAGTTGAACTTTTTAACATAGATTTTTATTTTCCCATTATGTTTAGCTCTTAAACTATATTCATAGTTATTTATCAAGAGTTTTCACTGTCTCGTCACTCGTTCTTTTTTTGAACGACATTTCCACATTTCTTTTATGAATATTTATGTTTTTTGTTGACTTACTGGTCCCGTTGATCCTCAGAAAATATTTCCGTCTCAGGTCTTGCGACCTGGTCCGCAGGGTCTCTGAACGCCTGATAGGCCCAGTTTCCAAGTTTGGAGCCTTCTGCCGCCGCCTCCGGGCACTGCATCGGGTCTACAGACACGTGACAGCATTCCTAAACCATTTAAAAAAATTAAAAATAAACAAAAATCATTTCCTTTATCCCAAGGCAAACTTAGCTTTCATTAAACCTATTTTTCAGGAAAGATCACTTTTCTCATTACAATTCAGTAAATTAACTCAATTCAAACACCGAAATGATCTCTTATGAATGGAGTATAATGATGGTAAAAGTTACGACTAATTATTATCATTATTCGTGAATATCCTATACGCAAGAGTGGACAACTTGGTCCTTGTCTAAATAACTACACACAGTAAGGCCGGGCGCACACCGATTACAAAACACTTTTTGTTGGAATGAGTCAAATGCTGTTTTTCAGTGTACGTTATATAGACCAGAGATCACACTGATTCGACAAAAGATGAGAACAAGTTTCGACACCAACAAACATGTCGAGCGTTCAACACCCACTCCTTGTTTAGTTCTCGACAAGTTTCGACACCATTAGACAAATAGTTAATAATTAAATTTAAAAAAATACTGCACCATCGCAAATGTTATATATATAATATTATATTTACATTAGGTATAGTCAGTTTATATTCATAATGCCTGTTATAAAAATGTTTAAATCAAAAAATGTTATGTTCCATTATTATTATTGTTCATTATGAGAATGTTGATTTATTAGTGAATTTTGATACATTTTTAATATTTTAGATATTTTCGTTAAATGAAATTACCGTTTTATTTTTTCAAAAATCGATAGAGCAGGAGAGCATAGGACAACTAATTAGAGAGCATTGATCTACATGTAAGTAGATTATTATAAAAGAGATGTTTACCCCTGGAGGTTACCTGGCGATGAAGGAGTCTGGTGCCCAAGCCGGCTGCCCACCGCACGTTCTCCCGACACTCGTCCAACAATTCCTGATCATTGGTTGCCAGGCCCTCAGGACCCAGTCCCGTCACGGCCACCGCGTAGAAACCATCCAAACCATGATACACCCGTCCGTTACCTAGTTTGATTCCTGATCTAGGACATACAACACTCATTATTCATATATACAAATATATATATATATATATATATATATATATTTTAAATTTACAAATAGATACCAATTTCTTATATATATATATATATATATATATATATATATATATATACATATATTTGGCCATTTTTTTATATTTTGTTATTCCTGCCTCTTTTGTGTTCACTGTCTAAGTTGATAAGTTCATTTTTTTTAGTGGTGATTCAAGCTGACTTTTTATTTCTTACTTTATTTATTCTTCGGGAGTGACGGAGATCCCCCCTCGTGTTGCCACCTATCGCCAATTTTCTAGGTTTGGACGAAGCCCTACAGGTATTTTAGCTGTCTATGTCACCGAATTATCTCCTGCCGGAGTTACCTGCGACGATATAGGCTCTAAGGTGGGCCCAAACAACCCCGAAAACGGGATTGGCAAAGATTTTAGCCTACAACTAGCATGGGATTTCTGGTGAGCTTTTTAGTCTTTCTCTCATTTTAAATACAGTCCACTACTAACCACTGCAGAGATATTGTGAAATCATTCAAATGAACTTGAATGAAATAAAACTAGTTTATTTGTGGCATTGTCTAATTTCACATAATATATATACATGGGAGAACTTTCGGTATTTCTACCATCCTCAGCCGAAAGCATAAAAGATACGACTTCAGTTTTACTTTGCCACACGGCGAATTTTTAGTTTCTTTTGCAGCCCTGCGACCATACCAGCGCACCCGGCCCTTTTGGCCTGAATAATATGTATATATATATGTGTATTTATATTTTTTAATAATCATTTATAGGGATTTATATATATATATATATATATATAGATGTATTTATATGGATTGCCTAAAACACGAGAACCACAGACCCAATTGGGATGCGGTTTTCACAATTAGAATGATGATTTATTGAGGATGGTGTTAGGCCATAAATCAGCCCGCTGCGGGATGGTGGTGTGGGAGGGAATTAATTGAGTGCTATCTCTTTAAGGGTAGATTGGATTTTCATCAAATTTTACATATTGAATTCTTATAAGACCTTTTTGTATAAAGGCCTTGTGGCATCTCAACTTTTTGAACCTTTTTCGAGGGGGTCAAAACATTAAATGAAGGCCTAGCTCTTAAACGGTTGAAATTCATGAAATTTCACATATAGCCGGAGAGAGACCAGTTCAAACATAGTCCTATTCCGAGCAGACAAACATACTTTCTGTACTCGACATGGCCTGGGAGAGTCACTAACCAAAAAGGATTTCACTTAAAGGCCTCCCATGGCATAAATAAACATTTCGGATGCAAATGGCCAAGGTTGGATAGTTCCATAACTTATCTAACTCAAGTTTGCAAAGATGGCCCGAACTAAGCTGGCCGGATCCAGATGGACAACTGAATTGCAGATCTCGCTTGGCTGAAGTCATCTCCCGCGGATGGTTGATATTTAACCTTATTTAACTTTTGACAAACAATTTATAAGGTAATTATAAAATAATACAACTGACATGGACTGAACAGGAATGGTGTACGATAGCATTGCCGCCTAGCGGCATTCCCCCGAAAACACCGACTGGCCTCCTCTCTCTGCCCTTTGGTTTATGTACATCCAGTGCCGGATTAGCCACGTAGCAAGAGTAGCAAATGCTACGGGCCCCGCGAATTGGGGGGCCCCGCGTTCCAACGCCTGTCTGACCGTAAAAAAATATCGATTTAGATAGGAGCGTAAAAATATTTTGCATGCCTTAAGCGCGAAGCGCTTAGGCTATGCTTTACTCTCACCTGAAAATCTAAAAATCGATTTCGACTCGATTGGAACTGCAATTTTATAAACTTTTATTAAATAATTCTTTATAATCGTGTTTACCAAACGTAGAAATTGCCTTGCGCATTTACTTGTCTCTCATGATCACTAACTGCAGTGGCGAACGTTCTTTTTCAACATTAAAACGTATTAAAAATGAGTTAAGGAACACGATGGGCCAAGAACGTCTTAATCATCTCACTTTGATGAATATAGAGCATGATTTGCTTAAAGAAGTCGATATTGAAAGTGTTACCTCTAAATTTGCCCATATTAAATCCAGAGAAGTTTATTTGTAAGAGTTTTGTTTTACTTAATACCCTAAACTTGAGAACCTAGAGCAAACCAAGGGCCTCTTGACAGAATCTGCTACAGGCCCCTCGCTGGCTTAATCCGGCACTGTGTACATCGCTAAGTTCCGCTTAAATCAGCAGCTAATATGAAGATGGCTGATGTAGTGAGAAGTGATTATTTGTTGTCGGTGAATCACCAACAATGTACTTCCCCAGAACGAATTCATCAATTAACTTTTCGCTCCCCCTCCAAAACCAGTCGACCGTTTGCGCTAATATTCAACAGTTGACTTACATAGGGGCTTCTAAATCCTCATACTAAATTTTGTATCGTATAAGTTTATTACATCAGCAGTTATTAGGGTTTTTGAATTGAGGCCCCTCCCTGAACCCGCCCTTCCCTTCAGCCATTAGGTTAGGCTAGGTCCTCATAGGGTTTTGACTTCAAATATGAAATTTAATGTCGATACATTCATTCTATCGGGTGTTATTACATTTTTTGTATTAAGCCTCCCCCCTAATCCCCCTCTTCAGTTTGGTCGATTTGGCTGAAACACAATAGGGTTCTGAATACACGTATAAAATGTTGTGTCGATACAGTCATTCTATCGAGTTTTCAGACACATACACACATATTTGGAATCTAAAGGTCGGAAAACATCAATTCGAATTTTTGACCGATTACATAATTTCCTATATATTTTGTATAGCTGGAGGCAGTAAAATATAGTTAGACCACTCACAGATATTATTTATTTATTTTATGTTAGCCGGCTTTCGAAGTTGCCATCGTCATCAGGCAGTTTGATAAAACCTCAGAGTTGAGATTCAGATGGGGAACATGAATAATGTATCAGTCTCGTTTTTGTGTTTTATATTTATTAAAGTTGTATTTTATTTGTTCTATTGTTTTTTTGATATATGTTCTTCCAAAAGCTCATTGCTTCGTTCCAACCCCGATAAATATAATAGGAAACTGCCAAAGAAGGAAAAAATGGTGTCGTACACTGCAAAAGTAGAACAGTGTACTTTACTTCTGAGTTACAGATATATAATGAGAGAATTCGACATAATTATATATATATATATGTATATATCACTTTTTTTCTGAACAGAACTATCATTTTTGTACCCGATTATGGCACTTAACAAAAAAATTTCAAAAATGTCATTGGACCATTTTGATTCTAACCCCGTCATATATTATTGGCGTGGGCGCGAATAGCTCGCGGGTTCCAAACCGAGTGTTCCTCGGATGGGACGTTAAGCGATGGTCCCGAGCCTGTACAATGTCAGGTACTCGTTAAAGACCCCTCTCCTAGCATAATAAAAATTTAGGGTAGACAATATTTAGGACTCCCACAGTAGAGTCGGGCTCATGTTCACCAGAGTAACGAATGAGCGCTTTCTATGAACTTGTAGTTAAAGCCCGGGCATTAGTCCATATATACATATAATCGGAAAATTTGAAGTTTTTGTTATGTATATTCCTGTGTGTTGTCACAGTTTTATGTTGTTGACCTTCCCGAGAAAGCGTGATGTAAGGTTTGAGGCACTTCCCGGAATTAGAATTTTGTCTCGGCTGTTTTGTATGCGAAGAAAGCATATCATTACCGAAAGAGGTTCCAGCATCAGAATGGGCCCACTTCCATTAACCATACAAACAGCTAATTAGATAATATAGTTACTGACATGCATGTCCTTGGATCATAAAAGAGAAGTATTGTTGCAGACTTCTAATTTCTCAAGTTTTATTTGTGACTTAGTAAATAATCCAAATAACAGTAAGTAACTCTTTGTTCACCATTTTCAAAAAGTACAAATTCAAAATGTGGGGAGAGAACACATAACCGTTTTTATACAACTAAGAAAAATCACCTTAGCACATAGAAACATAAATTACATTATCAAAAGTCAATTCACAACGAAATACTGGGAGAAACTGAATCAAATAAACACTGAAAGAGACTATTTACATCTCACACATCATCCCTTCAACTGTACATTAACTTAACCCAACTGACTGACTGCCTCTCTCAATATCCGGTATATAAAGGATTTACTAAAATCCTGAATACTCCTCCATGAATCCCCAGATTTGACCGAACTTAACTTGATCAAAAATATCTTTTTGGATGAACAAAAACATGAAATGAAATAACAATTTTTGTTCTGGGACATACGTCCCCTAAGAATAACCACATAAGAAATAAACAAAAGAGATGATAGTATCAACCAAGTTAAAGTAAAAGATAAAAAATAAGGGCCTATAGCAACTAAAGAAACAAAAACAGTTAGAAATAAGGATAAACAAATCATATTAAAATAAATGAGGAACAAAGTTAAAATTATAAAGTAAAAAATAATAGCAAAAATAAATATAGATGACAGGAAGGGTCACTGAGTGAGAGAGAGAGAGAAAAATTAATAAAATAAAATAAATAAATAATGTGGTTCACACACCCTCATTCATACATTTATTTATAGTTATATATACAAAATAACACACATCTACAGTTATTCGGCATGGAACTGAAAGAAATAAATAAAAAGAAAAAGAAAGGAATGAATACTTATAAAATAAAAATATAGAGGGGATGATGAAACTGTAGAGTAACATCAGTCCAGCTGTAGACTGAGAGACTCATGGGAAGAGGAGAACTATCCCATAGGATGCTAGCCTTGGGAATCAGACGTTTGATGAGTTAGGAGGTGCTGGAAGAGCAGGGATTAAAAAGAAATAAGTCTAGGAGCATGTGAACATTAAAATAACCTAATAACATGAAGCAAACTATTGTCTTTATATAACTGATAAAAATCCGCTTTGGCCCATAAGAAACAACACCTCAATCGGCATGGTGTCCCATAGTTTGGTCGCCCTCGTGGCGCACATTAAAAGCGGCGCTATTAGTGCATCCACGCTGCTAACTAGTTGGTTGCCCGTCGTTGCATCCCGTCAAAGCCTCTATTCAATATATACATTAAGAAAGCATAAATAAACTAAATGACTCTTCTACATCAATGGTGAACCAAAACACGTGTGAAATAATGAAATACCACAAGAGAGAACCGTTATAGATCTGTTGACATGTTTGAATCATGGCCTACCCTTTGAAAGACCAAAGGCACGCAAGCCTTTGTGAATAAACCGATCCATGTTATATAATATACGCACGTCATGAGTTGGGTGCTTGCTTCAACAAAGGCACACTTCGAAATGGATATCTCATGACAGCTATTCTCAGCTTCACTGTTCTTCAGTCACACCATTCTCTCCGAATTGTGCAAGTACCAAGTCTTGTCAATACCCAATTGACCGCCATACGTGATACCTCGTGTAGCCAATGCTTCTATTACTTCCACAGCCATACGTATAGCCAATGCTTCTATTACTTCCACACCTATACGAGGCATAGGGGAAATTATACCGGGAAATTATACTCAATATCGAATTTTTGACCGATTATATAATCGGTTGAAAATTCGATATTGAGTTTTTACTAGAATTGCATGTTTTCCGACTCCCTACAGAGAACACGATAACTCCTGAAAGAATGAATGTATCGACACGAAATTTTATATGTGTATCCAGAACCTCATTAGGACATCTATTCATTTTCAAACTCCTGAAAGAATGAATGTATCGACACGAAATTTTATATGTGTATCCAGAACCTCATTAGGACATCTATTCATTTTCACCTAAATAGGCCAAAGGGAAGAAGAAAATTAAGGGGGAGGCTTAACGCAAAAACTCTAATAACTGCCGTTGTAATGAGTACTCCTACATCGACACAAAATTTCATATGTATATTCGACACCCCGTAAGATTTTGCGCTGAATCGACGAAGAGAAGATGGAAAGAAGTGTCTGGTTGGATGATGATGGGGGTGGATGGGGACTTGAGTCTACCCCCTTCTCTGATTCCCCTTCCCTTCTATCGATTCCACTGAAAATTAATAGATGTCGTCCTTAAAGGGCTTTGAATTTACATATGAAATTTCGTGTCAATAAATTCATTACAAAGCCAGTTATTAGAGTTTTTGCTTTAAGCCTCCCCTCTAATCCCACCTTCTCTTTGACCAATTTGGCTGAAAATCAATAGGTGTCGTCCTTTGAAGATTCTGGATGCACATACATTCTATCGAGGGTTATCGTCTTCACAGACATAATGTTTTTTTCATTTTCGGAATCAGAATGTTGGAGAACAATGAAATTCTGTTGAAAACTCCGCATCGAATTTCTGACCGATTACATACCTTCCCCTATACTATAGCTGTGGAAGTCAAAATAAATGTTACACATTATACTTCCATCTTCAAGTTCAAATATCAAATAAGAAGGGAACCTTTTCAAAACATCCACGGATAATAATCTTCCAATTTTTTTTTATGCTACCCCAAAAACATGCTGCACTTGATAAAATATTCCTGTATGTAAATTTTCAGATTTTTTATATTTGGAGGTTGCTAGAGGTCGTTAAAAATCACCATGTATTGTTTTTGTATTATTTAAAGTCTTTTGTTGGAGTAACACAAATGCAAAAATGTTGTTTTTAGAGGAATTTCCTTGTATACTTGTATACAAACCGAACACATTAAATATTCTTTTTAAAAATTTAAATATTTCGAGGGCTTCTTTTGTTTATTTTATTTTACCTTTATTATTATTATTTAGTTTTAATAGTTTCACTTTGTTTTGTGTATATAATATTGTTTTGTACGTATACCATTATTATTTTATCATATTTTTATATTGCTTTGTACGTAACCATTATGTTATCGACGTATACACTTTCCTTATACTTTTTTTTTTCTTTATTTATTTTATTTAAATTTTTTTCTTCTTTTATTTATCTTTCTTTTCTTTTTTTTATTTATTTATTCTATTTATTGTATCATAAAATTTACTTATGGTCATATTACCGATTGTAAATATTCAAAATAAAGAAAGTAATAAATAAAATATAATTATTTTCATAGCATCTTGTATCTTGCTGGTCCAAATAAATGTTGTTGTTTGTAAATGTAATGTTAACAATTATAGGAATAATTAGACATAATATTAATTTTAAAGAACGTTGTTCTGCTTACCCTTTGATAAGTGTTGTCATTCTTCCTTGGACCCGGGCATCAAAGGCTCGTCCTGCAGGGGTCAGTTTCAGTTCGGCCTCACCGCAGCTATCATATGCCCCTATCACAAGACCTTTCTGTTCAACAGGGTGCACAACAAAAATTGTATTAGAAGTTTATATAAGCCTATGGAAAAGGCTAATGTTGTCTAACTTTACAAGAATATATATATAGATATACTATACTAGCAGTGATACCCGGCGTTTCTCAGGGAACTTTGGATTTTTCTCATATCTCTCATCCGATTTCTATTCCATTCATCGACAGTACATTCATAACGTTACAATTGTCAATGATTGACATGAAAATAAGGTGTATAGTCATTCAAATCCCGGAAAAAGGCAATGATCAATGAAAGACCACTGATTTTTATATGCGCACAACACCTGAGGTTAATAGCGCCTGTTTCCTAAAGTAAAATAGTATTAATTATAAATGAAAGGATATTAGAAGAATAGGGCGCTGCCAAGAGAGGAACGAAGGGAGTCCAGCCCTTCTTGTCTCTACCGAGAAAGGGTGATCACCCAGTTAGGGGGAACCGGACGGAAGCCCAGCCCAGCTTGTCTCTACCGAGAAAGGGTGATCACCCAGTTAGTATTTATAATAATAAATTTATTTCCGTTAAACCAATACATGGTAATAGGATACAAAATAAATAGGTACAAAACTACTTTCGGGAGTTGTTGATAGCTAAGGTCTGCGGTAGAGTGCATGATAAATAATTGGTGGCAGGACATTTCTTCGGCAGGATGGGACGTTAAGCGATGGTTCCGAGCCTGTACGATGTCAGGTACTCGTTAAAGACCCTTGCCCAAGGTGAATAATAATTTAGGGTAAGCAAAATTTAGGACTCCCACGGTCGGGCTCATGTCCACCAGAGTGACGAAAGAGCGCTCTAGTAGTAGGCGATATGACCTACCATAGTTAAAGCCCGGGCATGAGTCATAAAAGCTAACCTAACCTAAAATGAAAATACACCGGCAATATACTTCCTCAACACGAACCAATCAACTACGTTTTCGCTCTCCCTCCCAAACCAACCGTTTGGATTAAAAATCAATAGTTGACATATATAGGAGAGTTTCAGAATCCTCATACTAAATTTTGTCTCGATATTAGAGTTCTGGAGTCTAGCCTCCCTTCGGTAATTTTCGCGAAAGTTTAATAAAAGCCGTCCTCCCGGTTTTGAATTTAAATATAAATTTTCATGTTGATATATTCATTACACCTAGTGCTAGAAATTAATAGGTGTTGTCCTTATGGGGTTTTGAATTTACTTATGACATTTTATGTCAATTCATTCATTACAATAGCAATTAATTTACCGAGTTACTTTCTTATAGCCAATAATACCAGTATGAAATGAATTTGAGAGGGAGAGAGAGCATGATCTGTACAAAAATGGTTGGTATAAAAAAGTCCTGTAATGGACACATCAAATATAAGTTAGGTTAGGTTTTATGACTCATGCCCGGGCTTTAACTATGAGGTCATATCGCCTACTACCAGAGCGCTCTTTCGTCACTCTGGTGGACATGAGACCGACTCTACTATGGGAGTCCTAAATTTTGCCTACCCTAAATTTTTATTCACTTGGGGCAGGGGTCTTTAACGAGTACCTTACATCGTACAGGCTCGGGACCATCGCTTAACGTCCCTTAAGTATATTTTACCTCCCAGATAAAATAAACTAACGGCCTCGGTCGGGTTTTGAACCCACGTTCTTGAGCTCAAAAGACAAGCATGCATACCACTGAGCTACCGGCGCCCTCACACATCAAATATATATATACACTTCTTTTTTTTATCTTTTTCAATAAAAATCTACCAAAAATAAAACCACCAAGTCGTTGCTATGGGTTACAATTTAAAAAATACTTGGAAATATTTACAACAGAAATGTATTCTACATTCTTATGCGGCGTTATAACTTTAGTTGTATTGGTCCTATCTCAAATCTGAGAGCACATTAACGATTGAACATTTACTAAGGAACATTTTCTGCATCCTGTAAATGTACATAGACCCCAAAAGTAAATTGGTCTTTATTTTCATTAGATTGCGGCTAAAATCTAATGTGACATCTTCATATCGAATTTCAACTTCTTTGCTACAATATTTTTTTAATTAAAAAGTTCACAAAGTTCCGATCATATAAACAGACGAACATAATCGCGAAATTGATCCAAAACGTGTTCGAAGACTTTGAAAAGGCAAATTCTGTTGAAAATTTAATCTCGGATTTTTGCACGATTAAAAAACTTCCTTATACTAAAAATTTGGGAAAATAAAAATATGGAACAGGTACTTAAATTGAGGACACTTCACACAAAGAGTGGTCAAAATGTGAAACTAATTGATATGGATAGGCTAGTTTTGCGAACGAATAATTTTGGTACGTAACAAGAAAAAACTGTCCATTATAATGTCAAAATTGGACACTAAACTATACTAATGTTGATGAGGAAATGTAGGCCTCACCGAGTTTATTGGTTCTTTGAACGTCTTCATGACACCGTTATCTAACACTCCCGTTGATTATCCAGTATCTTAATCAAACAGTCTTATCTTATAATAAGATGATGAAAATAAAAACAAATTTCACTATTTGTCATTTAGTAATTTTGTTTATGCTGTTAAAAAATTTAAAAAAAAATTAGCCGTCGATGAAACACCGGAAATGTACTTCTCCAGAAAGAATAAATCTATTAAGTTTATATTCTCATTTTGTGAGGGCGCCGGTAGCTCAGTGGTATGCGTGCTTGTCTTCTGAGCTCAAGATCGTGGGTTTGAAGCCCGACCGAGGCCCTTAGTTTATTTTATCTGGGAGGTAAAATAAACTTGAGCAGGTCGTCCTTCGGATGGGTCGTTAAGCGATGGTCCCGAGCCTGTACGATGTCAGGTACTCGTTAAAGACCCCTATCCTACGTGAATACAAATTTAGGGTAGGCAAAATTTAGGACTCTCACAGTAAAGTCGGGCTCATGTCCACCAGAGTGACGAAAGAGCGCTCTGGTAGTAGGCGATATGACCTCATTGTTAAAGCCCGGGCAGGAGCGTAACTCGACATACAATTTAGTATGAGTTCGTAGTCCGACCGAGGCCCTTGGTTTATTTTATCTGGGGGTAAAATAAACTTAAGCACGTCGTCCTTCGGATGGGTCGTTAAGCGATGGTCCCGAGCCTGTACGATGTCAGGTACTCGTTAAAGACCCCTATCCTACGTGAATACAAATTTAGGGTAGGCAAAATTTAGGACTCTCACAGTAAAGTCGGGCTCATGTCCACCAGAGTGACGAAAGAGCGCTCTGGTAGTAGGCGATATGACCTCATTGTTAAAGCCCGGGCAGGAGCGTAACTCGACTAACAATTTAGTATGAGTTCGTAGCCCGACCGAGGCCCTTGGTTTATTTTATCTGGGGGGTAAAATAAACTTAAGCACGTCGTCCTTCGGATGGGTCGTTAAGCGATGGTCCCGAGCCTGTACGATGTCAGGTACTCGTTAAAGACCCCTCCCTACCCTAGATGAATAAAAATTTAGGGTAGGCAAAATTTAGGACTCCCACAGTAGAGTCGGGCTCATGTCCACCAGAGTGACGAAAGAGCGCTCTGGTAGTAGGCGATATGACCTCGTAGTTAAAGCCCGGACATGAGTCATAAAACCTAACCTAACCTAATTTAGTATGAGAATTCAGAAGCCCCTATGTGTCAACTATTCATTTTAGCCTAATCGGTCGATTGGTTCTGGAGAGAGCGGAAACTTAATTGATTAATTTGTGCTGGGGGAATTACAAATTAATCAGCTGCTGATTCACCGATGATTTTTTTAATTAAAAAATTTGTTAGTACAATTCAATAAAATTGCTATATATATTTTACGTTTATATTCCTATTATTAATTCTTATTTTTGTGAAAGCGTCACAACTTTACCACACTTATTAAATAAATAATTCCACGCCACAAATAAGGCTTCATCCTACAAGTAAGGCTCCATCCAACAAATAAGGCTCCATCCCACAAATAAGGCTCCATCCCATTCATGTTCGCGAACACTCCTAGTATAATGTAAAAACAATAAGCTAGCTTACCCTGCCTTGAACCATTCCCCGTCGACATGTTATTGACGTAGCTGAGCTCTGTAGCAACTGAAGACTCCTCAACATCCTGGCATACTACCACGGTGTCCTTTACTTCGCTAGGACAGAAGGATGTTGTCACACCCCGTCTTTTTTTTCTTGCTTTTGTTAGGATCACTAATAATTTTGATTTTACTTTTCAACGTGTTTTTTTTTTTTAAACTTGATCTATGTAACATGCAATTTGGATAACCATTCTACGGGAGATTTAAAATTGTGTTTTGTTTTAAATTTTATTCTGGATCACATGTCTTGTCTGGTGTATGTGTTCTGAAATAGTCAGATATTAACTAATAATATAAAAGATCATATGAACAAAAATAGTCTTCATTTTGAAATCTATTAACATTATAATTTAGTATTGTTATTTTGGTTGAATTGATAAAACTAGTTCAAAATGTTATTTTAAACATTATAATTTAGTTACATAATATTTTCAGTACATTTTATCACTATAATAATTGTAGTAAATTAATTGCAGTTATTTCTGTGGACTTCTAGAATATGGAGTCCGTGTCCGATCTTCCTGGGTATTGCTGAAGAATATAACTTAGAAATTTTTTTTTTCAGAATGACCGAAAGAAATGATGAAATTTTCATGAATACATTTTTATCAATGTGTCCCTTCCCTGTGAAAATTTCAATTAACAAATAAGGGATATGAAACAATGTTAACTGCTATGATTATAAATCATATCAGCTGTTGAGAGGTATTCGAAATATCTATTTAATTTAATATTTTTTTAATTTTCATTATATTTCCTAATTATGTATCTAGTAATTAAAAAATAGTTAAATATTTGTTACAATGTTTATATTCTGAAGTTTTTTTTCTGTTTGTTTGGTTTAACTTCGGTATGTACTCACAATTCAGACAGAAGAATGCGCTCGGTACTGATCCCTGCCTTTTTCTAACCCTGAAACTTGACAATATAGCTTACTTCATTAAATTTATTTTAATATATTTTAAATTAAAGAAAATATAATCGGAGTTCCCCGGTGTTTTCCAGTTTTCTTCCGCTGGTTAAGATTAAAATTCTGATTTTTGGAGGATTAACTGACAATAATTGTTGAGGATTAACTGACAATTATTGTTGTCTCTACCTATCTCTCTCTCGCACCATTCTTGTATCGTCGGCTGTTTGAAGTCGTTCACCCAGTGTTAATTCCTGAGCTAGAATTGTCTTAATAATACTACCTGGCTCTATGCCGTTGCTTGAGGCAGCTCGCTGAGTTGAATCATATGTTTTGTTGAAGACTCCTTCAATGTCAAGGATCTCTTAATTAGACTGTCTAGGGCAGTCTCTGTCTGTATCCCCGGCTGGTAGACATGGTGGCTGCTGTGCAGAGGCTGTTTTGTTAGTAGGGTGCTTCGACTGGGATGCTACGCTTTTCATTGGTCATCTAATATCCTTCCAACCTTGGATATGTATGTCATATTGACGTCAGACCATGCGTCACTAGGCCAGACTCGCTTTAAAGATTTTGTTGAAACAGGGCTCGAAATATCTCATATGAACAGGGTGATTTATATGGGTTGATTGCGCTAACAGCCCATTCAGTTATCCCTGATTTCAAAATTAAAGAAGCCAGGGCCCAATCCCTTTTCGGGCTCTCACTTGGATCAGTCTTTGGCTTCGTCGTCTCCTTTTCTGTCTTTGTTGTCAGTTCTCAACAGACCAAATCTCATAGGTCTTCTTCTGATAGGATCTTGTGGATTCTGGTTCCTACTGGAAATATCCCACCTGTACCGGTTGATTTATATGGTTTAAATGCGGTCATAACGCATTCAATTGACCAATGGACCAATTCTCATAAGGGTTTCTTGTGGATTCTGGTTCCTGCCAGCAGCTAAAAGACGCTCTGGCAGAATTTCTTCTATGATAATCTTTCAGCCTTTCTTATTTCTCGAGTGTCGTGTTTCACTGTATAGAGCCACTCTCCTGTGCACTGTGCTCTATTAACCCATTTGTACCCATGATCCCCAATTGGGACTTTTGACTTTTATCGCCCTTACGTTGGCAGCACTGAGTGATAACTTATCTCTTGGCGTCCCACGTGTACCTTTTAACTATCTGAAAAGTGATCAACCCGTTTATTTTGATTTTGAGTGCGTTTTATGGTCATAATCAGTATTTGAAGTGTGAAAACCTGCGGTAAGTAAAATTGAAAAATGTCACCTATTTTTGAAATTTTGTTGCAAGTTACCTACTTAATTCTTAATTATGATATTGTTGTAGGTCTTCACAAATATGTTCAAGATTGAAGGAAATATATTAGTTTGTCACATCAATGCTTACAGCTTGGTATAATGCTTGTTTTATGCTGATCCCCATTTGGGGATCATGGGTAATAGCGGCTTCCAAAGTTGGTAAACTTGACTTCACCTCTTGTGATGTTCCTTTGCTTGTTTTATTCACAGATATGAAGGTGAAACAATATTGGACTCTCAATGAGCTTCAAGATGCAATGCAGGATCCTGATTTTTTGAATCAATTTGACGACAAAGGGGAATTTGATGGAGAAGTGGACCACATTGACATTGTACAGCTGCCACCGGAAAATGTAGATGTCGTTTCAGACTACGAGGAGATGGACGAGGATGATTTGAACGATGATTCACCACCAAAAGACGTTCCAGGTATCCTTGAAATACACACTAACGTTTCATTGGACCCCCCTGTTGGCCGTGATGCTGAATGTGGACCATCGTCTTCTGACAATGATGTAGTTAGTTCCAACCAACTCCCTCAACGTATCGTCTCAGAAAAAAACACAATCTCCCAGACTCGTCCGTCTTCCTCCAGATATAAGAAAAATGTGAAGTTCAAAAGTAGTTGGAAGTGCAAAAATCCTGATTTTCAGAAGAGTTTTGGTAGACCGGAAAATGTTCAGCAAAGAAGAGAGGAATTACGCATGGAGTTAAAAGGGAAATCTGCAGTTGAACTTTTCGAGCTATTTTTCACCGAGGACGTGTTGCTGAACATTGTAAAGGAGAGTGTAACCTATGCTACTCAACAGAACAGACACAATTACTTCTTTTCGGTCGACTGCTTACGAAAATTCCTCGGAATTCTCCTGCTTACCGGGTACCATAATTTGCCACGGGAGAGACTGTATTGGAGTGAGGATGACGATTACAATATTCAGATCATTCGTCAATGTATGCCTCGAAACAGATACGATGAGATAAAACGGAATTTGCACTTCAACGATAATTCAATTTTGAAGGGAGAAAGAAAGAATCATCCCAAATGCTTCAAGATTGAGCCTATCATGAAAGTCATTAGTGCTCAATTCCTTCAGTTCGGGGTTTTCTCTGAGAATATCAGTATTGACGAGCAAATGATCCGGTACTACGGTCGTCACTTCATGAAACAATTTATCAGAGGAAAACCGATTCGATTTGGTTACAAGCAGTGGGCTATGTGCTGCGCTGAAACTGGCTACTGCTACCGTTTTGAACTGTATGAAGGTAAAAAAGAGTACGAAAACCCTTCAGACGGTTTGGGTTCGACAGTTATTTTGGATAACATCTTGGCCATAGAAAATCCATCTGACCACGTATTCTATTTTGACAACTTTTTCACGAGTTTTTCACTAATGAAAACATTGACAGATCGCAATGTAGCTGCTGTTGGGACTGTACGTAGCAATCGTACTAACCAGTGCCCCACCAGGACTGATGAGGTTTTCAAAAAAGAAAAACGAGGGTCATATGACTACCGATTCGATGACGAGAATGGTATAATGGTCGTTTTATGGAAAGACAACAACCTTGTGCGTATCATGACAAACTGTCAAGGAGTAGAGAAAGTTGAAAAAGTCAGAAGATGGTCAAAGGAAAAGAAGACTATGGTGACTGTTCCTCAGCCAAAATGTATCGCTACATACAATAAGTGCATGGGGGGTGTGGACAAACTCGATTGGCTAGTCAATAAATACAGGACCAAAATACGAGGGAAGAAATGGTATTTCCCCATAATCACACACCTTATAGATGTCTGCGTAGTCAATGCTCACGTTTTGCATAACATGGTCAACGACGAAGAAATGCCACTTTTGGAGTTCAGGAGGATCATAACAAGAAGCTATCTGTACACATCATCCATTTCAAACCCCAAATTTCCTGGACGACTATCTCTGACGAAAGCCGTGGAGAAGAGAGTTCCTCGAGAGATCAGAAAAAATCAGCCTGGTCATCACCTTGAGAGAACGCAAGGGGGGAAACAAAGGAAATGTGCAGTGTGCAAGAAAAATGCTCGGAAACAATGCTCGAAATGTAACGTGGGAATTCATGTACATTGTATGGCATATTGGCACAAATAGTTATGGATTCGGATTTGGAGTCGATCTCGGCCATTTTTTCTTTTAATTCAAGTTCTTATTGTAATAATTATATTATTGTTATTTACTAAGTTATATATCATTATTATTATTCTATTGTTTTGCACCAATACAAATGTTTAGCAAAGATATTTATGTCGTAGTTATTACACCTGTGGTTGAGAGCAGTCGTTGGCAGCAGGGGTAGCTTTCATACTCGCCACTGCCCATGATCCCCAATTGGGACTTTTTCGAAATTTTGAATTTACTCCATGGTTATCGATTTTTTCTTCAAAATTCCATTTTCCCAGTGTTCACTGAACACAGTAGAATCTTTTAGAGTGGGAATCGTTGAAAAAAAAAATTTGGGCACTAATGGGTTAATGTGCTTTTTAGTCTTATTCTTCTTCCTGCGTCGCTACGGTCCTGAAAGAACCCGGGCCTCCGTCACAATCCTCCTCCATTCGTCTCGATCCAAAACCTTCTCCCTCCATGCTCTGATGCCCAACACTCGGAGGTCCGCCTCGACGTCGTCCAGCCAACGGAGTCTCGGTTTTCCTCTTCTCCTGGCACCGCCTGGCCTACCCTAGAGGGCCTGTTTAGGGAGTCTTCCTCCTTCCATTCTCTCTACGTGGCCCAACCAACGTAATCTCGCCTGCTTGATCACGGATACCAGGTCGGGATCCCCGTAGAGGTCTCTCAACTCTCTGTTTTTCCGGATACGCCATCTGCCGTTCTCGGAAACAGGTCCATAAATCTTTCTGAGTACTTTCCGTACCCACAGTAGCTGAGTCTCTTCATGTTCTTTTGTCAACGCCCAAGTTTCACCAGTGTAAGTTACAATTGGACGGACAATGGTTTTATAGACAATTAGCTTGGCCCTCCACGTTAATGTGCGGAACATGAGTATTCTTTGGACCTCAAATAGACATCTGTTCCCTGCAGCAATGCGTGCTCTTATTTCGTGGCTGACGTCATTATCTTCTGTGATCAGAGCCCCGAGATATTTTGTCTTCCTTTGTAGTGAAGAGAAAAAATCTATTTCACCAGGAGACCGCTTCTCTGCGGTGTTTATTTTTGATATCATGTGTTCCAGTGGGGTCTTCTCAGTAATCAAAGGGACACGAATCTCTCACACGAGTACACAAAACTTGAGTGCTAAGATTACTCTCAGATATCAAATTTGATGTGCCGTTAGACAGGTATCAGTTAGTGACTTTACGATGTACTTAGATGCAGTTACTCTAAGGTTGTTCTTGCCGTTTGCGCTGGACGGTCACAAATTCTCTCAATGCCAGTCTTTCAACTGAATATTTCAACAGGAGATTATATTTTAAAGGCTTCATGACAAACAACGTTATATAGTACATAAGATTTATGAAAGTGAGAGGTTCACACGGCCTTTTTGACTCCTGACTACTACCAGAGTCTGTTATGTTTTTTTTCGCTTGGCATGTGATAAGTGAAAAAATATTACTTTTTAAAATACAATATCCATGTTTCCTGAAACTCGTTTTGTAATTTTTAATTTATTGTAAATGCTTATGGATTATATAATCGATTGTGAAATGTTATTATTATGCACATATTTGTTTACAAAACAAACAAAGAAAAATGTTGTGAGAATTTAATATCTGCACAGTTCACAACATCATGTGAGAATTCCCACCTCAAGAAAAGAAGGGACTAATAGAGATAAATATAGAAAAAAATTATTATTCTGGGACATCAAAGTCAAGTAAAAATAGAAAACAGTACTATTCATTCACAAAAGAAAATAAAACCTTCGTATAACTCTCGCCCGCGTTAAAAGATACTCCTGGAAATTCTCTTGCATCCTTTTGTCCAAGTTAGCCTCGATAGCAGACAATCTTGTTTCTGTGTCAATTTTTGAAGTGAAACTTCTTTAGCGAGACTAATAAATCGGACATGAAACGACATAAAAAATCAAACATGAAACGAGTTTAGGTCGATAAATCAGCTGTTGCGTGCTACGTGTTTGAATACGGTTTATGCGTTAAAATAATTATTAATTTAATATGTTTAGTTCTATTCTGAGTTAGTGTTAAATAGTTAAAAATGTCAAAAATTTCAACGGAACGTATTCGACAATTCCGTGCAATACAAAATCAAATACAGCAACAAGGAAGTCAAACATAAAGGTAATTTTTAATAATTCTTCATTTATATTTTTAGATGATTAAAATTCATTAAAATTATTGATTTCTTATTGAATAAAAATTTTCTATTCAAAATTAATTTAATTCAATTTACACATGTAAACTTGAAGGTACACGTGGAGGTATTAGGCCAGGTTCTGGACGAACCAGGGGGACAAAAAAATCACAAAAACAACAGTTGATCGTGTTCGAGAATATCGGCAAAATTAAGAAGATTAATACTTATAATAAAAATCAAATAAAATTATATATATTTATTAATTTGTTTATTTAATTCGCTTGCTTAATGAAGACAAAAGAAGTTTCACTTCTTCGATGAAACTGCATCGTGAAGTCTAACTGCAATAAATCTGGAAAATGTGAGTTTTGCCTGAAGTATTATTTATTTATTTGCTGTATGTATTGTAGATCATGTATTTATTTGCTGTATGTATTGTAGATCATGTATTTATTTGCTGTATGTATTGTAGATCATGTATTTTCTTTTGACTGTATTTAATATTCCTTAAAGATACTTTTTGCTTGTTCTAGAACTCTAAAGTTGACAGCTTGATTGCTGACGTAACACTTGCGATTCTTGCTGAAAACTTACGTTTTTTACTTCTCCAGCTATACGAAGTATGGGGGAAGTTATGTAATCGCTTAGAAATTTGATACGGAGTTTTCAACGGTATTTCATGTGATGCGACCACGATTCCAAAAAATAAATAATAAAAAAGTGTATATATTATGCCTTTGAACATTTTAATGGTTGATTTAAATCTGTGTTGATTATTTTGATATAACATACTAATATTTTGTATATGATACCTGATTGTTAATTATTAAGTTTAATTAAACTTAAACTAAAAATATGAATGTAAAATGTAAACCATTGTTTTATTATCTCCTTCGTGTTGACCGGCTGCCCCCCCCCCCCCCCCCCCCCCAGGCCCTTCCAGGCAGTGCCGGCCCGAGGCAAGCTCCCCTTGCTTGCCCCTAATATATACAAGTTGCGCGTGCAAGCATGGATCTTGGAAGTCAAAGTGTGAGTATACTCGTATCTTTCTGCTCCTCGTTGATGTTCTTCACTCTCTGCAACAGAACATCTTGGCTTCTCCCCTCTTGTATCGTTGTAGCCGCTCTGTCCTCATTCGGCCTCGTGTTTTGCTTCTTTATGCATTGTGATCTACTTATTTTAATATCATGTTCACACATTTCGCATGAGGTCATTTATTAGGGTCATTGGTCACGATAACTGCAGTTATAATGAATATACGACACAAAATTTCTGAAGTAAGTACAAAACCCCAGACACAACACCCATTAATTTTCTGCGGAATCGACCAAAGGAAAGGGGGGAAAAAGGGGGCTCAACTCCAAGCTTCCATTAACTTCAGATTTAAATTCGAAACCCACAAAGAACGACACTTATTAATTTTCCGCCAAAGGGAAGGGGAGAATAGAGGAGGGAGCCTCGACCTAAAAACACTAATAACTGGAAGTAATGAATGTATCGACAAAAAATCCAGTTGAGCACCTTCTTTTCGGTCAATTCAACAAAAAATTAATAGTTAAGTTCCTTAATTTAAATGTAAAATGTCATATCGATACATTCATTACATCACTCCTCTCGTCTTGAGAGAGCGAAAACTTAATTAATTCGTGCTGGGGAATTACATTAACACAGAATGAATGTATCGATACCTACTAATTGTCGGTCGAATCGTCCAGTGGGGTTCTACTCAAAAACCTTAATAACTTTTGATGTAATTGAGGATTCAGAACTCCTTCTGATTGTCATCCAAATCGATTAACTGGTTTTAGAGGGAGAGCAATAACTTTATTTTTTTACTTTATTGATTCACCGACGAGTTTATTTTATTTTTTGTTCCAAAAGCTACAAAGAAAACGTCATAAAATAACATTGTATGACAGAACTCTAATAGAACCAATTGGAAACTTTCAGTCAAAGAGAAAATCCCATTTAAAGAAATGTTTGATCTATTGAAGAATTCCTCATGTGATTGGAGGAGCGATGGGAGAACAACACAATATGGAGTGGGGAAGACTACGATAGACAGGCTTTTGTTGGTTTTGTAACGCCTTTCTACAGTGACATGGGATCTGATCCTGGGACCAGAACAATAGCCGCACTCCATCACACCCAGCCCAATCCTCCACAAGTCAGTTCCGATATGTCCTCCATCACAGCTCCAGAGGTCACAAGGAGAAACTAGTTTCACTTCCCAGCAGTGTACTTCCCCAGTACGATTTAATCAATGTTGACTTATATAAAAAGTTCTAAATCCACTTTTTTTCAATTTTTTTCAACTCTCTTACCCACTCAACTTTTTTTTTTTTTTTGTTTTGCTCGGTTGCTCTGGTAAATCACCCGCCCCGCAACTTCGTTGGGGAAGAGGTAGAATTGAGATTTGTTGCGATGGGTGTCTAGGGGCGACAAGACTGGCGCTCCCAGACCTCATAGGGTTGCTGCTGCCGAGAGAGCTCGAGATCAGTGGAATGGGGCTGCTTCTACATAGCGGTCGCCAGGGGTAGACTTTGGGCCTGGCCCATCAATCGCCCCCGGCGCCGGGTCAAGAGGGCTTTTTCTGTTCCCGCCAGGAGGTGATAAACCGGCTGAACGCCGGATAGTTGAACTTCGTCATCAACTCCGGCAGAATCAATCTCAGATACGATCCTGTCGCGTGCATCAACTCCATCCTAGACCTGTCGTACAGCGGACAATCGAGGATTACATGATGCCGCCACACGAACAGTTCTGGCTATTCTTCTTCTTGAAGAAGAAGAGTTTGGAGTTGAAGTCGCTGTGACCTGAAAGTACCTGAGATGTCCAGTGATCGTGCTGTACCCAAGTGGAGCGCAGGCGCACTCGGACGTCAGGAATGTAGGTTATCCCCTCAGCTGTAGATAGTAAGGGGAGATTGAGTAATCTATGAAACTATTTGATACTAAATTAACACAAACAGGTAAATCACCGACAATGTACTTCCCCGAGTTAGGTTTTTGCTCTCCCTCCAATTCTTCCCAAAACCAATTAACAGCTTGCGCTAAAAACCAATAGTTGACTTACTTTGTGTCGAAAATTCATTATATTGGCAATTATTAGAATCTTTGAGTTGAGTCCACCTCTGCTGACAGTCCCCCCCGCCCCCCCCCCCCCCTCCATTTTCCTTCGGAAATTTCGCTGCAAATCAGTTATGAGGATTTGAATTTAAATCCCTTTGTCCCATTTGGCTAGTTGTCGTCCTTATAGGGTTCTGGATACACATATAAAATTCCGTGTAGATACAGTCACATACCATCCCTAACCACTGACAGACAAGAGATTTTTTTTTTAATGTTTAGTATCTACGACAAGCCCCTCCCTCAAACTAATACTGTACGATATCTAGGACTGACATTAGATCGAATACTGACATGGAACCCTCACATACGTCTCACACGAAATACACTGAACCGTCGACTCAAAGTACTCTACGGACTTCTAAATAGACGATCAAAATTAGACATGACACAAAAACGGAACTGTTACACTTACTTACTTAGACCATTGTGGACATACCGATCAGAGATATATGGTTCAGACAAAACATCCAACATCAAACAAATTCTGGCGTTTCAGTCAAAAACCCTCACACTAATAACACATTGCCCCCCATACATAAACAACAGAACACTTCATAACAATCTTATGATAAACACAGTACCCGACCCAATTCAAACTACTTACATACGTTTTTTTAGAAAACTACACACATACAAACCCAGAAATACGTACTTTATCTTCACAACACTTACCACAAAACCCCCCACGATGGTTGAAGAGGGGGTGGAACCGCGACTTACTGCCACCTTAAATCCTATTCGTTCTTAATATTTTTTATTTATTCTTTTACATTATTTTCCTTTACTTTTATCATCTCTCTTACCCATCCATCAAAATTGTCTTTCAATTCCTTTTTATTTATTATTATTATTTTTTTTTTTTTCTGTTCTGTCCTATTAATTAAGATAAATTTTCGTCTCGAGGACCTACCACTGGGTGGCCTTCCTCTCACATGCCATTCACGCCAATATATCAATACCTACCATCATAGATGCCAGCATCAACAACCAGTTGTTGCACCCTAGCAACACTTGCATCTCTATAAATAAAAGACAAAAAAAAAAAAAAAAGTTGGTATAGTTGAGAAAATACATAATTTTCCCTATATTTCGTCTAGCTGGGAAGGAAAATAAAAAGAAAGGTTAGTTAGGTTTTTTTTTTTTCCTCGGTGCCCTAAATCCACTAGGATATTGATGGCAGAAAAACTGGTAGTTTGTTTAACAATAGGCCTGTAAACAGAATGTAGTTGTCAAGCTGAAACCATATTTCATAGAGAACTCGAGGCTGAATCGATAGAAAGTTAATAAATAACAGCTGGGAGTGTCACCCTAATCACTGGAACTGTAACGACTAACAGGGAACAGTGGCGCTGAGGCTATTTGTGTAGAGCGAGGATAAACATTGGCTGGGACAAACAACTCAGTTAGGGCCTGTTGTCCGGAGAGGGACCTAACGGGCACTGTCCCATCAAAAGGATACTAAGTGTTCCAGCAACCGAATGAGGACAATTATTTATTTTTATTTATTTACTTATTTATATTGTCATGGGCAGTGGCGTAGCATAGGTTTGTGCCGCCTGGGGCAGACGCTAAATTTGCCGCCCCTCCCTGCCTACACTAAGAGAAAATATGATTGAGCAAAGAAAATATTAAGCTGCAAATTTAAGAATTAAAAAAAAAAAATTTACTCCAAAATTTAAAATTCTTAAAAACTAGAAAACAAAATTTAATTGTAAAACATGTTTTGAATTTTAATATTAATCAATGATTATGTTACTTTTGCAAGCCAAAAACAAGTCATATATGACTTTTTTTGGCTTGCTAAAATAAGACAAAATCAAGCCTTATTTCTTGACCAGGGGAAAATTTAAAATTATTGATTTATTTTGCCACAGGCGCTACAACCTTGTTCGTATTGGTTCTATCTCTGTTCGTTCTTTGAGGCGCTAAAACCTTGTTCGTATTGGTTCTATCTCTGTTCGTTCTTTGAGGCGCTACAACCTTGTTCGTATTGGTTCTATCTCTGTTCGTTCTTTGAGGCGCTACAACCTTGTTCGTATTGGTTCTAGCTCTGTTCGTTCTTTGAGGCGCTACAACCTTGTTCGTATTGGTTCTATCTCTGTTCGTTCTTTGAGGCGCTACAACCTTGTTCGTATTGGTTCTATCTCTGTTCATTCTTTGAGGCGCTACAACCTTGTTCGTATTGGTTCTATCTCGGGTATGTCGTTAGTTGTACCATTATTACGGAACATTTTTGGAGGACTGGATGTATCTCAGAAACCGGACGACCTACGAAAAATCGTATTTCATATAAAATATGTATTGCAATATTCTCTACAATTAATACTTGAAAAGATTTTTGATTAGGTCATAAACATAAGCGGCATTTTGTAAAATGTAATTAGGTCTCGAAGTAAAGTGGTCTCAATGTTCGGCTGATTTCGGCCAAAATCTAATCAGACCTAAGCTAGAACATGTGACCCCTTCATTCCAAATTTAAAGTTCATAGCTGCAATCGTTTTTGCAGTAGAGAGCTTACTACTTTCCAATCACACATACAACAAACATACATCCATCACGAAAAAGGTCTAAACGTATTCAGGAGACCTTGAAATATAAAAATCCGTTGAAAACTGGATTTCGGATTTTCGAACGATTAAAATACTTCCTTATTCTGTATAGGTATAAGAAAGTAATACATTTGCAAGAATAATTACATAATAAAATAAACTTAACTTTTCTCATGAGCTTAATTCTGCATCAATTCATTATACTTCAACAATTGTCTATATATTTCTTAAACAATAAACGAAATTACATGTTTTTTGATTTCTAAACCTTTATAGAAAAATAAATATACATCATTGATCTTTTTAACATGCACAGTATCAGAAAACTTTACGATTCATTCAAAATATATAGCAATTCGAACTGTACGTGAATAAACTGGGAGAAAAACTAAATAATACAAAAATATATAATTAACTTATTGTTTAACTTATATATGCGAATAATAATAAGACTTCCAACGATAGGAATATTAAGACATTTACGGCATAATCAAAATATATTTATTACTATATTTATTTATAAATATATTATATTATTTTATAATTAAAGTTAAAATGATATGCGTGCTTGCCTTCTGAGCTCAAGAATGTGGGTTCGAAGTTACGCAACTTATCATTTTAGGTTAGGTTTTATGACTTATGCCCGGGCTTTAACTACGAGGTCATATCGCCTACTACCAGAGCGCTCTTTCGTCACTCTAGTGGACATGAGCCCGACTCTACTGTTGGAGTCCTAAATTTTGCCTACCCTAAATTTTTATTCACCTAGGGCAGGGGTCTTTAACGAGTACCTGACATCGTACAGGCTCGGGACCATCGCTTAACGTCCCATCCGAAGAACGGCGTGCTTAAGTTTATTTTACCTCCCAGATGAAATAAACTAAGGGCCTCGGTCGGGTTTCGAACTCACGATCTTGAGCTCAGAAGACAAGCATGCATACCACTGAGCTACCGGCGCCCTCAACATAACTTATCATTATATATTTTTGTATTATTTAGTTTTATTTAAACTTTTTTTTTTTTCTCACTATTATAGTTTCATGTCCTGAGTCTCATATGGTGGGACTCAACATTTGCATAGGTACATCTCTAACCGGAAACCATTGATAGCATGGCGACCTCGTTCCCAACAATACACTTCCTCTATTTGTTGGCATTTCTCAACATTTCTATTCATAAGTGGAACCTAACATTTTGGTTCGCCTATTGAGTCGCTGAAATTGCGGTACCTTGCGTGTTGAAGACATTTCCAGCACGAAATTCATGGTATCATGAGTTTTGTCTGGTTACTGCACCAAAGAACGGGCTAATCCGCTAAACGGGCACCTGTATGCACTCGTTTTTTTACTTCCCCAGACCTAAAGTATAGGAGAAGTTATGTAATCGGTCAGAAATTCCTTGTTTTCCGAACCCCTGATGTCAAGCATGAAGAAAAAGTGTCCTGTCTGTGCGTGTGAACACGATAACTCCCGATAGAATGAATGTATCAACACGAAATTTTATATGTGTATCCAGAACCTTATAAGGACAATACCTATTGTTTTTTAGCCAAATTGGCCTAAGGGAAGGTGGATTACGGGGAGGAGACTTAACACAAAAACTCTAATAACTGCCGTTTTAATGAATGTATTGACATGATATTTCATGTGTAAATTCAAAACCCCACCTATTATTTTTCCGTGAAATCGGCCGAAGGAAATGAGCCATCAGAGGAGAGTGGCTCGACTCAAAACCCCACATTTTGGCACAAAATTTAAATATCTAATTTCAGAAGCCCCGATGTAAATCAACTATTGATTTTTATCACAAAAGATAGATTAGTTTTGGAGGGAAAGCGTATAATTAATTGAATAATTAGTGCTGGGGAAATACCTTGCAGATGATTTACTGACGCTTTTTCTTTTTCGTGAGAGAAATATCGAGTAGCATATCGATTATTGGTCTGTAGAACTGTTCAAGATTGTAAGTTCCTATGTCGATACAACCGAGGCCTCAATCTCTACTGTTGCGTGTGCTTCTCCAAGTCTCACAATTGATCTGTAATTTGGGAATACATTGTATCGATCTTCAGTGTACTAATTGTATTATATTCAATACTTTAAACAGTTTAAATCACTCAATATCATCGATTAGACAAACATTCAAATATTTTGAAAGAGGAAATCTTATTTATCCATTATGACCTGTCATTAGCTAATCTTAAAATAAAATATTATTAGGGAGAAGATTGGATGAGACTGAGATCGATATATCGAACAGAAAGTGTCACCGCTGTCGTCTCGGATAACAACCAGGCAAGGACACTGGGTCAGGTCATTACACTATTTCACTTTGGTATTTTCTAGTTCTTAATTAACTATAAATAATATATAATAATAACAGGTTGTCCTCTCACGGAGTCACGGAGGTACCAATTAGTTGCTCGACAAATAGCTGGAATTTATTGCTGGGCTTTTTGCTGTAATGTATTGCAATATGTCCAATATTGTATGTTCAGTCCACTCACTCAGCCGTTTATCTTGAAAATATCTCCGAATTTCTGAAATTACTTTCTATTGTTCAAGGTTTACAATATATATATAATTTACTTATGTATCAGATTATGACAACCATCGCTTTATACAGTTATAAAACTTTTCGTAGTAGCTTTAACTACGAGGTCATATCGCCTACTACCAGAGCGCTCTTTCGTCACTCTGGTGGACATGAACCAGACTCTACTATGGGGTCCTAAATTTTGTCTACCCTATAAATCTTTATTCAACTAGGGCAGGGGTCTTTAACGAGTACCTGACATCGTACAGGATTGGGACCATCGCTTAACGTCCCATCCGAAGGACGGCGTGATTAAGTTTATTTTACCTCCCAAATGAAATAAACTAAGGGCCTCGGTCGGGTTTCGAACCCACGTTCTTGAGCTCAGAAGGCAAGGATGCATACCATTTTAACTTTAAATATAAAATAATATAATATATTTATTAATAAATATAATAATAAATATATTTTGATTATGCCGTAAATGTATATATGGAGTTTTTGTGATAAGCTCCCCTAATCCGCCCTTTCTCATGTGTCAACTATTGAATATAAGCAAACATTTGACTGGTTTTGGAGGAGGAGTGACAAGTTAATTGATGAATTCGTTGTGGGGAAGTACATTGCCGGTGATTCCCACTTGTTGGAAGAGAGCCACTGTAAAGATGCATTGAGGATGTTATATAACGTCTAATACTTGTTCCTCGTCAATAAACAGACTGATTGATATTTTGAAAGTTACCCTTCACTGACTGTGAAGGTCGCTTGTTAATCCTGAATGGACACTCCTCTCTCACTGTTATCCGATAGCAGGAACCTTGACCTCCTACACGCTACCCTCATACTCGGTTCACTTTATTATTATTATTTTTTTTTTTCACCATTATGCTATTTAACATGAATCACTTTATTGCTCAAGTTTTTTTGTTTTTTTAATTTGTTGCCTTGTTTCAAGCCTTGATACTAGTGGAGTGTGATATTTTGGGGGTTTGAAAATTTAATTGAATGAGGGAGGGGCGTTGACCCCCCCCCCCCCCCCTCCCCCCGCCAACATTCCTGTTTACGCTAGAAAAATAGTTTTGTTCCTTTGGGGCAGGATGGGCTAGAGCAACATTTCCCGTTTAAGAAAGAATATCTAACTCATAAAAATTACAACAATATATGGGTAATTCCATGCCAACTCAGCTTCGGCGTCCACCCGACCATCCCAAAATTTGGGAATAAGTTGATCAGAGTCTTCCTTAGTCAAAAACAAAACAATTTACCAAGTTGTAGATTTTTTTTTATAAGGAATTTCATTTTTTATTAATGAATATTCAAAATCGATAATTTTTGAGATTTCAAGTCACTCTAAACTATTTTTTTCATATTTTGACGATTTGTGGGCAGGAAAAAATGTCAAAATAAACTTTTATTATAGGAAATTTCCTGGAGAATCGATTTTTGAGGTAGTTAAATCAAAATTTTTTGTCCTATTCATCAAAAATTTCGTATTTTCGATAAAAATCACTTTTTTTTCGATTACAAATAACTCAAAATGGGTATATCCAAAAAAATGTTTTTCTAAATCAAATATAATATATATATATATATATATTTTCACAGCTTTTTACTTCCCCAGCTATACGAAGTATGGAGGAAGTTATGTAATCGGACGAAAATTCGACTTCAACGGAATTGCATGCAGACATGTTTACCAACACAACAATGTTTATTAATTTAAGCTATCCTTCCTGGAAAAGTTTGAGCTATTCTACATTTACTATCTTTACCATGATTGGTTAGTATCATTTTTCACATTGTGAAAGTCTTCTATTGGGTGATTTCCTGAATGCAAATAATTTATTGATTCAACTTAATTAGTCAGCTGATCTGAATTCTTTCCTGAGTTGGAGCTGTAAAAAAAAAATTAATAACATTAAACGGAAAACGCGAGAAGTTTTCACGCGAGAATTCACTCGAGTGGCTAGGCTAGTCAATATTTTTTTTTTTTTTGTTATTTTAATCGTTATTTGCTCTAATGCATTTGAATAAATTAATAAATAAATACATTAACTGGTGCAGACTACACAAGTGTGACACGGCATGGAGGGAAGTGGCCCTACATATAACGTCTGAATTTAAATTCATTATTTGAATTAAATGAGAATTTCAAGGGCAGTGGAGAGTCGAAAACTGCAACTAGATGAAATAATTATTTTTGTTTTTAAGGTTTACTTTCATTGTAGCAGATTTCGATCAATTTGGTATCTTTGTTTACGGAAATGATACAGATCAAAGACAAAAATGTTAGTATTTCATGAGCTGACTTATTTTGTAAAATGTCAATGAGATGAGATCGGCGGTTTTTACTTACCCAGCGAGACGATGTATAGGGTAAGTAATATAATCGGTCAGAAATTCGATGTAGAATGTTCAACGGAATTTCATAATTTTTAGACAAAATTCTATTTGTCTGGATGTGTGTCTGTGAACACGATAACTCCTGATAGAATGAATCGACACGAAATTTTATACGTATATCCAGAACCCTCTAAGGACGACACTTATTGATTCTCAGCCAAATCGATCAAAGAAAAGGGAGTGATTAGGGGAGAGGCTTAGCACAAAATATTTAATAACTGCCGGTAGGATGAATGTATTGACATGACAATTTATATTTGCGATCAGAATCCCATAAGAACAACATACATCGATTTTCAGTCTAATAACTGCCGATGTAATGAATTTATCATGAGTTAGTATGAGGATTTATAAGTTAACTATTGATTTTTAGCGCAGAGTCAACCCTTTTGGAGGGCGAGCGAAAAGTTAATTGATTAGTTCGTTCTGGGGAAGTACATAGCCCTTGATTCACCAACAACTTTTTATTTATGTAGATAGGTAAAACCCGTCGCCGGATATCTTTCTAATATTTTTGACGTCCCCTCCCCGTTGTCACACTGTTCTCGGAGCTCCCAAGTTCAATGTCTGGAGACTGGCAAGACCGCGGTAGTTCAAAGTTAAAAATACGGGCTCTCGCCCAGGGCATTTCGCACTTCTCATGCATTTTTCTATCCTTCTTAATTTTTTTTTTTTTTAATGTCTTGTTAACTTTGCTTTTTTCAGAGGGTGCTGAGTGGAGGAGCGATGAAGGATACAGGGTGAGATGGTAGGGGACAAAGGAACCATAGTCCTTCAGAACAATACCAACGGGCAGACAAACGGCTCTTGTAAGTACGATATATAATCTAATATCCATTTAGGGGAGAAACCCCTGTGTTATTGATATGATGATTTTCACGTGATTACAATACTTCCTTATACTTTAAGTATAAGAAAGTAATGAGTTAAATAAATGTTACTAAAAAACTTTATTTATTTATTATTATTATATTTTATTTACCCAAGTAAAGTTCCCCTGTCGGCCGAGAGGCTTACTATACACCTAGTTATTACTATTCAGCTTGTTTTCACTTATTTAATTAAATGTTTAGTTTCATCGAAGTAAACAATAAAGAAGGTTATATCCTTCCAAAAGCAGATTGTGTTTGAGTCAGTCCTCAGTCAGAAATTCAATGTTCATTTTTTACCGTAATTTCATGTTTTCCGACCTTTTTGAATGTATCGACGCAAAATTTAGTACGAGAATTCAGAAGCCCCCAATGTAAGTCAACTAATGATTTACTTTCCAAACGGTCGATTAGTCTTGGAGGGACACTTAATTGATTAATTCGTACTGGGGAAGTACATTGCAGATGATTAAACTATGACCTTTTTTTCTTGACCCAACGTTTTGGCTCATGTCTCTCATAGATCAGACCAAACTATGTTCCCTAATTACACTCTATTGTTATATCAAATATACAATTATTTCAGTGAAAATATACTTTCCATGTCTCTTACATTGAGGATTTACTCCGTACTTACTCTATAATTTTTTAAAATTTTCTTGGAACTGACCGATATAGTGGGAAACTCGAAGGTTAGGAAAATAAAAATATATGTTTTTTAAACTTCTCTGGGATGTTATATTGTTGGTTAATTCCGGCATTTCTTCCAGAGGTGTCTTCTTATTCTTTTTTGTCACACACTATGAACCTTCATAGTGACCGGAAGAAGGGACTTGTAAGAGTCCCGAAATATTGTCGGAAAAAAGAATAAGAAGACACCTCTGGAAGAAATGCCGGAATTAACCAACAATAAAAGTATAGTCCTTTTCCAAACAAGATATACATATATGTATTTAGACTATATAATATATATCTTGTGTGAGAGAGAACTATATTTTTCTTTCCTTAATCCCTACTTTATAGTTACTGTTTCTTGATGTTGCGAAAACTTCAGTCGTTGATAAGATTCTTGTGTTTCTACAGAAAGAGACCCTTTAAAAAAAAATGCCATTTATCCCAGATGCCGGCTTTTTTCTAAAGGTGGTGGACTGATTGCTTCTTTTGCTATTTCAGGCAATCTGCGTTTCTTCGGAGAAATGCTTTCTATTCCCATCGACAAGATATTTTCATTTTCCATAGTATGAGGACGAAAAGCCGACCCTCTCTTGGTGAAGATCCATGGAAGTAACCTCCTATAATTTCACTTCTTTTCTTTTGAATCACAGATGACCTACACCAATACATTTTGCCTTGTAACATGATATCCCTTACGTATTGTTTGTAAACAAGGAGCAGTTATATAAAGAAATTTAAATAATGAGTCAGCCATTTTGGCAACCAACACTGAAATATATATATTTTTTTTTACTATTATCAATTTATAAATGTTTTTTTGATGTGTAAACAAATATCTTATGTGTGTCGGACGGTTGCGCGCGCAGCGCACACCCACAACTACACACTTCTTAGCCCTTATTAATTTGACTTTTTATGTGAACTATAAAAAATGATCTTTCGGTAAGAAACTTTTAGATTGAGATGCTTCGATAGCTTAAATTTGTTACAGTAAATAAAATTTGTAGTAAAAGAAAATAATATAGCAGTGTAAATCTAAAAAATATAATAGGGTTAGGGTTTATGACTCATGCCCGGGCTTTAACTACGAGGTCATATCGCCTACTACCAGGGCGCTCTTTCGTCACTCTGGTGGACATGAGCCCGACTCTACTGCGGGAGTCCTAAATTTTGCCTACCCTAAATTTTTATTCACCTAGGGCAAGGGTCTTTAACGAGTATCTGACATCGTACAGGCTCGGGACCATCGCTTAACGTCCCATCCGAAGGACGGCGTGCTTAAGTTTATTTTACCTCCCAGATAAAATAAACTAAGGGCCTCGGTCGGGTTTCATTTATTTTATCTGGGAGAAAAAATATATTATATAATATTTCAATATATTATTATATAATATTTTTATTAATGTATAATAATAATAACTCCTGAAAATATCGATCAATAAATAATATATTTGTTGTCATATTGTCACAACAGATAATATAGTGTTCCAACAGAGGTTCCAACTGATTTTCACGTTTCAAGGTTCCCTGAATACGTTTTGACCATTTTCAGGTGCAAAGTGGCACCAGGAGCACCTCACTCCTACTTAGTAACAGCGTCCGGTCCGACGTCAATAAAGAGAGGTGACTTCATGACAAAATGTTTATTAAGAAATTTAATAATAAATAAAAAAATTCGGTGAATCACGACAATGTACTTCCAATTATTTGCGCTAATATTCAACAGTTGACTTACAAAGGGGCTTCTAAATCCTCATACTTTTCATGTCGATTCGTTCATTACATCGATATTATTGGGGGTTTTGAGTTGAACCCTCCTCTCATCCCTCCCTTACCTTCTGCTGATTCCGCTGAAAATTAATACATGTCGTCCTTAAAAAGGTTTTGAATTCACATATGAAATTGTCTGTTGATTCATTCTATCGGGAGTTATAAGAGTTTTTGTGTTAAGCCCTCCCGCTCTTATCCCTCTTTCCCTTTACTCAATTTGACTGAAAATCCATAGTTGTCGTCGTTAGGGTGTTCTGGATTCACATATAAAATTTCGTGTCGATACATTCCTTCTGTCGGGAGTTATCATGTTCACAGACGCACAGACAGACAAGTTTTTTTTCCCTATTTGGAATCTGGAGGTTAGGAAACATGAAATTTCCCCTTTCTTGGTCCCCCCCTCCTGCCCTCGTATAAGCTGAAGAATTTTAAAAAAAATTGAAAAACCAGGAATGCCTTGTCATTTGTTAGCATATAAGCAGCAAGTCGTTACTTATCGAAAAATGTGTAGAAGAATATTCAAAACACCCAACTCATTTGTGAGCATCTCTCTGTTGTTGCATACTAATGTTAGGTTTACGATAAGCCAATAGGGGAGAGCTCTGTAATGAATTCAGTTTGCGTGTCTTACATGAGGTGAAATTGACCTAATCATGGACATAGGTTCCTTCTAACATAGTATAGTTACAATTTGGTTAACTTAAACTGAAGAACCAAAACTTCCTTTCTTACCAACCAACTATCACCACCCAGTGGTAGCAAATTAGTCTGACTCAAGGGTACAATGCTCATGTCGTACTCCTTGTGTCGTACTGCCTTAGAGAGCTATTATAATTCAATTTAAAGGAAGGTGTCGGTGAATCATCTGTGTACTTCCCCAGCATCAATTATTTGCTCCCCCTCCAAATCCAATCGGTCGATTGGGCTGAAACTCAATATTTGACTTACATAGTGGCTTCTGAATCCTCATACTATATTTAGTGTCGATGCATTCATTACATCGGCACTTTTCTAATCTTCCACACGAATACTAAATTTTAAGTAAGTAAAAATAAATAATAATAAGATAAATTGGATCCTAATTATTCATGTTAGTTCACCTGTCAGCCGAGAGGCTTTTACAGTTAGGTTCGTATGCCTGTCAGCCGACTTAGATCCCCTTTAAACGCGAACGAACCTATCGATATAACCCTGTCGGCCGACAGGCGAACTAAACTTCAATAATTAGAATGCAACTTATTTTTATTATTACCTATTATTTGTTTTAATTTTTTTATTTTAGAAAACATTAAGTTATGTGTATATATAAATTAATAATAATAAAAGTTATTGCCATTACTGGTTTTTTTTTGTTTCATTGTACAGCGTAATTGTGAGAGTAACTTTCTTATACCCAGTAATGCCAGTATGAAATAATTTTTAGAAGGCGGGACGGGAGATTGTCTGTAAGCACGGTTGATATAAGGAAGTCCTGTAAAAAAACTATCAATAATAAAAGAATTTGATACAATTCATTGCTATGTGATTTATTTTTCATTGTTTGAGGCGCCATAACTTTTATCGAATTGATCTTATCTCAAATCTGAGGTCTTATAGCGATTGGAAATTTAATAAGAAACATTTGTGGTGGGATTCAATTTTTCAATATGAGTAACTGTTTTCGAGTAAATCAAGGAAACGTCTAATAATATGATTCAAAACTACATTTCAGGACGGTTTTTGGCATGTATCTCCGAAATCGGACCACCTGCGAAAAATCGTATCCTATATAAACTATGTATTTTAGGTTTCTCTATTACTTTTACTTGAAAATAATTTTGGTATGATCTTAAACATAAGCGGTATTTTGTAAAATGTACTTAAGCCCCGGAGTAAAGTGGTCTCAATTTTAATCTGATGTCGGCCAAACTCTAAATAGATATAAGTTAGCACATGTGACCCCTTCATTCCAAATTTCAATTTCATAGCTACAATCATTTTTGCGTTAGAGCACTCAAAAGGCTCACATACTCACACACACGCACAGTAATACATCAACGCGAAAATGGTGAAAACGTGAAGGAACGTACTCAAGAAACCTTGAACCGTGATAATCCTTATAAGTCTCGTCCTTGGATTTTCACGTGATTACAATACTTCCTTATATAAGTATAAGAAAGTAATAAGTTAAATAAATGTTACTAAAAACTTTATTTATTATTATTATATTTTATTTACTCAAGTAAAGTTCCCCTGTCGGCCGAGAGGCTTACTATACACACTTGTTATTAATATTCAGCTTGTTTTGACTTATTTAATTAAATGTTTAGTTCCATCGAAGTAAACAATAAAGAAGGTTATATCCTTCCAAAACCAGATTGTGTTTGAGTCAGTCCTCAGTCAGAAATTCAATGTTCATTTTTTACCGGAATTTCATGTTTAACGACCCCCTGATACTAAAAATAAAAAAGGAATTTCTGTCTGTGTGTGTATACGTGAGCACAATAACTCTCGATATAATGTATGGACACAAAATTTAGTATGAAGATTCAGAAGCCCCGATGTAAGTCAACTATTGATTTACTTTCCAAACGGTCGATTAGTTTTGGAGGGAGAGCGAACACTTAATTCATTAATTCGTAGTGGGGAAGTACATTGCCGGTGATTAAAATATAACTTTTTCTTCTTGACCCAACGTTTTGGTTCATGTCTCTCATAGATCAGACCAAACTATGTTCCCTAATTACACTCAATTGTTATATCAACTATACAATTATTTCAGTGAAAATATACTTTCCCGACTACTTTCCTAGAGTTGTAAGCTGGCGGACAATAGCTGGCTCTCAAGATGGATGGTATAGTTACATTGCGCTACAGATCTGGAACTAATCCTCCGCTGATCGACAATGCCCGGACAATGCCATCCTCGCGATGGGAACTCCCTCTCTCTCTCAACACTATAATGTACACTTTGGACACGCACATTTACACTGAGCCAAGCCACATCTAAAAACCTTTCTCACTTAGATAAAGTCCCATCTTTTCTATTTTTTTTTCGATGTGACAAAGAAATATATATATAATCTAATGTCTGTATGTTTGTGTTTTATAGACTCCTAAACTTCGATCCGATTTTGTTCTTATGTTCAGCAATTATGTTCGTCGAGTCACCGAGGAGGTTTAGAACATAGTTTTATGTTCACCCCCGCATTTCGTGCATTCGCTTATGGAACAAATATCATTGAACAATTGGCATAAAATGTTTTGTATTAGATTATGTAGAGCACGGGAAATGTTTAAGACTTCTTTCTACCCTACCCTTGCCTTATCCCCGTACCCACCCTCGCATTTTGTTCATTTGCTTAGGGAACATGAATCAATGCATGAATTGGCATAAATTGTTCAGTATTGGATTCTATAAAGCACTAAAAATGCTTGAGACTTCTTTCTACCTTCATAGTAGAGTGAGGCTCATGTCAGATTGGTTTCAGAGGGAGAATGAAAATGTAGTTATAATAACTCTTGACGTGTCTTTGTTATGAGTTGAAAAAAATTAATGATCTTTTTAAATGTAATTTCTTGTAAAATTCCGTCCGTTGCTGGTTTTGTAGGCGATATGATCTCGTAATTAAAGCCCGGGTATGAATCACAATAACGAACTAAAAATCAATACTACATCGCACATGATATCTAAAATACACAACTAAAGTTGGTTAGGATCCGGCCTGACAATCGCCAAATAGGTTAAAATCTCTGTAAAAAGATCCAGCGAGGTTGGTGAGGACTAAATGTAAACTTGTTCAGATTGCTTTTGTTGTTCTCTCAACGTCTGTCATTGGTCCATTTTATTAAATTATCTTGTTACCATAGTGATACAACCGGAACGTCCACAGATGTACAGTTTCCTGTGTCTCGCCCGTGGAGACCGTGACCATATTATGTTCTTCCCACATTTTATAATAATAATAATGTTTATTTCCGTTAAACCATAATATGGTAATACACCGGGATACTTTATGAATTAGATATATAAACTATTAGTAAATCTACACATGTATTAACAATAGTAAAAAATAAAATAAAATGAATAAATAAATAGAAAAGAAATGAGTATAAAAATAATTATACTAATAAATACGGTAGATGCAGGGTTCAATTATCATTTAAATTATGTTAAATATTTTTTTATAATTCTCCTAAAAGTGTATTTTTCGTTGTTTTAGAACGATCTTACGTTTCAGGTTTCAAATTAAATATAAATTACAAAAAAATAACTAGAGAAAATGTTCTATTCTAGATTAGTCTGTATCTGTCTGTACACTTGAGAATGCTCTAACGAGTGAAATATATTGTGTTCATATAAATAAAGTGGGATTTTTTGACTTGTTTTTAAGTTTTTATTCATTAGTATTCACAATGAACTTCCACAAGATCTCTGGCGAAAACATCTCTAATTTGTTCTATTCTAGTTTGAAACAATTTTTCGAAAGACTACATAGGTTTGTACATCAGATAAAAACGAATAGCTGGTTGGATCAAGTCTTTCTATCTATGGATAGAATCTGAGCAGAAGAAGGAGGCTGAACCAAGATAAGTGGACTGGTTAAAAACAAAGAGATTGGTCGATAAGATCTTGGATGGGAAACGAGAACTTGCTGACAAGGCAGAAGACTATGGGGGATGGTTTACAAGATAATCAATGAAACAAATCTTAGATGATGGAAACAAAGAGTAAAAATCATACAAAGAGTACAAATCATACAAAGAGTACAAATCATACATAACTACAAAGAAAAAGGGTCTCAACATCGAGTTATATTTCTTTACATTTGAGAAAACAGTCCGTTAGTCCATGCGGCTAGCCTAGAATGTACATTTTGCAAAACTGAGAACATATAAAACGTATTAAAATGCAATAACTTTCTTTAATAAATTTACCTGGATATTATAATAATTGGAAGTATGTGTGTTATAGTGAACTAGTTCAGAGAACTTATAATATTAGTCTAAAATAGGAGTCTAAAATTGGGGGGGCAGGACCACCGGGGGGTCCGGGGAAATTTATTTAAAAATTGGTGCTATTTAGTGGGTTTTTAAAGCGATCTAGATACACAATTTTGTATCAGCACACTTAGTTTTATTTAGTAAAACACCTAGTTTACCTGAAGTTACTAAAGAACTTACTCTATACAATTTTTGTACCATATCACACAACAATGGTTGTGTGGAAAAAGTTCAGACTTTTTGTTTTAAAACAATGTTAAGCGTCTGTTCTTCCGCCTACCGTACACTTCAACACATTTGTCTAAGTTGAGGTCCATCTTCTCAAAGGCTAACATCGCACAGTGCGTCAGCCGGTCTTGAATCATGGTGTTCCTCTAAAGCTTTGTAAGTTACTAAAAAAACCTCATGACGTAAAAAAATTAGTTTTCCTAAAAAAATATAATATTTTATTGTATTAAAAAATATAATTTTCTTAAAAAATATAATTTTCTTAAAAAATATAATTTTCCTAAATACAAAAAAGAATATATATTACCTTTACTATGAAAATCGAAGAGATATTTAGCAGATAACGAAATACAGTAAACTCCCGATTATCCGCGGGATTGACTGGCGTGGATACCGCGGATAATCGAATTTCGCGGATAAGCCGCAAAATTGCCGATAATGGTTAAACAAAGGCCGAAGGCACTAAAAAAACAACACACAAGTAGTGCTTCAAATAAGTTTATTATACAATAAAAGGACGTACCTGATAACAAAACTCTATCAATGTCATGTAGGTTATTAAAAAGTCATGTTTACTGTTTAACAAAAAAGTCAGTCATTTGCTTTTGCTTTTTCGTAGTGAAACACTTTATCTTTATTTGGGATTTGAGTTTTCTCAACACCATCTTGTCACAAAGTGATGCGTCGTCTTGCTCTTCAAGGTATTGAATAATGCTGTCAATGTGTCTTAATGCTGCATCACGTGCAGATGACTCACTGGTCAGGCGATTCACTCGCACGCTAAGTAAGCAAACATCTGCAGAGCCGCTAGTCGCCGTATATAACGATATATGTACTGCACAGTAATACTGAACTACATAAACGTTTTGTACTGTACATACATTATTAAGTGTACTGTACTGTATGTATATTTGTGATTTACGATTTTTATTACGTTTAAGTATGTATTTAGTAACTTTATTTCAATTTTTTTGAAATAATTTTCGGTTTCAAAACCTTTCTTTTTTATAAAAATGCCTCCTACAGGCACCGCGGATAAACCGCCCGCGGATAATCGAGAGTTTACTGTAGGTCATTTTGTTATAATTAATAGAGTCGACAGTATCTTTTCAATGTAGAAGGAGTTCGAGGTTCTGTCGTGTAAATGAAATAATTCAAAATTTGGCCAACGTTTCGAAAACTATTTATTTATTTCTTCAGGGCCTTATAATGACTTGAGTGGATGTGTGTGGTGAAGGTGTTGTTGCGCATTAGTAAAAACTTGTATTTTATTCAACAAATGTAATAATATCTGATATCACGATGAATAAATGTTTTTCTTGACATTACAAAAAAATCCTTCTGACTCCCAAAGAAATGAACTCTGCTCTTGACATGCAAAACTGCTTTTAAGATTTTAGAAAATTATAAAAATAATGAAACATGCATGCTTAGTGCATGCCATGTTATCAGCTTCAAGGTGCAGCGTGGACCCAGTATGTCCTTGAACGAGGTGACGAAGGACAAAATATATTTTGACCAAGGGTCAGCCACATTATTAAAAAAATTCACAGGAATCATCGGAGAAGAAATTAATAGCAAATAAAATTTATAAAGTCTTGGGTGAATTACCGGGTATGTACTTCCCCAACACAAATTAATCAATGACGTTTTCGCTCCAAAGCTAACAACCTTTTAGACTTAAACTCAATGTTTGACTTACATAGTGGCTTCTGAATCCTCATACTAAATTTTATGGCGTTATGACTTTTTAGTTAAAGCCCGGGCATGACTCACAGAAACAAACAACAATCTGTGGTATATGATGTTCCAATCATGATATGCATAATGTTAAAAATTAAAAAAAAAAAAACGTGTTCGGTGATTCTTTAGGTGTGCACAAACATTATTGGTGGTCATTTCGATTTTTCAGTTCACCTCCGGAAAAACCCTCTATATACGGCCCGGCAAAATCCGTCTTTGTATCTAAGTTCAAGGTTAATTTTTTCAATTGTTTATTCCGATTTTTCTTTTTTAGAGAAACAAATGACATGGGTAGAAAAATAGTTCATGAAAATAACATATGCGTTCATTTTCAACAATTATTTATATGAGTCCTCGTGAAACTTCTGATCCTCTCAATGAGTCGAATCGAAATAAACGACAACAGATCTTGACCTGTCGTTTGACCCTAAGGGCTACATCGAGACTCTAAGATCGAATATGCGGTACGTGATATCAATAATTTTAAGAAACCTAAGGAAGTCCATAGCGCGAGTTGAACAATTAAGTTGTCGCACGTTCTCCAAAACGAATCGATTTATTAGGGTCAAAATTAACAGGTGTCCTGCTTGCTCCGAAACTTTTCAGTCTTCATTTAAAATTTCGTATCGATACATCCATTCTCGATACAGGGGGGGTGGGGGGGGGGGGGGGGGGGGGGGTAAACTTTCGTTGACAGCTTGAGTAACAGTCTGACTCTGTAAACGAATGACATAATTAAAGTCTGTACGCAAGGCCCCAAGACCTTCGCGCATCACTAGCACGTCTTTCCCAATTTAACGTGGATATTTCTTTATCCTTAACGAAACTGACTTATGAGCCTCTGCACTAGGCGGAGGGAGGGAAGGGGGGGGGGGGGGGGGTAAATCAGAATCCCCAGATTCTGATTTACACCCCCCCCGGTGGGTAGTCTCTCGGTATTTTTTTTGTGAGATTTTCTTTTGAAACTTGTTTATAGCTTAGTAGGTTGGTGAACAGCTTCAATAATTTGGCGCAATATAGTGCATTTAAAACTTACAAAATATTTTCCATTAATATTTCATTTGAAGAGCACGGGGAAAGAACCAGGTTTGTCACTTTTCTCTCGAATGTGAGATTTCGCCACTACAGTATAGTACTCGTATATTAAACATATTTCACGATTCACCATCGTTACTGGCTTCAAAAAGACGGTTTGTCGCTACGAAAACGGAAGCTGAAAATATGACGTGCGGGGAATTGATAGATACGGATTTTCAAACATTAAATTTCAGTTTTCTCAATTTCAACATCTGGTGACAAACCTGGTTCTTTGCTCGTGCTCTTCATTTAAAAATGATGATAGTTTTTTTCTGGATAATAATAACGGATATATTGATATAAGATACGGATCTAGGATAATAATCTGTTGTTAAATAAAAGTGTTCATAATTGGCCATTTATCATATTATATTGTAAATAGGTACGTCATTGAAAGGTGGCACGCGAATAATATCGATTAGTTGTTCTTTGTTCGTTGAAAACTAATATCATGGGTAGAATTGATTTGTATTGTCAATTATATTCATATATCAATTAACTAGCAAATTGTTGATTTATTGCATCAATCCTCTAACTTCCAAAAGCAGTATCTATCTTTTAGGCGCTCATTAAAAAATTATTCTACAAACTTTTGTGTAATGTCTGTCTTCTGAATAATTTAGCTAGTTTTGTTTTCAATGTACATATGCCTTCTAAATCAAGCTCCATTATGGGAAGATTTTCTACGAAACGGGCCTGAAATTTATCAATTAAATATACATTTGTTTATTTCAATTCATAACAGCAAATAATAAAACTATCATGGTGATGGACGGGGAGAGACAGACATTTTAAATGAAGTAAATGAAAAAACACATTCAAACTTCCAGAAATTTTATTGAATAGTATTTAAGGGGACGTAACATAATTATGTGAGCAGTCTATTATGCGATTGGTCACAATATGGTTATCAATAACACGTAATAGCTGAAAAACAATTTAAATACCCTAAGTCCATCTTTAGTTAAAAGTTATGTTAGCCTTAGGCCTAAAGAAAGAGTCAAAATATATTTTAAAAAGAAAGGTAACTTGTGAATGAGAAGTGCATCTGATAGTTAAAGAAAATCATAGACAGAAGCTATCTGAAATACAGTAAAATCCGGTTATAACGATATTCAAGGGACCAAGAAAAATACATCGTTATATCCGGAACCAAACTGTTAGACCTACATACAAATATGTGGGCGTTAGTGAAAAAAAATGTGTTTTACAATGATCATAACGAGAAAGTTTACATATTTTTGTTTACTTCTCAAAATTTACATAAACTTTCCTTACATACATTTGTAACTGTATACATAAATTATTCATACATATGTAATAATTTTCCACAAAAATAGTTATTTTAGTTTTTTTTTTTTTTTTTTTAAGTATGAATTTTTGCTTATATGGTTATGAAGCTCCGAAGTCTCGATCCCTACGGAGGCACAGGAAAGACTAATCGGAAACTAGGAATATACGCACTAGAAGGGAAGAAGGGAGTTCGAAGAAAATTTGACAAGGGGGAAATGGTATGTTTGGAAATGGAATGACTCATTGCTTGGAAAGAGTAAACAAGAACCGTGTGTAAAACCCTTTTCTAAAATGTTCGTATTTTTCATCCGTTCAAAACTCATACTGTTTTACCCAATTATGTATGTGCGTATGTACATACATATTATATCGTTATAACTGGAATGAAAAAACAACTTTTTTCTTATGTTTTAGATCGTTTTATACGGAATATCGTTATACCTAACATCGTTATATCCGGATTTATTTCTTCACTTTTAAATAGCAAACCAAACTAGATACGGATTTTACATCGTTATATCCGGAAAATCGTTATATCAGGAATCGTTATAAAAGGATTTTACTGTACCTGCAAAGCGACTGCAAATGCATCAGGATGAACTTGGAAGTATTATCTAAAAGAGTAGAATATTAATTAGTTATAACTAAATTTAATTATTTGAAGGTGACTAAGCTAATACCAATGGAAAGAGTGGAATAATCAGAATATCAATATATGTCTTGTGTTGACTGACAACGGGAGACTGAATTGTTGCATTGTAGAGAAGCCCCTGACAGACTTCCTTGAATGCACTACTGTGCGGGAGGGTCTGGTTACCGAGTGCATATTGAACAAGTGAGGCAGGTCAGAGCTCATTGTTCTCCAGCCACGCACCAACATTACCCAAATAATCCTACTCATAGTATTTTTAGCCCATTTCATTTCATTTTATTCTCTTGTCCCTCGGCAGTTAGCTAATTTATTTATATATTAGGTCTTTTCATTCCCTATATTTTCTTTTTTGTGACCTGAGAAAGGGATGCGTAATCGCCCTTAAATATCACCATTGAAAGTATTCATAGTTTAAAAAAAAATGTATCTACTGTATTTATTAATAAAAGAAATATATAAAACGGAATTAAAAACGGATCACTGGATTGTGAATATATTTGTGCTTGGCACATCTTATCGGGGATTTTCGGTTTTGGTAACTAATAAACTGTATTAGTTAATAAATTAATAATTACCTTTGTTCTTACAACAGACTGTTTAACCACATTTCGCACTATTATTTTATGTCTACATGAAGATAATTAATAGTTTCCGCACCAATTTTTGATGAATCCACAAGTTTAGGTGTGAGTCACAAAAACAACAAAGAATAGAACGATTACAAGAAAACAAGCTAAAAAAAAGTAATTATAAAACATCCCTTTTTACCTAAAATAGAAGAGTGAATTCTGGTTTAGTGGCACTTTGTTTGAAAAGTAGTTAATTAGACAGAAACTGTGTTTTGCGACTTCTATTTGAGTTCGTGAGAACGACGGTTCGTGCGTCACGAAACACTTGCCGCCTGAACTAGTTATTGGAAGAAGAAAACAGATTGTTACTTCATATTTCATTATAGTAATTCGTATTTGTATTAAGTGAAGATAATACTAGAAAACTTTGAAGAAAAATTAGTAGTAAACTAGCCGGTTAGCCAGCGAGGCCAGGGCGTACTTTAGTACTTGGGCAGGTGAGTTACGTCATCAGCAAGGGTTGAAACTGTTACTTCGATGATTTCGGAAATGTTAACTATGTTCAATTATTTTTAAGCTATCCCACTCGGCATGATAGATTTCGTGCCATGCTCTTGTAAAAAATGAAAAGCTACTTAGGAAATACCATTAAACAGCCATCACTCATTTTATGTTCTGGAACTCACTTGTATGATACATGTTCCTCCTCCCGTTCCGATTTTCGAGATGCCATAAAGTCTGTTTATTGAGTTGGCCCATCCTTGAATACTCATGTACAATCAATCGTTGAAGAGCTAGGAGGAATTTCATGTTTCGGGTTCCTCATGGCAACATTAACATAACTTAAAACCATTAAAAAAACTTTTTTTAAACAGAAAACGACCACAACATGTTATTTATTTATTTGTTTACCTTATTTGAATGAAAATAAAATGTATATTTAATATATGAGTAAACTCAATCAATGAATAGATCGATAACTTGAAAATAACCTTTCACATGGGTTCTTAGTCCGACTGCCATCACATTGCGGATTACTTTATGAACTGCCATGTACTCTTGTTGTATTTTTACATTTATTCAGTGACTTTTACCTATTTGATTGATATGTTATTTAAATATGCAGTTTTACCATATGCTTACCGCCTTATCCAAGGATATATGTACATTCTGGATCTAGTTTTTAAGATTATTATATTTAAGAATATTATCCAACTTCATAAAAATGTAAACTTATGTTGATTCGTGACTTATCGTAGCTCTATCATTTGTTCTTTCATTTCATACATTATTTCCCTCTTTTTTTTTGCAGCCATTGCTCTAATTGTTATAATTTATTTGTCACCATCATGACTGATAACTTATAATTATATTATACAATACAACATTATTATCTTACTTGTAGGTTCACCTGATGTTGCGCGGGGGTAACAAGCAAAATTGTATTCACTGTAAACATTGAGCAACTGAGGCTATGAACTATGACACCATGGCAGCCATTCTGACTATCAACTCAGGTCATCCACTCGCCAAGACCTTTATGTGATATGCTACTCAAAGTTGTTATAGTTTTGGAAACATCTTGTAGAGACCTTTAATAGAATGAGACACCACTCAAAATCCATCCCATCTCCTTTATGTGGAGGCTCTCAAACCTGCATATTCGGATGCCACATGGCCTATAGTTAGTTTTTGTGACTCATGCCCGGGCTTTTAACTTGAAGGCCATATCCCCTTTTACCAGAGCGCTCTTTCGTCGCTCTGGACATGAGCCCAACCCTACTATGAAAGTCCTACATTTTGCCTATCTTAAATTTTTATTCACTTAGGGTGAGGGTCTTTAACAAGTATCCGACATACTTGGCTCAGGACCATCTGCAGATCGGCGTGTTCAAGGCTTTTACACCCCTCAGATAAAAAACCTAATCCACTGAGCTACCGGCGCCCATAAATATATAGTACTATACTAATTATAGATATATTGTTATGTTTCTTACTTCTCCGGTTAACATAAATCTAAACAGGGGTGGCATTCTTTTTTTTATAGAGTGCTTTGGTGAAAAAAAAAGAAAAGAATAACAAAATATTTCAATCACAAATTTCCGCAGTTATAATTTTTATTTTATTTTTATGTAAATGATTTTAAAAAAAATGTTTATGGGTTAGTGAACAAAATTGATTTTTTTTACAATATATTAAATAAATCTCTTATAATTTAATTTTTTTTTAAATGTATTTTTGGCAAATGACAAAATAAAAGATTAAATGATATTTATCTGGATTATAACAATTCTGGCAACTCACGGCATCCTCTTTCTTACCTTTCCTTCTTCTTCCAAAACACACTCCTTCATGTAACTGTGCTGTCCTCCATCTTCTCGGGGATACTTTCCGCAGGACCTTCTTCTTTTCTCTTCTTAATACTCCACCTCCTTCTACGCTCTTCCAAATCACACCACACCCCCTCCAAGATCTTCCAAAACCATACTACACCTCCTCCAGGATCATACTACCACGAGTCGGCTTCTTCTGCTCTGCTCGCCATTCCCCCCCCCCCCCCCCCCCCCCCCCCCAAATATATCATCAGGTTTGTCTTTTCTTTTATAGTTAATCATTTTTTTTCTTTTAATATCTTGCCAATAGTATTTACTATTTTTTTAAATTAATATTTCTATGCATATATTTTTATATGTATATATATTTTTTTTATTACATAAAGAATAACAATTTATTTTATCATTCTTTGTGACCTCCCCCCATTCTACACGTCACAATATATACATATGACGTAAAACTGCATTTTCCGCACAATTTAATTACATTATTAGTATGAATAATTGATTATATTTGATTTGTGTTTCAGTATACGAGAAGTCAGTGCACAACCTGCATCATGATCAGAGGTGGCAGGAGGAAGCTAGCGTCGGGAAACGGGTGGCTCTCTATAGACTTCAAGGGGAGCTAGGACGAGGCAACTTCTCAACTGTCAAAATGGGAACTCACGAGCTTACCAAAGGTACGCCATACAACCAAATGTCTTCAGTTTATTTATTATTTTGCCATTAACTTCATTAAAAAAATAATAATACATTATTTTTTCAGAAAGAGTCGCAGTAAAAATTTTAGACAAAGCAAAATTAACTCCAAAAGCCAAAAAAATGTTGGTGAAAGAAATAGCAAGCATGGAGACTGTTCATCATAAAAATATTATAAGGTAACTATTTCATTTTTAATAGATAAATGAACATATTGCACTAAAGAATACAAACTTTATGACAGTGGGTGGGGCTCGTTAGAGAATACATACTCTTATAGATATATTCTTACATTAGTTTTGGAACAATAAGAATTAGTAACAAAGTGAATACAAAATGTATCATGCACAAAAATGCTGGTGGGTAGATAAAAGTACAGATAAAATAGATAGAAATGAAAATAAATAAATATTAATAATGATGGAAAAATTATAGTATTCGATTAATAATTAAACTTAGAGGTGAACTGTTGCGTCTAAGCTATACTCCTATCAATATACCTCCGAAGATATGGACTTTGTATGCCCAATGTGTTACAGCCTCTGTAAAGAAGATCTATATCACTTCCTCATTACCTGCCCCAAATATGATGATTTAAAAAATTAAATATTTAAAAACAACATAGATACTTCATTTATGTTGGAATTATTAAGATTGGCAACTACTGGTAAATTATTGCAAAAAGGCTTACGATTTCAGAAACTGTGAATTAAATAAATAAATAGGAACAAATATATATTTATTATTTTATTTTTATTTGTATTTTAGAAAGAAAAATTTGTTGTTAATAAGTTTATAATAAATAAGATTATAAGTTAATATTATTTATGTAAATCTAGACTCCTGAAGACGGCTTAGGCCATTGAGTTTGTCTTCATTAAAGGTCACATTATTGTATATATGTTTTGTATGTAATTTTCTGTTAATTGAATAAAGACTTTACTACTGAAGAAATTATATTAATACAAATAAATAATAAAAAGAACCTAAATACAAAAACAAAAAGATATAAATAATATTAAAATAAATTGATTAAAAATAAAGCTTTCTATGTTGAACTAGGAAGATGAGAAGTTTGCGCTGCGAACAATAATAGGTTTGTACAAAAACAATATATTTATTTGTGTTTCTGTTGCAGACTGTTCGAAGTGGTTGAGACGTACACAAAGTACCACCTGGTGATGGAGTTCGTGAACGGAGGCGAGCTGTACCAGCGGCTCACCACAGACGGAAGGATGAAGGAGCCAGAAGCCAAGCTTGCCTTTGCACAAATACTCTCTGCTGTCAGGCACATGGTATCTCTATTTATTTTATAATTTATTTATTTTTATATTTTCTATTTTCTCTCTTTCGTTTTAGAAGTTATTATTAGCAGAATGCAATACAAAATAAGGTCACGCCCCCAATAATGGAACGGCTTTAATTTGAGGATGTTTTTCTCGTTTTTTATTAAAAAATAATGAAGGGTACTTACTTAGTCATCTAGAGCAGTTTTGTCAGAGGAAAACCTTGTTTCTTAGGAAATTCAGTATTACTTACTTGGCATAATTAGTCTTTTTTGAAATATATTCTCTTTCAACGTAATATATTTCTGCAACATATGTAGGCCTAAAATAAATTCTTCTAGTCACTTATGTTTTGTCTTAAGAATAATTCCAACTTTAATTTATATTTTATTGGGCTCTCAGTGAACTAAACAATTAATCATAAATTAAGAAAAACTAATGTTTTTTTAAAAATATTGTCTATTTCACAAAATATATATAATATGGGAGTACTTTTGGTATTGCTCCCATCTTCAGCCACGACTAAACAAATACTAAATAGAAGTTCAACCAGTTTACAATCCTCACGGTACCCTTCCTTCAGCCCCCACGGGGGTTTTCCCTGTCCCTGCAGTACAGTTAAGTCTTAAAACATGGAAAACATAAAAAATAAAATTTCTCCTCAAATTGAAATTTTAATAATAAACAAAAAAATTTAAATAGTAAGTGTGATCAAAATATTTGAATATATATTTGTATTTAAAAAAAAAATATTTGTAAAACATGGAAATTAAAGCGTGCGACTGAATAACGCTCTGTAGCACATTTTCAATTATTTTTTTATTTTATTTTTACTAGTTATGTTACTAAGTATTTCTTAGAAAGGTCACTATCTTCCTTAAACTAATGTGTTGCTATAAATTTTTCATGATGGTAAGGAAGCACTTCTCTGATAGATGCCTCAAAATAGAACGATATACCTGTGAGGCTTTCTTGAATAGCGCCTCTTCCTTAGACAACATAACTTGTTTTTCTTCTTCTCCTTTATAATTTATGCTATATTATAGCATGTTATCCACTCGAGTCATGGATATCTGATAACTCACTCAAGATCTCTAAGGTCACCATGGGACTGGTTACAGGGCCCGGGGCCCTCATAAATGAATATTTAACATATACAGTTTTACGTGGAAAATCCCTAAGTAAAATACATCTCTTTAAAAAAATAAATATCAATCAATTATTTATTGCTTATTGTACTATATTAATGGTCGTAACCACAAAGCTGATATTCATAATTATTTATCATCGGTTCGATGATTGTTAACTATATGAATTCATAAATGAAAATAGGTACTAAAAAAAATAAGTTTATTACACATGAAACTGCTTAAAATAGAAATAATGACATGGAAAACCATTCATGACTTCCATGTTCCAAAATACTTTTTTCATTTTAAAAAATGATGAAATATTTCTTTCTTAACTTCTGATAAAATTTAAGTCTTTTGTTCAGGTTGTTAAGTTTTTTCAGTGGAATTGTGAACGTGCTGAGGAGATTTTAATAGTTGGAAATTTAATAAGGAACATTTTTGTTAAGAACTAATTTTTTGATAGGAATAACCGTTTTTGCGTAAATTGAGATAAGATCGAAAAAATGAGTCTCGAGATGTTATTTTAAGATGGTTTTAGGCATGTTTCTCGTAAACCGGGCGCGGTGTTCGAAAAGTCGTATTTTAAAAATAAAATGTGCCTTTCACTTTTGTCTATAACTAATTTGAATTCGGTCATAAACATAAGCGGTATCTTATGAAATGTAGTTAGGCCCCAAAGTAAAGTCGTCATAATTTTCGTCTGATTTCGGCCAAAATCTAATTTGATCTAATTGAGCACGTTACACAAACATCAACACGGAAATGGTCAAAAAGTCTTCACGGGATCCTTGAAACGTTGAGTTTCGTTGAAAACTCGATTTCGGATTTTTCGACAATGACAATACTTCTTCGTACTAAAGACATTAGAAAGTAGAAACATTGAGACCACAACAATGTGGCTTCTTAGTTATTGAATGATTGGTTTGAAAAATACAGTTGCATAAACGATGAATAAAATCTCGCTAACATACAAAAATACACTTCAATGTACCTAATTGAGTAGTTTATTTGAGTCTTTACCATTTCAAAGTTTATTTGAATGATACTGCTTGTTATAATTAATGAGTTTGCATGATGTTCTTTTCCAGCATGAGAGACACATCATTCACAGAGACATTAAAGCAGAAAATGTCTTTTGTGGACCTAGAGGCATGGTGAAGCTGGGGGATTTTGGGTTCAGCACCAAAGTTTCAGGTTTGTTAACTTTCAATCCATTCCTCCTATTTAGCTGTATATACGTAGTGCAAGCCCTCTTTAAAATAAAATAAAATATCACGCTACGTTTACTTAATTTATTTTACTGTATATATTATTTTCTATTTCTTCATTAGATTGTCTGACATACATGTAGCTAATTGATCTATTAGACTGCAGTTTAGCGCACTTAAGGATTGAGTTTAGCTGCTAATTATTTTTTAAAGGTAAATTCATGAGTCACGTGACGTATTTCATGGTTCGCTTTCTTTTATGATGTCTTGAGTCGTCCTTTTTTACTATTATTTTTATTATGCATATTTTTTTTGGTATTGTGTTGTCTACATCCAACTAATTTCTTTGTTATATTCTGTTAGGCCCAGAAGAAGGAAACAAATAGTTTCCGTAACATTGGTTGGCCAAATTCTGAGTTTTTTTTCTTGCGAATCCTTTTCTTCCCTCAACATACTACTTAATTGGGTTAAATTCGTAATTCTAAAAATATTTCTGGTTTAGTCTCTTTTTTCCTAAGGATTTCTTTATTATTTAAGTGATATTTCTGTAGAATGAAGAAGAGATGGGGATTGCTTGATAAAGGAGGAAATGTACGTTACCAGATCCCATAGGAAATCGGAGAATCTCAACCCCTCAGTCGTCCACAAAGTGCTTTTCAATCAGTTTCCCTGTCTCGTCTTCCCTATTCTCCTTTTGATAGCGAATTGTGATTTACGACTGAATCCCCCGTGTCTTCTTTCAGTGTTTATCAAAATGTGGACCTATTAGAACCAAACCTTGTCGTAACGTTTCCTATTAACCGCAATGTGATCTTATCGGAGATAGTATTATGATGGCTACTTATTATGATATTATTACGAACTGAATCATTTATGTTTGTCACTTTTTTGGAATCTTTTAGGGATTTACTTTATGGAAATTTAAATTTTTTTGTTTCATTGTGATTGTTTGCTATTGTAGGAGGTGAGGAGCTGAAGACGTTCTGCGGGTCGCCCCCCTACGCGGCCCCTGAACTCTTCAAGGATGAGAGCTACGCAGGGCCCCCCGTGGATGTGTGGGCTCTTGGGGTTCTCCTCTTCTTCATGCTCACCGGTCAGATGCCCTTTCCAGCTGATTCCATCGCAGGCCTCAAAAGGAGCATCCTCCTCGGAGTGATTACTGCGCCAGCCCACCTCTCCCTTCCTGCCCGCACTCTCATACGTTAGTATATTTAGCACAATCTACCCCAATTTATAGTTAGTTATTATGACTCATGCCCGGGCTTTAACTACAAGGTCATATCGCCTACTACCAGAGCGCTCTTTCGTCACTCTGATACATGAGCCCGACTCTTCTATGGGAATCTTAAATTTTGCCTACCCTAAATTTTTATTCACCTAGGGTAGGGTACCTGACATCGTACAGGCTCCATCGCTTAACGTCTCATCCGAAGAACGGGGAGCTTAAGTTTATTTTACCTTCCCACATAAAATAAACTAAGGGCCTCGGCTGGGTTTCGTACCCGTGATCTTGAGCTCAATAAGCAAGCACGGATACCACTGAACTAACGGTGTCCTCACCCAAACTATATGTTGCTACAATATAGGTTGTCTGAAGATATATATTTTCAGGAGAATAAAAATAACCATATATTTTTACTAAATCCTGGGATAAATGAAGAAAACAAAAAAAAAAAGAAAACGGCAGTGGCGCGCACGGGATGTCAATATATGAGTATAAAATAGTTGAAAGTTACGTTAAAAAAAAGTAAAACAATGAGTGATGATAATTTATAGAAAAGTATCTCTCTTCTTTTATACTGGTTTTGAAATGATAAAACCAGGATCTGGTTCTTGACAAGGGGTTCGCGGAAGACCTCTACTTCTCGATGCGAGTACCTCAGAGTCCACCACTGATCTTATTGACAATGTGTTTCAATGCGACTATTGTATGTTTATTGTTTGACAGGAGGTATTCTGCGACAGTCTCCTACGGACAGGTTCAGTCTGGAACAGATAGCTTCGGCTGAGTGGATGGGAGGCACCTCAACCATGGGTGGTCTCTGCCAACCATGGACACTCACTCCAACCATAGGGGTAACATATTCTTAGATATTTATACCTACTCTAAAACGGAAATTATATAAAAATAAACTAAATTCTAGACCCGTGCTCACATATCGAAAATGGAATATGGCGTCGAAAAAGTTCTTTTTGTGAAAGGTTTTTGAAACATTTTGTACGTAATCATAACATTTGTCACTTCCTGCCCCGATCCTGGAGGTGCGCATTTTCTTGGATTCAGCAAGAATGTTCAAAACTTTAACGCAATTCACAGAAGTATGAACTTCAGAGAGATAAAGGTTATGAAAACCTCCCAAAGCTTGGTACAAGCGGTATGTTTACATCTAAGCGAGCTCAATAAGAATAGTCCCACTGAAGTAAACACAAATAGAATAATGTAATTGAAACCAAAACTAGCCCTCCTCGGAATAACCAAAATACAGAACAAACAAAAAAAGTTCACCTTTAGATCACTCAATTACGAAAATAATTCGAAAAAATGGCCAAATAGCGAAATTCAAAAATTAATTCTTCTGGTATATGAAATATTTGTTTGCAGTGTGGATATTTCCTTTTAAGAGAAATGTTTCAAATGTTGTTATCTGTATCATATTTCAGAAGGAGAGGCCGTGGTGTGAGGAAGAGAAGGCGGCACGAGCCCGGCTGGAGCAGCTAGGGATCAAACAGGAACAGCTGGAGGGAGAGGCCCACCGGGGAGCACGCAGCCCTCTCATAGCTACCTACCGGATCCTAGTACATAGGTATACACTCAATAATAGGTAAATCAACAAGGATTCACTCTCTACCACATACGAAATTTCATATGTGTTCCTCTATTGAAAAAAAAAAAATGGTATTGTCTAATTCCACAAAAATATATAAATACTCGTAAAGTGTACCGGTTTCGGCTGACGCCATCGTCAGCACAAGATCCAAGGTCTTTATATTTTTGTACAATCAGACAATACAAAAGTTAAACAAGTCCTTTGTTTTTATTTATTTTATTAACTTTCCACTATATCGAAACTGATCGCAGAAATGTATTCGGAATTTACTGAAATTCTTGAAAGTAATTGTAATAAGTACATAAATAGATAACCCATTTTGCATGTATTTTATAGTTCTTATATGGAATTTGTTTATTTTTTTTCAGACTGGAAGAGACTCCAGCTATACAACCAACTAAACATCAGAAATCAAAAACGTGTACTATTTTTTAGATTTTTGTCCCGATATTCAAAGGACCAAGAGATATGGTTCTCCACATTGCCAAAGACCTTTTCATATCTTAGAATATTAAAAACAATTGTGACAAAATTTTAATAAAAAAATTGCTAATGAACAAAAATATCAGTTTGAATTTACTGCATTGAATTATATTTTAATTATGCTTTATTATTGTCTGGAAGGGTAAGAAATTAGTTTTATAGTTTAATGTTGTTTACGAAACTTATTATTATTACTAGGACACAGGTTGTACTACACTATCTTCAGCAACTGGATTGTCATGAAGTATTTTGTAATTTCTATTAGTTAAAACCTGTGTTGTTACTTTTTAATAAAGATTGTTCTCGTAAAAAGTCTACGATATTTTGGGCTATGTATTTTGAATTGTAGGAAATGTACTTTGTAGTTGGAATAACGCCGGAGATACATGGAGAATTCAATAAGGCCAGAAAATAAAATGTGGGACTGTTTCTTACTCATCTTAAGAATTTATTGGATTTTCTGTAACAGTTTAATAACATGGTAATTTTATTATTTGAAAAACGCGGACATATTGTGAACACTTGTAATAAATAAAACTCTTCTTTTTTTAATTATTGTCAATTCCACAAAAACAAAAAAGGTTTATGTAAACTAACAGTCGAAACCGGTACACTTTACGAATATTTATATATTTTTGTGGAATTAGACAATATATTTTTTTACATAAGTAATAAGATGTATCAGTCCAACATTTATTAAACCACAACTAGTTTCGTCAGTAAACTGACATCTTCAGGTGGAATCTAAACATACATAAACCAAAAATAGTCAAGAATTTTCGAGTAAATTAAAACTCATCAATCATTAACAATATTAGAATAATATATTTATTACAATTGTACAATTCCACACAAAAAAAAAAAAAAAATACATAAACTATCGGTTTCGTCAAGTTTAGTTACAGACTAAGATAGTTAGCTGAGTGCGTACCGTTCTTATAGGTAGATAAGATTGGGGTTAGGAAATCCCAGGAGCTACCAAACGTGACTACAATTAAGAGACCAGAACAAATAATTTCCTGACTTTAAAACCACGAGAGTTTCCTAGTTCAAATTCAAATCCATCCTTACTTACCTTATTACCTATAATGGTTCGCACTCAGCAAATTTGTCTTAGTTTATACATTAACTAAAGCTGACGATGGCGAAACCGGTAGTCCTATAAATCATTTTGTGGAATAGATATTTCCACAAAAAGTTTGTTTTATTTATTTAACTTAAAAGCGTAAATGTACTTGAAGAATTTTCCACAGAAGTCTTATAGACAATTTTATCAGAGTGAACTTGAATGGTTTTCCTCTATTCCAACTTACTGATGTGTCTTGCTAATATATACATTTTGAAAAGGCAAATGACACTCATTTCTCTCTGTGTGTTTATTTAAATGTTTATAGATTTTAAAATGTGTCCGCTTTTTTTAAAATTATTATGTCAGGAGCTGGAATGCACAGATTTGTACTAATATTTTCAACTGAGTTTCTCAGATTCATTGAGAAGGGAGCCAAATAAACTCACATAATTTAGTTCAGAAAATCGACAAGTACAGGTATTTTAATGTAAAATTTGGGACCTATTCAGCCCAAGTAGAATTTTTAGAAAAAAAAAAAAACATTTAAATGCTAAGAAATTATCTTTTTTGCAACACTTTGTAACTGGACCACATGTTCAGGATGATCCTGGTATGAGAGACCAACGCAAGATGCTTTGACAAGTAAAAGCGAGCTGGACTCGCACTAGTTTGTATCCTTCTCGCTCGAATAAAAATAAAAATATCAAGATATTAATCAATCATTCAAGGATTATAAAATTTCTGTGTGAAACTATTGATTGAATTTAATAGATATAGAATACATATATATTGTATACGCAGTTGTATGTTAAACGATATATCACTATAGTGAGTATGTAGTCACTGAGAATAGTATATGAATCCAGTGCCGGATTTACCATTAGAGATCCTAGACATTATTTGGTGGGGGCTTTTAGGTGACTTTTTTTCAGAAAAAAAACGGAAACTGAAATAAACGCTTGTAAAGAATACACTAATAACATTTTGTATAAGTAATATTAGCCGAATCTAAAAAAAAATATGTAAAATACATTTTAAATAATTGGATACACATTGCACAAACTTTTCAAAAAAAAAAAAAAATTAATTTCTATTGAGGTTGATAAATTTATTTAATTTTTGTATAATTTGAAAGAGATACAATTATTTTACTTGGTAAATCGTTCTAATATATTATATTATACACCATATTATATAAATAAAATTAAGTGAAAACCTTAATGTTAGTTTTCTTTTTGGAGTATTAAAAGCTATTTATTTATATTGCTATGTAAGGGAAACTTCATATGTGTGTAAGAATAATAATAGTCAATATAGATGCTAGAAATATGGCTATTGCAGAAATCATCTCATCAACAATGAGGGTTAGAAGGAAGCAGACTACATCAATTAAATATCCGTTATCGAGTAAAGTTGTTACATGCGAGAAATATAAATGGCGAAAAATAAAAAAAATAGATTTTTTTTAATTGTAAAACGCATTACTTTTAAAAGAAGATGTAAATTTGGCTTTTGTTTCATGCATGAATTGCCATTTTTGGCTTCTGTGAGACATTTGTATTTTAGGTACACAATTATATAGTAATAAAAAATATATACCTATATAGAAAAATGTGATATTATGGTAATAGATTCTTTCATTTGATGGGGCACCTAGGCATTGCCTATATGGTAAATCTGGCATTGTTTGAACCAGTTATAGGGAAGCTAATTATTGATCAGAAGGTATAACTGCAGGGAAGGTGTTCCCATTGAGTAAATCATATCATCTCTATAACCTGAATAAAAGCTCAGACTACTAATATAAGCTGAAGTTAAGGTGAAAGCTTGTTCTGGTGAGGATGCATCCATTCGCCCGAACATTCAGACGGTTGGATAGTAACGGAAGCAATTGCACCTCAAATACAACAATCGGACATAGGTAAGATACTCGTTATAACGTTTCATTTTTGGTCTAAAATAAAATCATTATGCACCCTTATTGATCGCTCATTTTTGACTAACAGTTATGGTGTATTCGAACAACTGTTTGCCAGAACACTCTTCCACTATAACCTCAGGCTTAAACGTTGAAATAAAATATATATTAAACCATTTTAAGAGGACCATACTGAAGGTTGATTGCTGGGATCTCTTGTCTGCAGTTTTGAAGAAGCAATTTCCAAACGTATTGCATTGAAAATTTAGTTTACAATTGCATATGGTTTTATTCGCTTTATTGTTGAGCTCATTATTTGCTCTAAACATCCAATCTCACAGTCTCGCAAAAAAACTGCAGATAGGTATGAGATCTTAGCAATTTGCATTCGATGTACGTTTAGAAACCTGGATCCCTCAAACACTAAAGGGACCCCGAATGCATTTTATTTAGAATAAAAACTATCTTTCAGTGTTATGAACGGGTTTCTAGAATTTAATTAGGTAGAAATTAGGGTCAATTGGCACTTTTTGCATTTTTTTGTAGACCGCAGTGGCTCAAAAATATTTTTTTCTACATTAGGGATAGTATGTAATTAGGGTAAAGGAAGAACTAATGTGAAGTGAATATATATGTCTAATCATTCTTTCTTTCCATTTCTGTTTCCAAAGAGTTATTTATAAAATAAATGTTGTAAATATTTTTATTATGTTAATATTTTGTACCATTTGTATATAGTTATAAACATTTAAATAAATTATGTAATTAATAAAATAATGATCTGTCTTATTTTTCAAACCTATTCTCAATATTACCTTAATGCAAGAAAGTATTGTAATCATGCATGAAATTCGAGGGCGAGTTTTCAACAGAATTTCACGTTCCAAAGTTCCCTGGACACGTCTTGATCATTTCTCAATGTTTTCTGTGAGTATGTATTACCTCAATTTACACAGCAACAATTGTAAAAATAAAGTTTAAATCATAACTAATTCTTGATCTGCAAGCATATAATCTCTCATAGCTAGACGGCGTCGGTAGCATGCTCAGAAGTAGACTGCTTGCCTACTGAATTCAAGATCTTGGGCTAAAAACCAGACCGAGGCACTTAGGTTTTTTATCTGGAAGTTAAAAAAACCTTGAGTACTTAGGATGGATGTTAAGCGATGAATCTGAGCCTGGTGTCAGGTACTCTCTAAAGACCTATAGCCTCGCAGTGGGCTTTATGAACTCGTACTTGAAGCCCGGGCGTGCATCATACTGACCTGATAGCTCCGGCAATAAATAGCACAAAAAGTTGCGGTTTTCGGCACACTGGAGTAAATGCATGATGTCACAAATGCCAAATTTTTGAAATCTCCAGTTTTTTTATTGTCGATTTTTTGAACTTGCTATACCTTAACCATAATTGTGCTCGCCAAACACAAAATATGCAGGCAAGTTACCTTACTTGGAAACTTAGTATCATTATGCAGAGCACAAGTGCGACAAGAAATGAGATACCTCAAACGCTTTCAGAGCTATGTGAAGTACAAGAACCAGCAATTGAATCCATGAGGACTGAACAGTCAGTGATCTGGATCATTCAAGCATATGAACAAGAACATTTTGATTTAAAACTTTCCGGTTTTCGGCATAACTAAGGGAAATGTCACCATTGGCGATTTTTGAATTTGCGATTGGTCTGACGTTTGTTTGCATTAGTTAGTTGCACTTGTGCTCGATAATGAACAAGTGCAGCTCCCTCAGAATGTCAATTTGTTCAACGTTTTTTTCAATTAGCTCAGTTTTGATCTGTATGTAACTTCCAAAAGTAACCAAACATCTCTCTGTTTAAAACGAACCTCTCAGGGAATTTGAGTAGTGTTTTAAGAATTTTTCTCTTCGTCAGCGAATATACTGTAGTATCTCAACTATAGTTATTCAACAAACGCAAAATATAATGTGATAATAAATATTTTTTATGATTTATTTTTCTGTGTTATTATTCAAGTTGTCAGTAACCCGGTGAGTGCAAGAGTTCGCACATCGCACAAGGGGTACTGATCCTAGTCAATGATTTTACTCGTAGGCTATGGATACTCTTTCCTAGTAACTGGAGAAAAGTTGAATACAAAAAATTCTGGTTTTCGGTACAATCGAACACAAGAAAACTAAATCGATAAAATAAAATGGCGGTGCTAAGTTCAGTTTCGTGTAATTATGGAGATGGCTCACCTAACAACATAACCATCATGATTATTAACGTGTATTGCTACCACTTAATAAAATTTATTATAAAAAATGATTTGTATTTTCTTATTTCTTATATTTTTAATTATATTATATTCCAAGTATTAATAAAAAAAGTTGTATTTGAAAATGATACAACACTGTTACTACATTGTTTTGGCGGCAGATGGCTTTTATCATTCTGATAAGAAGTTCGAATATTTGAAATAAAAACATGTTGAACCAGTTAACCATTTGTTGTCATAACGATTCTCTTTATTATTGAATACATTTTCTACTATGGAAGATATAAAGAACTACGCTTTAGATATGGGTTACTCATTTGATAATGAGGCTCAATTTGTTGAATCTTTTAAAAAGTAAGTATTCTTTCTTGGCGTTGTTCATCACTTTAGTTTCTTTCATGTGTTACTAATTTAAAGTTATAATTTTGCAGGACGTGTTCTTCATTTACATGGAGGCAAATTTTTAAACATCTTGTTACTCGTGTTCGACCAAAACAAGAAGTAGAAATTATACGAAAAAAATGTTTTTTATCTCTTCAAAGTCAAATCCCAGAAACTTCAAGAAGCAATGGGGTACTTTTATTGCAGTTTTTACCTTACAATGATCCGTACTTACACACCTTTGAATACTTCATCTTTTTATTTTTAGTACAAGATGGATTCCTTGAAGGATGTTAATGAATACCTGGAAAGATGTAAATTAAACAAAGAGCTCAATACTCAACTTGACCTATACAAGAAGCTAAAACAATCATTGGAAAATCAATTAACAGAAGTAGAATCATCAAGTAAGAATTTGTTAATTTGGTCTGAAATATGTTGATCAAGACGTTCCATTAACATTTTTTTTTTTTTTAGATATCAGTAAGGTCGAACGCCACAATAAGGACAAGGAGTCAGTTCAGAAATCATTTCTTTTAACCAAAAAGAAAAATCAAGTGCAATTTGATATTAAAGAATTTAATAAAATGGCCATGAAATTAAAATTGATGAACTCTCAGGCGGAGGGTTCGATTAGTTATGGATCTAATGTAAGTTCTTCATCAATCATTTTCTCTTATTCTCTTTCTAATTACATTATTATCCAAATAGTTTTAGTTCATAGAAATATATAATATATTTGTGATTTATGCGTGGGCTTCAACAACGAGGTGATATTGCCTAATAGAGCCCGAATCTACTTTGGGAGTCCTAAATTTTGCCCTCCCAGGGGCGGATTTGAACATGGGCTGATCCATGTTGGAATTTTAAAGTTTAACAAATGAATGAAACAGTTTGCGCAAATGTATTTATTTTTATTCACTCAATTGATACGTCAACCAAGATTATCCCTTAAAAATGTTGGAGAAAAATCAGGAAATTTAAATTTTGTAATTAGTCCTTTGGATGGAACGTTACGCGATGGTCTGTGTGCTGTCAGGAACTAGCTGGAACCCCTACTCTAGGTAATTGAATTGAAGTACTCAATATTTAGGACTTCCATTGTAGATTTGGGATCATGTCCACCAGAGCAACGAAAGAGCCCTCTGGTAGTAGGGATATGACCTCGTAGTTATAGCCAGGGCATGAGATAATAACTAACTCTATTACTATTTATATTGAGTTAAATTAATAGACTAATATGTTTTACTTAGTCCCGTTGCTTAACTTTTTTACTCCTTTTTTTTAGTACCTTCTATTTTAATAGGTACACCTAATTATAAATTAATTATTGTATTATTGTGATGCGGCAGGATGAAAATGAAATTGTAATCAGGAAGATATAAAAAAAAATTAGAAATCATGTTCTACTGGTACATTTTGTTGAAATTTCAAACTGCCATAAAACTGGAAAACTCAAGAATTATTTTTCAATAGATCTGTCAACAATACAACATAACAAAAACATTGCTGGCATGTGCGTGCATTGCTAGGCGTATTAAAACGTCCCTTAGATTTCATTATTTTCTGCCTACCACAATCCCCCCAGACATGCTATATTAAGCATTTGTATCTTGAAATTTGAGGACCCACTATGTGCGCACATTCATGCCAGGTAAAAAAAAATTAGCCTTGTTTCCATTCAAACTAATTACTGTGTGGAGTTATTTTCATTTACTTGTTTCTTTGCGTTGGGACCTTTTATTTAAATGGTATGGGTAAATCAGTAGCCAATTAGGTCCAAGCAATTTTTATTTTTTAACGTTTCGACCTCTATTGGGCCATTATCAACAGAAACGATTGCTTATAAATATTTTGAGAAAAGTACATATAACTTGAAAAACAATGGACACGTTGCTTTCCAAGTAATATGTCCTTTTCTCAAAATGTTTATAAGCAATCGTTTCTGTTGATAAAGGCCCAATAGAGGTCGAAACGTTAGAAAATAAAAATTGCTTGGACCTAATTGGCTACTGATTTACTCATACCATTTTCATTTACCATGAATGGGATCTTGTATCCATGTAAATTGCACTTGCAGCTGTCAGATGGTTTCGTTCCATCTGTACACAACTATCTATTTCAAATTACTGCACTAAACCGATCATGTAGCTTTGTTTTCAGAAAGTGTGCCAGTTCATGTTCACTGCTATTAATTAATTTATATTCTCAATCATTTTGTTATTATTTAGCTTCATGGTACTGATATTCGTGAAAATTACTTATTAATTATTATTTAGCGGAATAGCATAAAAATCAGCTTATGCGCTAACCCGCTTAGGAAGACCTACGCCAAGTAGCATTATATTTTCACCAAAAATGCTTCCTAGAGCATCATACAACCAAGATATGCTGTGCAGATTACTCCTGAAGGAACAACATCCATTATTTAATAAATACTGAGTTTTCCATTTCTCTTTGTATTTAGCCAATAAGATTTGTCTTAAAGGATGGGGAGAAGTAAATATCCGCCAAATTTACGCAGCTTCTGCGTGGTCGTAATTTCACTATTTCTATTGTGATTTCCATTATCCTAATGATGATGTATGAACACTGAATGTTTAGAGCACAGATAAGGAACGCTCCATGGAGAGGTCAGCTAAAGGTAGTTCACCAAATTTCTTGATTAGAGGTCTCACATTGGATTTATCTAAACTTCTAGACAGCGATAGTCCAAAAATAACTAGTCGGTGCGTATTTCATTTTCTCAATGTAATTTAGATATGTTTTAATGTATATTTAAAAATAAAATTAAAAAAAAATATGATTCGGTCATAACTAGGACCTTCTTTTACCACCCACTTTTTTACAAATCATTTTCTCTCCTCCACCTCTTAAATGCATTTCATTTTACTGAGTATATAAAAGTAATGTGTTGACGTCAGAGGTTTTCTTAATTTCATTCTACAACGTAATTCTGAGAGTGATATTCATGTACCTAGTAATGCCAATATGAAATGAATTTGAGAGGAGGGATAGTGATCTGTAAAAAAGTGGTCGGTATAAAAAAATCTTATTGGCCACATCACATATATTATATTTTCTAATTTAATAAAAGGTCTTAGTTATAATGACTCATACCCGGGCTTTAACTTCGAAGTCATATCGCCTACTACCACAGCGCTCTTTCGTCATTCTGGTGGACATGAGGCCGAGTCTACTGTGGGAGTCCTAAATTTTGCCTACCCTAAATTTTTATTCAATTAGTGTAAGATCTTTTACGAGTACCTGACATCGCAGAGGCTCGGGACCATCGCTTAACGTTCCCATCCGAAAGACGGCTTGCTTAAGTTTATTTTACCTCCCAGTTATGGTAGTATCTCAGGTCTGTGAACATTTAATTGGAAATTTAATAAGGAACATTTTAGAACCAATCTTTCGATAGAACTAACCGTTTTGTCGCAAATCAATAAAACGTCTAAAAAATGTGTTTCAAGAAGACAAGACGGTTTTCGGCGTGTATCTCGCAAACAGGGCGACCATCGAAAAATCTTATTTTAAATAAAATGAGCCTTTCTCCACAACTTTTATTTGAAGAGTTTTTTAATTAGGTCATTAATATAAGCGATATCTTGTCAAATGTAAATTTCGAAATAATGTCTTAATTTTCGATTTAGTCTAAAGTCTAGTCAAATACATCTGCATTTCAAGTTCATTGTTACAATCGTTTCCGAGTACTCACAGGCAGGCATTATCGCGAATATAGACAATACATGTTCAGGGGAGCTTGAAACGTGAAATTCTATTGAAAACTCGATCTCGGATTTTACACAATTACAGTTCTTCTTAATGTTAAAAATGTTAAAACGAGAGGGAGATTTGTTAAACTAATATATTTATGTTTTATAGAATGAACTTAGATCTACTAAATTCAATGGAGAAACAGCTTTACGAAAAATTAGAATTACTATCAAAGATAGAAGAAGAAGAACTCAGTTGTAGACTGGCGAGCATCAAGGAGGAGGTGAAGGAGACTCTACGAAAGGTAGTATTTGATATATATATATATAATACATTTTCGAGAATCATGTAACTTGAAGTGTATATGACGCGACCCTATTATACGCCTGTCATGCTGCTGCGTGGCTAGCCACTCGAGCTGATATACATCTGGTGTTTGTCCATTACTTTGTGACTCCTCTGGACAACTCCGACTGTTCAACCAGAAATATTACACATAGATCAATCAGTACATGGGCATACTTTTCTTTAGCATCTGCTTCCAAAAGTACTCTAAACGGAAGCTGAAAATATGACGTGCGGGGAATTGATAGATACGGACTTTCATACATTAAATTTCAGTTTTCTCAATTTCAACATCTGGTGACAAACCTGGTTCTTTGCCCGTGCTCTTCATTTGTTATTGTACATAGGTACCATTCAAGGTAATGAATATTGATGAAGGTGTCTAAAAAAATGAAATAGAAAACCAAAAACTAATAACAAAAAAAAAAGCAAATAGTAATATCCAAATAACAGAAAAAAAATAATAAGACGAAAATAATTGAAACTTAGGATCACAAAATTCATATAAAAATGTCTTGAGTCTAGTTCGGAGAGATGAACAAACCACTTTGATTAATCCCATGTACATACTCATTTTCTTATATTGCACTTTCTTTATTATAGTCCAAATCTTTGTTCGATAACTAATTTATAATAAGTAACCATTCTCATATATATGGCAAGAAAGGGGGTTGGAATTTGAATTTGGACAATCCCCACGATTGTACAATTAGTAGTTGAAATTGTTCGCGATCAGCAAACTGTCTTAGTTTGTAACTACACCTGACTATGGTGTTATGCTGAAACCGGTAGTCTAAGTATACATTTTTGTGGTGTAGACAATATTTCAAAAATACGTTTGTTTTATAAGTTTTCACAATAAGTCCGTGTTTGTCATCGTGGAAGTTCTTGATTCCTAATATTAATTTTTAATTTGATCATGCATTTTTGTTGTTATCTAGCGGGATCCAGAATTTCCTTTAGATATGGAGGACTTGTCTCTCTGCGTGAGACACCCCACTCTGTCTGATTTACATCCAAGTCCGTTACAAATACCCTTAACAGTGCAATTAGAGCATGAGAATGTACTTCGTCTTGGACAGCTCACTGTAAGTATCTCGGTGTATCTGCTCCTCTCTACTGTACCTGTGTAGGATATGCGCTCTTTTCTCTTTACTACTTATGTCCACCTGTTATATTAATATGGTTCGTTAGACGTCTATAGAGAGTCTATCTTTCGGTTCTGGGCAACATAATTCATTCTAATACACAAGTTGCCGTTTTACGCTGATAGAGCTATTTCTATCCAAAACCTTCATCAAATAGGAGAACATTTACTTTCAGATCAAGTTAATTAAAAGGGTATTACGTTGGTATTTTAAAACATGCATCGCTCGACGTAACACTTATAATGTGCATAGCGTAATGACAATCGGCCTTTCTATCTATCCGAGCTGTTTTCAGTATCAGATCTAAAAAGCCAAGAAATGTAATCTCAACTTTTTTCGGTGTGTATCGTCCCAATTTAATAAAACAGTGTTTATATTTAAGATCATTTCTTTAGACCATCCAGGGATGATTCGGAAGCGAAGCTATCAATTACTGAGCCTCTAGTATTATATATAATATATACATTCATATGAAGATGTTATGAATTCCTCTATTATTAAAATTTATTGACAAAATGTTGTTAGGTAATTTCTACATAGAGACCTAAGATACAAACTAGCTACGCATAGGTTCAAAAGTTGTATTTAGATTGTTTTGTTTTGTTAGGAGAGTAGGTTACATGAGATCTGGTCTATGCTACGACAGTCAGAGCAGCTGAGTGCGAGGGTCCACAGTGAGCTAGCCCAGATCCAGGCTGCTGTCCCTTCTCAGCCGCTGCCATCTCCTGTCATCCTGAAAGACTCCGTCCGTCGGGAGGTTGATCTCTTCCTAGCCGCACCTCTCCTCCCTCACAGGTAACATGTTCTGCTTCCGTGTAACCGAATAGAAGACAAATCAGTGTAACCGAATAGAAGACAAATTGCAGAAAAGTTTCAACAAAGCACATGTTGAAGGGTTTCGCTGATGTTCATAAACGGAATAAATATCGTAGACAGTTTTAAAGTTATTTATTTAAGGTTATTCACCATATTGTAACTAGGATCGCTTTTTGTCCAACATGTGATATATCAGGGTCATTACGCGTAGTATTCTCTTTTCCTACGTGCACATAGAGAACGTATTAAACAAAATTATGTATAATATCCGTCTAGTAATAATAGTTTTTTTAAAAATTTGTTTCTAGTCTTTGGTAGATTATACAATTAAATAAAAAACTTTTATTTTGTTACCAGGAAGTTCATTTACATTGCCTTCCATCAATTCGTGTATGATATTAGCTAAGGATACATCTTCACTCACTTATTGTCTATAATCCATTTCTAATTTGAATTGGGAACCGAGGGTGGAGATGTTAAACAATAGTTGAGAAATCTAATTCTTACCACAAAGAGCTAATTAATTTTTTATTCATAAGATACTTTTTAAACAACTAAATCGACTTTTCGAATGTGGGGCCTTATGTAACGCCATTTTCCAAATGTTTGACCTCCTCCGTAGTATAACATTATTATTTTTTTATTGATATGAGTGAGATAATAAAAGTTTTATATAATATATAAAATGTATAAACCCCTTTTATCGATAATCTGACATCGTAATGTGTCGTCGATTTATTTGTGTGGAATGCTTCCTTTAACTGAACTGAATTTTAGTAATTAAAAATGTATCATATCCGATTTTACTATAACCGTTAAATGTTTACATTGAATTCAATGAGAATTTGCTTGCGAATCTGCTTTTGGTTCTAATAACTGATAAGTTCTTATAAACTATATCTATTGTAGCCCTCATATAATCTTTTCGATGCAGGAGGAAAGCAAGTTCTGACAGTGTGGAACAATATTCAGAATTGCCATCGAGTCAGACAACGGAGTGTTTTCTTCAACGTTTGTACAGAGATATTCAACTATTAAATGACTTCAAAAAGGTTGAAGAGAAACTAAGAAGTCATCAGTTTCCTCAAATCGGTGAGTTCATTGAAAATATTACCTTTTTACAACTGGTAATATTGCCCTGAAATGGAAACCATTACATGGTCGTCTTGTTAGCATTGACTAGTCTCTCTATAACTGCCATCCGAAAAACGCAATGTGAGATAGCAGTGGCGTAGCGAGGTTTTGGGTGGTATGTGTACCAGAATGTGAAGTCTCCCCCTCCTTTGAAGTGACACAACACTTCTATGGCCTCAAAATTATTTAAAATTACAAATTATTCTTAAAAACATTTAACTTAAAGTTAAAATCCGGGTAACCTGTTAGTGTTTTTATAAAATGAACATTTTTAATTTTTTGTATTAAAAATAATATATAACTTTCGACAGATTTGTTATATGGCTCCCTTTCTATTAAAATTATATAATATTGTTCAGTTTTTTCTTACAAATGTTCCAAGCGTCACAATGTTAAAATTATTATTTTTACAGCCGAAACACGAGTTTTAAGTCACAAATCACAGCGTTAAGTAATGTTTAAAAAGAAAAATTAAATTAAATATAAATTTTATTGTAACGTTATCGGATGGACAGAGGCCTCAGTCAAATCAGTCAATTCTTTCAATTAACTAAAAAAAATAAAATTCTTAAATCGATCCATTCCTTAATTTTGACTATACGTTATATCACCGCATTGGATACTGAATTTTGATCTGCTTTGAAATACTGATTATTAACCTAATTGGTACTGTAAGACATACCTCCCCCTGACTTGTGGCCTGTGTGCACCGCACTCTTACACACACCCTTGTTATGCCAATGTGAGATAGTATTGGTTGGTGCATTTTAACCCGAAGATAACTCACAGCTCATCAGGAGCGGATCTGAGGGGGATTACCTGAGAAAATTGCTAACCCTGAACCTCTCTGGACCCCCCAGGACAGTTCAAAAATAAAAATAAAAAAGCAAATGTGTGAGTGACGCGGTACTCACGAGAATTGATGTGTAAACATCTGCTTTAGTTTGAAAAACTTGCTGTCGTGCACTGATTTTAATTATAATTTGTTTTATAATGACAATAAGAAAAGTAGTATGAGGAATTAAACTTTCAAATTTATTGTTCTTCAATTTATTTTATACATGAAATTATAGGTCTATGGTAGCTAAAATAAGATGTATATATACAACTGTGATTGTAGTGTCTCTAATTACCGCGAGAGTACAGCGTCGATGGTAGTTTTCGAATTTGTTGTTGAAATGCTTAGATTCGTATTCATTTGTAGATTAAGTTTGTCATTAAAAAATGAAATGATCTGTTCGGTATCTCCTGAAATGAGTAAAAACATTATATTATTTCTTGTGACAATATGACAACAAATATATTATTTATTGGTCGATATTTTCAGCAGTTATTATTATATAGTAATAACAATATTATAGGCATAATTATATATTGAAATATTATATATTATATTTTTTTAGATTTACAGTGCTATATTATTTTATTTTACCACAAATTTTATTTATTGTTACAAATTTAGGCTATCGAAGCATCTTAACCTAAAAGTTTCTTACCGAAAGATCATTTTATAGTTCATAATTTTGATATTTTAGTTAAATTCACTACAATGGTAAATATGATCAATAATGTTGTAAAAATAGAATAGAAATGCTCAAAAACAGCTGACAGATAAATAAGTGTGTAGTTGTGTGTGTGCGCTGCGCGTGCGACCGTCCGTCACATACACTTACGCAGCATGTACATCAACGAGACTTACGGTCTAACATAGCCCCTACCGAGAGCTAAGATGTTTGCACATCAACAAATGTTTTTATAACAATAGTAATTTTTCCTGTTAAAAGTGGGAATTGTTAAGAGGGAGGGAATGTTTCTGCCTCAGATACAAGTCACCTACCCTTCCCCATCAGGTGAGATCTCCTGAGATGAGAAAAGGAAGGGTTTCTTCAATGGCTTTCATTATATATTTCCAGATAAGAAAAAGATCCTCGGAGATTTACAACAATGCATCTTAGAAATGAAAGGATGCATTTCGGAGACAATCGATGAAGCTAATCGGAAACTGACAGGCGCCAAGTCGGCAAATGACAAACTGGCCAGCGCCTTCCAATTTTGGTGAATATTTTTCATTTTATGACCTATGACCATTGGTTTTTTAATTAACCTTCTTATACCGTTTATCTTGGATTGGAATGCACTCTATGGACTACTTGCCACACTATTCTGACCTTTTATATTATATACCTAGGCAGCATGGGTTGCTAAAATGATTGTTATATAGATAATACTATCCAAAAGTTGTCTATTTTATTTTTTTATTATAGGGAAGTATTGTAGACCGAGAACCCTGTACACTTGCTGACCATTTTCACGATGATGTCTGTCTGAGTATGTGATCGGAACTTTGTGAGCGTTTTAACTCAGAATCAATTGTAGCAATGAATTTGAAATTTGAGACGGTCTTATAATGACATCTTGAAACCCATTTTTTTAAACGTTTGTTTGATTTACCCAGAAACGGTTAGGCCTATCGAAAAATTGGCTTTCTAAAAATAATCCTTAAATTGTCCTCAAATATTTAAAATTCCCTCAGTTAGGACCAATACGATCAAAGTAATAGCGCCCCAAGTAATGTTCAATATACTTCTGTAGTAAATATTTCGAAGTAATGTTTAAATTGATGCGTTGCAATGAATGTTAAAATGTGTTTTCTTATGGGTAGTTTTTATATTAAAAAGGTTTAAAATGAAGGAAATGAATATGTGATGTGGGCAGGACTTTCTAATACCAACCACATGTTTATAAGTTACTCTCTCCCCCCTCTCAAATTTATTTCAAACTGATATTACTGAGTATCGGCAAATTATTCATGGGAAACAAAAAAAAAGTCTGATGTCGATATACTACTTTCTTATGCAGTTTAAAACTGGGAAGGGGGAAGGGTGATCTGTAAAAACATAGTTGGTATAAGAAAGTCCTGTTATTGCCACATCACATATATTTTTTAAAGGGTTTGATAATGGTAAAGTTGTCGATAGTTATGAAACAAAGGCTACAATAATTAATTTAAAATGTTCTGTTATGAAGTATAAACATATTTCTCGTTGGGTTCCCTTTGATGTTGTTAATGTTATTGTATAGGCGGTACGAGCCACTGAACGAGGCGCTGACCGGTTTGGAGGTGGAAGGTAAGGACATCCGATATTGGCTGAGCGAGTACAAGGACGTGATGAGTCGTCTCAAGCAGGAACAAAAGATCAGTCTCCTCCTCTCTAACCCTTCATCTTAACCCATCCCCTCCACTTTCAAAACTGGTTAAATCTCTATTGAAAGGTTAAAAATAAAATAACTTCTTGAAAATGTACTTCTTACTTCCTCTTATATACAAAGTAAAGGAGAAATTATATTGTTAGGCGAAAATTTCAGTTGTTTTGAGTGAATAATCATGTTTTCCATGGATCCAAGCTAATCCAGCTATACGTAGAAGTTGTATAATCTTTCCTACTGGTATTCATGATGTATATTGTTTGTTTTGTGTATATTGGCACTACAGAACATCAGTTGGGGCCCTGCGCTTTGCTCGCAAGCCTTATCGCACGAACTCTGGTAAACATAATGCTATCATGTTCCTTTTAAATCTTCTTGTGTAATTTGTTGAAACTTAAATTAATTATTTTTAAGGGAAAAGGTTTGAAATGTAATTCCAATTAATAAATTTATAATTTTATTGTTTTTTTTTTATTATAATCTATCTTTATACAATAATAATTTACTAATATATTTAATATTCATTTTTTCAATTTTTATTTTTCTCCTTTCTAGTTTTTTCTTATCAGTATTTTTGGGTATGTATTTTGTAGGTTCTTATTTTTTAGGCAGCAGACGGGAAAAAGTTAACCTGAAACCATACAATAAATGATTATAGCAAAACAAAAAACTATTTGAGGAATATATATGTACATATATCTGCTTTGTTTATTGTATGAATGTCCAAAATCGACATTAACTTTTTGTTATAATAGGAAAGACAAAAGAACATAGGAAGTGAATGAAATAATCTATAAAAAAAAATTATTTTTGACTTCATGAAAGCCAAAATGACAACGGAATATAAAAAATCGTCATTCAGAATCATAAAGCTGTTGTTGAACATAAATTATAGCATTACGTCATATTGATTTGAAATGCTAATAATATGAAAAAATTAAATTAATCGTCAGGTAGTTGATCCATCATGTAGATGGTAATTTAGAGTTGGTATAAAAATAATTAGGTCTTTGGAGTTTACGATCCGAGTTTGTGTCTTATAACTAGTTTTATTTATTGGCAGAGCTCGTTCTTACAACAACAAAATACCAATAGCTAGTCTTTAAATGTTTAAAATTGGTGAAATTATTTCGTTGTGAATAGTAAATTTATGTAAGGATATAGTGGACTACTATTTTTTTTTAAAGCATTATATAAATAGACCTCTTGTTCTTATCCAAGAAATTCATATATTTAGACTAGTCCGGTTTTTTGCCTTCATCCCTTCAGTTTTGTTAACCCTGTCTTACAAAGCTAATATGTTAATTGAAGATCTTACCGTTTTTCCGTTCTTAACAAAGCACTCTCGGACAGCTTTTCCTAGAGAACATGGCTCGTCAGCTTTGGGTACAACTGTAGGCAAAAAAAAATATATATATATATATATTAATTATCTTTTCCAATTGAAAGGATTATTAGGTTAGGTTAGGTTAGGTTTTATGACTCATGCCCAGGCTTTAACTACGAGGTCATATCGCCTACTACCAGAGCGCTCTTTCGTCACTCTGGTGGACATGAGCCCGACTCTACTGTGGGAGTCCTAAATTTTGCCTACCCTAAATTTTTATTCATCTAGGGTAGGGGTCTTTAACGAGTACCTGACATCGTACAGGCTCGGGAGCATCGCTTAATGTCCCATCCGAAGGACGGCGTGCTTAAGTTTATTTTACCTCCCAGATAAAATAAACTAAGGGCCTCGGTCGGGCTACGAACCCACGACCTTGAGCTCAGAAGTCAAGCACGCATACCACTGAGCTACCGGCGCCCTCTTATTAGTTATATATAAATAATTGAAATTATGTAAAGCAATTTCTGAAAATCTTCCTTGTAATGATGTGTGACACACATCTCACCCCCTTCCAATAATGTAAAATTCTATAAATGCTCACATGTGACTAATTAATGCATTGAATAATTTGAGTAAAACTATATTTTCATTGGAAAAAGATTAAATTGTTAGCAAAAAATTCATTTGTATTATTGAGAATGTTAAATGTTACAAGTTAAAATGGACAAAAACCTTTTTTATTCCTTTTATAGTAGACGTACAGTTAAGCTTTCACACAATGTTGCGTCTTGTTTGGATGTCTTTACATAGAAAGTTACAATCAATTTAGTTATTAATGACCTTTAGAATGCAATACAAAATTTAAAAAAAAATAATTTATAGAAAAATTATTATATATATATATATATATAATAATTATATATATATATATATAATTATATATATAATAATATATATATATATATATTTTCAAGTTGATAAAATTGCTAGTGGAATTATGAAAACGTAGTTACATTGTGTTACGTAACACTTTTCAAGACCCTGTGGTAGGAAATCGGCAGGCATGACTTTCGATTCAGTAGGTATTTGTCAAAAAACATAATTATACCTATATGTGATCCCCAAAGAATTATCTATATAAATGTGCTTTGTTCTTCTGTAAAAAAATATCTTATTCAATTTGGCCCAAAAACAGATTTAAAACTCACTCTCTTTGTTACAAGTTTCGACAAGTTTGTTTCCTACATCAACGTCCTTTCCGCTGAACCTAGCGGAGATGAGCTTCTTGGATCCCTCCAAGTTGAATTTACCATTGGCCAACTAAAAATAAGTAAGAAAAGAGGTACATTAATATTTATCAAAAATACTTATATTACATAAGACTCTTTTATGTATTTGGACATGATCTAAAAATATCGATGGTTCTGCGGGTTAATTTCGAGCATATCTTATTGTATGTTTACTGTTTGCCGCATCCACTGCAATGGTTAATAGCAACGATAATCTACAGGTTGACATCCTGTCCTATAAGAATAAGAAGTCATATAACAAAATAAAACTGTTTAACATAGTCAAATGGAGCATACATTTAAGGGATTTAGATAATATATAGGTAATGAAAATCCACCTATTAAAGCTTCACTTCATTTTAATTTTCGAATAATCTCTGGAAAAGAATTGCGCGAAGTCTAGTTTATTTTTTGAAAGGTGTCAAGATCACAAGCATATACAGAATACTTCAGGAGATGGAGTGAATAGCGCGTTTTCACCAACAGAGTTCGTGACTTCGAGTCCCACCGGCATCCATATATATTTATTTTTTGCAACTAACGCTGGTTGTTTGGGACAGGATGTCAACCTGTAGATAGCTCGTTACTATTAACCACTGCAATAAACATACAATAACATCTAACAATTAATCCGCAAAACCCCCTTACTGTTGGACACTGACCACACTTGACTAATATTTTTAGATGTCATAATTCATATAATATTTGAATATTCGTTATTCCATTTTTTTTAATGACTGACGTCTAAGCCTTCATTACAAACATGAATTGGACAACAAATATATTGCCATTTATTATGAATTTATCACTTTAAACGAGTATGCATACCAATACTTGGGAAAAGTTCTTCAAAAGTTGAGAAACATACAGATATCAATTGTAAACTTTATTTTTTTTTTTAAAAACGGACTTTAACCCTAAAAATTCGGATGTAATAGCTCATCTCTGTTGTCATTATGTCAAGAAATACTCACCACATCAGACCCAGTGTAGACACATTCCAGGAAACACTAGGAAAAGAAAAAAAATAATTAGTTCTTTTCTGTTAAATGAATTTAGATTGATGGCAATAATAAATAATTGGATGTTACAAAATTACCCTTTCCGCTTCATTTTGAGGGATTTCCTGGTTAAAGGCAATTTTCATTTTATCTGAAATCATATGAAGGATATTTTAGAATAATTGTGACTAACCTCGAATCTTCTTGAGTGACTTAATGATTTATTCAGAAGAATGTAAATTAAGGAGAGATAGTTCGATAAAAGCATTTCCTTCAGAAGAATTCTTCCTTTTATTAAAGGAATTTATTATGTATTAATTATTTCCCCATTTATATCATTCAGTTATTCTCTTTCTATACGAATACCCCTTTATTTCGGTTCAAACATTTTGCTTTCTCATAAATTTGAAAATATTTGGCTCTCTTATTTTGATGATGTCCGTATAGAGATTTTTGCGATCTGTATATATTAATTAAATTAATAAGAACCTTGAGCTTGCAACGGCTTATTCCGAAAAAATACTTACATACGTATGTATTTTGTAGAAAACTGGAATACATAAGGCTTAAATAAATTTCGTTGTTTTTTTATTTTATTGTATCATTTTGTATATTACCTTCCATATCTACTTTGCTGTTTCGACAATTCTCAAAAAATTTTGATATAAGGAAGACATTTTCTCAAAACTAAAAAAAATATTTGTAAGCCCTGCAATATTTGCATTGAAATAACCGGTTTCTATCTGGAACTACCAATTCACCGAATTTTATAAAATTCTGAGAAATTGAGTTCAATTTTGGAATTTTAATTCTTTACATGCAAAAAAGAAATTTCTTATAGTTGGCTTAAAATTATCCAATTTTTATGTTACGAACTTTAAAGGAATGGTAAACAATTTAATCTTTCATTGATTAGGCTCAAAAGTAAAACTATTTAATTTTCACAGTTTCTGCATAATATTAGTATTTTTTTTCAAGCATGAATAAAGAATTATTATAGTGAATTTTCAAATAAAGAATGTGTACGTTACCTTGGGTCAGTTTGTTGTCTGCAGCGCATTTTTTGGCCACGGCGAGCACCTTGTCTTTAACCTGTTGTGGGCTGGCAGCTCCCTGAAATCAAATACATTTTGTGAAAAACTCCAAAAAGGAGGTATGGTAAAAGTTTGTCAGGAAAAAAAAAAAAAAAACGATCAATGCGTTGAGAGAACACAATTGAAACTAGCCCCCCAATTTATTTATGATTAATTCGTTCAATACATAACAATCACAAAATTTGATAGTACTATGAAATCACCTGGATGCATGTTTATTCCCATTTCTAAAGAAACCCGCTCAAAAGTATTATTTGTTCTAAAATTCTGTACATTTCTTTTTTTGGAGCGACCCATGTAGAGTACAATGAGTACTCTATGTACACGAATAATAAGTAGGTACCTCTTTAAAATACTACAAGCGCATCTATTGAACTGTCAACTTGGGAAACATAGTTGCGCCAGTGATAATTTCATGTTTTTTTTCTGAAAATGGCTCTTTGTAAACAAAATTTTCAGATATCTAAAGCTATTATAAAAATTGTTGTCGGTGTTTTTCGAAATAATCGACAAGCAATTATTTTGTCTTTTCGTAAAGTATCGAATGACCTGGTAGGACGATGAACGCCCGGACCAATGTCTTATAACAAGATAAATTTCTGTTCAGTTCTTTATGACTACAGTTCATTCCTAAACCATGTATATAAAATAATAATTGATCCAAATAAAGTATAAAGGTTGTAGCGTTACATTTTGAGATTACGACTTCGAGGTCAGTCACCCTGAAGAAGAACCTCAAAAACAGGTTAGTTAATCTACATATTACAGTGAGGAGGGTTCGAAAGAAAGGCCTTCCAATATTTCAAACAAAAAACAACTGATATTTCATATCCACAATAGATTTTATAAAAAAAAAAATAAATAAAATATTTTTCAACCGATATATTTTAGACATGGACAACCTTTTCAGGGTCGAGGGCGGCATAATTTCGTCCGTAACTTGTATAAAAGTCATAACTTTGTGACTAAATGTGCACTCTACTACTGCATGTCGACATGTCCTGTTTTGTTCGCATTATTGTGGAGCGAAGTAAAGAATACCCAACCAAAAACACATTTGCCTATAGAATAAAATGTATTTATTTGTAAACAAAGTTGAAGAGAAAATGGGAAGTATGAGTTTAAAATTATAACTAATTTTGTGAAATTACTAGACATTGAATTGAGAACATCACAACAATAGTAAAAAACAGAAAGAATGTAATACAACTGAAAATGAAAGGATGAGCCATGTTTTTGTGATTTCTTTGTTTTTCAGGTTGCTGATTAGTTACCTGTGGCTCACAGTATATGAAGCAGTGCCGCCGTTTTAACACTTTCGGGGGTTGTGATACCCAAAAATATGGACATACATTCTTTGAAATAAATTAGGGACAAAAGAATGAAAACCGGTGGCTTGAACAACAGGAAGTCCAAGAAGAACTACATCTATACGGAGAAACCAAGGTGGGGAACTGAGCCACCAATAGGCACCCAGATCAGTCCCGGAGGGCGGGAAAAGTTGCTGTGAGCGGACCCCAATATGGATCGATATTCTTCAACTGTTGCCACCTGAGAGGTAGGAACAGGCCCTACTTCGTCAGAGACCGCCGCCGAGGGAGGACCGGCCCCAACTCATCCGTTGCCTCCAGAGAGGGAGGATCACACTACTTCATCAACTGTCCTGAGCAACCATTCAACATCAGATCAACAGAGGGAAATCCATTGGAGCTCTTCTGGACCATTAAGACAACAGCAGAGGCTGATCAGCGCAGAACTCCAGGACCCAATAGCCATCACATCCAGCATTAAATCAAGAAGGTACCTACCGTGAATTTTAAACCACTATAAAGACAAAGCCAGAGAGTATTTTGAGAAAATACATTTTCATTTTTAAAGACTTGTTTAATAAGGATTCTGAGCAATTGTTTTTAAATTTTCCACACATGTTTTTCATTAAGAATATATACAATCAAACCAGAATGGCCTAATTTTTATTTCATGTATTTTGCACCTCATGTCATTTTGATTTTTCACAACTGCTAGTCTTGGCGGACCCACGACCAAAGGAAGGTAAGAAAGGATTAGAATCATTTTCTCAAGAACATTTAATTATTAACAAAAAACAAAAATAAGCATCTTCATTTTATAAAAATTACAGGGTCTTGAGGCAGACTTCATCCGGGGTTCCTTTAATTATTTATATAATACACACAGAACATTCTAGAACCGTATAGAATTCCATGAAATTTTCCAGCGTGTGTTTCTCGAAATTGCAAGAAGTTTCTAGAAAAATCCAATAGATTTCTTCCTTTTTCTAATTTATCGCTGTTTAATTTTTTTGGTCGAAGAACGGGGGTCCCCTGAGGTGGCTGCCTCACTTGCCTCAGGGATAAATAGGCATGATATGAAGTAAAAAAATAATTTATTATTAATTTATAGTTTCTGTCTATTGATTGATGCTTAAGAGAGAGTGACAACTTATAGAAAGTTCTTATTAGAACTGAAGGGCTTAATGGATGAAGTTGCAAACTTGTATTTGTATAGCTTTGAGAGAAAAGTACCGAGCAAAATTAAGCTGAAGGAATTCATATTTTAATGGTTGTATGTTTGAAGTATACCTGTGTAAAGTGCAACGTATAAAGCCAATAATGAAATTTAAAAGAATGATTATCCATTCATTTGACGTTATGTACATTCTTTTTAAATAATTAATACATATAAAATAACAAATATTTGCTAGATAGCTGCTGACCTGTATCAATACGACGAGAGTGGCGAGTAGAGCGGAGATAGCTAGGAAGGATTGCATGGTGATGTCTGGTTGGTTGCGGTGGGTCTGAGGTCTATAGCTGAGGCTGCCTCTTATATAGCTCCTGGCTGGCCTTCACCCACCCCTCAGCACCTCACCTTATCTAGACAGCTAGTAGCAACAATGGGGGAGGTTTGTTAAACTTTAGCAAGCATCTGTATAAATAAAATAGAATGTTTGTCTGTTTATCATCGCGGAACATATGAATTATGCAGTTACAATTCAGGAATAGGCTTTAGAATATATATTCAGACATTACTGACGACACAGCAATCCTTTCCACCAATCCTGATCCTGCTGTAGCCTCACTCATCCTCCAGGAGCACCTCACTGAAATAGAGAGGTGGTGCAACCTCTGGAGAATTAAATTAAATGAGCACAAATGTGTTCAAGTCACATTTACCCTACGCCGTCAATCCTGTCCTCCCGTCATCATTAACAACATCCTGATTCCCTCTTCAAACCAAGTTCGCTATCTCGGGTTTTACACAACTTAAACGACAAGAACTGAATCGAAGATACGGACTGTTACGTCGACTACTTGGACCAAAATCGAAACTGACTACTAACAAAAACTTTACAAGTTACTATACCATTCATTATACGTCGGACTCGAACTTTGGGGTACAGCTAAACAATCCAACATCAATTGTATCCAAGCATTGCAGTCCAAACTCCTCCGACGAATTGTCAACGCTCCTTTCTATGTCACCAATAAAGTCCTACACAGAGATCTCAGTATTCCCATTGTCAATGAATTAATCAAATCCCGATTCCAATTATTTCACAGAAACCTTTCTTCCCATTCAAATCCTCTCTCACAAGATCTTTCCTCTCATTCCTATCTTGACAATCTTCCCCGCCTCTTGAAAAGGAGGTGGCCTCGCGATCTTCTCTCTGAGGATAATGAATAATGACAATTAACTTTCGAGGGAATGTCAACGCTGGCTGGCTTCTCCCATCAAGTGACGTTATATTTTTCTTTTTGACCACATATTTGCTTATTATGTATATATTGTATATAGATTGCAAACATAATAAAAAAAATATATATATATATATTTTTTAAAATCACTGAATAGATGGGGAGGGGGTTTTAGTCAGAAAGAAATATTTATTTAATGTTTTTCTCAGTTAGTACTGATCACAGCCAGTAGCACGCATACATTAATATTCATCATCTGCACATTTTGCTCTGAATAAAAATGTATAGCCTTCATTATCATTATTATATGAATAAATATGTTATTACCTTACGAATACATTTTAATTTTAAACATTTTATAAAAAATTGTGTTTTTTTTCTATCTTAATAGTAGATGATAAATGAGTGAGGTAGTGGGGAAGTGTGCTTCCCTCTCATTGTCCACTCGGACAGAAAGGTTAAGGGGAGGTGCGCTGTCGGCTCTCAGTATCTACTGTCTAATATTATATAGTTACTGGTAATATTCAAATAAAATTTAATCTGATTTCAGCTCGCCGTCAACGACTGCTAACAGAGTTTGTTGTGTACTAAGTGAGTGTTAATAATAATTAAAAATAGGAACACTACAAAATAGTGTAGCATGTACATTGTTCGACTTTATTTATATAAACCATGACATTTTACAATGGGTTATAGTTGTAATAATTGTTATAAAGAAATATGAGTATACAAGATGTTTCAGAATAAAGTGACCACCTTCCATAACTTTTGAACTAGTGATTATATCGAGATGAAACAAACTGCGAACTTCATCAAACTGAGCGGCTATATGGGCAGTGACATTATGATGAATGGGCCCTCTACTAGAGGCGCTGCACGCACACTAACTTTAATCTCTCCAATGGAATGGGGAGTCAAAATTGTACCTTATTTTAAAAGTCTTAAAAAAAAATAGATTGTCCAGAATGGCGGCCCAGGGAAATATGACACAAGTAATACACGCCGACTCTCAGAAAATTTGAGGAGCCTGGGTTCCCTCCCGAAATGGGATTTTTTAATGGTTATCTTAAGAATGTCAAATAGTAATGGAAGTGGAGTTAATTTGAAGAGTGTTCAACTGTATGCTATACGGTCATCATCGGTGAAGATTTGAGATTTGGAAAAGGAGTATCATAACCATGAATACATTTTGGAAAATTGGCAGGTTTAGGATGTACTTGGCCCTCAAAATTCCTCTAGAGGTGGTCATATAGCAAATCGTTGTGAAACTCCTGAAATATAAATTAATCATCTGAAAAGATTTTTGTCATTGCTTGCACTGCCTATAACGTGCATATAAAAATTCCCCCAAAATCAATATAGTAACACTTCGAGCCACCATTTTGACGAAGTAAACGTTGTTACAAGACCTCCAAAATGAGGTACTACTTGAGATTCATAAAATCTATTAAAAAAACTTTTGGGAGGGGGGCCGGACCCCCTAGATTTTCTGAAAGCCCCCCGTGTAGTAAATCCTGCAAAACGTTAATTCAAAGTCTTTAGAACGAAAAACTTTACTCTATTTACGAAATGAGTATTTTTATAACATTGTTTTGGGTATAATATTTTATATAGAATATTTCGGATAAGACTTTTTTTTTAAAAAATACCGTTAAAATGGGCAACAACTTAAACCCTCTTTCCATTGAATATTTTAAAGTTAGTGTGAGTACAGCGCCTCTGTTGGAGGGCTGAGTCAACATATTGCCACCACTCATTATTAAATGAAGACCACACTTACATCCCCTTTTGTTAATTGAACTATGTCCGTCTCTTTGTATAGGGCTTGTACTCCTTTGTATTGTACTAATTGGCACTCTGTTCAATTTAAATAACACATTGATTTATTCAACCAAAGGCATTTTGTTCTGATTAGTGTATATAAACAATAAGAGTCTTGCAAAAAATATACTGTTATATTTACACGGTTCGAACCCATGAGGTAGGAATGTAAGTTTTCAGGTTAAAAGAGATTGGCATCCCTGAAAATAATTACAGTTTTCATTAAAGAAAAGTATATAATTTAACTTTTAATTGAAGTTATATTTTCGGAACTTTCTTTTCATTTTAGTTTAAGCTATTCTTACATTGTATTCAGTTAAAGCATGGTAACAAAATGGAAGTGGAAGTAATTTTCTATACAAAAATAAGTGGAATCGATGTCTGAGGAAAAATAAAACTGAAGAAATTGAGATTTCGTAACGGAATACCTCTTTGAGCTATACATTTTAGCTTCCCGGGATCATCAGAGAGATTTGTCTCATCATAATTTATCAAATGACTAGGATCCATGTCTTTCATATCCACTTCAAGGTGATCAAAGAATTTATTAATTTCTTCCTTCCCCACTCCAGCTCTTTTAGGGCTAATATTTTGTGCAAAGCGAGAAAGAGTATTGTTATTCCTACTCATAAAAGAATCAACCCAGTCGGACCCTGGCGTCACTCCATCAGAGAATTTCTTCACTTTGATTCCAACTCGCATTAGATAGTCACTACAAGTTTCAATTCCATTTTTGTAATTGGGAAACCCCACTCAGACATTGTTTTAAAATATTTCACTAACAGTGCTTCAGTCCTTTCATCTAATGCTGGCTGCCCTCCAGATGAAGTAAACTGCTGGCCCTTGAAACGCAATCGTAGCGACTCCTTATTAATGCCGAACTTTTCTGCCGCTTTGCGAATCGACATGCCTTTTTTTACGGCTAACAGTGCTTCTTTTAACTAATCATCACTATAATGAGTGTATTTGCGCGACCCGACCTTGCGAATATAGTGCCGAGGCATCTCTGACACGTAAAACAGTTAAACTGAAACAAAAAACAATGAAAAACTTCAAGCACTTGAATTAATATTATCATGGGGTGGGAATGGCCAAATACGTCGGTGACCATTCTCTCCCCAAAAAATAGGTGATTTTTGGAATGATTAAAAAATATTTTTGTGAAAATTAAATTACATTAATAACAGTAATAAGCGACTTACCGTCAGTTAAGTAACAAGTTTGTTGAGCACCACGAGAGGTATAAACATAACTTCCTCATTCGTGTAACCATAGCAACAGAAGTTATAACAACAATTATAAATTATTACGGTATCTGATGAAACACTAAGCATTTTAGAGAAAGTTTTATATTTTCTATTGAGAGGATGGTCAATGTTTATAAAATCTATGAGGGCCATAATACATGGAGGAAGTTCTTAAGAGAACATCAAACAAAAGAAAGCAGTGATCAGTTCAGCTTCTTGGAGCTTGTGTTTTTGTTCGGAGATGTATGGCTCATATAGGAAGCGGAAAATGGTATTTTTTGATACGGTCCTGAATGGCAATTCAGTTGTAGTTAATATGCAAAATAATAAAAAAAATGGGTGAATTCTAAATAAAGCCTAAAAGACATTGAAATGTAAACAGAATGATGATTCTTGGTACTCCTCTCAGAAAAAGATATTGATTGTTGTAAAATGCACCCTAGAATCTTAAAAACTCTAATCCCTAATCATTGCAAGTAATCATTTTGGTGTTTACCTAAAACAAAGGAAAAAACAATGGACTCCTTCTAAAGAAGCTTACAATAAATGATAGCTAGAGTAAATACGCATAAGACCAACTGGACCATTTCATGCCTATCGTATTTTTGTTAATTTCTTTGTTATGAAATAAGTGTAATTATCAATTAATTTTAGTTTATGGTGATTATTATTAGAGGAAGAGACATAGTAGGTAGCTTCCAAGGTAGGTTTATTGAATGACCTTCTCATTAAGGACTTTTCTTGATCTATTTTCAGGGGGACTTGGGACGTACAGTTGGCCATACGAGAAGCAGCTCCAACAGCTGAGATCGTCCTGCAACCCTTGGGGTCATCTCTCAGCACAGATTGACAGCGAATAGCAAGCCATTTGTACACCCCTAGTCTTCATTAGGATCCTTCTTTGACCCTTCCTGCTTCCTTCTGTGGTGTACGTCCATCATATCGCACCTTGCACCTGCTTCATGTGGACTATATTATTTCTTTCTTAGTTTCCCCCATATGTTCCTCATTTATCTTATTTATTTATTATTAGTATTGTTATTACTAATCACATGTGTGTCAGACGGGAGCCATGGTGGCCGTGCGGACTAGAGCGTAGGGCTTTGGTCGCATGGTCTCACCATGGTTTCCGGGTTCGAATCCCGTCCGAGAGAGAGTTTTATTTCGTATATAGAACTCCCTCACGGGGCCATGGATGTCATAAATAACTATATAATTCAGGGACAATGGCTAATATTCATCTTACATAAGGTCAAAAAAAAAAAAAAATGTGTTTCAGACTCTAAGAGTTAATATCTGTTTATGTGTCTAATTTATAAGGTTAGGTTAGGTTTTATGACTCATGCCCGGGCTTTAACTACGAGGTCATAACGCCTACTACCAGAGCGTTCTTTCGTCACTCTGGTGGACATGAGCCCGACTCTACTGTGGGAGTTTTAAATTTTTCCTAACCTAAATTTTTATTCGCCTTGGGCAGGGGGTCTTTAACGAGTACGTGACATCGTACAGGCTCGGGACCATCGCTTAACGTCTCATCCGAAGGACGGCGTGCTTAAGTTTATATTACCTCCCAGATAAAATAAACTAAGGGCCTCGGTCGGGTTTCGAACCCACGATCTTGAGCTCAGAAGGAAGTCACGTATACCACTGAGCTACCGGCGCCCTCTTAATTTATAAGCCATATTAATGTATACATTCTTATGACGTATCCTATTACCATGTTATGGTATAACGGAAATAAATATTATTACCCTTATATACATCCTGTCTGGTACTTCATTTCCTGCATCATCTCAGTCCTCTTTTCTCCATTCTTGGTCCTCTCTCCCTGTTGAATTTTCCCTTTAGCATCATCAGCAGTTTTCTTTTCAGAAAGTAACATTTTACTTTCTTCACACCACTTTCTGACGCCTTTCATAGTTCTGAATATTTTCTCCTATATTTACTATCTTCAGCTACCCCATATGGTTAGTGCCGCGTCATCCGCAAACGCCATCATAACTTCTTGTTTGCTTATCTTCCTCAGATACACATCAGACACCACCTTCCACAATGTGCAACCCTGGCATTCTCTATTTACTTCCATGAGATTCCCCATACTCATTTCCACCCTTCCTCCATTTAAATAGTCTTAAATCTGATATCTACCGTTACTTGTTCCCTTCAACCTTAGCCACTTCATTAAATAAGGCTAACATTCCCTTTCAAACGCCCCCGCCTTGCTCAGAAATATCCCGGCTACATACTTTACTCTTCTCTACTAGGGCCCTTACCTTTCTTATGCCAACCTCTGCTAACCTTTCCCTCATCAACGGGTGCCCACCGTTGCCCGGCATGTACTAACTGGGGTGTCAAGCGTTACTTGGAACGAACTAGCTCAGCAAATACTGGCTATGGTGACCAGCGTTGCTCGGCCTGAAATTTGTTTTCAAAAACAAAAACATTGATTGCCTTTTTCCTGTATTTGAATGCCAATATGCCTCATTTCCAGATGAAACACTGAATATTACAATGTCATGAATGTACTGTCGAAAAATGACTCAGAGGTCGTCAAGTTTCCGTGCAACATACTGCTATTTCTTATATAACCATTGCTATTCTATTAAACATTGCACATAATACAACCACAGTAAATTGTATCAAGTTGCATCATTGTGGCGCATCAGTCTTGACATTTGAGGGACTTCGTCGCAAACCGTATGACTTGCCTCTTTGGCTTTTTGTCTCAACTGGTAAATATTCCAAACAGGTTAAATAAAAAAAAAATAGTAAGAGTAAAAAAAAAAAAAAATAAACTAAAATGTTCATTTATATTCTCCTGTTGTTGTTAGGCGCCTAACACTTGTCCCGCCTTACAACTCAGTATTGTATATCTTTATAAGAGATATTTGGAGCTGTTCTGTCTAGAGATTGCCCAGATAGATTTTCATGAAACAAAGCTTATTTGAAAGCTATAGTTTTATTTTATTTTTTAAAGTATATTCATGATTTTTTTAATTAATTCTATAATTAATTGCATATAAATAAATTACAACTCGGGTTTCGTAGCGCGCAAAGATTTAAAAGAAATTTCACTTTCATATTCTTCACATTAACCCTTAACAAATGACATGAGATGAATGAAAAAACCCGAAGGAATATCCTAGAAATATCACCTCCTCGGATGTCCATACAATTAAATTATCGTTCAAAGTATCGACATTGGATAAAAACTATCGACTGTATCTATCCCCATATCTCTGAACCTGATGCATTGAGTAAGGTCACTTCTTTCGAAAATAAATGTTTTACTCCCGTTAATTTCCCACTTAGATAGTTGGCTTATCTAGGATAGTGGTAGATAGGTCTGAGGAAGGTTGTTGGTCCAGAACAGTTGCTTCCTTGGTGATCGCTACGCTCCCTGATCATGTGGGTCAATAACTATTAAATACTCCAATAAATCTCTAGTCTAGCCTTGAACCACCTCGTCAATAGTTTATGATGTTATAATAATTTATTACAGCTGAACTAAAATAATTGAAAAAAAAAGAGCTCACCTTTAAATTTGTCTGAAATGTTTTATTTATTTTCTTTTACCTTTTAAGTTAAACTCAGTATAGAGAAAGTTATGTCGCCCAATAGAAAGTGGAGCTTTCCATCCCTAACCATCCCTGAGTAAGACACCTATTGATTTTCAGCCAAATTGGTCAAAGAGAGAGAGAGAGAGAGAGAGAGTGAAAACTTACTTGAATACAAATAATATTAGCTGTTTTTTTATTACTTGCAGGGGACACAGGTGGGTGTACAGGTTATTTGGCTATCCCAGGCTGGAGGAAACTATAAAAACATGCCATTCTGTTGTCGCCCTCGATGACTTAAACTGTCACTGCCCTTGGTTCGAACGACCTTCCTGATTGTCATTACGCACGATCCCCGGCACCGATACATTTTAATGCCCTTCACGCCTTATTCCTTTAAACAGCTCTGTCTAGAGTTAATAGCTGGGGTAGATCTTTTCTGGCAGCTGATTTGGTCTTCTCTTTCGTCCTGGACATCTTGGGCATCCCCCAGTAGTGAATTTCTGTATAACTTGTATTGGGATCGTAACATAGCAGTTTTTCGCACTCAAAAGCCACACCTCTATAAGATACCGCCTCCGTCGCACCTCCTGTATTGCCCAGCTCTTTCCTTACAGTCCAAACGCGTTCTCACTCGAACTGATAGTCTCACTATTCTGACGAAAGATAAGGACTTCTTTCAATTTTTGGGAGGCTTCCTAAGTCCGAAGATCCTAAGCCAAACCCGTAAACCGCGAAGCTACAAACCTGAGAAACCTTCAGGTAACTATGATGATCAACATGAACAACACGCAAAGGGATCACAAACAACACGCAAAGAGATTAGAGAATAAAGAAAAATTAATTTTAAAGGATCATTCTGAATATTTCAAAATCTTTCAGAAAGGACCTATGCATGAATAATTCAGAATACTGTCTGCCTATTTTCTTAACTTTATATTTTGACATCCTTTTAAAGTATATTTATATGCAGATGAATAATAAGAAACAAATTAATTAAGAACAAAATCGACCAGAAAATTTAGACATGTTACTGAACTTGTTTGAAATACTTTTGTCGAAGGTTATTGGCCTGGATTTACGATAGTGCTAGACTTTTCATGGGCAGTCATGTACTGCCTGCTCTTGACTCGACCAACTAAGGTCGTCCACTTAGCTCCATATCAGTCCACCGGAAACTCAATCTCTTAATGAGGAGAGTTTTTTTTTTCTTTTCAACTGATCTACACCAACAGTCATTCAAAACCCTTGGTCAGATATTGCACGGACTTAGGTTAAGGTATCTTCAAACGTCATGGGAAGCTGGATGTGGTTCCCAAATAGTTTCATTCTATTCGAAATAATATTGTTAGGAGTTTTCTATTTTACCAATCAGTTTAACAAATAGAATTTTGAAAAATAACTGTTTTATAATAGATAATAATATTAACAAATTGTGCGCACAATTTGAGAAAAACCTTGAAAAGCCAAGGTTATGAGAACCGCAAAGTTACAGGTATTAGTCATTTACAGAATAGCATCCATTGCATTTTAAATTTTTCATTTTAGTGAAATTATTTCGACCAAGGTTCATTTTATTTATGTATTTATTTTTTCTGTTTTATTTCCTTTGTTACTTATTGCACTTCATGAGACAAGTAGAAGGTCCGATGTGCTATTGGTAGAAATTGGTAAATTTACAGAAACAAATTATTGAAAAATCGTGATCTTTCAAAATTTTTTTTTAAATTTGCATATTTATTCAGTGAAAAAATTTATGACATCACTTAAAATAAAATAAAACTAATAATATAAAAAAAAAATATTTTAATGAAAACAGAACAAGAAAAATTATTTATATATTTAATATTTCGAAATAATATTTTTCATATATTATATATAATGGAAGATACATATTATGTATCCTCCAATATATATAATATATGAAAAATAGGGAAATTCCCGAGAATATTTTGCGCAAGATTAAGAAATCCTTTTCTTTTCATAAATGTTTTTTTTATTGAATCCAAAAGATTCCGGGGAATTTTCTTTCATGAATGTTTTCTGGAGGATATTCCTGTTCACTCAAATAGCACAACTATAAAAATACATTAAATGGTAATGTTGGATGACCATATTCCTATCAAGAAAAGGAAAAAAAAATCCCCCCCTCCTCTGACTAAATAATAAACACTGAGATTTTTTTTTATTGGTTGCTATTAGTAGTTTACTAACACATTCTTGTGGATACGGTGATATATTTTAGTGACATTAAAAGTCTAAATAATATTTAAAATTTGGGAACCTAAAAGTCCCCTTGATATTTGTTTATCTGCTAATTTGTGGAATTTTTAACTGGGTCTTGTGCAGACCTTCAATTTGGAGTGTTTGTGGAATAAATAAATAAAAAAAATCGGAGCAGGGAGGCAGGATTAAGGCCGAGAGATAACAGTGTGTAAGTTACCTTCTAGGGAGATGAGGGATTTTTGTTGAAAAAGCCAACTTTGCACAGGTGGGAGAGTTGGTGTAAAATGTTAGCGGCCTCGTTGGGATGACTGCTCAATGCGATCCACTCTGGGTGGTGTTCCTGGCAAGGACCTCTCCTGTCTTCTCCAGAGTCTATTAGTTGTATCGACAGGATGATAGTAGGAGGCATGGTCGGAAGGAGGCAACAGATAGATTCCAGATCTAAGAAGATCTCAGTAGTACACTCATAAACAATGTATCCTGACTCCAGAAGCACTTGTTATAACCCGTGAAAATGAGCGCTTACTCATTAAGGAAAGTAAAATTTACTCAATCCATAATTACTTTCCCAGCTACACGATGTATAGAGTAAGTTTTTTAATCTAATAAACTAAAAAAATTGTTTTTATTAAAAATGGATTGTTTGCAAGTTACCAATGGGATCTTCAAGTTACCCGTGCATCTGATTCCCAAATCAGCAATCAGCTGTTACATAAATGTACATGTACAAAACAAGTCATATTACATTTATTTAAATATATATGATTTCGATCATTTCATTCCCTCGGTCAAAATCATCATTTATGTTATACTTTATACTCTTAAAGCTGATTTAACATGTGCAGTAAAAGTGCAAAGCGCAGCAGCAGCAAATGCACGCTATTGGCTGTGTCATTTAAATCTGAAAGCACAGAAACCACAACGTGCATTTGCTGCTGCTGCGCTTTGCATTTTTGCTGCTCATGTAAAGTCAACTCAAGTATTACAGTCAGTGGTTACCTAGTGGTTAACAATATTATCTCCCAAATTAATAACAAAAAGTCTGCAACGCTAACCATTGAAACTGCGGGCTGTGCCTCCGGGAGTCTATATCCCCACCCTCGTCGCCTAACTTTGCCCCCCCCCCCCCCTCCCCCCTGCTCAAAATTCTGGCTGCGCTCCTGGTCAGAAATTTGATGTTGAGTATTCATCATTTGAGCAAAATTTCATGTTTTCCGACCCCTTGATTCCAAAAATGAAAATAAGTTTTCCTGTGTGTAGTGAACAGGATATCTTCATGTGTGTATCCTGAACCCCATCGACACCTATTGATTTTCGGCCAACGAGGACGGAGGCTTAATACAAAAACCCCAACTACCGAAATATATCCATATGAAATTTTATATGTGAATCCAAGACCTCATATGAATAGCACATATCATTATTAGCCTCCCCTAATAACTGCATTGATAATGAATGTATCAACACGGAACTTATTATAATGATTAATCTAAATAAGACACATATGGGGCTTTCATGCGAATTTTTGCAAACGCGATGATAACACAAACAAAGCGTTATAGTGTTATACGTAACGTATTATCTGATTTACAGTGATGTAATAAATCCTTTGTAGAATAAGCTATACCAAGATCACGCAATCTCGAATTACAAAAGTGTCTAATCCTCAAGATCAAGATTTTATTTACAAGATTTAAAACTATTATACAATAAGATCAAATCATAGATCGACAGGATAGTTTTATTAATCACTATATGAACGACTGCTCTGTGTAACCTAAGTGAAATTGGTCGTTCGCTTAGGATGCCAAGATTCCTGCCTGTCCTGGTTGGGGCAAAATATTCCAGGAAGAGGCAATCTAAATTCAGGCAGACTAACTATTATTACAATATAGAAATATTGTTATTCCGTGATAACTAGTAAGTCCCTGTCCATATTATTGGACACACCTTAATTTTTTTTGGTAGATTACTCGTTTGGATGGCAAAGAAGTCTATTAGTTTCTCGCTTACCAACCTAAAACAAATCACTAAAATTTCTTGAAGGTACATATTTTTTTATAAAAATAGAACGCATAGTTTTGGTAATAATAATCATTCATAGATATATTTTAGTCAAACATCAGAGAATTAAAAAAAAAAAATAGATTAGCTTAGGTTTTATGACTCATGCCCGGGCTTTAACTAGGAGGTCATATCGCCTACTACCAGAGCGCTCTTTCGTCATTCTGGTGGACATGAGCCCGACTCGACTGTGGGAGTCCTAAATTTTGCCTATCCTAAATTTTTATTCATCTAGGGTAGGGATCTTTAACGAGTACCTGACATAGTACAGGCTCGGGACCATCGCTTAACCTCCCATCCGAAGGACGGCGTGCTTAAGTTTAATTTACCTCCCAGATGAAATAAACTTAAGGCCTCGGTCGGGTTTCGGACCCATGATCTTGAGCTCAGAAGACAAGCACGCATACTACTGAGCTACCGGCGCCCTCTTATAGGTATTTTTAATATTTAGACAATCCACCTTTGGCGCCTTAATCTCTGCCATCTTTAGAAATGTCAAACCATGTTTTTTCCTATAATTCCCATAATATTTTTCACATAAGACAACCGAAAATGTTTTCAGAACAGAATAAACGGATAAACTAAAAATCAATAGCACAAAATCTAAACGATCTGCTCCCCTACGTATCAATAATACAAAAACCAGAGGGCGCCGGTAGCTCAGTGGTATACGTGCTTACTTCCTGACCTCAAGTTCGCGGATTCGGAACCCGACAGAGACCCTTAGTTTATTTTATCTGAGAGGTAAAATTACCAAAAGCACGCCGTCCTTTGGATTGCATGCTAAGCGGTGGTCCCGAGTACGATGTCAGGTACTCCTTTTAACACATTCAGAACTCTCATAATATTATTAGAGTCGGGCTCCTGTCCACTGGAGCAATAAAAGAGCGATCAGGTAGTAGGCGATATGAGCTCGTGGTTAAAGCCCGGACATGTGTCACAAACACTAAATAACTAACTATAGGTCGATACATCATATATACCGTAATATTAATCCATAATATAACTATTTATTATACTTTAATTAGGTGTACAAACTTAAAATTTTAATGACCAGATACCGGCCTCGGCCGGGTTTCGTTAGTCTTCTGTTGGCATTCTTTAAACTTATAAAGAGGCATAAAAACGCAGACTACACTTCAGTTTTATAGATCAATAGTTCCTTGACATAATTACATTGATTGTAACAATAATTTACGAGTCATAACAAAAAACTGTTAAAAGCCATGTTGCGTCTAATAATATGGTCAGGGACTGAACATAAGCATTATGTTTTTCATAAAATCTAAAATACAACCAAGGTTATAATTAGAGCCTGGAATCCCTTGCAATTACATTTTTTTTTTTTCGCTTGCTTGAAATCATTGAATAACAATTTATTTTTACGAATTTAGGCATAAATTTTATTTTGCACGAAACTGTACGTTTTTAACTTTTTGGCAAAATTACACGTTTTAGGTTTTTACTGCACAAAATCGCAAATTTTCTCGTAATTAGAAAATTTATTTGTAAGTTAGTTTGAAAATCTATACATACTCGTACCTACAAATTTATAAAAGAAAGTTTCGTGAAATATTACGTGGCTGTTTTGAACGCATTGAAGGTCCGTTTTAATATCTCACTTCGATTTCAAGTTTGTATCTTTAAATTCGTGGTCAAGTCAATAATCCCATAATTTCCGCTCCCTTCCATTTTGAGCTACCCTCATTCTTACTCTGTCTTTATTGTTTTATTATATTAATTATCGTAAACTGAAGTTCGATGGAAAGACTATGTTTTGCACGTCATGTGAGTAAGCAATTGGGTGTGAAAGAAAATAAAATAAAAATTGTGTTTTCTGTAAATATTTTTATAAGTTGTATAAATAAATTCCTTTAGGCTTTTTATTTTATAGATTTATTTTTAAACCCTACCCAATTTTATTCTGAAAAAGTGTTATTTAATTTACAAATTAGATCCAATTTTTTTTTTGCAGAAAAACATTTAATGGCAAGCATTTTTATTTTTGTTGAACATTTTTGGCTTTTTATTGCGCGTTTTTAAAATGTTTTTTACTGCACGAAATCGGGGCTCTAGTTATAATACATGTTTCTTGTAGTGGGATGGGGCACCCACGCTCCTGTCAGCCTCTCCAGCTCCTTTCACTGAACTGCATGAAAGAGGATCATTGTCGGTTGAACATTGTTATTGTGATTGTCTGTTGCACTGTTTAGAACAGCTGATTAGCTCCTTCATTGTGTCCTCTAAAGGGTATATTCTTTGTAAATCTGCCCACACAATACCTACATCACATCCTAGCCTTCTTTATAAATGGTCCGCTGGTAATTAAAATCTTCACATTGTTTCTGGCCAGTTCGAAATCAAAAAGTGAAAGGTCACCGCACTTTGCCCTCACAATAACAGGTGAAAAGTCCATTGGACCAATGACCTCATCTTAAATAATAATGAAACTTTATTACATCTTAGATACAAATACATCGTATTGGTGGGAGTTCGGCCAGCCTTCATAAATACAATGGAAAAAAATCGTCGATGAATCACCAGCTATGTGCCCCCCCCAGCTCGAATTAAACAATAAACGTTTTCCAAAGCCAATCGACCGTTTGATTTGACTTACATAGTGGCTTCTGAATGCTCGTACTAGGTTTTGTGCCGATACATTCATTATTAGGCTATTTGAGTTGAGCCACCCTTCTCGCATCCCTTTTTCCTTCGACCGATTTCTCGGAAAATTGATAGGTGCCATCCTTATGGGGTTTTGAACTTAAATATAAAATTTCATGTTGATACATTCACTACGTCGGCAGTTATTGGAGGTTCTGTGTTATGTCACCCCCTAACCTCTTCTTCCCTTTGTCTGAAAATCAGTAGGTGTCGTCCTTTGAGGGGTTTGTATCTACGTATGGTATTTCGTGGCAATACATGTATTTTATCGGGAGGTCATAGACACACAGACAGATTTTTTTTTCAATTTTACAATCAATAGGTCGGAAAACACAAAATTCTGTTGAAAACTCCGCATTAAATTTTCGACCGATTACATAGCTTCCCTTATCCTTCGTATACATCCTCTATCCTGGGAAAGTGAAAAGAATTGAAAATTGACATCAGGTAAAAATGGAGAAGAAATAATTTTATTAATAAAATGTAATAAAAATGAATAAATAAATTGATTTTATTAATAAAAGATTATTTGTTGAATAAACTTGTGAAAAATGTATATCAATCAAGATATTCTTGGAGAAATTCTAGATTTCTTTTGTCTCATCAAACCATAAAATATTTGTTGACAACCTTGAGCACATTTCTACTAATTCAACAGATTTAATAATAATAATCCTTTACTTTAAAAATAACTAACTTTTTTTTCAAGTGACCATGCAAAAAGTTCACCACAATCTTAACAACCTCCGGTAGGTGATTGTTCAATCAAAAGCCTGGACTATGTTGCTGTGTGGTGACTGGCAATTACCAAATCTTCTATGTTCTCTAGCTGATCCCTGCTTGTCTTCACGTCGAGAAAACCACCGTTGTTATACACAAACTGGAGGCAGGGTTTAACATACAGACATGGAAGAGTTAGAATTTCCAACTATATAATATATAGTTGGAAATTCTAACTCTTCCTTATCTGGATATATTATATCCGTCAGGGTAAGTAAAAGAGAAAATGGACGGTGCGCGCTGATTACACCATATGGGATTCATCTCTTTAGGTAGATTCGTATAAACTTGGGATTACAGTGAGATTCCAATGTGAGAAGCTGCAGGACTGGAATTGTTATTATTTTTGAGCAGAGTTTACGAAGCTCTTTCTTAGGAGACTCATTGTATTTCGTTGTACTCGTACTCCTCCTAAACCCCTTTACCGATCACATTGAAATTTGCCATCATGATAGTGGAGATGGTGACGATGGTTTACTACTAAAAAAATCTGAAATCGAACATACCACGGAGGAATAATTACCGAAAAACGAAATCCCCAATCAATTGAGAGACAAAATTCTAGCGCAAAATAGAATTTTTCGATTTCAAATGTAAAAATCCGGGCGAAGCCCTTTTGGGTTTACCATCGGACACCACTTTTTTTGAGCCTTTTTTTTCAGTGTTCTAACGTACAAACTTCGACTTTTTTTCGATAAAAATATTCACAGCTGTTGTTGTCTACAAAAAGGCTAGAAAAAATCCATTGAATTCAATTTAAATCTATTTAAAGTATTAATATATTCATAAAGAACATACAAGGTGAGAAGTTAGTTAATTTTCCATGCAGACTGTTTTACACTGCTATGCTGTGAAGCGGATTCTTTTTATTTGTTGAAGCTTAAAAACTCTATCGGCTAGGATATTTAAGAAAATATGTTTATCTTTTATTATTTTTTAGATAAGTTGGTTCAAAATATGAAAACATGAGAAAATATCAAATGCTTAATTTATTTGTGTGGAAAGGGGCAACACTTCTGAAAAAATTCATATACAAAAACGTTTCTAATCGAATTTCAGTCTCGCTCCGTTGTCAGATTTAAGATGGGACCATCGGAGCTAGCTACAAGATGAAACAATATAGAACCCTATCTCAATTATTTAAAAATGTAATTTAATAAACAGCTGTCCTTTTTTTATCATCTTAAAGGTCACATAAGGAGGAGAGGGTTTATGAAAAAGTGGAAATTCATGAGGTCGACAACATTTGAATAGGTACTCCCACAAGTGGGTCTAATTTCAATGAGTTAGTCAATGGTTATTTTTTTTTTTTTGCCTTTTGTGTAATGCATACACTCTTGCCCGCGAAATTAACTTTACTATCAGTAAATATTAATTTAAATATTTTCTTTATTCATCTCACTCTGTCGTGAGTTCAATTGTCAAAATCAAACTGATGCACACTGCAAGTCGTCTGTAATTTAAAATTATTTCGCGTAAACTATTTCAAGCAGCGCTAACAATAACGGCGTCTCTTTTTGCTATCAGTTAAGCATTCTGAGAAAACTAACCTGTGCAATTTAGCCTTGATAATCGAATTTAGCCTTGAGTTAATATAACAGGTTAGATCTTTATAAAAGTCGATAATTATTATTATTTATTTTCATTATTATTATATTCCAGCAACATGGTTCATTTATCCTTTATTATTTGTTCATGGGACCCGCAAGTGAGGCGCAAGAGTGTTTAATTGACAACATTTTGTGTAATATTTTTCTCAAATTCGCTTCAATTTTGGTAAACAGGAAAATTTTTTTTTTTTTTTATTTATTTACATATTTACAATGACATTTTGTATTTTGTGGGATGATTTGTGAGAAATGACAAGTGGACAGCTGTACTACTGAGGTACGTGACCGAAGAGGAGTCCAGGTTTGCCCTGGAGCAGGTCCCTCTGCCATGCCTGCTTGAAGCGTTGGGGTGGATTTTTGTGGATAATTGTTGAATAAGTGGATTGGCGTGATGATGGAGTGTGTGAGGTGAAAATTCTGATAACAGAGGAATGGGTGTACAAATGGAATGCTGAGGTTATTACATAGTGTGAGTTTCGAAATGTAGATTGGCGCAGTATAATGGATTGGTAACTAAAATAATTGAACAATTTTTTTTTTTTTTAAAGACGAATATGTGTTTATTAAATTATTATTGTTATTATATAATTGAGGTAGGGCTTTATACCTTTACATATTATTGCTACAAATATGTTCCAAATTAGATAAAAAATAATAAAAGGTAAGCATATAATGGTTATGAGGTTTTCTTCCATGAAGCGTTACCAAACGAAAAAATCCGCTTCAGCAGTGAAAAACAGTCCGATGCAAGGACAAATAAATGATCAAAACTAGTTCAGTTTGGTCCATTCCAGACCGGATCAAATATAATTTGGCCAAAAATTAGGCGACTGTTCACTTTAGAAATATATCTGTAAGCCCAGTATTATGTGAACCTACCTAAAGAGATGAAATTCAATATATAATAAATACATATAAGTACACTAGAACGATGACAATACGAAGAAGTTGAGGAAAACTTCTCGGAATTTCAGGGAAATCGCGATGCACTAGTCAACTATCCAAGTGGTCGATAACTTTTTATTCTTATTTATTTCTTCATATCTCCATTTCAAACATTCTATAATGGTCTTCTGATTATACCTTTTAATGATGATAATGACTTACTAATAGCTTTTCCTCTTTAAAAACTGATTGACCCTGAGGCTAAATAGAAAATAAATAATATAACGTTTATTTTTAAAAAATGCATATGGACACGGGACAGAGGGTGTCTTGCCTGCGTAGACCGGTTTCAGGGTAACCTACCAAACCTTAGAATATTGTTATCAATTTTTTTTTTAGGGGCATTGTATTTTTTTAATTTAGTTTCTCACATAGATACCATGAAAAACTGACTGTTGAATCAATCAACAGGTTTCCAGGGTAAGGTCGAAAAAAAGAAAGAAATTAAAAAAAATATTTTTTTCAATAAATTCTTCTTTATTCTAAGTTGCGGTCTTTGCTATTATTTGTACAAAGAAGTCCAAGCCAAGATGTCATTGCACCTAACTCTAAGTTCTCAGTAACACGAGAAGCGATACAATTCCGAAGTGAAGGAAGATATTCACCAGACCGTTGGAGTTAGACCATATTGTGATGTCTCTCATAAATTTTTAAATTTGCTTCTTTTTAGAATTTGAAATGGTATAAAAACAAACAGTTTAGAAAGTCGCCTGATGCGGCACTTCATGTTTTACATCGGCACTCAGAGCACATGTCGATGATCGACTCAGATAGCAATTGCTTCCTTTTGACGCAAGAGTTCATCTTTTCCAGGTGGAACGATGTGCTAATAGATGTACGATGAAGGATATGATAATAGAACGTACATAACTTGTGAATCACAGTCTAACAAGAGAATGAATATTTTCAAACCTTGAACTTTGTATTCTATTTTCATTCTATATTTAGTTAATATGTTCAACTTCATTTGTCAATTTTTTACTTACCAGACATCAGTAAAAGTTTTATGATAATGAGAAAATATCGGCACAGGGTCGAATGAATGAAGTACTGACTTCAATGTTTCTACGGATTGTTAGTCTTCTAGGACAACATCATAACCTGGACTTTTCAATCAATTTCAAGGCAAATGATAGTTTTGCCCGAACGTAAACGCTTTTCAATCAACTGTAATAATATTTTTTTAATATTGCAGTAAATGGTTTTTTCAAGAAGTCTTTTTAAAAATATATTCTTATTACATAGTTTGTTTCCCATATTTGACTTAAAAATGATTTCATGACCTTGATCACTTTACCTTTTCTGTTTTCAATATGTCCTATACTACTTCTTCAAGATATTTTCTATTTATGTTAGCTGATAAAAATAGATACAAATAAGATTGTTTAGTCATTAATTGGTTGGAGGTCTGAATTCAAAAATGGAATTTCGTGTCGATATATTCGTTCTATTGGGAGTTATCGTGTCAAGATATAAACAATGTTTTCCTTTCAGTGTTATCATTTTGATTCAGAAAATCATGAATTTCCTGTGAAAACTCACACCGATTAGATAGCTTCTCCTGTACTACATATAAGGAGGGAAATTATAATGTATAATTTCTTTTGACTGTTGAAGAAATGATAGTGACAAGTTACCTATAAATACCGTTGTTAATGATATTCTTCGGGGTCTCTTGCCAGAAAATCCGTTATAAAAAATGAGAATGAGATGAAATCAATTAATGAGGAACTGTGTCAATAAGGTTGGGTGCAGCGAAGCATGCTGGAGGCTGCATCCTCCTTCACCCCAAACCCTAGCCTCATTTTAGATCTACTTCATGTGAGGGACTTGTCTGTTAGTCGTTCATTTTCTTTCTTGACATAATGTTCTCCTGAATAGGGCTTTCCCAACTGAAAGGCAATGAGAGTCAATAAAAAAAAAAAGCAATGTACATCCCCACAACGAATTAATCAATTGACATTTCGCTCCGCCTCCAAAACCAGTCGAATAATAGTCAACAGTTGACTTTCACAGGGGCTCCTAAATCCTCATACTAATTGTCTCTGATCCCCCCTCGCCTTCTGCTGAAAATTGAAAAGTATCCTCTTTATGAAGTTTTGAATTCACATATGAAATGTTATGTCGATATATTCATTACAATGGCAGTTATTAAAAATTTTGAATTGAGCCCCCCCCCCCCCCCCCCCCCTAATTCCGCCCCCCTTTTTACCGATTTAACTGAAAATCGATAGGTGTGGTCCTTGTGGGGTTTTAATCCCACATATTATTTGATCGAAACACTTATTCTATAGGCAGTTATTATAGTTTTCATGTTAGGCCTTCCTGCTAATCCTCCACTTCTTTTCGGTCGATTTGACTGAAAAACAATTGGTGTCGTCGTCGTCAGGTTCTGAATTTACATAAAAAATTTCGTATTGCTACATTCATTCTATCGGTTGTCGTGTTCACAGACAGACTTTTTTTTCATATTTGGAATCTAGAGGTCGGAAAACATGAAATTCCATTTCGATCTGTCTATACATAAATTGTGGAAAATATACAAGTGGTCGGCTAAGGAAGGATTGAGAGTATCGAATATTCTGTAAATAATTAACACAGGTTTTAGATGTTTGCAGTCTTTATAATAGGCTTACAGAAGAGCAAATAGATCGTAAAGTGGAACTTATGGTATAGTAGAGAATTAATAAAAACGAGCTTGGCATTTTACGATCCGTTTCATCACCTTTTCCTCTGACTTGCAACAGATGCAGCTACTTCCTTAAACTCCAATCCTTCAAGCTGTTTACGTCTAGATAAATAACTTTTTCTAATCTATGCATCATGGGCTCAGAAACGATTGAACAAAGTAAAATTCTATTTATGAGGTAAACTCTCAGACAAATTCTTCCAAATAATCGAAGACGTTCAATCAAAAAAAAACACCTCTTCTTATTTCTGTTCTAGGTTACACGATGTGTATCAATATGATACAGTATGGCCTACTGTTTATTATTACCTTAATTATAATATCTCTTTGTTTATTTGTATTTCTCCAGCATTATGAAGTATAGGGGAAGTTATGCAATTATATGCGTAATTTTCAACGGAATTTTATGTTTTCCGACCTCCTGATACCAAAAAATGCTGTCTGTCTGTCTGTTTTTTTAAATGAACACAATAACTCCCGACAAAAATGTATATCCAGAACCGTGTAATGATGACACTGATTTTCAGCCAAATAAAATGTAGAGAAGGTAGGGATTAGTATATCGATTCTTTGATTTTTTTCAGATATTTATCATCATAATAATGGAACGTGAGATAACTAAGATTCTCCAAATGCAAAAAACACATCTAAATACAACATTTTAAAAATATTAATCTGATAAATTCCAATATAATAAAATTATAATAATTTAAAAAATACAGATACACGATAAAAACCACATGTATAAAATCTAAAAAAAAGACAAAAAATTATGGAGGATGTATGACTTAAATCAAGATAAATTTTATAATGAAAAAAATTGCAGTCTGAAAAAAATCCAACTATGTTGCATCAAAAATAAGGTAATTAAAATAGGAGTTAATATAGATCAAATCACAAAAATTGTAAGAAAAAAAAAATAAATCAAAATATTAATCCATAGGTCTCATCAAGAAGTTTGGAAAACATGTGGATGATAAAGGACGAAAATTTACAATAATATAAGAAAACCAACAAAAATTATTTCACATTCGAAAAATGACAAAAATAGTGACAGGACGACCAAAACACAGATTTGTTAGTATACATCTAATAAGTTACTTTTTTTGTAAGACAGTAATTGTATCAAAAGTAATGTTATGTTAAACTTTTATAGATAATGAAGATGGACTTGAACTCGAAACGAGGATGTAGAAGAAAATGTTTTCAAATAAATTGAGAGAATAATAGCTGTAAATAAATAATAACTTTATTAGAAATCTTCTTGGACATTCTACATACAAAAAGTGAAGGCACAATATAACATTTATCTAAATATATAAAATACAATATTTATTAAATTGTTTGATATAATACTTAAAGACTTCTAGGACGTGAGATGTATTTTATATCAATAAATTGTATTTTTGGTATACATACATTATAAAAAAATATTGTGATAATAACTAATTGATTTGTGTTTAAATTAAAAAATTACATCACAGTACTGTAAGTGTGAATCATGTCCGGGCTTTAACTACGAGGTCATATCGCCCACTATCAGAGAGCTCTTTCGTCGATCGGTGGACATGAGTCAGACTCTACAGAGAGTCCTAAATGTTGATTGCCCAGGTTTATTTACCTAAGGGGTCTTTAACGAGTACCTGACATCTCACAAGCTCGGGACTGTTGCTTAACGTCCCGTCCGAAGGACGGCATGCTCAAGATTTTTTGCCTTCTAGATAAAAAAAAACAAACAATGGGCCTTGGTAGAGTTTTTAGTTGAGCTCAGTAGGCTAAGGAGATTCTATCAGTCCCACTCTATTTAACTTGTTCCTGTTCGACATAGAAAAATTATTTAAAGAAAATGGCTTCAGAGGAGTAAATATCGATGGCAAAAACGACATTATATTCCTAATGTATGCAGACGATTTGGTAATGTTTAGCGATACTCCCAAAGATTTGCAGAACAAACTTAATTATCTCAGCACTTACCTGAAAGAAAACTTACTAGAACTCAACACCCAGAAATCAAAAATTCTCATTTTTCATAGAAGTCCTAACCAAAAACTTCAAACACCATTCTACTACCAAGGAAACATAATAGAAGTGGTAAAAAAACAAACTTACCTAGGAATTCCTTTTTCAAAAACAGGAAAATTTAGCGAAACTGCAGACGTCTACATTTCCAAAGCGAACAAAGCCACAGGAGTAACCATCCACACTTTAGCGGCAGCAAGATCGGACAGTTGGGACACCAAGAAGAAACTGCTGGAGTCAGTCACACTGGCCACTCTGTTGTACTCCTCGGAAATATGGGCTTTAGAATACCTGGAGAAACTAGATACGGTGCTCACAAGATACTACAAAAGAGTACTGAAGCTTCCAAAGTCAACTCCAAACAGCTTCGTGAGAGTAGAGACTAACAGCTACAATCTTAGTGCCATCGTAATCGGAAGAGCAGTGGGCTGGTGGAGCAAAATACTGGAGATGCCGGCCGACAGGTACCCTAGACTGTGTTACGAACGTCTCCTGTTCCTGAGCAAGCAGCCTTCATACCTACCGGCCTACAACTGGGTGACTCAACTCCGGAATATCCTAACCTCTGTAGGCTATTCATGGTTATGGGATACTCAGGACCCTGATCTTATCAGCAGGCATAAGAAAAAGATTGTGAGTAGATTTGAAGAAAGGAGCCGCGATAGAGACATTCAGCACATTCTCGAATCTAACTATAACCTCACATACAAGGATATTTACTGTTACAACGTCTACTTAAAGCTGAGGACAAATATCGAGAGGACGAGAGTGTTGGCTCAGATACGGCTGTGTAGAGAAAGCCTGGCTAGAGTGACGGTGGGAGGAGTGACCTACCTCTTCAACAGGGAAGACAGCTGTAGTGTGTGCAACGAAGACCGACCGGACGACATCCACCATTTCTTCATGGAGTGTCCAGCCTTCAGCCAACTAAGAAAAAAGTACCTGGTAGAAGCACTAAAGAGCCCGCAACCTCACAAGACCCTTTTCAACATTGCAAACAACCAAAACCTCAATAATATTATACTATACATAGTAAGGGCGCTAAAAATTAGAGGACATTGAAGTATTCAAATAAAATACCATTTTTATTTTTGTTTTAATTTGTTAATTAACAGTTAGGTTCTATATTACTTTGTATTTTATTATTATTATTATTTTATATTTTCATTTATTTGTACTTTTTTTAAACTGAATAATGTATATATCATAAACAGGCCGAACCCTGAGCCTAAAAGATGTATTTCTTAAAGGCTAATAAAGAATTGAATTGAATTGAATTGAATTGAAAAATAAGGTAATTAAAATAGGAGTTAATATAGATCAAATCACAAAAATTGTAAAAAAAAAATAAATCAAAATATTAATCCATAGGTCTCATCAAGAAGTTTGGAAAACATGTGGATGATAAAGGACGAAAATTTACAATAATATAAGAAAACCAACAAAAATTATTTCACATTCGAAAAATGACAAAAATAGTGACAGGACGACCAAAACACAGATTTGTTAGTATACATCTAATAAGTTACTTTTTTTGTAAGACAGTAATTGTATCAAAAGTAATGTTATGTTAAACTTTTATAGATAATGAAGATGGACTTGAACTCGAAACGAGGATGTAGAAGAAAATGTTTTCAAATAAATTGAGAGAATAATAGCTGTAAATAAATAATAACTTTATTAGAAATCTTCTTGGACATTCTACATACAAAAAGTGAAGGCACAATATAACATTTATCTAAATATATAAAATACAATATTTATTAAATTGTTTGATATAATACTTAAAGACTTCTAGGACGTGAGATGTATTTTATATCAATAAATTGTATTTTTGGTATACATACATTATAAAAAAATATTGTGATAATAACTAATTGATTTGTGTTTAAATTAAAAAAATTACATCACAGTACTGTAAGTGTGAATCATGTCCGGGCTTTAACTACGAGGTCATATCGCCCACTATCAGAGAGCTCTTTCGTCGATCGGTGGACATGAGTCAGACTCTACAGAGAGTCCTAAATGTTGATTGCCCAGGTTTATTTACCTAAGGGGTCTTTAACGAGTACCTGACATCTCACAAGCTCGGGACTGTTGCTTAACGTCCCGTCCGAAGGACGGCATGCTCAAGATTTTTTGCCTTCTAGATAAAAAAAAACAAACAATGGGCCTTGGTAGAGTTTTTAGTTGAGCTCAGTAGGCTAACACGCTACCACTGATATACAGGCGCCGTCCAGTACTGTAGATATACGGTTTTTAAATTTAAATAATAATAATTCCTCAGAAACTAAGATATCTACGTCGTCAATAATTAACAGCAATAATTTTTATGTGTGAAATAATTATTTAGATTAGGTTGCAAAAAGGTATAATAAAAGTGATGATTCAGAAAATAAAATACGGGTATGACAATTATTAATTTAAAAAAAAAAAAGAGGAATGTACAATTTCTTAACTACAAAATTTTCAGAATGGCCCACGATAGTCCCCACTTCTCAACTTTTGAAGCAGTGGCATTTAGAGATTAAACAAAATCTTAACTGACCGCTGGGCCTGCTACAAATATCTCCATTGGCAAGATACGACTTGAGATTTCCAACCAAACTGGAGGAATACCCTGATATGTCCTGTATATTATACTTACTCTACGATGAATGGACAATTGATTAGGACATTTTAAATAATATCATGAAAGTCTTAATACTTAAACAATAGTATATAGTAAAACTCTTTTAATGCAAACAAATGACAAAATATCTTGTGCATTATATTTTGTATTCTTCTCTAAATAAAAAATATAAATGAACTCTAATGGTAAAGAAAAAGGAAGGACTCAAGTAATGGCACTGAAACGTTTAACATTCTGAAATTAGGTCTCCAGAATCACAAACTAGGAAAAAGAAAAACAAATATTTACTAACTGTTTACAAATGCACTGCAAATTGCCATTATTTTAGCGCAAAAAAAATAAATTAAGCCAATATTCATAGATATCCCTTTCAGCAATATGTTTGACTTATTATTATTTTTTTTATTTTATAAAAAGCAAAAAGGCAAATCATTTATAAAGCTAATACAGTGAACAAACCTTATAATTGCAGTCATACATTCTCAATATAAATAATTCCTTTATATTCATTAACTTCATCACTCTTAGGTTGTGAAATATATTCCTCCGTTCGTTTTAACTCACTTATAACTCTACGAAATTCATTTTCGTCACTTACTTTTCCATAAGTGTGGATTATCTACATATTAAAAATGTAAGATATTAAGTTATTTTCTCTATTTTGTCATAAGTAGTAAATTCAATGTTCTCTAGACACTAAATATTTTAATAATAGGCCAAAGAATAGGACGAGAGTTGTGCTAGGGCAAGCTGAGGTGGCTTCATTCACTTGAGATGTGAACCAGAGCTGCACCTCTCGGCTGAACAAGGGCTGCACTTCACGGTAGTTATCCAATTCCAACTCTTGGGATCTTTGTATATTTTTAAAATAATATATCTGAAACAAATAAATTAATATGTATGCTGAGTAGTCCATTCATTTTCCGGTTTTACTGTAAATATTCCCTGATAAAAAATCGTGAGTAGGTCGAATCATGTTTGCGTCATGCTGACATGCATTCAATTTTTTAGCTCTCCCCCGCCCTCTCCCCCCCCCCTCCATGAGAAAACGGATATTGGAAGCGTAGCCAGGAGGACGTGGATATGGAGGGATGGGGGATTGGTGACTTGACAACTTTTCGATTTTCCGTCATTCCTCCTTATCCATAAGGCTCATCGCCTAAGTTCTTAGTTATTATCCACTTGTCCGTCTTAATGCGACGTTTAAAAAAAATATTATTCCAAATGAAATTATATTAAATCCTCTTGATTAGCTGTTAGCTGTCTTTTTCCACACTTTTTTACAATGCACTTAAAAGCTCTTTTATTAATTCATAACTGTTCTGGAAGTTCAATGAAGTACATTTTTTGAACTCTTTCTATGAGAGATGTTAATTACCTGCTGGCGGAGGGCTGTGTGGAAGCTCCTGAAGACGGTCCAGATGACAGTCTCCGAGCAGGGCGGCGTGGTGAGGGAGCCAGTGTATCTGTAGAACTGGGACAGGTCCGGAGGGAGGAGGCTTCCAGGTACGATGGACGACTTGCCAGAACTCAGTCCTTTGTCAACATCCTCCAGACCCTCGCTCTCCTCCCCTTCCTGAAATACAACGTCCACATCAACTGGATATGACACACGATAGTGAAGATAAACTACACGCCATTTATAATAGTTCAAACGTGAATTAAAGACGAAAAGAGTTCCCAGTGACATTGTTACACTTGAACTACTCCACAAAAGAGTTCCCAGTGACCTTGTTACACTTTTACTTCACAACAGAGTTCCCAGTGACCTTGTTACACTTGAACTATTCCACAAAAGAGTTCCCAGTGACCTTGTTACACTTTTACTTCACAACAGAGTTCCCAGTGACATTGTTACACTTGAACGACTCCACAAAACTTTGCTACTGCGTGCAAGTTATTTAACTGCTTGCTCGTACCTTACCGTGAGTGTATGCTTTTCATTGGTCAAATAAAAATAGTTTTAAAGATTTGTTATTGATATGTCTGTATTTAATATATCGTAAATTGACAGTTTATCCTATAATAGCTTTCAACTTTTAAACTCCTTATCGAGACTAATGTTACTATGAGCCTTTCACTTGATAAGTCATCAAGAATACTCTCACTTCTGGATCAGGAGAAGAAGAAAATGAAGTACAGTTATACAGAAAGTGAAAAGATAAACACCCAGTGGTTATCCTTACAATTTTCACAGTCTATGTGACGCAAAGAGAGTCGAAATCCCTCGAGAGAAGATAAGTAGGACTTCTACTATCTGATTTATTCCAACTAAGAGAAATATTAGAAAGAACTCTATGTAAATTTGGATCCCAAATCATCAATGTCATTAACCCTGACCTGAATTAGCAGTTTTTTAAACATCCTTTTCGGATTTGAGGCCATTTCACACTTTTTATTTCCGGTTCATTTTTCATTTGAATTTTACGTAATAAATCATTACGGTTTTTTTTTTCTTATTTAACACTACACATCCCACTTAGATTGAAGAATAAATTTTTTTACAGGATACAAGGGAAAACCGAAAATTTCTCGAAATATATCTGAAGGTACCATCTGTAGTTTCTCAGTCCAAGTTTTTAAACGGCAGTGTCAAATGTAGAGACATTTCAATAACAAAGATCCGTTGTTTAATAGACCAAATAATTGTTTACAGTTATGCCAAAGTAAAAGCAACCAATAATAATTTGCACGCAGTAACAAACTATTTTTGTGGAGTAGCCATGACTCCACAGTTCTATGAAATTCAAAAATACAGGGTGTTGGACAAAAGATCAATGGGACCGGCTGTTAAAGAGTTTAGGGGAAGTTATGTAATCAGTTAGAAGTTCACGGGCTCAACTCGAAAATACGATATAATGAATGTATCGACATACAATTTAATATAAGGATTCAAAAGCCACAAAGTAAGTCAAATATTATGTTTAAGAAGGTGTTATGGTCCCAGACCAGGGATGAAAGCACCCAAGAGCTCAGGGGGGTGGTTTTAGTGGAAACCCACGACGAGGCACCACACTGTTGGGATGCAAGTGCATCCCTTCGTTGTAAGTATTCCCATCGCCCTGCGGAAAAAATAAAAAAATTCCCAAACGGATTGACAGGGAGGGCGAAAACTTAATTGATTACTTCGTCCTAATGATAAGTAATTTTTACTTTTTTACGCATGTCCCCTAAGAATAATAACAAAGGAAATAAATAAAAGGATAATATAACCTCTTGTAAGTAAATAATGAAACACAAAAAAAAATAAAATAAATATAACTAATTTAAAGAAATAAATGGATAACATAATATGATAAAAATACCAGAACTATTCAATAGGACTTTACATATAATCCTTAGGAATCGAAGGTTTGAGCTAGAAATAAGTGAAGAGGGATTTAAAGAAATTAATGGTGAGTGAAAGGGGTTTATAAACATTCGGAAATATAGTTAAGCTTTCATTCACTGAAATATTGATAATGTGACAGCTTGTTTTCCTCCTTTCATTTAATTTATCGAACTTCAAAGAAAAAAGAAAACATATACTCGTACATATCACAAAATGATGTGGCTATAAAAAAAGGAATAATATAAATAGGCTTTAAAAAATAATTGCATAAATTTAAAAAAATAATAACTGAAGTAAGAACAATAATGATGAAAAAGGTAACTTAACAGAATGAAATTCAACAAAAACAAATTTTGCAATGAATAGCTTCCAAGAAGATTATTCTTTCCTAGGCTGTTAATAGGATATCGGTCGTTATATATTTGAGGGTTATATTTCAGACAATACAATGGAGGTAACTTATGTTAGAATAAGAACACCCAATGAGAACTTACCACAATTATTACTGCCAACACAGCCAGCCCTTCTGGGTCACTGAGGGCCTCCGACAGATTGTTGTAGGTAGACCTGTAATGAACGAAGTGAGCTTCTAGTGGTAACCTGAAAGATAATATTGCAGTTGAATGGGAGAAATGTACAAAGGAATAATTTATCAAAGCAATCCTCTCATAATAACTAATATGAACATGAGAGAAATAATCAAAAATTCTCAAAGTAATAATGAAGTGTTGAGAACTTTAAAAATGGAAACACATAGAATTTTTATGATTTCTTAAGTCAACGAAGAAACCCTATTTTTGCTCATGTGTCTGTCTGTCGGACCACACTTTACCCAGAACGAAACCCATCCAACGTAAAATTTTCAAACTTGGTATGTAAATAAAGTTTGGTAGCTCAAAGAGAGAAAAAATCCGGAGTTATTTTTTGTTGCTGCGAACGTCCAACAACGAAATCCTTCATCTGACCACACTTCTCTACAATTTATTAAAATGAAATAATTTTATTAATAGCTCTTAAAATAAATAGCCTTCAAGACTTGAGATACTATAAGGTCAGGCTGTTCTATGACCTGGGTTAGTCAAGTGTAATTTTCATCTCATTACGTTGACAGCTTCACGCATAGCCTAGAGGCTCTCAGACACGTCCCTTAAATTATTTTATTTATATATATATTAGGGGAAACAAAGTAGGAAGACATTTACATCTGTGCAGATTTAAGTTACGACTTGGCTCCAACTCAAAGGTTAAACAGGATTGTTTAAAACAATTGTTTTTTCCAACTTTTGAAGCAAGGTTGTTTTAAAATATATATATATATATATATATATATATATAGAGAGAGAGAGAGAGAGAGAGAGAGAACAATATGATTAATAATGACTTTTGATACTTTTAGGTTGGGTAAGGAGATTTTGAATTCATAAATATATTTATCACAGCATCATTTCTCTCATTTATTTTTTTGCTTCTTGAAAAGTAGCTATTACAAACGTTTTGGGACGTTTTCAACTAGAAAACATTTTTGTAAATTGTATAACTACATACAAAATAAAAGAAACAAAAACATGTTGTAGTTTATAATTATTTTACTGTTTTTTTTTTTTAACTTTGAAAACGGGGTTGGCTTCTTACATCTATTTGCGAATGAATAAGGCATTTTAATTCGTACTAGACTTGTAAGATTTACGACATATTCACCTATCCAAAAATAAAAATAAAAAATGCCTAATTGGCAAGAAGGAAATACAAAGCTGTATTACACGGTTTTTAAAAATGAAATAATGATTACCTATGACAGTAAATTGTACGGAATGTAATTAACTGTTTTTATTAATTTATATTTGTAAGTGTTATCATATAGTAACCATTAAATAGGTTTAAATTATAAATTAAATACGGAGGTTGAGAGAAAATATAACTATTTGAATATGACTCAAATTCCCAAGTTTTTGTGAATAAATACCGAATATTTGTGCCCCCCAATTTGGTCTGTTTGAGAAATAATTACAAATTGACCTAAATAGACATGTTGCGAAGAGGAGTGATGCTATAAATTTTGTTAATCCTATATACCTTTGACTTTCGAAGAGATGCTCGGAGCTCCAGTGGAAATGTATATGGTCTAGAAGATAGAATCCTCGAAGACCGCCTCCTGCCACTCCCACAGGACACTCTGGTCTGTAGAACTTCAGCTTCACTGCAACATCCCAAGAACAAGAGTAAAGTTAACAACCTTCAATATCATTCAATATCAGTTACATCACGTCCCAATATATAAAAATAATAATATAAATACCGATTTAGTAAGTTAAAAATAAATAAAAATATATAAATATTACTATTCTTTATTTTGATTTCCGTTGTCATGGGGAAAATTTAGGATCACTTCAAAATTCATTAAGAGTACAAAAATAGTATGTGACAACTCTAAGTTACATAAAATTCTAAACGGTTGTGGGCTTAAAGCCAACTAGGCGAATTTCATCCGATATTCAAGGACACATTATAGATGCCAAAACTTGAGACAGACTAATGCACACACTAGTTATATGCACACAAACGTACTAAACGTCAACATTTATATTTAACTACCAGGATACACGTCTAATAACTTTAAGTTAAATGATTTTTAGAAATAAATTGAGATTGTAATGTATCACTTATCCACCGTATTACCGGGTGAACATGGCCTAAGTAGGGGAATTCTAAAGAGAGGTAATCTCAGCCACTTTCAGATAAGCTGGAAAGCTGAAATGTTCCAGACAGTTGTTCAGCTGATTAGTGTGTGCCGTTCCCTGATAACTTAACATTATTTCAGTTCTATTAACTTTCCCAGAAAGATAACTAATCAAATAATAAATATTCATGGAAATCGGCAGTGATGTTTCTGAGTTAAAAGAACCCTAACGGACAGACAGACAGCTTATTTTCTATAAACTATTGGCTCTGAAAAAAGTAAGCAATTTGACAAAATATTATTGAAGTTATGAGCTTTAGAGAGAGGATTCCGAGTTTGATTTTTAGAATAATAGAAATGTACAGTTTAACATCCCTGTATAAAAAAGTTATGTTTTTTTAAGTTGTGTTTTTTACATAGTTTCACACAAAATACAACAATTATCACAAGATGAACGCGATGAACTAATACAGGAAGGATCAATTTGGACAAGACCTCCTCACAATCAAGTTACTTTATTCCTTTCCAAGCAAGCTGCTGACCCTCAGAGCCAGGCGCCATTGCCTTTTTTTTAGTGAGATGTTATATTTCTTCTTCTATCCCTACTTTATTTATTTCCTGTTTTAGACCTATTGAAAGGGCATCATAAGATATTTTCGTTTTCGTCAACACTTTCTTAACCACGTGTTCTTTGATCTATAAATGTGATATAAAATTTCGTCCTCTGAAAAGGTTTCATGTATCATTGTTGATCATGATATAACACTTTTCGATCATCAACACTTTGTTCATCCCAGAGGAATAATCCAGGTATTGAGAATCAAAAAATAAAAATAAAATATTGGAAAGAAGAAAATAATGAGCTGCGATAGACGATTACATTAGCTTTTCCTTTTAATTGTACTTTATTGGTGCTCAAAAATGTTTGTAATTTAAACTACAAACCTTGAAATCGGTATCCAAATTTAAATTCAGTACTTAGTCGTATAAGTTTAATAAATGTATTTCAATTTAAATCATTATCTAGAGATGGCAACCATTCCATCTAAACCTCCAGGGTGTTTAACATGGGGCCCAGGAACGGTCCTAGGAATTTTGCCGCCCCGTCCAATAGCATACCTTACCTCTCCACCCCATCCCCTAATTAAGGCTTCTCCTATAGTTCATCACATTTTGACGTGAAAACGTCTATTCGCTCGTTAAGCAAAGTGATAGCCGGACAAACTTTCTTTTGTTACAAAATACCGTCAGATTTCAATCGCTAATAACTACGAGACTAATAATGCGATAACAACGGTTGAGATCTGTAACAAGGATAGAGCATGTCTGTACGTGTTTGTTTTGCCTGTGTCGTTTTTGGGCTAGTGTGGGCGCCGGCGGATGATTGTTGCGAATTAGCGTTGTGTAAAATTAGAAATTAGTGTGTGATAAAACGTTTAGATAGGACGTTGATTCGGGTGTCATTGTAAAGAGCTTGAGAAACACTACTAGGACTCAAAGTGAAACAATAAAAATATTCGCCGAAATATATGTAAAAATCGGTATTAAATTGAAAATTGCAAAAAAATTAAAGATGTCGTCTCATATGAATCGTAAATATGCGCGGAATTACAGAAAACGCAAATCAGAGGAAAGCTCGCATCAAAAGGAATTTAAAAAACGTAAAAAGTCTTGTGCCGAGCAAATGCAAGAGCTACGGCAGCATCGAAAAGAAAATGAAAAAACGGCGCAAAGACGTTTTCACGGAAAATCTATGGCGTGGACCTTGACTACGCCTTAATTTGTTTTTTTCTATATTTTATCCCACTTTTTCCATTTTCGCCGCTCCCAAAACTTGCAGACTTTGTACCGTCGATAGATCCGACCCTGTTGTGGCCTCTCTTGATTCACTGATATGGATTCTTCTTTTTATTAGTAAGGTGGGAGGATATCAAAAAGATAAATAAAACAAAACTAAGACTTAGTTTTTAACTAAAACTGACGATGATGTAATGCCCAAACCGATAGTTTATGTATACATTCAATTGAAAAAGCCAATATTTCACAAGTATGTTTATTTATTATACGTTTTCACAATATGTCCGCCTTTCTCAACTTAGAAGACATCAAAAAGAGCACAATATGATATATTGTGGTCCGATATATTAGGGCTAACATAGTTGCCTATACTTCTGTATATAAATTTTAAAATGTATTAGATTTTTCGCAAGGTCACTAATCTGTGATGGATCACTAAGATTATAATTTTGTGGTTCTATTGGTTTGAAGCAGGCTTTGGTAACCGGCGTCAACTGAGAGTCTTTAAAATGATTTCGAGATTACAGAAACCTCTACGAAAAACAATTACGTTATAATTAATACAAAGTTATTTCAGTAGCGTGAGTTTACATAAGTGCTCATATGAAATTATTGATTTTCCGCAACTATTTACCTAAAATATTTCTATTTCCATGAGTGAGGGAGAAGGGTGAATATGAAGAAGAGGAGACCATATTGGCAGCATGGAAGTGGAGGGGACTCCTCTCTGATAGTTCTATTGTCAACCTGGTTATAGTTCATCTGTGACTTCCCACGACCTCCTTCCATATAGTCTAACTGGAGCACACTTTAGCAGATTGCTTGTTTCCACTGGTAAATCTCTTCACAAACAAGGCTAGTAACGTTAGATCTCTTAACAACAACGATAGTAAAACATACTTTTTTTATTACTTCAATTAGTTATTAAATCGTTAAATCAAATGAGCTGTGGTTAGAAAAAATAATAATAATAATTCGGGCCAACACAATTGTGCCTTACACATCATTTTCAGTTCACCTATGATATTATATCGCAAGGATACTTCCTTGAAACCGCACCCCTAAAAAAATGATCGGATCTAAAACATTCTCCCATATTCGTGAACTCTTGAGTCGTGTTTGACGCTCTTTGACGTCACTTTACATCCCCTACCGAAAGAATGATTATCATTTTCACACTTTCGTAAGAATGTAACTAGGGCCTGGAAAGGGACGAGTTCGCTCAGCGTGTCTCTGAAGAGGAGGATGGATTTTTAAAAAAATTGAGGAAGCTGCCCCAGGGTCATCATGCCACCGAGTTGAAAACTATATGTAGAAGTTAAACTCTTCTAATGGTCCAACATACAGATCCACTTTTTTTGTAGAAAACTTTGTCCGATTTGAATGAAATTTAGTATCCGTGAGTTTTTGGTCATCTTTTAAAAGCTCTCTCTCTCTAAGCATTCTCAGAAATTTAATTTTAAGGAGTGGTTTACCAATTATTTTTTTCATTTTTCAAAATCCATTCCAATTTTTTACACATTCACAAATCTGCGCATCGTCTACTTTTTTTTTCTTCCCTTTCTTCTTAACCAAAATCAAAATATGAAATGGTTCTAAATTTCCTCTTTATGTATTTGTTGTCAAAAATGTCTGGATACATTGAAATGAAACCTTTTGTATATTGTTAGATATCTTTTCAGCTCGATTAGAGGCCACTAATTATAATTCGATAGGATTTCCCGTGTATCAATTGTTGAAAGTCTTTCCATTCATCCCGCGCCCCTGAATCTTTCAAATAGAACTAAAAAGGAGATAATACTTTAACTGATAACAAATTTCCTGTTGATGGAATACAAAAATAATTAACCAAATATCTTTCTACATTATGACATACGTATTGTTAATAGGAGGCGCCGGTTGCCTACGAAATCCGGCCGGGGCTCTTAAGTTTTCTATCTGGGAAATTAGAAAACCTTGAGAACGCCGTCCTTCGGATGGTACGTTAAACAATGGTCCCGAGCCTTACTCTAGGTGAATAAACCTGGGTAAACAAAATTTAAGACTCCTTCAATAGAGTCGGGCTAATGTTCACCAGACCGAAAGAGCGCTGTGGTAGTAGGCGATATGACCTCGTAGTTAAAACCCGAGCATGAATCACAAAAACAAACAAACAACAAATATTTCTTTGCAAAATTAATGATAACGGCCGACTTTTTCACCCCAATTGTCTAAACTATTATTACGGCCTTGTGTGGATTACCTGTTTTTCGTAAGTTGGTACTTGACAGTTGAAAGCGAACAAGGAAGGCTTATCCGACAATTTACCATCCAGTAGGTTAATCATTATTATAATCTCTTCTCTTACGATACATTTCAACAAGGGAGTTGGGAGGATGATAGGTGATCGATGCGGTTCCAACTAAACCACGCCATTTAACTATGAGCACAAATACAGTTCCTCACTGAGAGATGGCTACGCGAATGAAGCTTCCAAAAGGTTCTCGCGATCCCAGAAACAACTGCTCGGATCCGAACACAAGTATATCCTGTTCCCTTCACGGGCGACAACCTTTGACACTGAGACGCCCAACAGATGTCTCACTGTCAAGGTTGTCACTCCGGCAGGTAACAGGGAAATGAATAGTTAGGTTCAGATCAGAGCAGCTGTTCCTTTTGATGGGTTCAACTTCTAAGGGCATCCTGCCAAGTCTCTTCAGCCAAGAAAAACAGATAAAACCATAATGATGTGTTCTAACAAGGGTATAACATGTTGTCACCTGTATGGGTGTCCCAGGATATCTTGCCGGAGAGAGGCTTCTCATAGTTGATGAGGACGATAGGCTGGGCATAAACCACATCCTTCACGTCCTTACTTGTAATGTCTATAGGGGACTGGTACTGTCCTGTCGAACACAACCCTGGCCAATCTGGAACAACAATAAATACTTTGATAACAGCAAGAAGTAAGTAATATAAATGAATGATTTTTTTCTAAGCATGGTACACTTAGAATCGCAGCTCTACATAGTTCGGTCGAAATAGAAATGAAATTACAACTTAAAACAAAAAAGAAATTACAACTTAGGAAAAAAAGAGATAAATCGCGTTTTGAAGAAAAATAAAATAAATAGATAATAGTGTACAATAAGGTATCTCTAATAGTTTGTTATGTAGAGAAAATTATAAAGAAAAGATTAAACTATGGAATATCTACACATTAAAACTCTATAACGGTGCTTGTCGTTATTTATACAACATCCATGGCCCCCCAGGAAAGAGTTTTATCTACGAAATAAAACTCTCCTTGGACGGGATTCGAACCCGCAACCGTGTGAGACCATGCGACCATACCTCTATGGTCCAACCCAGTTAGGATAAATATGGCTAATGCTATGTTGTCTTTTACGTGCAAAAGCAGCATGTGAAAGCGTATTGAAATGTTTGCGTTTTGAAGGTTCTGCTAGGGCCTTACATTTTCAAAAAAATATGATAAAAAAGGGCTGCAGTTTGCGGTTTTAAGTAGATAAAAAATGTTTCTATATAAATTTGAAAATCACTTTGAGACACCGTCTCTGTCTTTATGGATAATCTACGTTTTCTCGCAATTTCGTTAAAATAAATCCTACCTATTCGTTAGCAGTTTATTCAAAAGGGTATTGCCCAGTCTTGGGCACCTTTAAACTAACAATTAAATTTATATTTTGTTTTTAATATACTCATGTATTTTTTTTTACAATTAAGACCACTAGTAATAGCCAAAATGGAATTAATCCAGGTGTTGAGTGCCAAAAATAAGAGTACAGATAAAAGCTAATTGCATCCTCAATTATGGCTCATAATTGGAGATTAAATGCGTTTTTTCTTTAATTTTTCATCAACTTCTGGCGTTCAACACCAGGATATTGTGAAGAAATGCTTCATCAGAATATCCTGAACTGCTTAAAAACAATTCTGTGAGAGTATTTTTTGATCTATCCTTAGCCAAACTTTCCGTCTATATATACACTTGTTAATTCCATAATATATATGATCTTGCTTATCCTACAATATTATCTCGGAAATTAATGTAATTAATGTCTCGAAAAGAAAACAAATAAAAAAATACATGCAAAAATAGAATTTATAAATAAAATTTATATATCTGTTTCAAATCAAAATTCATCATTTTCACATATCCAAAAATACAAATACTGAAGCCAAATGTGATAGACCTCATGTCGAAGGTTTTGGTAATTTGTTTGGATTTCTTAAAAGTAAATCCTGATCGCGCACATGTATATTTTATTTGATACAATATTCGTTATTATGGGATATTTTCGATTGCTTATTTGACTAATAACAGAGAAATAAAATTCAGATGTAAACATTCGATTGAAATTTTAATTCAACGTCCATTAGGCACTTAACCAAAAAACCTTATATAATTCTTGAATGAAGTAGACATGAAATATCATATTATTACGTAGCTCTATCTAAATAAAGTGAAAAAGATTTGATTGGGTAATAAATAATCAGTGAATGATAGCGCACAATTATCATATTGATTAATAATAACTGATTTTGGCGATTAATTTGTAGCAATAATTGAATGATCGACTGACTGAATCACAATGATTTTATCGAAATCATACGGATATGTTCGCCTTTCTTAATGTCATATCACATAGTTTAGCTAAGAGATAAGAAATTGTTTGATAACTTTCGTCTTTTAAGAATTGGCCTGCTAACTTCATAAAACTATAGAGCAATGTTTTCATCGGTTCTTGCCTTTCGCCTTCGGAATCTCTAGGATGTCGTACAGCCTTGAACTAGAAAATTCTAAATCACAATGAAAGTCAAGAAGTGTTGATTTAATATACATCAAGCCTCGCAATATAAACAACACAATTAATTTAATTTTAATTGAACATTTTTATAATATACAATATAAAAAACATTTTATTTTTATATTTTCATAATTGATTAATCTGTATTCATTTTCACTTAATTATACAAACATTTACTTTACTTGTTTTAATTTAGTTATTTTTATTTATTTATTATTTTGCTTTTAATGTTGTTTCTTTTTCTGTACATATAAAAAAAAAAAAAATAATCTTATACATCGAATGGCAGTGTAATAACTGTATACAATCGTGATGTACTAGCACTAATTTCATATTTTGGACCCTCCTTCTTCGGTTCTTCGACAATTCTGTGCCGTGATCCCCCACAAAATAGTGCTCTCCTTTCGAAATTTGGTTTCGATCCACAGAGCCGTTTGATCAGAATCATATTGACCGACACACACAAACAGACTTTGCAGAAGATATATTTTTTTTCCCCATTCCGGGGAGCTCAAGGAGTGAAAATATTTTGAAATTAAGAGAAGTGAGTTTTGACCAAATATATATATATATTAACCCCCGACGCAAAAGGAGTGGTCTATAAGTTTGAAGCCTTTGTCTGTGTGTCTGTCTCTGGCATCATTCCTCGAAGACGGCTGAACAGATTTCAAGCAGAGATCGGCAAAAAATAAAATTATAAATATATATTTTAAAATTATAAATATGTAGGTTCCTTAATGCTTAATTTGGCCACGAATCACAAACATTCTTTTTAATATGTATACTATTGCACAATTCAATTGAAAAAAGAAAAAAATCTAGCCAGAATGCGTGCCAAATGTTCTGGATACTATCCAAGATTGGCAAGTGCATTTCTGCATTTCCCATCTGTTTACCTGTCTTTCAGGGAGACCAATGTAATAAATAATTAGCATTACTTCCCCAACTATATTAAGTATAGGAGAAGTTAATATTTAATCGGTCAGAATGTTGAGGTTTTACTCGCATTTCATATTTTTCGAAACCCTAATTCCAAAAAAGAAAAAAAAAGTCGTCGGCGAATCACCGGCAATGTTTTTCGTTCTAGGGAACGATGATATTTTGAGTTGATACATTCATTACAACGGCAGTTTTTTATGTTAAGCCTCCCCTCTTCCCTTTGGTTGAAAAACATTAGGTGTCGTCGTTAGACGGTTCTGGATTCACATATAAAATTTTATGTCGATATACTCATATTTATGTTCAATCAAATCGGTAAATTGGCTTCAGAGGAAGAGCGAAGACTTAGTTAATTCGCGCTGGGGAAGTACATTGCCGGAGATTCTCCGAAGACTTTCTTTTTATACATTTGATAATTATACTAAGTTCTTTGACAGGTTGACCACAGGACTATAGTGAGCCCATGCAGCGTATAGAGCCCAACCCACTCTATCATTAGTCAATTAAATAAAATTGATTCCCCTGAGCTTCCAATATTACATAACTAAATAATGCAGCATGTCTTACCGTTTCCAGAAAACATATAGCTCCAGTCGTAACCTTGACATACTGTAACAATAACAAATAACCAATTTATTAAAATGAATATATAATTATATATTATATGTATAGCATAAAAAATAACCAATTTATTAAAATGAATATAAAATTATGAATAGCTGTATAATATCTTGTTTCCCTATCTCCGGATGCCTCTCGGCGTGGGGTGAACCACGGTCCACTTCTTCCATACATCTCTGTCTTAAGCGAGAGCCCTCATTTCTACCATTGAGCTGCCGCGGTCCTCCCCAGCCTCTGTACATACTCCAGATACTGTACCCGGGGCCTCCCACAAAGTCTCCTTCCTACAAGTCTTGCTTTCATGATCTTCCTGGGTCCTCAGTCCTCCGGCATCCTGCACACGGCATCCCGAACCAATTGAATTGCCTTTTCTCCATTGTTAGCTTAATGAATGGCATCTCAAGGTTCTCCCGGATCCTCTCATTCCATACGCAATCTCTTCTGCTTTTGGCAACTATTCTGCGGAGGAATTTCATTTCAGCAGCGGTAACGCGGCTAATGTGCTTATCTAGAACAGTTCAACTTTCGCAGTCATACAGGAGGATTGGGAGGAAGATTGCCTTGTAGGAGCTTCACCTGTCTGCTGACATCTCGTATCCGTACGATGAAGTTGTAGATCTGGTAGTAGACCCTGGTTGCCTTCTGTACCCTACTTGAAACTTCTTGATCCACTCTACCATTCCTTCCCACCATAGTGCCGAAGTATGGGTACTCGTCAGTAGTCTCCACTAGGTCCCCGTCGCAGTAAACTCGCATTACTTTGCATTCTCTACCTATCTGTAGGATCTTGCTCTTTGAGACATTGATGTCCATCCCCTTGCTCTTCAGTTCCTCGCTCCATTCGGTTAGGGCGTCCTGGAGTTTACTAGGGGATTCGCAGATGAGAACAACTTCATCGGCGTACACCAGGTTTTGCACTAGGACTGTGCGGAGATTCCAATTTCCTACGATTGTCCTTGCTGTTCTCCTACTTCCCGGCCGTAGACTGCTGCTGCCCGTCACCAGGGATGTTTTTCGACTTGCCCGTCTATATCTGCCGTGATCTGTCGAATGCAGGGCCATCTTTACTAGGATGTGATTCTTCACCACACCACAGCCCCGCTTCACAGACAGTTTTTGATGAAGCGTCCTCAAGGTAGATATATCTCTCAGCTATTCCCATGTGTCTGATAACCAGAATTAAGTCTACGTCAAGCAAAGGTGCTACCTCTCCTCAGACACTTGTCCCCTGTATGATATCATCAATACGAATAGCGCTCTATTAAAAAAAAAAAGTTCTGTGACCATGATTTTTTCATACCTACAACAATTTTACGGATCACTCTCCCCTCTCAAATTCATTTCTCCCTCATTTCAAATTGGCAACATTGGGTATAATGAAGTCATATGAAAATTATGCTATTAGTTCAGTGAACTTCTGAGTGATTTTCTTATGCCCAGTATGTTCTTCAGTTTTCCAACTTTCATTTTAAAGATTACAATCGATTTTGAAGTTCCAAACACATATACACAGTCGCACAAAACGTTTTAAAATCGGATAAAAATTTGGTCATATAAAAATAATTGTTTGAATTCTTCAAAAACCCAAGACTGAATGTATCGATATAAAATTGTTGATCCATAACTTCATAATGGTTTTTCATCTAATGATTTTCACCAAAATTGGCCAAAGGAAAATTAGGGGGGATTCGAGGGGGCTTAACTCAAAGACCCTAATAACTGCGGTCGTAATGAATATACTGACATACTGACAGGAATTTTTAAATGAGGACTGAGATATCAATGAGAAAGACACATATTGTTATTCCGCTAAATTTGCCGAAAAGGCGCAAAAACAGAAGTAGATTATAAATATTTCGAACTCAATACAAATATTATACACTATATTTAAAGTGGATTACAAATATTACATTGACGGTGAATCAGTTTTCACTTAGATACGACTAACGGGGAGGAGCTACGCTGTACTAAACTTAAAAATTTGCTGCATTAATTAAATAGAACAATATTTTACATAGGAACCAATTTTAATCCCATTTCGAAACTTTGAGATTTGAGAAGAGAGGAATGACTACGACATAATATAAAAATATATTATATTTTATATGAAAAGTTATACAAAAAACGAAGTTTCGAAATTCTTTGAAAAAATATATATATTCAAGAAATGTTATCGTATACGTCAAAATAAAGGCCTATTCAAGACATGTAAAATGAGTTCACACCGATCCTCATAGCTTGTTAGGTGATGAGAGTTCTGACATACAGACTCGGTACGTAATCCTATGTATTTCGATGATAGTGAGCACAACTGAGGCTGCTGTGGCAGAGGTGCACTGTACCGGTCTTAGTTCTAAGATACTCTACTCCGACCTGGGTGCGAAATTCAGGTCTCATTCAATGAGCAAGAAAGTTGTTTGTGACAATGTTGACTTTTAATATTTAGTGACAGAAAATATGATTATGTACCTGTTATAGTTAAGAGTGATGAGAGAACGATTAACTGAAGGAGCATATTTTGTGTGGGAGCAGCAGCAAGGTAGAGCACTGACATAATAGCGAGAAACGACGGCTATTTGACAATAACGTAAAATGCTTCCTCGGACGCATCGATTATAGTTTTTTTAGTGTTCAATACGTGATATTTGAATATTAAAGATAAAAAAAGAAATTTAAAACTAATTCTCGTGTGATCGAGATAAAACTTTCAATGCCAATGTCATTTGATAAGAAAGAAATTAAACGCTAATCTCAACCTATGTGGTTGAGTTGCTTAAATCAGTCTGAGGTATGTACGAGTATTGACAATGAGTTTAGGCTCTGACACTTTTCTAAGGAAGTGCTGCACTGTGACTGCATAAATAAGTAAACCTTGGCTATGTTTCCTGGGATTATCATCTCTGCGATTTTCTTGTCCTCTGACTAATTTACCATTGAGGTGAAAAAACCTTGAGCACGCCAGCCTTTGGATGAGACGTTAAGTAATGGTTCCGAGCTTGTACGATGTCAGGAACTCGTTAAAGACCCTATCCTAGGTGAATAAAAATTTAGGGTTGGCAACACTTCAGACTCCCATAGCAGAGTCGGTGGGCCACCAGATGTACAACAGAGCAACAAGAGAGTGCTAGGTAGTAGGCAAAGAGTCACAATAACTAACTAATTTACCATTGTCTAAAATAAATTTGAATAACCTAAGAAGCTTATTAATGATATTTAACATTTTTTGCAGATATATTGTTAAAAAATAATAAAAATAAGGAAAAATGAGAGACGTCGGTAGCTCAGTGGTATGCGTGCGTGCTCACTGAGCTCAAGAACGTGGGTTCAAAACCCTTAGTTTCTTTTATCTGAGAAGTAAACTTGACCATGGACCCGAGCCTGTACGATGTCAGGTACTCGTTAAACACCCCTATCCTAGGTGAATAAAAATTTAGGGTAGGCAAAATTTAGGACTCCCGTAGTATAGTTGGGCTCATGTCCACCAGAGTGACGAAAGAGCGCTCTGGTAATAGGCGATATGACATTGTATTTAAAGCCCAGGCATGAGTCATAATAACTAATATATATTGCCACTATATTATTCAGCCACATGGTTGAAGATGGTAGTAATACCGAAGTTACTCCCATATATTATATATTTTGTGAAATGGACAATATTTTAATAAACATACGTTTTTCTTTATTTTTTTAAAGCTTATTAATGCAATGATTAATGTCTAGAATCCAAGCTACATTTTCTTGTTATTTATTTCTATAAGTAAAGGTTTTGTCTGAAATGAGCGGACAGATCAAGCTTAGATTCCTTCACTTGACTTGATTAATCCGATTATCCATGAGGCGAGGAGAGTGGATAATGGAGAGCTGGTGACATTGAGAAGGCCGGTGGTCGGTGTCACTGCTGCCTGGTGGCTAATAAAGGCAGTTTATTGTGCAAATCTACAGCATCCTGTTGCTCTCCCCCCTCAGTCTCCTTCATACCAATAACACCTAATTGGAAATTCAAATCTCAAGATAACTAAAGGAAAGTATATTTCTGTGTAATTTAAGCGTAATTTTAAAATTACTGACTAGCCTCAGTAACTACAGTCAGGCCCTTGAATCATTCCCTTTGGACCGTTGAAATATGGGGTGTGCTGCGATGTTTAGCCTTCCTCTTGTCCTGTCCCGGCCACATATTTTTCTTTTTCTCTCCCTCTGTCAAGCATTACCTACCTAAATGTCTCAAATGTATTGCGAACACTAAAATATTCGTCATTCTTCTTTAGGTCATATTTTAATCCGGGCTTTGTCACATGCAATTCCTGGATTACCTGCTTATCGTTTTCGGTTAATAGCGTTATTTCCTCCGTTTTATAAGAAAAAATAGTAAAGGGAAGGGTGGTAATGTTACAATATTGTCAAGGCAACATGACGCACACACTGTTCTTCTATTGGCCCCTTAAGCACGCCGTCCTTCGGCTGGAACGTTAAGGGATGGTCCCGAGCCCATGTCAAGTACTTGTTAAAGACCCCTACCCTCCTAGATGAGTAAAAATTTAGGTTAGGCAAAATTTAGGACCACCAGAGTAACGAAAGAGCGCTCTAGTAGTAGGCGATATGACCTTGTAGTTAAAATCCGAATAAGTCTTAATAAATAATAACTAACTTCTATAGGCCCCAAGCGGCCTATCATTCCCAAAAGACCCGAGGGACATAATTCACCGGCCTCACTGTAAATCAAAGGGGGAAAAAGAAAAATACTCCGAGTTACAAAGGCTCAGTAAATTAATTTCATCTTAGGGAAGTTTGTTCAAAATCACATTATGTGTGATTACTTTGTGAAACGAACATATTACTTCAGGCTTAGCAAATTCAATAATTTTTTTTAAACTGCTCAGATTTAACTAAACTTCTAAGATTCCCAATAAGAACTGATTTTCAATTCGGAAACACAAGTTGTGGAAACTAATCTAAATTGTAGGAAAACCAAAGTGCAAATCGTATTTTTTTCTTCTAACAGATTCTGTTGGAGGTTCAACTGCAAGTCTTCTGCATGTCGTTATACATTTTCTTGATGTCAGTTTTGCCTCATATTGTGTAGGCAACAAACTATCGACTCAACTAATCAATGAATTAATTAACAGAGATAATTGTACTTAGAACTTATCATTTTTATTTGTTTAAATTTGTCATATTGTTTAGTGAACAAATAAATCAATAATCAATGTAAACAGAGTTGGTCAATTAATATGATAATAGCAGAGATAAATAGGCCGAAGGCACGTCAGTATGTTATTTCTACAAGTTCTATTTCTTAAATATAGAAATATAGAGCTATTATTGGACCTAACTGAGCTTACTTATAATGGATATCTAAACACAATTTTTTTTTTTTTTTTTGCAATCTTTACTCAAAAACATATACAATAAGCAAAAAAAAAATTATAAATACAAGAAAAATAATATCTAGGTATATATTTATATAAAAAACAATTTTTTTCAAAAATATATCTTATATAACATTGAAATGTAGAAAATAAACCTTTCCTTTCCGCACATGATCGATGTTGCGGGGGATATGTTTAATATGCATTAAAAAAGTAAATTCCAACATAATATTAGGTGTCGCATGTTATGTATTAGAGGAATTAATAGACAAGTTATAGGCGGGATCAACAATGCGACACCTCATATTATGTCCCAATTTATTTTTAAATATCATTATTCATATTTTTATCAAACACCGATCGCCGGTGGAAAGACTAAATTTATTTTCTACTTATCAGTGTATTGTAAGGTATATTTTTTAAAAACTTATTTTTATATTACCAATTTTTTTATTTTCTTATTTTTTTTTTTATGTATTTTAGTATTTATAGTTTAGTTAGTTTATGTCTCATGCCCGGGTTTTAACAACAAGATCATATCGCCTACTACCAGAGCGCTCTTTCGTCACTCCCCAACTCTACTATGGGAGTCCTAAATTTTGCCTACCCTAAATTCTTATTCACCAAGGGTAGGGGTCTTTATCTAGTACCTGACATCGTACAGGCTCGCATTCATCGCTTAACGTTACGTTTTTTTTAACTCCCAGATAAAATAAACTAAGGGCCTTGAGCTTGAGCTCAGTTTGCAAACATGAGCCACCGGCGCCCTGTATAGTTTATTTAGTTTTAGTATTTATTGTATTTTAAACCTTCAATAGGTTCTATTTAACGGCTTTTAATATCTATAATAGTTTGTGGTTAGGGAATGCAATCTGAGACGCTATAACTCTGTGCATGTAGGTTCTACTTCAAATTTGATAAAAATTATTAGTGAGAAATGTCATAAGAATTATTTTTTTCTAAACTGAAAGGAATGTGGTGGATGAGTGGGCTGGAGCTAGGGCTTTGGTTGCATTGACTTCACATTCCGTCTGGGGGAGAGTTTTGTTTCATAGATACAACTTCTCTCCCGCATCCATGGATGTCTGTAAAATAATCCCGGTAATATAGCCTGCCTCTTGGTTCAAAATAAAAATGGGCTATTTAATGAGATACAGAATATAATAAGAATGTATTTGTATTTATCGAACGTTTCCACTTCTGGATCAGTTTTTGACAATGCATACTTCGACCTTTCCTTCATTAATATGACATATATTTTTCATGCAATATAGGAATTGTTGGGGGCTCCAGGGGGGGAGCAAAAACTATAATAATTATAGATGCCCCTGCAATAGCACGATAAGCTGTAAATCCGAAAAAAAACAAGGAAGACAATGAGATCTTTTATTCTTGTCTTTCACAAAGATTCAAACACGGTTCGCAGCAACGCATCTTGGACTGAACAGGGGTGCTACTTGTTTCTGTCTTACTTGAAAATTGGTAGCACACTTTAAACCATGAAATAATAATATGTAAATTTTTACAAAACAAGGGTTTCTATAAAATTTCAAAGCAAAAAAAAAATATATATATATATATATATATATATATATATATATATATATATATATCGGAATGTTCTTGAGATGTCAATCAATTAGAGTGCATCTCGCGGTAAGAAATAATTCCGGATGTTGCATGAGTTGCATGTCATATAAGCATCAGTGTTATCTAGTCTAAGTAGGTACTTAGTAAAAGTATAAATAAGTGAATTTGAATTTTACATTGAGAATTTAACAAGAATCAATGAAAAAATATTTACATAAACTATAGCTATTTATACGTTCGTTCCGTAATAACTCCATTACAATAATTTATATAATTGTTACATGCATTGTCACATTGTGAATATTCAGTGGATATTAAAAATTAATCTCAATTCATACATTTTATGTGAACACTGTGAAATAATTTTTTGTTTTTTTCTTCTTCATTCATAAAGAAGTCAACATGAGCAAACACATTTCTTCAGAAAGCATTAATAAAGCCAAATAAATACATTAATAAACAGCATCCCGACCCCAAGCCAAAGACGACAGGTATAGACCGGAAGTTTTTTGCCTTTTTTGATATATTTTTGGACTGATTGGAAGATTCCCAATACGAAATATATATAAAAGCCGGTATTCAAATCTATATATATTTTTTTAATAAGACAATTTGGTTATACTGGATAGAAGGAATAATGTGAATATGGCAGGTTTGGATATCTACTGAAAATATACAGAAAATGAACCTAGCCTTTTATTCTATCTGTTCACATAGTAATTAAAAACAAGAAATTAGAAACAGCTTGTATTTTTGCCTTAGTACAGCTGGAGGATTAGAGCGTTAAACTCAAGAAAAGCAGACAGGTTTGACGTTTGCACGAGTAAAGCACACTCACTCTATTTATGCATATAAATCATTTGCGAATGAAATTAAAACGGATAAAGAAGTAAAACGGATTTCTTTTAAAATATAATTCCGAAATAAATTGATTAAAGAAAAGTCAAAACATTAATTTATGCGGTTTTCAAAATTATCAGTATTTACTTTAATGGTGGACATTCAAAATTTCAAAAAATAAATAAAATAATGAAAAGGAATTATCGTACCTGAGGTGAGGGCGAAGAGTATGAGAGTTGGCGAGAATAGTAGAGCCGGGAGCGACATTGAAGGGAGCCGGTGTGTGGTAGGGTGGCTGGGGGCGGCACAAGATGGGAGTTCGGGAGGGGGCATATCTCGGCACAAGTTCAAGGGCATAGTCCGGCTAGGGATCTGAGAAATTCCAACCAGGACATCCATCAGTCATCTCCCCCAGGCCTCTTAAACTATGGAAGAAACAAGAGTTCGTGAGTTAGACGCTCCATTCCCACATCTTTCTTTAGCAACATCCAAAATTGTCTCCAGTATGCATAAGGTCATAGAACAGAACTGGAATACACTTCTAAGAGAATTCAATTTAAATGGGTCTCCATGCCTGTGATTCTACAAATGAGGGGCAAAGGATTCTATGGTTGTGTTTATAATAGTAAGTAAGATTTTGAAGGTTTCACAGCAGTTTCTGACAGTTGAGAAATATGTGGGGTTGTTCTCAAGTACACTACTCTCATCGCACTAGATTCATCAAATGGATTGGTTGATCCTGACATGTCCTGATCTGAACCCATTATTTCCTTTAAATCTTGTAAAACTGCTCCTTCTGCCGGTCCAGTATCCACCGTCCCAGCAGAGTGAAGAGGACGGGTTGAGGGTTCCTGTCATCAATGCTAGGATTGAACTACCAATTGGACCGAACTGTAGGAAACCTCAACTGAATGATAATATTCATTTTTTATATACAAGAAAAATTAAAAAAAAAAAATGCACAAATGGACTTTATTTTTTTAAATTGGCGTCTGGAGGGACGCTGTATTTCTCATCCTTCTGGTACATAACGATCTATTTACTTTCCCAGCTATACAAAATATAGGGGAAGTTAAGCAATTGGCCAAAAACAACGAAAGTTCATGTTTTCCGACCTCCAGACTCTAAATATGAAAAACTCAAAATCCAATAAGAAACCCTGTCTAATTTCAGCAATATTGGTCGAAGGGAAGGGGGGCTTCAGAGGAGGGGGCTCAACTCAAAAACCCTAATAACTGCCGATGTGATGAATTTATCGACACAAAATTTAGTAAGAGAATTTAGAAGCCCCTATGTAAATCAATTATTGAATATTGACTAGTTTTGGAGGGGAAGCGAAAAGTTAATTGATTAATTCGTTCTGGGAAAGTATTCACCGACATTATTTATTTTATTTTATTTTCTTATGATGGTGTTAAAAATAGTTTCAACGGTAAAATAAAATTATAATTAATTATAAATATATATGATATGGTTGTTGTTCAGATAATTATTTTTTGTTGTTGCATCGCTTCTCGGCGGGCGGAACCTCTAATTTTATATGTAAATCCAAAACCCCATAAGGACAACACCTACCATTTTTCAGCCGAATCGACTTAATGGAAGGGGTAAAGGAGGGTGCTCAACTCAAAAATATAACTGTCCATGCAATGAAAGTATCTATTTGCACGAAATTTAGTATGATTTAGTTCTTGAGTAAGATCCTTATATACTTTCAACCAGCCGATAGATTGGTTTCAAAGCGAGCATGAAAACTTAGTTAATACTAGTAGTCGTAGGAATCATTGCAAAAAAATTATATACCTAATAAATAAAAAATGCAAAGAAAAAAATCTCAAGATCCAACTCGAAATGACTCTCCTATCCTAGAAAGATTTAAAAAAAAAAGTCGTCCGTGAATCGTCGGCAATATACTTCCCCACAACGAATTATGTAATCTATTAACTTTTCGCTTCCGCTTCAAAGCCAGCCTGTTTGCGCTATTATTCAATAGTTGACTTACATCTCCCAATCTGTCATCCCATTCCCACCCCGACAATCCTCCCCGATGATTGAGGTGGTGCTGGTCAAGGGCCTGTTTAATTAATGTATTTACTACTATTTAAGGAGCGCTAGCAAAAGCCAATTACTTTCTCTACATATTCGTAATACACGATAATGCCAACTTCGATTATATTGAATTAGGGTAAAATAATTTTTAAAAAACTAAATTGTTTACTGAATGTATATTTCGCAAATATCAGTGTATAAATATTGTTATTATAAACAAATATTAACTGACAAATTAAAAAATAATAATAATAAAAATAATTATACATTATACTATAGTTAAATATAAGAACAAGAAAATTATGGTATAAATAAAATTTAAAAAAGTATAGTTATATATATGTTTGGTAACATTATGTTAATAAACGACGGACAACATCTATAAAGTTTCTGTTAGGTGTTCCAAACCAAATCAACATGGCTAATTCTGCAAGTGATTTTTACAGAGTGGATGTGATTGATGAGGAAAGTCGAGGTGTACAGAAGAAAACTCAATATTTGGCCAACGTTTCGGAAACTATTTATTTCCTTCTTCAGGGCCTTGTTATTGTGACGTGTTTGTATCTGTCTTCACAGTACTCTATTAGACACAGACACGACACACAGCACACCTTCACCATACACCATTCAAATCATTATAAGGCCCTGAAGGAAATAAGTGTTTCCGAAACGTTCATCAAACAATGAGTTTTTAAATTTACACGACAGAACCTCGACTGCCCTTAAAATTGTAAAGATATTGTCGACTCTATCAATCATCAAATCTAGTCGGTTCAGACAAACCTGATGGGCCGGGAACAATTTTTTATTAGTTTCTCCCTGTTAAATATTGAATCAAAAACTATTTGTAGAGGCGAACGTGTTACATATTGTCCTAATTCTGAAATATCGATAACTGTCAATTTTTACATGACCCGATTTGTGTTCAGAATCAATTAACAATTCGAATCCCACCCCAATATTTAATATAGGGAATAAGCAGGAAAAATAAAAAAATATTTGAGGAAAAAATAATTTTGTTGGCTTCTTTCGGTCTGCAATATTTTATTTATTTCATCATTCTGACGTTTCGGCTTCTATGAGCCATTTTCATACATCACAGAAACTATCATCAATAATTAATCAAAATTGTTATGCAAAGTCATTTTTCAACTGTAAATACAGTATAAGATGGACATTGTCAAATGTACGTGTTAATAGATGGCCTATTTACAGTTGAAAAATTACTTTTCATAACAATGATGTATGAAAATGATTTCTGTGATGTATGAAAATGGCTCACAGAAGCCGAAACGTCATAATGAAATAAATAAAATATTGTAGACCAAAAGAAGTCAACAAAATTAATTTTCCCTCAAATATGCACAACGTCTAACCACTACTGGAAAAAATAAGTAAAATAACCTAAATTTAAGAAAAAGTATTTTGAGTATTTACAAAAATATGCCTATAGTTGGTCACACTATAAAGATTTAAAAAAAATTAAAATAAGAATGCATTATGGGATCTTCTTTTAAAAAGGAGACCACACTCAGCTCGACGTGCATTTTTTTGAAAGGGTTGATTTGGCATGGAATATCTACATTTAAAAAATGCTATTACTATTATTTTTCTTTTATAACTATTATTTATCTGATGAAACTAAATGAAATGTGTATGGTCACAAGTAATTCTAAAACAAAATCGTCAGGTCTTGTAACAGGTAAACTCAGGTACACAAGTATCATAAACCATTATAAGTAATGTATATTCTTTCCACTCACAATTTTTTAATTCATTTTATAAAACAAAATCACTGCTGATCCTTTCAAAACATGAGCCACTGCCATTTTCACACATTTGTTAATCTGTCTTGAAAAGGATAAAGGTCGCAATATGCTAGTTTTAACCATTTTAATTTATATTTGTCTTTATATAAAACATTTTTACATTACTAAATAAAAATGGCGAATCCTAATATGTTTGGCACATTTCATATCAACAATATTGCTTCTTTGTTAGGACAAAATGACACTATTAATTTAAAGGAAATGTCATTTACAGAAAATAATTGAATCGAAGTTTTAAAAAATAAATATAAAATGAAGTTTTATTTAAAATGTGAAATCGAGATATTACATCAACCAATCAACGCCATTAGTAAAAATAAAAGTCGTAACAACAAAACAAGTTTAAAATAAGAATTTTGCAATGAATACTATACTACAAGATTCTGAATTTGAATGTTACACTTTTATTTATTTTTTCTAAAATCAGCAATTGGGTAAATCAAATTTTGTAATTTTAAGAATATCTCAAAATTTTGAATTTTTAGAGGACATTTAGCCGAGGCCTGTAATAATAACCATACAGTTGATGACCATAATAAGGTTTTCAAATTTTTAACTTTTTCATTACAATTTATAAATATATGCCGGTTATAATATTTCTGAAAACTAATTATCAGAAAACTCCAAATATAAACTTTACCGAGATTTTCACGAGAATGCTTGAAAATTTGTACTTAATGACTAGGGTCAAACCGTCTTAAAGGATATAGCGAACAGATCTTGCAATTCCAAGACCTTGAGAAACGATAAAGTTATTAGATGAATCAATTGTAAATATGATACGATCAAAAGACTCAAATATTATAACCTACAAATAAATGTTGTCTTAAACCTTATTTACCCAAAATCTAATATATCTATTTTAAATTATTATATACAACATAGGTACATACAAATATGTAATCAATTTATATAAAGCAAATGATATATTAGATGTTATACGATAACCAAATTATATAATTAAGAGATAATGTAGGTATTTAATCATTATTACGTCTTTGGTAAGTTATAATTGTTATTTATCCTTATACATAAAATAATGAAATATGTGATATACGTAATATAAAATGGTGTAAAGTCAAATAACATAATGCTAATAGAATAAGCGTGATTAAAGTCTCTTAGATAAATCAAAAAAATACTTATCCGATGTAGTTTTTTTATTAATAAGTACTAATATTCTTAGTATGTAGTAATTACTCAAGTTAAAGTGAAAATTATATATATATATATATATATATATATATATATATATATATATTTTAACAGTCTCTGGTTCAGAAATTTTGCGCTATAAGTATCAACGCTAAACAATAATGTAACGCTAAAGTACGTACATAAATACAATTTGTGAGAAACGTAATTCACCTTACGTTATCCATCTTTTTTTTTGTTTTTATTACATTTATAAGACCATTTATTATTATACCCATATTTTAATTATTCATTAAAACGTGTAATTATTAAAAACATTAACACAAAAAAATGAGCAATTCGACGATACAAATAAACAAAAAATTATAAAAACTAATAAATAAAATATAGTTAACCATGTCATGATAATTATGGCATCAAAGTTATGTTATTATTAAATCATGATAATATTGAGTAAATAAAAAAATAAGCCTTACAAAGTGAATGTCAACATAGATTCTAACAACTCAGCTTCCTCAACCAATTTGTATCCTAATATAATTCATATTTGTAAAAACATTTTTATTATTGGAATTTCCTATGACCAAAAAAAAAAAAAATCGTCAAACAAAATTTCATGAATGATTTCTGAGTCGATCTACGTAATATTACTACCAGCATATTAGACATCAATTTAACGTCTAGGACATTCATAATAATCACATTATAAAAAACAGTTAGTTAATTATGACTCAGGTCCGGGACTTAACTACGAGGTCATATCGCCTACTACCAGAGCGCTCTTTCGTCACTCTGTTGGACATGAGGCCGACTCTACTGTGGGAGTCCTAAATTTTGCCTACCCTCAATTTTTATTCACCTTGGGCAGAGGTCTTTAACGAGTACCTGACATCGTACAAGCTCGGGACCATCGCTTAACGTCCCATCCGAAGGACGACGTGCTCAAGTTTATTTTACCTCCCAGATAAAATAAACTAAGGGCTTCGGCGGTGAAATATGCACAGACATCATCGCGAAAATTATTAAAACTTATTCAGGGGACCTTGAAACATGAAAACTCGAAAGGTTACAATACTTTCCAACACTATAGGTACGAGGCACGTCCAGAAAGTAAGTGTACTGGTACTCTCACAGCTGTAGGGAATACTTTTTCGACATGCACATCGACACAACACTGCCGCGTAGCCTGACCCCTCCCCTTCAAAACGAGACCAATCCGAGGTTAGTGTGTTGAAAACTCTTGACGCAGTAGCATCTCTCGCGAAAAATGTCGATCGTATCTCCCGCCAAGTACGAAATTCGCGCCGTCATTCGCTACCTCGTTGCGAAGGGAAAAGCTCCGGTTGAAATTTATAATGAGGTGAAAACTGTTTACGGTAATAAAGCTATGAATCGTACGAGTGTGTACAAGTGGTGTCGCGAGTTTAAAAATGGCCGTACTTCCGTGCATGACGATCAGAGGAGCGGAAGACCTTCAATTGTGACTGACGAACTTGTGGAAAAAATCGCGTTTGCGGTCCATGACGATCGCATAGCTTTATTACCGTAAACAGTTTTCACCTCATTATAAATTTCAACCGGAGCTTTTCCCTTCGCAACGAGGTAGCGAATGAAGGCGCGAATTTCGCACTTGGCGGGAGATATGATCGACATTTTTCGCGAGAGATGCTACTGCGTCAAGAGTTTTCAACACACTAACCTCGGATTGGTCTCGTTTTGAAGGGGAGGGGTCAGGCTACGCGGCAGTGTTGCCAACAAGTCGAAAAATTATTCCCTACAGCTGTATGAGTACCCCTGGGCGGCCTACTCATTCAGTCAGCTTCACTGGCTGGGCGGTAGGCCGCACCTGCTCCCTGTTCCAGAATACTGGACAACACAGGGCAGGGGCATAGCTGATGCCACCAGGCGGGTCCTCTAGTGAAGATTGAGGCAGGGTCCGCTGATGTGGACTAGGGGTTCTTTCTTTTCTAACATACCGCATGGGGAGTCTCACATCGACGTCACATTGGTGTCGAGCGGGCTATACCGGGCAGTTGGCGGGTGGAGTGTGCGGGGCTCACGTCTAGCGACCATATGGTGCTGGATATGTTGCTTTCCGACGCCCAACGGCCGGCGGTCAGGCCTAGGGATCCGCGGTTTGCCACTCGCAAACCAATATCCGAGGCCTTTGTGACGTCGGTGGCAACCTTCTCCTGCGACGCAGAATGGGAGGCCTCAACTCAGCCGACCCGATTGACCAGATTGAGGAGGGCGTAGGCCAGCTCAGCAACATAATGCTGAGTGCGGCCGACGGCACCATCCCCAAGAGGGTCAGTCGGGTTCGGAATGTTCCATGGTGGAACGAGGCCCTCACCCTCGCCAAGAGGGCTGTTAATCGCTGCAGGAGACGATACCAGCGGTGCCGAGACCCCCTGCTGCGCTCGATGCGGAGGGAAGAGTTTAGGCACCAGGACAGGACTTATGGAAAGCTGGTTCAGTCAGCGAAGAGAGCGAGCTGGCGTAAGTTCGTGGAGGACGAGAGCCAGAGCAATCCTTGGGGGATCCCCTACCGGGTGGCTGTCGGCAGGCTCAGATCGGTCATTCCGATGGCTGCAATCAGGGTTGGTGACGTATACGCCACGACCCTGGAGGAGGCCGGAGAGATGTACCTGAGGGAGGCCTTCCCGGCGGACAACCCGGACGAGGATACCCCCGCACAAGCAGCGGTAAGGTTAGCATCCCGCGCCTTGCCTGACACAGAAGATGCACCTGTTTAGGACAGCATAGACCTCGACCTGGCGATCGGGAGGCAGAAGAATGGCGGGGCCCCTGGGGGAGACCTCATTGACGCCGCCATGATCAAGAAAGCGCTCCCGATCATTGGGCGGGACCTGTTGTATCTGTACAACACCTGCCTTAGGTTGGGCCACTTTCCTAGGGCTTGGAAACGAGCCATAGTGTGCACGTTTGCCAAGCCTGGAGATAGGGACCCAACCCGGGCGGGGAGTTTCAGACCAATCAGCCTGTTGCCTATTTTAGGTAAGGTGCTGGAGGCCCTCGTCCTCCTTACTATACGGGACCGGGTATATGCCTCGGTGTCCCAGCGACAGTTTGGCTGTTCCAGGGGTCGCTCCACGGAGGATGCACTGAGGACGCTGAGGGCGGATGTGGAGGAGAGCAGGGACAAACTTGTTCTCTGTGTCTTCTTCGACATAGCCGCAGCGTTCGACTGCGCCTGGTGGCCGGCCATACTGATGAAGCTACAAGAAATGGGAACGCCGAGGAATATATTCGGACTAATCGCGAGCTTTCTGAGCGACAGATCAGCGACCATAAGCAATCTGTACTCAAGCTCATCAGTGGACATCACAAGGGGCTGTCCGCAAGGGTCGATACATACTCTTTGACGGACTGCTCCGTGAACTCGAGGCTCATGGAATTAAGGCAATAGCCTATGTCGACGACCTAGTGGTCACGGTGCACGCTGATAGCCGGGCCGCTCTAACCCGACAAGCCCAGGCTGCCATCGACTATATAGGCGACTGGTGCACCGGCAACAAGCTCTCGCTCTCACCAAGTAAGACCCAGGCCTTGCTTATGAGAGGGAGAGTGGACGCGCACCATCCACTTTTGGTCAGGATCCAGGGGATGCGCATTGAGAGCCCGGAGGCCGTAACGTACCTAGGGGTGAGGCTGGGCCGGGGTCTCAATGTGACTCCACACGTCGTTGGCATTAAGGATAGAACAAATGCCACCTTCAACGCTCTGGGCTGCTTAGCCAGGGCTACCTGGGGTCTCGGATATCCTGCGTGTAGAGCAATCTACACCGGGGTGTTCGAGGCAGTTGCTAGATACGCGGCTGCTGGGTGGTGGCAACGCCCCACTAAGCGGCAACGCGGAATTATTCTGCAGGCCCAGCGATCCGCACTGCTGCGGGTGACGAGGGCCTATCGCACCGTCTCTACGGCTGCGGCCCCGCCCATAGACTTGGTCTTGGACGGAGCCGTCGCCTCGTACTTTTGCAGACGCAATCAGCCCCTGGGACAGGATGTGGATGGGCCCTTGGGAGCGGCATTGGCGGAGGAGATGCAGGGCGATGGCAGGCCAGACCGTTGCGGGGACATTGTCCAGGAATGGATAGTGACCAGATGGCAGCGGCGCTGGACTGATTCTTCGGATGGCCGGACGACACACGCCTTCTTCCCGGATGTACGGGCACGACTTGCCTCGACATGGGTCCAGCCGGACCATTGGACGTCCCAGATACTATCTGGTCATGGCGACTTCAACGCCAAGCTTTTCTTTTTTAAAAGAAAAGATAGCCCGAACTGTGCGTGCGGTGGCGTCGAGACTGCGGAACACGTGGTCATCGAATGTCCGCTGTACGACGGGCCTAGGGCGGCGTTGATACGCTCGACCGGATCGTACCTGGGGCTGACCCTCGAGCAGCTGGTGGCCGAGTCTAGTTACCTGGCACTCACCCAATTTGTAGCGGAGTGGAGGAGGCAAAAAAACGCCTCCTAACCTCGAGCCTCGGCGGACCACCAGTGTCAACAACACTAGGTGGTCCTAACCCAGTATGAGCTTTCCGCGTCACCGCACTCCTGAAAGCTACAACTATGGATTCCTCAACGGAGGACGAAGAGGGTGTTATGGTCCCACACAGGGATGAAAGCACCCAGGAGCAGGGGTGGTGTTTTTAGTGGAGGCAGTTCCCACACTATCGGGAGGCAAGCTACTTCCCTTTGTCCGTCAGGGATTTTCACCTCCCCGTAAAAAAAAAAAAAAAAAAAAAAAAAAAAGCTGTATGAGTACCAGTACACTTACTTTCAGGACGTGCCTCGTATAAGAAAGTAAAAAAAATTAAACTTAAACATAAGGAACAGTATTATATATAAACAGAAAAACTGTTGACTCAAACCATCGAAACGTTTGTTTTTTTCGTAAAATATTCCTAAATTCTTACTGAAATTCCCCTTTGGACCATTCGAACCAGGGTAAGTTTTTTAAAGAAATTATTCTAAAAATACTATATTATACGGAATCCCATGGGGATCTGTGAAGGGTTGTGTGTAAACTGGAAGCAGGCGAGGAGTAATTCTTCTCTTGTCATTCGCCCAGACATTCAGCCAAACTCCTTGCCACCTAATTAGTGACGCGCATGAATTAATTAACGAGATTACAGTTTGAAAAGCTCGCTGGGCCTCTCTCTTGTTCACTATGAAGATTAATAACATAATAAGAAGTATTCTACTATTGGCTACACTTCAATAAAATTGACTCACAAAAAATATCATCATAAGATGAAAAAATAAAAAAAAATTAAGTGAAAATTGATCAAATTATCATGTTCGTAAGAGGAAATATAATATACAATAGGTCCCACTAGATCGCATTATTCAACTACAAATATCAAATGCAAGATTGGAAAAATTATGTGGAATATATGAGATATGAATTTACGAATTACATATTCCGTCTTTCTGAAATCGTAACTATTTCATTACTACACACACCTTTTTTCATTTTAAAATACATATTAAAAATATTAGGAAGATTTATCATCTGATTTTCAAAATATTTTTATAAAAATAAAGTATATCGAATAAAAATATTATAATACATACAAGTATAATAAATGCTAATATAATACATAGTCTAAATATGAACTCTAAAATGAAATAATAAAAATAACATTCTACTATGTTATACCAGTACGAATAACCCTAAAAAATATATATGTATATACAGACTTACTAATAAAATAAAATAAATTCCTCTATTGTAATACATAGTATGTACAATTTTTTTTAATTCATCGATTCAAAATTTCAGTACAAAAGAAACCTCCCGATTAGGTGTACATGTTTTAATTAGCTTCACAAAATTTAAATTTAAAAACTAGTATCTGACCAAAGACAAAATTTCATAATTTGCACGCGCAAATTAAATTCCGGAAGGGCAATATGTTCAACTCTTTATCAGAGGAGGTTATTCCGTAGTTATAATTATTATTTACGTTTAAATCGTGTGCTTCTGTACTCTTCCCGTTTTTATTTTGATTTTTAAATATCGCCTTTAGATTTGGATTTTTTTTTTTGTCAGTGGACATAATATGCAATGATTGCATCAAATTCCTGGGATGAACGTTAAATTTTACATAGAAGACAAAAGATAATAGATCAGTCAAATAGCTGGGAAGCACTAGGAAAGTTGAAAAAAATTGGGGTTGTTCATATTGGTCATGAGACGGAGGGGAAGGTGCCCAAAAAACGGGGGTTTCGCTTATAACTCAAAAAAGACAATAGGTATAAATTATTATAAAAAAGAGTGATTAACATGGTTCTTTTGATTTTATTAAATAATCCTAATTATTTTATTCTATTCAAAATTAGTTTTGAGTAATTAGTAATGAGTGTTGTGGGTAGCTAATTAAAAGCAAATTGTTTGGGTGCATATTACATGTACATCCATTATGGCTGGGGTCCAGAAAGATCAAATTCTTTTGTCTTTGGTCACACTATAGGCTGTTTTAAAACAAATGAATAAATGAAAATAAAAACACTCACTTAATTTAAAGATTAAATCATATTTTAGTTTATTTATTCATTATATTTGTTTTATTCTTATTTTTTTAAATACATCTTTTAGAACTTCTTTTTCTTTCCATCTTTTATTATATTCATAAATTAAATTAAAATGAAACACATGCATAATGCAATTTCGCATAATAATAATAAAATATTTTACAAATAAAAAATAAAATAAAAACAACACAGTGATATTTGGCAAATAACGGGCAAGTTACCTCTAGCCGAATAAAAAGTAAATATTTTATTTCAGAAATAAGCGAAGGCTATTTAGTAACAAATCAAACCGGTTTGCTTAAAAATTCCGAAAAATAAAATTAAAAAAAATTTGAAAGTAAGGCGTCATCTCAAAGAAAGCGAAAGTCCGTGAAGCTCAAAGAGAAGATTTCTCTGACATGGGTGCCGGCAGAGGAGGCAATTCCTATCAGAATTTTATGTTGCGTTTTTGTAGGAATAGCCATTAATTAATTTTACATGTGTTTCTTCTCGACTTGGAGGTGCATAAAAAAAAAAAACCATTCACATAATCCCAGAACTGAACACTAGTCGAAAAGAAAAAAGAAGAAATTGGAAACTTGCCCATTTACTTTAAAAACAATTTGCAACCAAGAAAAAAAAAAATATATATATAATTCAGGGAAGCCCGTTTTTGTAATAAACGCTACAACAATCACGCTACTGATAATGAATGTCAATAATAATATAAGAAAAAACAAAGCGGGCAATAAACAAATCCAATTTTTTTTTTTACTTTTAACAACTTTTTTCTTGTACATAAACAAATTTTTCTTGTACTTTGCCAAGGTCTTTTTAGGCCAATGTTCACTTAACGAAAGTTAAAATAAAATAAAAAATGCATCTCAGGATCAGCTACAGCGTACTAAGATTTCTTGTTTGTATAACTGTTTCATAGAATCTCAGACGATAAGGGAAACAGAAAAATTTTAAAACTACATTTACATTGTAAAAACAATGAAGAAATAAAGGGTCAGAATTTAATTAAAGATATATTAGAACAAAAGTTTAGAGAACGGCTGGATGGTTAGCGTATAGCCCTAACGTAGGGCATAGCAATTAAAAATATAAAAAAATATACATATGAAGGGGGAGAATAGTCGGAAACTAAGTAAGAATAGTGAATATTATGTGTTAGAGCCCAGTTGCCGCGGCAGATTGGTAGCAGTAACAGATAATAATAATACTCTTGCACCATCAACCCAAGGCAAGGCAGTTCAACTCCTCGACCACAATAGGTCCATATTTCGTTTATTGTAAAAACAAATTGCTGATGAGCAGAATCAGCAATATTACGAGAAATTCACAATTCCTCTTGATGGAATAACATGTTACTGTTATATATGTGTAACATTTTTTATGAGGAATAATCAAAGTACAGGGTCTGTTCAAGAAGCGCCTCATTATCGCAGGTGTCAAGGGCAGACCTGTTTCCTTGATAGTTGCGAAAATGTTGGCGACTTTCTTCCTGTACAAATGGCCGGGATATAGCACACATCTTAGAAAAGACAAGATCACAAAATAATTCCTAAGTATGGACTATAAGAGTATCCTGCGAGTCACTGAGGAAACCAGGAGATTGTCTGCGAAAGAAAAGACAGTACTCTCAAGTTCTGGCTGAACAGGAAGGAGGAGCTTAGCTATTTCTGATCACTGGTTACTCAGGTCTTTGGGCGCAAACCATCCCAACTTTTGTATGTACCAAATAACTTTCATTGAGTATAAGTATAATCTTCCATACAAAAAACCAAATGTTAACTTTTTATGCTCCAATTATAGATTAGATGAGGTTAATTACATCTCATCATCATCAACCGAACCTGAAAACTGTCGTATCTCTTTAGAGATTTCAAGATGTGCTTCCAACTTCCTTTTCTTTTCAGAAAAAGCAACAAACAGTAGCAAATAAAATTTGGTGAGTAGAGTATAATCGAAAGATTTCATTACTCTGAATAAAAATAGATACCGCTCGAAATATAGTAGTCGAAATGACATCCTCGATACTTTGATAGCGGTATATATCGTTTTTAAATATCGCAAGATGCAATAGATGCATTCTAATAGCAAGTTTTGTTATGTAGGCCATACTTTTATTCTCTAGGCCTATTTATAAAGGGTGAAGGATGAGGGTTACCCCCTAGGAGGAGGCTGAGGATGAGAATATCTCATTCTCCTCAACCATTATCATGAGTACATTTACATGCAACTAGTATTGAAGTGGTCTGGACAACCGATCCCTATGAGGTGTGTATCCCCATCGCATTTTTCCACACATTATTTCTTCATTGTTTTAAACTCAAATTAAAATACCTCACGAGAACTGAGAGGACTATACGGGAATGGATCTACTTCAGTGAGTGGGGGACAGTAGCTCTCTGGTCCTCCATGCGGCCGGACTGGAGTCGCATGATGAGCGAGAAGAAATCCTCGTCAGGGACGGTTGAGGCTCCGGCGGGTGGAGGAGCTGGGGCGGGCTCTGAGGGTGGCAGAGAGGAGCGCTGTTCCTCCAGTCGCTCACCCTGACACCGCATCAGCATCTCCAGGAATCCCTCTTCGGGGTCCGGGGGACACAGACCCGGCAAGTGGGGCAGTGCCACTCGCTGCTCGTCCATACGTTTACTCTGCATACCAACTATGAGGTCCAAAAGATCCTCCTGACCTTCACCTGAAAGGCGCAAACAAATACCATGGTAAAAAATGTCACTAGAAAAGGGGCATTATGGATACGAGAGGGCCTTGGAGTACAATCTACCAAAGAAATCCTCCAAAACGTCAGCAACGGTGGTTAGGTGTGAGTCGTAGGCCGGAGGAAGACCATGATGAACCTCGAGGCGAGGCAAGAAGATGGAAGAGTATCTTTAAAAACTTCTTTTGAATTTTTTTTTTTTTTATTGGAAAAATCATGTGTTTCTTGGTATTTGAAAATTATTATTATACTGTAATGTAGAGAGACCAATTAAAAATTAACATTTTGCATTAGTAAAAAGTTATTTTTTAATTACTAATTAAATCATCCAGTTTACATAACATATACATTAGTATCTTCTTAGAAGAAGGCGCCGCTAGCTCAGTGGTATGCATGCTTGTCTTCTAAGCTCAAGATCGTGGATTCGAAACCCGACCGAGGCCCTTTATCTGGGAGGTAAAATAAACTTAAGCACGCCGTCCTTTCGATGGGACGTAAAGCGATGGTCCCGAGCCTGTACGATGTCAGGTACTCGTTAAAGACCCCTACCCTAGGTGAATAAAAATTTAGGACCCCCACAGTAGAGTCGGGCTCATGTCCACTAGAGTGACGAAAGAGCGCTCTGGTAGAAGGCGATATGACCTCGTAGTTAAAGCCCGGGCATGAGTCATAAAACCTAACCTAACCTCTTCTTAAAATGTAATAATTCCATCTTTAATTTTAGTTTCACCACTGTTATTGAGAAAAAATATATATATATATTTCAGAACAAATTCCAAACTGTAAAGCCACAGGGATTTCCAAGTTGAAATTCCAACCCCTCCCTTACCTACCTGATGTACCTGTAAGAATGGTTCGCACTCAAGAAACTTGTCTTACTTTATAAATAAACGACGTTGTTTTAATGCCGAAACAGATAGTTTATGTATACATATTTTGTTTAATAGACAATATTTAAGAAAAAAGTAATCAATTTTCACAATATGTTCGAATTTCTCAAATTAAAAGATATCAGAAGTATTCTATATTGCTCTGGCAAGGACGTTCAACTAAATTATCTACGATTGTTTCCATCGTAATGTATTATGTATGTATATAAGTGATACCTGGAGTATTGATTCAGTTTATAAGATAGCTATGTAAATTAGGCAAATACCATTACAGATAGATGTAGGTGAGGTGTTAGAGCTGCAGTTCTCCTTGTTTTCAGATGTGACAGAGAGGGAGCACCGCTGGTCGTCCATCCTCTCCGACTGAAATCTGGAGAGCAGATCGAAGAAAGAGTCCTCTTCTTCATTTGTCTAAAATAGGACAGACATAGTTCATTAATGTGAAGGTGGGTAGTACCCTACCTAAAGAGGCCGTCCTTTGGATACACCCAAAGGAATTATTTTTACCAATGGAAACTGTTTCGGCATTTCTTTTAAATATAAGCATTTTAAATTTTAGTAGTTAATTTTATAGACCCCATTGGAAGTCGGCACGACCGTATCGTGTTTTATCTATCTGCTCAGACCGGCAATCAGCTCACCGTGCATTCTATCACCGAGCAACCATCATCTCACCATCGCAGAGCGGCTTAGAACGCATTCCATCTTATCCGATAAGAACTTCATTATGTTACCTATTTTATGAACTTTTATTTTTATTCTAGAAGTTATATTTTTCATCCCTAATATTAAGTTAATTTTTTGTTTTCTTTTCAGTTGGCCAACTGCATCTCACGAAGTTTTCTTTTGTTTATTATATTAAATATCTTATTATATAATTTTCAAATCTAATCAATCTTATTATTTACACCTTATTTTATTCTCCAATATTTTGGAGTGGTCCTCTATAGAGCCTTCAGAGGAAAATAGCTTTGTTAATTGGAAAATCCTGTTTGGATTCCCACTGGGATTTCCATTCCCGGTCTATACAGAAAACTTCAATTTATTTATTTTTCAATTGCTGGAAAGTGAAATGAGAAACTTTTTTTGATATTTCAAATCGAATAAAGCAATAAAACAACTTACGGATTGATCTGGATTGTGTTGAGGAACTGGGGTATGAGAGAGGGCAGCTTCTGCGTTGTTCCTAGCTTTGGCGTCGGGGGTCAACTGGAAAATATACAAGATTGTAATAAACATTGACAGACATGGGACAGATATCTGAGTCAAATGTAAATATACCAACTTGACCCATTAATGACCAATGTCCCAAAAAAAGGACGATCCATTTTTAATTTTTTTTCTTGGATCATTAGAATTTTATTTTATTACTATGAAGGGGAGACATCTATAAAAAATATTTGGCTCTAAAATTCCTTCATTTACTATTTTTTTTTAATTTGTTTTTTCTCTAGTTTTCTAGTGTCTCGAGTTTTTCAGTTCAAATTTTTATAACTCAGTCATTAGTCGTAGTTTTGACGCGGGATTATGTGTTCTCAGATGCATACTTTGATGGTGTAAATGATTTTAAATAGTAAAAGTTTATAAATATGGATTTTATAATCATTTATGGGACATTGGTATGATCTATTACACCATGTTCGTCCCCCACTTTATTTCCACCCCTATTTACCCCTGTTTCTCTCTAATATTACACTGTTTTGGTAGCTTGACCTACATTATCAAAACGTTTTCGCAAAAAAAATACAAAACCATAGAAGAAATAATGGAAGTGTTCGATAGCATAAATGATTCCGAACTCCTAAACTCTGACGATGAAGAATATCGAGTTGTAATTGTTTTTTCAGAAGTCGACGAACTCACCGACTTAGAAGAGATTGCGGAGGATGCATAAGATGGTGTTTGTGAGTTTGACAATGTAGCAGGTACTTTTGAAATTTTAACAACCAATGATTTATTAGAAAATGCCTCTACAGATTTACCGTATACCACTCAAAAATATCATCACTTCTAAGTTCACAACAGCGCACTCTTAACTTCGATCTGAACTCAGAAATGTTTTGGGAATGTTACAAAATTTCTTGAATGGGGCGACATTTTTGGTGGTGAATTGTGCTCAAGTTTATTTTACCTCCCAGATAAAATAAACTAAGGGCCTCGGACGGGTACATAGCAGTGTACAAAGCAAGCACGCATACCACTAAGCTACCGGCACCCTCTATTATATAATATATATTATATTGATTAAATATCAAAGATGCATATTTATTTTAATAATATTATAGAATTATACTCACAATAAGTTACAATCAAGAAATACTATATAGAACAATATACAATAGCTATAAAGTCAGCCATATATTGTAAAATTAAATGGATTACATGACTAGGAGTATAATTATCCATAAAGGTCATTCCAAATAAACTCTCCCCCTATGATCTCTTCCGAATTCATTCTGAAGAATTCATTGTATTTCATTTTGCAATATATAAATCGTCAAACCGAATGATTGATTTACTAAAGATTGGGTTTCAAACATTTGTTTTCCATTCGGCACAACTAATAATATAGTATACATTTTCGTCAATTTTTCAATATTGTTTCAGCAACCAATATGTGGTTTTTATACAAAATTTCCCGAGGGGTACGAAAAATATCGGATAAACATACATTGCAGTTAAAAGCCTCAAAACTACATCCAATTTTACAAAGCAATACAATATCAAGAAGTCACAATTTTTTTGGAACCTAATACTTGACGGGTGATATATTTGAAAAAGTACATTAATTGAAAATGGAAAGACCCATGGGATTAAAACCTTAAAAAGGTTATTTCAATGTAACAAACGAAAGCGAAAAGTGGGTAACAAGAATGATCAATATGTTAAAATACATATTTACAATTTAAATTAAAAAGTTTGCAATAATGTTTTTGACTAGGCAACCACTCAATTAGCATCGCAAGCAAAATTTCAAAATGGAAAAGAGGGAATGAGAGAGCAACAAACAAAATTAGAGGGAAAATAAAAACATGCCCTTACATAAACATAAAATCGAGTTGTTCAGAGAAATAATCAGTATCTTCAAAATAACGATAAATTAATTATCTGAGAACCATTTCAAAATTCACTCAGAATATAACAATCATCTTATTTTGATTCCCAGATATCCTGATTATAATTTAATTTAATAGTGATTTTTAGATTTATTAGTAAATAAGACCAATATGAAGATAATAAAACGTGTTTTAATATCATTTTGATATTTTTTTTTTTTTTTTTTTTTTTTTTTTCCGCACACTGATTAGCCTCTGACAAATATACGCATAGACAACAGTTAACATAAATGAATTATTTACAAATAAATATCTACAAATAATAAAAAAAAACATGCAAAATGGATACCAAAAAACAAAAGATTTCTAGATCTTCTTTTTATTTGAAAAAAAAAAAGCAATGTGTTCACTTACTTCATTTAGTCACGATATACAAACCAATTATGAAAAACAAAGAATTTTCTTGTTAAGTGAAACACATATATGCTATAAAATATATTGTACTTATTCACCTTACGTTTGAAATAGTAATTATTTCAGCGGAAAATTCACCATCATCATGTTGTCGTGATCCGAAATAACTTCCGAAACCGTGAAAAAGGACTTTTGTCTATACGAGAGAATCAAAAACGTTTGGTTCAATTTATATGTCGATGATAAATAAGAACTAAATTTTAATAAGAACAAAAGCAAACGGCAGCTATCTCTAGGACATGATGAAAATGTATTACATGCGTATATGTTTAAATACCACTCCAACGGTTTATTGCCCTAAATTCCATGATATTTAATTTAACTATAATCTTTATCGTAGGAAGATTTCGTCAAGACGAGTGTTAAGCAGGGTTTTCAAAGAAAATGTAATTTTGAATAAAGATGTGGTATGCAAGCAAATATTCCGTTCATGGTACAAGAGGGAAGGACCACCATGTACATTGTTAATTGTTTGATCATAAAACAATTTTAAAATAATATATTGGTATCAAATAATATCTACTAATAACATTTCGTAATGTTTTTTGATAGTTTTTATAATTATATTTTTATTTTTATAATTAACATCCCTTATTTTGAATGAATGTTTTTTTTAGTTTCACCATTGTTGAGGTTGAATTTGAAGAATTTTCATTTCAATAATTACTATTTGATTTTCCTACTATTTAACAATGAACAAATTAAAATATATTTTATTTACTTTTATCTTTTTTAAACAGAGTAGTACACATTGGGCTAACAAGTGGCGACTTACACCGTCAGCGACTAACAAAACTCGAGTCATCAGTGCGGACGAGTTGTCTCCTAACGCCTGTCGCTCTCTCAAATCATCTCTACTGTGAATATATATTTTGTTTTATTTGGAGTTTCCTCATCCTCAGAAAACAAATAAACCATTTGATCCGCAAAAAAGAACGTTTTTCAGGGTTGGGTCGCGTGGAATATTCCTTTGTAGAGACAGAAAACACCGTAAATCTAGCAGACAATTGAATAGAATAAATTATTATTCTAATTTTTTTTTGTTACGTTTCGCTAAAATAATGTATACAGTTAAAACTATTCAACAATTTCGGGACTGAACGAATACAAATAAAATAAAAACAGTTAAATCTGAAACTTATATTTCGTTCGTCAGATGCAACTCCATTTCCATTACTTTCCGGCATATTTCGTGTACGGGTAGTACGAGCTCAGGAAACATAACATATGAGTAAAGTATATTTCTATTTTATATTAAAAACCGAAGGCGGTAGTATTAAACAATATTGGGCGTTTCAAAGAATAAATTAAGTCAGGAATTATTTATTCACAAGGTTCTAGCAGCATTGAAATAATATACAATAAAACCGAATATTCTACCTGAAATATTTTTCGTAGAATACACATGTAAACTATACCAAATCTTCACTGAACCAACCCACATGAATGTCGCACTTGTTGCTCCGGTGTGTACTAGGCTTAAGATTCAAATAAAAGAAGAAGCAGGGGCATGCAGGAGGGGGTGACAGACCTTGATAATATCAATGCGAGACATGGACTCCCGCCTCACCCTGTATCTGCGGAGGAGCGGGGAAGGTTGGCTGGTGAAGGAGGTGACCAGGTGGGCAGAGTCCGGAGAAAGGTCTCCTTCTGGGAGTCCAAGCGCCTTCCGGAGGTCCGAAATGTTCATCTGTGCCGTCGCCTGGCCCACTGTGTCCCCAACCTGACCGACAATACCCATGTATCATAGTTAAGAGGGAAGGTTGTCTGAGATGGAAATTCAAGGTTCTTTGAAAAAAAAAATAATAATAATTTTGGAGAAATCTCCAAACTTGTCTACTCCTCGAAGTGTGTAAGATAGTCGCACGAACGGCAACATATATACTGAGCTCAAGATCGCGAGTTCAAAACCCGGCCGAAGCCCTTTAGTTTATATCAAGGTAAAATAAATTTAAGCACATCATCCTTCGGATGGGACGTTACTCGTCTCGAGCCTGTACGATGTCAGGTACTCGTTAAAGACCCCTATCATAGATGAACAAAAATGTAGGTAGGGAAAATTTTAAACTCCCACAATAGAGTCGGCTCATGTCCACAAGAGTGACGAAAGAGCGCTATGGTGGAAGGCGATATGACCTCATAGTTAAAGCCAGGGCATGAGTCATAATAACTAACTAAACATCTGTACAATATCTTGTCCGTTCGTAAGATCACACTAAAGACTCATACAATCTATTATATCATTATACACTGAGGAACAAAAAAAGTGGCCAACCCCCTATTTTTCGATTTCCCGGATATTCATTAATTAAATTAATACATTCTTTGTTTTTGCAATAAATAACAAGTAGAACAAATTACCACTAAGGAATATAACCAGTTAGGGCTGGGACCAATTTTGACTCGTCTAGTTAATAGTAATCAGTCAGAAGGCACAGAAGACATTAATTCATGTGAAAACATAGAAAATGTCCAAAAATATCAAATTTCATCAGCGAATGAACACCAGGGCTGGAGAATGGACCTCGTTTTGACCAGTAATATATGGACTTAGTTAAAATGACATAAATAAGTCGTTATATATATGGTTAGTTAGTATGACTCATGCCCGGGTTTCTAACTACAAGGTCATATCGCCTACTACCTGAGCGCTCTTTCGTCACTCTGGTGGACATGACCCGACTCTGGGAATCCTAAATTTTCTCTATCCTAAATTTTTATTCACCTAGATTAGGGGTCTTTAACGTCTACCTGACATCGTACAGGCTCGGGATCATCGCTTAACTTCCCATCCGAAGGACGGCATGCTTAAGTTTATTTTACCTCCCAGATAAAATAAACTAAGGGCCTCGACCGAGTTTCGAACCCGCAATCTTGAGCTCAGTAAGCAAGCACGCATACCCTGACCTACCGGCGCCCACGATGTCAAAGTTAAAGGTGGAATTACTCTCAATAAAATACATAAATGAATAGAAACCCCTATTTTAGGCTTGAATTACACAAATAAATGAATGAAAATAGAATATATTTGAGAAATCACTATTTATGCAGAGTGATATTGTATTTGTTAACGAACAACGCTTATTTTTACATTACCTCCAGTAAAAATGTCCCTATGACGAAACCGTTTATTGAATTTATAAAGCTTTTATTGAGAGTAATCGATGAGACCTAGGGCATAACAAATAGATAAGCAATGCTCGGTATTTTTTTATTATAAGAAAATAGCGAAAAACATTAGTTAATTACAGTCATACTGGGAATGTGTCTCTAGTTTCCTAAGGCCTTAACAACCATATGAGTGCATAAGTGTATTTCTAGACAAATCTGCTAAAGAAGAGTGCTTACTTCTTTTGATATCTCCAGATGTCTTGTGGCATAATGAAGCGCCTTCTCGTGATTACCCATGGCTGAGTGGGCGTTACCTAAACTCCAACAAGCTCGACCTTAAAAACAATTTTTAAAATAAAAATTAATTTTATATTGAAGCTCTCTGCCACCAGCCTAAAAAATCTATTTTATTATGCGCTTAAGAAAGAAATAAGGTGTATTTATTATCTCTTAGTCTAAAATGACCCCTTATCTTAAATAATTTCCTAATTTGTAAAAACAATGAGTCGAATAGAATAAACGATCGTGTCAAAAACAAAATTCCTTTCTAAAGAAATTTTTTCTCAGATTTGAGACAAAAGCATCATGGGCGGAGCAACAATAATCCAAGATACAAGAAAGCCACGGTGCAAGTATTTGTCATGGTAGACACTTTTTTGCCTTAGTTAAACCGTAAAAAACCAGAGTTAAACATTATTGCACATATAGATCAGTTGTTTATTTCTTTCTAGTTGGCTCTCATGGTTGTATCCTGCGTCATGATTTTCCATTTAAAACATAAATTCATTTATAATTTCAATTATTGATATAAATATTTGAATATATAGTGGGAGTTATGCACTCGGTTCGAAATTTGGTCTTTTTGTCACCATATTTTCATGTTTTCCGACCCTCATAATTCAAAAATGAAGAATAATTTTACTTCCACTACTGGCGCGAAAAATTGAATTTATAATTATAATTCCTCGAGTTCTGTATAGTTTTTTTCTGATATTTTATTAATCCCTGGTTATTCCCTAATTTCCTTGAGTGAAACAAAATCCCATTTTCCCCGGTTGTCTTTTATTCTATCCATTTTGTCTACCTTCTCCAACTCTGTCCATGAGATTCTGTGCTATCTGAAGATGCCTCATGTGATAGTCAATGGCAGTTGGATAGTCCCGAAGTAGAGTATACGTGTTCCCTAAACTGTAGCATGCTTGTGCTTCAATAGCCTTGTCATTCAGCTCTTGGGCCAACTGCAAAGTCCGTCTGAAATAGATACAAGAAAAATATATCAAGAAACATCAAAGGAAACAACAAAATTGTGAACGTTGTAGAACTTCACTGCTAAGAGGACAGGTGAGGTTTAAACCCCAACATAGATAAACGTTTCTCTGAATCAAAACAATCAATTTGTCGGGTAATGTAACTGTATAAGTCCCAACTTACAAAAAATAGACCACAGTTCCTCATTAATAAATTTAAATAGCGACCTCTAGCAGGAAAATCAAATAAACAAACTTACTTATAATGTTCTGCAGCCTTTTCAAATTCACCAAGAAAAATATGAGAATTTCCTAAATTGCTATACGCTCTCCTCTCGGCAGCCTTATCACCGAATTCCCGAGCGATCTTCAATCTCTGCAAAAAACATTTCATGTAAGTTATAAAAACAAATTTAGTTAATAAAACTATTTTGAAAAGTTTTTGAAGTATTGGTTTGCGAGATATGTACCGAAAACCGTCTTAAAATGACAACTCGGAACAATTTTTTTTTAATTTTTCATTGAGCCCTTGGGCCTAACAAAAAATGATACTTATGAAATTACCAAACTTCAATACTTTCTCAGCTCGAGATAGGAAGACCAATACAAACTAGTTATAGTTCTCCAATGATTGCACAGTAATATTCTGTGGTCAAATAAGAACGTGGTTGGTACAAGAAAGTCGTGTTGGCCACAACCCACTTGTTCCCAAAATTTGAAAAAAATTTATTTAATAAGAAAAAATAAAAATTAGTTAAAAAAAGGTTGTGTAAGCAATTTATTAAACGTATGCCATGGCATCATGTACCAAAACAATGACATTGGATGATTCTGTTTTAACCCAACCTGGACTTCTAAATGTCAAGTTCCATCTTACGAAAAGTAGTATGTATAATAGTAAATAATATCCAAGTTGATAAATCATCGAATTCCTAAGCAATCTCCAACATCATCAAACAACTTTCATGTCGGTTATAGTACATAATATGTATTTTTATAACCGACATGAAAGTTGTTTTTAAAAAAATATAAAATCTATAATTTTGGTCGATTTGAAGTGGAACGACACATAACTTTAATATTAATTTAGGTGACTTAAAATATAAAATAAATAATAATTAAACTTGGAATATTTGAAGAAACATTTACCTCGTGATGATATTGAATGGCTCTCTGAAAGTCTCCTAACAGATAGTACGTGTTCCCCAAATTTCCACAGGCTCTTCCCTGAGCAGCTGTGTCGTTCAGCTCTCTCATCAATTTTAAATTCTCCCTACAATATAAAAAAAAATATTTATGAACATTCAAGTGACTTTTCACGTAAAAAAAAAAAATTGGTCAAGTGCAAACTATACTTGCACAATTATTAATTAAAAATAAATTAAAATTAAATTGTTTATAAAAATTGATCGCGCTAGAATATTTCAATGCTGATAATTTTGACTTTCAGATTTTTCTTAGTGATCCTGTTGATAAGGGTGGGGAACAGCGATTTTTGAACATTTTACCCGAAAATCCATAAAAAAATAAATCATATATATTATTGAATTCGTGCTTCCATAAGCTTTCATTCGACACTCAACACGATGCCCACGGACTTTTTCCATTTCCCAATTTACCCCCTGAAATTAACCCCCAGAATCGAAACTCAACTATTTATACTTCACGACTATAATTGGGCAACCACACTCTATCTCTGATTTTGGCAATAAAAAAAGTTGAGAAAGTAGGACATTTCAGCAAACAATTAGGATTTTTTAACGCAATATTCCAAATTTTGCAGATAAATATTTTTTTCTTATAATTATGAAGCAAACTAATGGAGATCAAACATAATTTACAATTAATATTACTACAATGAAAAAATAAAATTAAAACAAAGATGAATAAAGTAAATAAATAAGAATTAAATTAAAATTGGGGCGGAAATATTTATGAAGAATAAACTATGTCCGAATCCCCATTAGCTTATCATGCAGGGGAGAGAGAGAAAAAAGCTCCTAATGTCATTATAAAAAGTAGGAAAAGTCCTATTTTTTTTTAAACAAGTCCTTCTTTCCTACTAAAAAGTAGAAGTAGAGTGACTAGAAATTCTGTGTTTATGAACTACTTCACCTTTGGAACTCCTAATGATTATATATTTTTATAAAATAAAAAAAAAAATATATATATATATATATAATAACTTACTCGTAATAAAATACGGCCTGTTGTAAACATTCTTTTACGTCCTCCGGAAATTCACCAGGGTCTTGTTGACCAACACGTCCAATATGTTTACCTTTAGCATGATATACATTCCCCAGATTGTACAATGCTCGTCCTTCACTTAACTACAGTTAACAATTAAAAATATAATTAACATTGATAATGACACAAAAAAAATGATTCGAATTAACAATTAAACAGGAAAGGAACTGGTCACTCATTACACAATATTCTTCGATGAAGTAGTGCATAGCCTCTGTGCCTTTAAACCTGATAGTACCTGGAACGAACCTACACGTAGGTACTAAAATAATTATTATACTGAAAACTAGTTGGTTAGCCGAGTGTATATAGCTAAGTAACTTTTATGATTAATATCTAGCTGTATTACCCGGCGCAGCGCACTTTAGGATCTTTCATGCAATTCCTAGGCCATTCTTTGACAGTACATTCATGACATTGCCATTCTCAGTGAATAAACATGGCTTGTCGTTATTCAATTATAGAAAAGAGACAATTTTGGATTTTGTTTCGGTATGACAACAAATTTTTGACTATACAGAACCTACACCAACCCTCCCATTCTCTGGACATAGTTTGCCAACTCCAATACTCATAAACTGCGTCAAGGTGGTTATTAGAGTGGCTTGCCGATAAAATAATCGGGCAACATAACCAGACACGAATAACCACAAATGGAGATTACCTTGCTCTTGTGCAACAGTGGTGAGCAGTTATCAAGACGGAGTGCGGGTAGCGAAACCTGACACGGATAACCAGAGTGAGGATATCTCGCGCCTGCGTCTAGTAATGAGTGATGGCTAAGGCGGATTACGTGTACCATAATCTGACATGAATAATAAAAGTGAGGTTACCTCGCTTCTACACCACAGTGAAAAGCGGTGGTTAGTGCGGGGTACGAGTAACACAGCCTAACACTGATAACCAGAAAGCTACTACTCAGTGTTTAAGTGAATAAAAAGGCTGACCTCCTCCTTCCATATGATAAAAAACGTTGGAAAATGTCTTTATTACTCAGCTGTTTCCACAAGAAAAGTCGATTGTTAAAGAGCTAGAATTAATTCTATGTTTTCTCCTCCTCCAGTTCAGAAAGTTGATATGCCACTCAGTCTACGAGTCTCGTATGCTTGAACCGGACTTAAAAGAAGCTATATTTGAAATTGCATGTCAATCTGAACCACGGTTAAGAAGCTAGCACTTCTTTTAAATCCTACCGTTCTACATATGAAATTTCATGAAATCTAATCAGCAGTTCAGGTGGGATGTTGGAACAAACAAACATTCACACCCACAAATGAACTGTCAACTTTAATAGTTCAGATTAACAAATTATTAGTATGTATATGTATATACATTTTGTACATAACTTGCACACATTTTTATTAATGAATTAATTATTAGTTTGTCCTACAAAAAATATGTACAGAACCTGTAACATATTTTAAATGAAACGTTACATACTATATAAGGGTTGGATAAAGAGGCCCATATTCGGAACTGGATCACCTCTCCTATTACGGCCACTCAAAGACAGTTCAAATGTCACTCTTAATACGTTCTACCAAACAGGGCATCGAAATGATCCTTTGCTTCATTAAAGAGGAAGAAGGGTAGGTAGCTCCTCCTATCTGAGTTAGAGTCCAACTAATTCTTACCTTATCGTTCAGCTCTCTAGATATTTCAAGATGCCTTTTACAACAAATCATAGCTTCGTCAAATTTTCCCATAACTTTAAGGGTATTCCCTAAATTACCGCTGGACTTGGCTTCTCCCAGTTTGTCACCCATCGTTCTGAAAGAAACGCCAGGTTAATTTAAGTCAAAGATAATAATATATTACATTGAAAAAGTATTTTTGCCTTAATAGATGGATTTGCATATTTTTTCTACAGAATAAAACATATTATCAATTACTATTATAAGAGTAACAATTTCTTTTCATGATACATATATGTAAGTTAACGGGATTCTGAATAATAGGAAAGAATAATTACCTGGCAAGAGTAAGATCATGTTTATGAAACTGCATTGCCTTAACATAATCACCGAGGTAAAAATAGGCATTTCCAAGTTGACTATAAATAGCACTAAGAGTGCGTAAATCATCAGTTCCTGCTTGTATGGCTGCTTGAAAAAATGCAACCCCAGCACGACAATCACCAGCCTTGCAGAGTCTTTCTCCTTCCAAAGCAAGTTCCAAACACATGTTACCACTATCACAACTCTGGGGGAAAAATAATACCAACTATTAAAATTAATTACAAATTTGAACTAGAAACAAGTCAAAAGTAATAACTAGGTACCTGAGTATCGGCTGATACATTATCAGCACTTGCACTTAAAGACATATTGTTATCAGAGCTTGATCAACGATGACAAAAGAATGTTCGAACGACAAGAATTTGACAAAAAGCTCAAGTATGAATGCCCTAAGTCGGAAAAAAATAAATAAAATAAAATTAAAAAAAAAAAACAAGAAATTACTAAGACGAATATAAGCATGCAAGAAAATAGAAATATTATAACACTGAAGACAATTTTTGAAAGGTTCTTCTATTCATTCAATAAATCAAAAAATTGTCATCAATTAAAAAAATAGGTAAAGATCGTCAATCATCCGTCTGAGGTATAGTGCTCTCAGAAAAGTTCTTAATGAAAAATATTATAAAAAATAAAAAAAAATTATAAAATACAAAGCAACATTACTTATAGAATACTGGATATTATGGGCACAAAAACAACTTCGTAAGAAATTTACAAGAACCAATAATTCATTATAAATAATTCTTTAAATACTTACAAATGGACATTAATAGCGAGAACTTAAAGCAAATTATAATGATTGATAAACATATTACGGTATGTTTATAATAAACACCTCCAAAAGCCCTCAACCTAATAATATAAATTTATTTAACATAAACATAACATCTTTCAATCAAATGTACACTCCCAGATTCCGTTCCCCATTCCCATTGTACATTACTGGAATTCAGTCACCATCCAGGTTTAAATATTTTGATTAATAGAAATCACCAGTATCTCTCAAACATTAAAAAAATATTTTTACTACAACAATAAGGTTGTTCCTTAAGTATAATTAATTATTCATTAATATGTAAGAATAATAATCGTTCGCAATCGAATGATGGAAACCGTTACAAGTCTTTATCAAGATGGCAGTGATCAAAGCTGATAAAAGTCGCGCAACTTTTTCAAATAGTGAATTTCTGATGAATATGAGTTTCGGAATATTATGAATGATTTTACATTAAAGTGCAATATTATTAAATGTCAAATACCACTGAACGAGGCAGCTTGGGTTACTAGGTGTTTACATGTTTTTTGCCCTCCTCATGGCCAGGCTTATTTTTCCAATACTTCACCTCAAATATCTTGTCCTATATGTAATGAAATAAATTTAAAAGAGGTTGATGTATTACTTTGCGAAGTTAGTCCATCAGATGTAAGTTAACTGCAATTTATAGTATATTTTAGATTTTTATTTATATCATTCGTGCATTGTGTACTGCAGACATGTAAATTAAAATGGCTATATTTTCAGTTTACTCTTAGGCTGCTCAGCTTGCCCGGTAATCAGACTTTGTAACCTCTTACCTGTTAGTGACTTTAAGAAGCTAAACTATTAATGTTTTCATTACAAATACGTAATTTGGATTTTAACTTCGCAATATTGCGACCAGTGTAAAGCTCATATCGTATGTGTTTCGACATTTTTATATCAATCTTGCAGTATCTCGTGGCATTATATGCTTAGTGAGCTGACGCAGTAATCATTTAGTCATTTAATCATGAAATTGGACAATTATGAACCAATGTTTTGTTTTATTTAAATACAGTTGATTCTAGTTGGACTTCCACCCGCAAAAGCAATAACAATGGCGGTCAAATCACTTAAATTATGGTTGTCTCAAATTCAAGAGGAACAGAATATGCAGTCAATGAAATTACACTACATCACGAAGAAAAACAATAATATGAAATACCTTTGTGAGAAAATGTTGAAAAAAATGAAAATAAAATACGAGGCAGAAATAAGTGGTAAGATTACCTAATTTCAAATATAGCATTACTAGCGCACATTTTTCGCTAGGACTAATCGTTTTTGGGCAAATTAAGCACCTAAAAAAATTGGTTCATTGGATACTCCACTGTATTACAGGTTTATTTATAAAGATAATCGTAGCTTTATTAACAGGTCCTGGATACATTATTTCAAAGAGTTTGGACGTATTTAGAGCATTATAGCTTTATTAATTAACTATGTATCTCCGATTTCGTTTGCCGTGCTCTGATTATTCTATTTTTTTACTCTTAACTTGGCGTTACTGCATACAAATCTTGTTTCTATTGATCAATGATGCATTTTTTTTTCAATCCCATTAAAAGGAGAGGGAGGGATGAGTGGGAAGTTAGTTTGAAAACTAAATTGATCTGTTTCGCTTTATTTATCATAAATATTGACGTAGGTTTAAAAGCGCAGAGGCAGGAGTTATTGGAGAAGATACAAGAAAAAACGAACGAACTGCAGTTCACTAAAGATGCATTCCATAAGTACAAAGTAAGTTTGTAGATTAACATTTTGGTCATACTCACAAAAAATGAGTAAATAAATAGGATACTCAGGTTTAAACAGCCAGACTTTGGGATCATGTAAGGGACCCCAAAATAAGAACATAAGTTCGCAAACGGGTTCTCAAGAATACAGCCGAATAACTTCAAAAAACACTTATTTTTCTACATTTAACTAGGTATCTCGATTAGAACTCATCAAACCAAAAATATTCTTCAGTCAAAAGTAGAGAATTAAATCATGAAGAAGAGAGGTGTACTCAAAATCTTATTTTGGTATCGCTTAATATTTTTCGTACTAAAAGTGAAACATTTTCTGGAATGATACATATTAGGTACATATATATATATATATAAGTATAGCATGTCACTCTTAGATGCAATAATAACAAAAACTGAAACAACACCGGCTTCTGCTTGCTCCTCTTCAGATGGAAGCTGTTCCTTCTGTACACATCCTCCACCAAGTCTGACCTGGGCACCTCATGCACCGTCCTCATCACCTTGGCAGGGACCCAGCACCTTCCAGCTAGACTTTCTGCCTTGAACACTGGCCTTAGTACTATTTGACTTGGGTCTTATTGCCTTCCTTGACTGCGCGAACATTCTGAGGAACCTGCAACAGAGTCACTGGAACGTAGTTCGGAAATCTCATCAATGGAGTGTAGCCTGTCCTCTCAACCACTGTGTTTCTGTACTCCAGTAGCAGAAAGCTCAGCCCCATCCTTTTCTTGGCATATTTGTCGATCAGGGTAATGCTATTACGGTAGTCGGTACCCCATGGACTGCAAAGATACCTTTAAAGGCTCTGATTACAGACTCATAATCCCAAAATAATATTTTCAACGTATTACCTAGGTATTTCTTCGAAATTTATTTATCTACAAATCTTAATCGAAGAATTTTTCCGATTTCATTAGTTGCAATCGAGATATTTAGCAACATGTACAAAAAAACGATTTGAGAAATTATTCTCTGCAGTTCTTAAAAAAGCATTTGTGAATCTATGTTCATAGGGTTTTTATTTTTTGACTCTATATGATCCCAAAGTGTGGTCGTTTTAACCTTAAACACCCTGTATGTTGTTCCACCATACTGTTCCACCTCCAAAAGAAAAGAAAAAAAGCAAATCTGCAATTTGGTTCTAGATTTACATCGCCCAGTTTTGTAGCAATTCCAACTTAATCAACTTTATATAATTCTAAAAATGAGGATTTAACAATGATTATTAAAGTGTTTAATATTTTTTATAGAATACAACTGATCATAAAGCTATGATCAATAGTGAAGGATATAAATATTTTGATAAAATAATTTATTAGAAATGAAAATTGCATATCTTGGAGAATTTCGATTTTTGCGTTATTTTCAACAATACATGAACTAAGTTTCAGATTTGCTTTTCGGCGTGGAATAGCACATACACGTTACACTTGCACATACATTGCATACACTTTAAAAATATGTGAATCTTATTTGTGCATTTAATATTTCTTCAGATAGCTTGCACTTCAAGTTTACAGTCCAAAGGAAATAGACATATGTATATTGGATTAGATTCATTTTCCTCTCAGTGGAATAAGGAAAATGAGCAATTGACAAATTCACCTGACTTTCAGAGAGTAAACTTAGGTAATACATTTTCCATAATAAATGTTTTGTTGAACCTATTTATTTATTTATTTATTTTTTTTGGAAATTATGATCTTGCTGTAGTACCCGGAGTTGCCGTGGAGGCGTATTAATTAGTGAGAACAGTACACAGAACGAAGGGCGTGTTTGTATTTAGCTGTTATAAATAAAAATGTCCTGTTAGGTCAGAGGTTTCTTTTCGCAAATATAAAGGTCGAAACTAGGCACAATAGCAAGCATATATAATACTAAATAACAAAAACATAAGAAATAATCATGATGAAATAATTAATTTTGCGCTTTTCTCTGTCTCCTGGTTCACAAACGTTTCCCTTGTTTTTTTTGTGGCAATTTGTACAGAAAATCTTATCGAAAGTGATAGCCGCCGCCTCCACCGTGTCATACTGTTAAATTAAAAAAAAAAAAAGTAATAATAGATTTCTGTTCAACTATACTTCCTCAGGTTTCTACTCAATCATTCTTTCGAAGCATCGCTCCAATTATATTAATATCCTTAAAATATTAGATTTAAGATTAAGTAAACAAAACACTAAGCATTAGCACAAAAACAAGCATTAAGTACTACCTAGCAACCTCTGAAAATGAGAGGGGAGGGCATCTTTGTGGAAGAGGAATTTGCCATCCTGTGTGCTGCAACAAGAGCTGAAGAGAGCGCCGGTAGCTCAGTGGTATGTGTGCTTGCCTTCTGAGCTCAAGATAGTGGGTTCGAAACCCGGCCGAGGCCCTTAGTTTATTTTATCTGGGAGGTAAAATAAACTTAAGCACGCCGTCCTTCGGATGGTCCTGTACGATGTCAGGTAATCGTTAAAGACCCCTGCCCTAGGTGAATAAAAATTTAGGGTAGGCAGAATTTAGGACTCCCACAGTAGAGTGGGGCTCATGTCCACCAGAGTGACGAAAGAGCTCTCTGGTAGTAGGCGATATGACCTCGTAGTTAAAGCCCGGGCATGAGTCATAAAACCTAACATAACAAGAGCTGAAGAAAGCCCACTTTGTCAATTCCTTCTGCTGTTTACTAACATGCATCCGGGAGAGTCTCGACCTCCCCCTGGTATTTCACCAGGGAGGAGAGGTCCTGGAATGTCCAATACCAACTAACCATTTAATAAAAAACATGAAATATTTTTAAATTATTTGTTGGTTGAAGGAGAAAAGAGGGTTTATATTTAGTTATGGTGACCCAGGCCCGGGCTTTAAGTACGAGGCTCTTTCGTAGCTCTTATGGACCTGAGCCCTTTACAGTGAGAGTCCCGAATGTTGCCTACTCAGTGTTATACCTTTGTGCTGTCTTGTGCCTGACATACAAGCTCGGGACCACTGCAAGGTTTTTAAAAAAGGGTTTATATTTTGAGGTTGTAACAGTAGTGATTTAAATATATCGTTCTCAAGTTTGAAGTAAGCACTGCGAATAAATACGGAAATTGGTCAACTCCCTGAGAAAATTACATGTTTAAAACAGTTCGAATTGAGACTACGTTAATACTTTTGTTAGTTTGGTTCGAAAATGGCATATCTTTCTTTTAATTTGTGCAAGTTCGTATACTATACGTGAATTAGTAAATACTGCGTTTTGCCAGGTCTTTGTTCCTAGCTGATACTAAGATATATGAAGGAAAGTTGATGCTATATAATCCAGCTAACTTTTCGTGGATTCTGTGAGACTACTTCAAATTTTCTTCTAAATAATGTAAACATAATTTTTCTTGCAATACATTCTGTACGTATTTTTTATTCCCTTCTATTTTAGGTGCTCCAAGAGAAACAGATTCACCACCTAACTGGGATGTTGATTCAATCTTCAGATGAACTGAAAAATAAAACTGACTCTCAGGCCCTACCCATTACTGTGAATGAACATTGATCACATTGCTCAATATTATTTCCTTATTTGTTGTAAATAATTTGTAGGTTTTCCTGTATATATGGTTTATAGTTATTTCTCTGTCAATATATTCATGGCATACATAAGACTTTTTCTCTTTTTTTCCCGTGTTTGCCTGTATTTCAGTGCTAATCTGATAGTCAGATAGGCCCTGGCCATTATTTTCAGTACATTTGTATACTAGGTACATATTAGAATATTTTGTGAGTGCATGTGTTAATAAAGTAATTTATGGTTTCCAGATTTACTTTGTGAAGCTCCATTCTAGGAATAGATAATTAAAATACACAATTTCTTTGTCAAACTTCACTATATATTCTCAAATACTCAACTAGTTTCGCCGTGTTAAGGCATTATCAAGAGTCACTTACAAACGAGTTTGTAAGTGACTCTTGATAATGCCTTAACAAGGCGAAACTAGTTGAGTATTTGAGAATATATAGTGAAGTTTGACAAAGAAATTGTGTATTTTAATTATCTATTCCTGTTAATAAAGTTTTTTTTTTTGGCCTTATGTACGATGCTTATTAGCCATATCCACTGTGTTATCTAGTTATTTACGACATCCATGGCCCCGGGAGGGAGTTCTATCTACGAAATAAAACTCACTCCCGGACGGATTCGAACCCGCAAACCATGGTGAGATCATGCGACCAGAGCCCTACGCTCTAGCCCGCACGGCCACCATGGTTAATAAAGTATCATTCAATGAATGTATCGAGAGAAAAAAGTCGGTGAAACACATGTACTTTCCTAGTTTAAAATTAAATTACCGTTTGCGTTAATATTCAACTGTTGACTTACATAGGGGCTCCTAAATCCTCATACATTTTGTGTCGATAAATTTATTACATCGACAGTTATTAGTGTTTTTGAATTGACCTCCGCCACTCTGATCCTCTTCCCTTCTACCGATTCCGCTGAAAATTAATAAGTGTCATCCTTATGGGGGTTTTTAATTCACGTATGAAATTTTGTATCGATAGATTCACATTACAACAGCAATTTAAGTTAAGACTGTCCCTTTGGTCGATTTGGCTGAAAATCAATAGATTTGTCGTTAGAGGGTTCTGGATTCACGTATAAAATTTCGTGTCGATACATTCATTTTACCGGGAGTTTATCGTGTACAGACACATACATATTTTTTTTCATATTTGGAACCAAGAGGTCGGAAAACATTAAATTCCGTTGAAAACCCCCCCCTCGAATATTTGACCGATTACATAATCCTTATACTTCGTATAGCTATGGAAGTAAAAAAAAAAAATATTTCCAACGAATATACTCATGAAATATTCATATTTTAATGATTTAATAAAATATATAACAACAATAAATTATTATAAACAAATACAATTGATAACAAGTCCTTGCAAGGTCCATATCACAGATTTGATTGACAACATACATTACTTACTTAAAGGAATGATGTTTAATTCTTTATGTAAATCCGACAACGGTTGTTCCCATCTTTTCTCAAAATAGACGTTCATTAGAAATTTACTGTTCAGTCCTGTTCTGATGGACCAAGGTAAGTATGTTGAAACGTACTTTTGTCTTTGTCTGTAAAAGAAATAGAAATATTTTGTATAGAGTGGCTAAATTTCTCAATCTTTTGAAAAATAATTAAGGTTAAAGTGAACCAGACTTGGGGGCGAGACGTATGGCTCCAAATAGTCCACCTCCAACACACATGGGCAGTCTTGTTTGGATGCCTTCTATCCATTTAACTGTTACCTCCCCTGCAAAGAGGAATCAAGGTCATGTAATGTAGAATAACTCAATAAAATTTTATATAGGTATTCTCTATCAACTGGTATAACTCTGCAAAAATAGTGGTCAACAAGTAAATGAACTTTCAAAGTAGAAAACAAATGGAATTGTTCCTCACCAAAGTTGATTTTACTCAATGTCACTTAGGAAGAAAGGTTTGATCATTGCGAACTGTGACATCAATAGTGCCGGAGGACGCGCCACAGTGGAACGAAACAAGTGTTTTCGTGGACATAGAGCATGTAAAAGATGTCAGAATAACTTGATATTACATTTTAAAAAAAGTGTTTTTGTTTTCAATCAACTTTCATAATGTTAATGTCCTCATTTCCCTCCTCTCCCTCTTCTATGAGAAATCCTGGGTCATCTATACAATCCAGCAAAGAATCTATCTCCTTCAGGAAATTCTACCAAGTCATGAATTCCTTTCTAAGATTCATTTTCGGGCTCCCCAGACACTCCTCTATTACTAGTTTCTATACCGACCTAAAATGGCTCTTCCCATCCACTCGTCGACAATATTTCCTAGGCTCCTTTCTCTATCAAAACCATATCTACCCAAAAGCCCTCCTACATCTTCCAAATGCTCCAATTCAAGTACCATATCCACCAGAAAGTCACAAGGTCCCGTCCCTCTGATCTTTACCTCCCTTCCCACAGGACAACAACCTACCACAACTACTTCCTTATCCAGGCTAATTCCCTCTGGAACTCTCTCCCTCTCCAGATTCGCCATGCTCCTACTCTCCTTTCATTTAAGTTCCTACTTTTTCATTATCTCTTAACTCAGCAAACCTCTGATTCCCAAGGCTGGCTTCTATGAGATAGTTCTCGTCTTCCTATAAGTCTCTCTTTCCAACTCTATAAGTCACTCCTCTGTTTCATCAGTCCAGTTTTCAACAATTCATTCATATACTAGTCATTATTGCTATCATGTTTCACATTCATACTTGTTTTTCTAATTTTTATTTTTTTATTTCTCTTTATCATTTTTCACTAGTTTATTATATTGTTTTACTCATTGCCTGTTTTTAATATTTATTCCTAGAGACCTCTTTCATTTTTATTTTTCTCTACTGGTTGATACTTGTATACTCTTGTTTATTCTTTATGTCATTATTCTTAGGGGACGTATGTCCCAGAATAAAGATTATTTTTCATTTCAAGTAAGTCAAAAACTCATCTTCTTGATATTCAGAAACATAAGGAACTTTGAGCAGTCTCCGAGTTACTGGTAACTGTGTTGAGTTTTGGGCATTATAATGTCTCAAATTAGAAATTATTGGGTCAGAACTAATTAAATTATGAAGAATACGTTTTGGGTATATCAGTCGTGGTCATATAAATTGCTTCTCCTACTATTTTGAGTTTCCCAAACATTTGTACATTTTAACGGCATTTTTTTTTATTTACTTCTTTAGATTGCAACTCCTTCCGCAGAAAGAATTAAAATTGTAAAATAGCAAAAAAGCAACGTTTTTCCATTAATTTTTTTTTTTTTTTTGCAAAATTAATTTTCTTTAAATCGCCAACACCATTACATAAGAGATTTAATATTTATGAATATTTTTGTTTCACCTTTTGGTTTATGGCATTTTCCAATGTTCAGTTTTAAGAAAGTTAAAATTAAGTGGTGCAATTTATATGACCTCGACTCAGTACCACTCGTTGAAACATGACTATGTTGCGACCCCGGACGGATTGCGGTGGATGTGATTATTATGAAATTCTCTCACACCCTAAGGAAAAAGTCCATTTTCTGGAACCACCTGGAACTTTTTTAAATTGCTGTCTGTAAAAATTACATTTAAAATTTATAAACAAAAATGAAAAAAACTGTCATAAAAATACGTTTTGGAAATGATTGTATTTTTTCTTGAGTGGCGCAGAATGATAATAAAAAGTTGGAAAACCTTAAAGAGGGAAAAACTTCCAGCTCGAACCAAACAATTTGACAAAAGCTAAAAATCATGCGGAATTCCAAAAATTACCTGTTTTTCAATCGAACTATTGAAGGAAAATTACTGATTTCTCACACTCTCCGTAATGTATAAATTAAACAATTAATTTAAGCCGATGATGCACTTTTGGCCCTTTTCGTCCCACTGTGCGCCGGTAGCTCAAATGTTGCGTGCTTGCTTACTGACCTCAAGATCGCGGGTTCGAAACCCGGCCGAGGCCCTTAGTTTTTTCAACTGGGAAGTTAAAAAACTTTCGGATGGGACGTTAAACAATGGCCCCGAGCCTAACAATGTCAGGTACTCGTTAAAGACCACTTCTTAAGTTTTTTTTTTTTTTTTAAATTTACAAAGAGATATTTACAACTGTATAAAAATATATACAACAAGCAAATATGCTAATACAGAGATAATGGCAATGTCAAAATGTCATGAGGGGAGAAATCACCCAGTGGTGACACTCCCTACTTCTTAAGTGAAAAAAAAATTCAAGACTCCCATAGCAGAGTTGGACTCATGTCCCAGTCATGAGTCACAATAACTATCTAACCAATAGTTCCATTTCAGGCATCCTTCCTGCAAGTTTTATAGTTTATTTCATGCACCCGGTATACATATAAAATACGTACCTAACATGTTCGTAGGCATCCCTAAAATAGCATGAACCAAATCGTGTACCTCACGGTAACGTTGCATAACATAAGCCAATTCAATGTCATCAATAAACTGGACATTTACACGAGAATCAGGAGTAACTTTCTGGAAATTTAGATAATTAAAATTAAAAATCATAGAAAACAATGAATCAAATTCCTGTGATGCTTTTCATAAATAATGATATCAGTTATTGAAATAATTCTTAAAATTAAAATAACGTACATTTTTTTCAAGAAACTTGTAATACACGTTTCCAACAGTTTCAGGGGGCAACTTTTCTAAATAATTTAAGTCAACAGTTTTTGAATTAATTCTGGGCAATTCTCTGAAATAATAAAAATAGTAGTACCTTAAACTCATAAATGGGAACATTGTGATAGGTAAAATAAGAAAACCAACTTCAAAATTTGACTTCCTTCTTCACTTTGCTCCATTTTACTTTTCATATAACGCAACGCACGCTCCCCTGTCGTCTCCCCAAGAGTAGCAATCATATCTAGAATAAGAACATCAACGGTTAAATACTCTGAAGAATGGAAATGGTGAATAAATATTTATCATTTAACCAAACCTCCTCTCGCCGGATCCAATAGCGAAACAGCGCTTGCCCCGAGAGTTAGAATAATTTTTTGAAGGGCGGATGTATTAATATGTGAATTTAAGTAATCCTTTTTAAAATTTAAGAAACTGCCATCGTAATAATTAAATCTTTTAACTGTAGATTCGTAAACCGGTAGGCGCAATAGAGTGGATAAATTATTAAATCTTAAAATCATTGTTCAGCAGATCTCCCAAAATTTGTTTCGAAAACCCTTAGCACAACTTCAACAAACTGGAAAATATCTCTTAAAATTGTAACATGAATATAACCTTAGAGATGAAAAATAATCGATAGTAACGATATGTTGCATGCACTAACAAAAAATTCCCTATAAACATAGGTCCGATTCGGAACCGTTTCAGAAATATTCAACATCTTCCAATTTTTGTACTTAGCACTATTTTTTTGCATAAAATCTCTTATTCCTCCTTAAGTATAAGAGCTAACACAAAGTTAATTATACCATCATAAAGAGCGGTGAATTACCTTTAAAATAAGTTCACTTTATTATTACAATTACAAGAATTTGACAGTTTATAAGCAGCATAAACCGAAGGACTGTGTAATTCGGAAATTCTTTGACAAACTATAGCTCAAGGTTTTTCAAAAAAAAAATGTCCCTATTGTATATCTTAATTTTTATTTAGAAAACTTGTGCATTTTATAAGCTTTCAAACTATAGAACATTATATTACACGACCCTTATACTTGTGTGTGCATTATTATGGTTTTAGTGAAAAAAGAAGGTAAAAGTAAATGGCATGTCTCATAATCCATACAGTGTTTACAATGAATTGAGGATTACTATATGTATATACCTCAGCTATACGAAAGTAATGTAATCGGTAAGAAATTTGATGTTCAGTTTTCACCGGAATTTCATCTTTTTCGATCCTCTGGTTTGAAAATTGAACATCAGTAGGTGCCTTGTTCAGACTTCTGAATCCTCATACTATGTAGTTTCTGGAGGGCGCCGGTAGCTCAGTAAGCTTGCTTGCTTCCTGAGCTCAAGATCGCGGGTTCAAAACACGGTCGAGGCCCTTATTTGATCTGGGAAGTAAAACAAACTTATGCAAGGCGTCCTAAGGATGGGACAATAAGCTATGATGGTCCTGAGCCTGTACGATTTTAGGTATACTCGTTAAAGACCTCCACCCTAGATGAATACAAATTTAGGGTATGCAAAATTTAGGACTCCCATAGTAGAGTCGGGCTCATGTCCACCAGAGTGAGGAAGGAGCGCTCTGGTAGTAGGCGATATGCCCCCTTGAAGCTAAAGCCCGGGCATGAGTAATAATAACTAACTATGGGTTTGTCTTTATACATACATATAGTAATCCTCAATTCATTGTAAACAATGTATGGATTATGAGACATGTCATTTACGTTTACCTTCTTTTTTCACTAAATCCGTAATATTGCTACACAAGTATGAGGGTTATGTAATATAATGTTTTATCGTTTGAAAGCTTATTAAATGCACAAGTTTTCTAAATAAAAATTAAGATATGCAATAAGAACACTTTTTTGAAAAAACGTGAGCTATAGTTTGCCAAAGAATTTCCGAATTACACAGTCCTTCGGTTTATGCTGTCTATAAACTGTCAAATCCTTGTAATTGTATAATAAAGTGAACTTATTTTAAAGGTAATTTACCGCTCTTTATGATGGTATAATTAACTTTGTGTTAGCTCTTATACTTAAGGAGGAATAAGAGATTTTATGCAAAAAAAATAGTGCTAAGTACAAAAATTGGAAGATGTTGAATATTTCTGAAACGATTCCGAATCGGACCTATGTTTATAGGAAATTTTTTGTTCAAAATTAAATTTCCTTTAAGACCTCAAAATTTTTTACTTTCATGCTGGGACACCCTGTATAACTACAGAGCCATCAAGAGCTTCAGGTCCTGTTTGGCAATACACAATTCTCACCTTCTCTGTGCGGCTCTTCGCTACTTCCCTCCAAGAGAGTAAGACAGCAAATGTGTCAGAATATGAAAAAGTATAGGGAAAAAAGGAATTTGAAAGCAAATTAAAGATGAACAAGTATTTTTTTATTTATTGTTTTGCACAATATCACAACATACTCGGACATACTAGAGAGAGCAATGTCGGCCCGGTCCTTGCGACAACTGAATCGTCGCGTGAACTGCCAGAGGACACCTGATTCTCAAGTGATGTCTGTTCATATTTCCTTGTGATGTGTGCTCAATGTTGAAAATTTGATACATAAATGTTAAAAAAAAAATAACATTTAAAACTTACATAAAACAGCTTGATTATTTTTCCCTTATTTAAATAAATATTTACAAAATCGGGAAATTATTTTGTACACAGTTATTGAACTAGTTATATAAAGAGCATCGAACGATATTTACAAAATCCATTTACAATAAGAGGAAGCTTTAATTTCAAAAATAGACAAAAATGCTTGAATGATGCTCGAGCTTTTCAAATGGATTCTATGATATACTATATTGTACCATTATTTATTTTTCTGTTGAATGCACAAAGCAAAACTATTTATATAATACGTTAATTTTCACTTGTTTATACCGTCTTTAACTCTTCTCCGAAACGACACTGACCGAAGAACCCTCTTATGAACTGGTTTCATTCCATTTCCTCAAATAAGAAGTGAATGCAATTATAAACATGGAATTAAATGGAATGAAAAACAATAGAAAAGTGCCAAAACCTCAATAAAACACATTCCTAATTCTCAAATCTATTATTTTTTTTTTTTCTTTCATAATTACAAATCAATTCACTACTCATCTGTAGATTTCAATCTGAATATTTATAATAACCGTAAAATGTAACAAAAAAAAAAAAAATACAAAGAAAAACTTTGTTTTTTAAAAATATAGTCTCTTTCATAAAATATATAAACGTTTTTCTATATTTTTTATAAAGTGTTCCACAACATGTCTGCAAAAAATGTTAAGTATCAGTAAAATGTAACGTCGTTAAAGAGAATCTGAAAACAATGAGTTTCGATTTTTGAAGAAACTGTCCAATTACATATTTTTTTGTGTCATATCAAAGCTAATAAAATGAAAATGTACTTTTTGAAGGCATATATTACTTTTTAGAACGAAACAATAATTGAGAAACTAGTGGGGAAAAATAAATAAAATATTTTCTTCTGAACCAAGAGTACAAACTGCATCAAAATAAAAAATGAAGCTGCTTCTACATCTGATAATAACTCAGGGGTAACCTTCAATTTATTTGGGATTCATTGGCAGTGATAACTAGTATTCATACATAGGTTTACGAAAAAACTTAAAACTGGTAGGACGTAAGTGGATGGAGCTATAAACCACGTTAACCCGTATATAACACGACGATCAGTTTATGAAATGAAAATATGATAGCTCAGATCTAAATCAGCATCCACAATGATCAACGAGGGCACCAGTAGCTCAGAAGTAGAGTACTTCCTTATTGAGCTCAATAGTGTTTTTTTTTTTTTTAGATTCAACTTAACTTCAACATGATCTATCACAATAATATGGACTGTGGGATATTCTTCATGACATTGAAATCTTTTAAGATGAAAATAAGATAATAATAATCAATAAGATGAAGGGAAACAACCTCACGCAAATACTTTGTGAAAACTTATAAAAAAACTTATTTTCTGAAATATTGTCTATTCCACAAACAATTTATACACAAACAACCGGTTTCCGCATTACAATATCGTCAGGTTTAGTTATATAAACTAGTCTGAGATGGCGTAATTTTGTGTATACTTTTTTTAATGGCATAGACAATATTTCAGAAAAATAAGTTTATTTTATTTATTTAAGTTAAAATGTATAATGTTTCAAGAAATGAAAGAATGTATGTCATAAGATTAACGAGACTTTCCATCTCACATGAAGATAAGAATACGTGGGAAGAAAAAAGTGGACTAATGAATGAATATTTCTCGGCTCTGGAGACTAAGGGGAGTCCTCCTCGTCATAATTTAACCTTATTAACACACATATTTCTTGAGAAAAACATCCATGTTTAGTTTAGCCTTTTGGTTAACCGTGATCTTGTTATATCCACAACATTCTGATGTACTTAATTGGTTAGTAATACAGTGGGTGGTGTCTTTATGAGCATTTTGATCCTAGCCATGGGTCGTCCTCCCAATGAATCAAGTGTTTATTAAAGAAGAAAAGTGCATTGCCTAGAAATCATTGGTACTGAACAATAAAATAAAATATTAATATAATGAGGTCACTAGTTGATTCTGAAATATATTTACATAGATACACTAGACTATACAGTTCCGTTCACAATGTCCATGGATGTGCCATCCTGTTCAACCTCACCAATACGCCCATTATTCGCATTTCGAAAAAATCTTTTCTTGCGAAGTTTCTGTAAAGTGGAGTCCCTTCTTCCCAAATTTCCTGATACTAAGGGTGGTGATGGATGTATTGTTGGGGAGGAAAAATCCAACTTGGGGAGGAACTGGCCGCCTGGAGAGGAATGATGGTCAGAGTCATCTGTCGACACAAGGATGGACTCACTCAGCTGGATGTCTTCATTGTCACTCATATTGGGAGAAGCCGAGGAGGCAGAGGAAACCCTCTTAATCGTCGTCTTTTCTTCCCTAGATGGAAAAATAAAAACATGTTTACTCAATGAATAACAAATATTATAATGTTGAAGGGAGTCTAGGTTCTGTCGTGTAAAGAAAAAAACCTCAGTATTTGGCCAATGTTTCGAAAATAATTAATTTTTTTCTTCAGGGCCTAATTAATAATAACTAGAGTGGATGTGTCTGATGGTGAACCCTTCACAGTTCACCGTCCTACACAAACACGTAACATCCTCAACACTTCATTATAAGGCCCTGACGGAAAAAATAGTTGGTGAAACGTTGGCCAAAGTTTTTACTGTCGAATAAAATATAATATAAATAAAAATATTATATATAATATCAACGTACTGAAAGGCATATGTACACTTTTTTTTGTTTAGTTCATCATGGGTTCATACATTAAACGCTTTCTCAAATTGAAAAACAAAGAGCTGACAACCCAAATTTCTTTTTAAAGTCAAGTAAAATATCTCGATTGAAAAAAAAAAATATATATATTATTTTAGTATAAAGGACATGCCCCAGAATGAACATCCCATGAACATGGGTCCGAAAGAACTCCAACTAAAGAAAAATTAGCGCTAAAACCAAGTTTATTTTAGGTTTTATTGAACTTCCTCGAATAATGTTACAAAAAAAAAAAAAAACATAGACAATGAAAATTTTAGATTATAAAATAATTTAATATCCCACAACCTTTAACAATCGCTTAAAACAACGATTTAATATTGTCTGTTAACTTTTAGTTCTCCTGGGCCACCCTATATCTGTATATTAAGAACTGACCAATGTCTTGTCTATTTACCCCTTGAATATCTCCCGGGCCACCCTGTGTCTGTATATTAAGAAGTGACTAATGTCTTATCTCCTTACCCCTTGGATATCTCCCGGGCCACCCTATATATGTATATTAAGAACTAACCAATGTCTTGTCTCCTTACCCCTTGGATATCTCCCGGGCCACCCTATAACTGTATATTAAGAACTAACCAATGTCTTGTCTCCTTACCCCTTGGATATCTCCCGGGCCATCCTATATCTGTATATTAAGAACTAACCAATGTCTTGTCTCCTTACCCCTTGGATATCTCCCGGGCCACCCTATATCTGTATATTAAGAACTAACCAATGTCTTGTCTCCTTAGATATCTCCTCTCGAGGGACCAGGTAGAAGGACATGGAGGCAAGCGTCCTCCCAACCTCAGACTTCCAACACCGGTTGGTTCTCTTCACTTCTTTCAACGCCTCTCGAACACGGTCGCACAGCCCATTCATCTGTTCTTCATCGTCCAAACTAGTAACAAACTGAGATATGTTTATTTTTCTATTTGAAGAGGTGATTTGACAGTTGGAATGAGGATCTGGTCTTTCTGCCTTATTAAACGCCTCGAGAGCCTCCGCTGTTGGTATTTGCACATTCTCGATGTCCTTTTGGTAACATTCTCCTATAAAGTTGATTTTATATTTACATCCAGAACGTTCCTGGGTAGGGCCCCGGACTGGAGGTACTCGCTCCTCCACTGAACCCACTCTACTTTCCACTTCCTTATTATATCTGTTTTCTTTGGTTCTTGTTTCCTTCACCGGGGAAGAGATCAATCTTCGCCTATAATTATTCCTCCTGTATCTTGCTAAACTAATATGTGGCCTTGAATATTTCCCTTTGCCGTCTGATGTCATTAAATTGGTTTTTAAAGTTTTTCGAGGCAATCTATCTCCAGAATTGCTCCTGGACCTTTTCCTTAAAACAGAAACAAAACAAAGGTTGAAATTAATAAGATAAAATCTTCAATGAGACAGCACAAATCAAAAAGTTGAGGACCCCAACCATTCACACGAATGATTTTTTTTTTGTTTTGACGAAAAATGGCTATTAATTTAATTATTCATTCAATTTGTTTATATGTACTAGTGATAATATTTGACGTAGAATGGGTGCTAAATGTTAAAACAATTAGGTTGACGCAGAAGGCAAACAATAAAAAAAACTATGGCAGATTGAAATTGTTCCATTTTAAATAATTAAATATATTAAATTAGGAACGGAGTCGCTGGTTCATTCGAAACTGGTTCGTTTGTTCTTGAGTTAGTTATATATAATTTATATATGTATATAATTAGATAAGACACACGGAGCTATATATAAGTACACTGACACGTATACATGTCGCAGTTGCCCCTAAAAATATGGGAGTTAGAAAAGTATTTTTGATGGGTGTTTTCTTAATTTTTGCCTAGGAAATTAGATTTACCATCAATAATTTTTTTTTTCTAACTTTGATTGTACTAAAATAGGTTCTTACACTAAAGAATGGCAATAAAAAAAATGGTAGTTTTTCACACCAAAATTCAACAAGTGTTTCTGAAAATAAATTTTCTTTTAAAAAAAAAGAGCACATTCACTTACAAAATAATGTCATTTGGGTTACCATTGGAAACATGTAAAATCAGAATTTAAAAAATAAAATAAAATACTAATAGGAGAAATGTTGATTTAGTGGTCAAATTTCAATATTAATATCTCACAAGTGTTCTCATTCAAAAGAGCTACTAATCTTTCAAGAATACATTCATTACCGCTCATCTTATAAAAAATCGACATTATGCAAATTTTTAATTTCTCGAACTTTGCTAATTCCTCGATCTAACTTTTAGTTGTGAATGGAACTTTCAAAAGCTCTGAATCTGTCAAGCAGTTCAGGATTTTATGCCCAGACGTATATACTGTATATATATTGTGACGTGTAGAATGGGGGGGTCACAAAGAATAAAAGAAATTGTTATTCTTTATAAAAATAGTAGAAAAAAATAGTAAGTACAAATAAATAAAAATGTAGGTAGGTACATCTTGGCAAAAGATATTAAAAGTGAAAAAAAAAAAAATTGATTAACTGTAAAAGAAAAGACAAACCTGATGACATTTGGTGGGGGAAAAGATGGCGAGAAGGGCAGAAGAAGCCGACTCGTGGTAGTAGGGTTTTGTAGGATCGTGGAGGTGTGGTGTGATTTAGAGGATCTTGGAGGAGGTGTAGTCTGTTTTTGGAGGAACTTGGAGGAGGTATCGTGTGTTTTGGAAGAGCGTAGAAGGAGGGTGTATGTTTAAGAAGAGCGAGGAAGAAGGTCTTGCGGAGAGTATCCCCGAGAAGATGGAAGATAGCACATTTATATGAAGGATTGTCGTGGAAGAAGAAGAAAGAAAAATCCCGAGAAGGTTAAATTTTATACATGGAAGGAAGAAAAGGCTGAGAAGAAAGTGATGAGGAAGGAAAGATACAAAAGAGGATATCGGATGCCGTGAGTTGCCAGAAATTTTATAATCCCTATTTATAACCATATAGTTTTTTGTCATTTGCCAAGAGTACATTTTTTTATACTTATAAGAGGTTTATTTAATCTATTGTCAAAAAATTATAATAGTTCACTAACCCATTAACCTTTTTTTTAAAACCATTTACAAAAAAAGAAATTAAAAATATATAACTTATAAAACATTGTGATTTAAAAATGTAGTTATCATTTTCCTTTATTTTCACCAAAGCACTCTAAATAAGAAGAAGGATGCCCCCCTGTTTTTAGATTTATAGATTAAAGAAGGAAACTATAAATTCAATGAATAATTAACTGTCTCAATATATATATATATATATATATATAATACAATTGTTATATACCTCTCTAGTCTTTTCATGGAAGAATCATCAGAGTCTCCAACGTTTTCTTCCACTAGAAGAAACAAAAACAAAGTGTTTTATTTAAAAAATAAAATAAGAAGGAAACAAGACTATGAATATTTGTGCGATTGTAATGCTTACATATGCTAGAGACTGCTAGGTGGGTTTCGTTTCCCGGGTCTCCTATATCAATCTTCTCATCTCCATCATCAGTTACACAGTTGTAAGGTAAATCGTTCCGAAAATTATTTTCTTCTATTGAATTTTCAAATTTAATCTCTGCTCCTGAAATAAAGTAAAAAAATGTACATTATATAATTCATTTTTGCGTACATTAATAGGTGAAACACCTTAAAGGAAGTTATATAGGTATACAATTCCTAGGATTAATAGAGATTACATGGACAAGCGATATTGCGGAAAAATCAATTATTCTACTGGAAATTACATGGTCAGTTAGTTATTATGACTCATTAAACAAAATATCGCTTTAACTACAAGGTCATATCGCCTATTACTAGAGCGCTCTTTCTTCCCTCTGATGGACATGAGCCCAACACCCCAAGTACTAAGTTTTTAGTTAGCAAGAACGCTACCTCTGAGCTACCGGCGCAACCTCAGCTATATATATATATACCTTGTATAACGACGTCGGGTACAACGACGTACCGTCTATAACGACGAAATCCCGAGAAAAAGTTTGGTTCGCCATTACAAATTAAGTAAAATATCCCTTACTACGACAGTGAATATAACGACGACATCGGCTGCAGTCACGCTAGTTTGGACAACAATTAAAAATCGAAGGACATAATGTAAACAAAACATCAAGTTAGAGATAATTGGATACATAATTGTTTCGAGACCTATGAATTGAGTTCATAGAATCATAAAAGACGTGGTGGACGTTTTTTAACTTTATTTTCAATTACCCCCAGTTGTTAATGATTTCTAAAAGTGTCAACATGACGTGTTAAAGAAAATCTATGACCATAGAAGAAAAAGAGAACATAATTTGGCGGCTGGAAGAGGATGAGTAAAATTCTACTTTATCAAAAGAATTCGGTGTTTCCCACTCAACAATTTCTACCGTGTGGATCAATAAAGAAAAAACAAAAAAATGTTTTGAGGAGGAATCTTTTTCTGCAAAGAAAATTCGGAAGACCCAACATACTGATTTAGACAATGCTATGTTGTAATGATTTAATAAGGCTCAGCGAAAGAAAAATGTTCCTATTAACGGCCCGATTTTACTTACAAAAGCTCGAGAATTTTCAGTTCTGTTAAAAAAAAAAACTGCCGGCGTTAAGGAAGTCTTAAACCTTTATACCATTGTTGTTTTGACCTTTCATTTGTTATTGATGCGATTGGGAAAGAAGAAAAACAGTGTGATTATAACGACCAGATTTTCCTATTTTTTGGAGGTCGTTATAGACGATTTTGACTGTATATATATATATTTATTTTTTTATCTAACCGCTTTCGCATGCGTGAGAAATTTTGAGTTTAAATATAATTTTCGTCAAGTATTTATTGGTCTACTCACCAGTTTCTATCTGAGGCAGCTCCAAGTCTGACATGTCGCGAGAGTCCTCCTCAAACAGATCCTTCACTTTTTCACTCTCAACATCGTCTCCTGTAAAGGTAATTATACATAAAACAGAATCCTTTAAATTTTTAACTGACAAAACATGACAAGATGAATTTCTTACCGTTGAAATGGTTGATGACTACAGTTTGGTTGGGATCAGTCACTCTCTGAGAGAGCCTTCGTCCCCATAACAACTCATGAGTATCATTGACAAATATATTATCTTCCCTCAGCTTCTCAATAACACCTGCCGTTCCAAAAAAAAAAATAATAATAAGATATTCTTTAAGAAATGGGGACACACCCAACAATTAATTATATAAATTGAACATTAAATAATATCTATATAAATCAACAATACATTTTCAGCAATTTTCGTTAAAATTGGGCAGTTAAAATATGCATATATTCTAAAACTACAAAATAAAGAACTTATTTACGTCGATGAAGTAAAGATCTCTCAGGCCCAACAAAGCGTGAAAATAAAAATTGCACAATAGATTGTTTATAAAACCTTTTAAAAAAAATGCTGAAGATACTGTTTTGAAACAAACTATTAATGTGAATTACGTAATCATTAAAAATATCAACAAAAGAACGAACAAAATTATTATAAGGTCAGGATCCAATTGAAAAAGTTTCTCAGGTCTCTGTTCATTTGAGAACTTTAGAGAAATAAGTATACTCTGCGAAGTAGCCCACTTCCATCTTGGAAAGCCTCTACAGAACGATATTATAAATATGTAAAGAAAACATGGAATTTCTCAAAAGAATCTACATGTTCTGGCCCTCTGGCCTGAATAAAGTCATCTTTTTATTCTTGTCCAAAATACCCTTTGAAACGGTGATTCTAAACTTAAATATCCCTTATTAATCAGAACAAATAAAAAGCATGGCTGAATTTAATTCCTTAATTATTGACGCATCTTCATCAATATTTGATAATTCCTAATATAACATTTTATTTAATAAAAGGAGGCGAATAAAAAAATGTTAAATAGTAGGAACCTGGGTGTTTATATCTGAAGTGTCGTTTGAGGTTGGTTCTTTTGGTGGTGGCGTAGTGACAGAGCCAGCAGAGGTAGGGGGCTGTCTCCAGATGGTGTGTCACATGGAGCAGGAACTGACCGGGAAACAGGGTGGAGAAATCGCAGTAGCCACAGTTCAGCCATCTACCTTGCCTCGCCTCTTCTTCTGCAACAACAATCACAAATATTCACATTAATAAGTATTCAGATGACAATATTCGGATTGAAGGGAGGACGACTGGCGAGGAACGAGAGATGCGACATTCAATGGGGAGCTTATCGAAATAGTCAATATTTATAAATATTTAGGGATGTCCCTAACTCCACAGTTATCTTTGAAAAAACATTTCCAGGACAAATTAAGCAATGCAAAATTATGGCTGTTATCAACTTACTAGCGAATATTGAAATACCCATATCGGCCAAATATGAGGTATTTAACTCAGTTATGAGAGCTGTGATGTGCCATGGGGCGGTTTTGGGAATTTAAGTGGTATTGCGAAGTGGAAAAATTAAATACTATTTTCATTTAAAAAATTGTTTTATTTACCCGAAAATACGCCAAATTACGTACTATATTTTGAGACTGGAGTGAAGTCACTATTCCTTTATTATTTCAGATTACATTTTAATTATATCCAAAAAAAAACTCTCCTTTTACCTGGTCACCTTCCAAAAGTTCTGCAGAAAAAATAATTAAAGCAAAAATGTTTTGGAAGAAAGAATATGTAGATTTGTGTAATAAACACAATATCCAAAAGTTCACCAGTACCCAAATCCGGATGGGAGTAGAATTTGTGTAGAACAGGACAATGTAGAAAGGGATTTTTTAAATGAAGCAACCACTTCAAGCTTTCATAGTTTATATGAGAATCTGAATTTTGATTTGGGGAAGGAACACTACATTAACGATAGAAACTAATTATGTTTTATGCGTACTATAATGAAGCTTAAGGGACAGCTGATATACTTAAATTTCAAGTTGGGTAGGACAGAAGAGCGATTTCTCTGTTCGCTGTATAAGCTGAGGGAGGTGAAGAAACCCGGCTGAGGCCCTTAGTTTACTTTACCTGGGAAGTAAAATAAACTTCAGCTCGCCGTCCTTCGGATGGGACGTTAAGCGATAGTCACGAGCCTGTACGATCCTTGCCCTAGGTGAATAATAACTTTGGGTAGGCAAAATTTAGGACTCCCACAGTAGAGTCGGGCTCATGTCCACCAGAGGGACAAAGTGCGCTCTGGTAGTCTGTGCGACCTCGTAATTAAAAGCCCGGGCATGAGTCATAATAACTGACTATTTTTGGAATCATCTGTTTAATTTGATACACTCACTCGATGGGTTTTGTTGACTTTATTTTAGAGAGGCCAGTATCCGTCATCTTATTTTGTCGGTAATGTCACAGTCGATGTCACTCGGGAGATTACGATAAGTCAAATGACATATACATCTTTAAAATCGGCCCTGTAAGTAGAATCCTGTCTGGTGCACAATTTTACAAGAAGCCAAACCTATTGTGGGTTCAATGAAGGACATGTTTTCAGAGAGTTAACTTTATATATACTAGCCTGCATGCCGAGTAAGATGATGCTTGAACAGTTCTGGGTTGAGAGTGACCAGCCGACACAACCAGCAAGTGTAGCTCTCAGGTTCCTCCTTCTGATGACGACTGTGGTGGAGATCTATCTGGGACTTCAATAGGGACTGGTAGCCACAGGTGTAGCACTCGAACACTTCCTCACATGCAACATCTTCCAATGTCACTGAGAACAAGTCAACAAATTGAATAATTTCAATATTATGTACATCTATCTATATTAGCGGAGACAAAAAACATTAGACATTTCTAAATTAAAATAAATTCAGAGTTATCCGTGATTTGAATAAATAGATATTACAGAGAAGTGTCACACACTCAAGAGTTCTGTAGGTTACCAATGCTTTGTTTTACCAATAAACATAGATTTAATAAATAGATAGTTCTGAAAAATATTTAGATTTTGCCTACGTCAATGATGGGTATTCAACGATGGACTTTCCCAAGGTTTCTAAAATCTTTTACAGTAATTTCTTCAAATACGTAGATTCTAGCTAAAGAATAATTTTACAACAAAGAACTTTTTTTCCCCGTATGATAACCACCCTAATTACAATATATAATGACGCTCCAGTTCACAAGTAAACTACAATATTCTCCAGTCTGAGAAGAAAAAAAACTCCAAATTTGAATGTTTTGAGTTATTGCCATCAAGTATGATTGAGAATCAGTTCTCCAGAACATTAAATCGTAGTTATTGAAATTTACGGAAGAGAGCAGATGTTCCTCCCCAAATATGTGTAAAATTTGTATTTGTAACGTGCATTTGAAAACTTTTCATCTGATTAAGTTAAAACCAAGGAGTCAACATAAAACAGCTGTTTCCTTTACTCACTGATATCAAAAGTAATGAAACTAAAAATGAAATTAATTATACACTGATCCAACATTCATGTTTTAATATATTTTTGGTTACATTGTACAAACTCATTTTAATCAAAGCATATAATTTGAATATAACTATTATGTGAAGCGTGTTTTCTATCCACTTTAAACTGAATATACTTTATTTAATATTTTCCGTTTGCACAATTATTCTTACCATATCAATGGGTCTTCCTATCATTCATCATCTTTTTGCAAAGTTTAAGTTTTGTAGCTTTATTAGCGCCTCAGGATATCGGGAGGAAGTGAGGTGGAACAGACAGATGTCACTTGTTAATAGACAAACGTCTAACACTCGATAATAGGCCCTTCGACCCATGGAACTCAAAAAAATACGTCTAATTTACAGGTCTTCTTCAATTTGAATATTCATGATTATACTCTTAATCGGTGCGTAAATAAATCTTGGTCTACTCACCAAGATGGGAATCGACATGCCATCGAAGTTTAGTCTTGGTCCGAACCCTGAAGCCACAATAGTGACACTCGTACGGGCAAGAAGTGGAGGATTGTGGATGACATTTCATATGGTTCCGAAGTCGTTCTATTTTTGTTGTCAAAAAGCCACAAATCTAGAACATAATGATCATATAATAAAATACTATAATGAAGCAGCCTTTTTGGTGTTATGAGATTGTCAAAATGAGAAGAGATGTGAAATCACCCATTGATGACACTCCCTAGGCACTGGGTTGTACTAATTTATAACTCACTTTCACTGCTTCTACTAAGGAGGTCTCTAGGCCATTGGCGCTCAAGGCGTCGTTGGGAAAGTAAATTATTTCGTCTGAAAGAAGCTAGAAAAGAGGGAACCGAGGTGGGTTGGCGAGCGAAGTGAGCAAGAAAGGAAGTCATTATTCCTAGATTAATTTTTTCTAATTGCACGTACAGTATGGAGAAAATTGTGAAAATATACATTTTTAAAATTAAGCCAGGAATTATTCCTCCGAAAAGTTTCTAAGACCTCTGCTAATATTCTACGTATAGATTATTCAATAAAATTGCATTTTTTACAGGACAGACCCTACTTAAGACAAACATGCACATGAGTAAATTACCCCGAATATTTTACATACTCCTAGCATAGCATATAATATGCTAAACTAGTAAAATTAATTATTATATACCAAAAAAAATACTGGCTCAACCCAGTCTAGTACGAAACAAAAACTAAGCAATCTTTAGAATTTCGCTCTACATTAGGGGTAGACAACCTTTTTTCACTTGCGTAGAAGGCTTTCAAGGGTGGGCTGTTGCATTAGCATTTCAAGGGCCGCACGTAAAAAAACAATAAGTACTATAATATGCATAAATTGCTAAACAATTTCTTACACTATATCCCCTACTTTATACCAAAGTTGGAAAAGTAGCAATTGATAATTAATAGATCTAATTGCAACTAATTGTTTACAAATGTTATTTGATATATTTTGAATTATTTATTAATTACAATTATAATGGCAATTATTTCTAATTAATTATTTGTTAATTGCAGTTAAATCAATAAAAAAAAACTAACGACGGTGCAACGCTGAAACCAGAGAGTAGTTAGTTATTACGACTCATGTCCGGGGTTTAGCTAGAAGGTCATATTGCCTCCCTAAATTTTTATTCATCCAAGGTAAGGGGAGGGAGGGGGGATCTTTAACAAGTAACTAACATCGTAAAGGGTCGGGACCATAGCTTAACGTCCCATCCGAAGAACGGGCACTCTTAAGTTTATTTTACCTCCCAGATAAAATAAACTAAGGGCCTCAGCCGTGTTTTGAACCCGCGATCTTGAACTCAGAAAGGAACCACGCATACCACTGAGCTATGGGCGCCCTTAAACCAGAGAGTACACATACAATAATGTCAGCGTTCCTAATTATTTCATATACTCAATAAATTACCTGGCATGTCTCAATTTGTGGAATAGGTTTGTGGAGGCCCACATGTTTCTCAAACATTTTTTTGCTGAATGTTTTAAAGTTACAAATAAAACACTCATGAGCAGGTTTTTTCAATACAGTGTGCCTTTCATGATGGCAGCTTATATGTCTAAAAAAAAAATATATATATATAATAATTAATATACATTTTAGATAACAAAATAATATTATAAAATTGAGTAAAAAAAATAAAAATGAAACTTGCCTTCTTAAATTATGTTCATGGGCAGTTCTATAGGGACATTTATCACACAAAAATAACGTTTCGCCAAGATGACTTTTTGAATGATTTAGGAGCTCCGACAAGTGCTCAGTCCTGTAGTCACACAAGTTACACGCATGGTCATTCCGGACACCTAAAATTTTCAGTTTTACTTAGTATAATTCATTTTTTTTACTAAGGACCTTTCAGTAGTCAAGTATCTCCGTATCTCAAAAAAATAATTTAAGAGAAAAATTCAATTAATGGGAGAAAAAAGTATATTTAAGGAGCGTTATTTTACGATGTTCTATTTGACCAGTATCGGAGAAATTTTGACTGAATTGACTAGTCAATTATTGAAAATGTATTTAAGGTTTTGAAAATTCATTTTTTTTCGTTTTAAATTGAATTTACAATAGTAAAAAGTGAATCAATTAACTATTCGTTCTCCCTTCAAAATCAGTCGACCGTTTGATCTAAAAATCAATGTTTGACTTTGATAGGGACATCTGAATCCTAATACTAAATGTCGTGTCAAGAAATCGATTACATCGACAGTTATTTGGGTTTTTGAGTTGAGCCCCCTCTAACCGCACCTTGCCTTTTGTCAATTCCGCTGAAAATTAATAAGCGTTGTCCTTATGTGGTTTTGAATTTACGTATGAAATTCTGTTTCGATAGGTTCAATTGCAGTTATTAGAGTTATTGTGTTCCCACTAATCTCCCTTTCCCTTTGCTCGATTTGGCTGAAAATTAATAGGTTTCGTCCTTAAGGGGTTCTGGATACACATATAAAATTTCGTGTTGATACATTCATTTCATTGAGACTTATCGTTCAGACACACATACACAGAGAACTTTTTTTTTTTTTTTTAATTTGTAATGTCGAAAAACATCAAATGTTGATGAAAATTAAACTTCGAATCTCCGTCCGATTGCCTAACTTCCCCTGTACTTCCTATAGCTGGCGAAGTAAAAACAGCATTCAATATCTAATCGTAATCCGACCAAAGTTTAGGGAGATTAAATATTCACTTTTTTGACGTGAAAACCTCTATTCGCTCGTTAAGCACAGTGATAGCCGGTCAAACTTTCTTGTGTTACAAAATAACGTCAGATTTCAATCGATAATAACTACGAGACTAATAATGTGATAACAGTTGAGGTCACAATGGATAGAGCATGTCTGTACGTGTTTGTTGTGTAGTGTTTGTTTTGCCTGTGACGTTATTGGGTTAGTGTGGGCACCGGCGGATGATTGTTGCGAATTAGCGTTGTGTAAAATTAGAAATTAGTGTAGCGTGATAGATAGGACGTTGATTCGGGTGTCATTGTAAAGAGCTTGAGGAGCACTACTAGGACTCAAAGTGAAACAATAAAAATATTCGCCGAAATATATGTAAAAATCGGTATTAAATTGAAAATTGCAAAAAAAAAATTAAGGATGTCGTCTCATATGAATCGTAAATATGCGCAGAATTATAGAAAACGCAAATCAGAGGAAAGCTCGCATCAAAAGGAATTTAAAAAACCTAAAAAGTCTAGTGCCGAGCAAATGCAAGAGCTACGGCAGCATCGAAAAGAAAATGAAAAATGATTTTATCCCGACGTTTTCACGGAAAATCTACGGCGTGGACCTTGACTACGCCTTAGTTTTTTTAAATATATTAATTTTCTAACCAAACTCCCATTAGAGGAAGGACTCACTGAATTAAAGTTTATAGTAAATAATAAATGTTCTTGTTTTCACGTATTTTTCAACTTAATTTATTAAGTTGTAATTTCAAATCTATTTGCCTATCCAACAATAAGTCATTCATTATTTTGAACGAATTCAAGACTTTTCACCAATAGAGAGTAAACACAAGATAATAATCTACAAGAGAACAAAGTTAGAAGAATAAACTAAATGATATCATGACAATAAATGAAGCTAAATACTGTAAACAATGAAAAAATAATTGCCCCTTGTGGGGGTCGAACCCACGACCTTCGGATTAGAAGTCCGATGCGCTTTCCTCTGCGCCAAAGGGGCTTGCAAGAGGACTTAGATAGGTAGTTGAAGGTAGATGACGTGTCCTTGAGTAACGGCCAGACAGGCAAGCAGTCGTATAAGTACCGTATGAGGGCCCCGAGGCTTGGGGGAGGGGGGGGGGGGGGGGGGGGAGTAGAGACGAGATGCAGCATCCCACTGGTTCAAACTTCTTATAGAGCTTTCGACAAGTTGGACAAGGAAATAGTAAGATTCGAGGTAGTATCGATTAACATCAATTTCATATACCAAACTAGCTAGATTTTAAGAATATATATAAAATAGTTTCATTCATAGAAAGACGTCTTATTCCAACAAGTACTACTATTGAGGTAATCAGTGCTAGAAGATCCTTTAATTGGAAATCTTAATGAAGAGTGTAATGTATTTACGACTGGAGGAAGGCGAGGTTGCAATATGCAATATAACAACTGTGTTTTATGAAAGACGTTCATATTTGAGACATAACACGCGAAACTGTAACTCGAGCCGAAAAAAAAAAACATTTCTAATTTATGGGCGTTATTTGTGGAGAAAAATATTATCTTAGATCTACATGAAATATTATACAAATGTTTGAATTTGAAATAGTAGTTAAGAAGTTTCTAAGCAAATCTTCAAGAATATTGTGATACAATAAGTGTAATATATATTACAAAAGAATAGATACAAAAATATATAAATATAAGTTATCTACGAACATACACAAAAACAGTAGAAAATCCGCGTTTTTTTTTTAACTCTCCTCTATAAATTTGTAAATTATTTTTTCAAGTAGTTAGCGAGTTATCGTGGTTCATGCCCGGGCTTTATCTATGAGGTTATATCGCCTACTACAGGAGGGCTCTTTCCTCGCTCAGGTGGACATGAGCCCGACTCTCCTGTGGGAGTCTTAAATTTTGCCTACCTAGTTTTATTCACCTACGGTAGGGAGGGGACTTTAACGAGTACTTGACATCGCACTGGCTTGGAACCATCGCTTAACGGACCATTCGAAGGACGGTACGCTCAAGGTTTTTTCGCCTCCCAGATAAGAAACCTATGGGTCTCGGAATGGTTTTGAACCCGCGATCTTGATCTCAGTAGGCTACCACGCTACCTCTGAGCTAACGGCGTCCTCAAATAGTAAAATATATTATTTTTTCACATTTGACGGGGTTAGGGTCCAAGTGACATTTTTGTAAATTTTTCGTTAAGTGCATAATCGGGCACAAAAATGATAGTTCGGTTCAGGAAAAAAGTTGTACAAGTGAAATCCTAGCCAGTGCTGAGATCTAGTGGCAAATCACTTATTCCATTTTGGTGACAAGTAACTTACAACATATCAATAGTGATCTTGAAATTAAGACTTTTATTCAATTTTATGGTTTGCTAATAGTACTTTCACCATAAATGCAGATGACAAAATATTCCCGGTTTCGATAAATTATAGATTTTTTAAATCAGTTAAAACTTCATGCACAGTTTCTTCGCAGTTTTAAAAATGTCACTTAGACCACTTTGATTCTAACCCCGTCATTTGTATACTTTTTAAGGCGGAGATCTACAAGTCCTTGTGAAAACATTTGAAAAGATGTGCTTATCAATATTACTTTAAAAAAAAAATGCCGATACGCCAAATAGCTTATCCGGAATGGGAACAGCAGGCTCCATCACATCGACCATCACACCCGCCATCGACACCAGCAATAGGTTTCAGCCACTGTCCAATCTCCAACAGGAAGATATGGTCGTCAGCGAACCCATACCTCCCCGGCCTCCACCCATATTTCTCAGGGGAGTTAGCAATTTCAAAGCCCTTTGTCAGACCCTCACCAGAATCCTTGGTCCAGGAAACTTCCAGTGCATATCAAGAGTGGCTGACCTCAAGGTAATGACCAACAGCTCGGATGGGTATCGGTCTCTCGTCCGATACGCGCGGGAAAATAAGTATGATTTTCATACTTATCAACTCAAAGAGGACAAGGCGTATAGAGTGGTTCTGAGGGGGATCCACTACAGCACTCCTGTTGAAGACATCAAGTCCGAGCTGGAGGAGCTGAAGTTTTCAGTCAGGAGTGTAATTAATGCATTCCATCCCACCAGTAAGACTCCACTGCCTCTGTTCTTTGTGGACCTAGAGCCAGGGGACAATAACCCTGAAATCTTCAACCTGAAGACACTGGTTCACACGAGGATAAAGGTAGAAGAACCCAGAAAGAAAAAGAAAATTGTACAGTGCCACCGTTGTCAAGAGTTTGGGCACACCAAGAACAACTGCGGCCATCAAGCACGTTGCGTGAAGTGTGTAGGCTCTCACCCAACGAACCTCTGTATCAAAAAAGACAGAAGCACTCCAGCAAAATGTGTTTTGTGTGCCGGTGACCACCCTGCGAACTACCGTGGATGTGAGGCCCACAAAGAGTATCGAATGAGGCAGCAGAATCTGGTCAAACCTCTGGAGCCTAGAAAAACTAACCAACCCACGCCGCCAACTGGAGCCAGCCACTACCCTCAATTAGTCAGGAGGATGTCGACAGCTGAAGAAGTCGCCCCACCGCAGCCACAGCAGCAGCATCGCCCAGAACCCTCCTCCAGCTACGCTACCGCCACTGGTGCCGCGCCTGGCCTCAATTACCACACCTTATCCCATATCCCTCCTCCCCCCTCAACCGCCGATATCACCTCCCTCCTCAACTCCTTCTTCTCCCAATTCCAGAACCTTATCACCCCTCTCATCACCAGATTAGTGAGTGGCAACATTTCCCTTCCTAATCCATGAATCCCCAGACGCAAAACTCCTTAACCCTCATTCTTTGGAATGCCAATGGTATAACCAGACATACCAACGAACTCTAATCTTACATGAAAAAAGAATCGACATCGCTCTCATTACGGAAACTCACCTTACGGACAAAACTAACTTCTTTATTACTGACTATATAACTCACCGAACTGACCATCCAGACAACAAGGGCCATGGCGGCACTGCGGTCCTAGTCCGAAAGTTCTTATCCCATCATCCCCTAAGCAACATATCTTCTGATTCCCTTCAGTCGACAGCCATATCCCTCAAATCCCATCCTTTTCAGATGTCTATTGCAGCTGTGTATTGTCTTCCTAATAAAAGAATTTCCCTACAACAATTCCAAGCCTTCTTCCAGTCCCTCGGCCCTACATTCCTTGCAGGTGGCGACTACAACGCGAAGCACCAACAGTGGGGCTGCCGTGCCTCGAGACCTCCTTAGCAGCAGCAGTGACAGTGACAGTGATTAGTTACAAATGAGAGAAAATCAGTGACTAGGAAGTGTCACCACTGGGTGATTTCTCCCCTCATGACATTTTGACATTGCCATTATGTCTGTATTAGCATATTTGCTTGTTGTATATATTTTTATACAGTTGTAAATATCTCTTTGTAAATAAAATAAAATAAAAAAAATAGGAGCCCCCCACGCACTTAACTACTCACGAATAACTTTACTTTCGAAAAGTCCTTGTCATGACCTTTGAAACTCAATATTTTAGTCCTCATATCTGCAGCGCCCTCCTACAAAATTTAGGTATACCAAATAGCCAATGCCCTGGTTTGCGTCACCTTGAGCATTTCTCAAAGAGCGCTACGGTACCATTCTGATTCAAATTTTTCGGAGCCCCCCCCCCCCCCCCCCCCCCTTAAAATAGCTTTTTTAACACAAGAATACTATATTTATTATATACAATATTTATTAAAGTCATTATTCTTCAAAACAATATGCAAGTCAATATTTCACATTAACAAATATTAAGACCCATATGTACTGCCCCCTTGTAACATTTTACAGGTACATCAAGTAACCAATCTACTGGCACACATCACTGAGCACATTCTCCGAAAACGACGATTTTAAGCAGATAGTTGTGAAAGTCACGACGACGGGACGAAGTCTTACTCAATACGTGGGAGAGGAAGGTATTGAGGAAGATATACGGCCCTACTCCAGAGGGGGATAGATGGAGGATACGGACCAATGGGGAGCTGAGGGACCTGTACAAGAGCCCGGACCTGGTGGCCTTAGTAAAGCAGGGGCGGCTGCGATGGCTGGGGCATTTACAGAGGATGGAACCAGACATATTGCCCAGAAGGATACTGGAGGGACACCCAGGAGGACAAAGAAGAAGAGGTAGACCCAGCTTACGTTGGCTGGAGGACGACCTCAGAACGATGGGTGTGAGAAGATGGAGCCGGGAGGCCGAGGATAGAGAAGAATGGCGGAAGATTGCTGCGGAGGCCCAGGTTCTACAAGGATCGTAGCGCCAGGGAAAGTAAGAAAGTATGTGAAAGTCAAGCTGTCTCATGCCGAATTCAGTTTCTTTGGGGACTCCCGTTCTCCTTTTGAAATAGTTTTTCAACTCAATACTATATTTTTGAAGTCCTTTTTTTTTAAATTGCTGGAGGGCTGCAGTTTTTCCTTGCGTAGAATATTGAGCAGCAGATCCTCTTAAAGGTCTTGACAAAACTATATTATTCATAAGTTGACATAATATGTGGAGGTAGAAGGGATATCAAGTTTCTCAAAAACCTAATATTTGTTTTCATAGAACATAAGATGGAAAAAAAAAAAATTTGTATTTTTCTTGAAGTAAATAGCTGAATGATATAAGCGTCATGAATGCTGCCAAAAGACTAGAAATTGTGAGATAGTGATTTTCCCAGTTTAAAAATAAGACAAAAAAGTCGTCTCTCATTAACTTTTCGCTCCCCTACAAAATCAATCTTTAAAAAAAAAAAAAAGATACATAGGGCTTTCTGAATTCTTATACACAAATGGCTGATCAATAGGTGTCATCCTTATGGAGTTTAGGACACAAATATTTCATGTCGATATATTCATTCTATTGGGAGTTACCAAATCACACGACACATACAGTCAAGATTTTTTTTTTTCATTTTTGGAATCAAGGTGTCGGAAAACATGGAATTCCGGCGAAAACTCAGCTTCGGATTTCTGAGCGATTTCATAACTTCCTCTATATTTCGTATAGCTGTGGAAATAAAATGTTCACAAGTGGACTGCTGCATTTTCGTCACATTTCATCTTTCAACCATCAAAATTGTGAAGATAAAGCTTTTTTTTTTTGTGGTTTAATTAAATTTAATTAAAAGGATTTCTAATAAAGACAAAATCAAAAAATAACATTGTAAATTTAAACATCCTCTGGCACAACAATAATGTTGATCCTCACAAAAAAAAAAGGCAGCAAAGTAATGATATTAAAGTAATAAGTAATTATTAAATTTTCGAAGTGAAAACTTGTTTAGCACCGTTGTGATTTGAAACTCGATGAAACGAAAAAGCGACACTATTGCCTTATCTATATATATGTATATAACAGTTGTTTTATTTAGTCATCTGTTTGAATTACTAACATAAGGACTTATTGTAACTGAAAGTGAAGAGAAAAAAAGTTCCCGATAATGCTTCTTCTCTAGTCTTGCGACACAAAAAAGATAATCATGAAAAATTCCATCGCCTGCTCTCTCCCTCCAAAAAGTTTGGAATTGTGAATTTTTTTAGACTTTTAAGAACTTATTAATGAAACATTTATTTCATACTTTAGTTACCATAAGCCACTCGTGTCATTTGTTGAAATTAAAAACATGGAGTTTGAATAATAAAATATAAAATAATTGTTGAACTTGGTACCAATATTAAAATAAATAAACCCTATAATTATCCCACTCCTGATACTGCATTCGACTCATTCTCTCGCAGTTTCGTTTTCTGAAGGTTTTACTTCTACCGCGTGTGAACTGCACATATGTTTATTTTTATTTTTTCATTTCCACCTTAAGGGAATTTTTTTATATCAATGAATTGTTCATGAGAATTTGTTTTTTCTAATTATTCATGACGAAATATATGCAAAAGAATTCAGTATAGCGTGGCTTACCATTATTAGAAGATAACTGATTTTCGGGTAAGTTATTTTCAACCACATTTTCTCCAGGTTTCCAACATAAAATTCGATCACCTTCAATTGTCTCTTCTGCATTGTTAGAGGCGGAGTATAAAGTGCAATCTATAAACAATAAAATTAATATTAATTTCTTATATAGAATAGTTATAGGCAATAAGCTCATTAAAGACGAAATATTACTCTACCATCGATGGATGAGTTTGGAGATGATTTTCCTCCCACCATCATGACTAAAAAAAGAAAGACAATAAATAGTAGGATAAAATGGATTTCAACAAGAATTTAATAATAATATAACGACATAGCAGTTCAATTGGTAAAATGAATATTCTTAATTTCCGACATATTGGATTTTCTTCAAAGTTTTCTGATACAAGTTAAATTCGTCCGTGAATTCCATAGTGACTTCTGAAACAAACTAAATTTTGTGTCGATATATTCATTACATCGGTAGTTATGGTGTCTGGGCCTTCTCTGGTTCCTTTTCCCATCAACCGATTTCGCAGAACATTAATAGGTGTCAACGTTATGGGGTTTTAAATATAAAATTTTGTGTCGATACATTCATTCTATCGGGAGTTATCGTGTTGATAGACACACAAACACTGACATTTTTTTTTTCATTTTTGGAATGAGGAGGTCCTAAAACATGAAATTCTGTTGAAGACTCTACATCAAACTTCTGAATCTACTGCTTCTATCTACTTCTGGGGACGTAAAATGGTATTGGTAAAAGTATAGTACTTTCGACTGCAGAATACGGTTGTGGTGAGACATTAGTAACTTCTGCTATGGCAGATATAACTAACTGTTGGAATGTATTTATAATGTATTATTTATACAAAAATAATTGGGAAAACTAATAAAGATCTATCTGATAAACTTCGAAGCGGGTCATATATTTGTACTATACATTTAAAATTTGTTAAGGCTGCAGAGATGTGAATCCTATGTAAACACCAGAGTCAGGCAAGTATCGATCGATTGCATCTATTGCAATTTGCCCATTTGTATACCAGCAGAAATTACTAAAATAACGCCAGAACCATATTTGGCTGACAAAACTACATTTTGAATCTCATTTGGATCGAACAACAATTAAGAAAGTCCAATATGGCGAAAATTAGAAATATTCCGGAACAAATTCTACAGATGTATTATTATTTTCAATTTAACTTCGATCGTATCTAAAGAGATTTAATATGGCGCTCGAATTTCCAAGACCTTACTACCACATCAAAAATGTGGAAACGTGAAAACAAACATACTAATCAAACAACACATAACCACCCCTTTCAAAAAAAAAATAACGGAGGGTTATATATAAGACAGATGGACTAAGGACCTTTTGGAGCGTACTTGGAGAGAAAAGACCACATGCAGGCAGTCGAAGATGTTCCTGGGAGGAGTCCAGAGTTCTGAAAAACGGAATCCTGAACCTCAAAAGGAACGAGCTTAGGCAACTGATTGGAGTTCTCACAGGACATGGTCCGTTCAATAGACACCTACACACTGTGGGAGTCAAAGGACAGTCCTACCTGCGATAGATGTGGGGAAGAAGACGAAACGGCGGCACACTTCCCGGGCATCTGCTCGGGATATGCGCGAATGAGATTCCGCATCTTTGGTAGGGATGTAATCGCAGAGGAAGACTTTAGAAGATTGGACTGAGAGCATTCTCAGGTTCATTAAGGAAACTGGGAGACTGAGCACTTCATGAAGGGCTTGGTTCAGGTAGTATAAGTGCATTATAAGTATAAAAATACAGTTAATATAATACGGGGGAAGCCCAGCGCTTCAAGGGAAGGGATAAGAGCACTGGATGCTTAGGTCCCTAGGTGTAAAAACACCAGCCCACCACATATATATATATATATATATATATATGACAAAAAAAAGTCGTGGGGGAAACACCTGTAATGAACTTCCGCAGCACGAATTAACCAATTAAGTTTTCGCTCTCCCTTCAAAACCAATCGACCGTTAGGGCTAAAAATCAATAGTTGACTTACAGACTTCTGAATCCTACTAAATGTTGTGTTGATACGTCATGCCGATATAGTTATTAGGGTTTTTGAGTTGTGCCCTCTCTTCCCTTCGTCAATTACGCTGCAAATAGGTACCGTCCTTACTTGGATTTGAATATAAATATGAAATTTCATGTCGACGCATCTATTAAAGTGGCAGTTAATAGAGCTTTTGTGAAAAACAGTCCCCTAATCCCCCCTCCCCTTTCGTCGATATGGCTGAAAATAAATAGGTCTTGATGAGAGGTTCCGAATACACATACAATATTTCCTGTCGTTACATCCATTCTATCAGGAGATATGGTGTTTACAGATCCATTTGCACAGGACTTTTCTTATTCATCTTCGGGAACGAGGGGTCGGAAAACATAAAATTCCAGTGAAAACTCAACATAGAATTTCTGACCGATTCATAACTTGCTCTATACTGCATTTAGCCGGGAATGTAATACAACAAAAATCATATCAAATAATACAAGCGTTGAAACTAAATATTTTTTCATAACTAAGTGAGGCACATAATTCTCACATCTTACCATGTACGTCTTGTAAAAGACGCTTAAACTGTTTCAATTCCTCTGTTTGGGATTTATTGAGAAAGCTCAAGTTTTTTCGCGAGGAATTTTTGGATCCAGAGTACATTTTAGCCGCAGCTAAATTCTCTGCTAACGAAGCCTTATCATCTTCTATGGGGCGCTTCTCATCAGTATCTGTGTCAAGAACTGAGCAGACGACATAACCTAGGAAAAAAAAAAAATCACTTTATAGGATACTATACAGAAATACAACAAAAGTTAGTCATTGTGACTCATGCCTGAACTTCAACTACGAGGGAATCTACTATGGGAATCCTAAAGTTTACCCAACCAGGTTTATTCGCCTAAGATAGGGATCTTTAATGAGTATCATCGCTTAACGTCCGATCAGAAAGACGATGTGCTTATATATATATATATACCTCGCTCTTTGTGGCCGTCGTGATAATAGTATATACTTTTGACTTGTTTATGTTCTGAGGAATTTCATGATCAATAAAGAATGAATAATGTACCATCAAATGAATAAAAATCAACCTACGGGTGGGACCGGACGGCTCTTAAGGGATGGTCTCGAGCCTGTGCGGTGTCAAGTACTCGTTAAAGATCCTTACCCTATTTGAATAAACCTAGATAGACAACATTTAGGACTGCCACTGTAGTCAGGCTCTTGTCCATCAGAGTAATGAAAGAACGCACTGGTAGTGACTTCGTAGTTAAAGCCCGGGTATGAGTCACAATAACTAACAAAAAGTCGTCGAATTAAGACGTTTTCGCTCTCCCTCCAAAGCTAAACGACTGTTAGGACTACAACTCAATATTTGATTTCCATAGTGGCTTCTGAATCTTCGTATTGAATTTTCAGTCAATATCTTCATTACATCCAGAGTTATTAGGGTTTTTGGGTCGAGCTTCCTTTCTTCCCCCCTCCCCTTTGGCTGATTCCGCGAAAAAATAATAGGTGTCGTTCTTATAAAGCTTTGAATTGAAAACTGAAAAAAAAAAAGCATAGAATTTCTGACCGATTACATAAATTTCCTCATACGTATGTTTAGCTAGGAAAGTAAAAACACAGGCGGGATCATCTAATAAAACTTAGATAAACCACTGAGGCTTTTCTAGCCCTTAACTAGTTCCTACATGGATGTTATGACGGCTCTTAACACCATTAATTAGTTCCTACATGGATGTTATTACGGCTCTTAACACCATTAACTAGTTTCTACATGGATGTTATTACAAGCTGAAACAATGACAATTAGAAAACAAGAAAATATCACAAATATTTTTGTAGCAGTTACCTCCATGTCCATCTTCTAATTCAAATTCACAATCTGCTTTATAATTATTTTTTATGACCTCAAATTCAAAATTTTTCGAATCTTGTTGAACCTGGACGTCTTCATCTTCCAGTCCTTGGATAACCATACTTTCGACAGTAATTTCAGAATCATCCATAGTATCCAAAGGAAGCGCGGAAACATCTAAAAACAGAACAATATAACCAGGAATTTGGACCAGTGAGTTAAGTATTGGAATTCGTCAACATACATTATCGGATAAATGAGTTGAAAATACATCTGTTTTCATATAACAAAAATCACTTTATACAAAAACAATCAACATATTTTTTGTAGCATAGTTATTTAGTTGCCCGGGTTTAAACTTTGAGGTCATATCACTAAAAGAGCGCTCATTCGTCGCTCTGGCGGACATGAACCCGCCTCTACAATGGTAGTTCTTTGCCTACCCAAGTTTATTCACATAGGATAGGGAGGGGCCTTTAAGGGTTACCTGACATTGTACAGGCTCGGCACTATCGCTTAAAGTCACATCCGAAGGATGGAGTGCTCAAGGTGTTTTCACTTCCCAGATAAAAAAACCTAAGGTTCGAACCCGCGATATTGAGTTTAGGAGGCAAGCACGTTACATCGTTACATCTGAGCTACCAGCGCCCTCTTTTGTGGAATAGGCAATACCTCAAAAATAAGTTATATTTAGTTATTACAAATTTCCACAATATATACCTAAATTTAGAAGTTACTTCAGACTTTAATCATCAAGTGTTCAAGAACGAGTGACTGGTTCAATGTAAGAGGAGCTTTTGAGTCAGTCGAGAGTTTGAGAAGAGAAAACATTTTAGCTTGTGTTTTTGAGGGATTTAAGTTAATCTCCGTGTCAGTTAATCAGGAAAATCTTTGGTCCAAAGTATTGGATGGTACCCAAAATACGATACTCGACAATGAAGTTGCCAACTCAGGGAGACAGTACTGGTGCTACTGTCCGCATGATTCCACATTTACTAACTACAACAGTTGGTATCTAAACTCTGCGGAGGTGAATGACTCACCCTCTGTGGCGATGGGGGTGGTCGCCGCCTCAGGATCGTAGTCCTCCACATCCTCCCCTATGATTTCCTGGACCACCATCTCAGCCTCATTCTCTGTATAGACAACTTCCCCCAGTTCTATCTCCGCTCCTTCTGTAGTTTCAACCACTTCATCATGATCCACAACCACCTCGCACCTGTCCACAGCTGGCGAACCTAAAAATATAAATATTATTCAAGAAACACTCATTTAAAGTACTGCACAGACTCTATAAATATGCAATGAAAAGAAATAATAATGAGATAAAAAAAATATTTTAGCAAGTTGGTCTAGTTACCACGCCATACACTATTCATTCTATTTTATTTTTTTGTTTTTAAAGTGCCGCTGAAGTTATTTTATTTCTAAATCTGGTATGCATGTAAAGGGAATCATTCCCTTCAGTACATAAAAAAAAAATCGAAATTCGGGCCGTCTGAGAATGATCAGAACTCAAGCCAGCCTATAAATAAATGTTCCTCAGATGTGCATGTTCATAAAACGACTCCCGACAGGAAGATGGGCTGAGTTCTGTAGCTAATAAACATAGCAGATACCAAGTAAGGCGTGAGGGAACATAGAAAAAAAATATATATATATATAAACTGATAAAAGTAACAGCCATCTGACAATGATTTTGTCAGTGGGAAACTAAAAGATTAATCTCAAGACAGGTGACAACTAAATATAAAAAATATACGTTTATATTTATTTAAGAAGAAAAAGACATAGTTAATCATGATTTTTGATGTGTGTCTGTGAATGTCTGTCAGGTCACTGCACTACAGGGGTGTGTGGCATTGTGATGTGTGTCTGTGAATGTCTGTCAGGTCACTGCACTACAGGGGTGTGTGGCATTGTGATGTGTGTCTGTGAATGTCTGTCAGGTCACTGCACTACAGGGGTGTGTGGCATTGTGATGTGTGTCTGTGAATGTCTGTCAGGTCACTGCACTACAGGGGTGTGTGGCATTGTGATGTGTGTCTGTGAATGTCTGTCAGGTCACTGCACTACAGGGGTGTGTGGCATTGTGATGTGTGTCTGTGAATGTCTGTCAGGTCACTGCACTACAGGGGTGTGTGGCATTGTGATGTGTGTCTGTGAATGTCTGTCAGGTCACTGCACTACAGGGGTGTGTGGCATTGTGATGTGTGTCTGTGAATGTCTGTCAGGTCACTGCACTACAGGGGTGTGTGGCATTGTGATGTGTGTCTGTGAATGTCTGTCAGGTCACTGCACTACAGGGGTGTGTGGCATTGTGATGTGTGTCTGTGAATGTCTGTCAGGTCACTGCACTACAGGGGTGTGTGGCATTGTGATGTGTGTCTGTGAATGTCTGTCAGGTCACTGCACTACAGGGGTGTGTGGCATTGTGATGTGTGTCTGTGAATGTCTGTCAGGTCACTGCACTACAGGGGTGTGTGGCATTGTGATGTGTGTCTGTGAATGTCTGTCAGGTCACTGCACTACAGGGGTGTGTGGCATTGTGATGTGTGTCTGTGAATGTCTGTCAGGTCACTGCACTACAGGGGTGTGTGGCATTGTGATGTGTGTCTGTGAATGTCTGTCAGGTCACTGCACTACAGGGGTGTGTGGCATTGTGATGTGTGTCTGTGAATGTCTGTCAGGTCACTGCACTACAGGGGTGTGTGGCATTGTGATGTGTGTCTGTGAATGTCTGTCAGGTCACTGCACTACAGGGGTGTGTGGCATTGTGATGTGTGTCTGTGAATGTCTGTCAGGTCACTGCACTACAGGGGTGTGTGGCATTGTGATGTGTGTCTGTGAATGTCTGTCAGGTCACTGCACTACAGGGGTGTGTGGCATTGTGATGTGTGTCTGTGAATGTCTGTCAGGTCACTGCACTACAGGGGTGTGTGGCATTGTGATGTGTGTCTGTGAATGTCTGTCAGGTCACTGCACTACAGGGGTGTGTGGCATTGTGATGTGTGTCTGTGAATGTCTGTCAGGTCACTGCACTACAGGGGTGTGTGGCATTGTGATGTGTGTCTGTGAATGTCTGTCAGGTCACTGCACTACAGGGGTGTGTGGCATTGTGATGTGTGTCTGTGAATGTCTGTCAGGTCACTGCACTACAGGGGTGTGTGGCATTGTGATGTGTGTCTGTGAATGTCTGTCAGGTCACTGCACTACAGGGGTGTGTGGCATTGTGATGTGTGTCTGTGAATGTCTGTCAGGTCACTGCACTACAGGGGTGTGTGGCATTGTGATGTGTGTCTGTGAATGTCTGTCAGGTCACTGCACTACAGGGGTGTGTGGCATTGTGATGTGTGTCTGTGAATGTCTGTCAGGTCACTGCACTACAGGGGTGTGTGGCATTGTGATGTGTGTCTGTGAATGTCTGTCAGGTCACTGCACTACAGGGGTGTGTGGCATTGTGATGTGTGTCTGTGAATGTCTGTCAGGTCACTGCACTACAGGGGTGTGTGGCATTGTGATGTGTGTCTGTGAATGTCTGTCAGGTCACTGCACTACAGGGGTGTGTGGCATTGTGATGTGTGTCTGTGAATGTCTGTCAGGTCACTGCACTACAGGGGTGTGTGGCATTGTGATGTGTGTCTGTGAATGTCTGTCAGGTCACTGCACTACAGGGGTGTGTGGCATTGTGATGTGTGTCTGTGAATGTCTGTCAGGTCACTGCACTACAGGGGTGTGTGGCATTGTGATGTGTGTCTGTGAATGTCTGTCAGGTCACTGCACTACAGGGGTGTGTGGCATTGTGATGTGTGTCTGTGAATGTCTGTCAGGTCACTGCACTACAGGGGTGTGTGGCATTGTGATGTGTGTCTGTGAATGTCTGTCAGGTCACTGCACTACAGGGGTGTGTGGCATTGTGATGTGTGTCTGTGAATGTCTGTCAGGTCACTGCACTACAGGGGTGTGTGGCATTGTGATGTGTGTCTGTGAATGTCTGTCAGGTCACTGCACTACAGGGGTGTGTGGCATTGTGATGTGTGTCTGTGAATGTCTGTCAGGTCACTGCACTACAGGGGTGTGTGGCATTGTGATGTGTGTCTGTGAATGTCTGTCAGGTCACTGCACTACAGGGGTGTGTGGCATTGTGATGTGTGTCTGTGAATGTCTGTCAGGTCACTGCACTACAGGGGTGTGTGGCATTGTGATGTGTGTCTGTGAATGTCTGTCAGGTCACTGCACTACAGGGGTGTGTGGCATTGTGATGTGTGTCTGTGAATGTCTGTCAGGTCACTGCACTACAGGGGTGTGTGGCATTGTGATGTGTGTCTGTGAATGTCTGTCAGGTCACTGCACTACAGGGGTGTGTGGCATTGTGATGTGTGTCTGTGAATGTCTGTCAGGTCACTGCACTACAGGGGTGTGTGGCATTGTGATGTGTGTCTGTGAATGTCTGTCAGGTCACTGCACTACAGGGGTGTGTGGCATTGTGATGTGTGTCTGTGAATGTCTGTCAGGTCACTGCACTACAGGGGTGTGTGGCATTGTGATGTGTGTCTGTGAATGTCTGTCAGGTCACTGCACTACAGGGGTGTGTGGCATTGTGATGTGTGTCTGTGAATGTCTGTCAGGTCACTGCACTACAGGGGTGTGTGGCATTGTGATGTGTGTCTGTGAATGTCTGTCAGGTCACTGCACTACAGGGGTGTGTGGCATTTTGAAGCATAGCCAAGCTACATTCCAGGATTGTGGGCAGGGTATTTGTAGCTAGTGTTTGAATGGGAGAATTGGCGTGAATGGCAAGAACGTTTGTGTATCTCTCTGTTACAACTGTGGAAACGAATGACACCTGTAAGTCGTTATGAAGGGTGTTGTTGGTGACGTAGAATGATGCGTTAGTGATGTGCTATAGTATATTGGACTGCATGGCTTGAATCCAGTTCATATTGGACCTGTAAATGGTGAGTTTGTTAATCAATAAGTGATGATCGTCGTTCAATTAAAGATTTAAGTAGTCCGAAGCGTCTTTTTTTCTGTTCGTCTGATGTGAGTGTTGACAGTCTCTGCAGTTGGAAAAATACGATTATTTACATGGACTGATGAGCAGTTATTGCGGCGGAGTGTAAAGTAGCATGTACTGAATTGTGGTAGTCGAATTTGATCCTCCAACGGTGGGCCCAGGGGGAAAGTGAATCTAAGTGATTTTGGATATTAAAATATAAGTTACACATAATATCTTACTCTCGATTATTTCTTCATGCATGACCACAAAATCTTCCTGAGCGGTCCTCATTTCATTAAAATTTTCGTCTATAAAAAAATAATAATGGAAAACAATAATAACAAAGAACGCATAGAAAATAAAAACAAAAAATAAAATTAAAAATAAATAAATAAATAAGAACATATTTAAAAAATAAATAAATTTAAAAAAAATATCAGAGAAAATATACAACTCAAAATTTGAAATGACACATCTCGCAAATTTCGTCCAAACGTAAATGGAATGGTTTAGGGGTAGAATGGCATTGTAATAACACATGCAACAAAATTAAATAAAAATAAAGTACAAGAAAAATAGTATTTTTATTTTTTATTTATTACATAAAGAAATTGGGAAAAATAAAAATATTAATGTTTGTGGTTGCATCAATTTTAGGTTCCATCTGTGGCCTGAATTGCACTCTCAATTCTTCGTGGCTTTGGTCAAACATTTTGAACTTTAATGCTGCTTGTCAACAATGAGGGAAAAATCAAGAGAAAGATCAAAAACAATTACCTAATGTCATCTTTGTCTTTAAATCCAGAAAAAATATGTCAGCAATAACAATTGAAACAATAAAAAATCAAATTTTAAGTAATATAAAATTGAAAAAAAAAAAATATATATTATTTTAATTGAAAATAACTGGAAAATTAAACGTCTGATATTGAAGGTAAAGGGTCAATAATCTAATAAAGGATCATTTTTTTTCCAGCTCCCTCCCCCTTTAGGAACACGTTATATAAATGTTTCTCCTTCCACAAGAAAGTAACGAAATCGACATGGCGAAAGAAGTAAGTATGTCGTCAGTAGACAAAGTTCGTTTAGATGTATGTTATACTTCGTTATGACAAAGAACAAGTCATCAATGTCGATGGACACAATGACATTAAAACAAAGAAGAGACTAAGGAGCAACTTTGAGAAGGAAGACTTAGCAACAAAATAAAATTACCTATTACTTTCTTGTAGCTTAGTGTAAGGAAGTATAATAATCGTGGAAAAATTGTAGTTAGTTATTGTGAATTCTTCGATAAATTCTAAAGATAACTGAGAGTCACGTTTTATATAAAATACTATTTTTGCGAGATATATGCCGAAAAATGTTTCAATTCGGACCTCATTTTTTCAGAAGTTTTTTCTACACGAAAAGGAATAGTTCTATAGAAAAATTGTTTAATATAAAAATGTTTTTATGAAATTTCGAATCGTCTATCCTCAGATCTATTTTAAAATACATGTATTGTTCATCGTTTAAACAATTAACCATCTAGTGACTGCATCATTTTGCAGTTACCTTTGGAAATAAATTATTATTTTCAATGTTTTCCTTTAGTATTATATATATACAAATACTTTCCCCAGGATGATCCGTCCTTTTCACTAATTCGTCCTATCGCCGGTCCCAACAGGGAGGAATGGCTAGGTTCTACTTTACTGATTAAGAGAAAATAGAGTTGAACTAGTCAATAGTTAGCTAACCACATGGCATTTATTTCACGGTACTGCTCACTATAAATAGAACCAGATCCTAATTCTGAAAGTTTGATCCGATTGGCCATCTGCCCTTACTCATTTGGGTCGATAAACTATTCAACCGACTTCTACCTCACCCTCAATATTATGAGAATTTTAAAATTACTTAAAATTCCATTAGTCTAATTAACTATAGATAACTTAAATTAATAGTTAGGTGAGGGATCTTCGAGTAACCCTTAACGGGACTGCTCCTTATAGAAAGTCAACTAGTTCATTTTTAACTTGAAAATTTCTTCCAGTGGTAGATTTGAGATACGTCATGAGCTATTAGGGAAATGAACATAAATTTCAAAAACGAATATAAAATTAAAACGGTACTATATATTACAAATACTTGCAAAATAATATATAAACTAATAAAAGCAGAAAACTTGATCAACATTTAAATTCTCGAATTCCTCAAAAAATATATACATATAGTGTACCGGCCAAGTCACTGTTGAACTTTGTGTTAAAGATGGCTTAAAGAATGTATCGACATATTTTATATTTAAATTCAAAACCTTATAAGGACGGAAAATATTCAGTTTCAGCGGAATATGCTGAGGTGAAGAGAAGATCAGAGAGGGGCTAGTTTCAAAAACCTTAATAACTGCTGATGTAACGAATATATCGACATACAATTTAGTAAGAGGATTCAGAAGGTTTTGGAAGGTGAAAGAAAACATAATTGATAATTGATTTTTCAAGTATTATCCCTATATCGACACAGATCGTAGTAATGTATTCAGATATAAAATATATACTTACAGGTGTAGTTCTCTTCAAGAATAATAATTTTGTTTTCAGTTGCTGTAGTTGGATCAACATTATTTGTAACCCCTGCCAAGGCCAGAGATTCTTCATGTTCCTCTGAAAAAATTAATTAAAGATAAGTTTGAAATGTGTACTCCATTGCGGTTAAATTTTGAAGACAATAATAAATTCGAACAAAATTAATTTATTTTTCACATTTCCGTATAAGTCTAAAAATGTTTAAACAATTACAACTAACATTTGTGAAGGATCAAAGTATCATTAATAAGTTTTTTTCTTTTTTCAATGAAAAAAAAACACTATTATGATCAAACATTTTCGCAAAAATTGAGCGAAAGGACTATTTTTAAAGGAAGTTTTTTTTTCCAATCATTTCATTTACTGCATGATGTATGTATATAGTAATTTCAATATAGCTTATTCCATCCTGTGATAGATTCTATATTTCATACACCTGTCTTAAGATTATTTTCATTTATTTGTCTTTGTTGACAAACATCAATTTTCAAAAGTAACATTAATCAGGATTCAGATCCATATTGAGAGCCAAATTAGCCTAACTCGTATTTATATAATTTTTTTTTTAATGGAACAACATTTTGCGGATGTTTTCGGTGCGAAATTCGACGTCTATGGTGTCAGGACTATGCCATATCACTAAAAATTGAAGTGTTTATTATTCCCAAGTAGATGTTCGTTTTCCACCTCAAATAATTCCCAAGGCATTACAAGTTAATAAAATCACACTTCCGAAAAGTCGTGGGGTCGAAATTGTGAATGAAGTTTTTGACAAAATTATGGATACGCTATAAGTAATTTCAGGGTCATCTTTCGACCGATTATGATTAGCACTGAAACATCAGTATATAACGACTGATACGAGTCGACAGTATCTTTACAATGTCTTGGCAAGAGTTGTGTCGAGTAAGAAAAAACCTCAATATTTGGGCCAATGTTTCGAAAAATATTTATTTATTTCTACATGCTCTTATAACAATAATAGAGGGGATGTGTTTTTGTCCGATCGTGCACCGTCAGACACAGGCACATCACACACATCCAATCTAGTCATAATAAACCCCTGAAAAAGGAAATAATGTACATAGTTTCCGAAACGTTGGCCATTGAGTTTTTTTATTTACACAAGAGAACCTCAACATCAGTATAATTTACGTCCGTCTATTATATGGCATGTTAAATAAAATACGATTAAAAAAACAACACTTTATCGGTACTAAGTTAAGAATTCTGTGATGTGAAAAATAAGGAAACAAAATCAACAAAAAATAAATAAATAAGTCTCTTAGTTAAATATTCATTTGTTTTATTGATTTCCAAACTTCAATTTAACTAACAGTTATTAGCAGAAAATCAGTTCTGTAATTCACATATATATCAATAACAACAATCAATAAATAAAAACCTGACTTCCAGTTGAAGCTAAGGAGATTTAAAAATAAGAAGAAAGCAAGAAATTGGAAAATGTTTGAAAAACTGAGGTTTCTGTTTTATTTGAATAAAAATGCAAATATCTCGAAAGTCGGTATCGATAAAGTGGGCTCTTCTCTGGCCAGTGACCATAATACACTTTCTCTTTTATACTCTTTCGACTTTATCAAATGCTTATCTGTTGAAAACATTCGTTTGGAAGTCAGAAAAATATTTTAAGTCTCGAAATATCATTTTATTATATTTAGATCAACTCAACATATTTTACGTATTCATAATTTCCTGTTTTCAATATAATAGATTGCACTGAGTGAAAGGTTCAAAATTACAACTTTTGCAATTTTTTTATGTTCTAGTTAGTTATTGACTCATGCTCGGGCTTTAACTACCATGTCTTATTGCCTACTACCAGAGCGTTCTTTCGTCGCACTGGTGGACATGAGCCTGACTGTGGGAAATTTTGTCTACCTAGATTTATTCACCTAGGGTTAACGGAGTAATTGACATCGTACAGGCTCGAGACCATCGCTTAATGTCCCATCCGAAGAACTAAAGGCCCTTGCCGGGTTTCGAACAATAAAAATTGGAAATAAGTTTTACTGTAAGCACTGAAATATATGTTTCTGCTCTCCTGAAGAATTTAACATTTGTTTCAATCATTATCTGAATCCTTCATAAATACAGCGATTATAAACACATTTTGACTATTTAAGTTGTATTTCTCATTGAAATAAGCTTAAAAAAAAAAATAATAATAATACTTTCTTATAGTCTAGGTCTAGTATAGGGGTCGGCTATATGCTTACATAAGCGGGCAGCATTGAGCCTTAGGTAGTCCAGTTCAGGCACATCAAATGAAAATAAATTGAATATTCTATGGATTTATGGATTTCTTCCATTTTGACAATATATATACACGGGCCATATGCCGGATTGCCGACCCCTGATCTAGCAGATTTGATGAAAGTTCGCCTTGAGGTAGGTTACTGTGTTCGGGCAGTTCCAAAGACATCATCTACTTTCTCATTACAAGAAAACAGAACTGACCATTTATAGTTTACATATAATATATTTTATAAGGCGAACTTTCATTTCGTTAGCTATGTGAAAGAAAAATATACATTCGATAATATACAACTGGAATGGTTATATATAGTGTGTCTATGAGACTCACGTACAATTTAATGGTAGTACAACCAAGGTATGTCAGATGGAAAAATCAAAAGTTCTTATCAAAATACCGAAAACGCTTCTTAAAAAAGGCACAAAAAAAAATATATATATAAAAAATACGATTTTGGGACGTTTTGTAAAATATCACGATTGTTTGCCAAAACAACATTTTGCTGAAATTAAGTTGTGAAGCCCTAAATTATGGAAAAAATAATTAAAAAAGCAAATAAGTTAATAGCAAAATCCTAGGAGACTGTTGGAAAACAGGAGGCCGAATGCCAGTATCTGAGAGCCTTTCCTTAATTACTATCTATTTTTACATTTTTACGATTTAGACAAGTAATGTTTCTCCAAAGCTCTGAGCAAGTCTTTATTTTCTTCAAAATTTAATGGTTTACAACTTTTAATTACGCAGAGTGTTCTCTAGGACAAACGCTAATGGAAATATTTTGCAAAAACGTGGGTTGGCTATAACTTTCAAAGGGAGCGTTTCCAGGCCCGTCTTGGTAGGGTCTTTATTTCATTCGGCTCCTGCATTCACGCTATTAAAGTGCATGAGTCTCACAGACACTGTATATTTAAAGAGCCAACATATTTGTAAACTATTAATTTATATTGAATATTCAATATTATAAATAAGTAATAAAACCAAAGGCAAAAATCTCTTTAGATTAATCAAAAATGATATTTCATATTTTTGGTAATAAATAAATAAAACAACAACCAAATACCAAACAATAAAACGAAATTAAAGAATGATAATAATGTATCCTGAATGTACTGTATTCAACCAGAATAAATTAATACATTAATTATACTTCACATACAATGGAATAAAATATAAGAAAGGAATATACAGGATATGTGTCTAATTTCAGGAACATTTTTGAAATGTGAAAATAAGAAGTTTAAAAAAAGAAGTCCTATACAACAGGTCTGGAAACGCTCTCCCAAAACGTTGTAGCCTTGAATAAGAAAAAGAAAAGTTTAAAAAAACGTTCACGAATAACAATCATACAAAATAAAATACAGCTGAAATAAATGTTACAAAGAATGAGACAATTAAGGAAATTAGTAATGTGATAAGTTAGCAGGTAAAAGCGGGAGATCTGGTGAACACAGGTGAACTAAGTGGTCACAATATAAAAAAAATGGTTTTCGTATATATTCATTTTACTACTGACAAATATTGTGAAGATGGTTACCACTAACTAGAGGAGCGACCATTATGGGCTAAATTTGGACCACCATATTAGAACAGTTAAATGTGAGTCCTATATATATTGCGTATGGTTGAAGAACTAAGGAATTTAGAGTGAGGAATATTCCGGATAAAGGATTAGAAATACTGGCCCAAAATAAATAACTCTGGTCGTCATCTGGTATTCAGCGGTTAGTTAATACTACATACAGTTATCGGGTCTCATTTTCTTTGTAGAAATGTTTTCATCAAGTGTTTTAACAGAATCCCTTTAAAAAACAGAAGTTTCGTTTAATAACAATGTGTACTACATTCAATAACAAAGTTACTACACTTAAGAACAATGTGTACTTGGTAAACATGCTCCTTTTTTATTTAATGCCCTACAACCTTTAAAGAAAATAATAATTTATTTGAGTTATTGTTGATCGATAGAATTACCAATTTTTTTTTTTAAACTCTTATTTTGTGGCTGTAACTTTTACTGAGGCGTTTCCGGACCTTTGTTTATGAGATTAAATATTTAACTTTTTATTTGAATCAATGAAATGAAGTTGGACACATATGGAATATAATACAATCATTTAAGGGAACTCAGAGTGGGAGATATTAATGAAACGCACACACATTTCAGGTCTTGTCCCTCCTCAATTTTATAAGATACTGCCCCTCGCTAAAATATTCTAACCCCCTCCCCTCTCTCCCCTTCAACCATCCCCTCCTCAAGCTGTACATTTATCTGCAACAAATGGAAAACAATAAATTCATTTACTATTAATTAAAAAAATATATTTAAAAAAATACGTTGAAAAATATCCTGCCTCGTTTTAGGCGAATTAACATTCGATTGTCCGCACGACAATTCTTAACATTAATAAGAGAACTTACTTTTCGTCAATTCTTAAAAAATACTTAGAATTGGATCTTCTGCTCTATAAATATGGCCCTGAAATTTCATTTACCAGTCATCCACACCCTTACAACTATTAACTTTAATGCCAGAGGAAGGAGAGATCAGGCTTGTGGATGATAAAAACAAACTTGTAGAATTTCGGCCAAGCGTTCGGCACTGAATATGCCGTCTTCAGGGCCAGTATTGACATATATACATTATCAGTAAGGTTATGTAAGTTAGAATTACGTAAAGATATTACAATATAACTAAATGTGACTGAACAACCTACAATATAACATTAAAATTATTTACACTACAACGAAATAAACACAAACAATTATAAGTATTTATTTCGGTATAATAATAGCCAAAATTCTACATTTTTTGAGTGTTTAATTAAAAAAAAACAGTATTCCTCTCGGAAAAAAATTCTCTCACCGAAAATATTAATGGACTAGCTGTAAATGTAGCAGCAGCAATTGCCATACTATATAATTGTTTTTATTTTGCTTCATTTATTATTTTGTACTGTTTTTAACTAACCGCAGAACAGATTTTTAAACAAAATTGTTAGGTATAGAGGACCGCTCTTCAATACATATATATATATATATATATATATTATCAAAACTCCTTAGTAACGTCTATTCTCTAGAACTATTGTTTGCAATTTGTATATATTTATTAGACGAAAAACTATCTTACTTTTTGTCAATACTTCTGGTCTATAAATATTAAGAATATCTAAAGAAATTGAAAAATAAAATTCCTGGCTCAGTGATCCATGAATATACTGAAATAAATAAACCATATCACCTTATTATGTGTAGAGTTAGTTAGTATGACTCATATCCGGGCTTCAACTACGAGGTCATATCGCCTACTATCAGAGCGCTCTTTCGTCACTCTGGTGGACATGAGCCCGACTCTATGAGAGTTCTAAATTTTCATTCTCCTAGGGTAGGGATTTTTAATGAGTACCTGACATCTTACAGGCCCGGGACCATCGCTAAACGTCCCATCCGAAGGACGGCGTGCTTAACTTTATTTTACCTCCCAGATATAATAAACTACCGGGCTATGTACTCGCTATCTTTAGCTCAGTAAGCAAGCACACATACCACTGAGCTACCGGCACCCTCTATTATGTGTAGATATTCTAAATGGGATGGTGTCTAGACCTAAGCATCCGACGCTCATATCTCCCCTCTCGCCTACCAATAAGGGGATCTTTAACGAGCATCTGATATCCCATAGGTTCGAGACCTACTTTAACTTCCCTTCCGAAAGACGGCGTGCTCAGTGTTTTGTTATCTTCCGGATTAAAAGAGAATCACTGGCAATCTACTTCTCCAGTGGGAATTAATGAACTAAGTTTTTGCTCTCCCTCTGAAACCAATTCACAATTTAGTTGAAAATCAATAGCTGTCATCATATCAGGGGGTCGGAAATCATGATTGGAAAGGCCATTATGACAGGTCGAGTATACCAAATTTGGTCGAAATCGATTTTTTTAGTTTCAGCGATATGAGTGCAGACTTCTGCCAGAAATAGCTTAATTTTTGGTGAATTTTTTCATTATTACACAATTTGAAAGTAAAAAAAAATGATTCCTTTTACAAAGAATGCATTCGCAAACTTTATGACAATATAATCACATACTATGAACTGGAGCTACAACATGCAAAAAAACAGAAATGAAAAAAACATACCACTGCCAAAAAAAAAAATATATTCTCAATAACCTTGTTCTTGTTTAAGGAGTTGAGGCGGTTCCTCCTTCGGAACGATGGCGTCCTCCGGATTCCGGTCTGTGTGGCTCATCTTCATGTGCCGCTTCAGATTGGACTTCTGAGCTGACTTGTACTCGCAGTGGTTACAATGGTAAGGAGTTTCACCAGTGTGTTTTCTACAGTGCACCTTCAAACAGAAAATAAATACATCCTCAGATGAGTGCCATTAAAAAAAAGTCGGTGAATCACCAGGTATGTACTTCCGCAGTACGAATCAATCGAATACAATTTCGCTTATTCTCCTAAACCAGTCGACCGTTTGAGTTAAAATTCAATATTTGACTTAGATAGTGACTTCCGAATTTCTGACCGATTACATAACTTTCTCTATACTCCATATAGCCGAGGAAATTATAATAAAAAAAAAAAAAAATGGCGTGAGGAGAAGCCTGAGCCACCACAAACAAAAGGGGTAAAAGAGACTACACATTTGTTCATTTTCCAGCAGATCGTCAACGTACATGATAAAATTTCATTTATGGTTAGTATTACGGATGTATTTTATTTTATTCTAGCTTATTATTTTATTTTTATTGTCGCATCTTCTTAACTGGCAGACATTCACTCTTAGATATCGAGGACATCTTAGTGGACGGTCCCCCGACAACAGACAGACAGCCTGTGTCAGCAAAAAAATTGTTTGTGAATTAAAATTAGAATTGGATTAAACCAATTATCAACATTAGCGTAACGATTTGTATTGTGAAACGGTATTATATTAAAATATTGTTTCTGAGTATGGTTAAAATGTTCTCAGAAACAGTTTATGAGGTATTTTCAATATAGGAAATATACCAATCCTCCTAAACAAATTTAAAATTAATTTTATTTAAAACATAATTTCCTTGAAATGTTTTACGTTTTAATGAAAGTTATATATGGATATAATAATCATTATATTATACATATTTAATATAATACACATTTCGAAGGAAGAACTAACCTTATAATGGACGTTGTTGGTTGTCCAATACTTGCAGAGAGTGCAAGCAAAGCCGGCGGGTTTGGCTTTGGCGTGAGACATCCGAATATGTCTGTTCAGTTCCTTAACGGTTATAGCGTTCTTCTTGCAGATGGAGCAGGTCAATGAGTTTTCGGAATGTTGCTTAAGATGTTTTTTGAGAACGTATGGATAAGCTGTTTTGTAGGTGCAGAGATGACAAGAATATGGCTTCTTACCTAGCAAAAATAATGTTAGCAATTTAATTCAATATCAACATAAGACGTGAGAGGGAGAGAACCAGTTTAAAAAAAAATCAAATTTAAACAAAAAAAGAAAAAAAAAAGGTCATCGTGAATCACCAGCAATGAACTTCCCCAGCACGAATTTGTCAATTAAGTTTTCGCTCTCCCTTCCAAACCAATCGACTGTTTAGGCTAAAAATCAAAAGCTGACATATAGTAGGGCCTTCTTCATTTTTGAAATCAGGGGGTCGGAAAACGTTTAAATATAGAAGTCGATTATATGTTCTATAAAAGGTAGATTCTGATTGTCAGAAAAAATATATAACATATTGAACACATATATCATAGACACTGATGATGGGAGTGCTTCCTGAAAAGTTTGTAATTGCTATTTTGTGATATTAGACAGCAGACTAACGTCGAATTCCCACACAATATTCAAACGACAAGAACTCAACAGACGATAACTACTCGGATCAAAGTCAGAACTATCTGTTGAGAGCAAACTTACAATTTACAAAACAATCATACGACCTATGTGGTCATACGGATAAGAACTATAGGTGCCTGTACCTGTACAAATATCTCAACATTCCTTATGTCCAAAACCTAATCCAACTCCATTTCAAGAAATTCTATTCCAAGTTGAATACCTATCCCAATCCTGTCGCTCAGCGCATGTCCCGACTACCCTCCACGCCGCCTAAGGACGACGCTGGCCTCGCGATCTGTGAATAATGAGATTATCTAAGGAAATGTTAGCACTGATTTGTACATTTTATTTCTCTCATGTTCACTTCTACCCTTTGTATATTTTGTACCGATTGTAGAATGAAAAAAAAAAACGTGAGAAGGCAAAAAATAAATGGGAGAAGTGATGCTGTAATAATATATTATATATAAATAAAGAATCTCCTTTCACATTCCAAAAAATAAATAGTTGGTTAAATAGTTACCAGTGTGTTTGAGAAGATGCCGGCGGAGGTTGGACATCTGGGTGGACTTGTAGTTGCAGTGAAGGCATGCGAAGGGCAGCTCCCCCGTGTGTGCGGCCCGCACATGGGCCTTGAGATGCTCCGAGTTGGAGGTTCTGTAGTCGCACGACTCACACCGACGGAGTATATCCCCCCCCTTCCCTGTCCGCTCACCACCTGCAATATATTCCTCCCTCAACCATAACCTCCATTTCCTTTTATTTCTGGCATACGATCCTATCTCTAAATGCGTACTTTTAAGAAAAAAAAGTAGTCATTTCACAGCCCAAAAAATAATTGAGTCAATCTGGATTTCAGGGACTTTTGACTGTGATCGATGTTTTATTTCCATCACACAACCCTTTCACTGTTTAATATTTTTATAAATTAAGGAGGGATTGACCAACGATGTAATATGAAGGAGAGATGAGGCTTGTGGTCGAAAAAAACAAACTTGTGGAATTTCTGCCAAGCTTTCGGCACTGAGTGTACCTTCTTCAGGGCCTGTATTGACACATATGAAATATATTGGGTTAATGCATGTAGATATGAATAAAGGACATGACATAATTGTGACTAAACCAATAATTAACATTTAATAATTTACATGAAAACAAACTGAAATATTATATTTAAACAGAAAACCAAACCATAAACCATATAAAATAATTATAACCATCCCCTGAGTGAGAATGTACAAACACCGTAACAAATAATACATCTAAAAAGGAAGAACATCCTGAGCGAGCAGAAGTTCATATCTACATACATTAAAGCAGTAATATTTTATATATGTCAACTGTGATGTATAAAAAAATACACACATTTAGATTATTAATATTAAAAAAATAATTATATTTATTTTTCTATAAAATCCAAGAAGCAAATGAATCAGTAAATAAATAATATGAATATATTTTCTTTTAAAACAAATGAATAGAAAACAAAACACGATCATCAGCTGTTTTTGAATTAGTGTAGAGCTTTATTATGTAGATGTAAGAAAATAAACCCAATTATTTGTTCTCGTAACTTCTATGCTAATCATTTTCCCTGTTGGCCGAGTAAGATAATTTAAAAACCTTTGGATTAGATTTAATATTTTTGCAAAATTTAGAAAAAAAAATATGGCATCTCTTTAGAAATCCAAATGAAAAGTTGGTTAATTAATTTATTTTTTTATATGTGCACTTTCTTAAAAATTGCACGTCTTGAACTTATGATATTTTTTTAGGGCCCTTTTCGGAAATTACTGTAGAAATCAAAATTTAGTAAAAGACCGGAGATAAAATTTCTACAGAAAATGTGGTAATTTATTGTTTATAGTTATTATTATTAATTCAATTATTTTTTGTACATATATTTTTTATTTTAATTTATTTTAACAAAAAATTATTTTTTTACCACACAACATAGGCCCTGAAGAAGGTACACTCAGTGCCGAAAGCTTGGCAGAAAACCCACAAGTTTGTTTTATTCGACCACAAGCCTGACCTCTCCTTCGTAATATTTTTAGTTCAACACATCTTACAAATTGGCTGAACTATTCAAAATTCAGGTTTGTCTAAAATTGCACCCCTAAAACATTAGGAATAACGTCAAAACTTAAAGGTTTGTTGCATCGGGCGTCCGCCTGCAATGTTATATTCTTTGACAGAATATTTGACCGGGGGAGGTGAGGGGGGGATGGACATACAAGAAAACATTTACCCTTAGACATATCCCATCTCTAGAGATAATAAGAGAGATTGTAACATAGCAGACTCCCAATAACTAAAAGAAAAAAAAAATTGGGTAAGGCGCAACAGGTTTTTTAGGAGTCAGTTCTGTCTAAATACCAATCAAGATCTCAACTAAATAACGAAGGCCCATTCTGTATTGAGAAACAAATAAAAATGTATAAGCAAATCACCAAATAAATGTTTTCCCTAAGAGATTGTCTATAAGCAGGCAATCCCTCACATGTTTCCCAGTCTTTAGACGACTACAAATGAAAAGACAATAATCCAATCCATATACGACATATGAAAAGAGATAAAATAAAAATAAATAAACGAGCGATAAATACGAAAAAATGATTCGAACTCGTTAGAAAAATGTAACGTGTTCCAATTCGAATGGCGTGCCGTACTGAAGGAAATAAAAAAGGACAGATATCACCTGAAATCCTTAATCGTAAGTCTGAAGCTAGTTAGTAGTTAGTAATTAATACAAGAACTACCGCTGAAATTTACTAAGGAAATATCAAATTATTTGTACATAATAATATAACAAATAAAAGTGAGTTGGTTGCGATGTACAACATATGAAAAGAAATGGAACTGAAAAATCACTGTTTAAAAACAAAATAAAACAATAAATAAGAGATTCTTGCCTTTGGTAAATAATAATAACCAAATAAATAGTTAAATATTATAAAATAAACCATTTGTTACCCTCATGCCTCCTTTTGTGTCTAGTCAAATTAGATTTTTGACACGTTTCGTAAGAGCAGATATCACACTTGTATGGGTGCTCGCCATTGTGGTGTCGCATGTGTGTGCGAAGATGAGTTACATTGTTTGTAAAAAAATCACACTGAGTACATCTGTGAATTCTACTTTCGACATCGTGGAGTTTCATATGTCGCCTGAGACCTGCCTCTGAGAGGGCGAAATACTGACAGACGGCGCAAGTAAATTGTTCTCCGTTATTGGTATGCAGTTTGACATGTCTGTTCAAATTGGACTTTTGTCTCGAACGGTATGGACAGTGCTTACAGAAATATGGCATTTCACCTAAAAAAATAAAATTAAAATAATAACAATAAATGACAGCATCCAATATCAAGACATTTTTCCATAGAATGAAAGCAGAAATTGTAAACATTAAACACTAACCCAATCATGAAATTTAACTAAAGCGGAACTAAAATTGTATTATTATATCAAAATATCCCTTTTCACTTCTTACTTATTATAGTATAAGGAAGTATTGTAATCGTGCGAAAGTCCATGATCGAGGTTTCAACGGATTTTAACATTTCAAAGATAAAAAAAAGTATCTACCAGCGCCCTGAAAGTATAAACCTTTATCTATGATAAATATAGTGTAATGGTTACCTCTGAGCTACCGGCGCCCTCAGATAATGTTTGGGCGTATGTGGGTAAGAGTGTGAACTAAATTTCGCTTTTGAACGGACGAACCTATAAATTCTAAACTTGAGTTATCCGTAATAACTAAAATAGATAAAATGTATACGAAAAACGGATGTAAATAAAGACCACTTTACATAGCGACCTAATTAGTATTTTTGCAAAAATCACTTAGATTGCTTTAATCGAAAAACTCATAAAAAAGTAGGAAGACACAAATTTCATATGAAATATATTTATATATATTTTATGGATCATCCAAATGACGAGATTTTAATAACTAAGAAGCGTGATGATCTCACGTCAAAAGCCGAAGTTTTTCGTGGGAGGAATTTCTCCACAAATAGGTAACCTATATCAACTCATTTTCCTGCGCAAGTAATTAATTGATATGTTCACTAAATCAGTGCGACGAAGGTGAATTTTACCGGAAGACAGGTCCTTACGAACATCTTCCTCGCGAAATTTCCATCCATCGTTTTGAACTGAGATATGAAATAGTATCAAAACGATCAAAGTGGTACCGCAACCAAAAATGTCGAATTGGGATGTCACTGCAAAATGTTCAAGGGACCACAGCTAACTAGTGTTAACAAAATGTAATGCTTAGCACTTTCACAAACTTTTGGAAATATGTATCTCTGGGAATATGGTTTAAAATTATAGAACAAAACTAATAATTTACATGAAATAACATTTTTATAGATTATATTAGAAACCAGAAAAATGAATTAGAAAAACTTCAGTAAGTCACTCCCTCAGCTCGAGTGACTTGAAAATAACTGTTTTCGCTCTCCCCCGATAGATGACTCATTCAGGGCCTTCTAAATCAACATATTCAATCCTCCACCCCCATTCTTAGAAAATCCATAGTGTAAAATGTATTTTTAATTATTTGTGTTATTTACAAGTAGATTTATTTTATGAAATTAAAAGAGGATAAAAGTAGGGTTGGAAGGAAAACTAAAAAAAATAATCGGTGAATCATCGGCAATACATTTTCCCAGCACGAGTTATTATTTATATATTATATTTATTAGTTTAATCTACTTTAGTCATTATTATTGTTTTTACTTATGTTAATTTTCAAGTATGTTATTTATTTTCCTTTTTTTTTTATTGTTTTTACTTATGTTAATTTTCAAGTATGTTATTTATTTTCCTTTTTTTTTTATAAGTCCCAAGCTAGTCATTTATTTTGTATGTTATCCTCAACCATAGTGCGTATTAACGTTTGGCCCCCCATTTCCATTTCTATTACCTATTTCAATTATTTATACGCATGAAAGATCTTCATTTTCTTCTTCTGAGTCTACTATTATGTTCTCAATTATTTACTTTGTTTTTTATTTATTTTGCATTATGTCTATAATGTCACTATTGTATATAAGACTCCAATCCATGTATCTTCCTATGCAATAAAGAATTATTATTATTATTACATCGTGAGATATTGAAATTTTGAAGTGAACGCCTTCCCTATAGGGCTTTAACTTATAAATAATAATTCGTGTTAATACATTTATTACAACAGTTATTAGAGTTTTTGAGTTAAGCCTCCCCTTTCCCTTTGGCCCATATGCTGAAAATCAATAGATGTCGTCCTAAGATGGCTTCAAATTTACATATTAAATATCGTGTCGCCCTACACATGAATGCGTTATTCAATAAAACGGCAATAATTAAGAATCCCTCCTAATCCTTACTTTCCCTTTGGCCAATTTGGCTGAAAACCAGGAGGTCGGGAAACAAAAAATTTCGGTAAAAACGCAACATGAAATTTCTGAACGATAACGCAACTTCCGATATACCTGGTGTAGCTGGGGAAATAAAAAATAATCTGAAAATACTGAAAGTAGAAAGTAAACATACCTGTGTGCTTGAGATTATGTGCTCTAAAATGTCCGACATTGTATGTCCGATAATCACAATGCTCACAGAGCAACAACCTCTCTTCAGGCCGGGACATATTACCTAGAAACATATAAGTAACAAAGTTGTCGGTGAATCATGGGCAATGTCATTAATATTCACCAGTATCAAGTTAAGTTTACGCTCTCTGGGTAAAAATCAATAATTGATTTGCATAGGGCCTTTTGAATCCTCATACTAAGTTTTTTGTCGATAAATTCATTATATTGGCAGTTAGTGAGGTGTTACGAGTTGAGCCCGTGCCCCTGATCCCCATCACTTCTGCCCATTCCGCTGAAAATTAATAAGTTTCGTCCTCATGGGGTTTTTTAATTTACATATGAAATTCTGTGTCGATACATTCATTCTATCGGCAGTTATTCGAGTTTTTGATTTAAGCCCCTCCCCTAATCCCCCTTCCCCTTTGGCCGATTCGGCTAACAATCGACAGGTGCTGTCGTTGTGGGGTCTCGATCAAACATACAAAATTTCATGTCGATACATTCATTCTATCGCAGTTATTCGAGTTTTTATCCTCTAATTCCCCTTCCTTTAGTCTTTTTGGCTGGAAAACAATCGGTGTCATCGATAGAGGGTCCTGTATTCACATATAAAATTTCGTGTCGATACATTCGTTCTATCGGCAGTTATCATGTTCACATACACAACATTTTTTTTTCATAATTGGAATTTAAAGGACGCAAAACACGAAATTCCGTTCTGAACTCCGCTTTCAATTTTTGTCAAAAGAATTTCTGCCAAGCTTTCGGCACACTCAAGTGCATTTATATGAAACATATGTAATTCACAATTTAGTTTTTGGAGCCTTTACGAACTCCACGCGAAAACAGTGCGTTTATCGAAGTCCTCTCACACAGGCTCAGTTTTCGATAATTTCTAAACATATTTTCCGTTTCCTCTAAAAATCCATATGATCTACACTTTATATCATTCTAAGACCTCCAATTTTGGTTTATTGAGTTGTTTTTCATACATTCCTTTACAATTTGAGCTAAATATAGTAATTTCATAACAAACTGATTTCTTACCTAATCGCCTGCCGCTCCAAAATCGCTTATGGAGTGGAGGAATTGGAGCTGATACGGAAGGTTCACTCTCCACCACGATGTTCTCCTGAATGTACGGGTCCCCTCCAATGTCCACATCTGAAAAAAACGGATGATCGGATTTTAATGAAATTTCTCATGTAGCATCTTTATCAAACAAAGGTCATGTGGGATCTCAACATTTCGAACAGAGAGGAGAGGGTTTTGAGGGACCCAATACATAAAATACACTTTAAATAAGTAATCATTTTTAATCAGTATTTAAAAGATACAGAATTATCTAATCAGGACCCTGTGCAGCCGTTTTTTTTATTAATCTTAGGGGGTGGGGAAGAGTGACGCACTACTTCTGCGGTTTCAAAACTATTGAACATTTTTCAAGTTATTTCTAAAAACATCTAAGTTACAGTTACTAACTGAGCAGAAGACGTTACTAACCAGGCGATCACAGTAACCTGTTTATATATACATCCTTATTTCTTCGTAATACAGTTTTTCCTGATGCCCAACATAATTGCATCGCATGTTATTGGTAACACTATGTCAATGGGGGCCAGTCGTTCCTGCCATTCTAACCCCCGAATGGGGCAACTTTTCATGAACATTCACTTATACACACAATGAACACTGCAGAATGTTTTTAATTATGTAATGTTTTATGAACATTACATTAAAAAAAGAACTCTCTCAACGCGAGAATTCACTTCCAGTGATAAAATCAGATTAAGTCGCAATTAGTAACTAATAAAAATAATAACTAGCGCACCTTCAAGGAAGCAGAGTGATACAAGACTGGTTTATGATAGTAGCCCCCACCCCGACTGGCACGGAGATACCAAACCATGTCATTGGACCCGTTTAGAGGAAAATTCTGATGTCGGCTGTAACTTTCTACTCTAGATGGTTGGGCCTTTGGCTTGTGAAAAAATGAGACGCATACATCCATTATGAGGATATCGTGATAGATTTTCAAACAACGGAACAGTAAAAATTATTCTCATTTCGTTCGTTCAACACACACACAAATGGAATATGGACATATTAAAAAAGTTATGAACTAAAACAAAAAATTAATAAATACAAACTTTTAAATGACCACACTCTTTAATATTAAATAAAATATAAAAACAAAAACATAATAAAGTGCTTAAAGCAATACTCACTATACAATGGCTCCACAGTTGCAATAGTTTCATACGAGACTGAAGAATTGTTGTAATCCTTTAACAAATAAATATGTTAATAAAGAATAATAAATGTACACACATGTCTAGTCTTAAAATGTTATAAATTATATTTAATAATAATCATAACGGCCCACAACCTGAGATTCTTCCGTGAGTTCTTCAACTGTGGTTGATAAATTTGGTATATATTGTATATCCGAAGAAACTTCAACTGTTTCTGAAACCTCAGAAACAAATTGTGGTTCTGTTTCAACTTCGACATATTCGACTGGGTCACAAAACTCTGACACAAACCTAACTGACTGAATTTCTTCAGCAGTCTGAAGACTTGGCAAAACACTGATATCTGTTTTAACAGCTTCTCTAACAGTTTCAAGGAGATACGCCTCATCTGTAATTATAAACAATAAAAAGTAAATAAATGCATACAAGAATTTTTTTTTTTCCAGTCAGTAAAAGCTGTAGTATATAGTTAGTACCTTGTAAAAGAGCTTGAAACTGTTCCTGAGTAATAACTAATTGAATAGTATCCTTCTCATTAACCAGTACATCAAAATATATCTCTTCCGCTTTCATTTCACTAAATCAATGATTTAAAATAATATACACAACAATAAAAACTATTTATTCTACCCAAATCAAACAACAGTAAATATGGGATTTGTGGCAAACAACTTTATACAAAACACTTCTCGGCCATCTTGTTATACTGCAGATCATTAAACGAATGAGTCCGCTTGAAAAAATATCGATCAGTCATTTCTATCGATATCGTTTATTTATTATTTGGTAATTATTGTTATTATTCAGATCTTTATATCATCCAATCTCACTTATTCCTGTACCCAAAGAGAGAAACTGTCAGAAATTTTAGTTTCAACAGGCCATGGATCCCGGAAGTACTCATAGATAACAATTGTTCCTTTCACAATCTATGCGTCCCACTAAAATGGCATAGGTAAAGAAAAGAGAGAAAATAAATAACCTAGGTATACTATTTGGTTCAATGATAAAAAGATAAATTAGTTTAGTTTATAGATAATTGTGTTTTAAAAAGTAAAGGATTTTAGATTTCAACTTGAGAATTATTCTTTTTCTCCCGAGAAGCAGCTTATTAAAAAAACAAAAAAATCTTTATAATCCAGTATACATTGAATAAAAACGGCTTTGGGAGGGGGGGGGTGGGTTTATTTGTCGATTTTCCAACAACTAAAAGTGGGTGACTATTGGCGTATTATTAGTTTATAATTTGAGAAAGTTCCAAAAAACTGGGTCAAGAACCGAGATGCCACTCCTTACTTTCTGGGAAAAAATAGAAACATATGACATTTCTATTGGAAGAGAGTTTTGATTAAATCTATGGTATAAGGGGTATATGATAACATGCAATTACCCCCCGAATTAGTCTGAATTGTCATCCTGTTTTCGCCAATTTCTGACGAGGTATAAGTAATAACATGTGACATCTCAAATTTCAAGTTCATCCCTGCAGTAATTGTTCTGCAGCCCAGGGGCTCCGGCCAAATCCCATTTTTCCGACTAAATTGACTGAAACCCACAGAATAACGTAGTACAGAAAAATAGATACGAAACATCAGCCGAAATAAAACGGTAATTTATATAATTGAGACATCCCCCCTCCATTCAAACAATTAAAACATTGTAATTAGTCAAATGTTTTCCATCCTCACTGACCTTTTCCATACCGATATGAGTAACAAAAATATCAAAAGGAAAGTATCAGTACAACAAATACTAATAACAGAAGAAAAGTATCGATTAAATGTCGTACCAGCTTTTTCATCTCTATTCGTGCAACGTTTCCAACTCATGTTTCCAATTCATAAGGTTATAAATGTGAGTTTGGAAGTTCTTATTGTATGTAGTCTATAGGCAGTTCGTTATGTAAGTGTATAGAAAGTTATCTGGAAACAGCATTTTGTTCTTTGAGTTTAATCCACGAAGTTCACTCATATGGAGAGTGTAAAATCGTCTTGACACTTGTTTTGTGATTGTTAACTGTCATTTTTGTTGAACCTGATTCTCCTCCAGTGTTTATTTAATGGCTCTAAGCATTACTTTTCTTGAATGCTCTCTTAATTTTTGACATTTTGGGTAGTTGAAGTTTTTGAATATGTCATTAAAACAGTTGACGTTCAAACCCAAAATTGGCCCTGGAGTACGAGTTCGAAATAAGAATAGTGAACTACCTGTTGCTTCAGAATCAGTTCCTAGTGGATCACCCGTATCATCAGAAACTGCTGGTGAGTGTCCATCGGTGATAACAGAAAATATAGTCGAATCAGCTGCATCCCATGAAACAAGTTACAATAATTGCGAACATGTTATTTCATCTGACGTTCCACCTGAGAAATATTCTTTGAACGATGAAGAAAACATACAGAAACCAAATACTGTTGTGCCCAAATTTAAACCAAGACCTGGACCAAACATCGACTCTAATGCTCGTGCTAGAAAGATTCGTAGGGACCCAGATAATGAAACAGTTGTAGTTCAGGATGGTGTAAGGAATGCCGAATATGAGAATAAAATTGATGGTGGAACCGTTCAGGTGGAAGAAGGTAAGAGTGAAGTAGAGAGTAAAATAATAATTGAAACATTGCAAGATAATAATGGAATCGAGCCCGATAATGATCTACTAAGGCGGCACACAACCAATGCCAGTGTTACAAAAGTATGTTCTGTGAGTAATAATTCTGATAACAACAAAACATTAACTTCATCCGGAGCTAATACAAATGATCCAACTTCTAATCAAGAAGCAAATTCTCCGTCTTCTCTTTCAGTAACCAAATTTAAAAAAAGACCGGGGCCTAACATCCGTGGAATAGTGAGAACCCTGAAACGTGTTGAGAAGTGTGACGACGGTCTTTCTGAAAACCGGAAAAAAAATTGTAAGAATCAGTTAAATTATAGAAATGAGATTGAAAATGAAAGGGTTGAAGAAATTCATGAGGAGTCTGTAACGGAAAGTTTAAAGCAGAGCAGTGAAAAAGTATTAAATTCGTGTGAAGCCATCAGGGATGGTAGGACTTTCTCTAGGGAAGAATTCTCTCCCTCAGTTTTACTGACCAAATTTGAAAAGAAACCTGCACCTATCATTCGTGGAATAGTGAAGACTCAAACAATTGTTGAGCAGTGTGACAATGGTTTATCATCGAAAGGGGATTTGGAAACAAATGATGAAAGAGAGGCTGAAGAAGAAATTAGTTCAATAGATTCTGTAATTAAACATATAAAGCAAGTTAGTGAAAGATTATTAACTTATTCTGAACCCATCACTGATAAGATTACCTCTAGACAAGACTGTTCTCCCCCATTGGTACCAACAAAATTTAAAAAGAGACCAGGACCTAACATACGTCAAGCAGGGAGAAATATAAAAAGTGTTGAAAATATTGATGGTAATGTTCGTTCGAATCAAGACTTTGAAGAGGATTACAAAAATGTGGTAGAAAACATTGAAGTTAACGAAACAGATTCCAAGCATGTCAGAGAAGAAATATCAACTCCGTCTGAAGTCTTCATGAATGATAAGCCTACTTGCAATGAAGAATGCTCTTCATTTTTACTCACCAAATTTAAGAAGAGACCTGGACCTAACATCCGTCAAGTAGTTAGAACTCTGAAAAGTGTTGAAGAGAATGTCACCAATGAGATATGTTCGGATAAAGACTCAAAAACAAACAAGGAGAATCATTCAAATGATATAAAGATTGTAGGAAAAGTTAGTGTGATAGATTCTGAAACTCATAGTGCAGAGCAAAGTAATGAAAAAGTAATCACTTTACCTGAAGCCATCGTTGATAAGAATTCCTCCGGAGTTGAATGCTCTCCTTCATTGGTGCCTTCCAAATTTAAAAAGAGACCTGGACCAAACGTTCGCAACATAGTGAGAACTCAAAAAAGTTTTGAGGATAACAACAATGTATGTTCAAACGATGACTCAGAAATAAAGAGTAGGAATGAGTCAACTGAAAAGAGGGAGGTTGACGAAGCTAGTGTGATAGACTCTGTAATCAAACATATTAAGGAAATCGTTAAAGAAGAAAGCGTTGAAAATGAATGTAATGATAGCCCAGTTGTTTTAATTAATGAAACGACTCCAGTTTTCCTGGAGGAGGATGTCAAGATTATAGAAACATCACAAGAAATAACTGAAGAATACTGTGAAAAGCCCTCTGTAACTGAGGAGAATGTAAGTGAAACGTCTGTATCTCTTATTGTTCTAGAAAATAGTCGGAGTGTTTCTGATTCTCCTATTTCCGGTGACAAGTCATCAGATGTGGAAGTCCAAAATGGTAAAGTAAACAAATCAAAGACCTTAACTACGGGGCCAAGATTGACTGTCAAACCCAAATTGACAGCAATTGATAAACTTAAACGACCAAGCAAATTTACTACATCAACTTATGGTAAAATGAGTTTTGAAGTTCGTCAGAGTATGCAAAAGAAATTTGGAAATGGAACTCCAGATTTGTCTAAAATGACGATGATGGATTTGATATTTTATAATCCTGATTCGAATCCAATGACGTTCAGTACCAAATGTGAAAACCTTGGTGATCTTAATAGCAATAGCCAAGATGCTGAACAGGAAAAGCAAAAAGTGAATAATGATCAAGAGGTGCTTAGCGAAAATGATGATGCAATACCAGTGCCAAAGCTAACCTTGTCCGCTGATGGCAAGGTTGTGGTAGCTCAAGAGAGTCTCAAGGTGAAACAGACGAAAAGTTTTATAGTGGACAGCACTCTGTCAAATGCAAAAAAGACCAAAAAGATTCCAGATAGACAGGCTTGGTCTTTTGAAGATACTGTCAAATTTTATAAAGCATTAAAAACCATCGGTTCCGACTTTGAAATGATGAAATCAATTTTTCCTGATAGATCGAGAAAATGCTTAAAGAGTAAATTCAAAAGAGAAGAACGCCTAAATGGATGTCTTATAGACAAAGTGATGACTCGACATTCGGAGTACGATCTTCAAAGCTTGGAGAAAGAGCTGGAAGAAGTTAAAGAATTTAAAGAAATCACCCGGAAGATAAATAAAGGTGGTCCAACAAGGAAGAAAGGAGGACGTGGTCCTTCAACGAGAAAAAAATGTGCCTTTCCTTTATTATCTGAGGACAAGGACTCTCCGAAGAGGAGGCCCCAGAGGAATGGTAAAAGGAAGCAAGTATTATCTGATGATGAAGAAGAAAGCACTCCCAGTAAGGTGGTGAAGACTTTGACGAAATCTATAATAAAGGTGAGAGCGAAATCAGAAAAACCGGAAGAAGAAGAGAATGTTTGTCGAATAGTAATGAGGAAGAACCGGAAGAAGAGCCGGGTGTTCTCCCAGCGACATCTGGAGATGGTGCATTCCATGCTGAACAGTGACGGGCTCATGACGATCTCATCCCCACAAGGTGCTGGCACCCCAAGGATATGCCTCAGGCAGAAGGTTGGAAACACGAGTCTGGGGAAGAAAGGCAAGGAGAAAGAAGTGCCAGGAAACCGGATAGTCATCAATACAAACATAGACTTTGATAATGTTAAATATACAAAGTCAGTGAGTTATGATCCAAATAATCTAGAAAATCCATTAGATATCAACGAAACTATAGCTCATTAGTCAATTTTATGCATTTCCGTTAAAAGAATCAAGTTGTATATTTCATATGTATATAACAGGTTTGTATAATAATTGCGTATTGTGTATTACAGATTATAGTTTAAGCATCACACCTACTGTACTCGTATATTAAATACTAGTGGTTATAGCTAAACATATTTTTGCATTCCTTTCTGAAGTATTTTTCTTTTCTTACACACATATTGATATCAGTTGTAACAAAAATTAATATAGGAAAATCTAAATCGTCGGAACCGATGGTTTTTAATGCTTTATAAATTTGACAGTATCTTCAAAAGACGAAGCCTGTCTTTCTGGAATCTTTTTGATTCCTCATCATTTGTCTGGATAACAAATATTCGCTATAAAAATGTTATATGTGCAAAATCAGCTTTTGTGATCCAAAAATCAATCAATATCAATGAAACTTGGATTGATTCCAATATATGTTTATTTCTTGTGAATGAATATAATTTATTATGTGTATATTAGTTTGTATAGTAACTGTAAATTTTGTACAATAAATGTTTATTTAATTATAATGTATTTCAATTTACTTAGTTATGCATTATAGCCTGGTCTAAGAAGTTTTGCCATCTATGCTAAAGCATATCTTGCCGCCCATCTCCCTAGTGAACATCTTAAAAGTCTTTATGTTGAATCGGCTCCAAAATGTTCGACCACCAAAAGAAATAAATGTAGTTATATTTATTTAATTTATATATAAAAGATAATAAGGAAAAGCTTGTGATAGTTACATTGCTCTAAAGTTGACTGTGAAAGGTCTTAGCTCAAGTTATCGTATGCCTCTTCAGGGTTCTAGGACCCCCCTCTTCCGGATTCCACGTCCCCACCTCTTCCGTTCTTCTTTTAACCTCCAGTTCCTAAATGAAATCTAATGTAAAAAAATGATTTTTTAAAATTAATTTTATTTATTCATTACCTAAATAATGTAAATGTATAAATTTGGTGTTTTTTTCTGCTACCTTGTAATCGCTACGGCCCTGCATCCTGCGGGGTGCATTAGGAATGTGGGCAACTAAATAATCAAAAACTTTAATTTCACATATATATATTATTTTTTTTGGGGGGGTTACAAACGATGTTTTATTTATACGTAAGGTGAAGATAACTCATCATTCTATCTACAATGTACGTGTAACCCCACTTCACATGCTTTGCACATAAATCTCGTATTCTTGTGACACTTTTTGCATCTTCTTTTTATCTACTTTTTCATGTAATGATGGTTTTACAGGTTTTTTTACCTTAGATATTGGTATATTTAATATTGATCTGGGCTTCTTTGCTAGATTTCCATACTTTAAACAATAGGATTGAACAACTGCCCTCCTAAAGTCGCAATAAGTTATATTTGGTTGCTTCAATATTGTTTTTCGGTGCAACCACGTATTTTGACACGCTGAGTCCAGGCCGAAAATAAACAGAGGATACCACCATTTCCTTACTTTTATGGAACACCTAAGGGAAGCAACATTCTCATCAAATCGGTCTGCGTCGCCCATGTCGCGGTTATATTTGACTATAGTTTGGGGACAGTCGACTGAAATATATTTTTTTTATCTACAAATCAATTCTGTCCACCTTAGTAATTGGATTCAATCCATGACAATTTGAAGCCACCGTGACCGTGCTACTGTCGTTCCACCTTATCAAACATATATCTTCGGTGTTTCTAATGGAATATGTTCCCCTCCGAGTTTTTAATTTCTGCAGTATTAATTAGTGGACAAGCTTCTACTCTGTTTTCTTTTATCATTCCAGTACTATGTATAATTATATAACTATGTATAAATATTATTAGTAAAAAACAAAACAAAAAATGCAATGCATATTTTATAAAAAAAAAAAAAGTAAAAACAAATAAAACACATAGGTAATAGTTGACTGGGGGCCTAATGCACCCTACAGGTGACGCCAAACTTAACTCACCTCTGAAACTTTGTTATTGACTAGAAATGAAAGATTTTTGGATTAATTGACACATAAAATATCCTACTTATAAGATATGCCAATATTGATTGATTACTTAACTTTTCGTTGGCCTGGTATAAAAAAAAATGAACGATAACTTGTTGAAAACAAAACCACGTGTAATGAAACCTTCGGATGGTTATAAATACTGCTGTGATGAAATTTCCCGGTTTCCCGCTAAGCAGAGAGGTTAATTAGATACTAAACTAGCTAGTTATTACGCAAACAGTGGCTGATGAGCTATTTAAGGGTTTTAAAAAAATAAAAAAAGGTATGCACCCTGGAGGGTGTATTAGGAACTGAAGTTTTTTTTTATTATTTTTTTTTTTGCTGGTGGGAGAAGGAAAGAGCGGGATGTTGGTAATATACCTGAAATTGATAACATATAGAGGTTCTTGATTCTGCGTCAATTTGGTGAGTGGTGGTAAGAGAAAGGTGTTCCCCATATCTACGGAATCTATTGTATTTATCGTGCCTTTGTGGCGTTTAACTTTAATAATGTATATTCCAACCTTGATATAGCTAAATATAACAAATAAATAAATAATGTTCATCTGAATAGTTTGGATCCCGTTGAAGGTTCTCCGATGATCTTTTTTTGTAGTTATGGATATGGGTTTGAGAAATTTAATACTCGTCAATGTTTCAAGGTAATCAGTAAAATATATTTTCATAACGTAGGTATGTTATTTTGTGATTTTTATTGAACAGCTGTGAGAAATAAGTTATTTTCAATCCCTAAAAGATAGAAGGTACCTTCATCCATCTTCGGTAGCATTGTAAAATGTAGTGCTATTTCTCTTTAAATGTTAGAACTGCTGACTAAATAAACAAGAGATCCTTGCAACAAGTGAAACACCATGTTTGAGAATATAGACGAATTATAAAACTGGGTAGGCAAAATGACTCCCACAGTAAAGTTGAGCCAATGTCCACCAGAGCGACGAAAGAGAGTTCTGGTAGTAGGTGATATGACTTCATACTATCAAGTTCATAGTTAAAGCACTGGCATGAGTCACAAAAACAAACTATAAATGAATTGAAGCAAATAATGAGACAATACCCATAATCCGGCTTCATCTCATTTCTTAAAGTATTTTTTTCTTTATCTTCAAATTTTAGAACTGGTAAATCTAAATCAAGAGATCCAAGGAGTAGAACAATTGAGTAGGTGATTTCCAAAACCAGCCATTTGTCCGTAAACAACTTTTGGGATAATCACCAAAAACTGATAAAAATTAACCGTTTCAAGTTGAAGTTCCGATTTTTTTTTTTCATGGATGGGTAATAACTTTATCTCTCATCTTGCAAACGTTGCCAAATTTATTGAGGCTAGAAAATTTGCTATTTTTTATTTAAGTTTTCTAATAGTTACTTTTGGCACTCAACATGAGAAATGGCTGGTTTTGGAAATCACCTACTCAATTGTTTACGAATAGGATAGGCAGAATTTAAATAAATAGTAATTTTTGGATATAAAAACAAAAAAGAAACATAAATAAAAACTTTTATATTTAGAAAAATACAATAATAACTCCTAAAACAAAATTACAGAAGTTACACTGCATACATATATTTAAAAAAAAAGGTTGTGTCACTGAATTAACTACGTGAGGGACCTATAAACTTGTCACTTCTATTGTGTTACAAGGGCTAATGTAGACATCAAGTTGTAACATGACAGGTAAGATTTGAGAAGACCAAGAAATCAAGAAAAGTCTTGGGAACTTTCCCCTATGTGTGTTATTTAATATAAAAATGCAAAATCTTTATCCAAGAATGAAATATACAACATGTATACTATTTTTCTATGTTTATTATTCAGAATGGAACTAACCCAACATTATTATTTACATTCTAAGCCTATCTTTATACAATGTATATATACAATTTTACAAGCTTATATACAGCACTAGTTCTATGAAAAGTTCTGTGGCTTCCCGGAAGAAAAATGTAATTCCGGAAATTTTGAAGGAACGGAAAACCTTAGGTGAATATAAATTTAGGATTGGCAAAATTTAGAACTCCCATAGTAGAGTTGGGTTCATCTCCACCAGAGTGACGAAAGAGCGCTCTGGTAGTAGGCGATATGACCTCATAATTGAAGCATGAGGTCACAAAAACAAATTATAAATTAATGAAATACAGCCTATAATCCGGTATAATCTGTTTTTCAAGTCGTTCTTCAGGGAAGCCACTTTGTATTCTTCATTCGTCCTCAGCGAATACATTTTGCCCAACGCTGCAGCTGGTGGACTATGTAGTATTTGTTTGAGGGATGGGATTTCTGAAGAGAGAATATTTGACTTAAATAATTTCATTCTATTCTCGCTATAAGTTAAGTTGCTATGCAGGACGACCGAAGATGTACCTGACCATATTTGAGAGACAAAATAGACAAAAAATCTCAATAAGCGTGGATCCGGAAATCTTTTATTCTGGTATTGCCAAAAAGCCACGTTTAAATACATTTTGCATTCTCTTTCATGTTCATTACTGCAAAATGTTATAAAAAAATAATAGAACAGTAAAATTTGAAGAAAAACAAAACCACTCCATTCATTAATCATTTATTTTTCTTAATGAAAAGAAAATTATAATTTTTTTTTTGAGGGCGCCGGTTCAGAGGTAGAATGTTTGCCTTCTGAGCTCAAGACAGCAGGAAACCCGGCCTTAGGTTTTTTATCTGGGAAGGTGGAGAAACCTTGAGCATGCCGTCCTTCGGATGGGACGTTAAAATCGATAGTTCCGAGCTTGTACGATGTCAGTTAATCGTAACCTAGTTGAATAATCCTGGTATTTTAGGACTTCCATGGTAGAGTCAGGCTCATGTCCACCAGAGGGACAAATGAACACTCTGATAGTAGGCGATACGATCGTAGTTAAAGCCCATGCCTGAACCACAAGATTTTCTTCAGTTATCTTAATACTCTTAGAGCTCTAATGTTTTGTCATTGAGTTTTTTCATCGAAATCCGTGCTTTACAACTTTCGTTCAATAACAATTTGATCAGACACGGGAAAATATATTTTGGTTAAGAATAGTAGATTTTTGGCAATACATTTCAAAGGAAGCGTTTCCGGGCTTATGTTTTTTGGATATTTTTCTTATTTTGACCATACAAATATTAACTTAAAATTTTGTACATACTCATTAGGCCACCCTGCATACTATTACCTACTTTCCTAATTTTATTTATTTACAAATAAGAAAAATTTGATAGTATCCAGTTCATCAAGCTGTCACAGTCCCCATGGACACTCCTGCTAAGTACGACACTTCAACAGATTTACAAGCCAGCTGCATACTGAACCTAACACAAGTGATGCTTTCTCTTTTTGAGTAAGACAGATGATAGGTACATTAAAATTTGGTCATGAGTCGGGGTTCATTCCAGGGCTGAACTTCGCCGGAGCCCCAGATGAGAAACAGTACGTTAGTTCCTGACAACACACCGAACACCACCCAAAACACCACACGCCATTCCATCAGGGTTCGCTGAAAAATAAAAGAAGAAATGATTAATAAAAAAAAAAGCAAAACTTTCAAATTTATTATTCTTGAACTTCTTTTATACATGAAATTATAGGTTTGTGATAGCTAAAATAAGATACATGCAACTGTGATTCTAGTGTCTCTAAATACCGCGAGAATACTGCGTCGATGGTAGCTTTCGAATTTGTTGTTGAAACGCTTCGATTCGTATTCATTTGTAGATTAAGTTTGTCATTTAAAAATGAAATAAGCTGTTCGGTATCTCTTGAAATGGATAAACACATTATATTATTTGTTGTGACAATATGACAAAAAATATATTATTTATTGAGCGATATTTTCAGCAGTTATTATTATTATTATTATATATTAATAAGAATAGTAGATATATAATATCTATAATAATATATTGAAATACTATATATTATTTTTTTTTAAATTTACACTGCTATATTATTTTCTCTTACCACAAATTTTATTTATTGTTACAAATTTAGGCTATCGAAGAATCTTAACCCAAAAGTTTCTTACCGAAAGATCATTTCGTCGGCGTACAAGGAAAATCAGCTAAGTCCATTTTTGTTAAAATGCATATTTTACCATTACCAAGCCGAAACTGCTTTGTTCTTCATTTTAAAAACTCTCCAGGTCCAAAATATTCGCTGAACAACTTGAAATGTCAGTACGGTTTCATATCAATTCCTATGTGGAATGTTTGCTGTCTGAGAAAATACATTAAGTGCAGCTAAAAGTATTTGGACTTAGCTGATTTTCCTTGTACGCCCACGATTTTATAGTTCGTAATATTGATATTTTAGTTAAATTCACTACAACGGTAAATATGATCAATAATGTAAAAATAGAATAGAAATGCTCAAAAACTGGTGACATCACAGATAAATAAGTGTGTAGTTGTGTGTGAGCTGCGCGCGCAACCGTCCGACACACGCACTTACTTATAATGATGGGGTACCGGGGGATGCGGATAAAGCAAAATCACGTTTATCCTAAAAACTAAAATAAACATAGATGTTTTCCTTTTAAAATGTAGAATAATGAGGTTAAATGAGGGTGGGCCATGGTGGTCGTGCGGGCTAGAGCGAAGGGCTCTGGTCGCTTGGTCTCACCATGGTTTGCGGGTTCGAATCCCGTCCGGAAGTAAGTTTTATTTCGTAGATAGAACTTCCTCCCGGGGCCATGAAGGTCGTAAATAATTAGATAACACAGTGATATGGCTAATATGCATCGTACATAAGGCCAAAAAAAAAAAAAAAAAAAATGAGGTTAAATTATGACGAGAAGGACTTTTAGAATCCAGAGCTGAGAAATATTCATTCATAATAGGGTTTTACATTATAAAGAAGTCACCGAAAAAAGGATTTTCGTTAATATTTCGTTAAGCCTTAATTTTAGAGTAAAAAGAGTGTTCTCTATAAAAAGCTACCAAAAACATTTTTGGTAAAATGAATTGAAAGTTTCACACAATTGAACGCAACCCTTCCTATATTAACATATAAATACTCCGCAATTTTAACAACTAAAATGTAATTAGTGCATTTATTACCAAATATAATTGTGCTTGTAATCTAAAAAAATATATTTTACATATTCCTTGCGGTAAAGTATAACGCGGGTTTTTTTTTACACTTATATTAGTATGTCATCATACTAACAACGCTTGGATGTTGAATATGTTTTAGCGATTGTAATCTGATAAAACTTAATTAACTCACATTAGGAGTAAGATATCCAACAAGATTGGGAGCCACCATGCCAGAGAGTGATCCAATACCATTGGCAATGGCCATGACTGTCCCGGCGAAGTTAGGGCTGAGGTCGAGAGCATTCACCCTGAGAGAGGCGTAGCAGAAACCCATGAATCCCATGCCAATAGTGAACAGGGTGGCTACCAGGGTGCGGTTACAGCCTGCGTAGGAGGCCAGGATCAGGCCCACCGCCGGACCCACAGCACCTGACAACGTACAGATACAATAATAATAATATTTTATATATATTATTTCCGTTAAACATGGTAAATGAATACGTCATACAATTTTGTATCAAAATAGCTTATAAATTATATAAATCAACATATCGATGGTGGAAAGCCAAAACCGCCTATCTTCCTTTTTTATCAAAAAAAAAATTTTTTTTCATTATTGAAAGGGCTTTTTTTTACCTTCTCTAAAAATGTGGCAACAATGAGTTTGGTAGAAGGTTGTAAAACTGTTGCCTTCCAATACCAACTTTCCAAACTTGTTTATATTTTGTAAAAATACCTTCTATCTTGGTGTGAAAATACCAATGAATATACAGATAGACGGTATTGGCTTTCCACCATCGATATAGTAAATCTTAGAACAAATACAAATAAGATGTATAATAATTATAAAAAAAATAATAAATAATAGAAAATGAATTAATAAAAAATTCCTAATACTAACAAGTAAACCATAAATATATTGTGATATATTGCATATCACAGACCAATTGATAATTATAGTTATGAGAGCGACTACGAGAAGCGCACTAGTAGAAGATACATAAATTGGAGGGGATGGAAATTCAAGTTGGCTCCTCGCTGAAGTGTCAGAGGAGGTAGACATTGCTCGTTGAGCTGTTGAGGTAGACAGTCTTCAGTCAGCTACTAGAGGAGGTAGTCTTTCCGAGTTCAGCTGTTGAGCTGGACAGTTATTCAGAGTTGAGCTGTTGAGGGAGAGGACATTCCTGGCTGAGCTGTAGGAGGAAGGAGACTCCTGTTTGAGCGGACGTAGGAGACCGAAGACTCTCATTTTGCTGCTGGAGGGAAATCATCCCTGCTGTCTACTTCGAAGGGACTGGAAGTTCCTCAATCTTTGTGGATCCTGGAGGAGAAACCACAGGCTTGAGTGTGGTTATGAATAAAGAAGACTTACAAGGTAACGGAATCATTTATTTTACATTTTTCTCCGACATCGAGACGAATGGCTGGCTGATCATCAATAGACACCTTCATGTTGCGGGAGTTACCAGAACATTTAAATCTATATAAATTATTTCATGTTTTATAGATATTTTATTCCAGATGTGCGATTATGGAGGGACGCCTCACTAAGATATGTCAATAATTGTGTTAATAAATGTATGTTGTCTTATAAATTGTTCTCTAAATTCTCTATAGCCTAGTTCACCTTCTGAGTACGCATGTTAACCCCAAAAGTAAAATCATTTTCATAGTAATTAATAAAAGTTTAAAGCCCCCAAGCAGAGATCATCTCAATTTATGGTGGAGTTGCGCCGGGTATAGCTTCAATCTATTATATGAGGCAAAGATCATCTCAATTTATGGTGGATTGTGCCGGGTACGAAAGAAATCCGGTGAGATAAGAGAACAATTTATAATTTATATTGATTTATATCTATTATATTATTTTGTATTTAAAAATGGCTGAAGGGACAAGGTCAAAAATACGTGAGTCAATGACAGAGGGTGACCAAAGGGATGACGAAGAGACTAATGGGGAATTAATATTAGAGACAAATGAAACAACGAAAAAGACGACAGACAGAAACATAAGTAGTATAGACATAGAAACATTCATGAAAACAATGACAGAAAATAGTAAATTATTAATGACAGAAATAATATCAATTAGGACGGATAATAAGAAAATGACAGAAAGTAATGAATTAAATAATAAATTGTTAATGACAAAGATGACAGAAAGTAATGAAAGAATGGACTCAACTATGACATCAATTAGGACAGAGATGACAGAGAACTTACAATCAATAAGGACAGATATACGAAATGGTTTCCGAGAATTGAGCATAAAAATTGAGGACGTGACCGGTCATAATAAACAATTACAGACTGACATGGACATTCAGGGACAAGAATTAACTACGGAAACTATACAACAAGGGGACATGATAGAAAAAGAAATATTATATACGAAAACAGAACTGACAGACGAGTGCGTACAAATGAATGAGGATACAGAAAGCCAATACATGTCTCCACTTGTATGCGTACATAAGACAGACAATACTATCCGTATAGGTACAGACGATAGACAACATAGAACTCAGAAATTAATCATGGGGGGATCAGTAATAGTTGAATCATTAAGGGTACCGAAAAATAACGAAGAAGTTTATAAACCATTGATATACTGGGAAGGACCTTATTTAGTAACAATTAAACATAACCCAGATACAGGACAAAAAAGGGGACGTTTTCATATTTCTCTTTTGAAAAGATATAAGAGGGAAGGGTCGAAATTGACGCAGGAAATTGACAAGGGAAGAGCCCGGAACTAACTCAACGCCGCAGACGGAATTGACCAGGATTCTTGGGGTCCCACGAACCCCCGGCTAGTTGAGTGCAATTGGGTATTTTTCGGAATTCAGGAAAATATCCATACTGGGCATGTTTGTAAATAAAAATTGTAAATAAGTATTATATAGTTTAGCGTTCATATATTTTTCGTTTCGTTTTGTGTTAATATTTTTTGTTAGTTATTCATTTGGCGGGCTTCAAGTCTAAACCTGACAGGACAGGATTGTTCAAGTTATGCAGATAACAAATTAATTTTAAAACAGTATTGTTAAGATAGCGGCTTCAGATCTAAACACAACAATACTAGACAGGATAGTTCAAGATAGTGAAGAAATCAAATTAATTTTAGTAAAGTATTATGATAGCGGCTTGCAGGTTTCAACATGACGATACAGGACAGGACATTTCGAGATAGTATAAAAATTAAATTAACTTCGACGCATTGTTAGGATGGCGGGTTTTCACCTTGAAAGATATCTCAATAGAGTATTTTGATTCTTTTGACTGTCGGCTGATTAAATATAAATTAGAGAGATAAATAAGGAAAATTTTATTACATTGTTACGTTTTGGATGCCTTGATGATTAAATATGGTGCGAAGTATAGAAAGAAATGGTAATGGTAATTATTAAACAGAGAAGGATATTAGACGATAAATAGTGATATGAAAGTTTATGGAGAATTTTGTGAGCCGAAATAGGGCCAATCTACGATGTCAGGAAAGACATTCTTCATCGTTAATTGTGGTAGTAATTGTGGATATATGTAGATGCGTTGAGAGCATATTTCGTCGTTATTAGTATTTTAATGCTGTGGAAGCATTCTTCATCGATCGTCGTTAATAATTGATACCTAAGTGGGGTATTTGGAATGAGATTTGATAGCAAGAAATTGAAGGTTGATAGTTATAAAAAAAAAAAAAAAAGAATTTTATTACCAAGGCACATGTATCGATGAATAATAAAGAATTTGAAGAATAAATAATAAAGAATTTAAGGAGAATATGAAGAATAAATAATTTAAAGTAATAATTTAATTAAATAAGCCGACAGTACAAAGCTGATAAAATATGAGACAGACAGACAGGACGAAGTTGATAAAGTATGAAACAGACTAACATATTCAAGCAATTTTTAAAGCCATCGTTATATATTGTAAAAAATTGTAATATTGTATAAGATTGTACAGTGTAATATAGTGAAGTGTTCAGAAGTGGGTGAAATTAGAGCCAGTGAAAAAATTAAAAAATTACGTCGCTACCTTAACAAATGTATCTGCGCAATTTTTTTTAATCAAAGGGAGGCAATTGTGATATATTGCATATCACAGACCAATTGATAATTATAGTTATGAGAGCGACTACGAGAAGCGCACTAGTAGAAGATACATAAAGTGGAGGGGATGGAAATTCAAGTTGGCTCCTCGCTGAAGTGTCAGAGGAGGTAGACATTGCTCGTTGAGCTGTTGAGGTAGACAGTCTTCAGTCAGCTACTAGAGGAGGTAGTCTTTCCGAGTTCAGCTGTTGAGCTGGACAGTTATTCAGAGTTGAGCTGTTGAGGGAGAGGACATTCCTGGCTGAGCTGTAGGAGGAAGGAGACTCCTGTTTGAGCGGACGTAGGAGACCGAAGACTCTCATTTTGCTGCTGGAGGGAAATCATCCCTGCTGTCTACTTCGAAGGGACTGGAAGTTCCTCAATCTTTGTGGATCCTGGAGGAGAAACCACAGGTTTGAGTGTGGTTATGAATAAAGAAGACTTACAAGGTAACGGAATCATTTATTTTACATTTTTCTCCGACATCGAGACGAATGGCTGGCTGATCATCAATAGACACCTTCATGTTGCGGGAGTTACCAGAACATTTAAATCTATATAAATTATTTCATGTTTTATAGATATTTTATTCCAGATGTGCGATTATGGAGGGACGCCTCACTAATATATGTCAATAATTGTGTTAATAAATGTATGTTGTCTTATAAATTGTTCTCTAAATTCTCTATAGCCTAGTTCACCTTCTGAGTACGCATGTTAACCCCAAAAGTAAAATCATTTTCATAGTAATTAATAAAAGTTTAAAGCCCCCAAGCAGAGATCATCTCAATTTATGGTGGAGTTGCGCCGGGTATAGCTTCAATCTATTATATGAGGCAAAGATCATCTCAATATACAAAATTATATTTTTTAAATAAATCTACTCTAACGACGATAATTCAAGCAGATAACACGTCCCTTCCTCAGGTCACAAATATATACTATGTATATGTATGTATAACAATAAATAGTGAATAACTAATAAAAATTAAAATAATAGAAATATTAAACTAGAGTAATTACGACAGAGCTTATAGAATATTGTTCGAGGGCTCTGCCAAGAATATACAAATGAACGGTAAGTATGAATTAAAGCTTTTATACAAAACACACAATTATATGATGGTTATTAGGTTATTATTTTTTATTTTTGAACAATAAGGAAAAAATTCTGTTCTTAAAAATTGGGATTTCTCAATCGTAAATATTTTTATTTGTATTTTAAGTTTTCTAACTGTAACTATTGTTTTCAATAAGTGGGGAAGACCATTAAAGAAGTTGATTCCTTTATGAGTTATACTTCTTTCAAAAAGATAGAAGCAATGTTTAGTTATTCGAAAGTCTTCTTTCTTCCGGTATCGTAATCATGACTAGAATTGTTGAGAGGGAAAATATTTGTATTTTTTTTTGATGATCATTAACGCTTCAAGTATAAACAGCGCAGGTTTTTAGTAAGATTTTAAGTTTTTTAAATATCTATGTAGCTATAGCTTGTTCTTTGATTATTATCATTTATTATTCATTGTGCTTTTTTTAAGCCTGAAAATATCAGCCGTAATAAAAAGTAATTAATTATATAATAAAAATATGCATAATATACTATAATTAATGTTTCCTTTGGTACGATCTTTTCGAGATTACTAAGTAAGAAACAAATGGAACTACTTTCTTACCTATGACTGACGTAACAGTCCATGTTAGTTTCGTATCAATATAAAGTCCCAGAAATTTTATATTATTAAAAAAAAAAAAAAAAAAAAAATGAAGATAATATAAAATTATAATAACTCAAACATTTGTTTAATGTGAGAGAATGAGAGTTTAAAATAATACTGTGAAATCTACCTCAAGTCGGAGAACATGCAACATGAGATCAACGACAGAATGAGGGAAGACTTCGCACTTATAGGTCCGTCATGACGTATGGAGAAACTTACTTAAACTTTGTCGAAACAAAAAACTTCCGTCATCATTTCCTTGTTCTTTGAAAGAGGTGTTTTCGTTTGGGGTTGCCTTGAATGTGGTTGTAATGCTACATGACTTAAGAATAGGTGCATCCAAAAAGGGCGCAAAAAAGATACTTTGGATCCTTGATACTTCACCTCTCAACAAATAAGGTTTCGCTTATTGTATTGCGGACTGCAGAATACAAAATACCATTCCAATCAGGATAAAAAGACAGTGTAGCGTTACTCACCAAAGGTTCCGAATGTCTTCCTAAGGTTGGTTATTCCGAGGATCTTCTTGGTGAGAAGTAGGTCAGCAACGTAGCCGAGGAGCATGGAGACGAACCACATGACCAGGTAGGGCAGTGCAGACAACAGACCGTTCTGAAATAGGGAGATCAACTTTGGATTCAGGAGATACTTGACAGATGTTGAGATGACTCCCTCACAACAGTCCAGTTAAGCGACGGCTAGAGATTCTACTTAAAAAGACTAGCTTATTTCCTCAGGAAAGATTTGGGATTGATGGTAGCTTCAATGGTTAAAATAAACATCTACAAAATTATGGCTATGTACACTTATCTATTACTCTGTTTTGTTCAGAATTTAGTTAGATAGTTATTATGACTCATGCCAGGGCTTTATCTACGAGGTCATATCGCCTACTACCAGAGCACAATTTCGTCCCTCTGGTGGACATGGGAGTCCTGAATTTTGCTTAACCTAAATTGTTATTCATCTAGGGTAGAGATCTTCAACGAGTACCTGACATCGTACAGGCTCGGGACTATCGCTTAACGTCCCATCCGAAGGACGGCGTGCTTATGTTTATTTTACCTTTCAAATAAAGTAAACTAAGGGCCTCCCTACGTTTTGAACCCGCGACCTTGAGCTGAATAAGCAAGCACGCATACCACTGAGCAACCGGCGCCCTCTTTGATAGGATATAAATAATTACACGAGATTTGATAAAAGTATAAAATTAATTTAAAATTTATTATATTATTTCCCCAATTATACGAAGTATAGGGAACGTAATCAGTATAAAATTCAATGCGGAATTTTCAATGGAATTTCATGTTTTCCACCAAATTCCAAAAATCGGAAAGAAATTCTGTCTGTGAACACGATAACTCCCGATAAAATGAATGTATCGATACAAACTTTTATATGTGCATCCAGAACCAGGTAAGGACGACACCTATTGATTTTCAGCCAAATCGATTAAAAAAAAGAGGGATTAGAGGAGGGGGTCAAGTGCAAAACTCTAATAACTACCGATGTAATGATGAATTTATCGACACAAAATTTAGTATGAGGATTTAGGAGCCCCTATGTAAGTAACTATTGATTATTAGTTCAAATGGTCTACTGGTTTTGGAGAGGAAGTGAAAAGTTAATTGATTAGTTCGTTCTGGGAATGTACATTACCGGTGATTCACTTTATACCTTAAAATAAACATGGTGGTTAGCGAAGTTGCGGTAAAATGTTAGTGGAGGTCGACAATTTTGCATTTTAATCACAATGAAAAAAAATAAAAATAAATACAATAATTGGATAGATTGAAATCTAGTAGTAAAAATAATTAAGTATCTAGTTCAGTCTCACTCGAAAACAGACTATGTATGATGACTAGCAAATAGGATTTTGTCTTGAAGTCAAATAAACAAAAAAGAAAGGCCGAAATGATACGGCCTTGCAAGGTAATACCCATCTATATAAATATAAGAAATAGCAGAGGAGGTATGAAGTGCATGTACCTGAGATATCTTGAAGTGCATGACATCGCTCATGTACTTGGGAAGGTCGGTAACCATGGTGTACAGCCCAAAGTCGTGTCCCATCTCTGTGATGGCCAGGGCCCACACCGGGGGCGAGCTCAGGATCGCCTTCCAAGGGGTACCGCCAACATCCTTCACACAAATTATAGTACATTATTTTCTATTATCATCATTATTATTATTGTTTAAATACTACTAGCGATACTGTCCTTCCCCCTCCCACACTCAGACTTCTGGCAGGAGTTAGCCCACTCTTGTAATCATTTAAACTTTTATTTTCTGTAAACATTATAAGGCAAAATAAAAAAACCATAAAACATTATAAAACAAACAAACAAATAATTTAAAAAATATATATATTTGTATGACAAAATGAGTAATAAAACTTAAAACTGACCTTCCTCTGTGTGGAGCCGATGGTCTCTTCGAGGTACAGTTTCTCTTCTGCTGTGATGTACGGATGGACAGAAGGATCATTATAGCAGAGAAGGCACCAGAGGACCCACCAGAGGAACCCTACGAGACCCCAGATGTAGAAGACGGCCGGCCAGTCCCACAGCTCCAGAATGAACCCTGATAGAGCCGTCGAGAGCACCGTCCCGATCTGCACACCTAAACATCATCGACATTGGCCATCATTCAGGGAAATCACGACTAATTTATAAAATGTTGTTATTTATTTGCGGTCTTCACAATTTGTTTACAGTTACACCAAAATGAACAAAACCATTCATGGTTAACCACAAAGGGAGGGTACCTCGCTCCTGAGTTATAGTGGTAAGAGGTGGTTAGGGCGGGGTGCGGGAAACATAATGTTTCGTAGGTTTTATTTTTGACTGCCTATAATATTCAATAAAAAACTTCGATAAAAATACATTTCATATCTACCCGCAGCAACCTTTTATATGAAATCCTATTAGGTTCTCTCTAAAAGTATTTTGTATTTTCAATCCCCAAATTTGAGGAAACATTCTGATTATTGGGCTTATAGTTTTCCTAGCGTTGGGCTGGATTTCTCGATATTAAAAAAAGGAAAAACGCTACTTTCTATCTCAAGAGGTTTGGTATAGAAAGGCGTCAGATGCGCAGACAGTATGATTTGCTATGAATTCCATTCTAAAAATGATTCTCTTGTTGTTAAATGGTTTTCTCAATTGAAAGAAATATAATTTACTATTTGATTTTTTCAGTGCAACGCAATTCGTTCAGAAAACAAAATATGTACCTGACAGGAAAAAGTTGTTTTCTTCAACTATTAAGTAACTTAGTAGTTTGATCATAAGCAAAAATAATAGGGTTCTGTCCTGTGAACTAATCTACATTTATGCAAAATTTGAGACCAGATACAACAGCTAATGTAACAAACAAACTAACACAAAGTCTGCTGCTCGCTTTGCTCGGTCACTCAACGTAATTCATGTATACAAATTTCAACAGCAAGAATTGTATGAACAGTTCTCATATTTTCAAAAAACTGTAAAAAATGTGTTCACTTTCTTTAACAAAGACTAGTCTCCTTCGCAAGTCTATGGCCTGCCAATTTTAATTGCACGTTCAATAGTTTCAAACTGATTTTGAATAATTTTTTTAATTACCTAGCTCTAAAAATAAAGTAAAATATTGCCGGAGTTACGTCAGTAAACAGAAAGTTAACCAACTCATTGAACAATATAGCTCTTTAACGGTTGACTCTTTGAGGTTAATTAGAACCAAAAATGTAGTAAATGAAAATCCCACCGTTTTTGGTCATATTGTCACACTTCTGGATGTGTGAGTGAGTCTATTGATTTTTTTAACAATCCACTTGATGTTGTGTAAATCTTTATTTACTATTTTGCAAAATACCAGTAACAGTCCAGTACAAAAGAAAACTTGTTGAGAGCTTATCATAAGGAGAAAACACAACTATCTTTGTATAATTAACAATAACAAAACAATACTCACAATCTGAGAAGTATTTTACAACAAAACTACCGTGAAACAGGCGCAAATAAGCAAAGAAAAACTAAATTATTTACATGTTACTCACTAATTGTTCAACTGTACAGTAATTAAATATATAAAATGAATAAACTTAGGCACGCCGTCCTGGATGGAACGTTAAGCGATGGTCCCGAGCCTGTACGATGTCAGGAAGTCGTTAAAGACCCTTACCCTAGGTGAATAAATATTTAGGGTAGGTAAAATTTAAGACTCGCATAATAGAGTCGGGCTTATATCCACCAGAGTGACGAAAGAGTGCTCTGGTAGTAGGCGATATGACCTCGTAGTTAAAGCCCAGGGCATAATAACTTACTAACTATAATAATAACACATAGGGAGCCATAATGGCGCTGCGGGTTCGAATTCCGTCCGGGAGTAATTTTTATTTCGCAGATAGAATTCTCTCCCGGTGCCACGGATGTCGTAAATAACTAGATAACACCTTTATAAGAGACATGGCTAATATGCATCGTAATCCGGTATACACATTTACCAAAATCCAGGACATTCCATTGTATTTTATAATTTATTACACAATATATAGTGTAAGTTAGTTATAAATAATGTAATATTTATGGAATCTTAGTTAAATCAAATTCAGTACTGGATTTAAGTTCCCCAGCTGTACGAAGTATAGGCGAAGTTATGTAATCGGTCAAAAATTCAATGGGCAGTTTTCAAAGGAATATTTTGTTTTCGACCTCTAGATTCCAAAAATGAAAAAGATATTTCTGTCTGTTTCTTTGTGAACACAAATACTCCAGATAGAAAGAATGTATAGACACGAAACTTATGTCCCCAAAACCCCGTAAGGACAACACCTATCGATTTTAAACCAAATCGGCCAATTGAATATATAAAATGAATTGAAACTACAATTATTTACCATGGACCAATGTCGTTCTTCCACTAATTTCTGCATTTGAGTCATTACATAATGTTTAATTTCCGCTCAAATTACAGAATAATAAATTTTACGGTTTTTTAGGATGAGACTACATGGAAAACCATAATCTGGTGTTATCTTATTAAATAACAAAAAAAAAAAAGGACTTGTTCTTGCCACAGATATAATGCATCAATGACAATTAGTTCCCTCCTATCATTCGAGATTGCGAAGTCACTTGCATAATACAAATTTAGATCATTTTTTTTTTTATGCGTTGGATGTGGAGCCCTGTAAACACAAACATGAAGCTGAACAAACACAAGAAAACAGAAACACCGGCACAATACTTCATACAGAAACATAATGACTTATATAGGAGACACATGGACTACACCAGGATCTACACAGATGCATCCGAGGGGTGTGGGATGTGAACTAGTCAGTCACCTTAGAAACGAACTGATGGTCAGTTGAAAAAAGCATTCAAGAAATTCACTCATGGCATTCAAAATTAATTAAAAAACAAAAAAAATTAAAACTAATTTGGATCCCGTCCCATGTTGGCATTCCTGGAAACGAAAAAGCAGACAATGCCGCCTAAGACGCTGCATTCTCCCCCTTACCTCAACAATCAGTTAACACAGCAGAAAACCTTTCGACCTAGTTCAGTAGAAAAATTAAATAACACTGGAACAATGAAAGGACTCAGATGGAAGACAACAAACTCCGAAAAATAAAAGAAGAAAACAAGCCGTGGAAACGTCCAAGCACCATGAACAGACGAGACACGGTAGTCATCACAAGAGTAAGATCTGGACATATGAAACTGACACATTCCTACCTACTTCCTGGACTTGAACAGCCGACATGCTCCTGCAAACAAGACTACACAGAGTTCACAGTACAACATACACTGACTGACTGCACAATCTAAACCACATTAAGAAAAAAATACAGACCACCGACTGACATGAAAAAACGACTCCAAATATCCAACTACGAATACAACGGACTCATCCACTTCCTTAAAGACGCTAAACTCTACGAGGACATTTAGACACAATAGTCGTCGCTGATGACCCTGAAGTCGATGCGACGTTAAATAAAAATACTAATAATAAAAGGACTTGTTCTTGCCACAGATATAATGCATCAATGACAACTTATTTCCATCCAATCATTCGAGATTACGAAGTTACTTGCACAATACAAATTTAGATCAATGTAAACTTTGATGATCATTTTTAAACTAAATAATATCGTTCCCTTTTTCTATCTGGAACTAATGTAAAGCTAAAACTGAGGAAAAATAAAAATGTTTACGTTAGGTAAATGATTACCTTATAATCCAATTTTGCATAATGGGGTTTTAGGGAATGTATCAAAGAATATTAATGTCGGTAGCTCAGAGGTAGCGTGCTTGTTACTGACCTCAAGATCGCGGGTTCGAAACCCAGCCGAAGCCATTAGGTTTTATATCTGGGGAGGTGAGCCCGCCATCCTTGCGATTGTCCCGAGCCTGTACGATGTCAGGTACTCGTTAAAGACCCCTGCCCTAGGAGAATAAACCTCGGCAGGCAAACTTTCATTGTAGAGTCGGGCTCAGGTCCACCAGAGCGACGAAAGAGCGCTCTGGTAGTAGGGGATATGTCCGGAGCTTTGGGACCTTGTGTTGACCAAGACCAGTAAAATGCCATAATTGGAATGTGCCCGTTCAAAACTGCCAATTTATGGGACATTCTTTGAAATGTCCTAATTAATAAGTTAAATTATGTTTAACAATACGTTTTGAGTGACAGGTTTGAATATCCAATGGTTCCGAGTTCACCGCCACTTGACAAGAACAATACGTTTTGAGTGACAGGTTTGAATATCCAATGGTTCCGAGTTCACCGCCCCTTGACAAGAACAATACTTTTTGAGTGACAGGTTTGAATATCCAATGGTTCCGAGTTCACCGCCCCTTGACAAGAACAATACGTTTTGAGTGACAGGTTTGAATATCCAATGGTTCCGAGTTCACCGCCCCTTGACAAGAACAATACTTTTTGAGTGACAGGTTTGAATATCCAATGGTTCCGAGTTCACCGCCCCTTGACAAGAACAATACGTTTTGAGTGACAGGTTTGAATATCCAATGGTTCCGAGTTCACCGCCCCTTGACAAGAACAATACTTTTTGAGTGACAGGTTTGAATATCCAATGGTTCCGAGTTCACCGCCCCTTGACAAGAACAATACTTTTTGAGTGACAGGTTTGAATATCCAATGGTTCCGAGTTCACCGCCCCTTGACAAGAACAATACTTTTTGAGTGACAGGTTTGAATATCCAATGGTTCCGAGTTCACCGCCCCTTGACAAGAACAATACGTTTTGAGTGACAGGTTTGAATATCCAATGGTTCCGAGTTCACCGCCCCTTGACAAGAACAATACTTTTTGAGTGACAGGTTTGAATATCCAATGGTTCCGAGTTCACCGCCCCTTGACAAGAACAATACGTTTTGAGTGACAGGTTTGAATATCCAATGGTTCCGAGTTCACCGCCCCTTGACAAGAACAATACTTTTTGAGTGACAGGTTTGAATATCCAATGGTTCCGAGTTCACCGCCCCTTGACAAGAACAATACTTTTTGAGTGACAGGTTTGAATATCCAATGGTTCCGAGTTCACCGCCCCTTGACAAGAACAATACGTTTTGAGTGACAGGTTTGAATATCCAATGGTTCCGAGTTCACCGCCCCTTGACAAGAACAATACTTTTTGAGTGACAGGTTTGAATATCCAATGGTTCCGAGTTCACCGCCCCTTGACAAGAACAATACTTTTTGAGTGACAGGTTTGAATATCCAATGGTTCCGAGTTCACCGCCCCTTGACAAGAACAATACTTTTTGAGTGACAGGTTTGAATATCCAATGGTTCCGAGTTCACCGCCCCTTGACAAGAACAATACGTTTTGAGTGACAGGTTTGAATATCCAATGGTTCCGAGTTCACCGCCCCTTGACAAGAACAATACTTTTTGAGTGACAGGTTTGAATATCCAATGGTTCCGAGTTCACCGCCCCTTGACAAGAACAATACTTTTTGAGTGACAGGTTTGAATATCCAATGGTTCCGAGTTCACCGCCCCTTGACAAGAACAATACGTTTTGAGTGACAGGTTTGAATATCCAATGGTTCCGAGTTCACCGCCCCTTGACAAGAACAATACTTTTTGAGTGACAGGTTTGAATATCCAATGGTTCCGAGTTCACCGCCCCTTGACAAGAACAATACTTTTTGAGTGACAGGTTTGAATATCCAATGGTTCCGAGTTCACCGCCCCTTGACAAGAACAATACGTTTTGAGTGACAGGTTTGAATATCCAATGGTTCCGAGTTCACCGCCCCTTGACAAGAACAATACTTTTTGAGTGACAGGTTTGAATATCCAATGGTTCCGAGTTCACCGCCCCTTGACAAGAACAATACTTTTTGAGTGACAGGTTTGAATATCCAATGGTTCCGAGTTCACCGCCCCTTGACAAGAACAATACGTTTTGAGTGACAGGTTTGAATATCCAATGGTTCCGAGTTCACCGCCCCTTGACAAGAACAATACGTTTTGAGTGACAGGTTTGAATATCCAATGGTTCCGAGTTCACCGCCCCTTGACAAGAACAATACTTTTTGAGTGACAGGTTTGAATATCCAATGGTTCCGAGTTCACCGCCCCTTGACAAGAACAATACGTTTTGAGTGACAGGTTTGAATATCCAATGGTTCCGAGTTCACCGCCCCTTGACAAGAACAATACTTTTTGAGTGACAGGTTTGAATATCCAATGGTTCCGAGTTCACCGCCCCTTGACAAGAACAATACGTTTTGAGTGACAGGTTTGAATATCCAATGGTTCCGAGTTCACCGCCCCTTGACAAGAACAATACTTTTTGAGTGACAGGTTTGAATATCCAATGGTTCCGAGTTCACCGCCCCTTGACAAGAACAATACTTTTTGAGTGACAGGTTTGAATATCCAATGGTTCCGAGTTCACCGCCCCTTGACAAGAACAATACTTTTTGAGTGACAGGTTTGAATATCCAATGGTTCCGAGTTCACCGCCCCTTGACAAGAACAATACGTTTTGAGTGACAGGTTTGAATATCCAATGGTTCCGAGTTCACCGCCCCTTGACAAGAACAATACTTTTTGAGTGACAGGTTTGAATATCCAATGGTTCCGAGTTCACCGCCCCTTGACAAGAACAATACTTTTTGAGTGACAGGTTTGAATATCCAATGGTTCCGAGTTCACCGCCCCTTGACAAGAACAATACTTTTTGAGTGACAGGTTTGAATATCCAATGGTTCCGAGTTCACCGCCCCTTGACAAGAACAATACTTTTTGAGTGACAGGTTTGAATATCCAATGGTTCCGAGTTCACCGCCCCTTGACAAGAACAATACGTTTTGAGTGACAGGTTTGAATATCCAATGGTTCCGAGTTCACCGCCCCTTGACAAGAACAATACTTTTTGAGTGACAGGTTTGAATATCCAATGGTTCCGAGTTCACCGCCCCTTGACAAGAACAATACTTTTTGAGTGACAGGTTTGAATATCCAATGGTTCCGAGTTCACCGCCCCTTGACAAGAACAATACTTTTTGAGTGACAGGTTTGAATATCCAATGGTTCCGAGTTCACCGCCCCTTGACAAGAACAATACTTTTTGAGTGACAGGTTTGAATATCCAATGGTTCCGAGTTCACCGCCCCTTGACAAGAACAATACTTTTTGAGTGACAGGTTTGAATATCCAATGGTTCCGAGTTCACCGCCCCTTGACAAGAACAATACGTTTTGAGTGACAGGTTTGAATATCCAATGGTTCCGAGTTCACCGCCCCTTGACAAGAACAATACTTTTTGAGTGACAGGTTTGAATATCCAATGGTTCCGAGTTCACCGCCCCTTGACAAGAACAATACTTTTTGAGTGACAGGTTTGAATATCCAATGGTTCCGAGTTCACCGCCCCTTGACAAGAACAATACGTTTTGAGTGACAGGTTTGAATATCCAATGGTTCCGAGTTCACCGCCCCTTGACAAGAACAATACTTTTTGAGTGACAGGTTTGAATATCCAATGGTTCCGAGTTCACCGCCCCTTGACAAGAACAATACTTTTTGAGTGACAGGTTTGAATATCCAATGGTTCCGAGTTCACCGCCCCTTGACAAGAACAATACTTTTTGAGTGACAGGTTTGAATATCCAATGGTTCCGAGTTCACCGCCCCTTGACAAGAACAATACTTTTTGAGTGACAGGTTTGAATATCCAATGGTTCCGAGTTCACCGCCCCTTGACAAGAACAATACTTTTTGAGTGACAGGTTTGAATATCCAATGGTTCCGAGTTCACCGCCCCTTGACAAGAACAATACGTTTTGAGTGACAGGTTTGAATATCCAATGGTTCCGAGTTCACCGCCCCTTGACAAGAACAATACTTTTTGAGTGACAGGTTTGAATATCCAATGGTTCCGAGTTCACCGCCCCTTGACAAGAACAATACTTTTTGAGTGACAGGTTTGAATATCCAATGGTTCCGAGTTCACCGCCCCTTGACAAGAACAATACGTTTTGAGTGACAGGTTTGAATATCCAATGGTTCCGAGTTCACCGCCCCTTGACAAGAACAATACTTTTTGAGTGACAGGTTTGAATATCCAATGGTTCCGAGTTCACCGCCCCTTGACAAGAACAATACTTTTTGAGTGACAGGTTTGAATATCCAATGGTTCCGAGTTCACCGCCCCTTGACAAGAACAATACTTTTTGAGTGACAGGTTTGAATATCCAATGGTTCCGAGTTCACCGCCCCTTGACAAGAACAATACTTTTTGAGTGACAGGTTTGAATATCCAATGGTTCCGAGTTCACCGCCCCTTGACAAGAACAATACTTTTTGAGTGACAGGTTTGAATATCCAATGGTTCCGAGTTCACCGCCCCTTGACAAGAACAATACTTTTTGAGTGACAGGTTTGAATATCCAATGGTTCCGAGTTCACCGCCCCTTGACAAGAACAATACTTTTTGAGTGACAGGTTTGAATATCCAATGGTTCCGAGTTCACCGCCCCTTGACAAGAACAATACTATTTGAGTGACAGGTTTGAATATCCAATGGTTCCGAGTTCACCGCCCCTTGACAAGAACAATACTATTTGAGTGACAGGTTTGAATATCCAATGGTTCCGAGTTCACCGCCCCTTGACAAGAACAATACTTTTTTAAATGATGATGTTAGTTATTGTGACTCTCGCATCTCCAACCGCTCCTTCCAACCCTCTATCTCCTCATAAACCTTGTTATCTCCTGTCAAAACCTTTTTTATCTCTTCTGTCAAAAACTTAATTTTTTGGCTTACATTTTTTTTTCATAATGCCAATGTTTGATATGTTTCTTGTATAATGTCGCCGAAGTATCTGGTATCACCTCCGTTTTTCTTTATTTATTATTTCTTACTTTTACTTTGTTTATCAATTTGTTTAAAAAAAAAAAATCTATTTATTTCTCTTTGTTTGCATTTTTGTTCTTTATTAACAATTATTGTTTTTCAGGTAATTGCTAGAGACTTTTTTTAAATTATTGAAACATATATTCTTTTAATTAGTGGACGTATGTCTCAGATGAAGATGATTTTCTATTTAATTTCAAAATTGATAAAACGTTGAAATATTTAATACATTGAAAAAGTCCCATTTATATTTCTTTAATAACAATTTTTAGATTTGGTCATTACTGTGAATTCGATGATGGTTATTAAATAAATATTGTAATTAAATATTAAAATAGTAAGGCAATTGTGGCTGTAAACTACCACCCTAATTAGGTTCAGAAGGCAAGCTGGGCGTGAGGATTGTAGTGCAGATGGAGATCAGGGAAATGTAGCAACCACAGTTCTAAGATATTTATTCTATTCAGTCGGTGAAGAGCTGTGACCTTGGCTATGTACGTAAGTAGGACGTTTTCCTTTTTTACCAAATATTGTTACTGAGAAACCCGTTTCCAGACAACATAAGGAACTAACTAACCTATCACACTTTCTAGCCTCCCACTCTAAAATGGATTTTATAAACAGTTAGTTATCTAGATTAAGGACTCTTCATGTTTTAACTCATTTGCCGTAAACAAATATATCCGAATTATCCAAACAATTAATTGATTTTTAAAGCTTTATAAAACAAGGTTGAAACCATATTTATTTTGTGTCAACGTCAGGCTGCCTTCCTGATGCAATTCTTGCTAAACGATATTTACATTCTGTCCTAGTATTATTGAGGCAGTGATATTCCATATTGTGTTTTTCTATTGAATGAAAATTTGAAATTAAGAAATTAATTGTTTTTAATATATTCATTATTAAAGTAAAATAATATAATTGAATTTGTATTACAAATATTGAATATCGAGTGATTAACTTCATTCGTATAAGAAATAGCCATCATAAATGACAAATATATTTATTATATATTATATGTAATACGATTTCATCTCATGTTCTTTTTAGGGTTCCATAGATCCTATTACTTTCGCCACCTGTTATTGCCATCTAATTTTTAAACTATAAATGCTATATACATGAAATTTTCATCTTTTATTAAAAAAAAAAAAAAGAACCGTGTGGATCTTAATAGTTACGTGTGAACATTATGTGTGTGTGTTCAATGGAAAAGAAGGAAGGAATACAATTTTTATAGCAACACTTTTAATGTAACATTTAATTTGTTCAATGTTTTTGGTAAAAATGATGCAATCGGGTTATGATAACTGAAATTACTCGAGAAATACTTGTACTAGATATGAAAATGAAATGAAAATACATTTTTTATTCTGGGACCGGAGTTCCCTAACGAAATATACCCGAGACTTTAAAGTATCTATGTAATTTACGTTGGAAGACTACATCGATGATCGTTCTTAAATTAATTAGTTACTTAATATTTATATTATACTAGCAGTAATACCCGGCGTTGCCCGGGGAACTTTGATTTTTCTCCCAATATCTTCTATAACGCTATTCAGTTCCTCGACAGTACATTCATGATGTTATAATTTTCAATTATTCATACGGAATAAGGCTTATAGTCCTTCAGCTGTTGTAACGCTAGTAAGTTATTAGGACCCCTGGGCACCACAGCTAGTATGCGCCTTTCAACGGCGGAAGCCACACCTAGTGAATACTTAGCATCGCTGGACGTCCTAGTCAGTGCGTACTTAAGAACGTTTGTGACCACAGCTAGTATGTGGCTTGCAACGCTGCGCACCACAGCTACTACGTAGTTGGGAATGCTGGGCATCATAGCTAGTATGTGCCTTGCGACGGCGGACCCAACAGGAACGCTGGTCACCACAGCTAGTATGTGCCTCGCAACAGCGGACCCCACAGCTAGTACGAAGTTAGGAACGCTGGGCATCACAGCTATTAAGTGCCTTGCAACAGCGGACCCCACAGCTAGTATGTAGTTAAATACGCTGGGCATTACAGTTAGTAAGTGCTTTGCAACAGCGAACTTCACAGCTAGTACATAGTTAGGATCGCTGGGCACTACAGCTAGTAAATGCCTTGCAACAACGGACCCCACCGCTAGTACGTAGTTAGGAACGCTGGTCACCACAGCTAGTATGTGCCTCGCAACAGCGGACCCCACAGCTAGTACGTAGTAGGAACGCTGGGCCCTACAGGTAGTAGGTGCCTTGCAACTGCGGACCCCATAGATAGTATGTAGTTAGAACCACAGGGCATCACAGCTAGTATGAGTTTTGCAACGGCGGACCCCACAGCTAGTACCTACGTAGTTAAATACGCTGGGCCACACTGCTAGCGCCTTGCAACAGCAGACCCCACAGCTAGTACGATATAAGGAACGCTGGACTTCACAGCTAGTAAATGTCTTGCAACAGTGAACCCCACAGCGAATACATAGTTACTACTACTACATGTGAAATTCATGACAATCCGATTCATGACAATACGATCAACCGTTAATGAGCTAGCTCTATATTTATACTTAGTCCCCCCCCCCCCTCAACCCCGCCACCCGTTCAAAACTTCGGGACGCCACACACCTTATTTTTCTATTTGGCCTTCAGGAATACTACATGTGAAATTTCATGACAATGCGACCAACCGTTAATGAGCTAGCTCTATATTTATACTTAGGCCCCCCCACAACCCCCCCTCCCGTTCAAAACTTTGGGACGCCACACACCTTATTTTTCTATTTGGCCTTCAGGAATACTCCATGTGAAATTTCGTGACAATCCGACCAACCGTTAAAGAGTTAGCTCTATATTTATACTTAGGCCCCCCCACAACCCCCCCTCCCGTTCAAAACTTTGGGTCGCCACACACCTTTTTTTCCTATTTGGCTTTTAAAAATACTACATGTGAAATTTCATGACGATTCGCCCATTAGTTAATGAGTTAGCTCTTTATTTATACTTAGGCCCCCCCACTACCCCCCCTCCCGTAAAACATTTTGAGCCGTCACACCGCCTATTTTTTTATTTGGTCTTCAGGAATACTACATGTGAAACTTCGTGACAATCCGAACAACTGTTAAAGAGTTAGCTCTATATTTATACTTAGGCGCCCCACAACCCCCCCTCCCGTTCAAAACTTTGGGACGCTACATAGCCTATTATTCAATCGGGCTCAAAAGAATGCTACATGGGAAGTTTCATAAAAATCCGTCCAGCGGTTTGGGCGTGATGCTGGAACAAACATACATACATACATACATACATACATACAAACAAACAAACAAACAAACCCCGTTTCAGCTTTATTAATATAGACTAGCAGTAATACCCGGCGTTGCCCGGGGAACTTTGACTTTTCTACTAATATCTCCTATAAGTCTTTTAAATTCTTCAACAGTACATTCATGATGTTATAATTTTCAATTATTCATACGGAATAAGGCTTATAGTCCTTCAACGTCAAACACCCCAGCTAGTAAGTTTTTAGGACCCCTGGGCATCACAGCTAGTATGCGTCTTTCAACGGCGAAAACCACAGCTAGTACGTAGTTAGACCCACTGGGCATCACAGCTAGTATGTGTTTTGCAACGGCGGACCCCACAGCTAGTACGTAGTTAGAAACGCTGAGCATCACAGCTAGTATGCTTTTGCAACGACGGACCCCACAGCTAGTACGTTTTTAGGAACGCTGGGCCCTACAGGTAGTAGGTGCCTTGCAACTGCGGACCCCACAGCTAGTACCTACGTAGTTAAATACGCTGGGCCACACTGCTAGCGCCTTGCAACAGCAGACCCCACAGCTAGTACGTAATTAGGAACGCTGGGCATCACAGCTAGTAAATGTCTTGAAGGTGCCTTGCAACAGCGAACCCCACAGCCAGTACATAGTTAGGAACGCTGGGGCTGAGCACTACAGTTAGTAAGTGCCTTGCAACAGCGGACCCCACAGCTAGTACGATATTAGGAACGCTGGGCATCACAGCTAGTAAATGTCTTGCAACAGTGAACCCCACAGCGAATACATAGTTACTACTACTACATGTGAAATTCATGACAATCCGATTACCCTTCAATGGTTCAGCATTATTTTTATGCTTAGCCCCCCCTCCCAAATTTTTAAAATGTCACATAGTGTATTTTTTTATTTGACCATCAAGAATACTACATGTGAAATTTCGTGACAATCCGATCATCCGTTAGCGACCTATCACTATCTTCAAATTTAGGCCTACCCCCATAACCCCCCTCCCGTTCACAATTTTTTGACGTCACACACCCTATTTTTCTATTTGGCCTTTATGAATACTTCATGTGAAATTTCGTGACAATCCGATCATCCGTTAATGACTTATCACAATACTTATACTTAGGCCCCCATCAACCCACCCTCCCGTTCAAAATTTTGTGACATATACACTCTATATTTCTATTTGGCTTTTAATAATACTACATGTGAAATTCCATGACAATACGACCAACCGTTAATGAGCTAGCACTATATTTATACTTAGGCCCCCCCGCCACAACCCCCCCTCCCGTAAACAATTTTGAGCCGTCACACCGCCTATTTTTCTATTTGGTCTCCAGGAATACTACATGTGAAATTTCGTGACAATCCGATCATCCGTTAATGACTTATCACTATACTTATACTTAGGCCCCCATCAACCCACCCTCCCGTTCAAAATTTTGTGACATATACACCCTATATTTCTATTTGGCTTTTAAGAATACTACATGTGAAATTCCATGACAATACGACCAACCGTTATTGAGCTACCGCCATATTTATACTTAGGTCCCCCCGCCACTACCCCCCCTCCCGTACGAAATTTTGAGCCGTTACACCGCCTATTTTTCTATTTGGTCTTCAGGAATACTACATGTGAAACTTTGTGACAATTCGATCAACCGTTAATGAGCTAGCTCTATATTTATACTTAGGCCCCCCCACAACCCCCCCTCCCGTTCAAAACTTTGGGACGCCACACACCTTTTTTTCCTATTTGGCTTTTAAAAATACTACGTGAAATTTCATGACGATTCGCCCATTAGTTAATGAGTTAGCTCTATATTTATACTTAGGCCCCCCCCACAACCCCCCCCCTCCCGTTCAAAACTTTGGGACGCCACACACCTTTTTTTCCTATTTGGCTTTTAAAAATACTACATGTGAAATTTCATGACGATTCGCCCATTAGCTAATGAGTTAGCTCTATATTTATACTTAGGCCCCCCCACAACCCCCCCTCCCGTTCAAAACTTTGGGACGCCACACACCTTTTTTTCCTGTTTGGCTTTTAAAAAGACTACGTGTGAAATTTCATGACAATTCGACCATTAGTTATTATGTTAGCACTATTTATATACTTAGGCCCCCCTTACAACCCCCCCTCCCGATCAAAACATTGGGACGCCACACACCTTATTTTTCTATTTGGCCTTCAGGAATACTCCATGTGAAATTTCGTGACAATCCGACCAACCGTTAAAGAATTAGCTCTATATTTATACTTAGGCCCCCCCACAACCCCCCCTCCCGTTCAAAACTTTGGGACGCCACACACCTTATTTTCCTATTTGGCTTTTAAAAATACTACGTGAAATTTCATGACGATTCGCCCATTAGTTAATGAGTTAGCTCTATATTTATACTTAGGCCCCCCCACAACCCCCCCTCCCGTTCCAAAACTTTGGGACGCCACACACCTTTTTTTCCTATTTGGCTTTTAAAAATACTACGTGAAATTTCATGACGATTCGCCCATTAGTTAATGAGTTAGCTCTATATTTATACTTAGGCCCCCCCACAACCCCCCCTCCCGTTCAAAACTTTGGGACGCCACACACCTTTTTTTCCTATTTGGCTTTTAAAAATACTACATGTGAAATTTCATGACGATTCGCCCATTAGTTAATGAGTTAGCTCTATATTTATACTTAGGCCCCCCCACAACCCCCCCTCCCGTTCAAAACTTTGGGACGCCACACACCTTTTTTTCCTATTTGGCTTTTAAAAATACTACATGTGAAATTTCATGACGATTCGCCCATTAGTTAATGAGTTAGCTCTATATTTATACTTAGGCCCCCCCACAACCCCCCCTCCCGTTCAAAACTTTGGGACGCCACACACCTTTTTTTCCTGTTTGGCTTTTAAAAAGACTACGTGTGAAATTTCATGACAATTCGACCATTAGTTAATGTGTTAGCACTATTTATATACTTGGGCCATTTTTCTTCCATAGTGGATCGGTGTCACCATATTTAAAGTCAGTCTGAACGTTGTGCTGACGTTGGCATAATCCGAAACCAGCACACTCTATGGCTCTGTCAGTTAACAAATATTAAATCTATAAACCGTTGAAAAGCAAGAAATTTGAAGAATGGAGTCTACCGAGCTCAGGATCGCCACTTAGAAATCTAGCTATGGCACTTAGTTCAGATGTTTTAATCGGGAAGTTAAAAATAACTTTGAGCACTTCGTCCTTCGGATGGGACATTAAGCGATGATCCAGGGCTTTTTCGAATGTGAGGTACTCGATAATGAGACGTATATTATGTAAATAAACCTGGGTAGGTCAATTTCCACTTAGGTTGAAAGCCTTGAGCACGTCGTCCTTCGGATGGGACTTTCCGGATATATCTGAATCTGTAGTATCAGTTTTAACAATTATTAAGCCTATAAACCGTTAAATAGCGCGAATTTTTTGAAAAAGTTTTCATTTTGATTTTTGTGTGGGGTTCAGATAATCCGGTCGTTCTCTATCAGTTTTAACAAATATTTAATCTATAAACCGTTAAAAAGCGAGAAATTTGAAGAATGGAGTCTACCGAGCTCAGGATCGCCACTTACAAATCTAGCTGAGGCACTTAGGTCAGATGTTTTAATCGGGAAGTGAAAAATAACTATGAGCACGTCGTCCTTCGGATGGGACTTTAAGCGATGTTCCAGGACTTTTTCGAATGTGAGGTACTCGATAATGAGACGTATGTTATGTAAATAAACCTGGGTAGGTGAAATATCACTTAGGTTGAAAATAGCCTTGAGCACGTCGTCCTTCGGATGGGACTTTCCGGATAAATCTGAATCTGTCGTATCAGTTTTAACAATTATTAAGCCTATAAACCGTTAAATAGCGCAAATTTTTTGAAAAACATTTTTATTTTGATTTTTGTGTAGGATTCAAATAATCCGGTCGTTCTCTATCAGTTTTAACAAATATTAAATCTATAAACCGTTAAAAAGCGAGAAATTTCAAGAATGGAGTCTACCGAGCTCAGGATCGCCACTTAGAAATCTAGCTGAGGCACTTAGGTCAGATGTTTTAATCGGGAAGTGAAAAATAACTATGAGCACGTCGTCCTTCGGATGGGACTTTAAGCGATGTTCCAGGACTTTTTCGAATGTGAGGTACTCGATAATGAGACGTATGTTATGTAAATAAACCTGGGTAGGTGAAATATCACTTAGGTTGAAAATAGCCTTGAGCACGTCGTCCTTCGGATGGGACTTTCCGGATAAATCTGAATCTGTCGTATCAGTTTTAACAATTATTAAGCCTATAAACCGTTAAATAGCGTGAATTTTTTGAAAAACATTTTGATTTTGATTTTCGTGTAGGATTCAGATAATCCGGTCGTTCTCTATCAGTTTTAACAAATATTAAATCTATAAACCGTTAAAAAGCGAGAAATTTCAAGAATGGAGTCTACCGAGCTTAGGATCGCCACTTAGAAATCTAGTTGAGGCACTTAGGTCAGATGTTTTAATCGGGAAGCTAAAAATAACTTTGAGCACGTCGTCCTTCGGATGGGACATTAAGCAATGATACAGGGCTTTTTCGAATGTGAGGTACTCGATAATGAGACGTATGTTATGTAAATAAACCTGGGTAGGTGAAATATCACTTAGGTTGAAAATAGCCTTGAGCACGTCGTCCTTCGGATGGGACTTTCCGGATAAATCTGAATCTGTCGTATCAGTTTTAGCAATTATTAAGCCTATAAACCGTTAAATAGCGCAAATTTTTTGAAAAACATTTTTATTTTGATTTTTGTGTAGGATTCAGATAATCCGGTCGTTCTCTATCAGTTTTAACAAATATTTAATCTATAAACCGTTAAAAAGCGAGAAATTTGAAGAATGGAGTCTACCGAGCTCAGGATCGCCACTTAGAAATCTAGCTGAGGCACTTAGGTCAGATGTTTTAATCGGGAAGTGAAAAATAACTATGAGCACGTCGTCCTTCGGATGGGACTTTAAGCGATGTTCCAGGACTTTTTCGAATGTGAGGTACTCGATAATGAGACGTATGTTATGTAAATAAACCTGGGTAGGTGAAATTTCACTTAGGTTGAAAATACCCTTGAGCACGTCGTCCTTCGGATGGGACTTTCCGGATAAATCTGAATCTGTCGTATCAGTTTTAACAATTATTAAGCCTATAAACCGTTAAATAGCGCAAATTTTTTGAAAAACATTTTTATTTTGATTTTTGTGTAGGATTCAAATAATCCGGTCGTTCTCTATCAGTTTTAACAAATATTAAATCTATAAACCGTTAAAAAGCGAGAAATTTCAAGAATGGAGTCTACCGAGCTCAGGATCGCCACTTAGAAATCTAGTTGAGGCACTTAGGTCAGATGTTTCAATCGGGAAGTTAAAAAACACTTTGAGCACGTCGTCCTTCGGATGGGACTTTAAGCGATGATCCAGGGCTTTTTCGAATGTGAGGTACTCGATAATGAGACGTATGTTATGTAAATAAACCTGGGTAGGTGAAATATCACTTAGGTTGAAAATAGCCTTGAGCACGTCGTCCTTCGGATGGGACTTTCCGGATAAATCTGAATCTCTCGTATCAGTTTTAACAATTATTAAGCCTATAAACCGTTAAATAGCGCAAATTTTTTGAAAAACATTTTTATTTTGATTTTTGTGTAGGATTCAGATAATCCGGTCGTTCTCTATCAGTTTTAACAAATATTAAATCTATAAACCGTTAAAAAGCGAGAAATTTGAAGAATGGAGTCTACCGAGCTCAGGATCGCTGGTTTCAATTTTCAATTATTCATACGGAATAAGGCTTATAGTCCTTCAGCTGTTGTAACGCTAGTAAGTTTTTAGGACCCCTGGGCACCACAGCTAGTATGCGCCTTTCAACGGCGGAAGCCACACCTAGTGAATACTTAGCATCGCTGGACGTCCTAGTCAGTGCGTACTTAAGAACGTTTGTAACCACAGCTAGTATGTGGCTTGCAACGCTGAGCACCACAGCTAGTACGTAATTGGGAATGCTGGGCATCATAGCTAGTATGTGCCTTGCGACGGCGGACCCAACAGCTAGTACGTAGTTAGGAACGCTGGTCACCACAGCTAGTATGTGCCTCGCAACAGCGGACCCCACAGCTAGTACGAAGTTAGGAACGCTGGGCATCACAGCTATTAAGTGCCTTGCAACAGCGGACCCCACAGCTAGTATGTAGTTAAATACGCTGGGCATTACAGTTAGTAAGTGCTTTGCAACAGCGAACTTCACAGCTAGTACATAGTTAGGAACGCTGGGCACTACAGCTAGTAAATGCCTTGCAACAACGGACCCCACAGCTAGTACGTAGTTAGGAACGCTGGTCACCACAGCTAGTATGTGCCTCGCAACAGCGGACCCCACAGCTAGTACGAAGTTAGGAACGCTGGGCACTACAGCTAGTAAATGCCTTGCAACAACGGACCCCACAGATAGTATGTAGTTAGAACCACAGGGCATGACAGCTAGTACCTACGTAGTGAAATACGCTGGGCCACACTGCTAGCGCCTTGCAACAGCAGACCCCACAGCTAGTACGATATTAGGAACCCTGGGCATCACAGCTAGTATGCTTTTGCAACGACGGACCCCACAGCTAGTACGTTTTTAGGAACGCTGGGCCCTACAGGTAGTAGGTGCCTTGCAACTGCGGACCCCACAGATAGTATGTAGTTAGAACCACAGGGCATGACAGCTAGTACCTACGTAGTGAAATACGCTGGGCCACACTGCTAGCGCCTTGCAACAGCAGACCCCACAGCTAGTACGTAATTAGAAACGCTGGGCATCACAGCTAGTAAATGTCTTGTAGGTGCCTTGCAACAGCGAACCCCACAGCCAGTACATAGTTAGGAACGCTGGGGCTGAGCACTACAGCTAGTAAGTGCCTTGCAACAGCGGACCCCACAGCTAGTACGATATTAGGAACGCTGGACATCACAGCTAGTAAATGTCTTGCAACAGTGAACCCCACAGCGAATACATAGTTACTACTACTACATGTGAAATTCATGACAATCCGATTCATGACAATACGATCAACCGTTAATGAGCTAGCTCTATATTTATACTTAGTCCCCCCCCCCCCTCAACCCCGCCACCCGTTCAAAACTTCGGGACGTCACACTCCTTATTTTTCTATTTGGCCTTCAGGAATAATATATGCGAAATTTCGTGACAATACGACCAACCGTTAATGAGCTAACTCTATATGTATATTTAGCCCCCCCCACAACCCTCCTTCCTGTTCAAAATTTTGGGCCTTCACACACCTAATATTTCTATTTGACCTTTAGTAATACTACATGTGAAATTTCATGACTATTCGACCATTAGTTAATGAGTTAGCACTATTTATATACGTAGGCCCCCCTTACAACCCCCCCTCCCGATCAAAACTTTGGAACGCCACACACCTTATTTTTCTATTTGGCCTTCAGGAATACTCCATGTGAAATTTCGTGACAATCCGACCAACCGTTAAAGAGTTAGCACTATATTTATACTTAGGCCCCCCCACAACCCCCCCTCCCGTTCAAAACTTTGGGACGCCACACACCTTTTTTTGCTATTTGGCTTTTAAAAATACTACATGTGAAATTTCATGACGATTCGCCCATTAGTTAATGAGTTAGCTCTATATTTATACTTAGGCCCCCCCACTACCCCCCCTCCCGTAAAAAATTTTGAGCCGTCACACCGCCTATTTTTTTATTTGGTCTTCAGGAATACTACATGTGAAACTTCGTGACAATCCGACCAACTGTTAAAGAGTTAGCTCTATATTTATATTTAGGCCCCCCCACAACCCCCCCTCCCGATCAAAACTTTGGGACGCCACACACCTTTTTTTCCTGTTTGGCTTTTAAAAAGACTACGTGTGAAATTTCATGACAATTTGACCATTAGTTAATGAGTTAGCACTATTTATATACTTAGGCCCCCCTTACAACCCCCCCTCCCGATCAAAATTTTGGGACGCCACATAGCCTATTATTCAATCGGGCTCAAAAGAATGCTACATGGGAAGTTTCATAAAAATCCGTCCAGCGGTTTGGGCGTGATGCTGGAACAAACATACAAACAAACAAACAAACCCCGTTTCAGCTTTATTAATATAGATTAGTTACTTGAGTTAATTATATATATACATTTAAGTAACTTATGTCATTTACACCTTGTATGTCCATAAATCCCTCCACAAATTACCTGAGGTGATCCTTAGGTATATCCGTTCGCTTTTTTATCAGTTTCATGAGATTACTACAGAATGACGATTTGTTTTGAGCGGGATGGGGTGTTGTAACTAACATGTTCAGACATTAAAACGAAAAAAAAAAAAAAAAAAAAAAAAAAAAAAAAAATAGGGGTGGCTCTAGTATAATATACTAGAGTATTGTCCAACTCAACCATTCTGAGGAATCTTCTAGCCATTATGCTCTGTCACAATGACAATGAAAAACATATGACTGGCTTTATTTAACAATTTATAATAACTAAGGATAGATAGAGAGCAGCCCAAGAGGCTCCGGGTCCACTACTAATTAGGTAAGTACAAAGTAAAGCAAAGCTCAGAGCGAAAGAGGAGAAAATCTGTAGAAAGTGACCTGGTTAGCACAGAGTCCATTGCTAACGTCCACAGCAGTTGTTGTGGTTTTAACATTAAAAAGAGAATATAAATTAGAGAAGGATTGGCCAACGATGTAATAAGGAGGGGAGATGAGGCTTGTGATCGAATAAAACAACTTGTGGAATTTCTGCCAGGCTTTCGGCACTGAGTGTACCTTCTTCAGGGCTTGTATTGTCAAATATAAAATATATTGCGTTAATGTATGTAGATATGAATAAAGGACATGTCATAAATGTGACTATACCAATAATTAATATTAAATAATAAGCATGAAAACAAACTAAAATATTATATTTAAACAGAAAACAATATAAACTAATTATAACCGTATATTCCCTGAGCGAAAATGTACAAACACAAGCGGATATACGGTTATAGTTATGTTATACTTTTTTCTGTTTAAATATAATATTTCAGTTTATTCTGCTTGTTATGTAATGTTAATTATTGGTTTAGTCACAATAATGTCCTGTCCTTTATTCATATCTACATACATTAAAGCAATATATTTTATATATGTCAATACAGGCCCTGAAGAAGGTACACTCAGTGCCGAAAGCTTGGCAGAAATTCCACAAGTTGTTTTATTCGACCATAAGCCTGATCTCCCCTCCTTCTTAAAAAATATAAAATTTAAAAATATCTGTGATGAGGCCGTAATAGGAATTTTTTGTACCAACCAAGTACAGATCACTCACCCTTCCCATCCTATCTCTCTCACTTTTTTTCTTTTTTAATTTTGTATTTACAACTATATATTATTATATACAATTATATACAAAATATAATAAGCAAATGTGATACATAAATAAATAAAATTTCTTGGATGAGGCATTTTATACTGGCATTACCGGGTAGGTATTAGAAAGTAATGTGTTGACATCAGCGGCTGTCTTTGTTTCTTTGTACAGAGTAATTCTGAGAGTGAATTTCTTAAACCTACTAATACCGATATGAAATAAATTTATAATAAAGAGTGATCTGTGATGTATAAAAATACACACATTCAAATTATTAATATTATTTAAAAAAAAATTAATTATATATTTTTTTTAAATCCAAGAAGCAACTAAATTAGTAAATAAATATATGAATTCATTTTGTTTTAAAACAACCTATGAATACAAAACAAAACACGACCATCAGCTGTTTTTAATTAGTGTAGAGGAGTCGAAGGTTGGAAGGTCTGATTTGAGATGAAGTGAGTTTTTAGGCTTAAGGTGTGGAACTAAGTTGTAGTGAATTGATTGTGATTAATTCGAGTTTTATTTAAAATAGATGCACAAAGGAGGTACATTCATTTATTTATATGTTTTATATGCCTTAAAATAACTTAAATTTGAAGAATGACTAGTATTTAGAAAGAAAAGAGACTAAAACATAAATGTAAAAATTAGGTTGTAAGATTTCTTTTTACAACTTTTAACAATATGGCACCTCTTTAAAAATCCAAATGAAAAGTTTGTTAATTGAATTTTTTTTATATTACGTGCACTTGCTTCAAAATTGCGAGTCTTGGATTTTTTGATATTTTTTTTATGGCCCTTTTCCGAAACTACTGTAGAAATCAAAATTTACTAAAAGACAAAAGAGATATAATTTCTACAGGAAATGTGGTAATTTTCATATTTGTTTATTTAATTATTATTAATTCAATTATTTTAATTTTATATTTATTTTATAATAATTTTTTTTACCACAGATCTATACAAAAGTGTTTTACCTAAGAAAATCCTGGTATGGCCACATAACATATATTTTATTTTACCCTTTTTAATATAAAAAAAAAATTACCAATAATAAAAAGGTATTTTAAAGCCTTACAATTTAAACATTACTTTGAAATATTTCCGAAAGAAAATTGTACATGTTTTGGTGCGCTATAACTTTATTTGTATTTGTTCTATCTGAAATCTGAGGTCATACTGATGGTTGTAAATTAAATAACGAACATTTTTCGATAGGACTAACCCTTTTCGTATTAATCAAACAAACATCTAAAATAATGGGTATCAAAAAGTAATTTTACGACGGTTTTCGGCATGTATCTTGTAAACCGGGTGACCTTCGAAAAAATGTATTTTATATAAACTGTTCCTCTTAGTATTCTCTACAACTTTTATTTAAAGAGAATTTTGAGTAGGTCATAAATATAAGTGATATCTAGACAAATGTACTTAGGTCACAAAGTTAAGTGGTCTTAACATATGTAAAATCTTCATCTCAAATTTCCAGTTCTTTGTTTTAATGGTTTTCTCAGTTAGTGCTTCCAATCACGTACACACAGACAGACATCATCGCGAAAAGTATATATTTAAGGGACATTGTATAAGAAATATGTATAAAAAGTCCCTATAAAAAGAGCTGACCTGCGAACACAAGTGATGAGAGTTGACTCCTCTCCAAGGGCGGGGCCCACTGTGCCAGGAGAGTGCTGAGAGCAGGAAATGTGGTTCCCTGGAAATTACCAAAAAATCACAATAAGGCTAAAAACTCATAAATGCTGGAACTAAATCTATCAGCTGTGCTACAAGTTCTATCATAAATGTATTCATTTTTTTTGTCAGCTCAGCCTTCTTCTCTTGTGGTTATGAGTGAAAACACTGTCGATCTTGCCCGAACTAACGAAATATTCCCGACTACAGCTCGCTGACGAAAATGGGCTGCAAGATTAGCGTTTATCTCTTGCTAATGACGACATTTATGTATCTGAAAATGAGAAACAATCCATTCAGTTCCATTTATTTGTTGTATAGTAAGCTATAAATTTTACGTGTTAATGCATATGATGATTGAGATAAATCTCAATCATCATATGCATTAACACGTAAAATAATATGTATACATACAATTACTATGGATCCAAATGAATGTTTGAGTTTTGACTAAGTGTTTAAATATATAAGTAGACTCAATAAATATATTCTATAAAAGGAAGATTCTGATTGACAGAAGGAATAATTAATCTAAAGAACACATGTAGATACTGATGGTGGGAGTTCCATGGGATGGTATGGACTTCCCGAAACATTTGCAATTTCTATTTTTTGAGAAGGCAAAAAATAAATGGGAAAATGATGCTGTAATAATATATTATATATGAAATAAGAATCTCCTTACACAATCCAAAAAGTAAATAAGAATATAATTTAAGCACCTGTATAAAAAAAAATTATCTACTGCAGTGGCGCAGATTTTAACGCCCTCGGCGCCGCCTTGTCCGCGCAGGCCCTGCTATCACTGTAATGTACTGTTTCAGTTTGATAAAACTTTAGCGTTACCACTATTTAAATTGTTTCCAGTCCATTTTTTCGGTGTGTGTTTTTGTTTTAAAAACCTCCCCTATAACAATCAACTTTTTTTTTTTTTAATTCTATTTAGAATTTAGCCAATGACAGAAGACCCATTACACTAGCCAATATTTCTGAGTTCTTGTTTAAATGACGTTATTTATATGACTAACCACACATGTTAGTATTTTCATCCTTTTATTGGATCTCCTAAGCTATCACATGACCTCTTACCTTGACAAAAGAAAATGGCACTTAATTATTATAATGTCACCGGTATTTCTTTCGTGAGGGGCTTTGGTTTGAATATCGCTCCGGTTCAAACTCTGAGTTACCTTGACTCTTCTTAACCATCTTAAAGCTATTAGCGTAAGAGAAAGCGAGTGTCTTATTATTTTATGGCCCTCTGACCATGACGGGTATAACAGCATAATTTTTATTCCGTTTCTAGACGTAAAGATAATTGATATAATATGTATATATATATATATATACATTTAATCACAATTAATCATAATATAATAATATTAAAAAATATATTATAGTAACCGTATCAGAAGTAAACAGTCTTACAAAGCCAGTCGGTAGAAAGAAACGGACGAAACCTTTCTTCATATATTTTTGGCACTACAAACTACCCTGCTGCATATTCAAAAAATTTATATGTTTAAAAATATTACACACCCAAATCGTCTAGAACAATAGTCCGTTTCAACTAACTTTTTCCACGGATGAATCTCCACTCCGAGACTGGACCGACTACCCCTCTTCTCCCCCTTATCCCTAGACATCTGTCCCTAAGCCACAATGGATGATCTGTAACATAGGAAGTTCAGCGAACAGAAGAAGAACCTCATCCCCAAGGAAAGTTAGTTGAAGCGGACTGTTGGCTGTGTATATGTGCTTACCTCTCCAAGTCCCATCAGAAAGCGGAGAACGGAGAGCCAAACGGGGCCCAGAGGGGCTACAAATGGAGTAGCAACGGTGAAGATGGCTGTAGAGAGGATGCCCAGACCCATGGTGTGCTTGCCTCCGAACCGCTGGGCCAGGATCCCTCCTGGAAGGTGGGTGATGATATAGCCCCAGTAGAAGGCAGACAGGATCACTCCCTGGGTCTCCTCGTTCCAATCGTAGCCTTGATGCTTCATCTGCAACAGGGGGAATAACACCATCACCTGAAGAGTATTCGTACGCTCTACGGCCCTATGGTGAAGCTGATACATACAATTGGCAAACAAGACTACCTATTGTTCAGTAGGTTGCCAACTCCCGGTGGCAGAGAGAAATGGCTGTTTAGGAACCGAAAACTATTCTAACCTCCTTTTTGTCTTTGCATAGTTTTAGGTTTTTGTTTACCACATTGGGTAATTTATCAAGCAGGGACCACGATTTAAGGAGCTGGGACATTCCATTAATAGACGAAGTGTAAGTGGAAGTGAACCCATGCAACTTGTACACTGTTACTGGAGATTTAATTCATAGCAGCCTCCGAGGCTACTAACCATAAAATCCGAGGTTTGATTCCGTACTTGCTTCATTTTTAATTGGAGGTGTATGAAAACGGATGTTTAGAATTGAACGACTACTTATATTTGCCCGGTTGGTACCGGGCAGATGATTCTGAGGAGAAGAACATTACAATACAACAAAGTAAATAAATAATTTATAATAATAATACCATTAATAATAAATTACCAAAAATACATAGTTTTCATAGTTCATGCTTCCCTTGCTTGCAGTACTCTCTCTTGGGTTCTTAATAGATCGAGCCGATTCGTCATTCACTGCACAGTGTTTTGCGTCCCCTCCGTACTCTCTACGGTGCATTGGCTTCCCTTACTTTCGTAAATTTATCTTCAAATACCGGAATTTTAAAATTCTACAACAGTTATTGAGACTCGTTATAAAAAAAACCCTAGTACGACAGTAAATCGTAACTTGGATTAAATTAAGTAAGTAAAAATATCTTAAGCAAAATCCAAGATGTATAAAAATTAAAGATGATATAATTTCCTATTAGATTATAATTTCGATATTTTGTGGCGAGGCTCCACTATGTTTAACACAATTCTTATTGCCTCAATCTGCGATACTTTGCGATGATAAATCTAAATTAGAATTTTTAAATTATTTTGTCCAGTGTTATGGCACTATTCAATGAGTACGATAATATTATACTTTGTTAGATAATGTCTATTAACTTTTATATCGATTTGTCTAAAGGCTGACCCTAATTAGTTTTCTAATTGTGATGCAACGGCCATGACTATCCATCTGATTTGGCAACAATAAGTTGTGCAAAGATAAACGACTCAGTTGTTAGCTGATGTGGTTAATTATATGGGTTCCAGCGATAATAGTTTTCACTATAGCAAAAGCTGGAGACCCTCCTGCGCGAAGGATCAGACTTTATTTTAGTGAAAAATTAACATTAAGCTTGAAAAAAGTTAAGACCATCCAGCGAGGCCGTCTCAAGTTGCTGAATATAAGCCATCAGATAAGATATGTATATTTTACACATCTTAGTGTCTATTTAACCTATTATAATTTCATGTGCGGCCGCGCTTGAAAACCTAGCGAATCTTGGAGCCCTTGAATACCAATGGGATAATGCGGCTTGCGAAAAGGTTGCTGACATCTGCTTGGCATAATATATAGAGCAGTGACTTTAACTTCTGAAGCAGAAATTTACATTGATTGTCTCTTATGTGCTAATTACACGTACGAGATGACCTGGTCTATAATTATACAGTGGGAGACGAAATTCATGTTCAAAAATTTACCGAATGATCCGATTCTCCATTGTTTGGGAGACAATCAAATTTTTGTGATTTTTCAAAGCATCTTGACCTTCCGCCAAAAAATCTTTTATAAATCCGGAAGTATCAATACTAGAACAAATATAATTATATCATAGGAAAGAACATAGATTTTCCTATTGTCATATAGTTGTCTGCTATCAAAATAAAAGTTGACAAATGAGCTGCAAAAACAAAAAAAAAAGTGAGATTTAAAAATTTTTCACTTTCGTTATCCTTGCACTACTGAACGCTACAAACAGTCAAACTTTAGAAAATGTTCTTCATTTCTCAAGTTTGAAATCCATGCGCTTACATCTAATTTTACATGAAGTGGGCAGCTGTAAGAGCCTGTAAACATCAGTCAATGTTAAAATTTGGAAACGAGCTCGGCTATATCACATTAGATCTTGGCACGCAAGTGTACAACAATGAAGATTGCAGACTAAAGATCATGTCTTTTTTTTTTTTTTTTTTTTTTATTCGACCGTACTTAACTGAATTTGATCGAAGCTTGAACAAAATAAAGAAAAAGACATGTGCAGTTCTTCATATAGAAGTTTTAGCCTGTAACTCAGAAACACTACTCAATGGTGGAATGGGAGGATATTAATCCACATTGATGACGAGGTAATATGATTGTGGGATTCTAGGACAAGAGGATGCGAGATAGTTTCTTGGAAGGATCAAAATATTAACGGAGATCTTGGTCACTTCCTAAGATAAGAGATGCTTACCTGGACGGCTGAAGACTTGAGTAGATCATCATCATAGGGACAGCTGTCAGGGTCCACGATAGTTCTGTTGTCCACAACAGGGCTCCGAACCATCTGGACGATGGCCAGACTGAGGCAGGCCCGCATGATGTACGCATTGGCAACCCCGAGGAACCCCATGATAGCCAGCATCCATCGTTGGGAGATCCACTCTGCAACAAGGAGGCACACTTTCTGAGGGTCTGTCTTTATGATAGGTTAGTGAGGGGTATACAAACTAAACTGAAAGCAGCCATCATTGAACTACAAATGAAAGCCCCTTACAATGAAAAAGCGGCCGATATTCTTGGAAGAGACTCTTCCTTAATAATAATAATAAGGTTAGGTTTAGGTTTTATGACTCATGCCCATGGCTTTAACTACGAGGTCATATCGCCTACTACCAGAGTGCTCTTTCGTCACTCTGGTGGACATGAGTCCGACTCTACTGTGGGAGTCCTAAATTTTACTTACTGCTCAGATGGCAAGCACACACACCATTGAGCTACCGGCGCCCTATAATAATAATAATAATAATAATACTATTTATCTCCATTAAACCGTAACAAGTTGATAGATTACGTCACGAAAATGTATACATCAAGATGACTCATACCTTAGATAGATGGTTATTTTGACTCATGCCCGGGCTTTAACTATGAGGTCATATCGCCTACTAACCGAGCGCTCTGTCGTCACTCTGGTGAGCATGAGTTCGACTCTATCGTGTGAGTCCTAAATGTTGCTTACCCAAGTTTAGTCACCTAGGTTAAGGGTCTTTAACAAGTCCCTGACATCGCACAGGGACCATCCCTTTATGTTCCATCACGTCACTTCCGTTGCAGCCTGGGTTTCGTAATACATAACAATTTAAAAGAAGTTTCATTTAAAAAAAAGTATAAATAAACCCATAGAAATGAACATACAATTAGTAATAAGTAATGAAAATATTAAACAAAAAATAATTCTGAAATAATAAATCTTAATTATTTTATATGGAAGCTGACCGGGTTAAAATCTTTCTTGGCTTGGAACACTTCCTATGTCGAAGAAGATGTAACACATTTTGAAAGAAAAACAAAAAAAAAACATGGAAAGAAAAGTTAGTTAGACACATATTTACATTACAAATAACCGATGTCCAGTTTGTAAGAAATTTCAAATAGTGTATTCAAATGATCCTAGTAGACGCTACGCCATAAATATTAATCATTACTAGCAACTCTCCCTACTCGCCTCGCTCGCCCTGCAAACGCCTTATACTTCCTCAAAAATCCATAACACCGCAGTAGGATTAGGGTTCAATCGATACCACAAAGATACAAAGAGTTGCTAGTAACGATACTTTTACTCACGAGTAGTATCGAATAAAACTTTCAATACTATTGAAGTATCGAATGAACTATCAATACCTACTTGTATCGATTATTGTTACCTAGGAGGTCCACCGTTGCACGGCACATACTAGTTGCGGTACCCAACGTTCCTAACTACGTACTATCTGTGTTGCCCAGGGGTCCTAAGAACATAATAGCTGGTTGCACGGAGTTGCAAGGCGCATACTATCTAAGGTGCCCGGCGTTCTTAAGTAGGAACTAGCTGTGGTTCCAAGTGGAAAAAAAAAATCCAGTCCAATAGCTTTTATTGTAACAACAAATAAAAGAGAATTGCAAGAAATTAAACGGTGAACGATTTTTACGAATTGAAAAATTTATATAATTTTCTTTTCTTCTTCTTCTTCCTGTGGCGCTACGGTCCTGAAAGAACCCGGGCCTCCGTCACAATCCTCCTCCATTCGTCTCGATCCAAAACCTTCTCCCTCCATCCTCTGATGCCCAACACTCGGAGGTCCGCCTCGACGTCGTCCAGCCAACGGAGTCTCGGTCTTCCTCTTCTCCTGGCACCGCCTGGCATACCGTAGAGGGCTTGTTTAGGGAGTCTTCCTCCTTCCATTCTCTCTACGTGGCCCAACCAACGTAATCTCGCCTGCTTGATCACGGATACCAGGTCGGAATCCCCGTAGAGGTCTCTCAATTCTCTGTTCTTCCGGATACGCCATCTGCCGTTCTCGGAAACAGGTCCATAAATCTTTCTGAGTACTTTGCGTTCCCACAATAGCAGAGTCTCTTCATTTTCTTTTGTCAATGCCCAAGTTTCACCAGTGTAAGTTACAATTGGACGGACTATGGTTTTATAGACAATTAGCTTGGCCCTCCACGTTAATGTGCGGAACTTGAGTATTCTTTGGACCGCAAATAGACATCTGTTCCCTGCAGCAATGCGTGCTCTTATTTCGTGGCTAACGTCATTATCTTCTGTGATGAGAGCCCCGAGATATTTGAATTCCTTGACTACTGGGAATTGGTGCTCATTGATGGAAATCACCTCAGGAGCGTCTTGCAGATTTATAATTTTCTTTTAATTGTTGAAATTTGAAACGAGTACATTGAATCGATATAAGTAATATCTATTCGATACCTACTTGACATCGAAAGAAAAGTATCGATACCAAAAGTCAGGTTTACTTTTACTGATTACTGGGTTAGGTTAGGTTAGGTTTTATGACTCTACGAGGTCATATCGCCTACTACCAGAGCGCTCTTTCGTCACTCTGGTGGACATGAGCCCGACTCTACTGTGGGAGTCCTAAATTTTGCCTACCCTAAATTTTTATTCATCTAGGGTAGGGGTCTTTAACGAGTACCTGACATCGTACAGGCTCGGGACCATTGCTTAACGTCCCATCCGAAGGACGGCGTGCTTAAGTTTATTTTACCTCCCAGATAAAATAAACTAAGGGCCTCGGTCGGGCTACGAACCCACGACCTTGAGCTCAGAAGTCAAGCACGCTTACCACTGAGCTACCGGCCGTGATTACTTGTATCATAAGTAAGGTATCGATGCTACTCAGATATCGATCACACACGATGGAGTTGAACAAAACATTATCTTTTTTACACAATGAAATTTATAATATAAAATGATCCCTTTAAACAATAAAAATTATTATTATATTATGATGTTCTTTTTCTTTGACGAGAGGGGGTGTATAAGGTGTTAAGTCGCGAGTTGAGTGTGGGTGAATTCGGGAACACGCCGAGACAATCGATAGGAGTCGGCGGGACTCTTGAACTACATGAGTCAGTAAGCAGTTGGGCACCACGCGGGGTGGACTGAGTTGGTTGAGTTGGCTGTTACCACGCGGGTATAAAGTGAGTCGTCTCTTAACAACGAGAGGGACCAGTTGGTCACCACGCGGGGTGGACTGAGAGTCTGGGTCGAGCCAGCACGCGGTGTGCGGAATGGATTCGTCCTTATTGCCACGCGGGTATAAGGTGAGTCGTTAGTTACCATGCGGAAGTGAGTTGGTTATTACCACGCGGGTATAAAGTGAGTCGTCTGTTACCAAGCACAGTAAGTGAGTGACTTGTGTAGTTCCCACGCGGTATGGGACTTATTATTGAACAACTGACTTTGTGTTCGTTACCACGCGGTTTTGTAATAAGGGTGTTGTCCAAATAAATATATCTCTTGTTCTACTCGAAGTTCTCATTTAACCTGTACCCAAAACCAACAATTATTATTATATTATGATGTTCTTTTTCTTTGACGAGAGGGGGTGTATAAGGCGTAATAGATTAACTAACTAAATCTTAATCTATTACCCCTTATAGGTGTATAAGGGGTAATAGATTAACTAAATCTTAATCTATTACCCCTTATAGGTGTATAAGGGGTAATAGATTAACTAAATCTTAATCTATTACCCCTTATAGGTGTATAAGGCGTAATAGATTAACTAAATCTTAATCTATTACTCCTTATAGGTGTATAAGGGGTAATAGATTAACTAAATTTTAATCTATTACCCCTTATAGGTGTATAAGGGGTAATAGATTAACTAAATCTTAATCTATTACCCCTTATACACCCCCTCTCGTCAAAGAAAAAGAACATCATAATATAATAATAATAATTTTTATTGTTTAAAGGGATCATCCCTATACAATTGTGTTAGTGACCATTACTTTTACAATATTAACATTTCCAAAATTATAGATTGATCAGCTGAACAATAATGACATATGTAAAGGAACCTTTTACGAATTAAATAAATAACATAAATAAATAAAAAAAGATATGACTAAAATAAGTAATTACAAATTAATAATAATAATGTAACAAAGACAGTAATAATGTAGGGGGGATGTAGATATTGAATATCAATATAATATGCAAGTTGAAATATATTATTCATTAACAATGAAAGGTCTGAGTTTCAGAGCACTGATTAAATAATAGAAAATGTTTGAGATATCATTCTTATTATGGGCCAGGAGTAATGTATGAAAGTTGGATTGGATCTGTCTATACTGATACTCTGAGGCAGGAAGTGGCTTCTAATGGGGGAGTATATCGGACAGGATATTAACAGGTGGTATACGTCTTACAATTTGTTTGTATTGCAGATTGTACAAAGTTCCTAGGGATTAAGGGTGTATACATTATTTTTGTAACTGATTTTAAGACAATACTTGCCAGATAGATGGAGGTTAGCCAGTGCTTTGATGTGTGAGAAAGGAGTATTCAGGTTTAGGTATGGTTGGAGTTGATCTGGGTTGTAAATATTGGGATAAAAGGTGTTGTATCGGCATTCTGAAAGGTAATATTTATCTTTATTCTTCAGATGATTCACAAATGCGTCCGAAACCCTGGGCAGAGAGTTTTTTAGCATTACCGGATCCAATATATTTAATAATTCTCCCTCCCCAATTTCATTTAAAATGCTTTTTACTTGGGACACCCAATTGAATTTTGTCACATTTGGCTTCTGTTAGCTTAATTCCCTTAGTTTTATGTAACAAATTTTGGACATAATAATATAGTTAATATTTATATTTGTAATTTTGATTTTTTAAAGCTCATACTAAAGACCAGAAAATAAATTAAAAAATTTCGTCGGTGAATCCTCCCCCAGCACAAATTAATCAATTACGTTTTCGCGCTCCCTTCAAAGCAAATTAACCGTTTGGGCTAAAATCCAATATTTAATTTACATAGAGGTTTCAGAATCCTCGTACTAAATTATTAAGACCGATTTGGCGGAAAAGTAATAGCTGTGGAAGTTAAAATCAGAAAATGTATATTGATAATAATAACATTTATTTCCTTTTAACCATAATACATGGTAATAGGATAAGTATGTTAAATACATCAAGATAGCTTAAAAATGGAATACGTAAACAGTTCTATCTTTTAACTCTTAGAGGGTCGGACACACATGTTAGTAATAACAATAATAGTAAAAAATATAATCAAATAAATAAAATACATGAATACAAAAATAACAATATTAATAAGTACAGTAATTTGAATTAACGGCCTAGAGACCTTCTTGCAAAGTTAGGCTACAGGGGTGGGGGGTGTAGACTCCCGGGGGCACAGCCCGCAGTTTCCGTGGTTAGCGCTGCAGACTTTTTGTTATTAATTTGGGAGACTCGGACCCCTAGAAGCTCCCCCTGAGATAACCAATGACTGTAACACTTAAGTTGACTTTACATGAGCAGCAAAAATGCAAAGCGCAGCAGCAGCAAATGCACCTTGTGGTTTCTGTGCTTCTAGAATTAAATGACTCACAGCCAATAGCGTGAATTTTCTGCTGCTGCGCTTTGCATTTTTGCGCATGAAATATCAGCTTTAAGAGTATAAAGTACAACATAAAGGAAGATTTTGAGCGAGGAAATGAAATGATCGAATTCATGTATATTTAAATAAATGTAATATGACTTGTTTTGTACATGTACATTTATGTAAAGCACAATTTTCATAGTCTTGTTTTTTTGCTCTGGCACGTGCCCCCCCTGCCCCCCTGGCCACGCCCCTGGTGATTAGTTACAAATGAGAGAAACTCAATGTTTGGGTGATTTCTCCCCTCTTGACATTTTGACATTGCCATTATCTCTCTATTAGCACATTTGCTTGTTGTGTTTATTTTTATACAGTTGTAAATATCTGTTTGTAAATAAAATAATATAAAAACACCTTTCGACTAGACTACTGGAGAGAGGCGAGACAAGTCAGTGGTTCAAGGTTGCTACCACTGACTTGGCTTTCTTCATCCACAACAAGGCAGACCCAGTATAGGAAAAACTGAACAAGTGAGTTTCATCCTGGATAGGGATCGAGGCACATCAGGCTTCGGACAAGGCCGAGACTGCTCTGATATCATTTGTCTACAAGCTATCAAATATAATAATTATATTTATATAATTATTATATCCGTTATCGTTATGATTTTTACTTTTACCTATAGTAAGTATAAGGAAGTATTGGAATCATGCGAAGAAAATTGGAGATAGATTTTTACGTTTCAAGGTTCCATGAATATGTTTTTACCATTTTCTGTGCGATGTTGTCTGTGCGTGTGTATGTGACAGGAAAGTTGTGAGCGCTCTAACGTAGAAGCGATTGTAGCTATGAACTTGAAATCTGCAATGAAAAAGTCATATGCTAACTTAGATTTGATTGAATTTTGGCCGAAATCTGACGAAAATTGAGACCACTTTATTTAGGGGCCTAAGTACATTTAACAAGATACCGCTTATATTTATGGTCAAATCAAAAATCTTTTCAAATGAAAGTTGTAGAGAAAACTTGATGACATATTTTTAATGGAATACGATTTTTCGCAGGTTGTCCAGTTTTTGAGATACATGCTGAAAACCGTCTTGGAATGTCGTTTTAAAACAAATATTTTTAGACGTTTCTTTTATTTTCCCGAAAACGGTCAGTCTCTAGAAAAATGTTTTCCTACCAAAAATGTTCATATTATATTTCCAGTCGCTGAGTGTCCTTGGATTTGAGGTGAGACCAATAGAACCAAAGTTATAGTTTCAAATAATATAAAATAAATTTCTATAGGATATATTTAAGGTTGTTTTATGACTCATGCCCGGGCTTTAACTACAAGGTCATATCGCCTTCTACCAGAGCGCACTTTCGTCACTCTGGTGGACATGAGCCTGACTCTACTGTGGGAGTCCTACATTTTGCCTACCCTAAATTTTTATTCACCTATAGTACATGTACGGGACCATCGCTTAACGTCCCATCCGAAGGACGGCGTGCTTAAGTTTATTTTATCTGGAAGGTAAAATAAACTAAGGGCCTCGGTCGAGTTACGAACCCACGTTCTTGAGCTCAGAAGACAAGAACGCATGCCACTCAGCTACCGGCGCCCTCGGGATATATTTCAAAGTAATGTTTAAATTTTATTGCGTAGCAACCAATTATAAAATATATTTTTAAAATTAAAAATAATAAGTTCAAAACACGGCCGAGGACCTTAAATTTTTTATCTGTAGGGTAAAAATCATGAGCCCTTCGTCATTCGGATGGGACGTTAAGCGATGCTCCCGAGCCTGTACTATGTCAGGTACAGTTAAAGACTCATACTTTTGGTGTATAAACCTGGAGAGAGTAGAGTCGGGCTCATGTCCACCAGACGAAAGAGCGCTCTGACAGTAAGCGGTATGGTCTCGTAGTTAAAGCCAGGGCATGAGTCATAATAACTATTAAAAGTGATTAAAAAAATATACATATATATATGTGTGTGTTCTGTGTCAGAATTATGCTGTAAAAGAAAAAAAAAACGCTGACGCCAACCCATTACTTTCATATACCCAGTAGTGCCAATAGGAAATGATTTTGATGAATCCTGTAATGGATCTATGCAAACCTTTGTCACTCAACACCGTCAAACCTTATGGAATAAACACAACGATTGGAGTCAGCAAAAGTTTCATAGGAGTCCTTGAGAGTTTGTACAATAAAACAAATATGTTTCTACATCTTCAGGTCAAACAAGCTAAACCAAGGTGACGCAAGTACATTCAATCAGTGCCATCCTGTTTAACTTGTTTCTGTTCGACGGGAAAAGTATTCAAAGAAAATGGCTTAGATAGATTATATATTTGATGATTAATCAGATGATGTTGTAATGTTTAGAGACTCTTCAAACGATTTGCAAAATAAACTCAACTACCTCAGCACTTATCCAAATCAAAATTTACCAGAACTCAAGAGGCAGATATTGAAAATCCTCATTTTTCATATAGGTTGTGATGTAAAAAATGTACACACATTAAGATTATTAAAATATTATAAAATCAATTATTATTATTTGTATAAAAATAGCTGTTAGGAGTGAAGTAACTTGATTAGTGAATAAATATACAAAAATGGACTAGTCGCATTTTGTTTCAAAATGAAATGTGAACAACCAATGAGTGAAGACCAAAAGACGACGAACAGCTGTTTTAAATAGTGAGAAACAGTCTAAGGTTAGATATGGAAGAGGACAGTCTAGAGAGAGAAGTGTTTTTACGCTTAAGGTGTAGTGAACCATGTAGGAGTGAGTACTATTTATTTATTATTTCAATTATTATTTATAAATTTAAGATAACATTAAATTTTTTTTATTTATCACAAGATTTAAAAATATTAAGATATCCCTTTCCTTGGATTCCTACATATTATGAAGGAATCCATTTTTACTCCTTTAGTATAAGGATGTATTGTTAACATGCAAAAATCTGAAATAGAGTTTTCAAGGGTTTCCTGTTTAAAGGTTCCCTGAACACGTGTGTGAACTTTGTGAGCGCTCTAACTGAAAAACGATCGTAACAATACACTTGAAATTTTAGAAAATGTCAAATGGACTTGAATCTGATTAGAAAAAGGAAATAAGTACATTTGACAAGATACCGTTAATATTTATGACCTAATCAAAAATCACTTCAAATGATAGTTGTGGGAAATACTGAGAGGCACACTTTATGTAAAATACTTTTTTCGAAGGTCACCACGTTTACGAGATCCTTGCCGAAAACAGTCATAAAATTACGTTTCAAAACCCATTTTTTTATATGCTTGCTTGATTTACGCGAAAACAGTTAATCCTATCCTATCTAAAAGGCGGTCCCTACAAAAAAATGTTTCTCATTAAATTAACAAAATTCCCTCATATTTAAGATAGGACCAATAAGTACAAAGTTATAGCTTTTCAAAAATGTACAATAAATTTTCGTATGAAACTAATGTTTAAATTGTAACAACGAATTTTAAAACATTTTTATTAATAAAGCATAAAAAATAATAATAAATATGTGTATGTGATGACGGGACTTTCTTCAACCACTTTTTGTGAAGCTGACTTACTACTAGATCCTACTACCTTAGATCTTAACAAAATATTTATCTGAATTTGATAAATATCACTTTAAAGTAGTCTTATATTTGGAATACAAATATGGGAGAAATATTTGTATGACAAATATAGGGGACTAAATTTTTCATACTTGTCAAAACACTCATGTAAGACGAGTACTTTCTGTGAAAAGTACGCGTAAATGAGTACAAAATATCTATCTGATGTGACCATGACTCTTTGTTTTCTTTCTTTTCTATATCTCGCACATTGGGACCTGATGATGGGACGTAGGAACGTCCCGAAACATCGTTGGGGGATAAAGACTCTTCCGAAGCGTTTTCTTTGAAAAATAGTTACCTATCTTAATTTTTATTAAATTTAAAAATGTGTCTACTTTTTATGAACATATCTTGTATTGTTATTATTATTTTATATATACTCATATATTTTTAAGTATTTATTTGTACAGTTTTTATTAATTTAATTTTACTTTTTTAATGGTTTTTATGTTACTACTAATCATAGATGTGTTAGACTCAAGTAGTTATATATCTAATTTATAAGCTATCATAATGTATAAATTCATTTTACGTATCCTATTACCATGTATTGGTTTAAAGGAAATAAATTATTATTATTATTATTATTATTAAACCCATCACGATTTTAAAGATCACTCCCCCTCTCTCAAATTAATTTCTCCCTCATTTCAAACAGGCATTTCTATATATAAGAAAGTCACTTCCGTAATATCAGTTTGAAATGAAGGAAAAATAAATTTGAGGGGAGGATCTGTAAAAACGTGGTGGGTATAAGAAAGTCATGTGATGGTCAAATTATATATTTATTATTGCTTTATGTTTAAATATCAGGGTCGGACTTCTTGGCTAAAAGATCTAGTTGTTAAGAGCAAATAAAGAAATTGAAATTGCCAGACGGAAAGTGGACGAATGATGATTAGTAAATTATTTTGATATCTTTTATACAATTAGGTAATCAATTTAATGGTTTGAAATATATTTGCATTTTGTTCAAGATGTTTGCATTTAAAAGAATATTTAATATACTGTTATTATGTATTGCATTTTGCATTTAATTATTATGTAATATATAGTATGAAGGTGAGCCAGATACCGGTGATATAACTGAGCTACCCCTGAAAAGATCCAAGTACTGTCGGTAGATTACAGTGGGAGTAACACGTAAAGGTTTATCACTTTATCGGGAGTTATCGTGTTCACAGACACACATCTGGAACCTGGAGGTTGGAAAACATCAAATTCCGTTGAAAACTCCGCATCGAATTTTTGGCCGATTATATAACTTCTCCTATATAGCTGGGGAAAAAAAAAAAAAAAAAAAAAAAAAAAAATGGGATAATTGCAATTTATGTTTTTGTTATTTAATTCGCGAGCAATTGAAAATATATCAATCAACTAAGGTACGTTTTCAGTCACACTCTCACCTCTTATTTGAGACCTTGAGAACCTTATTATCACTCCTAAATCCTTGTTATTGATGTTATTTTCATGAACAGAGAAATACTAAATGTGAAAAAAGTAAAACCCACAGTAATAAAGATATTGAAAATTGCTTGGGACAATAATTTCTACAATAGTTAGGCCTCTACAAAATGTGTAAATAAATAGAATAAATGTATCGACATGAAATTTCAAAACCCAATTAGAACATAACCTGTCAAAGGGTCTAGCCGGATAAGAGTGCGAAAACTGCCCCCAACGATTTTCGAATGGGCAATTGACCGACAGTTTGCACATGTAAAAAGAAAATTTTCCAGAAAATTTCAGCTCCCAACTCCCATTATTCGATGAGAAAAAAAAAATTCAATTTTCATTTTTTTTTTTTTTTTTTTTTCTCGCTGTTATTGCTAGTATGCAACTGTCGATTTTTTTTTTGAAGTTCTTATGCTTCAAATACACCTATATAGTATTTTTTTATTATCTTCCGATTTAAATTCCATTTTTCATCTACTTTAGAAAATTTCAAAATGGCCTTTTTGAATATTATTTTGGAGTGACACACCAAATTTTCATAGAATACGTGTTTTTTATATCAAATATTCCCTAATTTTTTCAAATTTTTTGGTGTGGTGCAACAATGTTAAAAAAATAAAAAATAATTTTTTTCGGTTATTTCTGTTATCTATATGATAATATCATATAGATATAATTTCATATATGTATTATATGAATTATCAAAATAACGTTGAAAAATATGTGTTATATTTCTTTACAAATAGAAAAATACAAACATAACTAAATCTACATTAAAGTAAACAACGATAAGACATCGACATAAGGGGGGGTCAGAGGAGGGGGCTCATTTTAAAAACCCTAATAACTGCCAATATAATGAATTTATCAACACAAAATTTAGTATGAGAAATTAGGAGCCGCTGTGTAAGTCAACTATAGATTATTATCTCAAATGGTTGAATGGTTTTGGAAGAGGTGCGAAAAGTTAATTGATTAACTCGTTCTGGGCAAATATATAGCCCAAATCAATTTAAAGAAGAGATACCCTACTTAAAAGGGCCTCATCTCTTATACCATGATAAACCTTTTTGTAGAAAATATTTAACAGTTTATCAAACCACTTCACTTCTCAGATACGGGGCGAGTTACGGATCAGTTTTCATTCTTTATTATATCGTAAAACAAGAAAAACTATGGAAATTTACCTTATTTATATTTAAAAAAAATACCGGTTATCAAACAACTTAGATATATATTTTTTTAGACTTTACTGAGGAAATACCAGTAGGTAATATTAAAGGATGATATCTTTAAAATTGTATTTATTTTAGATAAAATTGATGATGTTTGTTAAGTTGTTCTGAGATCTGACTGACATTTCTGTTATTTATTTACTTATATTAAAAGTATCTGTTATTTGAAAGAATGCACTTATGTATTAGATCGAGGATCGTGACCCCCATGATTTATTCATGTGGCCCGCTAGATAACTAAAAAATTATTTTTTCAGCAAAAAATTTGATCAGTCTGCAAAAAAATATAGAGGAAGAAAATGAAAATTATAAAAAAAATATTTTTATTTGGAAATAGTTACGCATTTAAAACATAAATAGGAGCAGATTTGGAAAGATACATTTTTTTAATCTGCCGTTTTTGCTACCCTCCAAAATATTCCGCCCTAGGCGGCCACCCTTCCTTTGTTTTTTTGTACAGCAAAAGTAGATCAAAATTATCATAAAAAAAATGGTAATCACTCTATTTGGAAGTATGTAGTTACGCATTAAAAAAAAAAAAATGTGATGTAGCCATTACAGCCCTTTCATTTACCAACCATGCTTAAAGATCACTCTCTCTTTCTCCCTCCCTCCCCCTTCTCAAAATCATTTCATGCTGGGATTACTGGGTATATGACAATAATGATTTGAGGGAGACTATTTTTTTGAATAGGGTTTTCGCGTAAATCAAGCAAACATCCAATAAAATTGGGTTCCAAGAAGTATTTTTACGACGGTTTTCGGCGTGTATCTCGAAAACCTGACAATCTGCGAGAAATCGTATTTTAAATAAAATATGTATTTCAGTTTTTTCTACAACTTTCACTTGAAAAGATTTTTGAATTTCGGCCAAAGTCTACTCAGATCTAAGTTAGCACATCTCTACATTCCAAGTTCATAGCTACAATCATTTTTGCGGTAGAGCGCTCGACGTGAAAATCCATTGAAACCTCGATCTCGGTATAATAAAGTAAACATAGGAACATATTTGAAAACATAATTATTTTTTAAATAGTAATCTGCCATTTTAGTCGCCTTCCAAAATTGTCCGCTCTAGACTGCCCCGTACTAGGGCCGGAGTAGAGAAAACGTTGGAACGAGTTTGAGAAATGCACTTTCTTCCGCAACCGGTACAATATATGCATATTTTATACTATAGTCCTATACGCGGTGAATGGACAATAGGTACAATACTCTTACTATAAAGATAAGGTACACATGCTCCCTGAAAACAGTGCAATAAAAATGTTATCACTGGATCATTACATCTAATGGTACCTACTTGTGACGTAGCAATAAGACATTCGTTATTCATTTACCGAAAACTATTTGCTAAATTCGTTTGGAATAAAATAGAGATGGACTTGTCAGTGTTATTATTTATAATTCCGTATGGGGCGGTATACATCCGGGTCAAGCCAATCCCACTATGTTATTTATAGTACCCAAAATAAGTCATGGAAAATTTCTTTAAAAATATTTTCGATCAGCTGTGAAATATTTATCTCCTAAAACTACTTATAAATAACAGAAGAGATATGCCAACTCGCCAAACTATTTTGTATTTCACGGCGGGAATTTTAAATCGTACGTCATTCCAATTCTCTACTGAAGAAGGAGAGTGTGGGCCTACTGTTATGTCTATATTCTTCTTTGTCTATCGTTTTTATTTTCCATATTTTCACTCACATCTCTTTCAAATTCTCCTATACATCGTCCAGCCATATTTTCTCGGGTCTTTATTTTCTTTTACTACTTCTACGACACTCTACGGACCTATGGAATCTTACTTGCAAAGTTCGGTGTTAGCTTCCTCATTATTGAATATTTTTTTTTTCTTTGGCCTTATGTTCAATGCATATTAGCCATGTCAATGTGTTATCTAGGTTATATTTACGACATCCATGGCCCCGGGAGGGAGTTCTATCTACGAAATAAAACTCACTCCCGGACGGGATTCGAACCCGCAAACCATGGTGAGACCATGCGACCAAAGCCCTACGCTCTAGCCCGCACAGCCACCATGGCTCCCCTTTATTGAATATTAAAAGACGAAAAAAAAAAATGTATACCAGATATTCCTCCTATCAACAAATATTTTATTTTCGATTCATGAACGCTCGCAATGTTTTTCCCAGGACGAGGCGATAACAATTATGCATCTTGAATGTTCAGGGGCAAAACCTTGAGTGTTAAAGAAAGTTGGAGGCACTGGGCAAAGTATTGCAGGAGAAGCCCCATTCTTCTTACTTAAGGTACTTCCAACATAAAGCGAATTCAGAGCAATTGTCGATGCTCCCTTCTATGTTTCCAACCTCACCCTCCATAATGACCTTAAAATTCCTTTTGTTATTGACCTCAACAAGTCCTGCTTCTCCAAATTCCACTTTAACTTTTTTTTTCTATGTCTATCCATGTTGTCCAACGTTTATCATCCCATTTCCATACAGATAATCCTCCAGAAGACTGAGAGACCTGTTACTATAATTTAGCGAAAATATTTAGGGAGTGCCAGTGGTGACCAGCTTCTCCCCTCATGTACTCCTCGCACCTTCAGGTTTCCTATCCGTCTTGGTCAACCTCCACTACTGCAGCAACCAGTGCACTGACGAAGCAAGAATGCGGGGGGATCACTCCAGTTAAGTTGGAGAAATGGGGATGGCAGAGAACTGGGCGTGTTTTCAGAGGTCTCGAGCGGAAAGCTATAAGGCATTTATTCTATTATTATTATTATTATTATTTATTTTTCTTATTATTATTTTATTTTATTAACTTTATTCTATATATATGTATATTATATATAGGTTATATATATACTATACCTCTGTCATCACTCAGGTATCTTTTCATGTATACATTTTCGAATTATGTTCAAAGTTTCCGGAAAGATTACTTTAAAAACTTATTGAGAGACAAAATACTCATGATATCCACGTACAATTAGGAAAAAAAAACATTTTGGGAGAGGAGGGGGGAGGCGATGAGCTTCAGTAAGGGTTGCCGTTTATGAAACTCTATAATTCCATTACAGTTGTAAGGGAGTGGTTAGAGGAAAACTACTCCAATAGATTGGTTTGGACAAGAGGTGAGGTAGCTTGGTCCCCAACCTCATTGCTCCTGGACGATTTTAAATGAAAGCTTCATCATGTCCTTCCGCAATTCTTAATATTTCTGATTATGCAATTTTTAGGACTATTTTAAACCTAAAATGAAAAAAAAAATCCCCCGAGCGCTTTTTTCTTTAACAGCCAGAATAAGAATATTTTATTTATTAGTCGAAATATAAAATGTGATATAAAGGGTCATATATATGTACAAAATAATAAATAAAGCATATGTATATTTATATTTATATATTATATATAAATAAGTATTTATTTTTGTTATTATTTTATGTTATTAACTTTATTCTGTATATATACATATATATATATAATATACATATTATGTACTCAGTATGTAGTATGTAGGTAAATACTAATAATACTAGTCCAATTCTAACTTCTGTTTGGTAGAGGTATTTTTAGGATGTGGCTTCTGGAGCAACAACAGGTTCTCAGGAAAACATGTTTTGCTCCTGAAATTATTAGGTATTTTTCGGAAAAGGTAGTTATATCCTTATACCATTGCTATAAGGAAGTATTGTAGTCATGCGAAAATCGAAGATCGAGTATTCAACGGAATTTGATGTTTCAAGTTCCACTGAACACGTTTTGACCATATTCGCGATGATGTCTCTCTGTCAACAAAGAAAACAATAAAATAAAAACAGAGTGTGATAACAAAATAAATTGTCTATGTACATATGCTTTATTTATTATTTTGTACATAGACAATTTATTTTGTTATCACACTCTGTTTCTATTTTATTGTTTTCTCACATCACATTTAATTATGGTCATATTTACCGATAGTAATATATTCAAAATGATGAATAATAAATAAAAATAAAAACTTGTATGTAATGTACCTATTACAAAGCATTTGCTTAAGAATACAGATATTGCAATAGAAAAATTATTTTCTTAAATAATAAATAAAAAATCTGACATTTATTAAATTTTTTTTGTAAATGACTATTAATCTATTGCGAGGCTCCCGATGGATTTGTCCACCCACGGCACCAAATTAAAAAATATTTCACTGTATAGAAAGCAGACACTCCTGCAGGTTTCTTGCAAAGTTTCCTCGTGCGTCAGAGATGTCCATTAAAAAACCTGTTATATTCACGGTACGCAAATAAATGACCAAACTTTTACTACTACAGGTAATCATTTCAAATTTCGCACCATTACAATGAATATGGAGGTCATTAAGGCAAAATTCATAGGTTTCTACAAAGAGAATAAGAGGAAAATTGTTCTTCCTGTGGACTTTAATGGTCGCAAAACTAAGAACCTCAAGGTGAAAATTGTAACAATAGACTGAAATAATTTCATAACAAGTACCTAATGATGATCACAATGGTGTGAAGCAAGTTTTTTTTTTTTGAAGTTATGGAACAATTGTCTCAAAAACATATCTAATACGAAGAGGTAGTGTGCTTGCCTACTGAGCTCAAGATCGAAACCCGGCCGAGGCCCTTAGTTTAGTTTATCTGGGAGGTAAGGAAAAAAAACTTAAGCACGCCATCCTTTGGATGGGACATTAAGCGATGGTTCCGAGGATGTGCATTGTAAGGTACTCGTTAAAGGTAACTAAACCTGGGTAGACAAAAATTGGAACTCTCACGGTAGAGTCGGGCTCATGTCCATCAGAGCGTCGAAAGAGCACTTTGGTAGTAAGCGAAATGACCGTAGTTAGAGCCCGGGCATGAGTCATAATAACTATCTAATATGGGAAAAAATATGTATATATATAAAAACAGGTTTTTCAAAAATATATTTTATGTTTAAAACAACTTATTGGTACTTATTTATTTTTCGTTGTAACTTAACAATCTTTGTTTCTCTGACTAGAGCTGGTAAATCGGACTCGCTTTAGATCTTAACCTTAACCAGAATGTAAGAGAGAATACATATAATTTTCATGAAATTTGAAATGTTAGTTCGGTTTGGCTTTTTGATTGTCCCATTTAAAATTTTGCGGAATTGGGTAATAGCTAATATTATATTTTATCAAAAAATTTGTATTGTCAAAACTATTTTTACTCATTAAAATACATATAATGGCAGTCAGCTGAACAATAATTTAAGGTAAGTTTACATACGAGGAAGCTTTCTGAAATTAATTGGCAGAATTTTTTTTTAAACCTTTCCAAACCGTCTAAACATTTATTTAATTAAAAAAAAAAATTATTTTTATCAAACAAAACTTTGGGTAAACATACATGTTTTTACTTGTTTGCGAAGTATAGGGGAAGTTATGTAAACGTTCAGAGATTCGATGTTGAGTTTTCAACGGAATTTCACGTGTTCCGGACTCGTGGTAAAAAGGAGAGAAAAAAAAGAAGATATTACTACTATATAGTAGGTACACTGAAAAGCAGGAAATAAAATTTTTCTTTTGGTAGTTGATCGTTGTTGGCAGAGACAGTAGTAGACAGGTTATAGACATTATCAATGCAAAATAATTTGGATACAATATAAGTATATAAGTACAATTATTAAAAACATAAGCTTCCCTAAGAGAGTGCGGGGTCCTAGTGGGTATCCCTTGGAGTGGCCTGGCTGGCGGTATTGGCCGGGCTGGGGGGTTTGGGGCGGCATCACCGGGCTCTCTGGACTTCAACGGTCCCAGGCTTGGAGGGTGTGGACGGCCTCGCACACATGCACATCCTCGTTTTCAGGCCTTGTTGCGCTAATGTTTACTGTCTGTCTAAGTGTGCTTGCAGAGAGCGGGTGCGGTTCCTTGTCCCCTGGTTCGGTCTTGCGGCTGGTTGGGTGCCCCGGGATTCTCCCCTGGGCTTTTCGTCCTCCTCCCATGTCCCATACCGTGTGGCATATACATGGCTAATATGTTTCATTCATAAGGCCAGAAAAAAAAAAAAAAAAATGCAATTATACCTTATAATATCTAGGAATTGTAATTATTTTTAATGTCTATTACGGATATTCCGACACAACAACGATTGCTTGCGGAGAAAAAAAGTATATTTTCTGCTTTTAAGCAGAAAAAAAGGTATATTTAAAAAAAATTGTTTTTGTATTATTTTTTTTTTTAATTTTTAGTTATTTCTTGGAATTTTAAACCTATCATGAGTTTTTTTTAATAGCCGTTGATTAATATTTATTTTTTACATTCTAATCCGAGATCGAGATTTCAACTGATTTTCTAGTTTCAAGGTCCCCTGAAGAGCCATGGTGGCCGTGCGGGCTAGAGCGTAGGGCTTTGGTCGCATGGTCTCACCATGGTTCGCGGGTCCGAATCCCGTTCGGGAGTGAGTTTTATTTCGTAGATAGAACTCCCTCCATGGATGAAATTTGGAATAAAAACGTTGCATGTTCTAACGTAGATATGATTAGATTTTGACTGATATCGAAGGGAAATTGAGACCACTTTCCCCCGGGACCTTACTACATTTTACAAGATACAGCTTATGGTAATGACCTAATCAAAAATCTTTTCGAGTAATAGTTTTGGGGAATACTAAAATACATAATTTATGTGCAATATGAATTTTTTACAGGTCGCCTGGTTTTCGAGATAAATGTCGAAAACCATCTTGAAATGTATGGTTCATGGTGGAGCGATTTCTTCGGAATATTCCCTAGTAATCTCCCAATCTCTGCTTTACGCCCGGCACCAATCTTTTATAGAGAACAATTGTTAAGGCTTTGTAATTAAAATTGAGTTGGCTTATCTATAATTTCGGCATTTGCCAACGTCATCTTTCTTTCTAATCATTCTTTATTCAGGTGGTCTGAAAACACGAAATTCCGGTGAAACCTCAATATAGAATTTAAGGCCAATTACACAACTTTCTCTTTATACCGACCAAAGAAGTAACACTCAATTTTCAATACTTTTTAACAGGAATATAATTTTCATATATAATGTATCTCATTTAGTTATCAGGAGGAATATCGGGTGAGAGCACTCGATTGTTTTCAAATCGTTCATTTTTCTATCTGAATCACTACTTATTATCAATTTTTTTCTTCTTTTTCTCCCATGCTTTTGAATGAAGGAATATTTCGAGGTGATTGACATTACATAAAGAGAGTAATGAATAATGTTTACAGATTGAAATGAAAGGCTAATCCTCCACTTCACGATATCGTATTTGTGCAATCTGTAAATTTTTTTTGACACAGGAAAATCTCGCACTTACTGGGTTGAGGGGTTTCCTGGCTTCAGCGAAATTGTAAGCGGACAAAATAACACAGCTTGTAGCCTACTTTAGTACAAGAATGCTTTATCCATCTACCGAATCCTTCAATGTTTGATTTCCAACACTTTTCCCTTTAATATTCTTACCTTTTTCATTATTTCAATTAATTTTGAAGTTATCAAAAATGAAAGAAGGGCTACTTAATTGAAACTTTATACTATAACTATATCTATAACTTTTATTGTAAAAAGTTTTACTTCCCCAGCTATAGTAGATGTATAGGTGAAGTTATGTAATCGGTCAAAAATTCGATGCGGAGTTCCCAACGGAATTTCATGTTTTCCGACCTCTAGCTTACAAATATGACAAAAAAGATGTCTGTGTTTTTGTGGCGGTGAACACGATAACCCCCGATAGAATGGATGTATTGATACGAAATTTTACATGTGAATCCAGGACCCTCTAACGACGATACCTATAGTTGTTCAGCCAAATCAGCCAAAAGAGAGGGGGGCTTAACTCAAAATGTTTTAGGTTAGGTTAGGTTTTATGACTGATGCTCGAGCATATTACCAGAGTGCTCTTTCGTCACTCTGGTGGACATGAGCCCGACTCTACTGTGGGAGTCCTAAATTTTGCCTTCCCTAAATTTTTAATCACCTAGGGTAGGGGGTCTTTAACGAGTACCTGACATCGTACAGGCTCGGGACCATCGTCACTCTGGTGGACATGTGCCCGACTCTACTGTGGGACTCCTAAATTTTGCCTTCCCTAAATTTTTATTCACCTAGGGTAGGGGGTCTTTAACGAGTACCTGACATCGTACAGGCTCGGGACCATTGCTTAACGTCCCATCCGAAGGACGGCGTGCTTAAGTTTATTTTACCTCCCAGATAAAATAAACTAAGGACCTCGGTCGGGTTTCGAACCCACGGTCTTGAGCTCAGAAGACAAGCACGCATACCACTGAGCTACCGGCGCCCTCGCGATTAGACTTTAACCAATCATATATTGTGCTATTAGACAAAGAAAACTGAAATAATTTTTACAAAAATAAAAAATAAAATTAAGGAATTTGAGTTTAGTAAAAATAAGATATTTAACAAATCATGTATAAACGTCTTAATCAATTGTCAACATTTACGAGTGGAAACTTTGGTTTGGATAAAAAAAAGAAAAACACACATATACAAGAAATGAATTCCTATTGCTAGGATATATCCCCTATCCTATTGATAGGATATAATAAACAAATGTACAATCTGCATTTAAGACTTATTTTTAAGGCATGGTCAATATATATTTTTTTTGTATATAAGGGAATGTCTTAGTGGTTGATTCCTCCTCTCCTTGACTTTATGAAACTAAATTTGTCCACACTTTCAACATAATTGCTTATTTTGCATTATTCAAAAAAGTTGCATATATGAAATAGATAAATCAAAAATAATTCATTAGCATAACTGGGATATAGAGAGAGCAGTTTTATTTATTTATCGTGGTAATTATATATTTCAATTATTTGACAGTTATTTCAAAATAGATTATAAAGATGATGAAAGTGTTCTGTGCAACAACCTTATGCAAACTAAGTTACCCATCCACATAGGTACCTACTTTTATGTATATTTCAATTTTTTTATTTATAGACATTTCGACCATGGGGGTCATGGATGCTTGATAACAGTAGGATCTACAGGCCATGGAAGTTGCCTACAGTAGCTTTAACGACGCATTACTCACATGGCAAATAGTGACGGGTTATCTACACCTAGGTCATGTATGCTTGATAACAGTAGGATCTACAGGCCCTGGAAGTTGCTTACAGTAGCTTTAACGGCGCATTACTCACGTGGCAAATAGTGACAAGCTATCTACACCTAGGTACGTATGCTTGATAACAGTAGGATCTACAGGCCCTGGAAGTTGCTTATAGTAGCTTTAACGACGCATTACTCACGTGGCAAATAGTGACGGGCTATCTACACCTAGTAGGTCATGGAGGGTAGTCGACACAAATATAAATTATAACGTTTACACCATTACCTGAATTGGAATCCTTGACCATCCACCTTAAATAAATGGACGTTATCCTTTGTGATCCAACATAAATTACAGAATGTTTTCAATATATTAATTTCTTATATAACACGGCCATTTCCTACAATTACATGTTTGATTGTTCTTGTCATGTCCGGACTTTAATGAGATCATATCGTCTACTACAAGGTCGCTCTGGTGGACATGAGCCCGACTAGAGTAGGAGTCCCAAATATTGTCTGCCCAGGTTAGCTACCTAGGATAGGGGTCTCTAACTAATACTTGACATCACACAGGCTCCGGACTATCGCTCAACTTCCTAACCAAAGGACGGCACGCCAACGTTTTTGTACCTTCCGGATAAAAAACCTCAGAGCTATTTTGGGCAATACGAAAATAATGTAAAGCCTCGGATAAATGTATACCCATCCCTTATCTGTCACCCATTAAATACCAATAAAGATTTGTTTTTGTTAAGTCTGCCCATATGGAAATTTCTTCGTTAGATAGCGGGGGAGTGTAGACGAGGGGGTTGTAGAGAAGTGTAAAGCAGGCCCTACACTATCAATCCGCTTGATCAAAACAGCGCGTCAAGCGATTGTGTCAAGCGTGATTGATAGTCTAGGAACCCGTTTGACGCTTGAGTCAAGCCTTGACGGTGATTGATGGAAAGTTTGAGTGACTCAAGCGGCTGGGCGGAGCGCTTGATAGTCTAGAGCAATTTCGATCAAGCATTGCGTCAGTCACCTGCTCGACACCAACGATGGAGGGTCGTCCACTTGCTTCCGAAGGTTCGAGCAATAGCGCACAACAAGTTCAGGTCTTCCAAATCCATTCCAGAAGCTAGGTACCTCATAGTGATGGACAGTCTCAAAGTTGCAGGAATCGCTTCAGGGAGTTTTGTATCCACTTTCTCTTTTTTGGGCCGTACCAACTCCAATAAATGATCAAAACTCTCTTGGTCCATTCTGATAGAGTTTTTAAAGTCTCCCGGTTCAGTTTCACGCAGAACTGTCATTAAATTTTCGTGAGTGAAACGGTTCCTCAATTTATACCACTCCTTCGACCAATGTCGTTTCCTCTGGATCCTTTTTTTCCGCTTGAGAGCAACAAGTGTCAAGATGAGAAACCCCAAATCCTGATTCGTAACCATGGTATCTACACAACACCGATTCACTACAGTCCAGGAGGAGCAGTTCGCTAGTCGAAAACTCCGCTACAAATGAGTGTTGATGAAAAGATTGATGGGATGCTTGATGCGCCCCTAGGCTGCTTGAAGCGCGTGTCAATCAGCTGGACGCGCTGTTTTGATCAAGCGGATTGATAGTGTAGGGCCTACTTAAGACATAATAGAAGTCATTGTTATTATGCACTGTTTTAATATCATAGCGCTATAGTGTTTATAATACACTATAGAAGCCATTGTTATAGTACACTGTCATAATATTACATAGTGTATAAAAGATAATATAGAAGCCATTGTTGTAACAATGGCTTCTATAGTATCTTATATATTAGTATTGTAACACACTGTCATAATAATACATAATGTTTATAAGACACTATAGAAGCCATTGTTATAATACACTTCTTAATAATACTTTCATGGTTTATTTTTTCTTCTTCAATTGTTTGCTTGTTGATTTGAATTATTTTTATTAGGTATACATTTTGCTTATGAAGTCCTAAATACCCATGAACTTGCAAAAAATGTTAAAATAAGACATAATTAGTATTGAAATTTTGTTTTGTGCAATTTTTTTGTGGTTAGGGGCTCATTCATGAGCTGAGCCAAGGCTGTTTGACAGAACTCTGTTCCGTCTCAATGCTCACCTCAATCGTCCCTCCTCATTACTGTGTTGGCTATGGTCTCTGAGGTCATTTTTTATATCCCTTTTTCATAATTTATCTCATAATTCTTGGTACTTCCACCTAAGTTTTTTCAATTTTTTATACTTATATACGTTTTGACTATTTTTGCGATAACGTTTGCCTGTGCCTGTGTGTATGTATGTGATGTGATGTTCACTCGTGAGCGCTCTCACGCAGAAAGGATTGTAGCTATGAACTTGAAATTTGGAATGGAGAAATCACATGTGCTAAAGTAGACCTAATTATATTTATATTATATTATGACTTTACTTCGGGACCTAAGTACATAGGTACACATGATACCATCCGAATACATTTCTACGATCTGGGTTGATATAGTGGAAAGCTAATAAAATAAATAAAAACAAAGTAATTTTTAACTTTTATAGTGTCTAATTCCACAAAAATATATAGATACTAAGTTCAAAAATGTCTTTTGTATCACTTTTGAACGATGGAAGAAACGAAAAGGCTTCAGAGTATGACCTGATCTCACTTCTCTTTTATTTATTATGCATTTGATGTCTTTATTATTTTAATTAAATGATACGAATCGTCAATAGATATGAAAAAATAAACAACTGTTAAACAAATAAGAACAAAGAACGTATTTAACTTTCATATTGTCTAATTGCAAAAAAAAATATATACATACAGCGCAAAGTTCAAAAGTGTCTTTTGTATCACTTTTGAACGAAAGCGCAAGCCGAAACTGGCTCACTTTATATATACATATATTTTTGGGGAATTAGACAATATGAAAGTTATGTTCTTTTTCCTTTCTGCCTACGTCACTGAGTCATAAAAAATTGATTCCTAGGAGCTTTTGAATTCTCATACTAAATTTTGTATATATACATACATTCATTTCATTGGCAGTTATTGAGGTGTTTGAGTTGAAACCTCCTCTCATCCCCTCGTTTTCCTCTTGGCGATTCCGTGGAAAATTAATCGGTGTCGTCCTTATGGAGTTTTCAATTTTTGTGTTAAACCTCTCTCCCCTGATCCCCCCTTCCCTTTGGCCGATTTGGCTGAAAATCAATGTGTCGACTTTATGGGGTTCTGGATTCACATATAAAATTTCGTGTCGGAAAACACGAAATTCCGGTAAAAACACAACATCGAATTTATTTTGACCGATTACACAACTCCCCCTGTACTTCGTGTAACTGCAAAAGTAAAAAATAATTGATTTGAATATATTAATTCATATTGTCAAATATACTTTAATCATATAATTCAATATTCTTATCTGTGATGCAAAAATTTAATAAACTTTTGTTTAGTTTGTCGTAATATTGACGGAAAATATTAATTTACGACCTCATATGATCACTTAGAGATATCATGTCCTACATATTGTAAATACACTGTCGCTAAATGAGGTAATTGTAGGTTGGAGACCTACATATATTCCGCATCTAACTCTGAAGAATCTTCGGCAGTCAGCACAAATATAATAACAACAATAATATTTTCGTACGAATGTTATCTTCGAATTCTAACCTTGACGTATTTAACCAGTGGCGGATCTATAGTTTTCGGTGCCCTAAAGATTTTCTTTTTAAGGAGGCCCCCCTAGAAATTTGCTGAAGAAAAATGTTTGGAGGAGGTTAGATGGGGTAGAGCAAGAAGTAAATAAATATTAAAAAATATGAATTGTATTTTATACCTTATCGTATTATAATAATACTTTTCGCTATATTCATCTGTTTTTTTTTAATTTTAAAACGACAACAAAATAATAATTGATTTATTTATACAATTATAGAAAATGAAGAATTGTTTTTATGGTACTCTGGAGGAAACAACTTTTTTTTATGGCCTCATGGAACGTGCACATTGGCCAAGGAAACAACATAATTGCAGGCATAAATGTATAATGTGAGCGCTGGTAGCTCAGGGGTAACGTGCTGGCCTACAGAATTGAAGACCGCGGGTTCGAAACCCGGCCGAGGCCCTCGCGTTTTTATTTGAGAAATGAAAAAACCTTGAGCACTCCACCCCTCAGAGGGACGATAAGAGAAGAGTCGGACTCACGTCCATCAGAGACAAAAGAGCGCTCTGGTAGTAGGTGATATGACCTTGTAGTTAATGTCCGGGCATAATTCATAATAACTAATTAACCAACGAAATGTATAAATAAATCAATGATTACATAATTGTCGTTATAAATACAAAGAACAATTGTTCTTAAAAATCAATAAATATAGGGTAGAAAACAATGAAAAATATGATCCAACGTTCTTAAAAAAAATAAAAACATCTAAAGAAATAAAACATAAATAAAATAAATAAATAAAATAGCTTTATTGACATTCTTTTAGAACAAAAGCCTCTCCTTTTGGAGGTTTTGAGTCTACTGCTCTTTCAACAGAAGAGATCAGAAAAGAAATTAACGAATATTCCAAAATTAAATTAAATTATTTCTTAAGTATAACTGTTACTTCTTGATTAAAATAAAATAAAAATAAAACAAAACAAAAGCAAAAAGTAAAATGAGGGTTATTTCTTAAATAGTGCTGTAACACATTTGTTCCATGTTTCTCTGTTGCTGGCCACTGTGCACCATCCATCCCCTATTCTCTCCACTATCTCGTCCCTCCACCGCAGTCCTGGTCTTCCTTTTCCTCTTCTTCTGTCTCTAGGAATCCACTCCGTGCAGACTTTAGCCCATCGTCCAGGATCCATCCTTGTCACATGCCCGGCCCATCTCCACTTCATCAAGTGTGCTTCCTTCTGGAGGCTTCTTAGCCTCACCTTCCGTAGAACCTCGCTGTTTCTTATCCTGTCACTTATCTTTATTCCAAGCATGCTCCTCATCATCCTAAGTTGGTTTACTTCCAGACGACGATCCAGCTTTTGTGTCAGCGACCAGGTCTGTGCACCATATAGGATGGATGGATAGACGCAGCTCATCAGGATTTTGGCTTTCAGGTCAACTGCAAATTCTCCCTTAAGTATTTTTTTCAGAGACCAGTATTTTCTCCATCCTGCTCTAATTCTGCAATTCACCTCTTTCTCTGTTCGTGCTTGAAAAGTCAAAGTTTGCCCCAGGTACCGGTATTCGTCCAGATACTCTATCTCTTCTTTGTGAACTATAATGCATTCTCTTCTTGAATTGGTCATAACTTTTGTCTTTTCCGTGTTTAGCGTCAGTCCTACTTTCCTGCTGGTGGTGGTTAGCTGCGATATCATTGTTTCTAGTTCTTCGCTTGACTTTTCAACTAGAACAATATCATCCGCAAAGCGCAAGTTAGTGAGATGTGTCCCATTTATGTTTATTCCTTTGTTTTCCCACTCTAATTCTCGACATCTAGCTTGCAGTACGCAGTTGAAAAGAACAGGTGATATGGGACATCCTTGTTTTACTCCTCTTTCTACATTGAACTTCCTTCCATCTGATTCCAGTGCTATGTATGCTTGGTTTTCCTTATACTGGTTCCTGAGGATATTAATGTAGATGTCTTCTACTCCGAATTCTTCCAATGCCTTCCATATACTCCAGTGGATATAATATATTGATATATATTATCATATTCATGCATTGAAATAGAGTTACACTTAACACAGTAAACAAGGAGCCGTTTGTATAAAATAAATATAAATACTCATACATTGAAATAGAGTTACATTTAACACAGTAAACGGGGAGCCGTTTGTATAAAATAAATATAAATACTCATACATTGAAATAGAGTTACACATAACACAGTAAACAAGGAGCCGTTTGTATAAAATAAATATAAATACTCATACATTGAAATAGAGTTACACATAACACAGTAAACGGGGAGCCGTTTGTATAAAATAAATATAAATACTCATACATTGAAATAGAGTTACATTTAACACAGTAAACGGGGAGCCGTTTGTATAAAATAAATATAAATACTCATACATTGAAATAGAGTTACACATAACACAGTAAACAAGGAGCCGTTTGTATAAAATAAATATAAATACTCATACATTGAAATAGAGTTACACATAACACAGTAAACGGGGAGCCGTTTGTATAAAATAAATATAAATACTCATACATTGAAATAGAGTTACACATAACACAGTAAACGGGGAGCCGTTTGTATAAAATAAATATAAATACTCATACATTGAAATAGAGTTACATTTAACACAGTAAACGGGGAGCCGTTTGTATAAAATAAATATAAATACTCATACATTGAAATAGAGTTACACATAACACAGTAAACAAGGAGCCGTTTGTATAAAATAAATATAAATACTCATACATTGAAATAGAGTTACACATAACACAGTAAACGGGGAGCCGTTTGTATAAAATAAATATAAATACTCATACATTGAAATAGAGTTACACATAACACAGTAAACGGGGAGCCGTTTGTATAAAATAAATATAAATACTAATACATTGAAATAGAGTTACACATAACACAGTAAACGGGGAGCCGTTTGTATAAAATGAATACAAATACTCATACATTGAAATAGAGTTACACATAACACAGTAAACGGGGAGCCGTTTGTATAAAATAAATATAAATACTCATACATTGAAATAGAGTTACACTTAACACAGTAAACAAGGAGCCGTTTGTATAAAATAAATATAAATACTCATACATTGAAATAGAGTTACATTTAACACAGTAAACGGGGAGCCGTTTGTATAAAATAAATATAAATACTCATACATTGAAATAGAGTTACACATAACACAGTAAACAAGGAGCCGTTTGTATAAAATAAATATAAATACTCATACATTGAAATAGAGTTACACATAACACAGTAAACGGGGAGCCGTTTGTATAAAATAAATATAAATACTCATACATTGAAATAGAGTTACATTTAACACAGTAAACGGGGAGCCGTTTGTATAAAATAAATATAAATACTCATACATTGAAATAGAGTTACACATAACACAGTAAACAAGGAGCCGTTTGTATAAAATAAATATAAATACTCATACATTGAAATAGAGTTACACATAACACAGTAAACGGGGAGCCGTTTGTATAAAATAAATATAAATACTCATACATTGAAATAGAGTTACACATAACACAGTAAACGGGGAGCCGTTTGTATAAAATAAATATAAATACTCATACATTGAAATAGAGTTACATTTAACACAGTAAACGGGGAGCCGTTTGTATAAAATAAATATAAATACTCATACATTGAAATAGAGTTACATTTAACACAGTAAACGGGGAGCCGTTTGTATAAAATAAATATAAATACTCATACATTGAAATAGAGTTACACATAACACAGTAAACGGGGAGCCGTTTGTATAAAATAAATATAAATACTCATACATTGAAATAGAGTTACACATAACACAGTAAACGGGGAGCCGTTTGTATAAAATAAATATAAATACTCATACATTGAAATAGAGTTACACATAACACAGTAAACGGGGAGCCGTTTGTATAAAATAAATATAAATACTAATACATTGAAATAGAGTTACACATAACACAGTAAACGGGGAGCCGTTTGTATAAAATAAATATAAATACTCATACATTGAAATAGAGTTACACATAACACAGTAAACGGGGAGCCGTTTGTATAAAATAAATATAAATACTCATACATTGAAATAGAGTTATACATAACACAGTAAACGGGGAGCCGTTTGTATAAAATAAATGTAAATACTCATTTATAGCCTTTTGAATAAAATGGGCTGGGCCGCATTGATTCAGGGGCCTGAGGCTAGTCTTATGGTAGATCCACCACTGCCTGCAGAGGCGCCTAAAAGTTTTTTCAAGATTAATGGTGAATCATCGGCTATGTAATTGTTTGAATTATTCGTAAGCAACTAAGTTTTCGCGTTCACTTTAAGCACTTATTCACGCCTATTTGACTGTGAAGCAATAGATGTTTAACAATAGAAAATCTCATTCATATAAAATGTGATAATTTTGAAATTAATGTCATGCATTTAGTAAATGCGATACATTTATTGTTTTTGAGTTGAGCCCTTTCTAATGATTCCATCACTTTGGCCGATTTGGCTCCATCTTATCAGGTTCTGGATCTATGTATTTACATATACAATTTCAGGTCGATATATTGATTCCATGGGAAGTGACCATGTATACAGAAACATACGATTTTTTATTTTTGGATTCAGGGGCTAGGAAAATATGGATTTCCTGTGACAACTCCGGTGAATTTTGTTAATTCAATTTTAATAATCTCCAACCCTAGTTCTTTCGTTGCAACATCTTTAGATTTTCATTCAATGTCATCTTTAATACAGATAAGGTGTTATTAAATATTGCTGTATTCAAAGGCTTGTAAAATAAGATAAGGATTGTGAAAAACGTGTGGTTTTTGTTTAGTAGGTTTGAAATAACTACTGTTTTAAAACCACTTTAAAATAAGTAAGTAAATAACAATATAATCTCTAAATTAAATAAATAAGAATCACTTTTTGGTTGTGTAAGGTCTGAATTTATAATAATATACTGTTCACAGCTATATTCTCCCCCTATTTATTTTTCGGTTTTTACAACCCAGTAAATATAGAAGTTTCGGGAAGAACTCCCACCATCATCAGTATCTGTCATTAATTTACTGATATTTATGTAAACAATTTTTTCAAGTTGAACATTATATTCATTTTGCATAAACATATTTTCCGAGTTGACCTCTGTGGTAAACCCCTCAATCAAATGAATAACATAAGAAAACTGTTTACATAAAGATCAGTATATAATTATAGATACTGATGATGGCGAGAGTTCTTCCCGAAACTTCTATATTTACTAGGTTGTAAAAACCGCAAAATAAATAGGAAGAGAATATAGCTAAAAAATGATTTAATAAGGAATTTTTTTCAGAGTTAAGTGATAAATTATTATTGTTTGTAAATAAGGTCACAACAATTACTTCCACAGGTATACAAAGTACACGGGAAGTTATGTAATCGGTCAAAAATTCGATGCGGAGTTTTCAACGGAATTTCATGTTTTCCGACCGATTCTAAATATGAAAAAAAATTCTGTCTGTCTATGTGTGTGTGTCTGTGGACACTAACACCCGATAGAATGAATGTATTATACACGAAATTTTATATGTGAATCCAGAAACCTCTAATTACGACACCTATTGATTTTCAGCCATAACGACCGCAGGGAAGGGCGGGATTCGGGGGAAGGATTGACACAAGAACTCAAATAACTGCCGATAGAACGAATGTATCGACACAAAATTTAATATGGCGGAATGGGGAATCAGAGGGGGGCTCAACTCAAAAATCTCAATAACTGCCAATATAATTAATTTATCGAAATGAAATTTCATATTTGAAGTCAAAACTCTATGAGGACATAACCTATCAAATGTCAGCGACGTCGGCCGAAGGAAAGGGGGTACAATTCAAAAACCCTAATAACTGCCGATACAATGAATTTCTCGAAACAAAATTTAGTATGAGAATTTAGGAGCCGCTATATAAGTCAACTATTGAATATTATCGCAAACGGTCGACTGATTTTGAAAGGGGAGCGAAAAGTTAATGAATTAATTCGTTCTGGGGAAGTACATTGCCGGTGATCCACCGACGACTTAAAAAAAAAATATTCTAATGCTATTGCTTATTAGGCCATAACTCTTCCGGTGCTAAAATAATTCATTAGAAATTAAATTTGAGATAATATAACAATCTAGTTGCAGAATTTAACAAACAGTTTAGGTTCTATGGTACTGAAGTAATTTAATATATAAATAATAAATTCAAAATACAACTCTGTTGCACTGGTATGTCAAGCATCGGGTTTGCATAAAACCTTAAAGACCGAGCGGAATAATGAAGAAATAAACCGCTTTCAAGATCTTAACTAGTGGAACTTTTTGAATATTAAAATTAGAAAAACATTCTTTGTATAAGCAGCCAAGATTTTCTTAAAGAGAAGAAAGGGTGGGACAAAGTATGAGGATGATTGTGAATTGGTATCCTTGAACCAGAGGATCCGTAGATCGATGGCCTCGATCCCATCCTTAAGGAAAATTAAAATTAAAATGTTAATCCCTGAGTGTTGAATACTGTCTCTCCTATCCAGACCGGGGGAAGACTTATAGCTCATTTACTACAACTCAAAAAATGGTTTTTGAGTTATAGGCCTAGGAAGAACAGTTCTCACATATACTTTTAGAGGGTAGAACGGCACATTTGAGCTTCAACTGCTCGCCAAGAAAACAATTACCTATTGCTGCAAGAATGTCATAATTCAAAGTGAGGGTAGTTATGAAGTTAAGGGAGAAGCCTCAGTAAGGCCTATAGCTGTTACTGTACATTTTCTCTTTTTTTATATTGTATTATTTCAATAAAACATACAGATAAGTTATTTTCGAATGAAAGCATCAAGTTATTACACGTCAAAAGTTTGAATTGCTCCTGGACATAACAGTTTTTGAGTTATGTCGCTTTGCAGCAAATGAGCAATATTTCGTTAAAAATCGGCCATAAGAAATTAAATTAAAAAAATTCCCTTCAAAACCAATCGAAGAGACCTCTAAACCCTAATACTAAATTTTGTGTCAATACATTAATTACATCGGTAGTTATTAAGGTTTTGTGAAATGAGTCCTCTCCTCTGATACTCTCTTCTCTTTGTTGGATTTTGCGGAAAATTGATGGTTGTCGTCCTTATCGGATTCAGCTCAAATATAATATTTCATATGGCTATATTCATTACATTGGTAGTTATTAGAGTTTTTGTGTTAAGCCCCTCCACCCCCTAATCCCTCTAACCGATTTGACTGAAACTCAATATGCTAGTCCTTAGAGGATTCTAGGAACACATATAAAATATCGTGTCGTTACATTCATTCTATCGGGAGATATCAGGTTCACAGACAGACAAGAAATTGTGCTTCCCCAGGAATACCAAGTATATATATTTGGTCAGAAATTCGATGATGAATTTCCCCCGGAATTTCATGTTTTCCAACCCCTGATTACAAAAATTAAAAAAAAAAAAAAAAAAATCTGTGTTCAAACACGATAATAACTCTCAATAGAATGAATGTACCGACATGAAATTTTATATGTATATACAAAACCTCATAAGGACGACATCTATCGATTATCAGTCAAATCGACTCGAGATGCAGGGAATTGGGGAAGCTTAACTCAAAAACTCTAATAACTTTGAGTTTCTCACCCCTATTTCCCTCCCCTTCCTTTTGACTGAAAATCAATTGGCCCTTAGAAGGTTCTGGATACACATATAAAATTTCGTGTCGATATATTCATTATTTCGGGTGTTTTCGTATTCACAGACAGCATATATTTTTTTTTACAATTGTTGGAAACAGAATGTCGGAAAATCTGAAATTTCGGTGAAAACTCAATTCCAAATTTATGTCTAATTACATAACTTCCTTTGTACTTATGGAACTAAAACGTAAAACGGGAGTACCCACTTGGCGCAAGGTATCGAAGCCATGTCTGGATGAGTGTCATCCTCGGGGGGTGGACAAGTGGTGGCTGCTCCGGTCGGTAGTTACGAGTAGACCCGCTCTCTGGTTCACTTCTGTTCCCCAACTCAGTCCCTCAACGACTGAATCCGCTCTTCTCCCCACCTATCTCGCCGTCTATCCTCTCATTACACTTCGCTGATAGCTGCCGTCTTGAATCTTTTTTTTTTCTTCTATTTATTTAATAAATATCTAAAGATTCGTTAACAACACAGTTATCAGAGAGCTTGAGAGGGGACAGTGTTTACAAAACCTTAGCCCTGACTTACCAACTATACCAAGAGGACCCAAACTGTCGTACGTGAATTTTTTTTTTTTTTTAATTTATATATCTTTTATTATACAGTAGAACCTCGATAGGTCGAAAACCTCCAAAACTCGAAAAAAAGTTTTGTTCCTTTCCCTTCAAGCCCCAAAACCTCCATTACTCGAAATCTCAACCCTCTATTACTCGAAATAATCAGTGAGTCCCTACAAGCCATTTTGGTACATATTTTCCCTCTATAACTCGAAAAAATAAATTGAACCTCTGTATCTCGAACATAGCATTGTTTTATTTTACAACCTTTACAACTCGATTATTTGAAACTTACTACCTCTATAGCTCGAAGAAAAATAAGTTACCGACTTTAAGAATTTGCCGACAATGTACACCATTGTTTCTTAGAAAACAATTTAGGAGTATACAATAATATGTAGGTTTTAAAAAAAGTCAGTAATTTTATATTATATACTATTTTTTATTTTAAGGATGTTTTGAAATAATGTTGATTTATAATAAATATAAATATGTTTGTTACCTCTGTAACTTGAATTTTTATTTATTTCACCTCTCTAACTCAAAATTAGTTAGAATGAATCTTAACCTCTACAAGTCCAATCAAAATCTGCCTAAATCGAAATCCTCCATAAGTCGAAAACTCTATAACTCGAATTTTTTGGCGTCTCCCTTGATGTTCGACTTATAGAGGTTCTACATGTTTTTTGTTATACATCGGTCAGATATTAGATGCGGAATTTTCAATAAAATTTCATGTTTCCAACTTCCTCATTCCAAAAATGAAAAAATCAAATTTCTATCAGTCTGTGTTCACGATAATTCCCAATAGAATGAATGTATTGACAAGAAAAATATTCAGAACACTCCAAGGACGACACTTATTAATTTTCAGGCAAATGGAAAGAGTGGGATTAGGTGGGGAGCCTCAACACAAAAACTCTAATAACTGCTGATGTAATTAATGTATCGACACGAAATTTCATTTGTAAATTCAAAACCCCATAAGGACGGCACCTATTAATAATTAATAGGTATATTAATAATATTGATAGGTATTATAACCATAATCTTTGCCTTTTGTACCTAACAAATTGTAAATAAAATTGTTAAAACAAAAAAATATAAAATTACATTTTATATAACTTATGAATATTTATTATTTTTACTTTCTAATACTAGGTACTCGTTAAAGACCCCAACCCAAGGTTAATAAAAATTTAGAGTAAACAAAATTTAGGATCCCTGAGTAGAGTCGGGTTCATGTTCACCAGTGACGAAAGAGCGCTCTGGTAGTAGGCGATATGACTTTGTAGTTATAGCCCGGGCATGAGACAAAATAACTAATTAACCCATAGTATAAGGAAGTATTGAAATCGTTCGAAAATCCGAGATCGAGGTTTCAATGGATTTTCACGAAGGTGTGACATGCACATTTTCATGGTTCGAAGTGTGACATGCTCTCGTTGCATCGGAACTTTCCGATGTTATTTACCCGTTACCAGTATTAGAGAAATTTAAATAGAAATAGAACTGTCATTCCATTCAGGGATAGTAAATAACACATTTATTCAATGAATGAAAATGCTTATTATTTGGATGAAAATTATTCATTGTGTAGATCTTCAGGCACATTCGTCAGATTTTCAGAACAACTTTTGTTAAAAAGAAAGAGGGGGCTATTCAAAATGCGTACATTTAAGCTACTGATGGTTTCAATTTTAATTTTATAATTTTAATCATAACAAAAATGATTTTCTTAATCTAGGCGTCATCTATTTTCTGTTAACCTACTCATTTTTTTCTTAACTTTTATTAAATGATAATATTAAAAGAAATGTATAACTCACAAAAAATTGCTTTTTCATTTTCCGCCTTTATTTTCTTTATGCGGGGCACTTTTTTACATATTTTCGCCAAAGTTTAAGGTTCTATATTGAACTGTATGGGGGTGAGAGTTACTACACAGACACATGAGTGAAAACAAAAGGGTTTTAGTCGTGAGACCTACAGAATCCTAAAAAATTATATTTATGTTCTTTCGTATTATTTACTTGTATAAGATTCTTGTCAACATATTGTTTTGAATCATTGCAACATGAACATTACTAAAACAAAAAATAAATGGGATATGGCCATTTCAGGACTTTCTTATACCAACCAGCTTAGATCTCTCTCCACCTCCCCCTTTTCAAAATCATTTCATTTGGGCCTATGAAAGTAATGAGTTGGAGTCAACGGTATTTCATTGTACTGCGTAATTCTGAGAGTGCCTTTTTTATAGCCTTAGAAATATATAAATAGGTAATAGAAGGTACGGGAATATCAAAATCCGAAAACAATATATACTATTTATATTTTATATTCATATACACATAGAGAAATCGTGTTTCCAGGACATTTCGACGCGATCATGGGTCCCTTTTTCAGAAACTTAAACTTTGGCACAAATTTGTAAAACGGTGGCCCGCATAAAGAAAAAATAATGTGGAAAATGAAAAAGCAATATTTTGTGAATTATACATTTTTTTATATTAACTTTTAATAAAAGTAAAAAAAAAATGAGTAGGTTAACAAGTAATATAGGTATATTATTTTTATCATCAATTTCTTTTGTTATATACTATTTACTTTACTGATATTCCTTAGTTATATAGAAAGTTATTATGACCCATGCCCGGGTTTTAACTTCGAGGTCATGTCCCCTACTAACAGAGCGCTCTTTCGTCACTCTGGTAAGGTGGATCTGAGCCCGACTATGGGAGTCCTAAATTTTGCCTACCCGAAATTTTCAGAGTACCTGTAGTTTCAACAAGTACCTTGTACAGGCTCGGGACCATCGCTTAACGTCCCATCCGAAGGACGGCGTGCTAAGTTTATGCTGGATGTTCCCGATGTTCGAGACTTTTGGCATTGGGAACATGCCAAACTGTTGTTTGAAGCTCCGGCTTCTTCAGAAACTGATTTCTGTCTTTATTATTGATATATATTTTTCTTTTTGGGGGGATTTTGTGTTTAGCGCCTCTTGCGCTGATCCAATTAAATATCATTTTTTAAATATTTATATTATTAAAAAGGAAAACATTTGGTTAGTAGCAATAAACAACAAAATTTCATTTGTTTTTTTATTTTTTTTATTTTCTACGAAATCTTGACAGAATAATAATTATTAATATTAATAAAGAATACAATGTACCATTTAAAATAAAAATATATTAATAATAGAAAGAGCTTCAAATAAAAACAACTATAGTCCAAAAAAATGTAAAATTTCAGAGTTTGCTAATTTATGATGTGTGGATCGGTGCTGTTATTTTCTGCGAAAAATGCAAGATTAAGAATGTTTGGTGAATAGTGGAGAAAATAGGAATGCATTTCAATTTTTCTCACATATTATAAAGATGGACGATAGTTGGTTTTGTGAGAGGCTCTTAAAATGGATATAAGTAGCTACTAATACAATTTAATAACAGAAAGGCGGAGAAAAGATTTCAATTTTACATGCTGACCACATAAATTCATGAGACGGACTTGAGTCTTTACATCAGATAAATGCCCTGTTCTTCTTCCTCGCCCTCTTCGTTTTCAGATTCAAACGTGTTATCCGGAATGTCATAGAGACGAATCAAAGGCTGCAAACAAAAAATTGGAGCATGAATTAGATTGGAGCATATTATGTTTAATAATTAGTTTCGTAGTTAGTTATTGTGACTCATGCCCGGGCTTTAACTACAAGGTCATATCGCATACTGAGTCCTTACTCTACTATGGGAGTCCTAAATGTTGCCTACCCTAAATTTTTATTCACCTAGGGTAGGAGTCTTTAACGAGTACCTGACATCGTACGGACTCGGGACCATCGCTTAATGTAGCAAGCATGCATACTACTGAGCTATCGGCGCCCTCTAATGGGGGTACCTTTTATAATATAATTATACTTTTTATATTATAAAATAATATAAATAATAAGAGTGCGCCGGTAGCTCAGTGGTATGCGTGCTTGTCTTCTGAGCTCAAGAAACCCGTGTGTTCGAAACCCGACCGAGGCCCTTAGTTTATTTTATAATTAATTAATTATTAGGGAGCTCAAATAAACTTAAGCACGCCGTCCTTCGGATGGAACATTAAGCGATGGTCCCGAGTCTGTACGATGTCAGGTACTCGTTAAAGACTCTTACCCTAGGTGAATAGAAATTTAGGGTAGGCAAAATTTAGGACTCCCATAGTAGAGTCGGGCTCATGTCCACCAGAGTGACGAAAGAGCGCTCTGGTAGTAGGCGATATGACCGTAGTTAGAGCCCGGGCATGAGTAATAAAACCTAATCTAACCTATAAATAATAATACTAATATATAATACAATAAATACTTTTTATATTATAAAATACTTAATTAGTTTCTTAAAACTATGTACAGTGGAACCCCTCACTGCTTATCCTTTAGTCTGTCCGTCCGTTTAGGTCCCCTTAGGTTTTCGCTCTCTCTCCAAAACCAATCGACAGTTCGGACAGAAAAATCAAAAATTGACGTATGGGCTTCTGAATCCTCACACTAAATTTCGTGTCAATACGTTCATTACAACGGAAGTTATTAAAGTTTTTGTGTTAAGCCTTCCTTCCCTTTGGCCAATTTGGCAGAAAATCCATATGTGTCGTTCTAATGAGATTTCGGAAAGACATATGCAATTGTATATAGTTCGATATCATTCTATCGGGAGTTATCCGTAAGAATTCGAATTAAATAGTGTGGTCACAATTTTTGTCGAACAGACAGACATAAAAGGTTCCCCAGGAGGGTGACTGTTTTTTATTAACCTTAAAAACTAAAAATAATGTTCATCCTGGAGAAGTACATTGACGATTCAAAAAAAAAATTTTGGTGGAAAAAGTGATATGTTCGATTTATTAAAATTAATTTAAAAATGTACTTTAGAAGAAAAATACAGGTAATTTGTATCATATTAAAAGATAATAAGGTTGACATACTTTAGATATCAATTATCAATAGGCTGTGAGTCGGCTTATTAAATACTAGGAAAAACAAAAGTCAAGTAGGCTGACCCAATTCAAATACCTCACTAAACACTTATTTTTTTACTGTTGTCATACCTTTCGGTGGAATTACGTCACTGGCTGCTGGTATCCAACCGGGAAAGGTATGACAACAGTCACATATTTACTGGCGGAACTAACCACTTAGATTATATACTTATTTTTTTATTTATGAGCAATCTCAATTTTTTTTTTTTTTTTTTTTCTTGCTCATTTTGCTCTGAGAGTCAACAATTCTGTCCACTAAATCCTTGTCGCAAGAACTACTACTCAGAAATTTGCTATATGAAATCGGTTTTGGTCCCATTTAAAATTTTGCAAAATTCGGTAATAATTAAGAGTGGTATTAACCTGTATACCTAACGATTTTTGAAAAACACAATTTTTGTCAAAAGGGTAAATTTTTTCAAAAAACATTTACAGTTTACACTTTTACTAATCACCAATAGTGTTCCAAAATAAAATAAAATAAATACAAAAAGCTTAATTTTTGCATTTTGAAAGTAACGAAATTTCTCAAGGGATAAGAAATTTGCAATCAAGACCTCAGAATAATATAAAATATTTCAAAAAATTTGTTTTGTTGTATACTTATGTTAACTGCTCATGGGTCAAGTTAAGAGAAGCCAGGAGGGCGCCAGTAGCTCAGTGGTATGCGTGCTTGTTTACTGAGCTGAAAATTGCGGGTTCAAAACCCGGCCGAGCCCCATAGTTATTCTATCTAAGAGGTAAAATAAACTTAAGCACGCCGTCCTTCGACGACGAGAAGGACGTTTAGTAGAATGAGGCTCATGTCCACCCGAGTAACAAAAGAGCCTTCTGATAGTAGGCGATATGACCTTGTGGTTAAAGCCCGGTTTGAGTCATAATAACTAAGAGAAGCCGGAAAAATGAAAATGCTTTGACATTTGAAATTTAGACATTTTTGACGAGGATTCTCGATTTGTATCAAATTTGATACACTTCTTGTACCAATCAGAAGATTAAAATTGTTTTGAAAGAGGATTGAGGTTACGTAACACCCCAGTCAATGTAATTTTTATATAGATTATTTTGAAATATTTTTGCATATCTGTCTAATAAATTTATTAGTCTTCTTTGAATAAAAGAAAAAAAAAAAAGTATATATATATTTCCTAAATGAAGTCAAGAATGTTTCGAAAGAGAAACAGGTTTTCATGCCCTTTTCTATTAACTTTTTACAAAGTTCATTAATTTCTCAATATGTGTTAATATAAGCAACTTTGTTGAACCCTATAGGACCAAATAAAAAAAATGTATATTGGCTGAGAGTGAATTTTTTTGAACAGACTGGACGTTCATGGATAATCGTTTGGAATCACAGTGTTTACAAGCCAACATTGACTTAAAATTATAACAAGGGATGGATTGTCAACGATGTGGAATTTCTGCCAAGCTTTCGTCGGCAGTGAGTGTACCTTCTTCAGGGCCTGTATTGACATAATGAATATTATATTCATGGATGATGTAGGTTGTTCTTGAGATTACTTTATTTTATATGTGACATCACATTTTGGTGTATTTTGTTTAAATGTTATATTTTATTTATTTTAAAACTTCTGCTCGCTCAGAATGTTGTATTTGTTTAGACATATATATTATTTGTTTTTGAATTTTTTTTAATTTCCACTCATGAGTTTGTATTTAGTTTATAATTGTTGTTTGTTTAGATATAATATTTCAGTTTGTTTTGGTGTAAATAATTAAAATGTTAATTATTTTACTCAAATCTAACATACATCAATCAACTCATTAATAATGTATATATGTCAATACAGGCCCTGAAGAAGGCACACTCACTGCCGAAAGCTTCTTAGAAACTCCAGAAGTTTGTATTCTTCTACCACGAGCCTGATCTCTCCTCCTTCTTAAAATTATAACAAAACTTTTTTAGGAGGAGTGATTTTTGTTTATATTTTTTCCCATTTTTTCAGCTTTATACCCATTTGTCCATTGGAAACATTTATTTCTTCATACATTTACCATTAAAGCTCTTTAACACAGGGGGAGAGACTTTTTAAAACATCTTCCTATGAAATCAATAAAAAAAAAGATGATGTTTTTGAAGGGTGAGCTGAAAACTAGTAAAATGTTGCATATATCACGCCCATTTCCAACTCAACCAATTACAGTGGAAAAAGTAGGCAAATCACTTGCAAAGTACTTCTCCAGCACGAATTAACTTTGCCCTCTCACTCTAAAATAAATCGACCGTTTGGCCTAAAAATCATGTTGATTTGCACTTGGGCTCCTGAATCATAAATTCATTAACTCAATTATTAGGGTTTTTGAGCGTTCTTTAAGGCCTATTTTGCGGAAAATTAAAAAATGGTTCCATCCTTATGGAGTGTAGAATTTAATTCTAAAATTTCATGTCTATACATTCATTACAAGGACACTTATTAGAGTTTTTATGTTAGGTCACTTAATGCCCCTTCCTTTTGACCGATGTTGATGAAAATCAATAGATGTCGACCTTATAGGTTTCTGGATACACTGTTATGTTCACAGACAAAGACAGTATTTTTTTTCTTTAAATTTTTGGAATTAGGGGGTCGGTAAACATCAAATTCCGGTAAAAATTGACAATTGACTTATACTTCAAGTAGCTGGGGACTTAAAACGATGAACGATCTACGTAGTACATTCTTCGCAGGGTGAGAGGTACCAAACGGCCTCCAATTTATACTTTACCATTATAAATAATACTTTCTTTATTATAAATCTTATTCATATGTGATAGTAAGACGTTGTGGGACGAAATTTCTCATAGAATTAAAATATGTTGTCTTCCCACTTTTTTATTTTAGACCAGAACCGGTTTTCAAAGCAACAGCGTCATCATCAGTGGTTCATCTGAAAGAATAATAAAATATACAAATAATGAAAAGTATAAATAACTCTTAAAGCATGAGACCACCGCTGTGCTGTGTGGGTGGGGTAAATAAGTTTATAATTTTTATCTGCTTTACTCTGTACCCTGATGCTTTAAGAGTTATACTTTATACTTTTCATTATTTGTATATTTTATTATTCTATCATAAATGAACCACTGATGATGACGCTGTTGCGTCGAAAACCGGTTCTGGTCTAAAATAAAAAAGTATTTTATTTCTATGATGAATCTTATTATTTCGGTAGTCAACATTCTGGAAATATGGTAGTATGTAATATGTATCACCACGTGATCGCACTTGGAATGCGACAGTGCCTGTGAAACAGTTCACTTGAAAAATAATTCGTCAGATAAGGAAATAATTATGTGAACTATATTACAAGAGACGTTTTGAAATATGTTTACCATCTAACCACAGTCACTCGTCCTTTCTCAAATGAATAATTGTGGTATTTAATTTTCTCCTCAATGTGCAATGAAAAAAATGGCTAATAATTTGATATTGACCAAAGTTTATTTCTAATGCAATTTTCAGAAGATACGAAACATTAAACATAACACTGAACCTTATTCGAGTTTTTATGTTTCACTCTTAATATGTTTTAATTTTACTTCTCCAGCTATACGAAGTATGGGGGAAGTTATGAAATAGGTGGAACATTTGATGCGGAATTATCAACGGAATTTCATGTTTGTATGTGTCTGTAAACACGAGAACTCCAGATAGATTGTATGTATCAACACGAAATATTATATGTAAATCCACAACCCTCTAACAACGACACGTATCAATATATACAAAAGTGGTTCTAAGATGTTACCCTTTATTCCGAGTGTTACCGTCTCCTTTGTGTTCTAACCGTATCATTTCAGAAATATTAAACACAAAATTAAGAACATGGAGAATTAATGGAAAATTAAGAACAAAAATAAAAACATCCTTTTTTTTAATTTTAGAACTAACAAGTAAATGATTACAAAATGATTAGGTATTAGTTGAGGTTTGCGAGCTATGGCTTATCTAACCCTACCCAGATACAGAATGACTAAAATTCAATTCTCACTGACACTTTTTGAGACATTTAATGCCACGTTTATATCTTATTTTGAAACAGAAAAAAAAGAAGCTTTAATTTGATACCAAAATAAGCCCGATCGGTTGAAAAATAAGCGAAACAAGAGGAGTTTTCTAAACTACTCAGAAAATGCAATAGCTTAAATCGCGTGAAAATATAAATTTTTGAACATTTCTCCTAGACCTATAATTTTGGACGAAAAAATCTTAATTAATTGCAGGTAATCTCATAGATATCTGGACATGAATAATTGTTGAAAAAAATGTAAATTGCGAGCGCAAATGCTAGCAGATGATATGAAGCCTATTGACATACGAGAAAGTACATATATCATAAAATATGGTGTACTAAATGATTGGTGTTACCTTATTGGGGTCCTTCATGATGAGGTACTTGCCGTCCCTCTGCTTCATGCAGATGTCAATGATACATCGGAGGATCCCCCAAGCATTGTCCATGTTCAGTTTGATCTGGGTGGCAAACTCGGCCGGCTTGTACTGCTGAGTGCCCAGGATCACATGCTTTGAGGAGTCACGGACGTGAACCCGCGAGACGTACCTGGGGTCCAGTAAAATAATAAATTGGCCATTAAGAAACCTGTTTTTTAAAGTATCTATGTGTTTCATTATGTTAAGGGTAGAGGATGTATCCGCAACTTTTCAAAAGAACCTATAACTCCTCGTCCAAATAAATGGTTTCTTTCAAGTGCTTTTATTTTTCACATAAGCTTTTGTATTTAGTATTGTAACACCACTAACAACGCCAATTAAAGGCATTTATTTTTATTTTTTCATATCAAGGCATTGTTACTTTTGTATTATATTCTTATTTTTGCGGATACAAGTTCTAGTCAAAATATATATTACACTATGAATCCTCGATATAAATATATCGTCGCCTTAATTATAAAACCTCGTGACTCACATTTTTTAAATTTTACAGGAGAGGAAAAAACAAAAACGAATGTGATTTTTATTAATATACAATTTTTTTTGCTGAAATATTGTTTTTTTTTTTAATTTGTAGGTAATGAACTGCGATGTGTTTGTCTTGATGATGTAGGAATACAGACTTTTGAGTTTCTTATCAATTTTCATAAAATAGTACGTGAATGAGGAAGCCCGCCTTGTACTATCCTCAACCTTACCATCACTTGCCCGTTTGGTGCTTGATATTTCCATGAGTCTTTGTATAAATAGCTTTTTACCTTCCTGAGTAAATTTCCAGAATCTGCCAAAAATCTTCTGTCTGTCAACTTCTGAAAACTCTTGACACTGGCTATAGGCATAACAGCTTGATTTTCCAAATGGTTTCTCTTTCAACTGGCAGTATTTCCACTTAGGCTCTACCCATACACTCTTCCTTCACCTTTCTGTATTTTGCCTTTAGAATCACTCTTGCTGCTTACCTCAACGTAACGACCCATGATGGAGTTATGTGTGGCAACATTTTGAGGGAGTTACGAGCTTTTACGACGATATAAACATTCTATTCATATTCACAACATAAACAAAAATAAAATAAATATAAGAATGAAACATACCCAAATTTAATATGATCGGATCCAGCCAGAATGGCCTGGACAGTCCATTTAGCCAGTTTACAGGCGTTGTTCCTCAATTCGTTGGCGAGGACAGCTCCCCGCTGGATGTCCAGCTTCTGTCTCCACTCCACACCACCAGACAACTGCAACAACCATCCATGTACACTCCCAGCTGACAATCAATGTCTAAATATTTACATTCAAAAGTAACCCTGAACAAACTGTTAACTATTTTACTTTAAAATATAATAATTATGAAGGTTTTTAAAACGTAGCAATTATAGACGTTTCGGAAAGAACTCTCATCAGTATCTAAAAATGTTTTTCAAACAAATCAATAAAAATAATATCGTAAGATTGATTTGTATGTAACACATTTATAGATAGGGAATTCTTCTCAAAACGTCTATAATTGCTAGGCTGTAAAAAACAAAAAAATAAATGGGGGAAGTATAAAGCTGTGAAAAATAAATAATATATAAAAATATAATAAAAATCATTATATAATAATTACATAACTTCCCCTTATACTAGGTATAGCTAAGGGAGTAAAACATAGAGAATCAATAGCAAATATGTATATCGACAAACAGAAGTAGCTAGACTCAAAACGCTAGCCCGTAATACTTATAATGCAAATGAAGATTATTAGAGATTAGAAGAATTACTATTAGAGTATGTAAACAAGATAGTACGTACGTTTATATACATAGTACGGACGTACGTTTATATATACATATAAACAGTAAGAAAACAAAAGTTCGGAATAGGTGGTTTCTAAAGGGCTTAAACTTCATCGAGAAATTTAGACTTACGATTACTAAATCGGTACAAAACAATCTACAGGAAAATGTTCATCAGTTGCATTTAAAATAAAGAAAAAAGGTTAGATAACAAAAACAATAAATTCGAAAATAAAAAAGAAGGTACTACAGAAATATTACAAATAAACAACGGCAAAATCGTTCTGATAGTTAAAAAAAGCAGTTGATGAAATAAATAAATACTTCGTAACAATTTAAGATCGACTAGTGCCTAATGATATCAATAAAGATACCGTTTCATCTATTCAAATTCTTAGAAAAAGTTAGTAAGCCAAAGAATAAGTCCTTTATCCTACAACGATTGAAGAGGTTATTAATAAGATCCAAGATACCAAAAATAAATAGTCATATAACACATATTATTTAACAAACAAAATAATCTCTAAATAAAACAAACTTATTTTTTGAAATATTGTCTATTCCACTAAAGATATATATATACATATATAACTACCGGTTTCGGCTTTATACCATCGTCAGGTCTAGTTATGAACTAAGTCAGTTTGCAGAGAGCGACCCTTCAAATACATCTCAGGTCAAAGGGTGCTATTAAAACTTGGGAGTCCCCCGGCTGTACCGTTAGCTAACTCATGAAATATTTCTTAACAAAACCTAGTTCTAAATTTACATAAAACAATGTCACTAGACTAATACGTGGAAAAATAACAAATAAATAAGTACAAATACAAGTAAATAATAAAAAATAGAAATAAAATTAATAATAATGATAAGATTTCGATAACTTGAAACATATATGTGGAACCAAATATTAATAACAGATAATACAAACATATATGTGGAAACAGAACTGGTTTAGGGTGTTAACAAAGGGGAATAGTTGAAATAAATTTGGTCATTCATACAAATGTTCCTTTTGTTAGCTTTATTTATTTCTAATTGTTCTAAGCTATTAAGTAGCCTGCTTTTTGGGCAATAATGGAGATATTTGATGCCTGTAGATGGGTCGAAAGTGTGGCTATTGTCAATTATGTGGGTCGCGAATGTAGAACGGTTTCCTCGGTTCGTTATTTCGGCCGTGTGTTCTTTAATTCTTTCCCTAAAACGACGTATTCAACTATTCATTTTATGTAAATTTAGAACTAGGTTTTGTTAAGAAATATTTCATGAGTTAGCTAACGGTACAGCCAGGGGACTCCCAAGTTTTAATAGCACCCTTTGACCTGAGATGTATTTGAAGGGTCGCTCTCTGCAAACTGACTTAGTTCATAACTAGACCTGACGATGGTATAAAGCCGAAACCAGTAGTTATATATGTATATATATCTTTAGTGGAATAGACAATATTTCAAAAAATAAGTTTGTTTTATTTATTTATTACAAGTTTCCACAATATGTCCGCGTTTCTCAACTTAGAAGTTGAAAATAATCTCTGTTTCTGAATCAGGTTACTTTCCGAATTTACTGAAATTAGCGAGAATGAAGCCACTATTCAAAGATGGTGACTATGTTGTTAACGAAGGAATGTTATTCCTGTTGTTTACCAAAAAGTAAACTGAAATAAAACCACAAATTTAGGCATTAATCATGATTGACGATTAAATTAGCTTTTTATATATTTTCATTATTGTTTCTTCATAAATCGAGACTGGTCATTTGGGTCCACTCTCAAAAACGACAGTTTGCGCTAATATTCAACAGTTGACCTACAAAGGAGCTCCTAAATCCTCATACTAAATTTTGTGTCGATAAATTCAAAAATTGGCAGTTATTAGGGTTTTACAGTTGAGGTCCCCCTCTGATCCCCCTTCCATTCTGCCGATTCCGCTGAAAATTAATAAGTGTCGTCCTTATGGGACTTGAATTCACATTTGAAATTTTGTGTCCATCCGGGGGCCCTTGAATTATTTTTTCAATATTATCATCAACTTTATTTTTAATAATCTATATAATACACCAGAACATTCTAGAATCTTATAGAATGTCATGAAATTTTCCAACATTTCTCCAAATTGCATAGTTTCTAGACACATCCAATAGAACAAAAAACACATCCAAGAAACCATTGAAAAATATAGAATCTACATAAAGTTTCCAGAAAAATCCAGGAACTCATACACAATTCGAATATAACTTTCTAAAAACTCATGTAAAGCTATCGAACTTTCCAGAAAAACCAATAGAAATTTCTAGAATAAATAATATCACAAAATACAATTTTACAAACTAATAGAAGGAACTTTTTCCAATTTATCGCTGTTTAATTTTTTTGGCCTCACTTGCCTCAGGGATAAATAGGCACTGCTACACATTTATTACAACGGCAGTGATTAGTTTTTAAGTTAAGCCTCTCCCCTGTGGCCGATTTGACTGAAATTCGACCAGTGTTGTCCTTATGGGGTTTTGGGCATATATATAACATTTAGTGTCGATATATTCATTCTATCGACAGTTAATCGATTTTTAGCATCCCCCATAATCCCCCTTTGGCTGAAAAACAATATGTCGTCACAGAGGGCTTTAGATATACACCTAAAATTTTGTTTCGATACATTCATTGTATCGGGAGTTATCTTGTTCACAGACACAAAGAAAACTCTGCATAGACTTTTTGGCCCATTACATAACGTTTCTCTTTACTTCATATAACTGGGAAAGAACTAAAATTAAATATATTGAAAATATCAAAAAGAAAAATATAACAGTTTATTGGTGACTGGGTGAAACATGACTGTGGTTTGTAGCGTACACGAGATGAAGTGGTCACCTTGGAGTCCCACTCGTTCAATGCCTTGATGGTAAGGAACTGAATATCGCTGGAGGGTGTGGCCAGCACTGCATCATGTTCACATCGGGCCACCAGCACTATCCCATTGTCCAGGTCCCACTTCCGGTAGCGATACGCCACCGAGGCTTCTTCCCCTCCCTCCTCAGGCGAGGTGATGAACGGGTTAGACTCATCAAACTTGTAGCGGGGTTCTCCCTATCACAAAAAAGAAGAAAAAAAATTAGATGATTTAAGAAAATATATATAATATCATAAATAAAATAAAAAATATACATATCAAATTACTGCATTATTATATATACTCAATCTAATGTGAATTATTGAAGTTTTTAAGTTAAGTCTCTTCTCTAAAGCCCCCCTTCTGCTTGGAAGATAATCAAAAGTTGTCTAGGGAGAGCTTAATAAAATGATAAAATTTCGTGCCGATACATTCATTCAGTCTGCAGTTATTAGGACTCTGAGATTGTCTCCTTATAACCCTCCCCCCTTCCCTTTGGTCGATTTGGATAACAATTAATAGGTGTCTTACTATACATAATCTCTGAATTTACAATTTACAAACACAATATCATATCGATATAATCATTCTATTGCGAGTTAATAACTTTTTGAGTTAGGCCTCTTCTCTAAAACCCTCTTTTTCTTTGACTAATTTGAACTATAATCAGTAGGTGCCTTTTTCAAGGAGAACTTAAAAAAATTATAAAGTTTTGTGCCGATAAATTCAATCAATTCGGAGGTGAAGCCCCCCTAGTAAATAGTAGTGTCTCACTACAGAAAATCTGAATTTTCATACAACATTTTATATCGATCTATCCATTATGTAGTAATCGCGTTCAGAGAGTGTTCGCGGAATCGAAACCCGACCGAGGCCCTTAGTTTTTTTTATGTAGGAGGTAAATAAACCATAAGCACGCCGTCCTTTGGATGGGACGAGCGATGGTCCCGAGCCTGTATGTCAGGTATAAAAGACCCCTACCCTAGGTGAATAAAAATTTAGTGTAGGCAAAATTTAGGACTCCCCATTGTGGAGTCGGGCTCATGTCCATCAGAGCGACGAAAGATCGCGCACTGGTAGTAGCCGATATGACGTCAAAGTTAAAGCGCGGCATGAATCATAATAACTAACTCGTGTTCATAGGCATATTATTATTATTTTATCATCATTGGGTTCATCGGAAAAGTTGAATTGAAACTCAAAATAGAATTATCGGCCGATAACATAATTTACCCGTTCCTTTTTTTTTTTTTCTACTCTACTACTAATGGACACATGAAAGAACGTGACAAGAACTTACAGTTCTGAGGACTTGTTGAGAGAAGTTATGGTTGATGAAGGTAGCCTCCAGAGCGAGGTTGCGGGGAGAGTTGAGACTATTACTGTCATCCATGGGGGGCTCCACTGAGGTCTCATTCACAGTTAGCAAATCTGAAACACAACAGTTACAGTGAAACGGACTTACAGCAAATGTATACCATCCCACATTAGGTCATCACTGCTTTAAAAAAAAAAAATCTGATGAGGCCAGTGCACCGACCCCAATCCTTTTTTTTCTTCATTTTATAATTTTTCATAAAAACTACATACAAAGAATAAAAATTATTTTATAACTCGTTGCTAAGCGATACAATATAAACATTATTTTGAAATGTTTACCTTATTAAGGACGCCGTCCTCCGGATGGGACGTTAAGCGATGGTCCCGAGTTTGTACGATGTCAGGTACTCGTTAAAGACCCCTACCCTAGCTGAATAAAAATTTAGGGTAGGCAAAATTTAGGACTCTCACAGTAGAGTCGGGCTCATGTCCACCAGAGTGACGAAAGAGCGCTCTGGTAATAGGCCATATGACCTCGTAGTCAAAGCACGGGCATGAGTCATAAAACCTAACCTTGAAATGTTTACCGCGGAATTTATTTATCATTGATTAAGGTGCTATAACTCTTTTCGTATTGATTCTATCTCAAATCTGAGGACTTATTAGAGATTGGAAATGTTATAATGAACATTTTTGTTAAGAATATATTTTTGATAAGACTTATGCTAACCGCTTATGAGTCAAGTCAAGAGAAGCCGGGAGGGCGTGGTCGCTCAGTGGTATGCGTGCTTGCTTACTGAGCTCAAGATTGCAGGGTTGAAACCCGGCCGAAGCCCTTAGTTTATTTAATCTGAGAGATAAAATAAAATTAAACATGCCGTCCTTCGGATGGGATGTTAAGCGATGGTCCCGAGCCTGTACGATGTCAGGTAATCGTTGAAGACCCCTACCCTAGGTGTAACAAAATTTAGGACTTCCATAGTAGAGTCGGGCTCATGTCCACTAGAGCGACGAAAGAGCGCTCTGGTAGTAGCCGATATGAAGACGTAGTTAAGCCCGGGCATGAGTCGATATAACTAACTATTAAGTGGAGATAAGTTTTACTAAAAATTGAATATTTGATGACCATCTTAAATTTAAAATGATTTAAGAACAATAATTTGTTTGCATTCACTCGGATATTCGTCTAGCTCTTTTGTTTTTGCAATCGTTGATTTGGTAAAATTGCTTTATTTCCATTGATTTAATTTTTTCAGCATTAGGGTCTACAGCTTCTGGTGGATTATTTCTTCGAACGTTGTACCGCCGAATCAATTTTATTTACTTAATTTTGTATCTTTCGTTTAAAAACTGCAATGCATAAGTTTTGAATTTTAATTATTGTTTACGTTATTGTAAAACATTCAGAAGATTATATTTTTATTGGACACTTATTTCTACTTTCTTACTATACATGTATGTAGTTACACTTTTATTTTTGTAAACGTTTTCCTGTCTGCAAGGACCAACTTCTGTTATAAAATGTAAATTTTGTAAGCTCAATAAACACAACTGAAATAAAAGCTCAAAGGGTAAATCCTCACCGAATTCAGTGTTGTCACGCTTGTCAAAGAAAAGTTTATCTCCTATCTTCTCGATGACAATGTCCCAGGAGTAGTTGGAGCGAGTACAGCACATGAGCGTGGCCAGAATGGCATCAGTAGCGTACACATTACCTTCCGTCTTGGACAACTGAAACAACAAATCAGTAAGGAATTAATACAACGCAAGGGAATGAACGCTGAAATCAGAAAAATTAAGTTTTTGATATTTAAATAATGCGGATGACTGTTATAAAATATTTATTACTTAAGGGAAAGAAAAAAGTTCAAAAACCAAGGGCACTGTACTTCATATAAACCCTTACTCTACCCAATTTTGTTAAAAATCAGCGGTCTACTCAAAGGCTTTTAATTCAACGTTCTACCAAACGTTATCGAGTGTTCTGAAGTTTTGGATTTTTTTCCCCTCCTTAGGTTGACCTAAATGAAAGAAACCCTAAAAAAACAAATAGGACATATTATGACAATATTCCAAAAAAAATCCTCGATGAATCACCGGCGATGTACTTCCCCAGGACAAATTATGCCTTTTTCGCTCTCCCTCCAAAGCCAATCTACCGAGAGGGCTAAAACTCAATACTTGACTTACCATAGTGGCTTCTGAAACTCTTCGGCTGAAAAAAATTAATGTCCAAAGGCACACAAAAAAAAAAAAATGCTTACCTTCCTAATGACAGGATCGTCAGTGGTGGTGACAGTGTGAAAGATGCGGTCAATTCTCTGGAGAGGCTTCTCACTCCTCACGTTGACACGGTCGTACATCTTGTCGTAGTACTCCAGGGAACCACAGCAAATACTAAACCAGAACAAGTGTAACCACACGTTAAAGGGTTTTATAACAGTTTTGGAAACACTCTTATGTCAATTTATCTAATTATATTAACAGATGTCGTCCTTATGGGGTTTTGAATTTAGATACAAAAATGCATATAAAAACATTTATTACTTAGGCAGTTATTAAATAATTTGCGTTACCTTCACCTCTTTTTGGCCGAGTATCAATAGGTGTCGTTCTTACAGGATTCTGGGTACACATAAAATTTTACTTTAGGGTTGTGTGAGCAGATTCTGAATTCATAAACAATATATTATCACATCCCCCATTTTTTAATAACAGACGATTCGGAAAACCAAATCATGAGTATCTACAATTTAAGCACTGGAACCCTTCTATGATCTCTAAGAGCACCGCAAGGGCGTCAATAAAACGTTGGCTGACCAGGAAACACATCCAGTTCTAGAGAGGGGTCCCAAAGCAAAGACATTCAAAACTCTTTGTCGCGGAACCCTCAGAGAAAAGGAGCCGAGAGCTCCTGAATATGAGCAGAATGGATGTTAGAACTATGTACTACATACAGGGCTGATCACAGGACACTGTCATATGAACGAACACCTGCACAATATGGGCATCGCTAGAAGCCCTCTGTGTAGGAAATGTGGCGAGGAAAATGAAATTCCGGTTCATATTCTAAGCCAGTGTAAGGCACAAGAAAAGTAAGGGATTTTACTGCTTGGGGTCTGCCATAACAGAACCAAATCAGTTAATGTAGGTAACCTGCAGCAGAATGCTGGACTTTATTGAAGATACAGGGTTGCTGTAGGGACAAACACATACAGGGCACACAATAGGCCTATTCTGGCCACGGTGACACCATCTACCCTCAAAAAAATAAAACAAAAAAAACAATTTATCTAAAAATAAAGAAAACGTATGTTTTTAAAAAATATTGTCTATTTCACAAATAATATATAATATGGGAGTACTTTCGGTATTGCTACCATCTTCAGCCACGACTTAACAAAAAAAAAAAAAAAAAGTTTTTTTTTTTTTTTTTTTTTTGTTAAGTCGTGGCTGAAGATGGTAGCAATACCGAAAGTACTCCCATATTATATATTATTTGTGAAATAGACAATATTTTTTAAAAACATACGTTTTCTTTATTTTTATCAAGTGTTTCACAATATCTCTGCAAAAATGTTAAGTATCAACAATTTATCTGTTCTTTATGTTAATTATTCCTTCTATCAATCAGAATCTTCTTTTTATAGTACATACTTATTGAGTCGACTTCTACATTATAATACCTAGTCAAAACTGTTTTGAGTTGATATAAAGAATAGTTAACGTAAAGAACAGATAAATTATAACTGATGATGGGAGTGCTAATACACACAGGGCTCACAGACACACAGGATTTTTGACGTGAAAACGTCTATTCGCTCTATCAATGAAAACTGACATAATTGCAGAGATATTGTGAAATAATTCAAATGGACTTGAAAAATAAAATAAAACTGGTTTATTTAATATGTTGTCTAATTTCACTAACTATATATACATGGGAGTACTTTCGGTATTTCTACCATCCTCAGCCAAAAGCATAAGAGATAAGACTCTTATCTCTTATGCTTTTGGCTGAGGATGGTAGAAATACCGAAAGTACTCCCATGTATATATAGTTAGTGAAATTAGACAACATATTAAATAAACCAGTTTTATTTTATTTTTCAAGTCTATTCGCTCGTTAAGCACAGTGATAACCGGTCAAGCTTTCTTGTGTTACAAAATACCGTTAGATTTCAATCGATAATAACTACGAGACCAATAATGCGATAACAACGGTTGAGGTCACAATGGATTGAGCATGTCTGTACGTGTTTTTTTTTTGTAGTGTTTGTTTTGCCTGTGACGTTATTGGGCTAGTGTGGGCGCCGGCGGATGATTGTTGCAAATTAGCGTTGTGTAAAATTAGAAATTAGTGTAGCGTGATAACGCGTTTAGATAGGACGTTGATTCGGGTGTCATTGTAAACAGCTTGAGGAGCACCACTAGGACTCAAAGTGAAACAATAAAAATATTCGCCGAAATATATGTAATAATCGGTATTAAATTGAAAATTGCAAAAAAATTAAAGATGTCGCCTCATATGAATCGTAAATATGCGCGGAATTATAGAAAACGCAAATCAGAGGAAAGCTCGCATCAAAAGAAATTTAAAAACCTAAAAAGTCTAGTGCCGAGGAAATGCAAGAGCTACGGCAGCATCGAAAAGAAAATGAAAAATGATTTTATCCCGACGTTTTCACAAAAAGCTATGGCGTGGACCTTGACTACGCCTTAATGTTTGATTTTTGTTCTTCCATTTTTTGAATCAGAGGGCGGAGGAAAATCAATGAAAAGCGAAATTATCGAATTTCAGACTCATTACATAACTTCCCATATACTCAGTATAGCTGAGGAAGTAAAAAACAAAAACATTAAAAAATAATACACTCACATGTCCTCCGCCTCCTTGACATTGGGCAGAGACAGCTTGGAGAGACGAGGAAAGTCCATCTCCTCAATAGTGACCCAGTCAGGACGGACAGTCACACTGGCGTCTCTGTTCTTTATAGGAGCCTGGTTCTTCTGGTTGCGCATCCCCTGCTGCTTCCCGTACTTCTTAGTGTTCAGTGCACCCTTACGATCACCGTAACCACCGCTATTCAAACAGTAATATTTGTAGTAGAACATTGAGACAAAGACCATGGCCCAGGGGGTCCAACTGGCTCACATTTACAGGTAAGGTTACTAACTATCTATGAATATTACAGTTAATTAGTTCATATCGCCTACTACCAGAGCGCTCTTTTGTCATTCTGGTGGACATGAGCTCGACTCTACTGAGGGAGTCCTTAGGAATTTAATTTTGCCTATCCTAAATTTTTATTCACCTAGGGCAGGCGTCTTTAACGAGTACCTGACATCGTACAGGCACGGGACCATCGCTTAACATCCCATCCGAAGGACGGCGTGCTTAAGTTTATTTTACCTCCCGGATAAAATAAACTAAGGGCCTCGGCCGGGTTTCGAACCCACGATCTTGAGCTTAGAAGGCAAGCAAGCATATCATTGAGCTAACGGCGCCCTCTAAAAGTCAGTGAATATTAAATATTAATAGCAGTACAAAGTTATTTTTTTTTAGAGAAATTACAATGAAAAAAATAGTAAGAACTAAAATATCTCCAGAAAAGTAGGGGTTTTAATACTAAGGTTAAAAAAACAGGTAAAGCCAATTCTCAAAAATAAGGAATAAATATCTCTTTCAGACTCAAAAGTCTAGTGTTTGGTTAGTGTTGTTTCCGTTTATGCCATAGTCAGCGCTAAGTTCAAAAGTGTTGCTGACGATGGCGTAATCCGAAACCGGCAAACTTTTTCACAAAAAGTGTGAAAGTTAGTTGTTTTTATTTATTTTATTAGTTTTCCATTATGTCGACACTGATCGCAGAAATGTATTCGGATGGCAATTTATATATAGACCGTACATGGTCTTGTATTGTACGTAATAATAAAATAAATAAATAAAAACTACATTATTTAAATATGGCGTTCCACAACAAAACTCTTAATCAGATGTAGTTAAATAACCAACCCTTAACCTTTGAAACTATCACTAAATTGTAATAAAAAGTGACTTTTGAACATTGTGCTGACGATGCCGATACACTTTATGTATATATAAATAAAATAAATAAGTTCTTTGATTTTCTGTTAAAATTTCAAATTGTACTTTGAAGGGTTAAGGAACCGATACAAAAGGCTGAATTCCATCATAGACACGAATATAGCACGTGTAACTTTTCTACATATTAATCAAAGTGTGGCATAATACCAGCTACAGTATTCATGTTTGACAACCTGTTAAGCCTATTCATGGTCCAATGGCTGGCTAAGGTATGACGTAAAGGTTCCCACATATTGCCGGAGATTTGTCTTTTTAGTTTGATCAATAATTGAACAAACTTTCAATAATTAAAAATAAATTAAGGAAAAACGGACGTTCACAAGAAATAGAAAAGTATAGCAACCTGTAAAGAGCTCGTCCCTTTTGCCCGAGTTGAGAGTACATGTTAAACCTAAAACAAACAAACAAACATTTGTGTTCTCCAGAATAAAAAAAAGTTCTTGCAAAGAGGGTTTTAGCCCGCTAAACAAATAACAAAAATAATAAAATAACGGACATATAAACAATATCAAGAAACAAATTGGCAGCCGTGGTTTCCCAGTACTCTTCAAATAAGCAATCTGCAGGTCTGGAAAAGTGCATTAATAGTGTGGAGTCAGGCAACCAGAGATGGGTAATAGCAGAGGGGTGACAGAATCCAAAAGTAGTCTCATTCTGCATTTTGTGATAGAAGCACGAAATGCTGCAGTCACCTGACACAGTTCCAAAATAATCGAGAAAAGGCGCTGATTTATATTCTGCATCTTGGTAAAATGGTTGAGACTGTCCTGAAAGGAGTAATTTAAGTTGTTATGCTCGTAACGATTTATAGATGTGAACTCCTTAATGATGCTTCTGACAACAAAACGACTCCAGGGAAATTAAATATCTTGGCTTGCAATCAACTTGGTAATAAAAGTGCCCACAAATAAGGTGCCTACCAAAAATGCTGATCTTCTCCAGACAAATTTCAAATCGGTAACCTTATTCCAGAGTACCTTTGACGATAGATCTCTATATTAGAGTATCATGCTATTTTGACAAGAAATGAATTCATACTTGTTACTATTATCTACAATAATTTATACGTAATATTATATCGGTAATGAATTTTACTAGGTTTAATTAATATAAAACATTTACTAATATTTTACTAGATTTAATGCTATTACTTACCACTAGGGTTTTTTCCATTTACATTATTTTGTCAACATGTCTTTACTATGGTACTATAGTGCTGAAACGTTTACTATAAAAATAATTCATATATTTATATGGTAAGCTAATTTGCGGGCGTTTTTATTACCATTTCATCGTATGTCGTTTGTTTCTCGTGAAAATTCGAACGTTTAGCGCGAAATTAAACATGTTTTAGCAAGAAGTTGCAAGTTTTCAAAGGAAATTACAAAAACGGGCTTTTTTTTTTTGTAATATATACTTTCGGCACGCCAATTGTAATTCGAAGTATAACAGGCTCCCAACTTCCAATAATACTTATCATATCTGTCGTCCAGCAGTGAATATACAACGCTACAAAACAGTCAGGAAAGAAATCAAATGTCTTTCTAGATTATATTAGAATAGTATCAGAAGTGGCTTGGCTTTGATGAAAGTCATACTTCCATCCCAAATTCCTTGATTTGGAGGCTGTCCCCTTGTTAGCGCAACATTTAATTAATTTTTGATTTTTTGTAGAGGTATTTTTTCTTAAGTTTTCTTCCATTAATTATTCTAATAATTATTAATATTATTATCATAATAACTATGGTCAATATTACTCATGTAATTTATTCTTATGTTTATATTACATCATATTAACAATTTGTGGGAGGAGCCTATGAATGTGGGGGAGTGGGGAATATAACGGGGGGTTCGTTTTATGACCGCTGGTCAGTGTTGGACAGATAGTCTTCCATGGTCCTTCAGCCTGTTGACATCAGGGCACTTCTCAAGGCCACCAACCCGCCGACTTTCTCTCGTCAATCCGGATCGCCTTTCCGTGGACCTCTGAAGTCTGGTACTTGGCTCATCTGGTGTGACGGCGTCCTCAGCCTACTCCCAGATCTTCTCGGCCTTGTTTGGAGATCAGTTCATCCGCCCATCTTCCACATTCACCCCTCCACATCAGGAGAGTTAACTTTGTTTATTTTTGTTTTTCCTTTTAACTACGCCGACTGGCCCTTGTATTTGAAATGAAATATAATTATATCATTTTTCAAAATCTAGTCTATGTTATTTATTAACATAGAATTTGGTGATTCCGGCCAGGAACATATATATTTGCTAAAATATGTATTTGAATTTTGTTCAAAGATGTATTCTAATCCTACTTTGGATTTAATCCTATTTTTGTACATCTAGCTATTTTCTTGTTATTGCGCACCACATACCTGCCTATAACCTTCGTGTTATCATTTATGATAGTAATCAGATGTTATTATTATGATCTGGAAATAGGTCATATCAAGGTAAATAACATTCTTCTATCCATTAATCAGTGGATTTCTATTTTTATTTTTATGTTGATAGACTCTTCTTATATTATAATCTATTTTTTAAATAGTTTATAGTCTATCATTTTCTTGTGTTAAAATACATAAATATATATTTTTTTAACCTAATATTTTCAGTGGCACTCATTTAGGTTCTTGTATTTGTTTTGATTCTACTAGAAGGTTCAATGTTTGTTTATATTCACTCTAGCTTCTTTTGTTAATTTCAACTTCAGATATATTTATTATTTTAATTTCATTTTCTTAGAAATACTTCGTTTCATTTTCAATTTTCATTTTCTTTTAATCATGGCAAGTGAGGAAGCGGATGTTAATGTTGCTGCTTTCTCCGATTCTCGGACAATAATATTAAGACGCAAACTTTATTCTTTATGTCAAGATATTAAATCTATTCGAGAACAAGGCCGTGCAGCTAAGGTAGATAACAGTCAAACGAATCTATTTCAAGCGATGTTCTCCGATCTTTCAAATCTTCGAAGTGAATTAAACTTTACAAATGAAGCGTTGGAAACATACTTTGTAAATGCTCAGAAAGGCGAGGATTATCCTACGGATAGAGATTCTTTGATTTTATCGAACTCGAAACGTTATATCTATGAGATCCTTATGATTCATACGGAGCTTTGTCCGCCTCCCAGGCCAGCTCGAGAACGAGCAGCTACTCCAACTCAAAATATTTCTGTTATCAACGACACCAGGTCGCGCCTCCCAAAAATTAATATTCCAAATTTTTCAGGCGAATTGACAGATTGGCCGCATTTCAAAGATGTTTTCATTTCTTTAATTCACGATGAACCGTCACTGTCTAAAACTGATAAATTTTATTATTTAATTTCTAGTCTGAATGGTGAGGCTCGATCCCTTTTAAAGTCCATACCTGTGACGGAGGCTAATTATGACCTAGCCTGGAAGACTTTGATGGCTCGCTACGATAAGAAGCGTTTCTTAGCTACAGCCTTCTTGGACAAACTTCTCTCATTTAAATCTCACCCAGAGGTTTCCGACAATTATAAATTATTTTTATCTCATGTGGGTGACAGTATGGAAGCTTTTCAACTTCTAAAAATTCCTCATGAAGCGGAATTTATCTTGTTTCATCTTGCTATTCAATGTCTGGACCAGAGAACAAGGGAAATGTTCGAATCCAAGCATATTAAGGAAGAATTTCCGCGATGCAACGATCTTCTGGAGTTTGTCAGAGACAGACAGCAAATTCTGAAGCTGTCTTCCAGCAAACCCGGTAAGTCGTCTTGCCCGAAGGCAACGAAGACCCATAATAAATCTTCTTCTGTGTTTTTGACGACCAAGAGAGCTTCGAAACCATCGGATGTGCGCATTTCAAAGTGTCCATACTGTAAATTGTCTGGTCATGATTTGACCAAATGTCCCAATTTTTTGAATCTGTCGCCGTCGCAACGCTTCCACTTTGTAAAAACCTTCAAGGGATGTAAATATCATTTAACTTCGGGTCATACTACCGACGAATGCAAATTTAAAATTAGATGTCTCATTTGCCAATCTCTTCACCATTCCTTACTTCATTTTTCAACAAACACCCTCGTTGAAGATACTAGGCCTCCATCTATGGGGACGCCTTCAGGAACTTCGAAATCGATTCTTACCTTTCGTGGTAATTCTTTTGATGTTCCAGCTCAACAAATACTTCTTAGTACTGCTACTGTTTTCATAACAGATGTTCGAGGATGTTTTCATCCCGTTCGTGCTCTCATTGATTCGGGAGCTCAATCCTCATTGGTGACTTCAGACTGTGCTCGGCGACTCCGCTTGACGGTGGCGAATGATTCCCATCAGATAAGTTCTGTCGGGGACCTTAGTGTTCCGTCCTTAGGAACTACATTTTTTGAGATGAAATCTATTCATCGTAAAGCCCCTCTACTAGGTGTCCGCGCCACAGTTGTCACCAAAATAACGTCGGATCTTCCATCTATTGCAGTTCCGGAAATTATAATCAGAAAAATTAACCCTTCGATCAAATTAGCCGATTTGAATTTTGGACTGCCTCGTCCTATCGACTGCCTTTTAGGTGCCGATATTTACTATAAAATATTGGAAGGTAGACCCATCCCTATTATCGGTACAGATTTAGCCACCATTAAAACATCTCTTGGCTGGATTGTTACTGGTGCCTATTCAGTTGATTTTGAGTCCTTCCCCAGGCCATCGGTTTTGACCCTCACAACGATTCCCTTTATTCACCGTCAACTTGAACGATTCTGGGAATTGGAGGAACCTAGCATTGGAGTTGTGACCGATCCGGAAGAGGAACTTTGCGAAGAACATTTTGCCCGGACTCATCGTCGTTTGACTTCAGGGAGGTACGTTGTTGCTCTTCCATTTAAATCTCCTTCACCATTATTAAGTGATTCAAGATCGCAAGCGTTGAAGCGGTTCTACAACTTGGAAAAGAAATTGTTGAGAAATCCCACATTGAGACGGGAATATATCACTTTTATGGAAGAGTATCTCTCTCTGGGACACATGGAAATCGCTTCCTTTCCTGGGAAATACATAATTCCCCATCATGGCATTTTAAAAGAGACTAGCTCAACAACTAAGTTGAGAGCGGTCTTTGATGCGTCCATGTCGTCGTCGATTTCTACCGGCTCTCTAAATCAACATCTTTTTGTTGGACCGAAACTTCAACTTGATATTGCGGACATCATGCTTAATTTTAGACTTCATCGTATTGTGTTTGTGACGGATATCTGTAAGATGTACCGCCAAATCCTTATCAATGAACCCGATCGTCTTTATCAACATATTTACTGGAGATCGGATCCTGCTGATGACGTTAAAGAATATGAATTGTGCACCTTGACTTACGGGATGTCCTGCTCCCCCTACTTGGCTCTTCGCGTTCTTAAACAACTCACTCTGGATGAAGGTCATCATTTCATCCATGCGTCCAAAGTGTTACGCGAGGACGTATATATGGATGATATCATAACTGGGGCATCAAGTATCGATGAAGCCCTCAGCCTTCAACAACAACTAATTGATTTACTCATGAAGGGTAATTTCGAGCTTCGTAAGTGGGCCAGCAATTCAGAGAGTGTGCTCAAGGCAGTTCCAGAGAAGTTTCATGAAAGGTCTATTTCACTTTCGAAGGGAGAAGATTGTGTTTTTAAGGTGTTAGGGGTCCAGTGGAATGCTCAGTCAGATGAGTTCTCATATAATATCACCACTCCACGTCCTCAGTGCACTAAACGTGGTGTTCTATCTGCAATTGCGCGTATCTTCGATCCTCTAGGTTATTTAACACCGGTGATATTTTTGGCCAAGCTTCTGTTGCAAAATATTTGGAAATTAGGCCTCGGCTGGGACGATCCTCTGCCAACTGAGGTCAAACTTGACTGGGAAAATTTCATGATGGAAGTTCCCCAATTGGTGTCCATCCGTTTATCACGTTTCATCCCGGTGAAACACAGTAACGATTGCCAGTTCGTCGGTTTCTGCGACGCTTCAGAGAAGGGATTCTCGGCCATCATTTATATTAGAACGGTAACGGATGACAATGTTCAAATTTTTCTCTTGAAAGCAAAATCTAAGCTGGCTCCTATAAAACCGCTCTCTATCCCAAGGCTTGAGCTTTGTGGTGCTCTTCTTCTTGCAAAATTATTCAGCTCTCTGAAAAAATTTCGCGACAGAATTTCGATAAATCAAATATTCTTCTTTACGGATTCCGCTATTGTGTTAGGTTGGCTACATACTCCACCTCATTTATTGAAAACCTTTGTGGCCAACCGTATTGTAGAAATTTTACAGTTAATTCCTGAGGTGTCCTGGCGTCACGTGGGCACATTGGACAATCCAGCTGACGCTGCCTCACGGGGTCTCCGCCCATCTCAGATTTTACGTAGTGATCTATGGTGGAACGGACCGTCTTGGCTACAACTTCCCGTCCATGACTGGCCAAAGATCGAAAGATTTTGTAGCCGGACAACAGTTTTGCCCGAGCTTAGGGGCGGTATAATTGCTACTCTCAGTTCAAAGGCCGTCCCTGACCTTGTGTCATGGATCGAAAACTTCTCATCATTTATGAAGCTTCTCAGGACGGTATCGTACGTGCGGCGATTCATCCAGAATGCCCGCAACTCCAATCTGTGTGGACCTTTGACATTAAGAGAATTGAACGAGGCGGAGACAACCTGTATCCGTCTTATCCAAAATTGTTATTTACCTAACGCTATACACAGTGGCGACGAGGATTATGCCTCCACTAATCTCCGAGGTCTGACTCCATTCTTGGATCCCTTGGGACTTTTGAGGGTGGGCGGTCGTCTTCAACAATCACCTCTTCCTGAAGGTATGAAGCACCCTATCATCCTACCTCATCATTCCCACCTTTCTAGACTTATAATACGTCACTATCACCACTTGTATTTGCATGCTGGTCTAAATCAACTCCATGCCTTGATACGTCAACGTTTCTGGATCCTCTCAGCAAGGCGTTTAATCAGACAAGAGTTATTTAGATGTGACATTTGTTATAAGTTTTCAGCAAAGCCAGCTGAGGCTCTGATGGGCAGTTTGCCTACGTGTCGTTTTGAAGCTGGCCGAACTTTTATTAATGTTGGCGTCGATTTTGCCGGCCCATTTTCTATCAGGGAGTCTCGGAGAAGAAATGCGCCTGTTAGCAAATCATATTTATGTCTGTTTGTATGTATGACTACTAAGGCTCTTCATTTGGAACTGGTATCTGATCTTTCGACAGCGTCCTTCATGGCCACGCTCGATAGATTCATTTCACGTAGAGGGCTCCCTACTAAAATTCTGTCAGATTGTGGCAGCAACTTTGTCGGAGCGGCAAGGCATCTCTCTGACATGCAGAAATGGTTACATAAAAAATCTGTCCAAGAGGATTTGTCTTCCCATCTACTGACGAGAGGTGTGGAATGGGTTTTTAACCCTCCTTACTCACCCAATTTTGGAGGTATCTGGGAAGCCGGCGTCAAGTGCGTGAAGAGTCATTTTAAACGCGTTCTCAATGATACAGCTTTCACTTTCGAAGAGCTCACCACCTTGTTCGCAAGGATTGAAGCGATTCTAAACTCAAGACCTCTTTGTGCCTTAACATCAGATCCTACTGATCTAGACATTCTTACTCCAGGTCATTTCTTGATTGGGACAGCTCTAACAACGAGACCAGAAGTCGACTTTACGGACAGTCCTGAGAATCGACTCACCAGATGGCAACTCGTACAACAAAGAGTTCAACACTATTGGCAACGATGGAGGAATGAATATCTTACAACTCTCCAACAACGACCAAAATGGTTTAGAACTACTTACCATCCTCATGTCGGTGATTTGGTTCTTCTTTGGGACAAACATTCCTCACCTGCTCAATGGCCTCGCGGAAGAATAACTGACGTCTTCCCAGGTCCCGACGGAATTGTTAGGGTTGTAAATGTTCATACTCTTAAGGGTATTTTTAAACGTCCCCTATCTAAGTGTGTGCCACTGATTCCCCAATCGGGTGACTCAGAGAAGTAATTTCTTTAAATTTTTTTTTCATATAAAATTTGGTGGGCGGTTATGTTAGCGCAACATTTAATTAATTTTTGATTTTTTGTAGAGGTATTTTTTCTTAAGTTTTCTTCCATTAATTATTCTAATAATTATTAATATTATTATCATAATAACTATGGTCAATATTACTCATGTAATTTATTCTTATGTTTATATTACATCATATTAACAATTTGTGGGAGGAGCCTATGAATGTGGGGGAGTGGGGAATAGTTCGTTTTATGACCGCTGGTCAGTGTTGGACAGATAGTCTTCCATGGTCCTTCAGCCTGTTGACATCAGGGCACTTCTCAAGGCCACCAACCCGCCGACTTTCTCTCGTCAATCCGGATCGCCTTTCCGTGGACCTCTGAAGTCTGGTACTTGGCTCATCTGGTGTGACGGCGTCCTCAGCCTACTCCCAGATCTTCTCGGCCTTGTTTGGAGATCAGTTCATCCGCCCATCTTCCACATTCACCCCTCCACATCAGGAGAGTTAACTTTGTTTATTTTTGTTTTTCCTTTTAACTACGCCGACTGGCCCTTGTATTTGAAATGAAATATAATTATATCATTTTTCAAAATCTAGTCTATGTTATTTATTAACACCCCTCACTATAGAATAAGTATGGATGCTCACCCAGCCCTCTGGCCTCCACGACCTCGCATGTTTCTCTGGTTCTGTCTGAACCTTCCTCTCTGGTAGGGTGGCTTCTGGACCCGGGTAGTGTCCACTAGGTGGAAGCTGCTCTCATCCTCCTCGTGGTAGTAGGCGTACTGGCTCCCCGCCCCGAACTGCGACTGGTACTTACCTAATGTAAAATCAGAAATCTTAACACCTTTTACTGGAAGAAACTTACAAATTAAATTAAATATCACGGGCATTCTTGCACGTTTCTTACAATCGTTTCACTCTCCTTTACCACCAGGACCGGTACACTTTATGAAATTATACAATATAGACGTTATTTATGAAATAAAATGACACATTATGCAAACAATTAATTCTCTTGCATAGAAAACCATAACTTTAAAAATTAATTTCACCCACTTTTTTAACCTTTAATAGAACCATGTGAAAGATGATTCCCCAATATATGCCGTTTAGAATAGTAACGCCTTATCTCTAAACGAACATTAGTAAATTCTGTTTTGCTTTCCCCTCTTTGTGTCTAGCCAATATGACTTGCCATGGAGGAAACAGATATGTTGTGAGTACTTACCATGGTACAAATACAAATTTGTTAAATTCACGCATCTTCTGCTTTCTGACTTTCTACTCTACTACTTTTCAGCAATACAGCCCAGTGAAACACACAATAACAAAGACCGATGGAAGATCCTACGTTACATCTATGGAGGAGTCTAAGAGAGACAGGACTGGAGAAGGAACCAGAACCTGTATGCTTTGTGGGCAGAACCAGACATAGTAACTTTTGTAATGTAAGACTTGGTAGACTTAAGTTGTGTAGGAGTTTCACCTGACTACCGAAGCTCTAGCCGAAAAACACGGGAGTACATGAGTGTACAGTGAAACATCTTACCATATGGTACAATAACATGGATAACATAAACCTCAATAGATATATTTTTAAAACTAAAAACTAAGTTGTACAATAATTGTATACAAATGAACTATAACTATGCTAGAACATTAAAAGAAACATGTAAAACATTGTTACTTACTTGTATATTTTTTATCTTGGAAGGTGGGTCCGGTCCAATCTGAAATCTATGATAAAAAATTATTAATAAAAAACGAAAATATCGCCTATTTAGAATCGAAAGCTATACAATAAGAAATTACCTTTCCCAAACGATCACCTTTCGAAAAGGGCTGATATGGCATATCTTTAAATTGATCCGGCATTTCACAAGGACCCCAACCAGTGGGATTATCATGAATAACAGGAGTTTTAAATCTGGGCAGTTCTTCTGATTCTGCCATCGTATCTGGCATACTATTCTTAAACTTCGCGATACGAAATCCTGGAATTAACCAAACATGAAAAGGTTAACTACACGCCACGAGCAAGCAGTCATGTCGATACAAAAGTCAACTGCAAAAAGGAATCGATTACAATATATCTAATCTAAATATCCTATAAATACTGAAGATAAAAAAAAATACAGTACGAAATAAATAATAATACGGTTGTTAAAAAAGTATAATTATTCAAACCTTTGAAAGAATCAAAAACCAAAATTTGTCACCAACAGTACTTCATTGAAGTCCACGTTCAAATCATGATTAGTTAGATAATTTAGTTACTAATTTTTGAACCTGTTCATATTTCCAGATACTTTACAATATTTTGGACATTTTAAAACAGATAGGATTTGTAATTATTGCAAAATTTTTGTATCGATGTTGTTAAGATGGCGATGTCGATTACAATATTTTTTATTGTTTCCCATAACCTTCCCAAAAGTTGTAATTCTTCAAACTTGCAGGTCTTGAATTATACGTTCTGAATATAGTAAAAACATATAATTGATAAATACATTTGGAATGTTTTTCGAAGAATTCAAATTTACTTTCTGAGATGGCTTTCCTAGTTGAGATCTAAAATAATCGTTCCTGGAATTATGACCGGTTATACTTTTTTTTTTTTTTTGCATCTGCCATACAGGTAAAATAATGAATATATGTATTGATTAAAATATATATTTTATATCTGAATAAAATTACGCTATTGTGCAATATACAATAACTGTACGAAAATACTGTACATGCGCCAAGAATGAAAATGACAGGAAACTGGTGTTCTTTCCCTATAATTTAAAAATGTGATTTTGGTCATGATTAGCCTTTTACTTTTTCAGGCTATGCAAGGATCTGAATGTAGGCCTGTTTAGTCTATGCATTCACGAAGGGAGCCAAATCTGCCTATCGGCAAAACAGTAGTTATTCATTTCTGGATTTGTATCTGGTCTTGTGTATCAACCAGTATCTCGTTAATGACGTTTGGTCATCTGTACACAATTCGAGAAATGGGTTACGTCAAACGGGACACCTGATCTCAACATATTTTTTATTTGAAAAAATACTTTGAATAGAAATAGGCGACCCTTCTTACATTTCTTTATTTTTTAAATAATGCAATATTTTTTAATTCTTTTTTTTTTTTTAATTCTTAAAAACTAAATTTACGCCGAGTAGCCAACGTTGAGGTGGCGTAGTTCTTTACCCATGGGACTTGTAGGCAAGTGTAATAACTCCTTTGAAAGCTATATAATCGACTTATTTTTTATGCCATGAGATAATAATCTTTATTGGAAAACGTTTGTAGTTCATATCAATTGAATGTTTGAATAAACCCCGATCTCACCTATCTCCAACATTGAATGAGGTCTCACTTGAACAGCAGTATATATATTAACAGTATATCATTTTTTCAGGATGTAGCTTTTATGGAGAGCGGAAAAAATTTAAATGTCGAGAAAAACTGCATTCCACTAGGTTGCCAAATTTGAGATGGCACAGCTCGCGACCCTTGAAAATTATTCGCATGTGCAAGGATCTTTTGAAAGCTTTGGAAATAATTCTGGGGTTCCCAGGATTGGCTATTTTGTACATTCTGTGCAATTTGCTCTGACATTTCATAGCATTTAATTGTAGGCCATGGCATTTCCTAAAGAGTTCTATGTATATATATTTTTTTTTAAATCAATTTTCCACGATTTATTTATTATCCATGGTGAAAAATGAGCGGCATAGAAATTTCGGTCGCGCGCCAAGTTTTTTTATAACTGTGTGGAAACTATAACATTTTGGCAAACATACGAATACAATATACATATTCAATTCTTATAAGATGAAAGTTGTTGGTGTTTTACACTTGTCTAATTCAAGAGCTAAATGGCTAAATTTGAGAAAAGGTAATATAAAGTAAATTGTATATGAGACGTATATTGTCCAGCATACATTATTTGATGTTTCCCAGCCAGGTATTAGCCCCTGACAAATAGTAAGGTAGCAAGAAACTACTTACAAATTATAATTTTTGTTTTAGGCAATTTTTCTTAAAATGATCTTATACAGACATGTGCCCTTTTGTACTTCGCTGTTTACTAATAATTACATTTTACAGATGACCCAAAATAAATATATATTTGTTTTCTTTCAGTTTATACTATCTTTTTGGGACAGTTCACAATAATCAATATTTGAGGTGATTTGTCATGGATGAAGATCTCAGTTCGAGCTATATTGGCCCTTCAAGGCTTTTGAACTTTTCCTGCGAAGTTGTTACGCCTTCTTTAAACCCAGCCTTGGAGACGCCTCATTGTATTCTAAACTTGAAGGTAAGCTTCCTGGTATTGTCTGTTTGTTATTACTATTTTGCGTGATGCAGAATATCCTCTCAGAATGAATATTTAAATTGAAGAGAAAAAGTTTCGAAGAAAAGCATACCTTGAGTATCTGTTCACCATAGATGTTGCTCATGATTTGTTGTTTTCTTGTTTTTCAATTAGCGAAAATCTTTCCCCCTACTGTAAAACTTCAAAGGCTAATATTCCCTGACTCGCCTGTTTTTTTTCCCAGTTCTGACCCCTTAAAAGATGCGGACGTTCATCCTGAATCCAATGATACCAACAACTCAATTTCGGATAAAAATTGACTTACCTGTTTTTTTTCTCCGACCCTTCAAATGTTTTATTTTTGATTAGACAGTTTCGATTATTTCGGTACATATTTTGTGAGGGCGCCGGTAGCATGCTCGCCTTCTGAGCGCAAGATCGCGGGTTCGGTAGCCGGTCGAGCCCTTTAGGTTTTTTATTAGGGAGGGGAACGCCGTCCTTCGGATGAGACGTTGAGCGATGGTCTGAAGCCTGTAGTATGTCAGTTATTCGTTAAAGACTCCTTCCTTAGGTGAATAAACCTGGGTAGAGAACATTTAGGACTCCCATAGTAGAGTTGGGCTCATGTCCACCAGAGCGAAGGAAGAGCGCTCTGGTAGTAGGCGATATGACTACGGACATGAGTCACAATAACTAACTAGTATATATATATTTTAAATTTATCTTTTTTAATTATATAGTTTACAGTATATTTGACTGGAGGTGTCACGAAATGTGCGCATTTTATAGGGGTAACGCTAATTTCACTGTTGTAATTGAAGGTTTTTCCACTGGAATTTTCATATTTTTCTTGTTGCTAGACTTCCTCTCACACTTAAATTCGTGTCACACACACATCGTCCCCTAGCACATCAAAGGAAAAAAATACAAGTTATTTTAGGCTTGGTGGCTTCAATGCTTATGTTACTTGAGGTACTAACCGGGACCTTTTTTTTTTTTTTATTTTAATTTACATTTTCTGTCTCATTATAGGTTGAAGATAAGAGCTCAACTGAAGGGAAACAAAACGGAAAGGACTATAAAATTGAGGTTCCTCCTTCAACATTGGATACCTTGTTGGCAGGCTTTGAAAAAATAAAAAATCAATTGTCTGTATTGACGAAGTAATATTAGTAACCTGTATTCTTGTTAATAACAAATTTTGTATTTAAATAAATTGATTATTCAAATTTCAATGTCATTCATTCTTAGTAAAGTTCATAATATTTAATGCTTCGTAAAGTTTATAGTTCTTAGTTCTACCATTCCTTCTCCTTTCACTATAGAAATATTATTATTGAAGCACTGAGCAATATTGAAAAATGCAGAGAACGATGAGTCATTAAAAAAAAAAAAAAAAACATTTATCCTTCCCTTCAATTATTTATGAAATTTCATCAAGTTGAAAAGAATTCCAATTTTTTTATTTATACCCTTATCTTTTCTTAAATTCTATTAAACCTTCATTGTCAAAAGCTCAGTTGCACAGACCAAACATATCTCCACATAGTAAAAAATTAAGGATAATAAAAAAAAATTTTTTTTTAAAAATTAATGAGGCCTGCATAGTTCCTAACTCCACCACTTGATGACTAAATGAGTTTTGTATTTGGAAAATAATGAAAATGATTAGATATATTTTCATGTTCTTTTTAGAAAAGAACTTAAAACATTGTATGGGTTTATATATCTCAAAGTATTAAGTATTATTTGAAGCTTGTCTTGAGTAACCTCTTGAAAATCCTGTTATTATATTTGTTTTCATTTAACATTTCCTTTCAACAAAAAATCATTTTTTGTCCTACTGATTTGTCGCTAGGTCTGCATACACAAATGATAATAGATTACGGACTTAAATATTAATATTCGTCTCATACACAGGGATCGACTGGCTGCAAAGCAATGCAAAATTATGAGTTACAAAATGCTGCTTACGTAGAATGGTAGTTGGGTTCATGGGTAGGATTTGTTGTAGATGAGAAATACTTTAGAGAACATTGTTATATCATAATGGTTGACGACAATAGGCCAATGTTTGTGCCATGCGATATTATTAGAGAGCATGGGAACAAATACATTAGAAACAGAACGGTCAATAAGGTGAAACGCGTTCGGGCGTCATTCGAACGAAATTCACCGATATATATTTGTATGAATAATATATTATTACAGCGTCATTTCTCCCATTTATTATGTTTTTTGTCTTCTTAAAAAATAACAATTACGACGTTTCGAGAAGCACTCCCTTCATCAGTATCTATAACGTATCTGGTCTTATGTTAACTATTCCTTCTCTCAATCAGCATCTTCCTCTTATAAACTTTTTTGACTAGTTGTTAACTTCCCAGCACATAGGGAAGTTATTGTAATGGGTCCGAAAATCAAAATTTTCATCAAATTTTTATGTTTCAAGGTCATTACAGTATTTTTGGAAAGAAATATGTGTGTGTGCATACCTACGTACGTGGTCAATTTTTCCTGCACGATATTTCGCGAATGAAAAATGATATTGACTCCGTTTTGGTGCCAATCGAAGCGTATCAACGTAAATATGATCTGAAAGGAATTTTATCAAATTTGCTCGACCCGTTTTTTTTGTTTGAACAAAAAGACTACTAAAAAAGTGGATTTTAGGAATTCTTGATAAAGATTCATCCTATCTAATTTGTTCTGGTGCCAATGTAGCATCCATTAGAGCCAGATTGAAAAATAGGCTATATGGCGTCTGAAAATTTTGAACGGGATGGTGGGTTCTGAGAGGCTAGGCATAAAAATTGTTCTAGCTCATTAACCGATAGTCGGATTGTCATGAAATTTCACATGTAGTAATCTTAATAGCCAATTGAAAAATAGGATGTGTGAGGTTTCAAAATACTGGGGGGGGGGGGGGGGGGGGAAGGGGGGGACCTATGCATAAATATAGTGCTAGCTCATGTGCATTTGAATATCAATTAAAAATCGATTCAATAAATATGTTTCTATAAGCGGAAGATTCTGATCGACAAAAGGAATGTTAACATAAAGAACAGATAAATTATAGATACTGATGGGAGTGCTTCTCGAAATACCTGTAATTGCTATTTTTTTAAGAAAGCAAAAAAAATGGGAGAAGTGATAATATATTATATATTTACTTACACAACACAAAAAGATTATAATTGTTTACTGTGATCAAGATCGCGGGTTCGGAGAAACCGGCCGAGGCCCTTGGGCTTTTTATCTGGGAGTAAAAAATACGTTGAGCACGCCGTCCTTCGGATGTGAAGTTATACTATTATACCGAGCCTGTGCTATGTCAGGTACTTTAAAGACCCCTATCCCAGGTAGGTAACTAAACACAGCGTAGGCAAAATTTAGGACTATCAGTATAGAGTCAGGCTCATTCATGTTTACCTGATTGACAATAGAGCGATATTTCATATGAGCCAAATACAACAACGAATATATAAAAATGTATTCATCAGAAGATTTTTTTTGGGGGGGAGGAGTGGTTCAATTTTATTCTGGATTTAGGCAGTGAACTGAAAATAAATAAAAATTAACATATGATTTATATATTTTTTCATTTAGCACTAAGGTTACACAAATCAACAGTTACAACGTAAGATATTTACTTTTTTTTTTTTTTACTTTTTGCTTATTTCGTCTTTTTTGTTAGACTGTCATAGATTTATCACAAAGAAATCCGTATTTTTTCGTCCCCATTATCTGTTAGCCTGCTCAGAAGCAGTAGCTCCTTCTCCGTTTCATATAGGGACTTCAAATATGGCTTGTACATTTTGTCTAGTGGCTCAACAACAAGAGCAATATAGAGAGGCTCTACATTTCCCCCCGGAAATTTGCAAATAATTGAGATACCGTTGAAATTGTTCTTATTTTTTTCTCTAAATGTTAGTTGCGATAAAAGTGAAAGTACCGGTCACATTATATATATTTTTAAAAATAGGTAATGTCATTGCTTCGGTTTTTTATAAGTTGCCAAAGTGTTCTATTGTACAGCCACCTCCCAATTTCATGTCTCAATATTTCTTGTGTTACTTGACATTTTTGAACATGCATTATGTCATTAGAAACAACAAATAATGTATTTTATTATCTTTTGTCAAAATTTGTTTTTTTAGAAAATATAATTTAAAAAATGGGAACCTGTATGTGAACTAAAGCTACCTCACCTGATTCCTGGGTCTTTCATAATGTTTAAACCATGGAAAACATGATAATTGGAAATTAGGAATTTTTGAAAAACAAAAAAACAAACAAGGATTAATCAGAAAGAAAAGAATTTGGACCCACCATTTTGATGAAACAGTCCGGTTCTGTGAAGTGGATCTCCATATATATATGACTAATTTGAAAATTCAAAGAATGTATAAATTAATGTGGATGGTGATATTCTCTTATTAAATTTCCGACAAGGAAATTTCAATATAACAAACTGGGGCCGAAAAATTAGCTCGAGAGCCCATTGTATGGAAAAGGCAACGCAGACTCGTTTGCCACTTCTACCTGCACATTTTGTTAGTCAAGAGACAATAACATTAATCCCATAAAGTCATAAATAAAATTCATTCATTCTTTTTGGGTTGATGACGGGAATAGTCAAAACGAAACGAGGTCTTGTGTGAGAATATGCAGTCAGGTCCGATGTTGAATACTTTCTTATAATTAAACACAAATGAACTAGAAAATGATCATTCTCACATCAGCCTAGTCGAAGCTGATGAGTATCTACTTAAACAACAAAAAAGGAAGGATCATCGGCCCTGACTGCATATTCTTACACAAGACGGCGTTCCCGTGTTGTCAATTCCAGTCACAACAATTTTTATGACAAGTGTTTGTCAGAACTCAATGAACAGAATGGAACATCAAGATATTAATGTCCACAAGATTTCTTGTAATCCTCCTTGTAAATATTTACCTTTCTTGTTTGTTGATTTTTAATTCAGGTTTTCAATTTTTTTTTTATTAATTTCTTTTTCATCCACTCGTGGTAGAGACATTTTAGGCAGGAAGACAAAAGATGAGAGATCAGGAATGGGAATTTATAGTGCTGATTAGTAGGTTCTCTTTTTTGTTCCCATAAGCAGGTGTTACTTTCTGTTCAACGTTCACTACATCTACTGTTTATAGAAGTCTTACATGTGGGAAAGGTGGTAAAACAGGATGGTGAAAGGCGAGAGTAGTTGGCTAGAAACCAGTGAGTTAGTGAAAATGTCCGCCAGAGCTGAGAAAGACGAGACTAGTTGGCTAGAAACCAGTGAGTTAGTGAAAATGTCTGCCAGAGCTGAGAAAGACTAGTTGGCTAGAAACCAGTGAGTTGGTGAAAATGTCCACCAGAGCTGAGAAAGGCGAGACTAGTTGGCTAGAAACCAGTGAGTTAGTGAAAATGTCCGCCAAATATTTGTAGCGTTTTCTTGTACATTCTAGGATGTTTGACTTTGCAGTAAAACTGTCCATTACAGTGAACATTGTTTTAGAGCCAGTGGTGTCTGTCGAATCCCCCCCTCCCCCCTCATCTTCTCCAAAACCATTCTGTAAACCTAGGTTTCTTCAAAAAAACAATATTTACGTTGCAATATTGGTTACTTCTAATGATATTATCTCACAGCTAAATTTTAGAAAAAAAAATAAAAATATATATATGATTTTAATTATAAAGTAAATATTTTTTTTACAGATTAACACTTTAAATGTTTACGTATTGACGTTATTCAATGAAAAAGAAAAAAGGTTTTTTTTTTTGTTTCAGATTATGAAAACCATTGGAATTTATTCAAAATTTGTAGTGATAAAAACATGGAAAATAAGACACAAGGTATGAATATTTTTGAATTGCCATGCCAGTTAAACAAGCCTCAATGTAAAAGGGAAATATTGCAAGCTAAGAAGCCTTACGAGCCGAGACAATGTCCATTGAGTGTTAAGCCGAAAGTTCGACCCGTCCAATGCCCGCTCCTTCCGCCACCAGAGGGAGCTACCATCCAGGCCGTCGCCGACAGTCCCTCCCTCACCATCAGGATGATCAACTGCAATATCACCCCTCCAGCCCCTGTTGTGTCCTCAACAGAGGAGGGCAATAAGAGAGGTAAGAAACAAACAAATAAGAAAATAAAACAACGAATTAATCCTGATGTACCTCCATGTCCGGTCGAAAATTGTCCCAAAAGTGTCGATTTAATAGCAGCTACCGAAGCAGCAGCTAAACAGAAAAAAACCAAGAAGAAAGACATTTCGAAGAAAACAGAAGAAACAAATGAGAATGTGGTAGACGAAGGGAAGAGGAGAGACAGTAAAGTTTTGAAAGACCCAAATAATTGCAGATGTCAGCTTGGCGTATCTCGGCGTCCCTATCCCTGTTCCAAATGTTTCCTTGACAAACTAGATGATCCTCCGGACAAATATATATCTTGTCCTTTTCTTAAGATAGAAGACGTGTGCCGAGAGAGCTGTGAGTGCGAAGCAGTAGCAGAGGTTGAGGGGACCGATCCGGAGTGTCCCTTCGCCCCCAAGCCATGTCCCTGTTGCACCAAGCCCCGGTGTCCTCTCACTCGGCAAGGAGACTGTCCCCTTTTACCCAATTCCAACAAGTCCTGTCCTCTTACTTCTAGACGCTGCTGCAACAGTTGTCAGCTGAACCCTTCCTCTGGTAACTCCTCTTCAGAGGCGTGCTGCTGTGGACTGTCTTGTCTCCCATGTCTCTGTCCATGCTCACCTCCCTGCTCAACCTGTCCTCCCCCATCCTGTCCTCTAAGCTGGCTTCTCTGTTCTTGTGCTCCATGTTCCCCCTGCCCGCCATGCTTGTCTTGTTCTCCTTGCTCGCCCTGTTCACCCTGCCTTCCATGTTCTCCTTGCCCACCATGCTCTCCCTGTTGTTCATCCTGTCAGCCTTGCCTTCCATGTTCACCCTGCCTGCCATGCTCTCCCTGTCAGCCTTGCCTTCCATGTTCTCCTTGCTCTCCCTGTTCACCCTGCCTGCCATGCTCGCCCTGTCAACCTTGCCTTCCATGCCCTTGTTCTTCAGGAAAACACGACTGTCCTATCATTCCTCCACCTTGTTCTGTCATAAATCCCTCGTCTCCTCCAGATCTCGAACTTGAAAGTCCCCAAAGAACCTTCCATATACCATTATGCCCCATGTATCAACCTCCTTGTGCTCTCCACACAACTAAAGTCGGCAAACGACAATTAGTTTGTCCCTTCTCGCCCCATCCTTGCCCATTAGGTTCTACTTGTCCCTTCCCAACTGTAACAATAGTAGATGAAAACTTGGATGCCAATAAAAAATCAGATGAAGAAAAGAGGCCATGTCCGTGCAAAGGTTATAAATCTGCTTCTCCCGCATCAGATAAACTAATATCGTCTCCCCAATCTTCTGCAAATAAAACCGCTGCAATAGCTCCCGGTTCACAGAACCCTCAAATTTCACAGCCAGGAACTTCAGAACCAATGCCGGCTTCTCAATCAACCCAACCAGTGACTATAGCCAGGTGCTCTTGTACACTTCCACCAGCTTGTATTTTGGCTGAGCTATTCCCGAAAGCAATTTGCCCCTTGGCGTCCCCTAAGTGTCCCTGTTCGTCTAAATCGGATTGCCCTTTAGACGATATAATTACTGCAACAGATAGACTTCTGGCACCTAAATTCGAATGTTGTTGTCCTTTAACCCCTAAAACTAATTGCCCTTTAGCTCCAAAATCTGATTTATCTTCAGGTGGAGATTGCCCTTTGATGCCAAAATGCCCGTGTGGCTTGAAGCCAGAATGTCCTCTGGCATCAAAGTCTGATTGCCCTTTAGCAGATTTATCTTCTGAAGGAGACAGTGCTTTGGTGTCAAAATGTCCATGCGGACAGAAGGCAGAATGCCCTTTAGCAGATTTATCTTCTGGAGGAGATAGTGCTTTGATGTCAAAATGTCCATGCGGACAGAAGTCAGAATGCCCTTTAGCAGATTTATCTTCTGGAGGAGATAGTGCTTTGATGTCAAAATGTCCATGCGGACAGAAGTCAGAATGCCCTTTAGCAGATTTATCTTCTGGAGGAGATAGTGCTTTGGTGTCAAAATGCCCATGCGGACCGAAACCAAAATGTCCTTTGGAAGGTTTATCAGGAGGGGACTGTCCTTTAATGCCAAGGAGTGACAATCCAATCGAGCTGAAACCTAATACACCTTCGAGTTCTGATGAACCATATGGCAAAACAATCTTTCAGAAAAACGATATAACTGCAGCAACACCTAGCTGCACATGTGCCCCTAAATCAAAATGTCCAATAGCAAACATCACTAAAACGAAGTGTCCTTTGGAACCAAAAAATGAATTATCGCCTAATCAGGAACCGTTATGTCCCTTCACTGGTCTATTAAAGTTGGTTCCAGAAAAGCCTCAGTGTCCATATGCACCCCCAAAGTGCCCTCTAACGCCTACGGAGGATTGCCCATTACAAATAATCAAATCCAGGTGCCTACGCTGCAGTGAACCAGATCCTTGTCCTTTTTCTCTTGACTCACCAAAATGCCCTATTGGGCAAGGTCCTTGTGCATTGTTCCCTTCCGGCAGGTGCCCAATGGAAAAACTCAACATGTGTGACTGCGATTACCCAGTCCCGCCGTGTCTTGTTCCTCCTGCCGCCGAGGGAGTCGTAGCTCCTATACAGTACTGCCTCAGAGAGAACTGTTGTATGGGTCTGGGTCTCCCTCCACAGAATATTGACGCGGAAAGTGGAACCATCCAGAGTGGACCTTTTTATAGATTTTGTGATACGAAACCAGGAAAAGAAGAGACCAAACATTATGTCGAAGTTATGGATGAGATGCCAGAGGATATGGGCATAAGGTTGTTTGGACCTCCAAAGAAACGACAGCATGACTCTTGGAGTATCATCAAGTATGGAGAAGGATACAAAAAGTGTAAAACGATTGCGAAAAAACTTGAAGCGATGGGACCAACCGAGACACAATCTGCACAGTATAGCCCTGATGATTGTCCTATGGATAAAGAAACACTTTTAGTAACGCAAAATAGAGAAAATCGCAAGAAGGTAGAAGCGGCAAATAGACGCCAAGCAGCTATGAAGCTATAGATGCACTTATATTGGGGGGGAAAAAAATACATGGCATTTATAAATATATAGTTATTATTAAGTAATATATTTCACATTAATAAATACAAAAAACTGAAGAAATCTAATAATGCAAAATTGTTTCGCTTTTTAATATTTAGAAACGCGGCAGCATTTCGCCGTAATATTAGTAAAAAAAAAAAAAAAAAAAACCGAGCTGCCGCAATTCTATTTACTAGACGTGAAAGATAGCAGTTTTCGGATCCTCAATCTCACAGGACCTCTCTAATAATTTTTTTCGAATCTGTCATGAGGCACGCTCATAGACCACAAAACGACCGTTCCCATCAAAATCGCTCGATCAGGGTCAAAGATATAACTATTCAAAAAGCGACTTTGTTTTGGCGATTCTTGTAAAAGAGGAGACTGCAAGAGTTTTTTGGTGAAATTTGTAAACTAGATGAAAATAGCATTTTAAAATGTGTAAATATGTTCATAATTGTTTACTTTCTTATATCTCTAGTATAAGGAAGCATTGTAATCATGCGAAAATCCGAGTTCGAAGTTTCAAGGGATTTTCACGTTTCAAGGTCCCCAGAATACGTTTTGATCATTTTCGCGACGATGTCTGCGCGTGTGGTTGAAAAGTTGTGAGCGCGAAACGAACGAAAACGATTGTAGCTCTGTTCTTGAAATGGAATGAAGAGATTACATGAGCAACGATTTGATTAGATTTTGGCCGAAATCATAATTCTAGTTTTTGAATGAGAAAACAAAACATAGCGGTACGCTGGAAAAAAAAAAAAGGTTTGCGTTGGCATAGGAGGAAGTTGAATGATGGATTTAAAGATAGGATTCAAGAGAAAAAATGTTGAAAATAGGAGTTAGCATTGAAGTTCGGTCTTCCTGTAAATATGTCGGTAAATCATATACGTTTTCGCTCTCCCTGCGAAACCTGTTTGGGCTAAAAATCAATATTTGACTTACACAGTGGCATGAATCTTCATAATGAAATGTGTCGATACATTCATTACATCGGACATTATTTGAGTCGAGCCTCCCTCCTCCATGACCCTGACACTCACTTCCCTCGGGCCGATTTTGCGGAAAAATAATAGGTGCCGTTCTTATGGAGTTTTGAAACAGAATAACAGATATGTAGCATCTCAAAATTCTGAACAGAATAGAGGTTTTGGGGGGACCTAACTGCTAGCACTTTAACGACTGTTCAGATATCCAACGAATTTCACAAGTCCTTTCGTTATAAATCCTGGTATAGTTACTTACCTGCTTAAAGTTACTAACCGGGCAGATAACGTTACTAACCTGCTTAGTTACTTACCGGACAGATGACGTTACTAATCTGCTTAAAGTTACTAACCTGACAGATAACGTTACTAGTCTGCTTAAAGTTACTAACCGGACAGTTGTTACTAATCTGATTAAAGTTACTAACTTTAATATAATAACGTTACTAACCGGCTTAAGGTTACTAACCTGACAGATAACGTTACTAATCTGCTTAAAGTTACTAACCGGGCAGATAACGTTACTAACCTGCTTAGTTACTAACCGGACAGATAGCGTTACTAATCTGCTTAAAGTTACTCACCTGACAGATAACGTTACCAATCTGCTTAAAGTTACTAACCGGGCAGATAACGTTACTAACCTGCTTAAAGTTACTAACCGGGCTTACTGCTAGTCTACAATATTATTGTAAATCACAAAATTGTATTTCGTAATAAATAAAAATGTACATGCTTAAAAATTGACAACTAAATTAGGAAAGGATAATAGGTGAATAAAATCTCTAAACGAACTTCTCTTTTCTTCTTATAAATCTCTTAATACGACAGATTACTTTTTATTTATTGAATTTATCTCTTCATATATTTTAATACATATACATAAATACAATATTAATATTAGAATATTTCTTGTCGGTAGTCTCTTCAAATGCTATCTAACTCCTAGGAAGGCAACATTCCCTGAAACAAAATGGAAATATTAAATTATACTTGGAAAATTATAAAACATATGAAGTGTTATTTCTACTGAAAACAAAAAAAAAAAAAAAACTATTTCTGTATAGAGATGAAGGGGGAGAGGAAGACATATGTGAAATGGATGAATGCAGGTATTCCGTTTAATAATTTATATTTCAAAGAACCTTTGGGCCTAAGCTCAACATTAGCCCATTCTCAATTCTGCCCTTTCTAGTTAAATAATCAAACAGAATAAGAAAACAATTTACTTAGCCTTAAAGAAATAAAGTCTAGTCATAAAGTTAAGAAGAAGGTACATTTGTGATGAATGTCATTGGAAAATTCAGATGTTTATATTATTAGCTTTCCCCTATATCCACCCAAATCGCAGTAATGTATTCAGACATAAATTAAAAAGACTAAGGAGTACCTAGCTACATTCTTATGGAAGAGCTGTACTTATTCAGATGTTTTCATCGTTCTTACCTTTATAACAGTTTCCTTAGGCCTAGTTAATTATTTAAAATTAATAAGAAAAAATGGCAGGATTGAGAACGGACAGATGATGAGCTTAGACTCGAAAGACCCAATGTTCACAATTACATCGAATCAGTAGATTTATGTTTAATATTATTGTTGTATTTTAAACTTACAACTAATCTTTAACTTCAGTATTGATCCACAACCCGGGCTGCGAAGGTAGAAGACAAGTTAAATTTCAACGTTGCTACGTTCTGCATCTTTTAGAGTCTAGGTGCATTAAATGAATATCAATTGCCTCCAGTTTATGGAAAGGAAACTATAAATAATGTTTAAATGTTACAAAGAACTTCATTAAAATAGTTCCATGCACTTTCATAAAAATGTCCATTAAAACATTTTTACACAAAACAAATTATTTAACACGTTGACTGCCACGGAATTTTTCACGATTTCGGTCTAAAAAGCCAATTTGATTTAATCATGTTATATTATTAAAAACTTTAATAATAGTACATAGTAATAATCAAAAAGCTTAAAAAATGTTTGTTTTTATTTTTTTTTTTCTCGTAAAAACATGTTATGAATTATTTTCTAAAATAAAACTTATAAAGTTTAGAGAAGTATTCGTCGACGCGTTGATTGGAGAAGAGAAGAAAACTGCGTCCGACAAAGCCATGCCGATTTTGTACCAAAGCTAAAAAACGGCGCGAAACACGTTACTTCTGTCTAATCTGCCAAGAGAAGCATTTTCCTTTGCGTGGAAGATTGTTTTAAAAATTATCACAAAACATAAAAATTTATTTCCTTGTATATCCTTTTTTTTTTTTAATAAACTTTGTATAATTATTATATTTTCTGTTCATTTAAGCCAAACGTGATTTTTTATTCTCTTTCCTGAGGCCATCTATTCATATTTACACTGTTATGCTACGAGTTTCCTCGTAGCTGTACAAATGTGGCAAGTAATGAAGGGACGAGATAACTCGTAGTAGGCGTCCTGGGCAAGTAAACAACCTACGAGATATTTCGTAGTTGGCAGTCGTGTTAATTTACTTTCATAGAAATAAGAGGCTAAACATTTTTTCACGGGGTAGGGTTGCATTAGAATTATAGGAAGGGGGAAAAAAATGTATTTTATGAAAGCAGGTCTCTTTAACGAATCCGACTGTCCGCGTATACCCCCGTCTCCTCTCAAAATCCTTACATCCAAATTTTTTTCTCAGCTTCAATAGATCTACTATGTAAATTACGCAGCTGAACTACTTTTTTTCTCAGCTTCAATAGATCTACTATGTAAATTACGCAGCTGAACTACTTTTTTTCTCAGCTTCAATAGATCTACTATGTAAATTACGCAGCTGAACTACTTTTTTTCTCAGCTTCAATAGATCTACTATGTAAATTACGCAGCTGAACTACTTTTTTTCTCAGCTTCAATAGATCTACTATGTAAATTACGCAGCTGAACTACTTTTTTTCTCAGCTTCAATAGATCTACTATGTAAATTACGCAGCTGAACTACTTTTTTTCTCAGCTTCAATAGATCTACTATGTAAATTACGCAGCTGAACTACTTTTTTTCTCAGCTTCAATAGATCTACTATGTAAATTACGCAGCTGAACTACTTTTTTTCTCAGCTTCAATAGATCTACTATGTAAATTACGCAGCTGAACTACTTTTTTTCTCAGCTTCAATAGATCTACTATGTAAATTACGCAGCTGAACTACTTTTTTTCTCAGCTTCAATAGATCTACTATGTAAATTACGCAGCTGAACTACTTTTTTTTCTCAGCTTCAATAGATCTACTATGTAAATTACGCAGCTGAACTACTTTTTTTTCTCAGCTTCAATAGATCTACTATGTAAATTACGCAGCTGAACTACTTTTTTTTCTCAGCTTCAATAGATCTACTATGTAAATTACGCAGCTGAACTACTTTTTTTCTCAGCTTCAATAGATCTACTATGTAAATTACGCAGCTGAACTACTTTTTTTCTCAGCTTCAATAGATCTACTATGTAAATTACGCAGCTGAACTACTTTTTTTCTCAGCTTCAATAGATCTACTATGTAAATTACGCAGCTGAACTACTTTTTTTCTCAGCTTCAATAGATCTACTATGTAAATTACGCAGCTGAACTACTTTTTTTCTCAGCTTCAATAGATCTACTATGTAAATTACGCAGCTGAACTACTTTTTTTCTCAGCTTCAATAGATCTACTATGTAAATTACGCAGCTGAACTACTTTTTTTCTCAGCTTCAATAGATCTACTATGTAAATTACGCAGCTGAACTACTTTTTTTCTCAGCTTCAATAGATCTACTATGTAAATTACGCAGCTGAACTACTTTTTTTCTCAGCTTCAATAGATCTACTATGTAAATTACGCAGCTGAACTACTTTTTTTCTCAGCTTCAATAGATCTACTATGTAAATTACGCAGCTGAACTACTTTTTTTCTCAGCTTCAATAGATCTACTATGTAAATTACGCAGCTGAACTACTTTTTTTCTCCATAAATGAAACCAATCATCTTTAATATTAAACCGCTAACAGTGCAAGCTTATGCCTCCAACAAGTTTATTACTCAACTGATTCTAACAGTTTAGCCATAGATCGAAAGCTCTTGAAGTGAATATGGAACATCAGGGATAACAATTTACACAACTTGGACATGAGGAATATTGCGGAGCGGCTTTGCGGTTAATAGGATTTTTATTAAATGTCATAAGTAGCGTCTTTATAAGCTTGTTCAGTTTATTATTATTCTACTGATTATTGTTCCGCATAGCTTATAGGTGAGCTTATAGGGACGCTAAATATGGAATTTCATGAAAATCCGAACAAGTTAAGAGCTAGCACTCATTATATGCTTAAAATAGGCATGACTGAACAACTCAGCTGAACAAAATGAGTTAAGTAATCTGGAGAACAATAATAATTGGATGAACTGTAATCAGCTGTACAATAAGTTACTATTAATTAATAAGGAGAGATCAGACTTGTGGTCGAAGAAAACAAACTTGTGAAATTTCTGCCAAGCTTTCGGCACTGAGTGTCTTGTTCAGGGCTTCATTCTGCCAGGATGTCATTTATTTATCCATAAAAGAAGAAAGGGGAGACGGCGTAAGCAGATTTAGAGACATGAGACTACATGCGAACGTCATTGCTAACGGATCCATAATATACATACCACCCACCTTCAAACATAACGAGCCCCCCAATTATCAAATCATTTATGAATAAATGGCCTTTTTAACAAAGTAACTATATTTTGTTTTGATTTAAAACCCTCAATAATATTAAATTTAACGTTGGCAAGTTATAGCAGAACTTTTCATTGGCCAAATTATCCCCAAAACTTCAATAAATGAACCCACTCACTTTGCCATTTTCTCAATTGCTAAAGAAAACGCTAATTGGTGTCTCTAACTCGAGGCTGATTCACCGGTGGTGGAGGAGTTCATTTTAGGCTTTATCAACCTCGATCCACATCAAGTCTATTGTATTCATCTTTCACGCAAAATAACAGTAGAAGTGACATTATTGCGAAAATTGTCAATGCGTAATTCATCCAGTCTACATCTGAAAGGAAATAAAAAAAGGTTAGTATTTTGCCTACCCTAAATTTTTGTATTCAACTAGGGTAGGGGTCTTTAACCAGTACCATTTTTTCACCTCCTAGATAAAAAACCTAACGGCCTCGACTGAGTTTCGAACCCGCGATCTTGAGGTCAGTAAGCGAGCACGCTACCTCTGAGCTACTGATGCCCTCAAATAAAAATATCACCTTATTCATTTTAGACAGAAAAATTCATTATCTCAGAATGCCTATTTTCATAAAATAAATGCATCATAAGAATCATGAGTAAAATAATAAATTAATCATACTACAAACTACTGTCTAAAAAAAGATAACGTTAGAATAATTCACAAATATTATTTTCTAATTATGTATGGCATACTAAGTCCATCAATGATCCATAACATTTAGAATTTGCTAAGTCTATACAACAAATCGTCTCAAAAGCTGACTGAATTTAATGTACTGTATTAGTCCAATGAGTGAATTGTGTATATGTGACGCTACTTTTTTTTATCCCGACATCAAATATGTTTTCTATCTGCCAATGAATTTAATGTACTGTATTAGTCCAATGGGTGAATTGTGTATATGTGACGCTACTTTTTTTTTATCCCGACATCAAATATGTTTTCTATCTGCCAATGAATTTAATGTACTGTATTAGTCCAATGGGTGAATTGTGTATATGTGACGCTACTTTTTTTTATCCCGACATCAAATATGTTTTCTATCTGCCAATGAATTTAATGTACTGTATTAGTCCAATGGGTGAATTGTGTATATGTGACGCTACTTTTTTTTATCCCGACATCAAATATGTTTTCTATCTGCCAATGAATTTAATGTACTGTATTAGTCCAATGGGTGAATTGTGTATATGTGACGCTACTTTTTTTTATCCCGACATCAAATATGTTTTCTATCTGCCAATGAATTTAATGTACTGTATTAGTCCAATGGGTGAATTGTGTATATGTGACGATACTTTTTTTTATCCCGACATCAAATATGTTTTCTATCTGCCAATGAATTTAATGTACTGTATTAGTCCAATGGGTGAATTGTGTATATGTGACGCTACTTTTTTTTATCCCGACATCAAATATGTTTTCTATCTGCCAATGAATTTAATGTACTGTATTAGTCCAATGAGTGAATTGTGTATATGTGACGCTACTTTTTTTTACCCCGACATCAAATATGTTTTCTATCTGCCAATGAATTTAATGTACTGTATTAGTCCAATGGGTGAATTGTGTATATGTGACGCTACTTTTTTTTATCCCGACATCAAATATGTTTTCTATCTGCCAATGAATTTAATGTACTGTATTAGTCCAATGGGTGAATTGTGTATATGTGACGCTACTTTTTTTTATCCCGACATTAAATATGTTTTCTATCTGCCAATGAATTTAATGTACTGTATTAGTCCAATGGGTGAATTGTGTATATGTGACGCTACTTTTTTTTATCCCGACATTAAATATGTTTTCTATCTGCCAATGAATTTAATGTACTGTATTAGTCCAATGGGTGAATTGTGTATATGTGACGCTACTTTTTTTTATCCCGACATTAAATATGTTTTCTATCTGCCAATGAATTTAATGTACTGTATTAGTCCAATGGGTGAATTGTGTATATGTGACGCTACTTTTTTTTATCCCGACATTAAATATGTTTTCTATCTGCCAATGAATTTAATGTACTGTATTAGTCCAATGGGTGAATTGTGTATATGTGACGCTACTTTTTTTTATCCCGACATTAAATATGTTTTCTATCTGCCAATGAATTTAATGTACTGTATTAGTCCAATGGGTGAATTGTGTATATGTGACGCTACTTTTTTTTATCCCGACATCAAATATGTTTTCTATCTGCCAATGAATTTAATGTACTGTATTAGTCCAATGGGTGAATTGTGTATATGTGACGCTACTTTTTTTTATCCCGACATTAAATATGTTTTCTATCTGCCAATGAATTTAATGTACTGTATTAGTCCAATGGGTGAATTGTGTATATGTGACGCTACTTTTTTTTATCCCGACATTAAATATGTTTTCTATCTGCCAATGAATTTAATGTACTGTATTAGTCCAATGGGTGAATTGTGTATATGTGACGCTACTTTTTTTTTATCCCGACATTAAATATGTTTTCTATCTGCCAATGAATTTAATGTACTGTATTAGTCCAATGGGTGAATTGTGTATATGTGACGCTACTTTTTTTTATCCCGACATTAAATATGTTTTCTATCTGCCAATGAATTTAATGTACTGTATTAGTCCAATGGGTGAATTGTGTATATGTGACGCTACTTTTTTTTATCCCGACATCAAATATGTTTTCTATCTGCCAATGAATTTAATGTACTGTATTAGTCCAATGGGTGAATTGTGTATATGTGACGCTACTTTTTTTTATCCCGACATCAAATATGTTTTCTATCTGCCAATGAATTTAATGTACTGTATTAGTCCAATGGGTGAATTGTGTATATGTGACGCTACTTTTTTTTATCCCGACATCAAATATGTTTTCTATCTGCCAATGAATTTAATGTACTGTATTAGTCCAATGGGTGAATTGTGTATATGTGACGCTACTTTTTTTTATCCCGACATCAAATATGTTTTCTATCTGCCAATGAATTTAATGTACTGTATTAGTCCAATGGGTGAATTGTGTATATGTGACGCTACTTTTTTTTATCCCGACATCAAATATGTTTTCTATCTGCCAATGAATTTAATGTACTGTATTAGTCCAATGGGTGAATTGTGTATATGTGACGCTACTTTTTTTTTATCCCGACATCAAATATGTTTTCTATCTGCCAATGAATTTAATGTACTGTATTAGTCCAATGGGTGAATTGTGTATATGTGACGCTACTTTTTTTTATCCCGACATCAAATATGTTTTCTATCTGCCAATGAATTTAATGTACTGTATTAGTCCAATGGGTGAATTGTGTATATGTGACGCTACTTTTTTTTATCCCGACATCAAATATGTTTTCTATCTGCCAATGAATTTAATGTACTGTATTAGTCCAATGGGTGAATTGTGTATATGTGACGCTACTTTTTTTCATCCCGACATCAAATATGTTTTCTATCTGCCAATGAATTTAATGTACTGTATTAGTCCAATGGGTGAATTGTGTATATGTGACGCTACTTTTTTTTATCCCGACATCAAATATGTTTTCTATCTGCCAATGAATTTAATGTACTGTATTAGTCCAATGGGTGAATTGTGTATATGTGACGCTACTTTTTTTTATCCCGACATTAAATATGTTTTCTATCTGCCAATGAATTTAATGTACTGTATTAGTCCAATGGGTGAATTGTGTATATGTGACGCTACTTTTTTTTATCCCGACATTAAATATGTTTTCTATCTGCCAATGAATTTAATGTACTGTATTAGTCCAATGGGTGAATTGTGTATATGTGACGCTACTTTTTTTTATCCCGACATTAAATATGTTTTCTATCTGCCAATGAATTTAATGTACTGTATTAGTCCAATGGGTGAATTGTGTATATGTGACGCTACTTTTTTTTATCCCGACATTAAATATGTTTTCTATCTGCCAATGAATTTAATGTACTGTATTAGTCCAATGGGTGAATTGTGTATATGTGACGCTACTTTTTTTTATCCCGACATTAAATATGTTTTCTATCTGCCAATGAATTTAATGTACTGTATTAGTCCAATGGGTGAATTGTGTATATGTGACGCTACTTTTTTTTATCCCGACATTAAATATGTTTTCTATCTGCCAATGAATTTAATGTACTGTATTAGTCCAATGGGTGAATTGTGTATATGTGACGCTACTTTTTTTTATCCCGACATTAAATATGTTTTCTATCTGCCAATGAATTTAATGTACTGTATTAGTCCAATGGGTGAATTGTGTATATGTGACGCTACTTTTTTTTATCCCGACATTAAATATGTTTTCTATCTGCCAATGAATTTAATGTACTGTATTAGTCCAATGGGTGAATTGTGTATATGTGACGCTACTTTTTTTTATCCAGACATTAAATATGTTTTCTATCTGCCCATGAATTTAATGTACTGTATTAGTCCAATGGGTGAATTGTGTATATGTGACGCTACTTTTTTTTATCCCGACATTAAATATGTTTTCTATCTGCCAATGAATTTAATGTACTGTATTAGTCCAATGGGTGAATTGTGTATATGTGACGCTACTTTTTTTTATCCCGACATTAAATATGTTTTCTATCTGCCAATGAATTTAATGTACTGTATTAGTCCAATGGGTGAATTGTGTATATGTGACGCTACTTTTTTTTATCCCGACATTAAATATGTTTTCTATCTGCCAATGAATTTAATGTACTGTATTAGTCCAATGGGTGAATTGTGTATATGTGACGCTACTTTTTTTTATCCCGACATTAAATATGTTTTCTATCTGCCAATGAATTTAATGTACTGTATTAGTCCAATGGGTGAATTGTGTATATGTGACGCTACTTTTTTTTATCCAGACATTAAATATGTTTTCTATCTGCCCATGAATTTAATGTACTGTATTAGTCCAATGGGTGAATTGTGTATATGTGACGCTACTTTTTTTTATCCCGACATTAAATATGTTTTCTATCTGCCAATGAATTTAATGTACTGTATTAGTCCAATGGGTGAATTGTGTATATGTGACGCTACTTTTTTTTATCCCGACATTAAATATGTTTTCTATCTGCCAATGAATTTAATGTACTGTATTAGTCCAATGGGTGAATTGTGTATATGTGACGCTACTTTTCTTTTTTGATCTATATTTTATGAATAAAGATATTTTCCTTTAACAAATAAGAAAAGTTCTTTATGATGAAAATTCAATTATTTACAATTTTTTCAACATTTTAAATAGCTGTTAAGGAGCTTTTGAGAGAATCTACTAAAAAGATAAAGTAAGATTATTCTAAAGTTATTATTAACTTTAAAAAAAAAAACTATTAAAAATATTATAAATAAATATCTGTAACAACCAACATTTTTATACTAATGGATTAATTATAAGTCGCTAAACGATTTTAGTAAAAATATTATTAATAGTAGCATTTAATAATATCAGAGATTATTAACTGTTTGTTATTCAGGGTTCCTCATCAAAAAACAAATTTTCTACTTAGTTTGCTTGGTGAAAAAAATATCTGAGTAAAAATACTTCGGGGAAATAAACTTTTTTAATTTCGCAGATTTTTCATGTTTCTGTTTTGATTCATTGAGATGTTTTTTTTTTATTGAAAGCGTCTTGAATCCATTTATGCTATTTGATTTTCCTTTCAATGTTTTCGTAACGTCAATTTTCGGCAAATCACATTTCCTGGACAAATGACCTTATAGTATAGACTAGAGTTGACTAGAAAAAACGAACTGTGAGTTTTAATAAGAAATCAGTTAGGCAGTTTTGGAGAAAAACTATTGCTGCCAAGAATTAAATGCCTCTTATATGTAAAGAGGAATAATGGGTTTTGGTATGAATACATCTCAAAGCAAAAAGTGAGTTTTGAAGTAAAAATTATGTGTATTGAGATTAGATTTAGTGAATTATGATTTTCAACGCAAATAAAAATAGATTTGTGCGTTTTGACGGAAAATACCATTAGATTCAGCGTGTCCGAACCTATAACATGCAACCATTAAGTCAATTTGGCAAAAAATGGAGTTAGTGAGTTGTGGAAAGAACCCCACAATTGTGAGATAGATAAAGTGGGGTATCATTAGGCGGTCCGTCAATTTACATGCAGGATTTAGGTGCCATGTTATATTCGAATTTAAAATTTCGCGATGTAAATATTTGCAGAAAAAACAAAAAAAAAATTTCCCATGTGACTGCTGACTTAATGAAGTTAGTTAATTATAAAATTTAAAAAAAATATGTATACAGTTTAGGCTGGTTCACCTATTTAAATTTTTAAAATTTATAGTGTTATTTATTGTGTTACGAAACACTTATCAAGAGCCTCCTCCCCTCTTGACGTGTGATTTGTTTAATTTATGATATTTGATTATTTATTTATCTTTTATGTTTATAGCTTGGTCCATGGGGCGTGACCTCTCCCCCAGTGCTATCGTCCAGGGCAAACAGCCCCACTTGTCCCACTAGATCCGCCCTTGCTTAAATTATTTAAAATTTAAATAGACAAAAATAGGAAATTCCATGACAAAGTAAAGCACTGAAAGCTAACAAATTTCTCCGATTCAATTTGCGAATACTATTTCTCAACTTTAATTGTAATAATTATCATAATGATGTTACTTGTATAAGGGAAAATATAAATTTGGAGGTAGACAAAGCATGCGACAGCATTGTTGAGTGCCATCATAGTGCCTCCAACGATTCCTTCAGGGATGGGGTAAGTTATTTCAGCTCCGAACTCGTAGAACAGAGGCGGTGCTGCCCAGACCAGGGAGAGCCCTGTGATCACTGTCACTGCCAAACTTTCTGAAACACGATACACATGGAGTATACAACTGGCACATGTGTCCGCTATCAGATACCGAAATTGTTGTCCTTCAAATTGAGGTCACTCATTATATGGCGAAAAATAACTAAAATCTTACAGCTTGGATTGTTTTTCAATCAAACACACGTAGTGCATCCAAAATATGATTATGTCAAAAAATTCTCTACACAACCAGCAGAAAGAAAATCATAATAAAATAATGTAATTACAGAGTACGTATCTCTTACAAGAATAAAATAAATAAGTAACCAAAACTACAAATAGATAATGCGTTCCACAACATAACTCGCCATAGTCACCCCCTTAACTCTTGAACTGGTCAGTATATCGTCGCTGTTAGTGCAAAATGTCATATGTCAAATATTTTTTATTGCTGCAAAAAGTCACTTTCAAAGGCTTTCAACTTGTGTAAAAGCATCCTATATCTGCTGTTAATTGAAAATATATGAATAATAGAATGTTGAAAAGTCATATGTTTTATCTGGTTTCATGTATGTATAAATACCAAAATTAGGAAGTTAGTTTTTCAAATTTTAATTTGGAAAATGTCGTATGTTGTATTGAATCTGTTGTCCATCATGATGACCCCTATGATTGGTCTTTCCTCTGATGTCAAAAGCATTATAATAATCTTATAAGGAAACAGTCAAAAGACCTAACCCAAATTAAATTCAAATGTTTTTTTTCTCTCCTCTGAAAATTGGGTATGTTCCCACACGATATTTTGTACTAACAGCTACGATATAATGATAAAACATACATAAAATATACAAGTAAGAATAATTAATCAGAAAAAACAGGTAGTAATAAGTGAAAACCAAGTTATTTCCAATTGGGCTGAGGAAACAGTAAAGTAAGGATCTGTCCAGTTACGGAGGGGGAGACATAGACAAGAACTATCCCACAGGATTTGGCTTGTCTTAAGAATTAGAGGATTCCTGAGTTAGGAGGTACTGGAGTAGAGACTTTAATAAATTATAAGTAGAAGCATGGCGAATTAAGTGACATTTTTTAATTGACAAATTAGAAACATATATATAAAATAATTAGAGATTTTCTTTTTATCATCAGGAAAAATACTTGGTCCTACAAATATGGAGATCTGAGGAAATTACCTTTTCTGAAGGGAATGATCTGTAAGGTCATGAGCAGTATCCAGATAAACATGATGTCTGCCACGAAGACAAGGGAGAGAAGGATGTAGCGGATCCGACGAGGGCAGTAGTCGGACACCTTACTCACTGATAGCGACATGCAGCAGCTGCAGATAATAGTCCAGAAACCAAGACCTGCTGATTCGCTCTGAGCAAGCGAACAAAACGTCAAAATATAATGATAAAGCTTAGCTAAAGATGATCCTTAATGAAGTTCAACTTTTCTTTTCTTCTTGCAAGAATGACTTCAAGAGTTCGAGATGATTTTCTGAGCATTTGAAAAATTGAAAAAAACTACTATAGAAAGGAGATTGCCTGTATTTTATTTTAATTAAAAAATAAAAATAAAATATCATATATGTATATGTAAATAGTTAGTTATTGAGACTCAGGCTAACTATCAAGTAATAGTGTCTACCAACACAGCGTTCTTTCGTCAATATGGTAAACTTGAGCCCAACTCAACTGTGGGAGTCCTAAATTTTGCCTACACAGGTTTATTCACCTAAGGGGGTCTTTAACGGGTACTAGACAACGCACAGGCTCGGGACCATCGCTTAACATCCTGCTCAACGTATTTTCACCTCCCAGATAAAAACCTAAAGTACAATGTGAATCGTATTAATTTTTTGAAAATTTTAATGGAAAAGTATTTGAAGTAAAAAAAAATGTTATAAGTTTTGCATGTTCACACGGAGAAAATTTAAACAAAATTTGTCTAAAAATATCAAGTATAATAACAACATTTTGATAAAAAATAATTGAAGACATCGTCCCCGCCCAACGATAAAGACGATCAATTACTGCGAGCATTGTGACCTACCTGCTGAAGAAAATTAAACCCCATTGATGGGAAAAACGATTTGAATAACTTTCAATTACCCAACTATTCAAACTTTAAACATTTAAAAAGAAATACAAAGAATAGTGAAAATAATAATATTTGTGATTGTGATATTCGTAAATTAGTAAGAACATTAATTATTAACCATTAATAATTACCCAAATTTGTTCGTGGATAAGCAAAAAATAATTTCCATAAATCACGAAGTGTTGCACCACATCGAATCATGTAAAGGCGCTTAGAAAAATATTTAGAAAATTCTTATGAAATCAAGCAAAAACAAAAAGAATACTTCTGAGTTGAACTTCAATATGAAACTAAAGGAAAATAAAAAAAATTAGGTGAATCACCGGCAATGTACTTCCACAGAACGAAATAATCTATTAACTTTTCGCTCCTCCTCCAAAATCAGTCGACCGTTAGTGCTAATATTCAACAGTTAACACACATAGGGGCTCCTAAGTCCTCATATTAAATTTTGTATCGATAAATTCATTACAGGCAGTTTTTTTTTATTTTTTTACTAGGCGCATCGACTACAGAGGCCATTAGCGCCAGTACAACTATTATTATAAAAGTGACATCATGTGGCTAAGGCTATCTCTCTGACTATTAGCTATTCCTCTGCGAATGGCAGTTATTGGGGTTTTTGTAATGAGTCCCTTCCCTGAACCCCCCTTCCCTTCAGTCGATATCGCTGAAATTTGACAGGTTATGTCCTCATTGGGAAAACCCAAAGTAAAGTCAAAAGACTTTAAATATGAAATTTCATGTCGTTACATCGGTAGTTATTGTTTTTGAGTTAAGCCCGTCTGATCCTCCCTCGTGTTGATTCTATCGGGAGTTATAGTGTTCATAGACTCACATTTTTTTTTTTTCATATTTGGAATCTAGAGGTCGGAAAACATGAAATTCCATTGAAAAATCCGCTTCGAATTTTTGACCGATTACATAACTTCGTATAGCTGGTACACAAAAAATTCCCACACCCTTTGATCTAACAAACAAATTAAAATGATATTTTGATATATAATATTTTATGAAAAGATGATTAATAGTTAAAAAAGGAACATACCTAAAGGTTAGTTATTGTATCATGCCCAGGCATTAACTACGAGTTCATATCTGGTGGACATGAGCCCGACTCTACTACGGGAGTACTAAATATTGCCTACCCTACATTTTTATTCCCCTAGGTTAGGGGTCTTTAACGAGTACCTGACATCGCAAAGGCTCGGAACCATCGCTTAACGTCCCATCCGAAGGACGATTTACTCGACGTTTTTTCACCTCCCAGACAAAAAAACATAAGAGCCTCAGCCGGGTTTCGAACCCGCAATTTTACAGACTTTATATATGTATAATTTACATGCATATATTATTTCAGTTCATTCAAAAGGGTGTGCTATGTATATAAAGACCGCTCAATTTTCATTTCATTTTGTATACAATTTATATTAAAAAAATAGCATTTATAGTTGTTTACACTTTTTACCAAATTAAGATTTTTTTTTTTTAATTCCCAGAAAAGCATCTCGAATCTACTCAAAATATTTGATGAAAGAAATCTTAAGGTAAAACTTATTTGAAAATCACCGCGACAGACGTTATGAAATCAAATACTAGGAATATTGTTCAAATCCTTGAGTTAATCTCAAGTCTGATATGTATACTAGTACTTAAATAATTTATTTAAACAATAAATTGTTACTATCTTTCTCTGCCCATAAATGTTACTAATTCATGAGGCCAATGAGCAATATATTAAAGCATAGCTCTATAGAAATCCTCAAACAGCTATTCTGCCAACCATAACTAACAGACAATAGCTACAATTATCACTTAATGAACTTCATACTAGTGATAATTAAAACTAGTGGAAAATTAAAAGAATTATTAACCAGAACAAACAAATTCATCAAATTCACATCGCGGTCATATCGACGGACCTGAGCCCACAAAGTTTTTAGACGGCAGAAAACCTACATAGAAATTCAAACTTTCTGTTTCTCTATGATAAACATATATAAATTTGATTAAAATTATCGAAATGTACCCTAAAATACAAAAATAATGGGTTTTTACCTGCGTTATGCCAGTATGTGCAAATACAATAGTTAACAAAGAGAGCCAGGGCCCTGTGATGCCCGAGCATAGCGCAGCGGATAGGGCAAGCAACCAGAAATTTTTTTTCCTGCAACATAAACAAAATTGTTTATAGTTATTAATATAAAAAATATATAAATACATTTTTAAATCATTTGACATTAATTGAAGTCTGGGCTCGAACAACGTTAAAATAAAATTGACAAAAACTCAATAGAACCAAATTCTTATCAAAATAACCTGCTCTCTTCTACAGCTTATTTATTTTATTGTTTGTTATTATGACTCATGCCCGGGTTTCAACTACGAGGTCATACCGCCTAATATCAGAGCGCTCTGTTTAGGGTTCAATCGATACCATAAAGTATCGACACTTCTCACGATCGAATAAAACTTTCTACACTACTCAAGTATAGAATAAAAAGTATCGATACCTACTCTTATCAATTGAATCTAGTAGTTCGTTATAATTAATTTTTAAAAATGTATAAATCCATATAGATATTAATAGAAATCTTCGCAGAGATCGAATCGTTCTTAGTGTAATAAATCTACAATTTCGCCGTTGGACGAGACACTGCAGTTTGTAATTGACAAAATGGAATTTAAAAATAAAATAAAATGCTGAAGTCGTAATCACGTTCACAAATCAAAAAAAACGTACATCTTCATAAACGATAAACCATTTAATTATTAGACTGCGTGATCACATCACACATGAGGTTAATACCATCGATATTTATATCATTTGTGCGTGGACCGTAATTTGAGTTCAGTATTTTATTCCAACAACAAATAAAAGAAAATTGTAAGAAATTAATCGTTGAACGATTTTGACGAATTGAAAAATTTATACTTTTTTTTTAATTGTTGAAATTTGAAGCGAGTACTTTGAATCGATACTAGGAATATCTATTGGTATCCGGCAAATGTATCGATAGATCCCTAGCTTTGATGTTCCTCAGGGGAACCTGAGCCCAACCACAGAATAACGAAACGGACTAAGGACGGAGTCCTAAAATAGGCCTATTCAGGTTTAGTTGTCTAGAGTGTGGTCAATTTTATTGTTGCAAGTCGTACTCTACATTCCACACGATCAACTTAACCTGGAACGTTGTTCAATTATATATATTTTTTAAAAAGTTTGTTGGTCGTTCCAGCCTAGGCTTTATTTGTTGGGTTGTATAAGGATATTTCAATTCACAATAATATTTTGCAGCTATGCTATTCTCCTATTTATTTTCTGGTTTCAACAAATATTTAATCCACAAACGTTTCGAGAAATACTCCCATCGTCAGTATCTAAAAATGTTTTTATATACATCAGTAATCAACAACTCTAACTGGCCTCACTAATTTGTCTCTAAGTTCTGTTTTTGTTAATTTTATTGATAATTTGATGATAGAATGAAATTAGAAATCATACGTGAAAAATAAATTCTAACTAAATCTATAATGAGTACAAAAATACAAAACCATAATATAAATACAAATATAGATATTACAAATTAATGAAGATTCAGTTCGCAAGGCCTGGTGGGTGTTCGAATAGTGGGAAAATGTTGGTGCAAACAGAGAACATACCTCAATAAATCTTGAAAAGAAGTTCTCATTGGTTCTCCAGCATGGATTGTTTTCAAAATGGACGACCGACTTGGAGGTTGAGAAGGTCTTTCAGGAAACAAAAATATTATAATAATCAATAGGATCAATTCTGTGATGAAACCTGAAATACATTAAACAATATAAATAATACAAATTAATGAGGTCAGTTCACATTTTTGTCAATTTTAAAAATTTGGAAATTGAAATTTTTGGTCAGTAACGATCTTACAGGATGCTTATTTTCAAGTTGAATTGTTCTCTTATTCAAAAATGTTTTAATAAACAACAAATTTCGCATATTCTGCATCATAAGGCTACAACATAAATCATAAATTCATTCAAACATCCATTTAGCCGTTGTTCCGTTACTTTGACCTTCCAGAATGTCAAATAGGCTGTATTAAATAAATAGAATAAACTTTGTTTTTTTGAAATATTGTCTATTCCTCAAGAAATTTCCGTTTAATTATAAGCTAGGACAAGTATGAAACTTGTGAGAATCATTTAAGCAGGTGCTTCAGATAGGTGTTTAATTTTAGAAACCACATTTAATAATGTGTTTGAGTTTGGGCAGAAATCAGTTCACATCGTCTTCACCCTTCGTCGAAAATATACCTTCCCTCCAGTGTACCTTAACAAAAATCCCATCCCTTTAAAAATCGAAGTCCGCTATCTAGGCCTCATACTTGACAAAAGAATAACTTGGAATCCTCACACGGGACTGAAAATACAAGAAATGATCATATATAAACTATTAGACAAAAGATCCAAATTAACTTTGAAAACAAAACGACTTATATACAACGCTGTACTCAAACCTATGTGGACTTACGGACTTGAACTCTGGAGTTCTGCCAAGGCTTCCAATCTCCAGACCATCCAATCCTTTCAATCCAAAATCCTTCGTACAATAGCCAATGCTCCTTGCTACATCTCCAACAAAACTCTTCACATTGATCTTAACGTACCTTTTTGTCACCGAAGTCGCTAAATCCAAGTATAAAAAATTATTTTCTCTTCATAGTTCCCACAATAATCCTTTAGTCCGTGCCCTCCATTCTGCCACACTTAAGCGTCAATGGCCTAGAGACCTCCTTAGCAGCAGCAGTGACAGTGATTGGTTACAAATGAGAGGAAATCAGTGACTAGAGAGTCACCACTGGGTGATTTCTCCCCTCTTGACATTGCCATTATCTCTGTATTAGCATATTTGCTTGTTGTATTTTTATACAGTTGTAAATACCTCTTTGTAAAAAAAAAAAAAAAAGTTTGGGCAGATACGAGGATAAGAAAGGGGTTGGACTTTCAACTAGGTAATTCCCGTGTCTTTACAGTTAGGAATTTGTTTGTTCTGAAATATCTTCCCTTCTTTTTAATAACAGTGATAAAACTTAGTACATTTTAACAAAATAAACCAAAAAAAAAACATAAAACATTTTATAAATGATCTCATGCTATCATTAATCATTTTGTTAAATATACAAACATCATTTACGCATATCACATATAAATTAGTTTGACAGGTTTTCGGCATGTATCTAAAAAACCGGACGACCTGCAAAAAATCGTATTCCATATAAAATATGTATTTCAGTTTTCTCTACAAACATTACTTGAAAAGATTTTTGATTAGGTCATGGACATAAGTGGTATTTTGTAAAATGTAATTAGACCCCGGAGTAAAGTGGTCTTAATTTCTGTCTGATTTCGGCCAAGATCTAATCAGATCTAATTTAGCACGTATGATCCCTTCAATCCAGATTTCAAGTTTATAGCTACAATCGTTTTTGCGGTAGAGTGCTTAAAATTTTCTAATCACATACATACACACGCAGAGACATAGACATCATCGCAAAAATGGTTAAAACGTATTCCAATCATTTGAAACGTGAAAAATCCATTGAAACCTCGATCTCGGATTTTCACACGATTATAATACTTCCTTATGGTATATATATATTTATAGATTAATAATATGAAATATAGGCGTAACTAGAGCAAGGTACCAATGAAGCAGAGAAGTGATATCTCAGCTCTCATTGTGTTTCTGTAGTACAAGGTTTCTTCATCCAACTGAGGCACTTCGGGCGGCTCTGAGACTATATTCGGCCCAAGAACGTAGCTCCCAGCGATCCCCAGCAAGCACATGGCTGTCCCGATACCTATAACCCAACCAAATAACATTAATACTTCAACACATACATTTTAATTATATAAGCCTGTATTTGAGGTGACGTACGAGCACCTTCTAGATCAGGTATACACGTCCTTTTACTCAACATAATGACCGAAATTGTGCTTTTTAAAGAAACCCAATGTCCAAACCCGCGCAACGGTTGAAATGAATACATAACAATCAATTGAATCTGGCAATAAACTACCAATTTTATGATTCCCCAAAAATGTTTTTGCGATTTCATGTTTCTCTGAACATGTGCTCGTGAACTGAAGCAGGTAAGCCAGCCTTGTTATAGACATACTTTACCGTTCTATTACGTTTGAAATTAATCTCTACTCGCTAGGATATTATTCACGGACGATTATTATATGCTACGCATCAAAAAGTCTTCTGATGCCTCATCACAAATCTGACCTCACTGTTTCAAAAAAAAAAAAAAAATTATCAAAGACCCTTTGGCTCCTTCGGGTTGGAGAGGTGGTACTCTTGATACATCGGAATTTTAGAGCGATTCCACGTCAGATTCCAATGAATCTGAAGAAGAAGCTTGTATGCGCTCCAAAATGTCATCATGAGTAAAACTTTTGGGACAGCAGCCACCGATAACGTGCTCAGTGCATTAACTACGAAAACACAACTTCAATATTCAATTACAAATTCAATTCATAACCTCAGTCTTGGTTACTACTACTACTACACTTTAAATACAGAATGTTTCCAAATGAAATTATCCATCGGAAGCTATAAACTATTCTGTTTTTGGAAGTTATAAGATATTCTGTGCATTTATCCCAAATTTATTTATGTATTTTGGCGAAACCAGTTTACTAAAAATACCATAAATAATGAATACTCGGACTTAAAATATACAATTATGTTTATACCAGTAGATGTTGTTCTTTGGTGAGGTGGAAACCAAGTGGAGGAAAGCAAAAGAATAGCAGGGCTCAGAGCAACTCCACCAATGGAGTTCGATATAGCTCCAAAATGTACCAAGCTGTAAAAAAATAAAATTTTAGTTAATAATTATAAGTAAATAAAAAAAGGCCTCCAATACATCCACCGACTAACCACCTTCCTTGTCAATCCTCAATCTCTCTCGAGACCTGCTCTACACAAAACATACTGTTAAAATCAAAATAAAACGAACTTAGCTGTAACTCTCCGTGTTTTTATAAATTGGTAAAGAGGGCAAACGGATACTTATTTGAATTAAATATCATTTACACTATTAACTTTTGAGCCGGTCAAGTTCTATTTAAAAACAGAGATGGGAGCTTCGGTAGCTGCTGGTGGAATATACACTGGAACTGTTCATGACATGGATGGCACACTTTCCAAGGTTTTTTCATTCGACATTTCCGATTGGCATCAACTTTTTATTTTCTTCCTGTCTTTCTATATCTATATTTCTTTCTATTCCTTGACTTAGTCTCCTGATGCATTGATTCTTTTTCTATTTTCCATCTCTTTCTGCCTTGGGCAACATTGAATCAACTACCGAGGTTACAATGTATAGTTGTCAATTAAATTAATTATGGAATGTAAGAGCTACAGGCAGGTTGTTGTATTTGATCAATTCTACAAAAAGTGACTTAGTTTTTTTTTTCAACAAAAACCATCCATTAATTTATACATGTTTTAAAAAAAATGAAGTGATTTTTTCGACAAAATAGGTTTGTGAGGTCCTTATAATTATTACCCGATTTTCAAAGTTTTAAATAGGACTATCTACTTGCCCAAGCGAACTTTCAAACCAAGTTTTATAAAAATCCGTTTGGTGGTTCTTGAGTTCGGCATTTGACAAGGATTTAGGGGAAATACGAAGAACAAAAAATATGTCTTTGACCTGAAACGCAAAGTTTTGAGGGGAATTTTGAAATCCTATACCAAAAATTTTTCACTCTTAGAAACCATTACAAACATTTCTCCTCAATCCTTCGGAGGAACAAAAATTGAAACAGTTTTATTAAACATTTGCATAAATAAAGCAATCTTTTTCTTTTCTTCGCCATGCTGAATTTGTAAATAATTATTGGGATCTTACAATTATAATGGATTTACAATAACTCCACAAAACTAACCCAAGTGATCATCAAATTTAACATCCGCCAAGTCTCTAGAACTTACGTACAAACTCATTACAAATGTGATACTTACATAGTGAATACATTTTCATCAACAGGTATTAAACGTATTCCACTACCCAAGGTTGACAAGAATGCAGCGAGTATAAAAGAAGGTTTCAATCCTAGAAAAAAAAAGTAATTGGTTTACGCTCTCCATCCAAAGCCATTCTACCGTTTGGGCTTCAACTCAATATCTAGCATATATAATGACTTCTGAATCCTCGTACTAAATTTTGTTTCGATACATTCATTACACCGGCAGTTATTAGAATACTTGAGTTGAGTCCCCCTTTCCCTTCGACTGATTTCGCGAAAAATTATTAGATGCCATTCTTACAGGGTTTTGTATTTTAGTATAAAATTTCATATCGATGCAGTCATTACATTGGCAGTTATTGGGACTTTTGAGTTGAGCCCCCTCCCCTTCGGCTGATTCGGCTGAAAATTAATAGGTGTCGTCCATAAAGGGCTTTGAACTTACTTATACAATTTAGTGTTATTTGAGTTAAGCCTTCGGCCTTATCTCCTCCTACTCACTGGCAGATTTGGCTGAAAATTAATAGGTGTCTTCCCAAGAGGGTCCTGTACACACATATAAAATTTTGTGTTGATACATTCATTCCATCGGGAGTTATCATGTTCACAGACAAAGAGACATTTATTTTTTTAATTTTTGAAATCTGCAGGTCGGAAATTTCGAGACATTAAATTTCGTTGAAAAATCCTCATCGAATTTCTGACCGATTTCATATCTTCCCCTACAGCTAGAAAAGTGAAAAAAAAAGCTCTTCTGAACACCCGACATGGTCTTAAAAAGAGTTTGAAGGCCACTTACCTCTGGAGTTGAGGAATGAACAGCAGGGGACAATGAAAAGAAGGAAGGTGATGCAGCCCCAGTTGTTGAGGAGGGCAATGACACTGGGGTGCCAGGAGGGGTAAGCATAGATGGCAGAGGAGGCGATCGGACTCCAGGTGTTCCAGATCATCGTCTGCAACACACAAATAAACAGGGCTAGGGTGGAGTTGATCCGCGCGACAGGATCGTATCTGGGATTGACACTGCTGGAGTTGATGACGGAGTCGAACTACCCGGCGTTCGGCCGGTTTGTCACCTCCTGGCGGGAAGAGAAAAAAACCTTTTGACCCGGAGCCGGGGGCGATTGACGGGCCAAGCACGAGTTCTACCCCGGGCGACCGCGATATAGAAGTAGCCCCACTCCACAGATCTCGAGCTCTCTCGGCGCCACCAGGCAGCCGCAATACAAGGGGGTCTGGAAGCGCCAGTCTGTCCCGCAACACAAATTTTATTTATTGTAAAAATAAAACCAAAATATTTTTATCTGTACCTCTTCCCCCGACGATATCGGGCCGGGTGATTTGCCGGAGCACCTGTCATAAAAAAATAAAAAAATCAATAATTGGAGGCCTAGAATGGTACAAGAAAATCAAGTAACACATTCTACAGATGTATCCCATTACAGAGGGAGCCCGCCAGTAGCTCCCGTAGCCATAGTAGTGTCGGGCTCAAGTCCACTAGAGCGACGAAAGAGCGCTCTAGTAGTAGGCGATATGACCTCGTAGTTAAAGCACGGGCACAAATCATCAGCGAGACAGTTTAGGATTATGACTAACTAGTAACTTCGAGGTCATATCGCCTACTACCAGAGCGCTTTTTTATCGCTCTGGTAGTCATGAGCCCGGCTCTACTATGGGAGTCCTAAATGTTGCATACCCTAAGATTTGTATTCACCTTTCCAAAATTGAATGTGAAACCTTATTTTCACCCAGACGGTTGCAGAGACCACGTTATTGTCTATTTATACCACATTATATTCGAGTGTTTTCTCTACACATTTTAATTACGATGTTTTCTTTCGGACAGGCCGGATCTGTAAGCGTTTACAATGGGAAAGTAGAGAATAAAGAGTTATGGTAGAGCGGATTATTTATTGTCACAAGTAGACTCACTCAGAAGTAAAAAAGTCTGTGACAATGTGTATAGTAAGATGTCAGTTAGTTATTGTCTCATGCCTGGGCTTTAGCTACGAGGTCATATCGCCTACTACCAAAGTGCTCTTTCTTCGCTCCGGTGGGCATGAGGGGTCGTAAATTTTGCATACCCTAAATTTTTATTCACCGAGATTCTTTAACGAGTACCTGACATCGTACAGGCTCGGGACCATAGCTAAACGTCCCATCCAAAGGACGGGGTGCTCAATGCGTTTTCACCTCCCATATAAGAAACCTAAAGGCCTCGGTTGGGTATCGAACTCGCGAACTTGAGGTCAGTAAGCAAGCACGCACACCACTGAGCTATCGGAGCGTTTTACATATTTTTTCCTGAGCCTTATATCGACATTTATGAACTAGTTAAAGTAATTTTAAATTAATTTAAAGAATTCAGATTTTACATATTCATACATTTTACATAATCCATCAAAAATGACATTTTAGTACATATTTCGCCTATCTTCATACTTAATTAATTTTGTTATTTTATTTTTCTATTATGAACCTGGCAGATTTAACATTAAAATTAAATAGATTAAGGAACAAAGGTGAGTGAAAAAAATCAAGAAACACGATTAAAACGAAAAACCAGAAGAAACAAACCCGATGTATCTCTCTAGGCCAATAATTCGTTCCTGGTAACTACTTGAACAGTATTTTTGCTTCGAATTCCATCTCCGAATGTTGTTTTAATATTTTAAACAAAAATACTTGATAGAAAGAGGTTAAAATCATTGCAGCCAGCCGAGGAGGAAAACAGGAAAAAGTTGAAGGGATTTTAACTTATATAATTACACTGAATAAAAAATGCACCGATCATGTGGGGCGATCTTTTAGTTGGTAAAAACTGTAATAGGAACAGTTGTTCCGAACAGGTCGGAGCTGCAAGGAACTTTCCCATAGGACTGTCTGGCTCCGGAATGCTTGAGCAATGTTCCTAATAATATTACGTACATTTTAGTTTGGTAAAATGCTAGTTGGCTATAGAAAAATAATTTATTAGAAATAATAAATAGTAAGTCGTGAGTTGGTATAATTTCAATTATATATAACAGAGAGAAAGGCCATTTGTCATTTAAACTATTCAAGTTCAGAACCAGTTTCCGAGGTCCATTCAGATGTAATTTTTCCTATCGGGTTGACATTTCTTCAGGAAGTCTCTTTTACAATATTATATGCACAACAGCTTTTACAGAAATTACAGTTCTTTTGGCAAAAGTGGAAGTTAATTAAAAATGAGGAACCATACAAGCAAACAAAGAATTATTTCACAATTACGGGTCTCAGGAAAATATACAACTCATTTGAATTATACAAATTACCCAGCTAAATTTCAGCTTGACTCTGTGTGTCCACTTTGTAACAGTGATAATGATAACATATTCCACCTTCTCATAACTTGTCCAATGTTAAACCAGTACAGAAACAAATTTATCAATAAATGTATCTCACACTATAATGCAATCTCCGATAAAGTAATTAATTTGTTAAGTATTGATGACAATGAAAAAATAAATAATATTGTAATTTTTCTAAATTTTCGTAACAAATAATTTAACATTTAGAAAAACAGTTTTATTACGATTTCCCCTCTCGTTTACCTTATACATTTCCATATAATACATTTCACAACAGTTGGTATTTTTATTTTCTTTACTTCGACTTATATTTATAATGTTGTTCTTTCAAAATAAATTTTTTGTTTAATTATGTTTGTTATATTTTCTATTTTAATTATAATTTGTATTGATATATAAACTTCTATATACTATGTACCCTGTACTAAATCTTATATATCAATACAAATTATAATTAAAATAGAAAATATAACAAACATAATTAAACAAAAAATTTATTTTGAAAGAACAACATTATAAATATTATATATATATATATATATACTATGTTATTTATTACATTTATGTGGGAACTAGTAAGGTCAACCCTTGGTATGAGATTTGTTTCTCTATATGCAATAAAGTTTCATTTAATTTAATTTCAATATTATATCCAAAAAGAAACACAGTTGTTATTTTGTAACTATGTGTCTTCATGTCCCCCAATTAGACCAGGAAGGAACGGGTCTTCACAATAGCAATCACAATTTGATTTATTTGAATTATTAAAATATAAGAAGTCCGAGGGCGCCGGTAGCTCAGTGGTATGCGTGCTTGTCTTCTGAGCTCAAGAACGTGGGTTCGAAACCCGACCTAGGCCCTTAGTTTTATTTTATATGGGTAAAATAAATTTAAGCATGCCGTCCTTCGGATGCGATGGTCCCGAGCCTGTATGATGTCAGGTACTCGTTAAAGACCCCTGTCCTAGGTGAATACAAATTTAGGACTCCCACAGTAGAGTCGGGCTCATGTCCACCAGAGTGACGAAAGAGCGCTCTGGGAGTAGGCGATATGACGTCGTAGTTAAAGGTCATGAAACCTAACCTCAAAGAAGTCCTGGGATTTGTACCCAGCCTTTCATATAACAAAGCAGGGCGCCTAAGTTATGAGAAAGCCTAAATGGAGAAAGTAATAGGTTGTACAAAGTTGTATAAATTAAATAATTAATTCACGCAGTGAGACAGCTGTTGAGCCTTCGTGGCTGTGAATTTCAAATGATCACCTCTACAGTATTTTTGCATGCCATGGAGGAGTTTCTCTCAGCTCTAATGACCCTAATTGAAATGAGCACACCTGCTGGCGTTGGGCACCAAATTCTTCTCATAAAGCAGTTATTATCAAACTGGCTAGTGTACCTAGCGTTGCCCGGAGTAATTTTTTGTCTTATAATTTAGCTTGTCCCTGTACTAAATCAGTGGGGGCCTTTGCCCCGGTAGACTACAACTCCCAAAACATCCTTTCAAGATAATAGCCGGTCGTGACAACCACCAAGGCCTCTTCTCAGTTTCATAGCAAGTCGGTCAACCACGCAGCAAGCAGGCTAAAGCACCACTAAAAATTGCGCATTCCCTGAAAATTTTGTGGATTAAGACAGTTGTCCACAACAGACAACCATGTAAACTCGCTTTGTGATTATCCGTGACAAGTTGTCACCCGCATCCTACTCTAACCACGCATTATCAACAAAGAGTGCCCGTACTTTCTCAATTTGTTAAAAACCATTTCAGTTCAAAATATCAGTATGGAAGACCATACATGACTTATGAAAATATGATGTATTATATAATTAATTACTAAAAATTTACCACAATTTAAAAAAAAAATTTGATATCGTATTCCCCGACTCTCGAAACATAAATTTCTGTATACACTTAAAAATTTAGGTTCATATTAGCAGCAACTGTCGTTCGTGAACGAAACAAGTAGTTCAAATGAGGGCTCCGGTAGCTCAGTGGTATGGGACGTTAAGCAATGGTCCCGAGCCTGTACAATGTCAGGTACTCGTTAAAGACCCCTGTCCTAGATGAATAAAAATTTAGGGTAGGCAAAATTTAGGAATCCCACGTAGTTAAAGCCCGGGCATGAGTCATAATAACTAAGTAGTTCAAATGCAAAATTGTGCATATTTCCAAAATCAGTGTTACGATTGACATCAAAATTAATAAGCCTTGAGTCCTCACTAAAACAAATATTTTGCACAAAGAAACATTCAAATATGTGCATTTTTACGGACGTTATCATGAGCGGCGAAATTAGTATAATTCTACAACTAGTGATCCGATTGGCATCAAAATCAATAGCTCTGAAGTTCACATCGAGACGAACAATGAAAAAAAATTAAAATCCGTGCATTTTTGCAAAAGTTGTCATGAACGAAAGAAAATTCTACATACACGCACATGCACAGCCGCCATGCGGAAAAACATTTTTCTTTAAAACATTTACGTTTTGAGGATTGTGCAATCGGAATCTGACCCAGATTTTTCGTCCCTATCCTTTGGAACATGGGAGTAAAATGAGAGTGGGAGGTCAGTAATTTAATCGGACTAATAATTCCAATAGTCAGCATGCAGTGAAGTCAGCAAATGACAACTTCACAACCACAATTTATTCTACCACAGGTCCAATTCAGCAAACCTCAAATTCAATTTAGCTTACCGCAGTCTGAGTTGAGATAGGCCCCAACAGCAGTTGAGGATGTAGCAACAATCGTGGTCAACAGACCGCAACATCCCTACAACTCCACTCTCTCATGTCGATTATGTTTTTGTTACCTGATTGAAAGCTGCACATCCGTAAATGGCGAGGACCCACCATCGTCGTGGGTCAGGGTTCTTGCCTTTGACGGTTCTTCTGTGGGTCTCGTCACATTCCATGTCCGAGAGACTGCATTCACTGTTTTTGTTACCTGATTGAAAGCTGCACATCCGTAAATGGCGAGGACCCACCATCGTCGTGGGTCAGGGTTCTTGCCTTTGACGGTTCTTCTGTAGGTCTCGTCACATTCCATGTCCGAGAGACTGCATTCACTATCAGACACCTGCCAACATACACATCACATCTCAGTTAAATTAAAATTTAAAAAACTTAATAAGTTAAAACAAAATTTTGAACGGCATTACAAATTCAATCCACACTAAGGAAAGAAACATAACTGTCTAATTTATAATATGAATGCACCTGAACGTTATCTTGAGCATTAAATGCTTTTGGGTTTATGTGTAGAATAAATTTTATTCTACACATAAACCCAAAATTCAGCTGCGGAGTTCTCTAAGACAACATCAACAAATAGGTTGACCGATACATTATACATATAGTGATATATCTTCAGAGGTCGCCGGTAGCTCAGTGGTAGCGTGCTAGCCTACTGAGCACAAGATCGTGGGTTCAAATCCCGTCCGAGGCTTTTAGATTAATTTATCTGGAAGGTAAAAAACAAACTTAAGCACGCCGTCCTTCGGATGGGACGTTAAGCGATGGTCCCGAGACCCCTATCTTTAGTGAATAAACCTGGGTAGACAAAATTTAGGACTCCCACAGTAGAGTCGGGCTCAAGTCCACCAGAGCGACAAAAGAGCGCTCTAGTAGTAGGCGATATGACCTCGTAGTTAAAGCCCGGGTATGAGTCATAATAACTAATTAACTAACTAAAGTAATAACAAACTATATTGTCTAATTCCAAAATAATATATACATATGGTATCGGTTTCGGCTAGCGCCATCGTCAGCACAACTTTCAACAGTAACATTTCCATTTTCTAGGTTGGCATATTCGTACAATTCTGAGGCTGTGACCCCACTTTCCCAAGGGAAACCCCACAGAGTCTTAACGGAAAATTCTAACAGTGAAAATATTTGGGTTTAAACATAAACTTGAAAAAATAATAGCAAGGAAATGAAATCAACTAAAGAAATGGTATTCATAACAAATCACATATTATATATAATAAAAATATGAAAATTTCATTTAATGATGACAATATGAAATAATATCGAAACAAGAGAAAACAAGAACCTCAAATCAAATAAATAAATACGTTTAATAAATTAATATTAAATATATTGAAAGAAAACAAAAAAAAAATCAAACTAATGGCATAAGTTAAGAATTTGAAATGAGTTTAAACAATTACCATTTTTACTAGCTCTACTAAATTATTTGTTTAATATATCCACTATTATATCGACAGAGGTCTTAAAAAAGACCATATAGTCTTTAAGCATAGATAATGAGTTCTTAACAGGGTAATAGTTTATAAATTTTGTTCTAAAAGCGACAGAACTATTCATATTACTAGTAAGAATTATGTTTCACTATACTTGCAAATTAAGATTAAGACACAGGGATTGACAACGCTTTGCCGCCATCCACAGCCTCAGCTACTTTTCTTGATCCACCTGCATTGGTTGAAGTAATTTTGAAAGATCACTTTATCTATTAGGTACCTACTAAGTTAGTGCAACAGGATGTAAAAATGTAAAGTAAAAGGTTAGCTCATTAAAATATAACTATTAAAGGTCATATGGTAAAGATAAAAAAAATTCAAGAAGTGGGATTAATTTATAATTATTTTGGTATACCTACTTTTCAATTGAAAACTTTGCAGGTTTTTCAAGCAATTTTCTCGGTATGAACATTATCTGGAACTGAGATATTACCTCTAAATCATTAGTAAATAATTATTTTTAAAACAATCATAATTCTTAAGATCTCCGTTTTTTCCGTGTAACATATTTCTTTCTTTTTACATATTTTTCATATCTTCTTCAACTCGTATCATTAAAACATTTCTTCTTTTTAAAGGAACTACAAACACTAAACACTGATAAAACAACTTTTTTAAATAAAGGTGAATTTGTGTAAATAAGATAACCTTACAAACAGTACGAACTACAAATAAGACTCAGTAGGTAGGTAAGGAAAAATGTAAATATTCATTGCTCATGAACGAGAATTAACAAAAAAAAAAATAATAATTTTGTGTTAAAGAAGAAATCTTGCTATTATTTTTAAAATTAAAAGAAAAAAAAACATGAGCTAATCACTAATGTATGTAGCATCATTTGTGAAGATAATTTCCCGTATTTCCTGAACTGATGAGATTAGTTCTAGAGCTCGCCCAATATTTACTGTAGGCCTAATCGCATACATTTGTATTTAATTTTCTTTCGAAACCACCTGTTCTATCTGTATTATAAAAGTCACAAAACGTTCTTCAATAATTATTTATTATTATAATCTGTGTGTTTGCTGTAGGTGATATTTCATATATTTTCTTTATTGTTTCAAATATTATATCTTCATAGAATAGAGCTAAGGATGGTTCTCAAATAAGGGGAGCTACGGATCTAGATTTATTTGGTTAATCGAGAAGGAAATGTCGAAATTCAACGATTTATTTACATTGTTCGCTTCAAAAGTTGAATTTTCCTCAAGGTGTTTTTGGTCTTAGTTCAGGTTTTGATTAAAAGGGGAACTCTATCCTGTCATGAAATTTTTTTAAAAATTCAATACTATCAGGATGCCCGGGAGTAACTTTATGTTATATTACTTTACTTAACCCTTTTTTGCCCATCATCAGTAAATTAAATGAAACATAAAAAAATCTATATAAAATGAAATTTTATTACTTGGATAAATAGTAAAAAAAATAATGCTGAGCAAACACACACAGCATAATATGCGTAATTTTATGAGTGGTGCCCTGAGAGGCACCTTGGGCACTTATAGGTAGTCGAGGAATTATACACTTAATTAATTTTGTAGGTGGGTGAATGAAGGTGACAAATCTTTATTTTTATTTAAAAAAATATTCAATAAAAACTAATATAAATATAACATATAAATATTAACAATATAAATAAAAATTGAAAGTTCTCAATAAACTACAAGTACAATAACATTTGTAAAATAAATAATACAATAAAATAAAGTTTGTACAAATTACAATTGAAAAATTAAAATACAAAGTGCATTTTTTGTAAAAGAAATTAGTGAAAAATAGTAGAAATCTTCTCTCTCATGCTCTCTCTCTCTCTCTCCCCCCCCCCCCCCTCCCCCCACTTCCCCAGTTGTAAGAAGCATAGGGGAAGTTATGTAATCGGTCAGAAATTCTATGAGTTTTTCATGTTTTCCACCTGATCCCAAAAATGATACACAAATCTGTCTGTCTGTGAACACGATGTGTGAACACGAACTCCCGATAGAATGAATTTTATATATTTATCCAGAACCCTATAAGGACAACTATAGACTTTCAGCCAAATCGGTTAAAGGAAAGGATGGAGTAGAGGGGAGACTTAAGACAAAAACTATAACTACTAATGTAATGAATGTACCGAAAGAAAATTTAGTATAAGGATTCAGAAGCCCCAGTGTGTTAAATATTAAGTTTTAGCCTACAAGATTCATTTATTTTGAAAGATGATTAATTCGTGCCGGGGAAGTACTTTGCCAATGATTCACTGACTTTTTTGGATGCATTTTGAGTTCTATTTTGGATTTTGAAGCACATCTCTCTACGGAATTTCTAACTTCGTCCCCAAAGTGCCACATGGATAAAATAAATTGTTACTCGTGTTACAAGCCGATGATGGATGGGGAGCTTTATAAATGCCCTTTTCGAATAGCAAATGTGTTGGGATGCCACTAAAATATGCAACACAGATTGTCGGCCTGAGATTGTAAAGCCCACTATCAAACATTTATTATGGTAGTCCCTCCAGAGAATCTATTTGAGACCTTTCCTCATCTTTACAACCTGGTTTTTTAAGTACTCGGCGCCGACTGCAAACCGAAATTCATTTTACATGGCATACCTGTCTTCCAATGATTTTTATAAAACAACAAAAATTATTTAACTGAAACTTCACATCTTATAGAGGCAAACCAAAAATTGAAGTTGTCAGTGAATCATCGGCAATGTTCCCCAGAACGAATTAATCAATTAACTTTTCGATCCCCCTCCAAAACCAATCAACCGTTTGCGCTAATACTCAACAGTTGACTTATATAAGCCCTCCTAAATACTATGGCAGAAATTTCACAGGTTATGTCCGCATTGGATTTTGACTATAAATATGAAATTTAATTTCCATACATTCATTTCATCGGCAGTTATTGGGGTTGTTGATTTGAGCCCTTCTCTGATACCAACTTCCCTTCTGCCGATTCCTCTGAAAACTGATGTGTCTTTAGCGGTTACAAAAGCTAATAAATTTGAGTTTTAAAAATCTTTTTTATTGACGTGAATCAACTCACTAACAACATAACAGGTTAGGTTAGGTTTTATGACTCAAGCCCGGGCTTTAACTACGAGGTCATATCGCCTACTACCATAGCGCTCTTTCGTCACTCTGGTTGACATGAGCCCGACTCTACTGTGGGAGTCTAAATTTTGCCTACCCTAAATTTTTATTCACCTAGGGTAGGGGTCTTTAACGAGTACCTGACATCGTACAGGCTCGGGACCATTGCTTAACGTCCCATCCGAAGGACGGCGTGCTTAAGTTTATTTTACCTCCCAGATAAAATAAACTAAGGGCCTCGGTCGGGTTACGAACTCACGTTCTTGAGTTCAGAAGTCGCACGCATGCCACTGAGCTACCGGCGCCCTCTAAATTATATCGATTTAACTAATTAAAAATTGAAAATAATAAAACAAATCACTAACTAAGGTATGGAATGGATTTTAATTAGAAGGAGTTTCTCGAAGCGTGTTTGGAGAAAGTCTGGTCATGCAGATTTAAATTTTTTTTTCTACAATGTGTATTTGACACTGCAATGAATGTAAGTAGTGCAATGTGTGGGGCCGTAAGTGCTTCATCTAAGTTCCAGTAGGAACATTTTACCATCTATTACAATTAACTTTGTTTTTTCCTCTTCTCACAGCTATATTTCTGAACCATTCATCTTGAAAGGATCCTGAATATTATAAATAATTTAAAGTTTTAGAAGGTATTAAGAGGCAGGCAGGTTGGCTCAGAAGGGCTGTCTTCAATCAGATTTGTCCAATTAGTATTTTAAGTCGAGGAAAGCCCCAATCGAACCGGCTTGTAGTTTTTAAGAGCCGGGACGTTACAGAGACTTCTGTTACAATATATTTTACCCTGATTCCATTAATTGCGTTGAAATTCCATGAATGAAATGATAACAAGCATCCTAATGACAGCCAATTAATTACGAAGCTGTCATTTTTCACAGGCGGCTCATCGTTTACTGTACAAACTGTTAGTGTTACTCTATTTCACTGTATAAATATTTTTAAGTAATAATAATATATGAATATTAAAAGTTATGAAAATAATTACCTGATTAACCCAGCCTTTTTTAAAATAAGATTTCCTTCTTATCAACCCGATAACCTATCTTCAAGCTATCCAAGAATCAACATTACTTACGTTTTAGAATGTCAAATATAGAAAAACTCGATCATATAAACACTGAAATAAATTATTTACAACTATTACTGTTCAACTGTATACAAACTTAATCCATGGAATAGCTAATGACTGCCTGACTCCCTATACTCAAAATGGTGAAATTTTACAATGTTCTGCAACATCTACAGGCGATAACTTGATCCAAAAGAATCTATTTGATAAATAACAACATCAAAAACATAAAGAAAACAACCAACTTTTAAAAACACAAAATGAATGAAAGTTAATAAATCAACATATAGGTAATCTAAAAAAGAATTGGTTATGAAAATAAAGTGTTAGTTCGAATATTAAGTTTACTGGAATTGGTCCCAGATCATTCTAGATGAACAATGAATACATGAAATAATTTACTGACAAACATAAATGATTCAGTTAATAACAATATATAAGATATCATTTAACAATCGCCTTCTTTTCCTCTGCCGTTGAGAACTATTTGAGGAGCGATATTTCACGAGCGGCACTTTTCTTCCCCCTACTGCGTCTCCTATTACCCATACTTTTGTACTTTCCAATTCCAAGTAAAGTTTCTGTTATTAAGAGGATCCTTAAAGCCTGGAGAACTACCTTAGACTTATTGCCTCCTCTCCTTAATGAATGAGCCTTCTTCCAACACTTTGTAGGCTTCTCATGAACTTTCTATCCAAGTGAACGGTAGGGTCTGACGTCGGTCCCCCTTCCAGCTATGCTCTTGAATCTACGTTGTCCTTACATGTGGAGTTGACGTCTTTCTTGTTGTTTTCATTCATTTATTATTCATCTGGACGATGGACCATTAGGGCTGCCTCAAAAGTAACTTTAAGACCAGTTTTATTTTTAGAAATATGTCCTGGTTGAAGAGCTTTAAAGTGCTCACTTCAAAAGACCTGCTTGGATATTAATGTTGTAATTACCAAGAAAAAATAAGGAAGTGCAGTGTTCTAGTCTTGCTCTTTATGCATTTCAAAGCCGAGCTTCATTCAGTTTCACCGCGCTCCCACAAAAAAATAGACATCAATGTAAAGTAAAAAGCCTCAAGCTGGTGGTGGTGTCCAACACCGCCTGGGAACATCACAAAGCTAGCTGAGCTTAGACGATTTTCTTTTCCTTACATATACCTCAGTTGGCTTCATACACTAGCGTACTGAACAAGCCGACTGAAGGAAAGATAAATGGGAGGGGACCCGAATGAGGTGGTCCCGAGCAAGTGGGGGACAGCAAGAGGCACCGCCGCACAGTGGGGCGAATGTCCAATTTAGGTGGACAAAATTGTGAAACCTTGTATTCTTACAGGAAATGACACGCTGATTACGAATATACCCAGAAATACATAAAAAAAACCTCACTCTTATACCATTCATGAGGATTCATTGTATCAAACGCTTTCTGAAACAAAAATTACAGCCAATGAAATTCCACATCAAATGAGACTTTATGTACAATCAATAGCACGTCATTGAAAAACCGCTAATCATAAGTAGTTTAATATGGCACATGGTTCGGAATGTTACTTAATCCTCTGAGCGTCTAGATTAGTAAAACTTGGTCAATATTAGATGCTTGGACGATTAACATTACGAGATGGAGCTGAGACAGATCGATACATTATGGGTGAAAAATAGTAAGATGAAATAATAGGCGGAACAATGGCTGAAAATTACACTTTATTTAATTTTACAGTTTACGCTTTAGTAAATTAAGTTTACTCTTTAATAAATCGTAGAAGAAAATAAAACCACTTTACATGAATAAGAAAAAGGTAAAGGTTCCCTTGCTTCAAGGAAATAAACAAGATATGTGCAAACTGATTGAATTCTGCAGGCATCAAATATGATGAAAAGCCAACTCAGTAAAATATGTCAAACGTTAAGTGAATAAATGAATCTATCTGCTTTGCAGGGAAACATTTTTTCAATGCTATTTTACGAAATTTTTTCGGGAACTCTTCAAAAAACTGGTTCCGGGGAATCTTGAGCACTGATTCTGAAAATCAATCATTATTATTAAAAATGCGATGAATAGCAAACAGATACAAATGAATCTGAAAACTAGAAAGTATAACGAAAAGGAAAATGGGTCAATTAGCTTGGGGGCTACTGCGTAAATATTATTTTTCTATTCTATTTCTCGTTCAAAATTAGGGATGTAACGGATTTTTTGATAAAATAGTTCAAATATCTCTATAACTGAACACTACTTACAAGAACCATGCATATGATTACTTACCTTTATAAGGTATAAGGTGTAGGTGGCCATCGAGACCCTCGGAGGTCTTGGCTCTGCAGACAGTGCTCCGATGGTTCCCCATTAATTTGGGTATCAATAAACCAAAATGCGTTCACCGCTATCCGGAGGACCTTGTTTTGAAATGCTTATAGTTTTGTTATGTTGATGTACCTAGTGCAGATATATGAGGCAAACGTAGGTAGAGAGTGAAAATACTAGTGTTTGAGTGGTATATTCCAATTTATGAGTGGATATATGAGCCTGCGTTTGTTGGAGTTTTTTCTTATTGTTAGCGCCATGTTAGTCGTGTTAGTAGTGATCTCTACCTCTGTGGGAGCACGTGTCGCTCAACCAAACTATGATTTTTCACACATGATTATAGCCCATTGTGACCCGAAACATCTTTTTCGGAAACTACCTAATCTAGTAGATAACAAGATAGTTTTCAGATTCAAATGTAGATTCTTGGCTTTTATTTCATGTCTCTCATTGTTTTCCAACAAGGTCAGATGTTTCGAGCAATATTATTTTAATCACCAGTTTTTCAAAATTTTACCAACATAATAATAATAATAATTATTTCCGTAAAACCATTGCATGGAAATAGGAAACTTCATAAGAATGTTTACATAAGATAGCTTATAATTTAGATACTTGAACAGATATTAACTCTTACACAGGGATTAGAGTTAACAACACTATTTAAAAGTAAAAAGAAATTAATAAATAAATACTTGAAAATATGAGTACAAAAATACTAATATTATAGAGTAGATAAATATAGATAAGTAAGTAACATTTTATTTTAATAAAAAAATTGATAGAAATAAATATAATTTGACTTTTTTCAGCAATCGAATATGGAATTTTCACTTTATTAAGAAGGCAACGGATAAAATCAATAATGTTTAGGTACTAAAATGCATTTGAAGTCACGTTGATAGAGATTTTGACAATAACTATTCGTATTTAAGAAAATCACGGGAGAACTGGCCCCAGTTTTATGAACAAATTAGATGTGATCTCTGCATTGCAGGTTGCCCACCCTACCTGGATCTTTAATTACTTTCTTTATCTGCACTGCTCAGCTCTGAAACTTTCTGTACTGCTTGAATAAATCTACACTTTACATTATACCAGCAGGTTCATTAGGCGTTGCCCGGGAGTAATTTTGGCTCCAAATTGTAGATGCAGTTACGCTAACTAGGTCTTTTTTTGGATAATAATACAAAACATTCACTGGAAGCATCATCTCTAGCTTCCAATTGGACATACTAACCATTTACACATCAAGGATCTTTCTGAGAGTATTAGCCAGTCAGACTAACCACTTAACAATTAAAGCCCTCTTTGGGATGGTATCGGTAACTATTCAGACACCGAGGCCCGTTTTCAGGATACCGAAAAACGTTAATAGACGGCAACTCTTACCACTTAACCACCAAGACCTCAACGTTCTATCCAGGTTTAAAATTCAGGAAAATAATTAAAAAGTAGGAAAATAAAAACAATGAGTATTTCAAAAATTATATAAATTGTCACATTTTATGTTGCGTTGTGATCTTTTTAAAAAACCTGTCTACTATTGTTTCTGCAACATAAAATGCGATTAATTTTTTTTAAATGTTTATTATTCATATTCTACCCAACACCGACCGCCAGCGGAGAGAAAAACTTTATTTCCTGCTCTTCTCTGTACCTACCATTATTGAAATATATGGTATAATTTTTAAAAAACTGTTGTTTATATTATTTTCTTTCGTTACTACCATAAATAGGTTAGTCCTGGTTATTATACTTTTAACCTAATTTTAATTAATTCTCTGTTAGCGATAAGTTACTCAATTAAGCTCAAAAAAGTATTAAAGTTTCCAGTTAAAGCAACAGCACAGTCTAATGCCGCGTTTACACTATGTAGCAAAACAGTTATATAGCCGAGCTTTGTAGCTGTGCTACAAGTTTTTGAAAACGCCACCCGAAACAGCTTTTTAGTCCGACTATATAGTTCAATTCAAGAGCTATATAGCTGGAAATGAGTTTCCCATCGGTTGTCGGAAGGTTCAAAGGGAACTATGCAGCTGAGCTATATAGTCGGACTGGAAGAGCGTTTTTTGTTGTAGCACAGCTATATAGCTGTCACCCGAAGACGCTCGTCAGTTGTGTGCTTGCCATCTCGAAGTAAACTGGTTGATTTCATCAACTACATGCTCATACAGCTACACAACGAAACCTTTTTTACTCATAGCTATGTAGCTCTTTTTAGTCATAGCTATATAGCTCAGCTACATATAGCTCGGCTATATAGCTGTTTTGCTACATAGTATAAACGCGGCTTAAAATGACTTTATGATAAAACACAGTACACTACACAATGCAGGATTTTGTTAGATATTATGACTCATGCCCGGACTTTAACTAATTCCAAGAAATGTATTAAAATATTTGAGGCCAACTCTGTGGCTCCTAAAATGCCATCTTAATGTCAGCGGACTCTCTGATCAATAACTGACCCAGAGGTAACTACTATCTATGTAACATACAAATATTTCTATTAATTAAAGGATGTATCCACAGAATTGCGTTTTCTAGTTTCTGTGTTGTCGGTTTTAACGTTCTTACTTTCTCCAACAGGGATGGCATGGCACCCCACCTCCTCTAAATCGTAGAATATTAGTGCATTATACTTTTGCAATTAAGTTAGAACAGATAAACTGGACAGATAAGTGTTTCGTTTCCCGTCACTTTATTTCTCTGTATAACTCAATAGAGATATTTTGGACTGATACTCAACAGAAGACTGACATGAAACCCTCAAACTCCTCATCCCTAAATTTTTATTCACCTATGGTAGGGGTCTTAACGAGTACCTGACATCGTACAGACATCCGAAGGACAGCGTGCTTAGGTTTATTTAACCTCCAAGATAAAATAAACTAAGGACCTAGGCTGGGTCTCGAACCCGCTGCCGGCGCCCCCCTTTTTAATAAAAAATATTTTATAATTGCTATGCGATACAATTTAAGTATTACTACTTACTTCGAGGGCGTCGGTAGCTCAGTGGTATGCGTGCTTGCCTTCTGAGCAAGCCGTCTTTCGGATGGGACGTTAAGCGATGGTCACGAGTCTGTACGATGTCAGGTACTCGTTAAAGACCCCTGCCCTAGGTGAATAAAAATTTAGGGTAGGCAAAATTTAGGACTCCCACAGTAGTGTTGGGCTCATGTCCACCAGAGTGACGAAAAAGCGCTTTGGTAGAAGGTCATATGACCTCGTAGTTAAAGCCCGGGCATGAGTCATAAAAACTAATTACTAACTTCGAAATATTTCCTATGGAATTTTATTTAACATTTTTTGGGGCACTATAACTTAAGTAGTACCTATTGGTTCTATCTGAATCCGAGATCACAATAGCGATTGGAAATGTTTGTTATGAGGAAGGCAAGTTAGAAACTGCTGTTGCTGAGGGCGCCGGTAGCTCAGAGGTAGCGTGCTTGCTTACTGAGCTCAAGATCGCGGGTTCGAAACCCGGCCGAGGCCCTAACTTTTTGTATCTGGGATGTGAAAACACCTTGAGCACGCTGTCCTTCGGATGGTATGTTAAACAATGATCCCGAACAGGGCTCGTGCCCCCCCCCCCCCTCCCCCGGTCCAGAGCAAAAAACCAATATCATGAAAATTGTGCTTTACTTAAATGTACATGTATAAAACAAGTCATATTACATTTATTTGAATATACCTACATGAATTCTATCATTTCATTTCCTCGTTCCACATCTTCAATCATGTTATACTTTATACTCTTAAAGCTGATTTTACATGCGCAGTAAAAATGCAAAGCGCAGCAGTAGCAAATGCACGGTATTGGCTGTGAGTCATTTAATTCTAAAAGCACATTATTTTTTTGTGGCCGACCTCCGGTGGAGGCCACGACACCATCGCCAAATCGTCGGGGAAAAAGGAGGCCTAAATATGTGCATCACAGCGTGCATTTGCTGCTGCTGCGCTTTGCATTTTTGCTGCTCACGTAAAGTCAGCTTAAGTATTACAGTCAGTGGTTACCTCAGAGGGAGCTTGTAGGGGTCCCCGAGTCCCCCAAATTAATAACAAAACGTCTGCTGCGTTAACCACGGAAACTGCGGGCTGTGCCCCCGGGAGTCTATACCCCCCACACTTGTAGCCTAACTTTGCCCCCCTCCCCCCTGCTCAAAATCCTGGCTACGCCCCTGATCCCGAGCCTGTACGATGTCAGGTACTCGTTAAAGTTCCCGGTGAATAAAAATTTAGAGTTGGCAAAATTGAAAACTCTCATAGTAGAGTGGGCTCATGTCCACCAGAGCAACGAAAGAACGTTCTGGTAGTAGGCGATATGACCCCGATAAGCCCGGGCATGAGTCACTATAACTAACTAGTAATTGCCGTTGTAAAAGTGTTTTGAGGTTAGACCTAGCTGTTGTTGAACTGCTGAAAACGGTTTGCAGTTCAGTCGTGTGTAACAGGAGTCATCCACAAGTGGGACGTGACTCGACTACAATCTCCAAGCACTCACTTTTCGTCCTTGTTTTAGCTTAGATGATATTTTTTAAAAGAGAAAATATTATTATCATTTTGTTAAAAATACTCTATATTTATAATATTTATGAGCAGGCTCCTGGATGGATAAGTCTTTAGCATCTTCGCCTATAAACGCCTTTTTACTTTTCACTAGTTATAATATTTTGATTTCTATCTTCCATCCATTTCTTGCAGTTAAATCATGCTACATAAAAGCAATAATGTTTCTTTTCATATATACTAGGCTTATTTTTAAAAAAAAGTTCACAAACTAGGAACTCCTTAGGTGTAAAATGGAGTGGTGAAACAAAATTTAGGTTAAGGGCTCGTTAAAAGCTTTATCTTAGGAGATTTTCATGTATGAGACTGTTAGGTGCTTTGGTGAAAAGGGCATAAAACATCTACCCATAATATAAAATGGTTTTCTTAAGACGCCTTTTACTTCGGCAATCTTCGGGTAAGGTCGGCTCGCTCTTCCAACTCACCCACTTAACTACCTTCGAATATAAATTGCAAGTTATTTGTAATTGTTCTTTCTCTAAATTTTCATGTGTCATATGTATATTTTGAAAAATTCTTAGGTGGGTTAGTTGAAAAATTACGTCATAAGAAAGCAATAAGATACTAAAACTGGTACAACACACATAGGAAGATGCGTAGGTCGACACAATATTAATCGTTGTTGCGCTGCACAATACTAGCTTGGGCTGCTGTTAGTGCGGCAGCGCTGAGACTTCAGGGCATGTCGTCCTCGAAAGTCCGCATAACGACGGGCCTGGGCTGGAGTAGATACGCGAGACGGGATCGTATCTGGGACTCGTCGACCTATGGCGACTGGTGACAGAGACCGGGTACCCAGTGTTCAGCCGATTTCTTGCCTCCTGGCGGAGAAAGAATGAATCCGGCCCAGCTTGGCACACCACCAGGTCTCGCCCGGCGCCATACAGTTGTATAGTCAGCCAACGCCCCATAAGATGATCCCAAGCACTCTCGGCGCGTGAGCTGGGGATAACCGCTGACCGTTGCAGATGGTCGTCGGCGATCGCTCCCAGCCGACCACAGCAACAGTTTTTTTTTTTATTGGAACAATAAAACAACTAAGAAGACCCTTTTCCACTGGAGATCGGCACACCAAAAATTAAAAAAAGAATGGTCTCGTGTTGCTACACACACTACCAGCCAATTTTTGACCGACACAATACTAACTGGGGGAGGGGTGGGCGCTGTTAGCTGGCACATTACTAGCTGGGGAGCCCACTGTTGACCGATACAATACTAGTTGTGGGTCCGCTGAAGCCTGGCACTATACTAGCTAATTAACTTGCTGTTGCCCGGCACAAAACTATCTGGGGCCCACTGTTGCTCGCTTATGCATCAAGAGGTAAATTGTTGGACTGTTAACCTATGCCATCCTCGCTCATTAATTTTTCACTTCTAGTTTTGGTAGTAGAGTTTAGTTATTTCGCCAAATCAGAAAAAAACTCAAAAAAAACGCCAACGAGAAAATTGTGAATTTTCCATGCATTCGAATCAGAATGTTTTTAATTGAAACAGTCCGATGAATACAAATGAAAGCTATAAAAGGCCACAATATAAATCTGAATTTATTTTTTGAAATTTAATATTGGTGGCAGCCAGGGGCGGAAACATGTCTTCACAAGCCGTAAATCTCATACTCATTATATATATATCCTCACACCACTTCACTCATCACTCATACTACAGCAACACCTCAACAAAATTGAAGTTTGGAGTAAATCTTGGAAAATTAAATTTAACACCACAAAATGTCAACACATAACATTCGCTCTCCGCCGTGGTGACTGCCCCCCAGTATTCATTGAAAACCAGCCATTACCTCATACCTCTTCCATAAAATATTTAAGATTAATCCTCGATAGAAGGCTGACTTGGAACCCTCACACTAGGACGACACGACTCACACTAGATTACTTAGACTATTGTACAGTATTTTGAATAGGCGTTCTAAACTATCTACTCGACAAAAACTAAATTGTTATATGTACCTATCTTCTCCGATCTCTCTGGACCTATGGCTTACAAATATATGGTACAGCCAAGACTTCGAACATCAAAAGAATACAGATATTTCAATCCAAGACTCTTCGACTGATCACGCAATGCCCACCATACGTTAGCAACAAGACTTTACACCGCGACTTGAACATCACATCCATAGACACAACCATTAAACATTTATACCAACAACTTCTAAGTTGAGAAACGCGGACATATTGTGGAAACTTGTAATAAATAAATAAAACAAACTTATTTTTGAAATATTGTCTAAAGAACACACGGTCGAAATAAAGAACCGAGGAAACCGTTCTACATTCGCGACCCACATAATTGACAATAGCCACACTTTCGACCAATCTACAGGCATCAAATATCTCCACTATTGCTCAAAAAGCAGGCTACTTAATAGCTTAGAGCAATTAGAAATAAATAAAGCTAACAAAAGGAACATTTGTATGAATGACCAAATTTATTTAAACTATTCCCCTTTGTTAACACCCTAAACCAGTTCTGTTTCCACATATATGTTTGTATTATCTGTTATTAATATTTGGTTCCATATATGTTTCAAGTTATCTAAATCTTAACATTATTATTAATTTTATTTCTATTTTTTATTATTTACTTGTATTTGTACTTATTTATTTGTTATTTTTCCATGTATTAGTCTAGTGACATTGTTTTATGTAAATTTAGAACTAGGTTTTGTTAAGAAATATTTCATGAGTTAGCTAACGGTACAGCCGGGGGACTCCCAAGTTCTAATAGCACCCTTTGACCTGAGATGTATTTGAAGGGTCGCTCTCTGCAAACTGACTTAGTTCATAACTAGACCTGACGATGGTATAAAGCCGAAACCGGTAGTTATATATGTATATATATCTTTAGTGGAATAGACAATATTTCAAAAATAAGTTTGTTTTATTTATTTATTTATACCAACGTTTCTACACCAAAATTTACTTACACAGCAATCCGGAAGTTCGCAGTTCGTTTAAACAAGTAAACAACAATAATAATGAAAGAATTAAATAATAAATAAAATAATAATAAATAAATAGAAAATAAAATAATACATAAAAATTAAATAATGGAAGAAATTAATAAAATAATGATCCCTCTGTCATCCTGCTCCGCTTGTACACTGCATAGCAGTGGAGGTAGACCAAGTAGGATGGAGAGCTGAAAGTGCGAGTATATTGGGAGGGGAAGAAGCTGGTTTAACTTAATAAAATCAAAATATAGGATTGTAGCATAAATAGTCGATGTGTATATGATATATATTAACGTCTTCAACCTGTGTCTGAAATATATTTTTTTTAATGTAATATTGTAGCGTATAATGAAAAAAATATGTTTGAAGTAGCTCTATACATCCCAGATATTTCCCCAGATTCTCTAATATTAGTTTATTAACGAGTTTTTATATCGCTTCTCTTATCAGTGTTTAGCCAAAATCCTGATGAGCTGCGTCTATCCATCCATCCTATATGGCGCACAGACCTGGTCGCTGACACAGAATCTGGATCGTCGTCTGGAAGTAATCCAATTTATGATGATGAGGAGCATGCTTGGAATAACGATAAGTGACAGGATAAGAAACAACGAGGTTCTACGGAAGGTGAGGCTAAGAAGCCTTTAGAAGGAAGCACACTTGCTGAAGTCGAGATGGGCCGGGCATGTGACAAGGATGGATCCTCGACGATGAGCTAAAGTCTGCACGGAGTGGATTCCTAGAGAGAGAAGAGGAGGAAAAGGAAGACCTGGACTGCGGTGGAGAGACGAGATAGTGGAGAGAATAGGGGATGGATGGTGCACAGTGGTCAGGAACAGAGAAAGATGGAACAAATGTGTAACAGTATTATTTAACAAATTACCCTCATTTTTACTATTTGCTTCTGTTTTGTTTTATCTTGTTTTATTTTTAATCAAGAAGTAACAGTTTTACTTAAGAAATAATTTATTTTAATTTAGGAACAATCGTTAAATTCTTTTCTGATTTCTTCTGTTGAAAGAGCAGTAGACTCAAACCTCCAAAAGGAGAGGCTTTTGTTCTAAAAGAATGTCAATAAAGCTATTTTATTTTTTATTTATTTTATTTTATCAGTATTTAGGTACTGTGCAGGCCTAAACAGGTGAAGGTGGTGGTTTGAAATCACCCACTAACATTTTTTTTGACCTGCTGATGACATCAGGTGGGGGGGCGCCTAACCTCTCCTCGGAAGCAACATGCTCTCCTTTTGTGGTTATCAGTGTATGTTTAGGTTACGCAACTACAGTAAACTCTCGATTATCCGCGGTGCCTGTAGGAGGCATTTTTATAAAAAAGGAAGGTTTTGAAACCGAATATTATTTCACAAAAATTGAAATAAAGTTACTAAATACATACTTAAACGTAATAAAAATAGTAAATCACAAATATACATACAGTACAGTACACTTAATAATGTATGTACAGTACAAAACGTTTATGTAGTTCAGTATTACTGTGCAGTACATATATCGGTATATACGTAGTGTGTGCTTGAGCAGTTTTGGACGCGACTAGCGGCACTGCAGATGTTTGCTTACTTAGCGTGCGAGTGAATCGCCTGACCAGTGAGTCATCTGCACGTGATGCAGCATTAGGACACATTGACAGCATTATTCAATACCTTGAAGAGCAAGACGACGCATCACTTTGTGACAAGATGTTGTTGAGAAAAGTCAAATCACAAATAAAGATAAAGTGTTTCACTACGAAAAAGCAAAAGCAAATGACTGACTTTTTTGTTAAACAGTAAACATGACTTTTTAATAACCTACATGACATTGATTGAGTTTTGTTATCAGGTGCGTCCTTTTATTGTATAATAAACTTATTTAAAGCACTACTTGTGTGTTGTTTTTTTAGTGCCTTCGGCCTTTGTTTAACCATTATCGGCAATTTTGCGGCTTATCCGCGAAATTCGATTATCCGCGGTATACACGCCAGTCAATCCCGCGGATAATCGGGAGTTTACTGTATATTACTCGCATATATTATCACGGGTCACCAATTTGGAGCAGGAACGAGGTAACCTCTGTTGGTGGATATCCGTATCAGGTAAAGCTACCCGATTATGATATCCTCATCCAAATCTAACCACGACCATGAGAGAAGAACAAGTTATCCTCTTTTTGTGATAATCGGTATGTTACCCGTATATATTACCAACACCAAGAATTGCAGCGTCATGAATGTAGGTACAGTCAAAGAATCGCCTGGAAACGGCGTGAAAGATATTGAGTTTCCTGTGCAACACCGGATAAAACAGCTAGTAACGTAATAAATTAAAAGAGAAGTTGAGTTTAAAACAAATATGTAAATAAATTAACAAATAATATTTTCATCACAAGTAATGTTATATCTCACTTCGTGCTTTGACGTTTTACAAAAGGAATAATATATGAAGCATTTGTTGCTTCATAAATTATTCCTTTGAAGCATCAAAGCACTCATATCGTTACTTTTTTTTGTTTACTTTTTAGTAGTTTTTTAAATTGTCTTTTTGGAAGTCGAATAGTCGGAAGGAATAATTATTACTCGTATCTAGATTTGACACCGATAACATATATAAATATTTTCTCAACAGATACATAATTGGGGAATTGTATCGAGGTGGACTATCTCCTATGTTTCAAGATCTATGTGCATAAGATGATCTTGAAACATAGGAGATAGTCCACCTCGATACAACAATTCACTAATTATGTATCTGTTGAGAAAATATTTATACATGTTATTGGAGTCAAATCTAGATACGAGTAATAACTATTATTTCCTATTAATATTTCCTTTATCGACTTCCAAAAAGGCCATGGTGGCCGTGCGGGCTAGAGCGTAAGTCTTTGGTCGCATGGTCTCACCATGGTTTGCGGGTTCGAATCCCGTCCGGGAGTGAGTTTTATTTCATAGATATAACTCCCTCCCGTGGCCATGGATGTCGTAAATAACTATATATAACACATTGACATGGCTAATATGCACCGTACATAAAGCCAAAAAAAAAATGTTTTTGCAGAATCGGCCAAAAACAATGGGGGAATTAGGAGGAAGGCTTAACACAAAAATCCCAATAATTGCCGATAGACATGTATCAATAAACAATTTTATATTTAAATTCACAACGCCATAAGAATAATATCTATTTAATTTTAGTATTATAAATAAATAATTTTTGTTTGGCATTTCAGAAACCGATAAATAAGTATGTTCCCTCCACCCCTTCCCTAATGTGTTTCTGACAGTGCCACCACCACACCAGATACCAAATATATAATTGGACAGGGAAGATGATAATGATTGTGTGTAGAGTATAGTGGAGCCGGGTGGAGTGGAGAGCAGAGAAGGTTTCATTGCAGTACCACACTGAATCTTTAATAGGAGCCCTCTGACGTACCGGATGGTACTTCAACCTCCAACTAAACCCCCCACATCCAGTCCAGACCTCCGTCTACCAATATCTTTTTATGAGAATCATACATTATTTAACACATCCCTGAATTTCTCCAGGGACAAGGTAAACTGGGCCAAATCCTAATTTTGTTGTACAAGTCCGGAAAAATATTTTTATTGGCATTTTTCCCACCAAGGAAAAATTAACAATGTGGGATGTTCACCAGAGCGACAAAACAGCGCGCTGAAAGTAGGAGATATGACCTTGAAGTTAAAAGACATTTTATTTATTCATGTATCTCATTTACTTGTTATATATTGTATATATAGGGGGCGCCTGTAGCTCAGTGGTATGCTTGCTTGTCTTCTGAGCTCAAGAACGTGGGTTCGTAACCCGACCGAGGCCCTTAGTTTATTTTATCTGGGAGGTAAAATAAACTTAAGCACGCCGTCCTTCGGATGGCACGTTAAGCGAGGGTCCCGAGCCTGTACGATGTCAGGTACTCGTTAAAGACCCCTGCCCTAGGTTAATAAAAATTTAGGGTAGGTAAAATTTAGGACTCCCACAATAGAGTCGGGCTCATGTTCAGCAGAGTGACGAAAGAGCGCTCGTAGGCGATATGACCTCGTAGTTAAAGCCCGGGCATGAGTCATAATAACTAATTAACTAACTAACTATTGTATATATATATATATGAAATTGTAAATATAAAATTTAAAAAAATCAAATCTGCAAAACAATTTAAAGCGTTTTCAAAAAGTACTTTCATTAACAAGGTGACAGAAAGTGTGGGGAAACATCAGTTATATCTGTGTTTGATCTTTCAAATTAATAAAAACTGAGTTCTTTGTTGAAAATAATCAATTTATTAACTAGAATGACTGCTGTATCTTATCCACTTTATACTGAGTTTCTGTTAGAGTTGTATGTGCTAAACGTAAATAGGATTTGCATAGGAACATTTAACGGAGACAGAATGTTAAAGGGAAGGAACCAATTTATAGAGGCTCCTATAGGCCAGTTCAAAGTGCACATTACTTTGTTAATGGCCGCTATTTAAATAAGCACTCCTTAAGTATGTTTGTCTCACAAAGTTAGTCAGGCGAGAAGGCTGTCTAGAATTAGAATGTCTGCAAACACAATTGTAAGAAAATAGCTTTATAAATCTTAGACCTACCAGACAAGGCTCAGGCTTTTCGAGTTTGGCACCCTGGTCTGCCCTTTAAGCTACATATTACCTCATCCAACTCCACAAGCCCATTGAAACTGGTGTCCTGCAAGGTAACGACCATGCCCTATCCTCTATACATTTTTCATTGGTAAAGTTCCTAACAGTCTCAACGCGATCCTATCAACCTTTGCCAATGACACTGCAATCCTTTCTTTCAATCAAGATTCAACGTCAACATTCCAAAACCACTGCAGGCTGGCTACACCTTCGCCAAATGTGGTGTCAAATTGGCAAGTAATCCTGTCCCCCAGTTGCCGTCAACAATATCCCTAATCCCACCCACCACTAACCAGGTCCTTGTGTTCTACCTCGATCAAACATTGACTTAGAGCTCGCATTCAAGACCAAAACGATAAGACGAGAAGGACTTTTTTCATTCGCTGAAAATGTCTAGAAGAAGAAGAATGTAGTGATTCTCCATGTCGAAAAATCTCCTTATCAGTTGCGTAGCTAGAGAATTTGAGCCCCAATGCAAGCGTTGGTAGAGGGCCCCCTCCCCTGAATTTAATTTTTTACATTTAAAACATGAAAATTTGCTACACATTACAGATTACAAGTGGAAAAAAGAAAAACTAGAAAAGTTTGAAATTAAAATTTTTTCTTTCTCGATTTTGCTGCAGCAAATACATCTATCAGTTTGCATGTTCATTAATCAATAAATTTTCCACTAATACACAAAACTACACTAAAAACACAAAACTTGTTGACACACCAGCACGTGGTAAATTTCCAGTCGGGTGAATCCGGCCGTTTTTAACTGTGACATCAACACAACGCCTGAGACAAGCTGGGAAATAGCTTCCTGTACATCCACGCCATCTAGTGATTCGTGATTGAAGTAACTCCTAGTGGACTGTGCGCGCGCATTTTCTCACTTCCATTTCCAATAGAACATCTTCTGACTGGGTACAGACATGCAAAAATATGTGCCATTGCCATTGTGAATATTAAAAATATGGATGATATTAATTTCATCATTAATTATTAGTCTAATTTTTTAACATTTTTTTTCACAAAATTTAAAATAAGCAATTTTTTCTCGGAGCCTCGACTTGCAAAGGGCCCCAATGCGACAGCATTGTTTGCATTGGCATCGCTACGCCACTGCTCCTTATTTTAGGTGTTATTTCATTTCATTTATTAAGAGACCAAAGAGTCAGGTGAGAGGAGGTAGTCCTTAGCTGATAGCTATAGTGTCCTGTCCGACATAGAAAAGTCAGATTTCAATAAAGAAAAAAAAAATTAATTTAGAAAATGTTGAAAAACCTTCATCTTTTTCCTCAGAGAGGCCGAAAACTAGGGCTCTATACAAAAATCAAAATTGAGGAGCCATAGGAAAGCTTACGCTTACGAAGACGTTCTGCGGACGTGTGAGGCTGCAACAAGCCTCGCATTGTTACAGCCTCTTGCGTCAACAACAAGGGATGCCTGGTGTTGAAGGAGCTTTATACGAGACGTCTGGGCAGCAGAAGACCTTCCTTTCTCTGGCCCGGCTCGGCCCACACGTTCTCCACCACTCCTGAAGCCTCACCATCAAGATACCTCCTCTCCAGAGGACACTGCTCTTCTCGCCAGGCTTCTGAGAAGACAACACGGAACGCTTATTACGATTTTTATCAAAATATGCTCACTATAGTTAACTTCTAACATTTGCCAAAGTCGATTAGTAGCCCCCATTCCCTAGTTATGCTAATGATCCCAGACTTCATGTTAACTTATATTGGAAAAAACCCTTTATAAAGTACATATTTTACAATGCACAGATTGAAAAAGTTTTGAATGGCCTTCCAATTTCTCGCTCCATGCCTGACTACAGTTTCTGTTGTTTCCTTGTACTTATAATTGAAGTGGCCATCCTGAAACCGGGAAATGTAAGAACTTCATTAGAAAAAGTGACTATACCGAAAGTTAGGCATAACAGATTTGGGAAAACCGTACTGCAGGTGAGCCATAAAAAAAGGGTCTCTAGAATTCACCTCTATTTTTTATAGAAACTTAACGATGCCCTCCTGGAGGGTTGTGGTGAAGCAGAACTGGCTGCTGGCACTTGTACTGAAATATGCACCGGACCCTAGCCATTCAGGGCAGTTCAGGTAAATGGGCCATTGTTCCCTCCAGCGCTAGACTCCTTCCCTTCTCTTTCAACCAAGGAGAAAATGTAGTAGAACTGGAATTCTCATTCTTTCCGCTATTGCACACCATTTTAAAAGGTGCATAGACATTAGGACTTGGATTTATATTGAATGGTAATGATGGCTGGAATGGAAGGTAAAATTTGAGTGAGATCGCAAAGGAGTGAAACCCGGATGTTGCTCACAATTTCCATCATGCATCTCTTACTAGGGGCGTAGCCAGGATTTTGAGCAGGAGGGGGCAACGTTAGGCTACAGGGGGGGGGATAGACTCCCGGGGGCACAGCCCGCAGTTTCCGTGGTTAGCGCTGCAGACTTTTTGTTATTAATTTGGGAGACTCGGACCCCTAGAAGCTCCCCCTGAGGCATCCACTGACTGTAATACTTGAGGTGAATTTACATGAGCAGCAAAAATGCAAAACACAGCAGCAGCAAATGCACGCTGTGGTTTCTGTGCTTTTAGAATTAAATGACTCACATCCAGTAGCGTGTATTGCTGCTGTTGCGCTTTGCATTTTTACTTCGCATGTAAAATCAGCTTTAAGAGTATAAAGTATAACAAAAATGAAGATTTTGACCGAGGAAATGAAATGATCGAATTCATATATATTTAAATAAATGTAATATGACTTGTTTTGTACATGTACATTTATGTAAAGCACAATCTTCGTTTATCCTCCAAAAATCGTGAAAGAACTTCCTCTTTGAAGTGTTCTCGATCGTTTTCCAGCAACTTTCTGTGCACGCATAGCATGCAGAGACCATTGAGAATGAGGTTTTTTACTATGACCAGGCGGTGCACGCGCCCCCTTGCCCCCCCTCCTTGGCTAAGCCCCTGTCTCTTACGGTAAACCTGTTTTTGTTTTGTTTTCTTCCTTTTTTTGTTTCTTGTAACTTTAGTATAAGGAAGTATTATACGAAAATTAAACTCAACACGAACAAAACACATCATACAGCACTTGCACGTGATACTGGTACCGCCGTTTTTATCTGTAAGATGCCCCTTCCTCAGACTAACACCGTGAGACATTTTGAAACTCTTGCACACTCGAACATTGATTTTCGCAAGATTACTATACTTTCTTCTTTTATTCTAAAGGTAAAAGAAAAAAATCGTCAGTGAATCATCGGCAATAAACTTCCCCAGCACGATTAAATCAATTAACTTTTTATTTTCCCTCCTAAAAACCAGTCTACCTAGACAAAATGTAGGACTCTCAAAGTAGAGTCGGGCTCATGTCCACCAAAGTGACGAAAGAGTGCTCTGGTAGTAGGCGATATGACCTCGTAGTTAAAGCCTGGACATGAGTCATAATAACTAACTATTTCATATGAACATACGAACTTGTACTATAAGAAGAAAACAGTCAAACTAAAGTTAATAGACAATCTTAAGTCCCAAAGTGATGAGGGAAAAAGAGAAAACTGTTTTTCCAGAAAAATTTTATTAATTTATTAAGTTGATGTGCTCTACCTGATGTATTGTGTTAATTTAATTTTGTATTACGTTATTTTGTATTAACTAAACTGAGAAGAATAGTTACTAATAAAGCACATGCTGCAAATTAATAGTCTGATCTCACAGATTTCATGATCCGGCATCGAGGTTGCCCTCTTCCTAAAATTCTCCAATTAACAAAAAAACATATAAAACTATTAAAAAATAACAATTAAAAATTTCATTGATGGGGACAAATACGTTATTTCTGTTCCCCATCTGAGTCACATCTGGGAGAACGGAGTATCTGTCCTCACTCATGAAACTTTAAATTGTTAACTTTTGAATATATTTATATATTTTTATTATAGGAGAATTTTATCTTATTTATTCACTTACTTTTAAGATTTTTAAATTATATTTTTTAAATTGTTTTACTTGACTGCATGATGAAGAGGGCAACCTCGAATGCCGGCTGGCATAAAATAACAAGATCTGTAAGAGGTCAGACTACATTTTTATATTGTAACTTGTAAAATAATCACTTCTTACTACATTAGCCATCTTCATATCACTAATAAAACTCCAGACAAGCTAGTTGTGGTTTAAGCAGACCACTTTTTAAAAATATTATTATTGTATATATTATTTTGATTTCTTTTTAGATGTCACACTAGCTTTCAAAATTTTTAAGTTCAATTAATTTTTTTAATATGATTTGGTAGTGAAGTTTACACTATATTCTCAAAGTACAGTAGCCTCTCCCATATCCGCACGAATATGGGCAGGAATGATCCGGATCTGGAAAAAATTCGGATTACTGGAATGTTACTTTTGTTTTCTAATAATTGAGTTACTTCTGAAACTTCTATATAAATCTGCACTTCTATATTGTAACGGAGGACCCGGGACTTGGGCGATCGGCCACCGTCAGCTCCTGCCTACCTCCCCCACCACTACTCACACCCTAGAGAGGGGAGTGGGGAGATGGGGACAGTTACAGGCTGTACGACAGAGAGGACAGAGGCTGCCATCGAATTGTGTTTTCTTGCCCGATGTCCTGTACGTTGACCCGGCAAAGTGAAGCTCATTAAGGGCAGAGCGGCCCTACCTGACAATATTATAGATGTGCTGTGTTCCTTTCGGCAGATTTCGAATCTAGATCTCATCCTCATTAGGTCCCGGCTTCCATGTAAAATGTCTTGTTTATAAGTACATATGCAGTTATTAGGGTTTTTGAGTAGAACCCATTTCTTCTTATGGTGAGTTGTACTTCCTTCTCTTAAGATCATTCGGCTAAAAATTTGTGTCGTTCTTTCGGGGTTTTGGATTTAAATATAAACATTTTGTGTCTATACATTCTGTGTGTCTATATATTCTGTGTGTCTATACATTCTGTGTGTCTATACATTCTGTGTGTCTATACATTCTGTGTGTCTATACATTCTGTGTGTCTATACATTCTGTGTGTCTATACATTTTGTGTGTCTATACATTCTGTGTGTCTATACATTCTGTGTGTCTATACATTCTGTGTGTCTATACATTCTGTGTGTCTATACGTTAATGCCCCCTTTTTCTGTTGCTGATTTGACTGAATATTAATAGTTGTGATTATGAGGTAATGCAAATGCAAATAAAAGTTTGCGTCGATATACTAATTTTATCGAGAGATATACTTCGTATAACTGGGGAAGTAAATCCCGTTCTTAGTGGAGACAATGAGAACTAATGAGGAACAATAGACATGATTGGATTTGATTTCATGACTAATCAATTGGCTTCAATGAGAATAGGTTTTACATGTTCTCTTCCCGTGTTGACATATGCTTATATCGATTGGATTAATATTCCTGTGTATCGGACCTTGGATAGGACATTAACATGCCGAATCAAACATTAGTTTGAGCTGTCTGTGCACGAGTAGTGGCCGCTACAGGCAACCTTAAAACTTCTTCGAAGATTCTTACTAATAATGTAAATTGTTGTGAAACGCTATGTATCAACGGGAAATTCAATATGAGGAATCCGTAGTCAGGGTAAGACCCCGATTTGTTTTTAAATCGAATCGAGAGACTGGATGCAGAGGGAACGGGAAAACGTAGTTCATTAATTCGTGCCACTGATTCACCGAAGACTTTCTTATCCTTGTTTTGAACAATTTTAAGCGTAGTGGTTCGGAAAGCAGCTTCTGATGCTTAGACGACAGCTAAGGGGTCATTCATAAACTACGTAAGGCATTTAGGAGGGGGGGGGGGGGATTAGCTCAATATTACTAATTCTTACTATAGGAGGGGAGAGGGGGGGGGGGGGTGAAGAATTTGATCTATGTAAGTTTTTGAATTTAAAATCTACTACTTTCGCGCTAAGAACTGGCGCTATTGGATAGCGCCATCTGTACTTAGTGCTCAAATTCAGTATTGAATTCTACAGAAATCATATGGTCTCAGTACTTCTAGACATTTTTTTATTCTATTGTCTCGCTGACTAGGGATTTCCCTATTGCTTGAATTTTGAAAAATAGTTGTCATTTTAGTATCATTTATTTATTATACCTGACATGTCTGGATATTTACATCCACTATTATTTAAAACTTGGGTACAAGCTTTGCCACGTAAAACTTCAAATATTTGTCAAGAAGAGTCAAACATGTTTTGGAAAACTAATAAAGAAAATTTTAGAAATAACTCCAGTGCTTTTGAGACCTGTTTCTCAAAAAAATTAGCTTTAAAAAACCCTTACGTAATTTATGAATTTTATCAATACGATCATTTCTAACGAAAATGTCTTATCAAGGTGTGGGGGGCTAGTTGAAATTTTATGATATCTTACAATAGAAGGAGGGGGGGGGGGAGGGGGGGTAAATTAGCTTTAAAAAAGCCTTACGTAATTTATGAATGGCTCCTAAGTCTATTTTAGTTCTATCTAAGATAAGGTCCCGTACAGGATGCTTTCTAACCTGTGTAGTGAACCTGAAACTTCTACGTTGACTATAACTAATAATGTAATTAAAGTGCAGCCCCTTCAGTCGATAACAGAGAGGGTAACCTCGTTACACAAAGCGTTCCTTCGCCCGATAATGTACACTAACCATCCATTCATTTGATACTTTCTTTCATCACAATGAAGGCTAACCTAGTTACTTCTTACCCTACGGTTACAATGGATGCGAGTTCTGACGAATTCGTCAGAACAAACAAACGCCTGTTTTCCAATGAGAGTGTTTACACTGGCAGCGACGAACACGTCAGAACATGCACGACGTCGTCAGAACCAGTTGAGCGTTCAAACAAGTTTAATTTTTTCATGCGACCTTCGTCTGTGTTGGGTGTTTTCGTGCGTTGAATTTTGAGTTATTTGGTTATTTCACCATGGATAACGATAAATTTATAATACTGTCGTCTCTACTAATAAATAACTGGTTGACATGCTCTGTTTTTCCACCAATTAACAACAATAACTTCATTAACGGACTTTCAAGAAAATAAAATTCATAAAGTTCGTCCATATTTGCTGGGCGGCATAAACGTACTGACTAACGCGCACAATGTAACAGCCTTGTTCTGACGAGGATTTCGGACTCGTCCTAACACATTTTTGTCCGAATTCGCATGCACAGTAACCATAGCCTTAAACGTCTGCACGTCTCTAGGTGCACTTATATGTCAGAAAATGAATACAATAGACTCTCCCATATTCGGCCTCTCCTATATCCGGAATGACCAAAGAAAACAAAATTGTCAATATAAAAGACTATGGTATTTCTAAGAACAACCCCAATAGGGAAGGGAGCAGTAGGAGTTAGATTTTCAGTGTAACTTTTCCTCGTTAATTACGTCCTAATTCCTCGTAGAGACTCCTAGCCTTACTTTTCTCCAGTTAGTGTATACTTCCGTTCAATATCCCTTCGTCTTTAGTCAGGTAGCGTTGTGACATCGTGGCTCGATTGGAGCGAAAAACGAAACAAACTACTATAGAAAATACTTTAATGAACAGTTGATTTTGATAAATACTGCATTTTACTAAGAAACAAAAAGCCAGTAATCCTAATTTTTCCCAAGACCGGATTGCTTCTGCTCATATTAGTCCGGATGTGAGAGAATCTTATATACTATAAAAGTACATTGTAAACTGCACTACAAAACCATATTAAAAAAATTTTAAGACAAAATGTTATTTTAAGATTGAATTTAAAAAATCTACTGACTGCGAATGCCATGTCTACTTGAGTTAATTCTTATTATTATTATTTTTTTCTTCATTTGTTAGAAAATAGTATATGTAGTTAGTGATTGTGACCCGTGCTTTACTCATATTGCCTACTACCACTCGCTCTGATGGACATATGCTCGACTCTACTGTGGGAGTTCTAAATGTTTTATTCACCTGGGGTAAGGATCTTTAACGAGTACCTGATATCGTATTGGCTTGGGACCATCGCTTACCGTTCCCTCCAAAGGACGGCGTGCTCAAGGTTTTTTAACTCACGTTATATACAATAACAAATTGAGCTATAACTGTGTTGTCTGGGGCTTTATTAGTATTTATTCTTAGTTCAGTTAATATAAAATGAAGACTCTTTTGTATTATAAGAACACATGATTATATATAAAATTTTTGAAATATCGAAGTGGTTAGCATTCACAGATCCATTTGACACCCCTTTTATCAAAAATGTACCGACCCCCTAGTAATGATATCTCCCCACTGGTCTCCGAGTACTAAATGATGGAGATAGCTGTGAAGACGAGTTGGCCGACCTTCTAGAAGGCGAGTTGCCAGTATTGATGGTGGCTCTCTGCATCCTCGCTCTATCACCCACTACCTGTCTAACATTTATCTTTCTGACCTACCTAACTGTTTATTCAGTCCAAATCGGAATTTTATTGAAATGTTTTATCTCTCTCCCGGTAATGGGCCATTTATAGCACCACCGCCATTCTATGTATTTGCTCAGATAGATAATGGTGCTTAAATGTAAGGGTTGACCTCTAGAGATTTCCAAAGTTCAAAAGTCACTCTATGCAAAAAAATGATGTGAAAGTGGCGTCCTGCAATTTTATTGTACTTCTCTAGCTTTCCAAATTTTCAAATTTTCGACTCCCTATTACCTAAAATAACAAAACAGTCTCGTCTGTTGTGGTAAAAAAGAGGTTTAAGTGTTAATCTTAAATAAATGATAAACAAAAATATAAATAATAATTAATAATTGAATTAATAATAATATGAACAAACAATAAAGAATAATTAAATAAACAATAAATTACCTCATTTCTTGTAGACATTTTATCTCTTTTCTTTTACTAAATTTTGGTTTTTCGAAAAAGGGCCCGAAAATATCAAAAGTTCAAGACGTATTTAAAAAAAAAAAAATTCAATTAACCAACTTTTCATTTGGATTTCTAAAAAGATGCCGTTTTTAATAATATTAAATCTAATTCAAAGGTTTTCAAATAATCTTATTGGGCCGACAGGGAAAATGAATAGAACAGAATTTACGAGAACAAATATTGGGTTTATTTTCTTAAATCATCTACATTAAAGTAATATAAAATAAAAAAAACTAAACATTGAAACAAACTAATATCAAAAGAAAAATCTTAAAAAATAAATTCTTAACACTAATTCAATCTTTTTTGTTTTATATTTTGGCCATTTTTTAAAATTTAAGTTATATCTTTCTGGGCATATATCCTGTACATACATACAGTATAAACAAATAAAAGTACCTTCTTTTTGGATCAATTTCACCGTCAATTCACTCCTAATTAGTTCCTTATATCTTAAGCCTAAACACCACACTCTCCATCTTTCACTCAGACCGACTCCTCTCAACCAGGCCTCGACTCTCTCTACGCACACTAAAAAACAGCTAATGCCGTGTTTTGTTTTTATTTTTAAAGAAATGTGTTTTTTATAGAAAAATAAATATAATTAATTTTTCAATATTAATAATTTAATCAGTTTAATGTGTGTATTATTTTCATACATCACAGAGTATGTGTGTGTCTGTGAACATAATAACTCTCAATAGAATGAATGTATGAGCACGAAATTTTGTATGTGTATCCAGGACTCCAGAAGCTTTTGATTTACAGCTAAATCAGCCAAAAGGAAGAGGGCTTAACAAAAACTATAATAAGAGCCTCTAATCTCATTTCTATGAGAAATCTGATTCCATCACATCTTAATATCGCATATGGTAATAAGAAGTCTTTTAGTAAATATCAGGCCAATAGTAAATAGCTCCTTGGCTTCATTCACTTGCCTCAGGCGTCTTTGTTAAAATATGCATTGAGCTTGGTGCATCTTAGGAAATGACAGCAGCTTTTAGCGCCAACATTGTTCACGATGCACGAGGTCCTATAATGAGAGTGCATGCTATAGATAATAGGTTTTTCTTTTTAACTTAACTTCTCCAGCTGTACAAAGTATGAGGGTAGTTATGTCAATGGCGTTTGTAATTGTTATTTTTCGAGAAGGCCATAATACATTATGCTAGATCAACTATGTAAATATCTCCGTTTACCTCTAAGGTGCAGAAATATTTCCTAATTATCAGGACACTAAAATCCAAAAATACTTTTATTGTAATAATAAAAGTATTTTTGGATTTTAGTGTCCTATTAATAATAATAATAAATAATTTTAGTGCCCTATTAATTAATAATTTTAGTGTCCTATTAATAATAATTATTAATTGCATATTATTTTTTCAATATTGATTTTTCTTATTTATTATTTTTATTATTTGTTTGGTGAGTGAGAGAAATAACGGGCCTAAACCTGACAGTTGGAACTATTATGACTCTTTCATTGCATATTATATTATAGGTTAGGTTAGGTTAGGTTTTATGACTCATGCCCAGGCTTTAACTACGAGGTCATATCCCCTAGTACCAGAACGCTGTTTCGTCACTCTGGTGGACATGAGCCCGACTCTACTGTGGGAGTCCTAAATATTGTCTACCCTAAATTTTTATTCACCTAGGGCAGGGATCTTTAACGAGTACCTGACATCATACAGGCTCGAGACCATCGCTTAACGTACCATCCGAAGGACGGCGTGCGTAAGTTTATTTTACCTCCCAGATAAAATAAACTAAGGGCCTCGGTCGGATTTCGAACCCACGTTCTTGAGCTCAGAAGGCAAGCACGCATACCACTGAGCTACCGGCTCCCTCTATTATATTATATATTTTTTTAAGTATTGTAATATTTTTTAAAATTTTTGTTTTAAGAGAGCAGTTAATACTGTCCCATTGCACACACTCTTTTGTTTTTTATATAGTTTTTTATATTTTCACAAAACTAATATGGTACGGTCCTAATGCTTCACTGAGTTTTGACCTAATTCAAGAGTGATCGAATTTTAATCAATATGAGACGTTTAAAATGGTGTGACTCTATGTTGTCTTTACGTCCCTAAGCGTTAAATATATGGAATCGCCTCGCTAAGACCTCAATAGTGTTGTTATATAAATTATTAACGCCCACTCTCCCTTTCCATGGCTCCCAAATAAAATTGTCGGGCCTTATGTGACCATTGTTTATAACATTTTAATCAGTGTGAGACAGTTTGAATGGTATGGCCTCTCTTCCCTAATAAAAAGTGTAAAATGATATCGTGCCACTCAATATTAGCTATTTCTTGAATATTACATTTAGCTGTTTTTGAGTTAATAAGTAAGAGGTAGATAGACAATGTTTGGATTTAATATATATGTGTATTTATAGATGGGCTCAAGAGTTGATAATCTCAGCAATGAAAGCAAATATGTTGCTTGTTTGGCAAAGAAACTTTCAGCGGAACTCAAATCCCTCGAAAAAAGCCCTCCTTTGGACGATACCGCGAATATCTCGAGGATTGCCAGTGAATTAATCTAAAAGAAATTCGTCTAACGGAACATTCGTACACATGGACAAATTCACACTTTGCGAGAAAAGTACCCTGCCGTTTTTATCTAGCTGACATGGCTTGTACTAATTGTGACATAAGTCGGACGTGACTTGGACTAATTGTGACAGAAGGTGGACATGGCTTGGACTGATTGTGACAGAACAAGGACATGGCTTGGACTAATTGTGACAGAAGGTGGACATGGCTTGGACTAATTGTGACAGAACAAGGACATGGCTTGGACTAATTGTGACAGAAGGCGGACATGGCTTGGACTAATTGTGACATAAATCGGACGTGGCTTGGACTAATTGTGACATAAGTCGGACGTGGCTTGGACTAATTGTGACAGAAGGTGGACATGGCTTGGACTGATTGTGACAGAACAAGGACATGGCTTGGACTAATTGTGACAGAAGGTGGACATGGCTTGGACTGATTGTGACAGAACAAGGATATGGCTTGGACTAATTGTGACAGAAGGTGGACATGGCTTGGACCATTTGTGACAGAAGGCGGACATGGAACACATGAAGGTGGATGTAGAGAGAAAGTTTTTTTTCTAATATCTCTTACAAACTCTCGCCCATACTCTATTGAAGAACAATATCTGACCTTCTACAATTGAGATCAACAGTATATTGGTTTCTTGCCTGGTCTGGTGAAGCCGAACCTAATCCAACCCACTCCCTAGCTCTGAAACCAACATCTGTTCCTGCCCCAACTTGGTGACAAATGATGGGTCTCACGTAAATGACCTCTACTACGAATTCAACCTCAGTGGTGCCACTCTATCACTATCACTCTCTTAGTAGCAGTATGAATAACTCTAGCTTTAAGGTCCAGAATGGTTACGAACCCGGGAGGTGTAACACACTACTAGCATGGGTTCTTTAAGGTCCAGAATGGTAACGAACCCGGGAGGTGTAACACACTACTAGAATGGGTTCTTTAAGGTCCAGAATGGTTACGATCCCGGGAGGTGTAACACACTACTAACATGGGTTCTTTAAGGTCCAAAATGGTAACGAACCCGGGAGGTGTAACACACAACTAACATGGGTTCTTCTCCATATGCTACTCCAACATCAATTGGAAATAAATTTCCTATATTGTCGAAGATGAAAGGTTCCCGTATTTCTCGTCTAAGGCGATGCACATCGGGTGATTCTACTTTCAACTAAGCAAGCTGAATAAGGGGCCAGTCTTCCTCGATCCTCTTAGACGTCTTGTACGACACGCTCGATCGATGTATTCTACTCGTCTCCGTCTGCTTGCTTGTAAAAGTCTGGAGGGGGGGGGGGGGGGGGGGGGATCTAATCCCGATGCTCTTGTCAACAAGAAGGCAGCCGTACCCACAATCCTTTTAGCTGAAGAGTTACTTTAATCCCACTTTCCAAGGTAAGACGGATTTACTCCTTTAGATGGGGACAAACATCTGGGGGATGGAGTCCGCACCACGTCTTCTAAGACACGCTTGGACCAGACGGAAGAAGTATTGCCGAAGTAGGTATAAGGGAAGTTATGTAATCGTTCAAAAATTCGATGCAGAGTTTTCAACGGAATTTAATGTTTTCCGACCTCAAGATTTCAAATAAGAAAAAAAAAAACTCCGATCGACATGTGACTCTCTAACGACGACACCTATTGTTTTTCAGCCAAAAAAGATTCCCCGACGAACTTTTGTTTAAATTGTATTTTCGCCATGCGGCACTGCCGTTGGCTCGACCTCTCACACTACATTCAGACTATTTTTTATGCTCGTGGGCCAGCATAGTTATATGGTAATGGTTATCGCAAATTAATCCAGAATTTGTTGCTTATGCTCAATTTTACTGGGGCGTGTTTCATGAAGTTTTGCTGCTACCTCCGTCATATCTTAAAATGGAAGAAACATTTTTCAATAGTCGAAAAATTAGTATTTTGGATACAGAGGAAACTATGGACATATAGTGGGAAAAACTTTATTTCAAGATAAAAGAGATATGCTCGTATTATTTGTAATTGGTACAGTTTCTTTCCGTCTTTTCGTTCATTAACAGCTAGGCCACTAGCGCTTTCACCGTAGCCAGTGGATTCCGTTGTAAACTCATGTCAGTTACAGGTATAGGATGGTCTTTGTAGTGCTCTCTATAGGCCCAGCAGTCTGGTATAGTTTCAGAGCTTCTGAGCCCTCCAGTAGTTCAGAGGTAGTGTACTAGACTACTGATCTCAAGATTGCTGGTTCAAAACTCGGTCGAGGCTCTTAGCTTTTTTTATCTGAGAGGTAAGAATACCAATATGATGGGGACTTCAAGAAGATTTCTTGAAAAAAGAAGGTTTTATTCTGCCTTATTATCATTTACCATCGTTTTTACTTATTTTATTTCTCGTTTAATTATAATTATTACAGTTTATTTTTTATTAATATCATTTTTATTTTATTTTATTATTATAGTTATTATATATACTTATATTATTTATTTTCTTGTCTCTTAATTAATTATTTATTTACGTTTATTTTATATTTTTTTTTAAAGCAGGAATAATACCTAAGTAATATTTAGTTTCAACGCCCACCCTTCCTGGCCATACGCTCTAGCCACCAAGGGCCCAGAATGTTATCTAACACATAGTGGAGCGTGTTAATAAATACATCCCTCACTTGGAACGTTACTGCAAATAAGAAAACCCGAAAAAAAAAAAAAAAATTACTACATTGTGTATGTTTGTGTAAAGCTTAGGTTAGATGCATCTACATTTTTATTTTTTTTTCTTCATTAATTCTGAAGATATGAATGAATCAAGATGGAAGGGTGTGTTAATGATAACCAGGGGTTTGATGGGATGCAGGAGGGTTGGGGGTAGGTTGCTGCTGATGGTGGTAGCGGTCTGGGAGGGTGGTGGGGGGCGAACCCGGGTCAGTAGGAGCGGAGAGGTTGTGCGTGTCGGACACGGGGGCGTTCTCGTGCAATGCCACTGGGTGCACTCGGCTCCTGCTCTCCTCCAGGTGACCATGTGGCAGACCGGTGGGATGGGGGGCCATGCCCAGGGGGCCAACCCTTGGATGAAGTTGATGGGGATCGTTCAGAAGGAGCGACGTCATCACGACTCTGGCACTTCCGCCACCGCCGCCGCCGACAGAAACCAGTAAGTCCATCTTATATATTAGCTTTTGGTCATGTTTTAATGGTTACCTATCCCATTGGATAGATGGATGTGAGCGAGAGGCCCGCATGCTCCCTCCCGCTCTCTCTCCCTCCCCTCCCCTTCACCTGAAAATCAACTGGTGTCTTTCTCAGGGATTTCTAAGAACACCTATCAAATTTCGGCTTCATTTTTCTTCCCCCACTTCTTGAAGGCAATAGATATACAGTAAATATCGCTTATAAGTACTACTATGGAACCTTAAAAACATTGTTCTTAAAACCGATAGTTTTTCTATGCATTAGTTTACTTAAAAATTATAGGAACCCCTATTTCATGTACATAATTATCTATGTACTATTTACAACTGAAAAATAATTATTTAAGTGCTCAAATAATGTTTAAGGTTCAAGATCAAACAAGAAAAAAAATATATACCTATGGATATATTTAATACATTAATTTTTACAACTGTATTATATATAATAACTTCTGAAAAAATAAATTCAATAAAAAAACAGAAATAAAAAAATAATACAATGTTACACACATAACAAAATCTAATGGAAATTATGTAATTGCTGATTTTGTACCTAAAAATAGTCGATAATATTTTTTTGTTTAGTTTTTTTTTGTAAATAAAATGCATTTTCGGTTTTACCTTTTTTTTACCGTGCATTTAATCTGAATCCTCCACGAAATCGTGATTGCAAGCCAAAAATGTATTAACAATATTGATAGCTGTAAACATTTCTTTTAAACTCGGACATGAAAATTCATTAAAATTTCCGTCTGAATACGTTCATATAAGCGATTTATTTAATCAATTAATTTCCAGTCACTAAACTCAATATTTTTTGATTAACTATGTTTTCATAACCGGTGTTCTTATACTTGAACGATTTTTACTGTATTGAAAAAAATTAAAATTCAACTCAATATGTTTGTGTCAAAGGAAACCCACCCTCTATATCATGTATAAAAACTAAATATTTTTCTGATTGTTCGACAAGAATAAAATAACCATGATATAAAAGTCGTGTTCCATATCCTAAAACTTTATTTCATACTTACCTTTATTTTTTATTTTCTTCGTAGTGTTTTCCATAGATATTCCTCTATTTATTCTGTCTGAATTACCTTTTGTTTAATATTTTCATAACTTATCCTATTATTTTTAAATTACTCATTTATTTTGTTTTTATTGGTTTATTTATTTTTATGTATTATTATTATTTTTTAGTTTTTCTTTTTTCTATGCTGTGTGACCTGAGAAGGGACTGAGAACATCGTGATAGACACTTTTGGAAGAATTATAAATAATATCATAATTTAAATTATAATTAAAAACTGTATCTACTGTATTTATTAGTATTATTATTTTTATACTCATTTATTAGATTTTTTATTTATTAATTCACTTTATTTTTCACTATTATTGTTATTACTAACCTCATTTCCGTCTTAAAGATTTAATAAGTGCTTATGCATTTAATTCGTTAAGATATTGTTGTATACATTTTTGTGACGTATCCTATTACTCTGTTATGTTTAGACGGAAATAAATTATTATTATTGTTGTTATATTTGGCTGAAAACTAATAAGTGTCTTATTTATGAGTTTCTGAATCCATATATTAAATTTCGTGTTTGTATTCCAGCAGAATGTACCTTGTCACGCTCACACGGATTATACAGATGAACATTGATCACTTTTTTGGAGAAATGGGAAAACATAAAACTCCTGTGAAAATCAAATATCTAATTTTCGACCCAATTTTTACATCTCAATAACTCTAAACGAAATTTAGAATGAGGAGCGGAAACTTAATTAACTTGTGCTGGGGAAGCTTAATTTTGCTATATCGATACCGATAGGCTTAACACAAAAAGCTTAACATGCAATTTCATATGAAATTCAAAACTACAAAAGAAAGAATGGCACATATTATCTTTCAGCGTGATCAGCCGACAGGAAGAGGAGGTTCAGAGGGGGCTCAACTCAAAATTTCCAATAGCTGCCGATGTGACGAATATATTCGAATGAAACATTATATTTGAATGCAAAACCCCATAAGGTCGACACCTATTAATTTTCCGCGATGTCGGCCGCAGGGGAGAAGGGGGCTCGATACAAATACCTTAATAATAACTAAAAAATAAAGAAAAATATTTGATGGAATATTGTTTCTTTCACAAAATATATATAATATATGGTACTATTATGGTAATGTACTCTCATATATTATACATGTTGTGCTCTTTTGGTTCTGTGAGTTGCCATATGTTATTTAATTGTCACATCAATAATATTAGAGCAGTAAGTCAGTTACGTTTGGCTTCTAAACACCATATCAGTTTATATATAAAGAAAAAAATATTTTTGAAAAGGATCACTGTAGATGTTGCTCTAGAGAACTCAGAGAAGATATTGTTCATTTTGTATTAAACTGTCCTTTGTATAATAATATTGGAGAAAGATATTTATCTAAATATATTAAAAACTCTGATGAAGATGAAAGTAATATTATTAGAATATTAGAGATTTTTTCTATAGAGAAAATTAATGATGTCTATTACTATATTCTAAATTCTATTAATTTAAAAAAGCAAACATTAAAAAACCTAACTTACAATAAAAAAAAAAAATGAAATTAAAATTAAGAATAGAGGACAAAAAAATAATAAAGATAATGAAAAATGAATTAAAGTTGAGATTTTCATATTAAGTTTTTGTTAAATACTTGTTATTTACAGTTTAAGTACAAAGTGGTTTGACTTAATGTTTATTACTTTGCTTTTATTTAAAGTCATTATAATATGTATATGAAAGTATATATGAAGAGCACGGGCAAAGAACCAGGTTTGTCGTCAGTAGTTGAAATTGAGAAAACTGAAATTTAATGTTTGAAAGTCCGTATCGTATCAATTCAAATTTTCAGCTTCCGTTTTCGTAGTAACAAACCGTCTTTTTGAAGCCCATAACGATGGTGAATCGTGAAATATGTTTAATATACTAATACTGTAGTGGCGATATCCCACATTCGAGAAAAAAGTGACAAACCTGGTTCTTTCCCCGTGCTCTTCATATGTAAATATATATTTAATTTTTTTTTGTTTTGCATTTCTCTTGGCTGTATGTATACAAGTAAATGTGCGCATTTATTATAATATTTAGAAATTTATTAAGCTGTAATATTCTTTATTATTATATCGGATGTATATTCATTTGTACCCCAACTCTCTACAATAAGCCTTAATAGGCTTCAATGTAGTAATAAATAAATAAATAAAAATAAATATTATTCACGTATGTTTTGTGAGATAGACAATATTTATAACAACATACGTTTTTCTTTATTTTTATTGTTTCACAATATCTGCAGAAAATCTTAAGTATCATTAATAATAACTACCGATGTAATGAATTTATCGACACATATCTTTTGATTCAGAAGTCGAATATTGAGTTTTAGCCCAAATGGTCATTTGACTTTGGAGGGAGAGCGAAATATAATTGATTTAGGAAATTTCTGGGGAAGTATATTGCCTGTGATTCACCGACAACTTTTTGTTTTTATTTTTGGGACCAGGGAGATCGATGACGTAACTTTCCCTATACTTCGTACAGTTAAGAAAGTAAAAGGAAATATGACTCCCGGTTATCCGGCTCGTTTGTTTGTCTATTACCATTTCTCGTAATTTAAAATGTCTCTTAAAATCGGGACGAAAACTAATCAAGATTAATTCCTGGAGATGTGAACAAGCCAACTGCATAGACCCAGTGCCAATTTGTTTTCTCAGAACATTACGTTTTCTTTGAGATAACATTTTCTTGGAAATTATTTTTTTTACGAATTCCCTGAATGAAATTGTGTACTCCCTCTTGGGTTCATTTTTTTCTGACATTTCTTCCAAAGGTGTCTTCGTTCTGTTAATATTTCCAGACACTTCTTCAGGTCTCAGTGAACCTCGTTAAAAAAAAGTAATGAAGTTTCTAGGCATTGGAAGCAAAAAAATCCTTAGCAGTTTTTTTTTAACCCTGAAAAGCTAACGTTGGAAATTTGTCCTATCTTTCTAATGATCGTCAATTTTTTTTTTGCTCTGTTTTTTTTTCTCGCTCAAAACACTTATGTACATATGAATATGTTTTTTTAGTATAGGGCGTGATAGCCCAGAGGTAGCATGCTAGTCTTCTGAGCTCAAGATCGCGGGTTCGAAACCCGGCCGAGGCCCTTAGGTTTTTTTTATCTGGGAGGTGAAAAGCGATGGTCCGAGTCTGTACGATGCCAGGTATTCTCTTAAGACCCCTTCCCTATGAATAAATATTTAGGGTAGACAAAATTTAGGACTATACCAGAGCGGCGAAAGAGCACTCGAGTAGTACGCGATATGACCTAGTTGTTAAAGACCGGGCATGAGTCGCAATAACTAACTATATGAATATTAATTAATTTTAAATCAAAACCAAAGATATTTTGAACAATTTTATTACAAAATCTTTTTAGTTATACAGAAACAATGACGTAAAAAAATTTAAATAAAACTGTGATTCATAGATTGTGTGTATCACTCTTACAGTTTTAATGATAGTAACTGTAATAAACAAAAGATAAATGAAAGATACAAATATTTGGTACTTAGATAAATGTTCGATATTTTGCACAAGACGATAGTAATTGCTGTGATCCTTTTTTTTATATAATTGCAAAATGCAAGTTCTCCGTAGGCCACCCCGAGCGGATTCTGTTGCATTTGTTTCTGCTTTAGTGGCCTTTTGACCCGACAAATCTTTTAAGACAGTTTTCAATCCTCTATAGACGCGTGTTTAGTGCGATTATTTAATAGTCCATTTTGCGTAAAAGTGTGTTCGAGGGTGAGAAACACTGGAGGAAAAGCAATGTTATAAGAAATATAAGTCAGATATAAAAGAAAAAATATATAATAACAAGGGGTAGTTACTAACCACCGTTTTGTTGACTTTTGATTTTTTTTTGGGACTGTCATACATCCTATGTCACTCGGGAGATTACGACGAATGAAATGACATATAAATCATTGAAGTCCGTCCAGCCGTTTAGAGTCTCCAACAAATAATTTAACATACATACAATATTGTGAAAAACCATTCCTCCCTTCGCATTCTGCAGTCGCTTAAAAATAGGAAGCACTTGAAGAACTACATACCAACAATGAACACAAAAAATTCAAATAGCATTCTTTAAATTCCAATGAATCTAACTACAAGGGGTTACATACTCCGATTCCCTCTGCAGAGGCACTTAAAGTTTTATCGCCGTCATATGTTATAAATATTATAACCTAGTGTTATTCCTGTCAGAATGGCTGTTATGTAAGCTGCACGAAGGTCCGTTCCTGCATTGCTACGGATCCTAATTCTTACCTTCCCTCTCTTTTATATTTATTTTTTCCCTTGCTTATATTAATTCCACATTTAAAAAAATATATATATTCTTGCTGCCCCACAAACAGTTCTTTGCTAGAGAGGAACTACGATACAAAAAAAAAAACGCAGTGTTGTTGTCCATCCACTATATTTGGCAGAACCAGCTTTCAGTCATATTCGACTAACTTCAGTGCTATCTCTACATTTTACAGGTAAACAATTACAATTAATAAATATTATATGTATTATAATTAGAAATTAATAAAATATATTAATATATTTGAAAGTCATATATAGAAAATAAAATAAAAGTTTTAAGAAACAATAAAATGGTAAAAGCAGAATGTATAATTATGTTGAATCTCTGGAGATCAAGAGAAAAAATTTATAGAAGTCATAGTCTCAATACAAGACACGAAATACCATTCTTTCTCCTTCAGCTCTCAGATATTATATCCTTGGAACTGTCCGACGTAGTCCCTGGTAGGGAACTGTGGCTGTTGCAGATCCTTCCTTTTATTAGGTAAATAATTAGTTTTTGTTGTATAGTTATGTTTAATTTAAAAAATTTACATGTCTACAATCTACAAATTAAATCTGTTTTATAAATTATAAAGAAATATAGAGGGCGCCGGTAGCTCAGTGGTATGCGTGCTTGACTTCTGAGCTCAAGAACGTGGGTTCGTAACCCGACCGAGGCCCTTAGTTTATTTTATCTGGGAGGTAAAATAAACTTAAGCACGCCGTCCTTCGGATGGTACGTTAAGCGATGGTCCCGAGCCTGTACGATGTCAGGTACTCGTTAAAGACCCCTACCCAAGGTGAATAAAAATTTAGGGTAGGCAAAATTTAGGACTCCCACAGTAGAGTCGGGCTCATGTCCACCAGAGTGACGAAAGAGCGCTCTGGTAGTAGGCGATATGACCTCGTAGTTAAAGCCCGGGCATGTGTCATAAAACCTAACCTAACCTAACCTAAAGAAATATAACACGATTTATTTATTTTTTATTTTTATAATAAAATATAGGACCGAATTTAACAACATAATTGTACACCTAAACTTATTTTCTATTTTTGTTGCCCACCCTGGACTACGTAAGACTTCTCCAAGGGTATCAGAGAGAGGTTGAGGGGAGAAATTGGTATTTCGTGGTATTAAGACTCTGAATATTTCGGCAAATATTTCTCTTGATTGAAGAGAATTGATCTTTTTGCCATTATCAGCCCTGTGGAGAATTGAAACTTTGGGATCCATACCCCACGCACGATGCTCCGACGCTTCATACTGCAAAAACGGCGAGTTTTGCAGCCTCAGGTGTACAAGTTTTAAAGGATCGACCCGTTTGACGAACATATGAGACTCCACAGAATCATAGGATATTTTTCAGACAAGTGATCTCTCCCTTGGCTCAACGGAATCTTAGCTTTAGAGAGTACCTGAGCCAAACTGCAGCTACTTCTGAAAGAAACCTTAGTATGTGCTTCCCCATCACAAACAAAATAGGGCCTAGGTACGACAGGCTACACCAGGTGGTGGTGAGTAGAACGTGCACATTGAATGATTTCGTAAATAAAATTGAACATAAAATCCTTTAGAAATAAATTAAAAATTATATAGATGAAAATACAGTTTCGCCGCACGAAACCAAATAATTAAATCCTGTTGTTTGACATAATTCACAAAGCAATCAGATGAGGTGAATATGTTCTCTTGCAAAATTTAATATAGGTTTCGATTACCAGATCATTTCTCATGTCAGGTTCCGAGGGATCGTTATCCATCACAATGTGACTGGTCTGTAAGTGTGCATGTATTAATGAAACTTTGAAGAGTGCCTTGTTCGAACTGTATTATCATTTTTTCGATGTCTTCTAATAAAGAGAATTTAATTTTTTTTTAAATGGTTAATTTTAGTGTTTCCTAGGTCAAAAAACAGTAAACGAAATCTTAATAACGGATGTTTGACGGCGTGTCTGTCATTGTTCCCCTAACCGACCCCCTTTCTTGCACTCGTATCTAGGAATTATTTGTGATATTACCAGGGGCGTAGCCAGGGGGGGCGCGTGCCCCCTCACCCCTGGCCAGAGCAAAAACCAAGATAAAAATTAAATAAACTAAAAAAATTGTTTTTATAGAAAATGGATTGCTTGCAAGTTACCAATAGGATCTTCAAATTTCCCGTGTGTCTGATTCCTAAATCAGCAATCAGCTGTAACATAAATGTACATGTACAAAAAAAGTCATATTATAGGTATTATACTATATATAGGTCATATTTAAATATATATGAATTCGATCATTTCATTTCCTCGCTCATAATCGTCATTTATGTTATACTTTATACTCTTAAAGCTGATTTTATATGAGCAGTAAAAATGCAAAGCGCAGCAGCAGCAAATGCACGCTATTGGATGTGAGTCATTTAATTCTAAAAGCACAGAAACCACAGCGTGCATTTGCTATATATTTTTGCTGCTCATGTAAAGTCAACTCAAGTATTACAGTCAGTGGTTACCTCAGGGGGAGCTTCTAGAGGTCCGAGTCTCCCAAATTAATAACAAAAAGTCTGCAACACTAACCACGGAAACTGCGGGCTGTGCCCCCGGGAGTCTATACCCCCCCACCCCCCCCTCCCCGTGCTCAAAATCCTGACTACGCCTCTGGATATTACTGAAAACTTGCAAGAATTAAAAGCCCCAAGGATAGATTCATGGGAGGTAACAGGAAATATAAAATAAAATAAATACATATATACAGTATTCTCAGCTTAAGGTGGATAGAAAATCCGCTTCAAATAACATCTTTATTTACTTACGTAGTATATTTAACTAATCCAAATTATGAGTTCAACATCAATTCTGATGCGTTTGTTAAAAACAAGAAAATATAAATCACCAATAATGTACTTCCTCAGAACGAATTAATCAATTACGTTTTCGCTGTCCTTCAATATCAATAGACCGTTTGGGCTAAAAATCAATATTTGACTACGATTTGATACGACGACAGTTATTACAATTTTTATGTTAAGCCTTCCCCGTAATCCATCTCCCTTTTTTCTTTGGTCGATATGGATTAAAATTACTAGGTGTCGTCCTTATGGGGTTCCGCATACATACCCACATAGAATGTTGTGTTGATCCATTCATTCTATCGGGAGTTATCGTGTTCACAGACACACGCACATTTTCATTTCATTTTTGGAGAGATTCGGAAAACATGATATTCCGGTGAATCATCGAATTTCCGAAATTACATAACATCCCTATACTTCGTTTAGCTAATAAAATTAGCATATAAAGTATACATAGAATATATATTGTGGTAAAAAAAAAAGTTTAAGTTTTAAACTCAAATAAATGATAAATAAATAATAATTAATAATAATGAAATAAACAATAATGATTAAAACAAAAAGAAACAATAAATTACCACATTAGAAATTTTATCTCTTTTCTTTTTCTAAATTTTGATTTCTATAGTAGTTTTTTGAAAAGGGCCCTAAAAAAGTATCAAAAGTTCAAGAGGTGCAATTTTGAAGAAAGTGCACGTATATTTTAAAAAAATGTCAATAAACAAACTTTTCATTTGGATTTCTAAAGAGATGCCAGCTTGTCCTAAAAATTTTACAAAAATATTAAATTTAATCCAAAGGTTTTCAAATAATCTTACTGGACCAACAGGGAAAATTATTAGAATAGAATTTTCGAGTACAAATATTGGATTTATTTTCTTCAATCTACATTATTAAGATTAAAAACATTGAAACAAACAAAAATTGAAAGAAAAAAATCTTAAAAACTAATTCTTAACACTAATTCAATTTTTTTGTTTTATATTTTGGGCCATTCTCTAAAATTAAGTTATATATTCCTTGGCATATATCCTGTACATATAAACAAATAAAAGTACCTTTTTTTTTTAGGTCAATTTCACCGTCAATACACTCCTATTTAGTTCATCACAATTTAAGCCTAAACACCACTGTCCATATCCTCAGACCGTCTTCATCCAACCAGGCCTTAAACACTCTACACACACTAATAAAACAGCTGATGGCCGTGTTTTGTTTTTTACTGGCATTTGTTTTAAATAGTTGGCTTTCTATATAAAAATAAATATAATTAATTTTTTAATGTTTATAATTTAATCATTTTAATGTGTGTATTATTTTTATACATCACAATATATATAAGTATATATACATGTATACTTACGTATCTATTAAATGTGTTATTATTAATACATGAAAGCAATGTACCTACAGAACCATTTCACTTGATTACATTCTCTCTAATTAGATTGATTGACCGCTAGTCGCCCCAAGCCTCACACTGATCCTCCCTTCTCCCTACCGACGGGTCATATTGTGCATGTGCAACGTGCATTTTCTAAAGTTAATAAATAAATATACTCACTATATTTTTACTTCCCCAGCTACAAGTAGTATAGGGGAAGTTATATATACAGTTAAAAATTCGAAATTTTTAACAGAATTTGATGTTTTTCGACCCGACCTACAGATTCCAAATAGAAAAAAAAAGTCACTGTGTGTCTGTGAACAAGATATCTCCCGATAGAATGAATGTCGATACAGTAGTTCAGAAGTGGGACAACTCAATTTTTTTTTTTTTTAATAACTTTATTTTGAATATTTACATTCAGTATAACCATAAGTAAATTTGATGAATGTTACATAGAACAAAGAATAAAATAAAAAAAAAAATACATCGAAAGCATATAGTTATGTACAAAATAGTAGGTAAAAAAAAATGAAAAAAATAAATAATAATAAACATATACATAAAACATAATAATAAAGATAAAATAAAATGAACATGAAAGTCCTTCAACTCGAGACCCCTCGAAACATCCCCGGTTCTCTGTCATCCCCATCCCTCCAACTTAATGGGGGCAGGGGAGACAGCGGGGGCTCGAGTGATCCCCCCTGCCTTCTCGCCTCGCCAATCACTGTCCAGCAGTGGAGACAGGCCAAGAAGGAAAGGAGAGTTGAAGGTAAGAACATTACATGAGGGGAGAAGCTGGTCATCACCTGGCCGGCACTCCCTAAATATTTTTGCTACAGTAGCAGGTCTCTCGGCCAGCGCCGCCTCAGTCTTCTGGGGGGATTATCTGGATGGAAATGGGTTGACAAGAGTCGAGCATATGGGTTGACATGGGAAGAAAGGTTAGAGTGGAATTTAGAGAAGCGGGAATTGATGAGGTCAATAACATAGGGGATTTTAAGGTCATTATGGAGGGTAAGGTTGGACACATAGAAGGGTGCATCGACAATTGTTCTTAGGACTTTGGATTGGAAGGACTGGATACGCTTGATGTTAGATGGCTTAGCACACCCCCATAATTCTAGTCCATAGGTCCATATAGGTTTTAGTATTGTCTTGTAAATGGTCAGTTTGTTTTCAGTGGATAGTTTGGATTGTCTGTTGAGCAGCCGGTATAGCAGACCAAACCGTCTGTTCAGTTCCTGTCTTTTTAGTTGTGTATGGGGTTCCATGTCAGTCGTCGGTCTAGGTAGAACCCAAGGTAGCGAACTTGATTGGAGGCAGGGATTGGAATATTATTGAAGGAAATCGGAGGACAGGATTAGCGTCTCAGAGTGAAGGTAAATGGCTACACTTCTCTTCGTTGAAAAACAAATTAAAAAATAAATTAATATACAAAATGAAATATTTCAATAGATAAAAATGGAAAAATTACTCAAGAAAAAGTGATTAAATAACAACTCAAAAATTAATAATTTAAATTCATGGATGAGACAGGTACGTTATTCCTGTTTCCCTTCACAACTGGCAGTACAGAATGCAGAGGTCAGTCAATCTAATCCCCTCTCTAGAATTGATAAGGGGGTACTCTCCTTTCTTCCTTTCTAATTGTATTTATATTTTTAATAATATCCATCTTTCTAATTTTTTGGATATTAGGTAATAACGCCCATGTCCTCAGTTTTGATGGTGTTGGAAGAATTCAGAGACGCCCTCCTAAAGTCCCCTCTAAGGTAGGTCAATGCATTTGTAATGGCGGCGCTGGCCTGGACCTTGGTTCCACATACTGGGCCAGCCCAGTAACATGGCCAAACCTTGGACCAGCACAGTTGCTTGAACCCTATTTCCGTGATGGATATCGAGAAAATCGCTGCTGCAGCTTTGTGTTTAGCTAGGGCATATAATTGTTCCTTACATATTATTGACAAAAACATGGTTGAAAAGAAATGGAAACAAAGAAGATGGTGGATGCTAATCATATTTTTATTTTTGTGAAGAGGGTTTTTCGCATTCTAAATTGCAGGTTCATTTTGGTACAGTTCTAAAAATTTAAAACTTTCCTCATTTCTCCATGTAGACATTTTGTATTTATAGTTTATAACAATAAAATAATATAAAATAAAATATTATAGTATTTAACAGGATAAAAGGAATATACAAAACACTACCTGTACTGACAAGAAACAAACAACCAATGTGTGGATGCGTCACTTATCTACTGCGCACTTGGTTCACGCATGTTGGCCTGCTTTGATGTGTGTTGAAAAACCGCTCCGAACGCCAACGTTCACCAACACAAGCCAACACCCTGGCCCAACATGACCAACACAAGCCAACCCCTCTCTACACAGTGGCCCACAGTGCCTGGCCCATAGTGTAGAGGGCCTGTCAAATGTTCCCCCAAGTCCTCAGCTTTCGGTCAGTCTGTCCCAGATAAAACCCAACAATCTTTATAATTAATTGTATACAATCTGGATTTTCACTTCTAACTTGTATTAATGAAACTTTAAGTTAGGTTGGGATTTAGAATGTTTATGACCACGTTCAACTTCTTCCGACTTGTTGCTTCTCTGTCTGACAACTTGTTAACATCACAAACCCATCTGGGAAACATCTTGTACAATATTCATCTCGTGGTTATTTCTTTATAGATTCTGGTGGTCTTAATGCCATTATTTCTTAAAAAAAAAAAGTGGGCGAATCACCGGCAATGTACTTCCCCAGTACGAATTAATCAATTAACTTTTCGCTCCCCTCCAAAACCAGTCGACCGTTTGCGCTAATATTCAATAGTTGACTTACATAGTGAGTCCCCCCCCCCCCCCCCCCTGAAGCCCTTTCCTTTGGCTGATATTGCTGAAAGTTAATGTCTAGTTTTAGGGTCAACGCATTCATTACAACGGCAGTTATTGCAGTTTGAAAACTCCGCGTCAAATTTTTGACCGATTAAATTACTTTCGTTATACTTCGTATAGCAGAAGTTTTTTTTATTTGTTAAATAAATTGTTTATTTGGTATATTTACAATCAGTTATAATATAACTATGAGTAAATTTGATAACAGTGAGTATAAAAAGAAAAAAAAAAAAAAAAGAAAAAATTACAGAAAAAAAAATAAATAAATAAATAATAAATAAAAATAATAATAATAAATACAATGGCAATATACACAAATTAAGATAAAATATGTACAAAATAAATAATATATACAAAATATTAATTATATGTAGCAGAAGTAATGTTATTAATAATAATAATATCCTATTTAAGTGCATTGAAAATTGTGAAAAAAATGTATGTAATAAATAACTGTATCTTGAAAAGAAAAACCATTTTGTTGTTTTACTTCAACAGCTATACGAAGTATAAGGGTAGTCATGTAATCAGTCCAAAATTCGATGCTATTTTTCCAACGAAATTTCTAGTTTTTCGACCGTCAAAAACTGTCGATAGAATGCATGTATCGACAAGAAATTTTACACATGTATACCTAGAATTCTTTACGGGCGGCACCTATAAATTTTCAGCCACATTGGCTAAAGAGAAAGAGCAATTAGGAGAGGCTTAACACAAATACTTTAATAACTGCCGTTGTAATGAATGTATTACCAATGAAGGTATAAACACAAACTTAGTAAGATGATTCAAAACTCTTTAAGTAAGTCATATATTGATTTTTAGTTCAAACTGTCGATTGACTTTCGAGGGAGAGCGAAAACATAATTGATTAATTTGTGATGGGGATGTACATAGCCGGTGATTCACGGATTTTTTTTTTTCTTCATTGCAATACCTCGAGACTCCCTTTTCCAAAATATGATGATTCATGGAAATATTTAATATATGTAGGTTAGGTTTTATGGCTCATGCCCGGGCTTTAACTACGAGGTCATATCGCCTACTACCAGAGCGCTCTTTCGTTACTCTGGTGGCCATGAGCCCGACTCTACTGTGGGAGTCCTAAATTTTGCCTACCCTAAATTTTTATTCACCTAGGGTAGGGGTCTTTAAAGAGTACCTGACATCGTACAGGCTCGGGACCATCGCTGAACGTCCCATCCGAAGGACGGCGTGCTTAAGTTTATTTTACCTCCCAGATAAAATAAACTAAGGGCCTCGGTCGGGTTTCGAACCCACGATCTTGAGCTCAGAAGACAAGCACGCATACCAATGAGCTACCGGCGCCCTCAATATTAATTATAAAAAATATATTTAAAATAAAAATACTTTTTTTGAATAATTGTTTACCTCCAAAAATATATTTTCATTAACATTTTATTTTTTTGTACTATTTTTCAAATGACATTCATGAGTTCTCAATTTTATTTGCGATTCCAGCCAAGCATTAAGTTGGATTTTTCTTTCCAAAGTACTAAAGTATTTCCACCAGACCGGATTACCATTGAAGAGAAAAGAGAGGAAAAAATAAAATAAAAAGAGAAAATAAGTTTCTTTTGAGATGACTTTAAAGATAATTGGTCAGAGGAGCAGAATTAAATTCCGTTACCATTGAGTTTCTGATGGTTCAGCACTGAGATGTGAGCTTAATGTCAGCTTATGGACTTTAATGCACAGAAGAGGAAATATAATCTGCAGCAAAGATAACTTCATCATACTAGCTCTACCATCCGAAGGGGCAAACTTAAAATCTATTGCCATTAAAAAAAAAAAATGTATATTCAAATTAAACTTTTATGGTAGAGGAACCCTCTAATTGGAAACATATTTTTTTTCTCATTGTTCAAAAAAAGAGAAATTAACCATAATTTAAAAGTCGTGTTTGGTATATAAAAGCTTTAATTTTTATTTCCTTGGCAGAGATCCTCCAACAGTATCCCATAATTTCTATCGTATTTTTATTATTATTATAATTTTTTTAAATTATATACTTATTCCTTTACTGAAATTTGTTAATTCATATTTTATATTTTTATCCAGAACCCCATAAGGACGACACATATTAATTTTCAGTGGAATCAGCTGAAGAAAAAGAGTGATCAGAGGCTCAATTCAAAAACTATAATGAATATATCGACATGAATGTTTATACTTTATTTAAATCTTAAATAAATCCCATAAGGACGACACATGTTAAGTTTCAGCAAAATCGGCCAAAGGTAAGAAGGGGATCATTGTTGATCCTGGAAGTCTAAAATTCCGGTCCCAGAATTTAAAAAAATAAATGACGCATCATTGGGCTTCCAGGGGGTGGGGCATGTTTTTATAAAAATAAAAAAATACTCATCCAGAGAAACCCCAGTGGTTTGATTCAAGTCCTCTTCTGGGTCCTCTCCAATACAACTTGTAAGTTATACTTCTGCTGCCTACTAATGCAGGATGTTTATAACCCATCGCTAATAACCCCAGCGGTTTGATTCAAGTCCTCTTCTGGGTCCTCTCCAATACAACTTGTAAGTTATACTTCTGCTGCCTACTAATGCAGGATGTTTATAACCCCAGCGGTTTGATTCAATTCCTCTTCTGGGTCCTCTCCAATACAACTTATAAGTTATACTTCTGCTGCCTACTAATGCAGGATGTTTATAACTTATCGCTAATAACCCCAGTTGTTTGATTCAAGTCCTCTTCTGAGTCCTCTCCAATACAACTTATAAGTTATACTTCTGCTGCCTACTAATGCAGGATGTTTATAACCCATCGCTAATAACCCCAGCGGTTGATGCAACGAATTCGAAAGGATTTTCTTCAGTTACCACGGAAATTTTGTTATGTAAATTCAAAATATTCATATTAGAAACGTGTTTAAGCTTTAATTTATTTCCATAGTTGAAGAGAAAATCGTAACCAGGAGCACGGCACAAACTTTATTTTGTGATGCAAATGCTACACCCTCCGGGAATTTCCACATAGAACCGCCATTTTGTGAAACTTAATATTTTAAACTTCCATTTCAAATGCGTTTGCATTTTTATTATTTTTCTTTTTAAATATGTTTTAATTTAATTTTTTTTTTATTATTATAAAAAAAGTTGTCGGTGAATTATTGGCAAATGTTCTTTCTAGCATGAATTCATCGCTCTCCCTCCGAAAAAATACTAAATTTCGTAGAGATGCATTCCCAACTATCCTGGTTGGTGCGCACCACTATGCGCGCACATAACTACTGTAGATAGATGCAGAGGTGGATGTTATGCCTAAATCTATAAAATGCCTTCTGCTCAGGCCCAATACCACGAGTAGGTTCGCCCGATTGGATGACCCTAAACTTACAATGAACTCGTAGCTCCAGGGTGAGGCAGTTGTTAAGCATGAGCCTAAAGAATGGCGCTACCTAAATCTTTTGCACCCCTTCTTGTTGCCCACGAGATTTCTGTTACCTGGAGATTGGCTTACTTGTAGGTTAACTTAAGCCCATAAAAGTCTCATTTTGCTGTGCCTTTCACAAACTACCCAGTGATTCGAATAGTTTGAATTCGGATTCAGGCTTTTTGAACCAATAACATTAGTAAAGTACGTTGATTTGAGCAGTTGAGTCACGAACGGCTCTTTGGTTTGATAACATGTCTATGAATTACAGTAGACTCTCCCTTATCCGGCGTTGCCGGGACCGACGTGACGCCGGATAACGGAAATCATCAATTAATGAGAAAAAATATATCAATTAAAGCATAAAAAAAATGTTTTTAGGTGAGCTAAGGAATAAAACACGTATTTAGTTGATAACATTTATTAAATTGATAAATATGTACATACTGAACATTGATTTATTATATGTACGTACATATGTATATTTATCCAAGCATTGAAAAGATATTTTGAAATCTGCGTTTAATTAAGTGAAGTAATAAAATATTGTATTAGCGTTCCCTTCATTATAAATACAATGTACATATGTATGTATGTACAGTAAAAATACATAAAAGATTCGTGAGTTACGGAATTATTATGTGCTCGTAAATACACGTGGCTCATATAATTGATAATCTAATAATTGAATGTTAATTTTAGTTTAACAAATTTGATATTATTTTTCGGGCGCCGGTTTACAGAACGCCGGATAAAAGAGAATACTGTTTGTTCATTTTGGTTCCCCCAGCCTAGCCAGGTATGATCGAGTGGAGAGTGGAGAAGTAGGTGTGATGAAGACATTGGCGTGTCTGCAAGTAGCCAAATGGCCACCGTTTCTTCAATATTTTGATTTCCTGTGAAGTATTTAAGTTTATTTAATTCAAGTTATTTTAATTCAATTATAACAACAAATATGGAAAATAATGGTATAACAAGTGAGGCATTTCGTTAGATTTGATCCATTTATCCATTTATTACCCAGAGAGCCCCCTGTTTTTGTCTCATATTTACTACAATATTGTAGTAAATATTATTATATATAATAATATGTAATCTATATTAATAAAGCTGAAACGGGGTTTGTTTGTTTGTTTGTTTGTTTGTTTGTATGTATGTATGTATGTATGTATGAATGTTTGTTCCAGCATCACGCCCAAACCGCTGGACGGATTTTTATGAAACTGCCCATGTAGCATTCTTTTGAGCCCGATTGAATAATAGGCTATGTGGCGTCCCAAAATTTTGATCGGGAGGGGGGGTTGTGGGGGGGCCTAAGTATAAAAATAGTGCTAACTCATTAACTAATGGGCGAATTGTCATGAAATTTCACAGGTAGTCTTTTTAAAAGCCAAGTAGAAATATTAGGTGTTTGGCGTTCCAAAGTTTTGAACGGGCGGGGGGGTTGTGGGGGGGCTTAAGTAGAAATATAGAGCTAGCTCATTAACGGTTGGTCGTATTGTCACGAAATTTCACATGTAGTATTCCTGAAGGCCAAATATAAAAATAAGATGTGTGGTGTCCCAAAGTTTTGAACGGGTGGGGGGGTTGAGGGGGGGGGCTAAGTATAAATATAGAGCTAGCTCATTAATGGTTGATCGTATTGTCACGAAATTTCCCATGTAGTATTCCTGAAGGCCAAATAGAAAAATAAGGTGTGTGGCGTCCCAAAGTTTTGAACGGGAGGGGGGTTAGAGGGGGCCTAAGTATAAATATAGAGCTAGCTCATTAACGGGTGGTCGCATTGTCACGAAGTTTCACATGTAGTAAAAAAAAAAGGTGTGTGGCGACCCAAAGTTTTGAACGGGAGGGGGGGGGTTGTGGGGGGGAGGGGACCTAAGTATAAATATAGTGCTGGCTCATTAACGGTTGGTCAGATTGTCACGAAATTTCACATGTAGTATTCCTGAAGGCCAAATAGAAAAATAGGCGGTGTGACGGCTCAAAATTTTGTACGGGAGGGGGGGTTGTGGGAGGGGGGGGGGCTAAGTATAAATATAGTGGTAGCTCATTAACGGTTGGTCGTATTGTCATGGAATTTCACATGTAGTATTCTTAAAAGCCAAATAGAAATATAGGGTGTATAAGTCACAAAATTTTGAACGGGAGGATGGATTGATGGGGGCAAGGTATAAGTATAGTGATTAGTCATTAACGGATGATCGGATTGTCACGAAATTTCACATGTAGTATTCCTGAAGGCCAAATAGAAAAATAAGGTGTGTGGCGACCCAGAGTTTTGAACGGGAGGGGGGTTGAGGGGGTAGGCCTAAATTTGAAGATAGTGGTAGGTCATTAACAGATGATTGGATTGTCATGGAATTTCACATGTAGTATTCTTGATGGCCAAATAGAAAAATACATTATGTGACATCTTAAAAATTTGGCTGGGGGGGGGGGGGGGGGGGGCTAAGCATAAAAATAATGCTGAATGATTAAAGGGCAATCGGATTGTCATGAATTTCACATGTAGTAGTAGTAACTGTGTATTCGCTGTGGGGTTCACTGTTGCAAGACATTTACTAGCTGTGATGCCCAGTGTTCCTAACTATGTAGTATCTATGGGGTCCGCTGTTGCAAGGCACCAACTAGATGTGGTGCTCAGCGTTCCTAACTTCGTACTAGCTGTGGGGTCCGCTGTTGCAAGGCACATACTAGATGTAGTGCCCAGGGTTCCTAACTTCGTACTAGCTGTGGGGTCTGCTGTTCCAAGGCACAAACTAGATGTGGTGCTCAGCGTTCCTAACTTCGTACTAGCTGTGGGGTCCGCTGTTGCAAGGCACAAACTAGATGTGGTGCCCAGGGTTCCTAACTTCGTACTAGCTGTGGAGTCCGCTGTTGCAAGGCACATACTAAATATGGTGCTCAGCGTTCCTAACTTCGTACTAGCTGTGGGGTCCGCCGTTGCAAGGCACATACTAGATGTGGTGCTCAGCGTTCCTAACTTCGTACTAGCTGTGGGGTCCGCTGTTGCAAGGCACATACTAGCTATGGTGCTCAGCGTTCCTAACTTCGTACTAGCTGTGGGGTCCGCTGTTGCAAGGCACATACTATCTATGGTGCTCAGCGTTCCTAACTTCGTACTAGCTGTGGGGTCCGCTGATGCAAGGCACTTACTAGCTGTGGTGCCCAGCGTTCCTAACTTCGTACTAGCTGTGGGGTCCGCCGTCGCAAGGCACATACTAGCTTTGGTCACAAGCGTTCTTAAGTACGCACTGGCTAGGATGTCCAGCGAAGCTAAGTATTCACTAGCTGTGGTTTCCGCCGTTGAAAGGCGCATACTAGCTGTGGTGCCCAAGGGTCCTAAAAACTTACTAGCGCTACTATAGTTGAAGGACTTTAAGCCTTATTCCGTATGAATAATTGAAAATTATAACATCATGAATATACTGCCGAAAAATTGAATAGACTTATAGGAGATATTGGGAGAAAAGTCAAAGTTCCCCGGGCAACGCCGGGTATTACTGCTAGTGTGGAATATAAGTGAAGTGGGCTTTGAGGTACCGTTTTGACATATTTTCTGAAAAACAAATTAATACAGCTATGTTGGTAGATAGGCAGCATCCAGAAACGAAGATGGTCAACCAAAGAAAGATTCAGATCTATCGGGAAAGTCCCATCCGAAGGACGACGTGCTCAAGGTTTTTTGAACCTAAGTGAAATTTCAACTACCCAGGTTTAGATACCTAACATACGACTCATTATCGAGTACCTGACATACGAAAAGGCCCTCGGTCATAGCTTAAAGCCCAATCCGAAGGACGTCGTGCTCAAATTTATTTTTATTTTCCCGATTAAAACATCTGACCTAAGTGACCTGGGTAGATTTCTAAATGGCGATCCTGAGCTTTGTAGACTCCATTCTTCAAATTTCTCACTTTTAAACGGTTATTAGATTTAATATTTGTTAAAACTGATGAACAACCCGGATATCTGAGTCCTACACAAAAATCCAAATAATTTTTTTTCTGGAAAAGGCGGGCGAAATCCCATTCAACAAATTTCTTGCTTTTTAACGGTTTATAGATTTAATATTTGTTAAAACTGATAGACAGATTCAGATATATCGGGAAAGTCCCTTCCGAAGGATGACGTGCTCAAGGTTTTTTGAACCTATGTGAAATATTAGCTACCTAGGATTAGTTACATAACATACGACTCATTATCGAGCACCTGACATACAAAAAGGCCCTCGATCATAGCCTAAAGTCCAATCCGAAGGACGACGTGCTCAAATTTATTTTTATCTTCTCGATTAAAATAGCTGACCTGAGTGCCTTGGCTAGATTTCTAAGTGGTGATCCTGAGCTCGATAGACTCCATATGTATGATAAAATAAGTTACCGTTTGGTTAGAACTAAAATTATCAAGGAAGAAATGTGGAATATAAGTGGGCTTTGAGGTACCGTTTTGACATATTTTCTGAAAAACAAATTAATACAGCTATGTTGGTAGATAGGCAGCATCCAGAAACGAAGATGGTCAACCAAAGAAAGATTCAGATGTATCGGGAAAGTCCCATCCGAAGGACGACGTGCTCAAGGTTTTTTGAACCTAAATGAAATTTCAGCTACCCAGGTTTAGATACATAACATACGACTCATTATCGAGTACCTGACATACGAAAAGGTCCTCGATCATAGCTTAAAGTCCAAACCGAAGGACGACGTGCTATAGTTATTTTTAACGTAAATGAAATTTCAACTACTTAGGTTTAGATACGTAACATACGACTCATTATCGAGTACCCGACATACGAAAAGGCCCTCGATCATAGCTTAAAGTCCAAACCGAAGGACGACGTGCTCAAATTTATTTTTATCTTCCCGATTAAAACATCTGACCTAATTGTCTTGGCTAGATTTCGAAATGGCGATCCTGAGCTCGGTAAACTCCATTCTTCAAATTTCTCGCTTTTAAACGGTTTTTAGATTTAATATTTGTTAAAACTGATGAACAACCGGGATATCTGAACCCTACACAAAAATTGAAATAAAAATGTTTTTCGAAAAAAGTCGGGATAAATACCATTCTTCAAACTTCCTGCTTTTTAACGGTTTATAGATTTAATATTTGTTAAAGCTGATACGCAGATTTAGATATATTGGGAAAGTCCTATCCGAAGGACGACGTGCTCAAGGTTTTTTGAACCTAAGTGAAATTTTAGCTACCTAGGTTTAGTTACATAACATAGGACTCATTATCGAGCACCTGACATACAAAAAGGCCCTCGATCATAGCCTAAAGTCTAATCCGAAGGACGACGTGCTCAAATTTATTTTTATCTTCCCGATTAAAACATCTGACCTAGGTACCTTGGCTAGATTTCTAATTGGCGATCCTGAGCTCGATAGACTCCATAAGTATGATAAAATAAGTTACCGTTTGGTTCCAACTAAAATTATCAGGGAAGAAATGTGGAATATAAGTGGGCTTTGGAGATGGTAGTAGGAAGTTGGCAGGAGTGTTGGGTGATGTCACGTACCCTATGTTGAGCAGAACGTTTAAGTCTATATTAATAAAGCTGAAACGGGGTTTGTGTGTTTGTATGTTTGTATGTTTGTTCCAGCATCACGCCCATACGGCTGGACGGATTTTTATGAAACTTCACATGTAGCATTCTTTTGAGCCCGATTGAATAATAGGCTATGTCGCGTCCCAAAATTTTCATCGGGAGGGGGGGTTGTAAGGGGGGCCAAGGTATATAAATAGTGCTAACTCATTAACTAATGGTCGAATTGTCATGATATTTCACATGTAGTATTTTTAAAAGCCAAAAAGGAAAAAAAGGTGTGTGGCGTCCCAAAGTTTTGAACGGGAGGGGGGGATGTGGGGTAGGCGTAAATTTGAAGATAGTGATAGATCATTTACGGATGATCGGATTGTCATGGAATTTCTTATGTAGTATTGTTGATGGCCAAATAGAAAAATACACTATGTGACATCTTCAAAAATTGAACAGGGGGGGGGGGGGGGGCAAAGCATAAAAAAATGCTGACTGATTAAAGGGTAATCGGATTGTCATGAATTTCACATGTAGTAGTAACTATGTATTCGCTGTGGGGTCCGCTGTTGCAAGCCATTTACTAGCTGTGGTGCCCAGCGTTCCTAATATCGTACTAGCTGTGGGGTCCGTCGTCTCAAGGCACATACTAACTGAGATGCCCAGCGTTCCTAATATCGTACTAGCTGTGGGGTCCGCCGTCGCAAGGCACATACTCACTGAGATGCCCAGCGTTCCTAACACTAGCTGTGGGGTCCGCCGTTACAAGACACTTACTAGCTGTGGTGCCCAGCGTTCCTAACTACGTAATAGCTGTAGGGTCCGCCGTCGCAAGGAACATACTAGCCGTGGTGCCTAGCGTTCCTAACTACGTACTAAATGTGGGGTCCGCCGTCGCAAGGCACATACTAGCTGTGGTGCCCAGCGTTCCTAACTACGTACTAGATGTGGGGTCCGCCCTCGCAAGGCACATACTAGCTGTAATGCCCAGCGTTCCTAACTTCTTACTAGCTGTGGTGCCCAGCGATGCCAAGTATTCACTAGGTGTGGCTTCCGCCGTTGAAAGGCGCATACTAGCTGTGGTGCCCAGGAGTCCTAAAAACTTACTAGCGTTACAACAGCTGAAGGACTATAAGCCTTATTCCGTATGAATAATTGAAAATTATAACATCATGAATGTACTGTCGAGGAACTGAATAGCGTTATAGAAGATATTGGGACAAAAATCAAAGTTCCCCGGGCAACGCCGGGTATTACTGCTAGTTATATATAATAATAATAATATTATTATATATAATAATAAGTAATTATATATAATAATAATATTATTATATATAATAATAATAATTAATAAAAAAATATCAGATGCAATCATGACATGAGTTTTTGGATATAACCACATTTTTACAGGTCACTCCCAGCTTCCCTCCGCCCATTCAATTTCATTTCTTTCTCATTTCAAACTGGCATAACTAGATATAAAATAGCCATAAGAAAATAGTTTTTTTTAGTTTCAATGTTAATTCAGAATGATCTTCTTATATTGAGTAATGCCTTTTGAAATGTCTTTGAGAGAAAGAAGTGGGAGGGGAGAGTGATATATAAACACATGGTGTGTATAAGAAAATCTTGTTATGATCATATCAAATATTTGTTTTAATTTTCAGATAAATCTGTTGAAGGCAAAGAGAGACCACAAGGGGCTCATCTCAAATCCCTAATAGCTTTCGATATAATGAATTTATCGATACAAAAAACAGTCGATTGGTTTGGAAGGAGAGCGAAAACTTAATCCATTAATTCGTGATGGGGAAGTTCATTGCCGGTGATTCACCGACGACTTTTTTATTTATTTATTTTTTATCTTGAAGCAGGAATTGAAAACTTTACTTAAATTGAAAACTTTTTTATGACTGAAGCTAGAAATATCTTTTGGATGGAATATGGCGAGAGATGTTTTGAAAAGTTTATCTTACTTTCCAAGGTCTGTCAACTTCGAATAAGTTTTCGAGTATATGACGGCTTGTTTGAAGAGTCTCTGTTGCTCTTTCTGCTATTTTTTTTTATTTCTCGTTCACCTCTTCAAATTTTAAGAATTAGTTAAAATGAGATAGTACGGATTTGTGTGGTCAGTGGTTATCAAAATACATGACATTGTCGGTGAATCAACCGCAATGTACTTTCCAACAACTAATTAACCAATTAACTTTTCGGTCTTCCTCAAAAATTAGTCGATTTTTGCGCTAATAAAATAGGTGACTTACATAGAGGCTTTTAAATCCTCATACTAAATGTGTCGATAAATCATCGGCAGTTATTAGAGTTTTTGAGTTGAGCTCCCCTAAACCTCCCCTTCTTTCCGATCGATTTCACTGAAAGTTAATAGGTGCTGTTCTCGTGGGGTTTTGAATTTAAATAATAAATTTCATGTCGATAGATTCATTACGTAATGAATCAAAACCTCCAATAACTAATGATAAAACCCCAATAACTAATGATAAAACCCCAATAACTAATAATGTACATTGGCAGTTATTGGGGTTTTGAGTTGAACCCCCTAAATCAATAGGTGATGGTCCACAGAAGGTTCTTGTTACACATTAAATTATCGTTTTGATACATTCTTTATATTGGGGGTTATCATATTCACACACACCTCCAGTGACTTTTTTTTTTCATTTTTGGTATCAGGGTGTCGGAAATAATGAAACTCCCTTGAAAATTCAACTTCGAATTTCTGACCGATTACAAAACTTCCCCTATACTTTGTATAGGTGGGGATGTAAAATCAGAACTCAGTTCAGCCTTACATACATTAGAACAACAAGACTTGTTGTTGCACCCCCCGCTTCAGAAGTGACACAAATCAAAAATCATGAATGCCTGTAAAACGACACGGAAAAATTACTGTAATTTGAAATAACTATTTTGAAGTAATGAGGGCTCGTACGTTTTTCTTTCTAGTTTCTAATCTACGGGAACCCGAGAAGTGTCGTTTTTCCTAAATAAAGAGATCATTTTTCTTATCTCATTTGCGACATAAACCAAAAATTGACGAATTTTGAGTTATGTCACTTCTGAAGCGAGGGTGCGACTCTTTGTATCCATAGAGGTGCGACAACAATATATAGGCTACAATTTTGGCGAGAAGTTGTGTATTCGGCAGTAAAGACATATGGTATCCAGGAATGTAAGCACGACTCACAGTAGACATGATACGAAACGCGACCACGGCGACACGTATTCATTGAGGAAATATTCTGTTCTTGTCGCTGGATATTGAAACTAGTTTCTATTTTAAAGTATTCACTCCAAATAGAAACTAGCAACAATGATCAAACGTACCTTTCTCGCGAGATCTACGTGAAGGAGCAACTAGTACTATTTCGCGGTTTATTCTGAGAAATTATTCTTGGAATTATACAAAAACATGCAATCTCTCGCAGGGAAAATTTTGTTGAAATGTTTCATGCAACTTTTTTTTATTTATTTTTTTACATCTGAAAAACAATATAGGTACAACATAACAAGCAAATGTAAGAGAGAGAAATGGTCAAATGTGAAGAGAAGAGAAATCATCCAGTGGTGACACTCACTAGGCATGGATCTATGACTAATCAATAGTACTAGTAGTAAAGTCTTTATTCAATTAACATAATAGAAAATTACGTACAAAACAAACATTTATACAATAATGTGACCTTTTATGAAGACAAACTCAATGGCCTAAGCCGTCTTGAGGAGTCTAGATTTACATAAATAATATTATCTTATAAACTTATGAACTTATTACCAACAAATTTTTCTTTCTGAAATACAAAAGTAATAAATATATCTTTGTTCCTATTTATTTAATTATTTAATTCACAGTTTCTAAAATTGTAAGCTTTTTTGCAATAATTTACCAGTAGTTGCCAATCTTTACCATTTAATAATTCCAACATAAATGAAGTATCTATGTTGTTTTTAAATATTTTATTTTTCAAATCATCATATTTGGGACAGGTAATAAGGAAGTGATATAGATTTTCTTTACAGGGGCTGTAACACATTGGGCATACAAAGTCCATATCTTCGGAGGTACAGTGGAATCTCGATAATTCGTATCTCGGGATAATTCGTATGAAATGCCCGGTCCGTTGAAAAAATCGCGACAATTCGTATAAAACCCATGCATTTCGGTCCCCTTGATAATTCGTAGATTTTTTCTCGTCGAGCCAGTCGTCAACGCTCTGTAATTCGTATTTCTTGTGCCGCGCATCTCTATAATTCGTATTTTTTCTCGTATTGACATTCACTTATTCATGATTGATCCCTTCACTTTGATCTCTTTTGTCGGCTGAATGTCGGCTATTCTCTTCTTAAATCAGTTTGCAACAAGAGTTCTAAGAAGTACAAGTGCCTGTCTGTCGCCCAGAAAAAGGAAATCATTGAAGCTGTTGCCAATGGGGAAAAACAGAAGACCGTGGCTGAACGTTTTGGGATTGCTCCCTCCTCGCTGACGTCGATCTTGAAGAAGAAGGATATTTTGACATCATCTCCGTCTACCAGCACGTGGAAAAGGCAGAAGTCATGTGAGTTCCCTAAACTTGATCAATGTGTTTTGGAATGGTTCATTCAATGTCAGCAACAAACTGTACCTATTGGAGGGCCAATGGTGAAGGAAAAAGCGAAAGTTGATCAGTTTCAAGGAGGCACAAGCAAGCCTAGAACGCTTGCGAAACTTTGTGGCATCTACCGAAGTTGGTGACGAGGTTTTTGGAATTATGAATGTATGTACATATGTATGTAGTACTTAATAAAGAGACCCTCGATAGTTCGTTTTTTTTTCTATTAGACCATTCATAATTCGTACTCTCGACAATTCGTAAATCTCGATAATTCGTATTTTTCACTTGGTCCCTTGGAATACGAAATATCGAGATTCCACTGTATATTGATTGATAGGTGTATAGTTTAGATGCAACAGTTCACCTCTAAGTTTAATTATTAATCTAATACTTGACAATGACGTTTATGAGTAATCATTGTAATAGCATGGATTTAAGAGGTTAAGCTTTAGGCGTCGTTCGGGAAATGTGGCAGGAAGGAGATTTACGGACTGGAGGATTATTGTGGGTTCTAAAGGAGGAAATTAATTTTTTTTACCCAGATTCAGCTAATTCGGGGACAAAGGGAAGATTCAGGTCAGTGTGAAAGGTTTTGTTGGAGATGTAATAAGGAGCATTGGCTTTTGTTCGAAGGATTTTGGATTGGATGCGCTGAAGATTGGAAACCTTGGCAGAACCCCAGAGTTCAAGTCCATATGCCCACAGAGGTTTAAGTACTGCGTTTTGTTCTCAGAGTTAATTTAGATCTTTTGTCTAGTAGTCGTGTTTTGTAACAGTTTGTAACGTCTGTTCATTTTTTGCCTTTTTAGTCTAGTGTGAGATTCCATTTCATTCGTTCGTCATAAATGAGGCCTAGATCGCGAACTTCTTTTCTTGAAAATGGAATTGCTGTTAAGAAACACGGTAGAGCTAGTATTTTTTGTATCAAGATTGAAGGTATGTCAAGTGTTCTTGGAGATAACGAGTTGAAAGAACTGGATCAGGATGAGGGGAGAGGATATCAGTAGCCTCCATCTGGAAAGGAACGAAGCTTGGTTAATGGACCAAAAGATGGGTGGAGATGTCAGATGTATATATCGTGAAAAGAATAGGACCAGGGATACCTTCTTGAGGAACGCCAGCGTTTTGTGGAGACATGGTAGAAACGGCAGAACTTCGGACAACTTTTTAATTTTTTAATTATTTTTTTTTAAATTTTACGAATAGATATTTACAACTGTATAAAAAATAAATACAACAAGCAAAATGTCAAGAGGGGAGAAATCACCCAGTGGTAACATTCCCTATTCATTGAGTTACTCTCAGGTCAGAAGATCTCTAGGCCATTGACGCTTAACCGTCGTTGGAGGGGGGGGGGGGGGGGGGGGGGGAGTCGTGTGGTAGAATGGAGGGTTATTGTGAGAACTAAGAGAGGAAAATAATTTTTTATACTTGGATTTAGCAACTTCGGTGACAAAAGGTACATTAAGGTCAGTGTGAAGAGTTTTTTTTGCAAACGTAATAAGGAGCATTGGCTATTGTACGTATTGGACCTTAAAATAAAAATATATATTTTTCTCCGGCATGTAAATCCCAAATGAGCTAGCTAAAAAAACATGGTAAGAAACACAATTTAATTCAAAGGCAACCATGGTAAATATAGATATATTCACCCAATATTTATTTGAATATGCAAAATAACAAAACACTATATTTTCTTTCAATAAGAAACAACTCAGTTAAAAATGATGCGACAACGGTGAATTAGCTATGGAATTCATAATGAGATGAGAAAAAGAAAATAGAAAATATAAAAAAGCAAAGAAAAGCTAAAAAAAAAATCTCATTAGATATTCTTGAGGAGAGCTGGGAATGGCTGGAGGTTAATTTAAAGCAAACGAGCTTTAAACAGAACAAAACACTCAGAGAGCTACTGGAAGCCTCATGCAAAACTTGGATCCATAAATACATATTCAGACTTCCTTCGCTTTATTTCTGGCAACCCAACCTTGAATTAAGTATATTTACTTGAAAAGTAACAATGAACCCGATATGTTACCCATGAAACCAAAAACTTATCATAGCTATATGTTTGTATAATATACTGCCTAAAAAGGGCGCCGGTAGCTCAGTGGTATGCGTGCTTGTCTTCTGAGCTCAAGAACGTGGGTTAGAAACTCGACCGAGGCCCTTAGTTTATTTTATTTGGGATGTAAAATAAACTTGAGTACGCCGTCCTTCGGATGGGACGTTAAGCGATGGTCCTGAGCCTGTACGATGTCAGGTAGTCGTTAAAGACCCCTGCCCTAGGTGAATAAAAATTTAGGGTAGGCAAAATTTAGGACTCCCACAGTAGGGAGTCGGGCTCATGTTTACCAGAGTGACGAAAGAGCGCTCTGGTAGTAGGCGATATGACCTCGTAGTTAAAGCCCGGGCATGAGTCATAGAACCTAACCTAACCTATACTGCCTAAAAAATTATAACTTCAAAGTTGAGAAATGCGGACATATGAAAACTTATAATTAATAAATAAAACAAACTTGGTTTTTTGAAATATTGTCTATTCCGCAAGTTTATGTATTCATTACTCGTGGAATAGAAAAAAAATTCAAAATATGAAATTTGTTTTATTTATTAAAATAATAAGGTGTTCCGAAAAATGACAAATAAATTGCTATTAATTTTTTTTTTCATTTCAAAATTTTTATTTAAAAAAATATTTTTAATCTACCTGTTAAGGTAAATGTGAGGGGAGCTGCTACGAGTATTATACACATTTACTGGTCAATTTACAGTTACCATTCGGCAAAATTGAGTACAACGTTGTTTTACGAATGAAATACCCACATTTATTTTTCCAATGTGGAATAATACATGATGTAATACCTACCGTATAAAAAAACTTTTTTAAAAGTATTTATCATGAGAACCTCTACTTCTTCACTAGAAGGACCGATGTTATTCCTTCCTGTACGTGATATGGAAGTAACAATTCATATAACATATACAAATCATACTTAACATTTACTGAAACAATAAGAAATTAATGAAACCCGACCGAGGCGTTTAGTTTATTTTATCTGGGAGGTAAAATAAACTTAAGCACGCCGTCCTTCGGATGGCACGTTAAGCGATGGTCCTGAGTCTGTACGGTGTCAGGTAGTCGTTAAAGACCCCTACCCTAGATGAATAAAAATTTAGGGTAGGCAGAATTTAGGACTCTCACAGTAGAGTCGGGCTCATGTCCACCAGAAAGACGAAAGAGCGCTCTGGTAGTAGGTGATATGACCTCGTAGTTAAAGCCCGAGCATGAGTCATAATAACTAACTAATAAGAAATTAATAAAAACGTATGTTTTTAAAATATTGTTCATTGCTCAAATATTTATAAAATATGGCAGCATACCGAAAGTACTCCTTTATTTTACTCAGTACTCTTTATTTTTTATATACAAATCATATCATGTTTTCGAAAGAATAAAATGAAATTAAAATTATTGGTATTATATTAGGTATTTTTAAGGTAGGAAAAACCTCAGATTTTATTATTATATCTGATACTTTCATTAATATTGACATGTCATCAGTATTCATTTTGTTAAATATACTAATGTCCTTTCAATTATATCAGTTATGAATTAGTTTATCTTGTCAGAATTGAATTATTTTCTCTTTAATTTTAGTTTTAGCACTATTCTTGAAAAAATGAAGAAAATATTTCAAAGTAAACAAATTCCTAACAGGGATTTCCCAGTTGAAATTTCAACCCCTTCCTTGCCTGATAATATATGAGGAGTTTGGAGCCAGAGCGGACCAACTGGTTGAAACTGAACAGAAAGAAAATGGCAATTGAAAATTGAGTATATTTTGTTTATCTCTATAAATGGGCCTCAAATATTTATTTATATTTGAAATTTTAGAATAGTATTGGTTGAGTGATCCCTTTTTGTGTTCTATAAAGTTTTTGAAGGCCGTATGATCCATTGTGACTTTGAAAATATATGCACAAAATACTTGTGGAATAAACTTAAAGTGCTGCTATCTATCACTGAAGTGAAGAAACTAAGTGATCCACACTGGTTTTGAAAAAGGGAACCTATGCCAACATCAGGATGGTAATAACTCATTTTCCGAAAAATTGTGGGTTGGTCCGCTCTGGCTCCAAACTCCTCATATATTATATAATAACTTTTCGCACTCAGTAAACTGTCAACGTAAACCTGACGATGTTGTAATTCCAAAACCGGTAGATACACTTAGGGGTATTCATAAATTACGTAAAGACATTTAGGGGGTGTGGTGGGGGGGGGGGGGGGGGGGTATAAGCTTAATATTACTAATTCTTACTATAGGGGAGGAGGGTAAAGAATTTGATCTTACGTAAGTTTTTGAATTTAAAATCTACTACTTTCGCGCTAAGAAATGGCGCTATTGGATAGCGCCATCTGTACTTAGTTCTCAAATTCAGTATTGAATCCTACAGAAATCGTATGGTCTCAGTACTTCTAGACATTTTTTTTATTCTATTGTCTCGCTGACTAGGGATTTCCCTATTGCTTGAATTTTGAAAAATAATTGTCATTTTAGTATCATTTATTTATTATATTATATATCTGACATGTCTGGATATTTACATCCACTATTATTTAAAGCTTGGGTACAAGCTTTTCCACGTAAAACTTCAAAGATGGGTCAAGAAGAGTCAAACATGTTTTGGAAAACTAATAAAGAAACTTTTAAAAATAACTCCAGTGCTTTTGAGACCTGTGTTTCTGAAAGTTAGCCAGTCCATGGATAAATAAATAAGTAAAGTTTGGATTAATTATCCATTTATATATTTTATGCTATTTATATATTTTATTTGAAGTAATTCAATGCAGCAATGAAAAAGTTAAGACGATTAATCGAAGTTTAATTGCAATAAATAATATTTTTTAATCAAACTGTCTTTTATTTTATCAATACGATCATTTCTTACAAAAATTTCTTATCAAGAGGTGGGGGGGGGGGGGGGGGTAGTTGAAATCTTATGATATCTTACAATAGGGGGGGGGGGGGGGGGGGGAGGGTCAAATTAGCTTTAAAAAAGCCTTACGTAATTTATGAATGGCCCCTTACAAAAGTTTTGTGGAATAGACAATATTTCAAGAATAAATGTCTAAATAATGACATTTAACATTATGTTGACAGTCAAAGCCTGGGAAGTTGTCTTTGTAGAAATGGTTTAGGGGACTGCAGTCGATGACATTTATGGAAAAATATTTAATGAGAAGAGGATTGAAGGGTGGATGCCTTCTACTATTTACATAAATCTCCGTCATCTGGAGACAATCCATCGGCTCACTGTTTGTATATTCATTACAATCCACCCCATCCCTTTATTGGCTATTGAAGGGTCTGGTATTAGAAGCGAACTATCTGTCATATCTACATAGTGACTGAAGGGTTCATTATGACTAATTAGACGTTAATTCATGTCACCAAATCTATGTAGTGTCATCGAAGGCATCTTGTAGTAGAGGTATCTTCTTCAATGTATATGGACGATACCAAAGTGGAGTTTGGCGAACGGAAGGGAGGGGGTGCTAAACTCAGAAATCGCAATAACTGCCGATGTACGAATGTACCTGATATTTTATATTCGTCCGCGAATCGGCGGGGAGAGAACGGGGATCAACACAAAAACTCTGATAACTGCCGATGTCATTAATGAATATGTGGACACAGAACTTAGTATCAAAAGCCCCTATGTCAATTGAATTGGTGTCAAATATGTCAAATGACATTGGTCTAATTTATTTTTAATTAATGTTCATTAAAAAAAAAAATTTGAGGTAAGGATCTGATGTACGAGTATTCCAGCCAACACAGATAGATGCAATTACAGTTCAAGTACAATTTTCTTTATATTTTTTGGAATCAAGGGGTCGGAAAACATGAAATTTTATTGAAAACTCAACCTCGAATTTATCGCAGTTTACCTAACTCCCACTTACACTTCGTACACCTGAGGAAGTAAAAATCCCGAATCAGAGAAGGGACCTAACTAAAAATCCCTAATAACTGTTGATTTATCAACATGAAATTTAGTGTCACATATATCTGTCGTCAAAGAAAATAAATTGGTAAGTCTAAATTCATAACTTTTCAGGGCAGCACTTTTTTACTTTTGCATTAATAGTGTAAATCCAGTTTTTAGAATAAATAAATTATGCATCATTATTAATCATATACCTTCTAAATCTGTAGGAGAGAATGAAAATGAATATTGTTAATCCTTTCTTGGATTTTCCCTTAGTTACCTAATCATTCCCCAATCACTTACCTAATTATTGACTACACTTTTTGAAATACTCGTGAATGATGGGAGTCAATCGCCAGAAATTCAGCTACTTTTTATTTTTATTATTTACCATATGTAAATGTGATAGAGAAAATATAAAATATATACAGAACGTGGTAACAAAATAAATGATCTGTGCGCAAAACAATAAAGAAAATATGCACAAATATATATATATATATAATAAATAAATGAAAAGAAAATTAATGATAATAAAAAATAATAAAATAAAAAACAAAATAAATACATAAGAAGAATAATAAAAGATCTATTCTACTCGAGATCCCCAAATCGTCCCTGGTTTTCTGCTAACTTAATGGAAACCACACAAATTAGGGCGGAAAACTATGAAAACTATATACATTATTCCCACCCCCTCCCTCTTTCCCTGGTCAAAACTAGAAATATAGTTGAAACTAGCCAAGATTTTGAAGATCTCTGTCCGACTCAAAACAGTTCACACCTTGGGGTCCCTCATCTCGGGGCCGAATGACAGAATAGAGTTACGTTAGGAGTGGGGTCTACCACATTACCTGAGAACGCGGTGCTGTCTATATAGGCCAGTCAGGGCGAAAAATGTACATTTAAATTCACCATTTGATGATGACAATAGATTGCCGAAACTACTTGTGGAATAAAAAATATATATGAGGAGTTTGGAGCCAGAGCGGACCAACTGGTTGAAACTGAACAGGAAGAAAATGGCAATTGAAAATTGAGTACATTTTGTTTATCTCCATAAATGGACCCCAAATATTTATTTATATTTGAAATTTTAGAATAGTATTGGATGAGTGATCCCTTTTTGTGTTCTATAGAGTTTTTGAAGGCCGTATGATCCATTGTGACTTTGAAAATATATGCACAAAATATTTGTGAACTAAACTTAAAGTGCTGCTATCTATCACTGAAGTGAAGAAACTAAGTGATCCACACTGGTTTTGAAAAAAGGGAACATATGCCAACATCAGGATGGTAATAACTCATTTTCCGAAAAATTGTGGGTTGGTCCGCTCTGGCTCCAAACTCCTCATATATTGTTGGACTGATATCTCTTGGTAACTTATATTCTCCATTGTTATTTAAAAAAAAGCTCATTGATAGTCATTTTGTCCATTGTTTCATTTAATAGGCGAGGAGAATGCAGACAATGCCCCTGTTAATTGACCTCAAGCCACCATGCCTTCATCCTTATCCTATAGGAAATTATCAGGGACTTATCTGTTACAGTAACTAGCTACTGTTGGCAGCACCCTTACTACTACCAACCTCTCTTCGTAAACTATGATCTACGTCTGCTGACCCAACTTGTTGCATGTCCTTCCTCCCGTTACTATATCTAATACGTGATATCAGCTTTGCCACTAATCTAATATAATGAATATAAGAAAATAGAAAATATATAAAAGAAAATACATTTTCTATTAACCCTCCTATTACCACGTGGGGTCAAAAAAGACACCATGCGTTTTAAAATGTGTATGAACTGCTCAATATAATTTCTATTTCGATGAGGCTTCAGGACATTTATCCGTAGACTATCTCTATTCGATTTCATTAAGAAAATGTATTCAGTTTGTATTTTAAAAATAGATATAAAATAATATTTTCACAAAAACGTAGTTGGGGTCACGCGGGACCCCACGTGATATTATCCGTATCACATTTTCGTTCGTCTGATGAGAAGTATTTTCAAGAAGTTCCACTCAGTAAACAATTCCGAAAAGTTACGTTTGCTCTTCAATTGACCTGCAATTCGAAGAAGACATTGCCCGCACTCGCTGGAGTTTTTCCTGGAGCTCTTTCTGATCAACATTTCTTGGTTTCCACTTCTCGTTCACCTCTTGAATTTTATTTAGATCTAATTTCAGTATGCGTTGACGGTTCGGACCGTAAAGATAAATCATGGAACACATTGTGTCCTCGCGAACGTTGATGTTAGTAGAGCATGCCAAGGAGATTGCAGGGTTTGAATCTGAGGAGGCCCTTGTGGAAACGGAACAGCTCGAAGTGATCTCCGATGTTGAAGACGTTTTGGAAACGGACGATGAAGAACTTGATGAGCTAGAAGCACGTATGTAAAAACCATGTCATAAAAAAATTTCTTTGCGCTAAATGTAAATAATAATAGCACCCATAGTGTGAATAGACTTTTATAAGTTTCATGATTTACTTTTTTTTTAATAAACATTTTTTATACCATTTTTTCTCAACTTTTTAAACTCTTTGTTATTTTTCCCTCATTTTTGAATGAACTGGATAAATATCTTTATGTTGACAACAACCGTGTGGTGAAAATATTGAAATTGAAATAAAAACAAAAATGATGATCTTCGAAGGATGATGGAACCCGACGAACGGTGAGATCAGAAGAACGAAGCTCATCGGACGAACGAAGACAAAGCTGAACGGGGACACTGGCAGATAGTAAGTCCAGAAAGAAGTTCAAGAAAACCAAAAAAGGAAGGAGGGCTGTAATAAAATACGTCAATAAATTAACGGTCCACTCACGGGCAAGTAAAGCATGGGGCTGACTGGCACTGAGTCAGACTCAAAGAGGGATTAGCCGTGTGTTTACATTATGAACGTTGTTTGACTAAACACATACAATGGGCTTTCGAAATTTTTCGTCGATATACTCATGAGTTTATGAGTTAAGCCCTCCCAGAGGACTCAGCATAAAAGAGTTTTTTATTTTTTGAGTAACAATAGAGAAGTTAAACCCCTTATTTAGCTGCCATTAACGTTCGTTACCACGTGTAAATATACAAATGAAATTAAAACAGTAATTTTTTCACATATTTAGGTTACCCTAACTAACGAATCCATTAAAACTTTTAATAATATAAATCAGAGGTGTGTACATTTTAAAAATAAATTTTTTTTTTTTTTTTTTTGGCCTTATGAACGATGCATATTAGCCATGGATATGCCAAACGGCATGGGACATGGGAAGAGGACGAAGAGCCCAGGGGAGAACCCCGGAGCACCCAACCAGCCGCAAGACCGAACCAGGGGACAAGGAGCCGCACCTCCGGGCCGCTCTCTGCAATCACACTTAGACAGTACAGTAAACATTAGTGCAACAAGGCCTGAGACGAGGGTGTGCATGTGTGCCAGGCCGTCCACACCCTCCAAGCCCGGGACCGTTCAAGTCCAGAGAGGCCGGCGATGCCGCCCCAAACCCCCCAGCCCGGCCAATACCGCCCGCCACGCCACCCCAAGGGATCCCCACCCGGACCCCGCACTCAGCTTTTAGGGAAAATAAATTAGTCGTGTCACAAAAAACATTTTCAAAGGCTATATTTTAGATAAAGTTCTTTCTTTTTTAATACTTATTTTGAGAAAGATAAGACATTGGTTTAAATTCCTTTTACTAATGACATGAAAGGCTTGAGAGAAGAAGAAGATCCAGCGGTGACCCCTCTTGATATCACTTTATAACAGAAGATCTCTTTGCCAAACTCTCTTTAACCCTCGTGGGGGATTTTAGGGTAAATTTTGATTTAAAATTTTATAAACTTCCTGATTGATGTGTAGGTAATTAAAGTTTGGGTGGAAACGTTTGTGTTGGTTGTTTATGAGTGTGATGCTCAAGTCGCTATGTAGTCTTGTTGCTAACGTATGATGAACATTGTGTGACCGAGTGTTTTGGATTCAGATATCTGTATTCGTTTGCTTTTTCGAATCCTTTGCATGTACATATATTTGTAAGCCGTAACCCCAGAGAAGGTGGGTGTAAACATTTAGTAAATTGAAAAATTCGTTTTACGAAAGCAATGAATCAAAATGGATCGAAGACTTTCTCGAGATAAAGGCACTTTTTTTTTCTCTTTTGTGAAACCCAGTTCAGACATTGGTACTAGTTAGAAAACAGAACCAGGTACTATATACCTAATGTGATTATGTTTGGGCAGGTCTGTTTGGGGTCGTCTTGTCATCCTAATTTCTGCTCAGGATCCCTGCAGATTCCCATTCTTCATCAATAGTACATGATCCTAAGCTGGCATCATCTAGTCCCCATAATTGCAGAATAATGTCCTCTTCATTCCTTACCCTCTTGGGCAGGCCGATACAGACCAACGTGAACCTCTTTCACCCCCCTCCCCTCCCGGCAGCAGAGACTCCTGCCTCCCCCCACTTCGTCCCTGCTGATGCCTTCTCAATCTCTTTTTGATGTGTAAACATCTTAGCTCTAGTTAGGGGCTATGTCAGACCGTCAGAGCGTGTCTCGTTTTGCATGCGTAAGTGTGTGTGTGTCAAACGGTTGCGCGCGCAGCGTACTCACACAACTACTCCCTTCTTTATCTCTGATGTCAGTTGTTTTAGATCATATTTACCGTTGTAGTGAATTTAACTGAAATATCAATATTACTAACTATAAAATGATTTTTCGATAAGAAACTTTTAGTTAAGATGCTTCGATAGCTTAAATTTGTTACAATAAATAAAATTTATGGTAAAATAAAATAAAATAGCATTGTAATTTAAAAAAAATATAATATATAATATTTAAATATATTATTATATGATATAATATTGTTATTAACATATAATAATAATATAATGTTTGTGCCCATTTCAGGAGATACCGAACAGCTTATTTAATTTTTAAATGACAAACTTAATCTACAAATGAATACGAATCGAAGTATTTCAACAAATTCGAAAACTATCATCGACGCTGTATTCTCGCGGTATTTAGAGACTACAATCACAGTTGTATATATCTTATTTTAGCTATCACAAACCTATAATTTCAAGTACATATAAAAGAAATTAAAGAACAATAAATTTGAAAGTTTTTTGGCGTTTTTTTCTAGTTTTCAATTTTTTTTCTTAATTTATACAAATTATTATTATTTTTTATTATTATTATATTGTTTTAAAAGTTATTTTTATGCTTTTAATTACAACACATATAAAATTTCGTGTCGATACATTCATTCTATCGGGGAGTATCTTCTTCATACATACGCGGAAATGTTTTTTATTTATTTTTGGAATGAGAGGGTCGGAAGACATGAACTCAACATCGAGTTTCTCACCGATTACATAACTTTCTCTATAGCCGAGGAAGTAAAAAACCTGTTCACAAGACGAGTGATATGAGCCCACACCGAGCCAATAAACCCATTTGAAACGTGCAAAACACATCCAATTTTGAGCTTTTGCTCCAATTTATAGGCGCGCATCTCTGAAACAATTACTCAAAAAAAATTAATTAATTTAGGCGAAAACAATAATTGTCCTCAAAGTTTGCATTGCTCAATAATTCATAAATTAGCATTATGCTTTCCCAAGTTGAAGCCGAAGGTTTTCTGGAAGAGAATATAAATGTATAATCCTGTTATAAATATTTAACTGTGGTTTGGAGTGCGGACCCAACTGTTAATTAGGCCAAGTAAATCTGCAGAGGCACAGCTTCTGTTTAATTAGACCTCAGTAACGAACCTCCACTGCAGGACACTGTGTCAGGGAAAAACTTCTACCTAGCTCTTGTGGACAGCCGCTATTCCTAGTTTTCTTACTTCCCCCCTCCAGGGAAACCCCCCTTTTTTTTTGAGGTGATGCAGGAAAATGAGCTTTTAAAATGTTTCTCCTTAGTTGTGCCTTAAGTCCAAATTTCGATCATATAGACATTTTCATATAAAAAATATTAGTACATGAACAAAAAAAATCTTAGGTTATGTTTTTGTTCTCCATCCAAATCGACCGTTTGAACTTAAACTCAATATTTGACTTACAGACTGGATTCTGAATCCTCGTACGAATTTCGTGTACATTCATTAAATCGGTAGTTATTAGGGTATTTGAGTTTAGTCCACTTTCCCCTTCGGCTGATTCCGCTGAAAATTTATAGGTGTCATCCTTATATGGCTTTACATATAAAATTTCGTGTCAATACATTAATTAAAACGGCAGTTATTAGTGTTTTTATGTTAGAACTCCCCCTGTCCCCTTTCCTTTGGCCGATTTAGTTGAAAATCAATAGGTGTTGTCCTTAGAGGGTTTAGAATGTTCATAATAAATTTTGTGCCTATACCTTAATTACAATGGTCGTTATAGAATTTTTGTGTTAAACCTCCCCCTAGTCCCTTTTTCCCTTTGTCTGATTTGTCTGAAAATCAATAGGTGTCGTCCTTAGAGGGTTCAGAATGTTCATATTAAATTTTGTGCCTATACCTTAATTACAATGGTCGGTATAGAATTTTTGTGTTAAACCTCCCCCTAGTCCCTTTTTCCCTTTGTCTGATTTGGCTAAAAATCAATAGGTGTCGTCCTTAGAGGGTTCTGGATACACATATTCGTACTGATTCAATCATTACAGGGAGTTATCGTGTTCACAGACATACAGACAGACATAATTTTTTCATTTATTTTCGGAATCAGGAGGTCGGAAAACATGAAATTCACACGAACTCCGTTTTCTGAAAAAAAATGTCTGACCGATTGCATAACCTTCTCTATACATCTTCAATATATGGTGATGTAACAACTCACACGAGCATACTTGCGACTGACACATTGATAGCCTCTCATCAACAGAAACACTCCACTCATCGAACACAAATGTACTGCACTTGTTTACACTTCACTACTAAGACCACTGTTTATATACGCTTGTCCCTGTCTGGCTTGGGGCCAGCAAAAAAAACATTAACAAATTAAGGATTGAAACAAGTTTCTCCGAATGACATCAGGCCCTTGGTGTGATGTTGGGCTTTTTTTAAAAAAATATATACTACCAGTTTCAATATTACACCATTATTAAGTTTAATGTAAAACTGACATGTTTGCTGAGTGCGAACCGTTTTATCGTTAACGTAGCCAAGGAAAAAGTGTAATTTGAACTGTAAAATCCCTGTGTCTTTACACTTTAGGGAAATATTTATTATTATGTTAGGTTTTTTGTGAGTAACATGTTAACATTTGTTAGGGATGTGACTATTGACTAAATGCTTGACTATTAGCTGATGTGGAAGTTGATTGTTTGGAAGCCAGTAGCTCCTTTGTCAGACAGACAGTTCTATTACTGTCGAGGGGTTTGTTAGGTAGGCTGCTTTACTGGGCTAGTAGAATTAGCAGTAGTCCTCTTATTAGAATCGATTGCCGTAACTAGGGAATAGTTCTTGGCATGGGGAATAATTTCTTACAAAAATGTGTGATTGTTATTGATATTCAAAAAAATGGGAAGAAAATATTTCAAAACACCAAATTCATAACTGGGATTTCCTAGTTCAGATTTACAACTCATTCCTAACCTAGCTGAGTTACCAATAAAAAACAGTTCGCAACTCAGCATACTTGTCTTAATGATATTTAACATTTTTTTAGAAGTTATTGTGAAACAATAAAAAAAAATTAAAAAAAACGTATGTTTTTACTTTTTTATACCTATAGTATAAGGCAGTATTCTAGTCGTGTGAAAATCCGAAGTCGAGTTTTCAACAGATTTTCACGTTTCAAGGTATCTTGAATACTTTTTGACCAATTTCGCGATGATGTCTTTCGATGCGTATGTGTCTGTGTTGCCATGTTGAAATCTGAGGCCAAAATGACAGCCTCATCATTAAATTTGGCCTCATGATTTTTGTAAAGCACAGCTCTGAACTCGACTCCTCATGGTGCTGAACGCAGGGAAAAATGAGCTCTTGCTCTTGGAGTTGCGGAAATTCTTTGTTCCAGACTCTTTCAAAAGCATTGTGAAGACCGTCAAAACATTAACGGAAGAGTCAACGTCTGAGTATTCCAGACCTACTCTAAACAGCCCTCCTTAGCGGTGAAAATTGGTCTTGATACAGACTCTGAATATGAGAATAATGGTCCAGGACCGTCGTCCCAAAAGTGAAAATTACATGTGTTGCATCATTTCGCAGGAACAACACTTTCATATTAATACCCAATCTAATGATAATGAATCGCAAAGGTGAGTGTACGCCTGCTTAGCGTTGCTGGCCTCATAAACAGCGTCTCTTTTTCTTTCTCAATTCTCATTCTCTTTTCTCTCTCGTTCAAAAACCTACATTTGTTATTTCTCTTACCATAGGCCTATTGTCTCTACTTTGGAATCAAATGTAGTGATTTCTGATGTTCCTAACAACAAAAATAATGTTGTTCTAACAAATGAATAAAAATACAATAAATAAAACAGTTTGCACCTAAAATGTTGAGTTTATTGAGAAATCCAATACAACATATAAATAATATTTATGGATCAAAAAACAAAAAAAAATTGGAAAATTGCGAAAAAAGTTTCACTTTTGGCGTGTGTTTCAAGCACACACTATGTATTTTTTTCTCTTTTGTGAAACCCAGTTCTGTAATTAGAGAGGTCTTAGTTTTCTTTTACCTTGAAGCGAGAAAGAAAGGTTTGGATGAAGGAGGGGTGAAAAGGGAGAATGCGAAGACAGCGAGGAATGTGAGTGATGAAGAGAAGTTGAGGGATAAATCAGAAGAAGGCCTGAAGAGATTGGAACTTGTGTGAAGGCATCTCGGGTCAAGCCAGCCAATAATAGTTGTAGTGAGTATCGCTCGTCTTGGCAATATCTTCTGTGTCTGCCTTCTGGCTTCTTTGTCAAAGTCGGATTCGACTCACACACACAGTAGCGTAGAAAGGTTTTGGATGACCCGTGTGCCATAATTTTAGGTGCCACCTCCTTCCTTGTAGATTATCTATATTAATAAAGCTGAAACGGGGTTTGTTTGTATGTATGTATGTTTGTTTGTTTGTATGTATGTATGTATGTATGTATGTATGTATGTATGTATGTATGTATGTATGTTTGTTCCAGCATCACGCCCAAACCGCTGGACGGATTTTTATGAAACTTCCCATGTAGCATTCTTTTGAGCCCGATTGAATAATAGGCTATGTGGCGTCCCAAAATTTTCATCGGGAGGGGGAGTTGTAAGGGGGGCCTAAGTATATAAATAGTGATAACTCATTAACTAATGGTCAAATTGTCATGAAATTTCACACGTAGTCTTTTTAAAAGCCAAACAGGAAAAAAAGGTGTGTGGCGTCCCAAAGTTTTGAACGGGAGGGGGGGTTGTGGGGGGGCCTAAGTATAAATATAGAGCTAACTCATTAACTAATGGGCGAATCGTCATGAAATTTCACATGTAGTATTTTTAAAAGCCAAATAGGAAAAAAAGGTGTGTGGCGTCCCAAAGTTTTGAACGGGAGGGGGGGTTGTGGGGGGGCCTAAGTATAAATATCGAGCTAACTCTTTAACGGTTGGTCGGATTGTCACGAAATTTCACATGGCGTATTCCTGAAGACCAAATAGAAAAATAAGGTGTGTGGCGTTCCAAAGTTTTGATCGGGAGGGGGGGTTGTAAGGGGGGCCTAAGTATATAAATAGTGCTAACTCATTAACTAATGGTCGAATTGTCATGAAATTTCACATGTAGTATTCCTAAAGGTCAAATAGAAATATTAGGTGTGTGACGGCCCAAAATTTTGAACAGGAAGGAGGGTTGTGGGGGGGGGGGGGCTAAATATACATATAGAGTTAGCTCATTAACGGTTGGTCGTATTGTCACGAAATTTCGCATATATTATTCCTGAAGGCCAAATAGAAAAATAAGGTGTGTGGCGTCCCGAAGTTTTGAACGGGTGGCGGGGTTGAGGGGGGGGGGACTAAGTATAAATATAGAGCTAGCTCATTAACTGTTGATCGTATTGTCATGAATCCGATTGTCATGAATTTCACATGTAGTAGTAGTAACTATGTATTCGCTGTGGGGTTCACTGTTGCAAGACATTTACTAGCTGTGATTTCCAGCGTTCCTTATATCGTACTAGCTGTGGGGTCCGCTGTTGCAAGGCACTTACTAGCTGTAGTGCTCAGCCCCAGCGTTCCTAACTATGTACTGGCTGTGGGGTCTGCTGTTGCAAGGCGCTAGCAGTGTGGCCCAGCGTATTTAACTACGTAGGTACTAGCTGTGATGTCCAGCGTTCCTAATATCGTACTAGCTGTGGGGTCCGCTGTTGCAAGGCACTTACTAGCTGTAGTGCTCAGCCCCAGCGTTCCTAACTATGTACTGGCTGTGGGGTCTGCTGTTGCAAGGCGCTAGCAGTGTGGCCCAGCGTATTTAACTACGTAGGTACTAGCTGTGATGTCCAGCGTTCCTAATATCGTACTAGCTGTGGGGTCCGCTGTTGCAAGGCACTTACTAGCTGTAGTGCTCAGCCCCAGCGTTCCTAACTATGTACTGGCTGTGGGGTCTGCTGTTGCAAGGCGCTAGCAGTGTGGCCCAGCGTATTTAACTACGTAGGTACTAGCTGTGGGGTCCGCCGTTGCAAGGCACCTACTACCTGTAGGGCCCAGCGTTCCTAAAAACGTACTAGCTGTGGGGTCCGTCGTTGCAAAAGCATACTAGCTGTGATGCCCAGGGTTCCTAATATCGTACTAGCTGTGGGGTCCGTTGTTGCAAGGCATTTACTAGCTGTAGTGCCCAGCATTCCTAACTATGTACTAGCTGTGGGGTCCGCTGTTGCAAGGCACTTACTAGCTGTGATGCCCAGAGTTCCTAACTTCGTATTAGCTGTGGGGTCCGCTCTTGCGAGGCACATACTAGCTGTGGTGACCAGCGTTCTAACTACGTACTAGCTGTGGGGTCCGCCGTCGCAAGGCACATACTAGCTGTGATGCCCAGCATTTCCAACTACGTACTAGCTGTGGGGTCCGCCGTTGCAGGGCATATACTACCTCTGGTGCCCAGCGTTCCTAACTACGTACTAGCTGTGGTGCCCAGCGTTGCAAGGCATATACTAGCTGTGGTCACAAACGTTCTTAAGTACGCACTGGCTAGGACGTCCAGCGAAGCTAAGTATTCACTAGCTGTGGTTACCGCCGTTGAAAGGCGCATACTAGCTGTGGTGCCCGGGGGTCCTAAAAACTTACTAGCGTTACTATAGTTGAAGGACTATAAGCCTTATTCCGTATGAATAATTGAAAATTATAACATCATGAATGTACTGTTGAAGATTTTAAAATACTTATAGAAGATAATAGTAGAAAAGTCAAAGTTCCCCGGGCAACGCCGGGTATTACTGCTAGTGACATTATAATATGTAAATTTGAAGTGAGGCTGCAAATTAATAGAAAAATGAGTAGCGGGAATAAGTATGTTTTGGCACAATGGCTAATGCGATAAATGGCGGCCGTCCTAAAACGAGAACCTCAGCAGCTATACGAAGTATAGGGGAAGTTATGTAATCGGGCAAAAATTTAATGCGAAATTTTCAACAGAATATCATGTTTTCAGATTGCAGATTCCAAATATGAATAAAAAGTCTATCTGTGTGTGAACACGATAACTCCTGATAGAATAAATGTATCAAGACGATTCAGAGGGCGCCGGTAGCTCAGTGGTATACGTGCTTGACTTCTGAGCTCAAGAACGTGGGTTCGTAACCCGACCGAGGCCCTTAGTTTATTTTATCTGGGAGGTAAAATAAACTTAAGCACGCCGTCCTTCGGATGGGACGTTAAGCGATGGTCCCGAGCCTGTACGATGTCAGGTACTCGTTAAAGACCCCTACCCTAGGTGAATAAAAATTTAGGGTAGACAAAATTTAGGACTCCCATAGTAGAGTCGGGCTCATGTCCACCAGAGTGACGAAAGAGCGCTCTGGTAGTAGGCGATATGACCTAGTAGTTAAAGCCCGGGCATGAGTCATAAAACCTAACCTAACCTCAACACGATTCATCACAACATTTTATATGTAAATCCAGAACCCTCTAACGACGACTGATTTTTAGCCAACTCGGTCAAAGGGAAGGAGGGATTAGGGGGAGGCTTAACATAAAAACTCTAATAACTGCCGATAAAATTAATGCAATGACAAAAAATTTTATATGTGAATTCAAAACCCCATAAGGACCGACACTTATTAAATTTCAGGGAAGTCGACAGAAGGGAAGGGGGATCAGGGGGGGCTCAATTCAAAGTTCCAATAACTGACGATTTAATGAATGTTTCGACATGAAATTTCATATTGTCAAAATCCAATGAGGAAATAGCCTGTCTAATTTCAGCGATATCCGCTGAAATGAATTTATCGACACAAAATTTAGTATGAGGATTTAGGAGCCCCTATGTAAGTCAACTGTTGAATATTAGCGCACCAGTCGACTGGTTTTGAAGGGGAAGCGAAAAATTAATTGATTAATTTGTTCTGGGGAAGTACATCAGTTTCCCGAGTCATGGTAATAGCACCATTCCTCACTTTCCTGCATTATTTCCCTGTATTCTTTACAGGTCTTAGATAAGGATAATCGATGGAGGTGCTGAGGTGATGCCATAAAGTCAGTGGGTCTGAACTAAAATGGAAATGTGATGTACAATACACAAAGAAAACCGCTGACGCCAATACATTACTTTCATATACTCAGTAACGGCAGTATTATAAGATTTTGGACTGGGAGAGGTAGAGTGATCTGTGTGAACATTTTTGGTATAAACAAGTCCTGTTATCACACTCAACACGTATTTTATATTATTTTTATTTTTATAATTGTATTACTTTTCCTGCTATACCATGTATACGGGAAGTTACTTAATCGATCACAAATCGAACAAAAAAATCTGTCTGTGTGTGTCTGTGAACACGATAACTTCCGATAGAATGAATGTATCTACGTGAAATTCAAAATGTGCATCCAGGAACACATCTATTAGGTAGGGAGAGGAAGAGAATTGACTCAAAAATTCTAATAATTCCGATGTATCGAGTATATCAACACAAAATTTAGTATGAGTAATCAGAAGCCGATTACTGAGCCAACTATTTATCCCAAATTGTTTTGGAGGGTGAGCGAAAGTTTAATCGATTAATTCGTGATTAATACGATCTAAAGGATAGGCGGAGCTCCGCCCAACTGAGTAAACATGTTAATTAATTTGTTAAACAACTATCGGAACTAGTTAGTTATTGTTACTCATGCTCGGGCTTTTAACTTGGAGGTCATATCGCCTACTACCAGAGCGCAAATTTCGAAAGTCACCCGGTTTTCGAGATACATGTCGAAAAACGTTCTGAAATGTTTTGAAACACATATTTTTGAACGTTTCCTTGATTTACCCGAAAACTGTTAGTCATATCGAAAAATTAGTTCTTTTAAAAAATTTTTCTTATTAAATTTCCAGTCGCTAATTTGTTCTTAGTTTGAGATAAAATCAATTCAACAAAATTATAGCTCCCCAAGGAAAAAAGGTTCAAGGTTAGGTTTTATAACTCATGCCCGGGCTTTAACTATGAGGTCATATCGCCTACTACCAGAGCGCTCTTTCGTTACTCTGGTGGACATGAGCCCGACTCTACTGTGGGAGTCCTAAATTTTGCCTACCCTAAATTTTTATTCACCTAGGGTAGACCTCTTTAACGAGTACCTGACATCGTCCAGGCTCGGGACCATCGTTTAACGTCCCATTCAAAGCTTGGCGTGCTCAAGGTTTTGTTCACCTCCAAAATGAAAAACCTATGGGCCTTAGCTGAGTTTCGAACCCGCGATTTTAATCTCAGTAAACAAGCACACATACCACTGAGCTATCGGCACCCTCTCTATCGGTAGGTTTTATATTTTCTTAACTTTATTAATTTTATTCTCACTGTTCAAAAAGAACAATATAACCACAATAAAGAATAGTGTTTCATATCCAAAAACATTATTTGATACAAAGCTTTCATTTTTATTTTTTTGGCAGAGTTCCTCCACACCTCAAGGTCAGTCCAATGTAAGTTATTGTTTTATTTACTCATTTATAAATTATTATTTATTTAGACTTTTTTATACATTCATTTATAATTGATTAATCTCTCTCTCTCTCTCTCTCTCTCTCTCTCTCTCTCTCTCTCTCTCTATATATATATATATATATATATATATATATATATATATATATATATATATATATATATATATACATATATAGAAAACACACACATATATATATATGTGTTTTCTTTCTTTTCTATATCTCGCACATTGGGACCTAATGATGGGACGTAAGAACGTCCCGAAACTTCGTTGGGATAAAAACACTTCCGAAGAGTTTTTTTTTGAAAAATAGTTATCTTAATTTTTATTAAATTGAAAAATGTGACTACTTATTATAAACATATCCTGTATTAATTTTGTTTATGTACTCATATATCTTTGAGTATTTATTTGTTCAGTTCTTTTTTAATAGTTTTGTTATTACTACTTACGTGTGTTAGACTCAAGTAGTTATAAATCTAATTTATAAGCTATCGTAATGTATAAATTCTTTGACGTATCCTATTACCATGTATTGGTTTAACGGAAATAAATTTATTATTTTCTGTAAAATATGCAGAGGAACCTTTACCGACATACAAAGCTTGTAGCTTTAGGGGAGGCAACTCGCTTTTTGTTAATAATGAGACTCAAGGTACTAAACAGCATGCATGGTCGTTAGTTACAAAACCAGAGGATATTATACTCGACATTACCATCAATTACAAAACGTTTCCAAACTCGTTAATAATCGCTATCTACTTTGGAATTCAATTGTACCCCATGAGACTTACAAGAAATGGAATTTGTTAATGACTGATCCCATTTACAGAAATCTATACAGAAAGAAGATTAGGGGGTAATAACCAAATCCTAAAGAGGGGTATGGAAGGAGTATATTACTTCGGCTAATAATCTTCTTTCTCAAAAGCATCTTAACTTATAGAAAAGTCCCGAAAAAACTTAAAAATCGCCTCCCTCGAAAAGTCGTATTAACAAAAATAGAGTGTCGTTGAAACACACGCCAAAAGTTCTTTCGCGATTTATTAATTTTTTTATCTATGAATATTATTTTTATGTTGTATGCGATTTCTCAATTAACTCAACATTTAAGGTGCAAACAGTTTTATTTTTTTATTTTTTATTTTATTTATTTTTTTTATTTCACCTGTATTATTTAATTTTCGACTATGAACTACATCACAACTAGGAAATATGAGCAAAAAAAAAAAAAACACCACTTGAGTCTCTTGATGAGATGGCTGGTCAACACCACCGCCTCCTCAGAGGTCCCCCTCAGGCTGGAGATCACGCAGCCAACGCCAGTCGCCGAGGAGGCCCGCCCGGCAAGGACCGGACCGACATGGCTTCCACCAGTGTGTTCGGATGTGTCGTGAACTTGTTGTGCAAATTTGTGTATAATTGTTGTTTAACTTCGTGTAATGAACCACACCCTTCGTAGGTTCTTTTACAATGTCAGCAGTGTGAGCTACTATTTCAGAATTCTCATTTTCCAGATGAGCTCGAGTTTTGCTGCTTTTCAAGTTGCTCGATGTGGTTCTCAGCTTGACGATTCTCAACCTTTTGTCCCAAATGGCACTTTTTATAAACACTTTGGAGATTAAAATGTCTTTATCCGCTTCCATTTTATAAAAACAAGAGTAAGAACATCGTGCACAGTGGGAAGATAACCTCAAACTGACCGGGCGTGCTAAGCGGGAAGCGGTGCACTATGGACGTACCCAGACATGCGAGCAACGAACCGAGCAACAAACCAAGCAGTGCTCGGCTCGTGTTCAGTTTTCAACGAACACACTCCAAGGCGAACAGAGACGAGCCGAGCACTTGGATGCTCTACAACCATACGAACGAACATAACCTTATTAGTAGTAGCAGTTATTAGTATTTCATTTTATTATTATTTAGTTATTATTATTAAAACATTAACTGAGTTTTTTATACAGATATGACTGTTTACTTTTTAATTGGATTACTGACATGGAAAAGTGTTTGGATAATTCCTCCCAAGCATCCAATCTCTTTATTTTATTAAAATGTAATTTGTGTTTTAAATCCCATATGACTGGGTACTGTCTTATAGCCTGAGCAAACTGAATTTGAAGCTCCTGAGACCAGTCTTCAGAAGCCATAATAAAATATAATTTATTTAATAATTGTTCAAAAAATATTTAATTTAAAAAACACAACAACGTGCACTGCAAAAAACCAAAATATTTGAGAAGGTTATAATAATTGTAAACAACAACAGTGCTCGGGTCAAGTCGGCTTGGTAAGTGTCTACACAGACCGCAGCCCGAGCCGAACATTCCTTGGATAGTTCCCGAGCCTACCTTGTTCGTCTAGCGCCTGTGCACTTCATGCCCAGGCATTACACTATTTCGAGGGAGAGGGAGAAAGTGTGCGCGCGCACTAGACTTCAAGTGCGCGCTCTTTTTCTCTCTTTCTAACTCTCTCTCTCGCTCTCTATTTTCTTCTTCTCTCTATTATTTGTCAAATAATTTTGTAACACATTTACTAGCTTAGTCCCCAAATTGCCCAATGCGCGTAAAGAAGTTTCACCTCAAAAATATTTAGAAATATATTGCTAATATCAAAGAAAACGTAATACTGAACGCCTGACATCCGCCTCTGTTGACGTCACACTCGTTCATGACGTTTTACTTCCACAGCTATACAAAGTAGTTTTTTTTTCTTGTTATTTTATATTTAACTTCATAATTAACAACAATTAACACATCAAAGTAAACTTTAATTACTGTTTTGTATTATTATTACGGAGATAATAATATCAAAGAATATAAGTAAGTAAATATTCTTTCCTCTCCTTATCTTTTGGTTTGTTAATGTTAATTGCTTTTCATTAATTATATTATATAGCGACAATAATTAACTCATATATGTGTATTTGAATCGATTGTCGTAATATCTAAGTTATCTATTTAGAATTTTTATGTATTGTCACCAGGGGCGTAGTCGGGGGGGAGGGGGAAGGGGGGGTGCGTACGTGAAGAAACCTTGAGCACGCCGTTTTTCAGATGGGACGTTAAGCGATGGTCCCGAGCCTGTCCGATGTGAGGTACTCGTTAAAGACCCCTGCCTAGGAGAAAGTTTGGGTATAGGGGTGACAAAATACGATCTGGTAGTAGGCGATTTGACATGTCAGAAAAACTAACTTGATACTTTTCTCAGATTATTTTTATGCAGATGGAATCAGTTTTGATCGGAAAACATATAAATTGATGTAAATCTGCCAAAAGTGCTTAAATACAGTTTCGCTTGATTATTCCTCATTTATAAATGTGTTGCAATTTATTGTCAAATGTTGTCGAGAGATTGGTGGGTGGAGCGACTCGACCACATCCAAAAAAATATACGAAATAAGAACGTCTTAATAAAACGTTTTATATTATTGGGAAGATGAGTTAAAAAGAAACTAAACTCTTTTTTGTACCAATAAAACAAAGAAATAAAAATGTTTCAGATATTCTTCTCGCTTTTTAGGAAACTGTTGAATCAGACCATAAAAGAAAAATCTGGGGCGCTCATAAGAAAGACATAAATATTGATGGGGTGCGTGTGAGATAAATGGTCATAACTTTTTCTTTATTGCCTTAATCACCTGAAAAAGAACTAAAGGCAGACATTTTTCAAACTTAACTAGTTTAGTTCTCTTTGGCCGTTGGGAAAGAAAAAGACTTTGTTACTTTCTTATACCTATAGTATAAGGAAGAATTGTAATCGTACGAAAATCCGAGATCGAGATTTCAACGGATTTTCACGTTTCAAGTTGAAGAGTTTTCATCATGTTCGCGATGATTTTGTGTATGTGTGTTGTGAGCGCTTTACCGCAAAAACGATTGTAGCTATGGACTTGAAATTTGGAATTAAAGGGTCACATGTCATGTGCTAATCAAGATCTGATTAGATTTTGGCCGAAATCTGACAAAAATTGACTCTTGGGCCTAAGTACATTTTACAAGATACAGTTTATGTTTATGACTTAGTCAAAAATCTTTTCAAGTAAAAGTTTTAGAAAATACTAAAATACATAGGTATTTAAATAAGAAATACAATGTTTTGTAGGTCATCCATTTTTCGAGATATATGCGCCGATAACTGTCCTGAAATGTTTTTGAAAAACATATTTTTTGACGAATCATTGATTTACCGAAAACTTGGTTCCTACCAAAAATGCTCTTTATATATTTCCAATCGCTAATTAGATAATTAATTTCTAATCGCTTCAGATTTGAGATAGGAGCAATTCGACAAAAGTTATAGCGCCTCAAACAATAAAAAAATGTGTGATGTGGTCATAACAGGACTTTTTTTTATACCAACAACACCATATACATGCATATTTCGGTTGGGGTTTCCTAGTTGAAAGTTCATCCCCTTCCATACCTGTACCTAAATGCATGATCCGCACTCAGCAAATTTTGCTTACAACTAAACCTGTCAAAGGTGTAATGCCTAAGCCAGTAGTTTATTTATAAATTATATGGAATTAACAATATTTTAAAAACGAAGTTTTGTTATATTTACTTAGGTCCAACATAAACCGAATTCAGATGTTTCATTCAATAACTCTCAGAATGATAACACAGTGCCCACCATATATAAGCATCTGAACACTTCTGATACACACAGAACCCGAAACAATACAAACTAGTTACATACGATTTTTTAGCAATCTTTACACGCAAATACAAACCCAGAAATACCTACATTATCTTCACAACACACAACACATAACCCCCACGAAGGTTGAAGAGAAGGTGGAACCGCGACTTATTGCCATCTTAAATAATCTTTAAAAAAATCACTAATTTCCTTTACTTTTATTAGGTACTTCTCTTACTACCCATGCATCAAATTGTCTTTCAATTCCTTTTTATTTATTTATTTTTAATTGTTTTTTCTTATTGTGACATACTCACACTTCAAGTGTCCTAATAATTAACGTATATTTTCATCCCGAGGACCTACCACTGGGTGGCTTTCCTCTCACAAGCAATTCTTGCAACCTTATCTATCTGTATTATCATAGATGCTAGTTGCACCCTGCAACAGTTGTATCTTTATAAATAAAAGACAAAAAAAAGAAGAAGACAGAATATTTGGGGGCGTCCAAAAGTGTTTAATTGGAGGGTAGGGAGGAGTGAGGAAGAGCCCATAATTTACAAGAGAAAACGTGTATACGATGATCTTTCGACACGTATAGCGGTATTTAATACCTGTTGGGTACTTCCAGTAGGCCTAGAAACTTGAAGTTTTGGGCATAGGTAGAGTTTAGGGCACAAAAGGGAGAACTCCTAAAATCCCATTATTCCCGCATCACACCTCAGATAAGGGAGAAAAAGGGGATAAGCATTGAATATTAAAATATATGAGAGTATATCGCAAAACTTTGACGGGAACCGTCGGCTCCGGGGAGAAGTTCCTTGTGTGAAAATGGTGGGATATTCATCTTATAACCTTCTCTTTAAGATCCTTAACATTTTTTTTTTTTTGCAAATATTGTGAAACAATTAATGGAAAATATAAAGAAAAAATTATGTTTTTTAAAAAATACTTCAAAAAATATTTAAATCTAAATATATGGGAGTATGAAATGCCAGATGTACTGTATGTTGCACAAGACGTTTTCATAAATGATCTTTATAGGTCAGTAAATTAATTACGTATTATTACTAAACTTTGTGTGTGGATGTATTTAAATTTAAATATTAGTTGTTTTATGTTATGTTAAGGTTAGAGTTAATTAGTGAGTTATTATGACTCATGCCCGGGCTTTAACCATAGTCATATCGCTCACTACGCGCTCTTTCGTCGCTCTGGTGGTCATGAGCCAGACTCTACTATGGGAGTCCTAAATTTTTGCCTACTCATACATTTTTTTGTTCACTTAGGCCAGGGGTTTTTAACGAGTATCTGACATTGTACAGGCTTGGGACCGTCGCTTAACGTCCCATCTGAAGGACGGCGTGTTTAGTTTATTTTACCGCCCGGATAAAATAAACTAAGGGCCTCGGACGGGTTTCGAACCCACGATCTTGAGCTCAGTAAGCAAGCACGCATACCACTGAACTATCGGCGCCCTCAAAAAAAAAAAAATAATAATATGTGATGTGGCCATTAACGGGCATCCTTATACCAACCACACTTACAGATCAGTCTCTCTTCCCCTTCCCCTTCTCAAAATTATTTCATACTGGCATTTCGAAACCCGACCGAGGCCCTTAGTTTATTTTATCTGGGAGGTAAAATAAACTTAAGCACGCCGTCCTTCGGATGGTACGTTAAGCGATGGTCCCGAGCCTGTACAATGTCAGGTACTCGTTAAAGACCCCACCCTAGGTGAATAAAAATTTAGGGTAAGCAAAATTTAGGACTCCCACAGTAGAGTCGGGCTCATGCCGACCAGAGTGACGAAAGAGCGTTCTGGTACTAGGCGATATGACCTCGTAGTTAAAGCCCGGGCATGAGTCATAAAACCTAAACCTAAACCTATGGGAGTAAATAGAAAAGAAGAAACATACGTTTTTCTTTATATTTTTTTTTTATAAGAACGATATATGGCCTATCAAATAGATCATTTCATCTTTGTCTAATCACGTGTGCTTTACCTTGTTTATGACAAAAATATATAACGTTCGTGAAGTAAGTACATTTTTGATAAGAAATAATTTATCGAATGTTCTTTTTTTAAATGTTTATGCGAATCTGAAAGTCGTTTTTTATAACAACTTAAATATAGTTTTTATAATTAGTTATTTTTTTTTTTTTTATTTTTTTTTTTTATTATTTTTTTTTTTTTTGGCCTTATGTACGATGCATATTAGCCATAACTCTTATAATGGTGTTTTACCTAATTATTTACGACATCCATGGCCCCGGGAGGGAGTTCTATCTACGAAATAAAACTCACTCCCGGACGGGATTCGAACCCGCAAACCATAGTGAGACCAAGCGACCAGAGCCCTACGCTCTAGCCCGCACGGCCACCATGGCTCCCAGAAATTATTACTAAAAAAAAAAACTAACGTTATCGGTCCTGCACACTTAGTGCTCTATAAAATAAAAAGTTTAAAAAATAATTTAAAAAAAATGTGGTCACCTGTTGAGGGTGGTCCGTCCGAAGTTGAAATAAGTAGCGTCGGGAACATCGACAAGAGCGTCCTGGAACTTCTAGTTAACCAGGAGGGTCTGCAACGTCTGGCACTCCCAACTCAAACCGGATTTGACTGTTTGGGACCAACCAAGGGGTCTTTACAGCCATTGAGAGAATCTTGTTTCCAAACCTGGCCCCCAGCCAGACAGGGTATGTCAGCAGTGGTCGTATTAGTGAAGTGTAAACAAGAGTAGAACATTTGTGTTTCAGTGGAGTGTTTCTGTTGATGAGAGGTTATAAATGTGTCATTCGGGTGTATGTTTTTTTATATGTTCGAGTCCAAGTAAGTTTGATATCGTAGTGTTTGCGGAGATATCTGACTGGTCATTGGGTGTTCATTGTATGTCTGTATTATTAACTTTAAGTGGATTTAGTGTGATAGTGTGAATTCTACAAAGTGAGATAACATTGGCCTCTCTTTTGGCGGTATTGTTTCAAGTTCCATCTATTGAACCACTCTTAGGCACACTTCGCTGAAGGACCACTGCGACGGGACGTAAGTTTCGTATCGTCGGCATAAGTATCCAACAGATGAGAGTCTGGCATGTCCGTGGCATAGGAGGCTGAACAGAATAGGACAAAATTTGTGGTAGACTCCTGTCCTCCAAAGCTTGAAAATACGAACCTAATGCCGCACATTGTCGAATGCAGCAGCCATACGAGCCGAGTACTCCATCCTGTACAAGCCGGTGACGATTTACTCTAATATTCGCAGCAGCTGGTGAACGATGGAAAATTTCGGTTTGAACCCAAATTGGTGATGGGGAAATAACTTTGAGAGTCGGTATCTAGTTGTTTCATCCTTGCCGCTGTTATTGATGACAGAAACAATATCATTCTTCAAAGACAGCCATTAAAAACGCTGGTCATATTCGCTGCAGCCTTTGAGGACAGATTTGTATCAGAATGATGACCATCGAATCAGATCATCGCCTGGCGCCTTCCGGATTGGCGATTTGGGAAGTAAGTGTTCTGAAGGTGTTTAAAATTGTAATGATGATTTTGTGTATGGGGATATGTCGTGAAGTATTTGTTTTCCGGACTGTAGTAATTACTGATATAAACGTATTTCATAGATGTCAAGTCCCAGCGATTCCATTCCGTCAGTCCGTTTTAATGAAGTAATGGAGTTGGTCTGTCTTAATATCCGTTCTGTGTCTCGTTGCAGATTTGGGCAGAACATCGCCGATTTATCAGTATGCGAAAATATATTCGAGAAATTATAAAGCTTTCATGTGGCAGAAATCTATATTTATTCTTATTATTAAAACTGAAGATCGCGGGTTCGAAACCCACCTGAAGTCCTTAGGTTTTTTTTTTATCTTGGAGGTAAAGTAATATTGAGCATGTTGTCTTTCGGATGGAACGTTAAGCGATGGTCAAGAGCCTGTGAGATGTCAGGTATTCGTTAAAGACTCTTGCCCCTATTTAAACATGGGTAGTTAATTTACGACTCCCATGTCGGGCTCATGTCCGCAGCAAAAAGCCCTTGTAGTTATAAGTCACAAAAACAAACAAACACGAGGATGGAAAAACATTTTTAACAGAGTATATTACATAGAAGTTGTTTTGAGCTAAAAGTATTCCTAGGTTATTTTTTACTCTATCTTGTAAAAATAAATTGAATTATCTTTCTATTATTTAAACAAACAGCGAATTGGTGAAATGGATCCTCTGACAAAACGAAGGGCTAAGAGCTGCTGTCGACTGCTTACTAAAACAGGTGGATGAAATCTCCCAATGGGTTCGGAAATGGAAGCTCAGCCGGAACGGAAGGAAGATGGAGGCGAAGGTGTTCACTTTTACACTGTCTCTGGCGAAGAACATCTCAGAAGACTGCAGATCGAAGAACTCCCAATTCTGTGGAATCCTAAAAACCAGAGTGTACGCAATCTTCGAGTACGACTAACATGGCGCCTACACGGCACCAAATCACTTCCACTCTTAACCTACGGTTCTGCATTAGCCACTCGAACATAACAATATTTTAACACAAGGCGTCCTGACAAACGTTCCTGTACGACTGAATCCATAGGAAACTGGGAATTGCTCCTTTTGCAAACCACAACAAGAAACTTGCGGAACTTCCACCACAGATTAATTTAAGATCAAAACATTGACAGGTCTTAATTAACAAAGTGGAAAATGGTTGCGCTATGACAACATACTTGGGTTCAATTAGCTGGTAAGTGAGTGGGCGGGGCTCTATTTGCAGGAAGGGCTGATATTGGTCCTTCCGTCCTCCTCTCCAAGAACCACGTTTTTAAAGACGCGATGAGTCCTTTGAGATGTCAAATATACTTTAAGGCGACAAGAGTTCTGTCAATGAGTGACTGTGGTGGTTTGTCGTGTCTGGTTTATATAAACATCTCTAGGCCATGAATTAAATCTTCTCAAAGAATGTCTAAACTTAGAACATCCCCATACAAAAATAAACATAGGCACCTCTATTTTTTATTGGTTTATTTTATTTACGCTTCTCTTGAGAGTTAATTTTACACTTTCCCCAAAACGGTTTATTTTCTGTTTTTTTTACTTTCTCATACGAATGATTGCTATAGGTACAAACCTATAGTATAAGAAAGTATTTTGGAAGTGCGAAAATCAGAGATTGAGATTTCGAAGGATTTTCAGGTTTCAAGGTCCTCAACACATTTTGACCATTTTCAGGTTTCAAGGTCCTCTCAACACGTTTTGACCATTTTCAGGTTTCAAGGTCCTCTCAACACGTTTTGACCATTTTCGCGTTTGTGCCTTTTTGTATGTGATTGGAACTTTGTGAGTGCTCTAACTCAAAAATGGTTATAGCTGTGAACTTGAAATTTGAAATAATATTGTCACATGTGCTAATTTAAATTTCGTTAGATGTTGTTCGAAATCTGAAGAACATTGAGACTACATTACTTCGGGGCTTGAGTTCATTTTACAAGATACTGCTTTTATTTAAGACATAATAAAAAATCTTTTCGAATATGAGTTGTAGAAAAAGCTGATACGCACATTTTATATAAAATACATGTTTTCGCAGTTCGTCCGGTTTGCGAGATACATGCCAAAATCCGTCCTGCATGTTTTGAAAAACATTTTTTAGAAGTTTTGCCCGGGCATTAGTCACAATAACTAACCAAGAATGGCCAGTTGACACGAGTTCACACAGCCGGATTGATTCCTCGCCATGTTTCTCTATCCCTGAGCCAACTTCTCCCCATAATCGTTACAAATGCAGACCACGTAATGCTCATAAACTATACGTCGAGTTGACCTCCGTTCTATCGCAATCCTCAAATTGCTTACCTATCCAATCGCCATAATAACTTGATTAATAATATCTTCTTAGTTCTCTGTTCACCAGGGTACATTTTATTCCCTCAAGAATAATTTTTTTTTTCTACCAATTTCATTTCCAGCCTCTCATTTGATTTACAGGCTGGCCCAACTTCACGGCGACACCCTATTTTCACCCAGACGGTTGATGTTACAAACATACAACAGACACCACTTTTCACCATTTCAACTTTCTAATATCGAAATATTCATATTCGACTAAATTCTCTTAATAAGTTAACATACGCAGTCGATATTCAATCAGTAGGTCAATTTAAATACAAGACCTTTAACCTTGTCAATAAAATGAGAAGGAAGTTTACATGTTTCATAATATAACATAGTTGGTAAAAGAGGGCTCACTGCTTGCTTACTAAGCTCAAGATGGGTGGTTCGAAACCAGACCAAGTTTATTTTATCTGGGAGGTAAAATAAACATAAGCACGCCGTCCTTCGGAAGGGACGTTATGTCAGGTCGAGCCTGTACGTCAGGTACTCTTTAAAGATTCCCACCAAGTAAATAAGAATTCAGGGGAGGCAAAATTTAGGACTCCAATAGTTGAGTCGGGCTCATCACCACCAGAGTGGCGAAAGAGCGCTCTGGTTGTAGGCGATATGGCATAGTAGTTAAAGGCCAGGTATGAGTTATATAATAACTAGTTGGTAAAACGGATAGATGTGCTTACTATAAGGAGTATTGTAATCGTGCAAAAATCCGGGATAGAATTTTTAACGAAATTACACGTTTCAAGGACCTCTGAACACATTTTGTCCATTTTCGCGATGATGTCTGTCTGTGTATGTGTGTTTGGAACGTTGGAACGCTAAAGCTCGGGAGTAATCAAATATCATAAATTTTTTGAATGTTGCCTAGCAACCTGACCCTTTGATGATAAAATTCAACGCTTGTTGAGCGTTTTTACTCCCGGAGTAAACAAAAAAAAAAAGAAAAAAATGAGATAAAATTTTAAATATATTTTTATTTAATTTGACGTCATACTATGACATAACAATGGTTGCACAACCAGTTTTGAGTTTCCTAAATCCAATTTAAATTTGCGTTGGGGAAACAACCTTAATGTATAGTATTATTTCTTTAAAGCATATATAAAAAAAGTCGATAAATCACCGGTAATGTAGTTATCCGGAACGAATTTTTCAATTAAGTTTTCGCTCTCCCTCCTAACCCGATGGGTTAAAAATCAATATTTATTTTACTACAGTGACTTCTGAATACTCAAAATAAATTTTGTGTCGATACATTCATTACTTACTTTGGCAGTTATTTGGATATTTGAGTCAAGCCCCTTCTCTGGAACATTTGTTATAGGCAGTCATTAGACTTTTTGTCTTCTCCCCCCTAATCCCCCCATACTTTTAGTCGATTTGGCTGAAAATCAACAGGCGACGTCCATAGAGGATTCTTGATACACATATAATATTTCGTGTCGATGCATTTGTTCTATGAGTTATCATGTTCACAGATTATACATACGGACACGGTGACAGATAGATTTTTATTTTTTTTATTTTTGGAGTCAGGATGTCAGAAAAACAACAAACAGTTCGGGCTATAACTACGGAATCATATTGCCTACTACCAAAGCACTCATTGGTCACTCTGGTGGACATAAGCACGACTCAACTGTGGGAGTCCTTAATTTTGTCAACCCAGGCTTATTCACTTAGTGTAAGGATCATTAACAAGTACCTGACATCAAACAGGCTTAGGTCCATCTCTTAACGTTCCATCAAAAGGACGGCGTGCTCAATGTTTTTTCACTTTCAAATAAAAAACCTTTGAGCTACCGGCGCCCTCTTCAAAACCTTAATTACGTTCATGTAATGACTGTATCAACATCTATTTTGAATGAAGATTAAGAAGAGATAAGAAGATATGTTTATTTTCAACAAAATCGATGAATTGGTTAGGTTAGGTTAGGTTTTATGACTCATGCCCGGGAGTTAAGTGTTGATTATAAATAAAAGGTTTTTTAAAAAGCAAAGTTTATTTTACCTTATTCTAAAATACAAAACTAGTCTATGATACTAACTCTATAAGTCCTATCTGACTACTGAAGATGATTCTGTAGAGTCGGTGGGGGTATATATAGGAAGCTGCTGACTTGGTGGATAGATAACAATAGATCCAGACATAACTCCTCCTTTCGTAAATTTAGACGTGTCCTCACGTCGTGGTGTGTAGGGGAAGAGCTGGGTAGACTGAAGATTCATGAGGGGCCTCATATTGTTGTTGTTCGATTGCTGACTTTGCGGCCTTGATGAGGATCCACCTGCAAACCTTTTTTCTGAGTTTAATTAATATGAGTGTGAATAAGATGAAGAACAATAGGCTTATTAGTGCATATATATATAAGGTGTGGTCTATGTGGTCTTCTTCATCGAGGATCTCAAGTGGTTTCATCTGAAGATTAAGCATGTGAAGTTCTTCAAAGGTTAAATTCAATGAGAGTACTTGGGTATCAAGTGGGAGAATTTGAAGAGGTTCTGTTTCAGTGTAGCGGTACATTGGCGAATAGTTACCGAGTTTTTCGTTGGAGTCTAACTTAAGGAGTACTGTGTCTTTAATATTAATATTGAATGTTATATTATTTTTATATATAGATAATATAGGTGTATTGAATATAAGATATTGATTTATAATATTAATATATTTTATAAATGGTTTAGGTTTAGAAATACTGTATGTTTTACAATGTTTGTTATTATTATCAACTAGGAGAGTGGTAATACAAGGATTGACAATTTCTGTTACATTTGTGCAATAATAATAGTCTAAAATGAATTTGCATGCACCTACGTATGTTACATTTGGTTTAAGAACCAAAGGAGGGTTGGATTGAATGGTGAGTATTTGGTTATCGTTCTTCTGATATGGATATGACAGGAGAAAGTAAGTTTCGGTAAGGGGAACTTGGAGAGGAAGTTTTAGGAAATAATGCAAATGTGTAGGAGTGATGGAACATTGAACTTTTCCTATCTGCCATAATATTTCTGGAGAGTCGGAAATTAATTTTATATCATTCTTAACAGTTAGAGATCTCAATTCGTTCTTTGATATAATACTATTATGGATGATATTCATCCTACAAAATTCTAACGATGTATCTAAATCACTAATCTTATTAGCTAAAAGGGCAATATTAAAATATAGAAGCATGTAATGCTGAGTAGATGCTAAAATACTACTTATATTATAGTTTAGTAACTTCTTAATCCTAAAGTTGTTTTGTTTAATTACATCTAAATCCTTATTGAACTCATCAATTAATTTCGTGTTAATGGTTAATTGATTTTCAACATTATGTTCCACATGATAGTTGTTGGATTCTATTTTATTAATAATTTTGTCATAATGTTCCTTATCATCGGCATCTAAATTGCCCGTTACCCAAGAGATGGCAGTTCCTAGGGCATTAACAAGGCCCCTTTTACCACGATTATGATTGGCGGGTACTCGAGTATTTGCAAAGATATGGTCTAGTTTATCCTGTACATAAGAGAGATGGGCTTTGAGTGTTTCTACTTGAGCAACAGAAAGATGACTTTTTAGGGAGGCTATATAAGAATCGTTTGCATTTAATTTTTCTACTGAGTTGAGTGTTACAAGAATATTGGTCAGTTCTTCTTGTAATATTGTTATATTGATCGAATGTACGTATGTAAAATAATTGGTGATCATGTAGGAACTCTGAATTTTTACGGGAATAATTCCTGGTCCTTTAGATAAATCGGTGACTTTATAAGTGGCAAGGCCCTGGCTGAGGAGAGCTATCAGGAGCGACTGCAGGATCGGTGCTTTCATTCTGTCTTCTTTCCTGTAAGAAGAGGGTTGAAGAATTAGTGTTCCTATTTTCAAATTTTCTGGGTCTCCTCATTTGACTGGGATGAATTTTAATGTTTTTATTTCTACCGATTTTAGCAGTTTGTTTATTCCTATCATAGATGACTCTTTTAAATTTGTTTTTCGCTTTGTTTCTTACATTTGTCTGTATGTAAATATTGCCATGAGGTATTGAGACGATTTCTCTGTTTTCGTTTAAATTTGTGGTCCTATCAGATTTTTCTTTTTCTATTAGGGTTTTAATTGCATTGTGGATAGTTTGCTTTTCCTTATGGTATTCCTCTGTTTTTTTGTTCCAAAATGAAATCATGAGATATTTTAGAAGGTGTTGTTATTCCAAAAGTGATTTCGTTAGGAGTTAGTTTTAAATTGCTATTTGGAGTATTATTATAGGCTATGAGGGCAAGTTGCAGGGTTTTGTACAATGTAAAGTTTTTATTTTGGGTTTTTATTAGATTCATTAACTCGATGAGTGTGGAGTGAGCTCTGTTAATTAGGCCATTAGAGTTGTGATAATTTGGGGTAGTGAGGCGTAATTTAATGTCATTGTATTGTAGAAAGTTTTCTAACCCCTTATTGGCGAATTCTGGACCGTTATCTGTTTGAATTTCTAGGGGAGTTGGGAAGTTACTGAGATAAATTTTTAGTTTGTCAATAATTTGGAGGCTGTTAGTATTAGTGATAAGGGAAGCGTACAATTTTTTTGAAAAGCAGTCGATAATAGTCAGTATCAGTTGGTTTTGATAATGTAAAGTGTCCATCTGTAGTCTTTCGAAGGGTTTGTTAGGCGTTGGAGTAACTCGAAATTCCGGCTTAGGGGGGTGACGTTCGTATTTAGTTGTTTTGCAGATGTGACAGTTGTTTACGTACTTTGTAACTTCCGTAAGCATTCCTGGCCAGTAATATTTTTTCTTTAGTGATGTAAAGACTTCGTTGATTCCCCTATGACATGTTTTACCTATGTGTTTTGCGATTATTAGTTCTTGCTGTTGTTCTTGGTCTTCTATATCTTCAACCATATGGAGATATCTCTTAATTTTGACAGTAGGATAGCTGGTTTCTATTATACTGTGGAATTGTTTGAAAATCTCGTCTAAAATATCGTTTTCTATAGCTAGCTTTGCGTCAGAACAATATATACCGTAAGTTATATTGGGATCCAGATATTCTAAGCAACTTTTCTCTAAGTCTTTTACGTAAGGCCAGGCCGTGTACCATATGAGTCGTTTTTTTGTTGAGTTAAATAGTGGGATGCGTTTCGTCAAGTTGGGATTACCTCTCTTAATTATAATTTGATATTTTTCTAAATTTACGAATTTGTTTGGGTCATTTATAATTCCTATTTGGCTGTTTGAGCTCATTTGGGAATGGACTGTTACGAGGCTGTCTGAGTCGTCATTGTTTGCTACTGGGCAAGTTTCCGGGGCTAAGATTTCTTCTTCAATTTCTATGTTGAGGTTTCTAGCGAACTGTTCTATATCCTCATCATTGAAAGTTTCTACAGGAGGGTTGTCTAATGATTCAAGGAATTTATCTACTGCATCCTGGGGGTTAATTTCATTGTCTGTACTAGTGTCAAGTGCGTTACATTCTTGGGGAGGATTCCTAGAGAGAGCGTCTGCTACGTAATTACCTTTTCCATTTACATGTTTTATTTCAAAGTTGTAGTCTGCTAGATGGCATTTCCATCGGAGCATTTTTGCGTTTGGTTCTTTCATGTTGTGCAGATATTGTAATGGTTTATGGTCAGTCTGTATTATAAATTTGCGTCCGTATATGTATGGCCGAAAATGTTTGCATGACCAAACGATGGCTAGTAATTCTTTTTCTATTGTGCTTAGGTTTTCTTCATGTCTGTTAAGTGTTCTAGAAGCGTAGGCTATAGGAAGGTCCTTTCCGTCAAAGTTCTGTGAAAGTACCGCTCCTACTGCGTAATTTGATGCGTCAGTTGTTAATATGAAAGTCTTGTCGAAGTCTGGTAGTTGAAGTATAGGGTTGTTTTGGAGCATATCTTTGAGAGTTTGTATAGCTGTAACGTATTCTTTGTCGGTTGGGTTTATTTGTGTATCGTTTTTGAGCATATTTGTAACGGGTTTGGCAATTTTTGCATAATTTTGAATCATTTTCCTATAATATCCAGTCAATCCTAAAAACTGTTTGATTTGCTTTTGGTTTTGAGGAATAGGGAAATCACTGATAGCTTTTAATTTTGTTGGATTAGGTTGGATGCCCTTTTCTGATATGATGTGACCCAGAAATAGCAGTTCCTTTTTAAAGAAATCTGTTTTGTCCAATTGTATTTTTAAATGGTGCTTTTTAAGGAGTAGGCATACTGTCCGAAGGTGTTTTATGTGTTCTTCGAGACTATCTGAATAAACAATGATGTCATCCATATATACTAAAACGTTTGGAATTCTTGCAAAAATGGAATTCATGGCCCTTTGAAAAGTTGGAGGCGCGTTTTTAAGACCGAAGGGCATTCTCAAAAACTCGAAATGCCCGTCTTCGGTGCTGAAGGCGGTCTTAGGTATTGATTCAGGATCCATTTGAATCTGATGGAAACCGGAAGCCAAATCTATTGCACTAAAATAAGTGGCTCTCCCTATTTTCCCAAATAGATCTTCAATATTTGGTAGAGGGAACCTGTCGTCAATAGTTTTTTCATTCAACTTCCTGTAATCAATAACCATCCTAACTTTTCTTTTCCCTGAGGCATCTGGTTTCTTAGGTACAACCCATATCGGGGAATTATAGGGAGACGTGGACCCTTGGATTATTTTATTTTGAAGAAGTTTGTCTATTTCTATTCTAATGTCTTCCCGAAAGATTTGAGGGTATCGATAATTTCTAGAGTACACTGGGATGTCGTCTTTAGTTTTTATTGAATGTGTTAGTAAATTGGTTGCGCTTAATTGGTCCTCTTCTCTCTTTATGATTTCAGGGAAGTCTGTCAGTAAGTTGATTAATTTAGTCCTTTCCTCTATGTTCATGTGCTCTGTTCTAATTAATGTAGGGATTTGTTTCTTTATTTCTTCTATTTGATTACTATTTTCATGGAGTTCGTCACTAAGAATGTCAATTTCGTCTGTTTCCATTGGCTCGGGACAAATGGTCATGAGCTCCTGAGAAAGGACCCGACATTTAACTTTATTACCATTTAGTACATAGACACCTTCTTGTATTTCGAAATTTTTATTTTTTTTTTCTTTAATTAATCCCGTCCTTAAATTATTCTTATTATTTACTGGTAATTCTACATAATTTACGCCTACTTGTAATTCTATCTTATTATTATTAATAGTGTCCTTATTGATAATATTATCCTTAATTCTAGTTATTTTGTTGTTGTGGTTTTCTGTCATAGTGTAATGAAGCTGAAACTTCCTATAGTTACTATTCAAAGTGTTAGTTTTAAAATCAATGTTAAGGTCAAGATCTCTCATGGTCTCATTGCCTAAGAGAATATTATATTTGTCAGAAAAAGGAAAGATGTACATTTTTACCCATTTATCTATATCGAAGTATTTTTTCAAATTTATTATAATAAATTCTCCTCCTTCTCTCCTTCCTGCTGGAGTGATTATGACAAATTTCTCTTTATATTTACGGGTGTTGTGTGATATTATTTGGGGGTTAACGTAATTTTTACTGGAACCTGTGTCTATTAACCATGTGTTGCCATGATTATCCAAATAATATGGAAGAGTTTTATTAACTGTATTTAATTCGAATGGGGCTGAGTTGGGCTTACACAGTTCTGACTGTTGCCGGAATTTAAAAAAGATTCTTGACTGGATTTAGCTTCAATTTCTAATTTTTCAATCCTTGACATTAATGCTTGTATTGTGGAATTTTCTGTGGGCTCTTGATATTCTGGGGATTGCTCATAGTCTTGAATGTGTGTTAACTCGTAGGTGGAAACAAAATTTTTGACATTAGGGCGGTTCCATGTTCTCATGGAGACAGTAGGTGGGAAACCGTTGGGGGGTCGTGCATTAAATTGAGGTCTAAAAGATTGTTGGCTTTGTGGGGGACGATATTGCGGTCTGGGGGAATACTGTGGAGGGCCATATTGTGGTCTAAAATGTTGTGGGTTTTGTGGAATATGATCGTGTCGTGGGTAGCTGGGGGTAAACTGAGGTTGAGTTTGATTTTGGTATCTTGCGTGATTAGGCTCGCGTCTCATGTTGGGTTCAAATGGTTTTTGGGAGCTGCCACCCTTTCTATATAGTTGCTCTATAATAAAGGAGCATTTTGTATTCAAAATTCTACGCATGTCTTCTAACGATTCGGGGTTAAATGACATGATATGGTTTGTAAGTTGCCAAGGGAGATTAGAATACATGTGGTTTATTATTTCCTTTTCTACATACGACATCGAGACAGTTAGAACCTTCTCAGCCACTCTGTCTATACTATATTTTGCATAAATCAGGTGTCTTATGTTTTCCAGGCGATTTAAGTATTCAGTGGGGGTTTCCCTTGGATAGGGTTTTGAGCTATATATTTCGGCTTTGAGAGCTTCGTGTGTTCTGGAGTCTGCAAAGTTTCTTCGTAATAGGTTTAATAATTCGGAAATGGAATTCACGGGGTGGGTAAGTATCAGCGATTGGGCTGAGCCAGTAAGTCTGGCCTTAACTTTGCTTAGTAACAAAAAATGATTTGTGGCTCGTTGGGCTACATTTTCAGCACAAACGGCGGAAACAACCCCTTCTACAGCGGAAATGAAGTATAGTAGTTCTGTTGGGTTCCCGCCATAATTCGGGATATGATCATAATCCTCACGTCTGAGGTCATGATTTATTGCGGCCATGTTAGGTCTAAGAACCGCAGGTCTCAAAATATTTCGGGAGTGTGAAATTTTGATGAGTTCGTACAACAAAAGAATACACTAAAATGTTAAGATGTTAAAACGACAGTACTCAAATAGTTTTGACTCACAGTTACGATGTCTTCTTATGTAGCGATGATTAATCCTTTTGATGGGGAAGTGACCACACCTCGGGCTTAACACAATCACTGTTCACAAGGTCTGATTACCGCAGGTAAAAGACTAAGTCTACGTCAGCGCACAATCTTCTTCGCGAACGAAGGTGACAACTGGTCACAAAAGACAAAAGATTATCGGAACAAATGGTCACAATATATCGCACTGACTCACTGCGGTCCCTGTTCGCTGGGCGCCAGTTAAGTGTTGATTATAAATAAAAGGTTTTTTAAAAAGCAAAGTTTATTTTACCTTATTCTAAAATACAAAACTAGTCTATGATACTAACTCTATAAGTCCTATCTGACTACTGAAGATGATTCTGTAGAGTCGGTGGGGGTATATATAGGAAGCTGCTGACTTGGTGGATAGATAACAATAGATCCAGACATAACTCGGGCTTTAACTACAAGGTCATATCGCCTACTACCAGAGCGCTCTTTCGTCACTCTGGTGGACATGAGCCCGACTCTACTGTGGGAGTCCTAAATTTTGCCTACCCTAAATTTTTATTCACTTAGGGTAGGGGTCTTTAACGAGTACCTGAGATCGTACAGGCTCGGGACCATCGCTTAACGTCCCATCCGAAGGACGGCGTGCTTAAGTTTATTTTACCTCCCAGATAAAATAAACTAAGGGCCTCGGTCGGGTTACGAACCCACGTTCTTGAGCACAGAAGTCAAGCACGCATATCACTGAGCTACCGGCGCCCTCGTTGAACTGGTGTTGTTTAATTCGCGTTGGGGTAGAAGAACATTGCCGGTGATTCACCGAACAGCTCTGAACATCAAAGTGAATAATATTTCGACCAATTAACAGGTGAGCTATCTCTGCTCAAAGCCCAGTTAACACAAAATATTAAAAAGTTGAAGGGGTGTGCTTTACGTTAATAAAAGAACAGTCCCCGTCCCTTGGGCTGTGGATTTCCGACCAAATTTATCAAAGAGACAACTGAATTTCTGCAACTATTTAATTGACCTGTCAAAATTTTGATGACTAACTAACATGATGACAAATCCTTTGAGAAAAAATAAAAAAAACATTCAGTTAATCGTCTGCAGGTGTACTTCCCCAGAACTAACCATAAGTGGAGTTTACATCACTACTGCGCCAGGGTGGTGGGGTGGTTAGAGAGTATCCGATCGGGCCCCAAATTTAACTGGGGATTACAGGAACACTTGAAGGATTATGTCTGCTCGGGAGACGAGGCAGCTTGAGGGAACTATAATTGGGTCTCAACACTGCTAGAGTGAAGCATATAATTGGACCCCATTCCTCTCTTTCCCTCTTTGAGACACTTCAAAGCATTTTAATCTTTCTTTTTTAGACTTTTAAGAAGAGGGAAAGTAAGAGAAAAAACACTTTTTCTTTTCTCTCTAAGACACATTAATACAGGCCTGTTCCTCTCTCTCTCGTTAAGAGACTTAAAGACACCTCTACTTTCTCTTTCTTTTAAAACACTTGAAGACATATCTATCTTTATCTTTAAAACACTTTTCTTTTTCTTTTCTAATTTTTGAAAGTTTCTTTTTTCTCTTTCTCTCTTTAGGATAAATGTGTTTCTCTTTTTTTCGTTAAGAAACTTAAAGGCATCACCTTTTATCTTTCGCTTTAAGACATTTTTATCGTCTAAACACTTCTCTTTCTTTTCCTTTTCACTCTTTTTAAAACATCTCCTCTTTCTCTCTTTAAGACACTTTAAAACACCTCTTTTCCTCTTTCACTTTTTAAGACCTTAAGGACTTTTTTTTTTTTATTAGGTTTTTATATGCCTTGCATTGTAGCAATATCACCCTGTCAACGTGAGAACAGCTCGGGAATCAAGGGGTTACTGGGGGACTGGGATTGGCCATCGGCGGAACAATTTCGCCGATCGACCCAGCCCATTTTACAATACCTGTTTCTGCTCCCGCCAGGAGCCGACGAATCGGGAGAACATCGGGTAGTCTGTTTCCGTCACCATCTGCCGTAGATCCAGCCCTAAATACGCTCTTGTCCCATGAATCATTTAAGACACCTCAAGACATTTTTACTTTTCGCTTTTAGGCATTTCTCTCTTTCTCTTTTGAAATATTTCTAACGATTACTGATCTGGATGATTTGGGTCCAATTATACGTTTTTTTTAAATTGGCACCATGGCTCAGTCAGATACTTCGTAGGGTCTCTCGAGCCCTTAATCCGATTACTGTCTTTCTGGTTCTAAGCTGGGTAGGAACATTGGGTCTAATTCGAGATCTCCTGAGTGTGGGTAACATTTATCATGTGTGACTTACCACGTCTGACAAGGATAATTCTAAAAAAGGAGGTTATCTTGCTTTACGTCATGTTGATGGGAGGTGCTAGCACGGAACGAGCTTTAATTGTGATAACATTTAGAAATGGTACTATGATACCAGTATTTCTTATTGCTTAACTGTTAGTGGTAACGTACTGGTAACTGTTATCTGGAATCTAACTGTCTCCTCTCCAGTGTCCGCACTCTACCCGTAAAGTCTGAGAACTCTGAAAAACAAAAGAAAAAATGTAGGGGAAGCGATATAAAATCTCGCTGACAAAACCGTTTCCGTAAACCTCTGCGCTGTAATCCCCCTTCCTCTCCTTTAATCCCTCTCCTTCGCTTCCTTCCATCCTGAAAGAAGGATTAAAAGCTATATTTTTTCGCATAGTTTTTTCGACCTTCAACACGATGTGTTATACATTACAGCTGTGTATATTGTAACCACCTCTCCCCTTCTTGAGAGAGTGCGTGAGAGTGAATTTAATTAGTAAATAAAAATTTAAATCGAAAAATTATTAAAATTGAAAATTATTAAAATCGCGACTTTAAATGAAAAATGCCTGGATAGCTGGGTACACTCCTCACGGGAAGAACGGTTACAAGTTCCTAATGTGTAGTTGTCACCAGTAATTAATAATAATTAATTACTGTTGCAAACTTGAAGAAGCATGAATGGGGAGGGGGGGGGGGGGGGGGGAATGGAATGAATCAACTTAGAACTGTAACATATTTATTTTAATAAAAACACAAAACAACATAATTAGAAACATACAAAAAATTTCGGAATACAATTAAAATATCATTTACAAACAAAATGGGCCTATGTCGGAAATACTGAATCGTTTCTAAAATCATCCATCCTAGAATCGATACTACAGGTACCTTGATTATGATATCCCTGGCGAAGACGGTGCGATCGTCTTTATCTGGACATCCCGCAGAAATAATCTCATTGGCTGTTCTTTCCCGCCAAATTAACTTCCAGCCAATCACCGATCACTGGTTGCATTAGTCAATTCTGAGAACGGGGGATTGCTAGCCCGGCTTGGCCGTTCAGGCAACCCCGGATGTAAACAATTATCTTGCTTCCTTCCTTTCCTCTATATTCTTTGTTCCTTGTTTTCGCTCCTAGCGATCGAGATTCGCTCGCAGGCATCGCTAGTTCCGAGCATTAATCTTCTTAATAAAATCCTCTTTAAATCAGCTCCAAGTTGCCTCGATTCGCTCATAGTGTCACTGGTCCTTGCTGTATAATAATAATTGTCTATAGGGTAGACATGCTACAATATATATATATATATATATTCCATTTCATCGGAACCTTTGAAATGTACGCCAAGCGGTATCATTGTAAAAAAAAATAGGTCAAGTGCAAACTATACTTGCACAATTAGTGTTCCGTGCCATCATCTCCCCACTTAAATTATTAATAGTTAAACCAATGGTTCAACAGTTATAAGGAAATAAACAATTAAATTGTTTATAACAATTTATCGCGCTAGAATTTTTCAATCCTGATAATATTGGCTCAATCTACATTTTATTCTTAATCAATCGATTTTTCTGAGCGATTCTTTTGGTGATAAGAGTGGGGGACAGTAATTATTAAGCATTTTTCCCAAAAAATGTTTTGGAAAATGCATAAAAAAAAATACATCATACATATTGTTGAATTCGTGCTTCAATAAGCTTTCATTTTACACCCTACACGATGCCCTTGAAAAATTGTTTTTTCAATTTCCCAATTTACCCCCTGAAATTAACCCCCAGAATCGAAATTCAACTTTTTATACTTCACGTCTATAATTAAGCCACCACACTCTATCTCTGTGCTAAATTTCAAATTTAGACGGACAGATGGACAGAGAAGTGATTTTACCAAAATTAGCAAAACGGAACACTAAAAAGAAAATTATCATGTCTTCCCCCTTCCGTACTATACAGGGTGGCCCAGATAAGCGGGACACAAGTGAAATAACTCCTAAACGGTTAGAGATATCAAAATTGTGCATAGGACTAAAGTTGTAGCACTCGCCGAGAGCTATGGCGTCCTCGAAAAGACAAAAATGACCCTTTTAATGGCTCAAATAGCCCTTCGAAGGGCGGAGTTCCTTTTTGACCCTTAAGTTTCATTACATTTTATTAAAGTACTAAAGAAAGAAGGAAGAACTGTGCAAACAGATTTTTGATACGTCAAGTAGTTCTCAGAATAAAAAAGTTTAAAGTTGCATGTTTTCCTTATTCTGAAGTTAGTTGGAATTTAATAACTTCAGAATAAGAATAACGTGCAACTTTAAACGGTTTTTTCGGAGAACTACTTGATGTATCAAAAATCTGTTTGCACAGTTCTTCCTTGTTTTTTTAGTACTTTAATAAAATGTAATGAAACGTAAGGGTAAAAAGGTAACCCCGCCCTTCGAAGGGCTGTTTGAGCCATTGAAAGGGTCATTTATGTCTTTTCGAGGACGCCATACTATAGCTCTCGGCGAGTGCTACAACTTTAGTCCTATGCACAATTTTGATATCTCTAACCGTTTAGGAATTATTTCCCTTGTGGCCCGCTTATCTGGGCCTCCCTGTATAATAGATATTTATGTTGGGTCATTTTTTTGTTTATTTTTTTTTTGGCCTTTTGTACGATGCATATTTGCCATGTATCTTATAATGGTGTTTCTAGTTATCTAAAACATCCATGGTCTCGGGAGGGAGATCTATCTATGAAATAAAACTCACTCCCGGACGGGATTCGAACCCGCAAACCAAGGTGAGACCATGCCACCAAAGCCCTACACTCTAGCCCACACGGCCAGCATGGCCCCCAAGTTGGCTAATTCTTAAGATAATCTGCGTGTTTCGTGAATATTGATTCATTGAATTCCTTAAATATAAAATCTACGAGAAAAAGTGCATTTTCAAAATTATAACAAATTTTTTTATATGTTTTTTTACTTCTTGACTCTAATAGAAAATTAAATTAAGTTTGAAATCAAAGGGGGTTTACATAAGGTTTCAAAGCATTTCCCCCAACGAAAAAGAAAAAAAGGTCGAGACTCCCCGTCAATCTAATTTTTCTACACAAACATATATTTTTTTGAAGAAAAACTGGTAGTTGGCGAGAGGCCACCAACCTCTTAGTGTTATTGAGAATTCTTCTGAATCAATATTTAAAATTGTGTGTTGATACGTTCATTCCACAGACATAAACGTTGGAAGTTATGCCCCGAAATTGGTAGCCATTTGTAAAAATCGTTATTTATTAGTATTTTTTAATTACAGTCAGATAATGGAGTTTTATGCCCCATTTTGTTGGCGTATAAATGATCAGAATTTGGGGTGATTTAAATTTTTGAACAACCCTTAAAACCCCCTTCGACCGATCTCGCAAAAAATTAATAGGTGCATTCTTATGGATTTTTGAATTTAAATATAAAATTGTCGGTACATTCATTACATCGGCAGTTATTGGGGTTTTTTGAGTTGAACCCCCTTTGATCACTACCTTTCTTTCGGCTGATTGAAGTTAGTTATTATGACTCATGCCCGGGCTTTAAATACAAGGTCATATCGCCTACTACCAGAGCTCTCTTTCTTCGCTCTGGTGGACATGAGCCCTACTCTTTTAGGGAGGAGTCTTTAACGAGTAACTGACCGCACAGGCTCTAGACCATCGCTTAACGACCCATCCGAAGGACGGTGTGCCTCAGATTTTTTTACCTCTCAGATAAAATAACGTGAGGGCCTCGGCGATCTTGACCTTGCCTAGCACTCTACTTCTGAGCTACCAGCGCCCTCTGTTTTTTTTATTGATATTTCTTTTTTTGATATTTCAAAAACCCTCCGACTGATAACACAGTGCCCCCTGTACATAAAAAACAGAATATATTATATCATAACGATCTCATGATACACACAGTACCCGACACAATACAAACTACTTACATACGATTTAATAGAAAACTTTACACACATACAAACCCAGAAATACCTACTTTATCTTCACAACACTTACCACAAAACCCCCCACGATGGTTGAAGAGAATATGGAACCGCGACTTACTGCCAAACCTTGAATCATATTCGTTCTTAAATTTTTTTTTACATCATTTCCCTTTACTTTTATCATCTGTCTTATCATCCATCAAAATTGTCTTTCAGTTCCTTTTTACTTTTTTATTTTATTTTATTTATTTTTTTATTTTTTATTTATTTATTTACTTATTTATTTTATTTTTTTTCTGTTCTTATCCTAATAATTAAGATAAATTTTCGTCCCGAGGACCTACCACTGGGTGGCCTTCCTCTCAAATGCCCTTCACGCCAACATATAAATACTATCATAGATGCTGGTTGTTGCATCCTAGCAACAGTTGTATCTTTATAAATAAAAGACAAAAAAAAAAATATATATGTATATATATATTTCTTTTATAATATAAAATGAAAGCATGTGTGATACTTAACATTTTTTGGGAGTATTTTATATATATTTTGTGAAATATACTATATTTTTTTAAAAAACGAACGTTTTTCCTGATTTTTATAAAATATATATAACAGGACTTTCTTATATCAACTACTTTTGTACAGATCATTCTCATTACTGGATAAAAGAAAGTCACTCTCAATATTGCGCGGTACAATGAAACAAAGAAAATGGACTATGGCCAAACATTACTTTTAGCCATTAATGCCAGTATGACAGGAACTGGAGAAGGGAGAGGAGAGAGATATGTAAAAACGTGGTTGGTCTGTTATGGGGGTGTTTCCTGGGTGTTTCTTAAATGTGATTATACCCCCGCGAGAACCAAAGAGGGCCAGAGACCAGCCTATTTTGAGCCGATCGATGTTGGAATATATTCGTCGATGTTTCTTATTCTCCGGATAGACATTTTGGTGGCCAATTACTGTCACACCTAATGGATATTCTCCTGGTTTAACCATGGACTAAATCAGTTTTGACGGCTTGTCTTTTTTTTTTTTCTCCTCTCAAGGACTGTCCTCTCTTCTTCATTCCAGTTATAAAAAAATAAATAAAGATTTTACTTCCCTAGCTATACGAGGTATAAAGAAAGTATTGTTATTGGTCAAAAATTCTAAGTGGAGTTTTCAACGGAATTTCATTTTTTCCGACCTACTGATTGCAACAATGAAAAATAAAAAAAACTGTCTATCTGTGAAGTACTTGATAGCTCCCGACAGAATGAATTTACCGATACGAAATTTTATATGTGTACCCAAAACCTTCTATGGTCGACACTTATTAAATAGTTAGTTTTTTCCGGCATTTCTTCCAGAGGTGTCTTCTTTTTTCTGACAATAATTCGGGACACCATTTCGTTCATAGTGACCAGAAGAAGGGACATGTAAGTTTCCCGAAATATTGTCAGAAAAAAGAAAAAAAGAAGAGACCTGTGGAAGAAATGCCGGAAAAAACCAACAATTCAATCTCCCAGAGAAAGTTTAAGAAACACATCGACACCAATTGATTTTCAGCTAAATCCGCCAAAGGAAAGGGGGTATTAGGGGGGAAGGTTTAACACAAAAACTCTCATAACTGCCGTGATCACGAAAAAAAAAAATTAAGGCGTAGTCAAAATCCACGCCGTAGATTTTTCGTGAAAACATCGGCATAAAATCATTTTTCATTTTCTTTTCGATGCTGCCTGTTTGATTTACACTTATGGTATAAAACAGGTTAATAAGAAGTTTCACTTTTGAACAATAAATATATTTATTTAGACAACACTTTTAGACAACACTTCTGTACACCGCGTGGTAACAATCACAAAGATTTTATACACCGCGTGGTAACAATCACAAAGTAAGTCTTTATTCACCGCGTGGTAACAATCACAAAAGTAAGTCTTTATACACCGCGTGGTAACCATAAACTCCTGTAAGTCGTTCAAGCATCCCATGGTAGGTATCGATTGTATCGGCGAGTTCCCGAATTCATCCGCTCACCATGGATCTCCATGCGCGACTCAACACTGCCGTAGCTCTTGCATTTGCTCGGCACTAGACTTTTTAGTTTTTTAAAATTCCTCTTGATGCGAGCTTTCCTCTTATTTGCGTTTTCTATAATTCCGCTTATATTTACGATTCATATGAGACATCTTTAATTTTTTTTGCAATTTTCAATTTAATACAGATTTTTACATATATTTCGGCGAATATTTTTATTGTTTCACTTTGAGTCCTAGTAGTGCTCCTCAAGCTCTTTACAATGACAGCCGAATCAACATCCTATCTACGTCTTATCACGCTACACTAATTTCTAATTTTACACAACGCTTATTCGCAACAATCATCCGCCTGCGCCCACACTAGCCCGATAACGTCACAGACAAAACAAACACATACAGACATGCTCTATTCATTGTGACCTCAACCGTTGTTATCGCATTATTAGTCTCGTAGTTATTATCGATTGAAATCTGACGGTATTTTGTAACACAAGAAAGTTTGACCGGCTATCACTGTGCTTAACGAGCGAATAGAAGTTTTCACGTCAAAATCATGAAATTTCATGTGTAAATTCAAAGCCAAGACGACACCTATTAATTTTCAGGGGAATCAGCTGATGGGGAGAGGGGTCAGAGGGGTATATCCACATGAAATTTTATACTTGTGTTCAAGCCCCCATAAGGATGGCGCCTATTAATTTTTCGGAAAATCAGTCGAAGGTGAGGAAAGGATCAGGGTATGGGGAGTCGACTCAAATACCGTAATAACCACCGATTGTAATATATGTATCGACACAAAATTTAGTATGAAGCTCCACAAGCCACTTATGTAAGTCCAATAATGAGTGTCAGCTTCGAAGGTAGAGCGAAAATGTAATTGATTAATTCATGATGGGGAAGTACATAGCCGGTGATCCACCTACAACTTTTTTTGTTGATTTTCGTTAGTTTAAGAAGCTCGTTACTTTGCTAACGAAATTTAGCCCTTTTTACACCATATCCCCCCTCTCCGTAAAAGTTCTATCGCCCCCTCAACAAAATTTCCCTCTGGATCCGCGCCTCGCCTCAGGTAATCAGCATACTACAATTTTATTCTACCATTAACTATGCTAATTCTATTACTGCGGTATAATTAATTATTTATCGACCCCATCTAACAATGTGCATTTCCTGTCACTTTCTGTTATTAGCTTCTTAGTATGGATCAGGTTTCCTGCCCTGAGCAGATTGATCAATACAATGTCGACATTGATTGGTGCGGAAGACCTGTGAGTTAGTCAAAATGTAAACATAGTCTCCGAGAATTACAAGAGTGACGACAGATTTTCGGAACTGGCTGATCAATAAGACATTGATGTGTATTCAACTCTAGGTTAATCTTTATTATATGCTATAGAATAGAATAGATTTATTTGTCGGCGTTCGTTGACAAGATCTTCTACGCCGTGTAATGAGGCGACTTTCTTTTATTGCGGTCAGGACGGCTTTTGTAGTCGAGTCGTCGTCTCCCAGCACCTCTTGTAGGTCTTGTTTGGATCACCTCGACCAGGAGGTGGCTCTTAATGTGAGAGGCCAGGCCCACACTTGCCACAGCCTGGGGCTGACACCCTGTTGATGAGGCCATGGGTTACCCGAGTGTGACCTGGACGAAGCCGCATCAGGCACACCTCCTGCCTATCCCGCCTTTCCGAGCTTTTCTATTCGACGATATTTTCTTTGATGGACTTCAGTTTATTTCCCACTAACATATCGGTCCACATCTGTTTTATTTTGAGACCTAGGCATTTCTTCAGGTCGGAAGAACCGGACATAGTAAGGCTTACAAGGCTTGTGAGACTAAAATGGGTAAAGACCATGAAGTACCTAAAAATTCATTATTAGTGGACAAGGCGTTTTGGGAGGTCCAAGCTCTGTTGGCAGGACGATGTTGTGCATCATGCGAGGATCCTAACTGGATTCCTGAGCACAGGATCTAGACCAGTGGTTCCCAACCTTTTGTGGCCCATCTCCCTTTTCTGGAGGTTGACTAACACCTATCGCCCCCTTTTCATTTTCATTGTATGCCTAATTTTAATTTGAAGTAAAGTGTAAATAATAAAGCAGTTTTATTATTTTAAACAATTTTATTACCGTACTAGCAGTAATACCCGGCGTTGCCCGGGGAACTTTGACTTTTCTCCCAATATCTCCTGTAAGGCTATTCAGTTCCTCGACAGTACATTCATGATGTTATAATTTTTAATTATTCATATGGAATTCAACTGTAGTAACGCTAGTAATTTTTTAGGACCCCTGGGCACCACAGCTAGTATGCGCCTTTCAACTGCGGAAATGACAGCTACTGAATACTTAGCATCGCTGGACGTCCTAGCCAGTGCATACTTAAGAACGTTTTGACCACAGCTAGTATGTGCCTTGCAACGCTGGGCACCACAGCTAGTACGTAGTTAGGAACGCTGGGCACCACAGCTAGTATGTGCCTTGCGACGGCGGACCCCACAGCTAGTACGTAGTTAGGAACGCTGGTCACCACAGCTAGTATGTGCCTCGCAACAGCGGACCCCACAGCTAGTACGAAGGTAGGAACGCTGGGCATCACAGCTAGTAAGTGCCTTGCAACAGCGGACCCCACAGCTAGTACGTAGTTAGAAACGCTCAGCATCACAGCTAGTATGTGCCTTGCAACAGCGGACCCCACAGCTAGTACGAAGTTCGGAACGCTGGGCAACACAGCTAGTAAGTGTTTTGTAACAGCGGACCCCACAGATAGTACGAAGTTAGGAACCCTGGGCACCACATCTAGTATGTGCCTTGCAACAGCGGACCCCACAGCTAGTACGTAGTTAGAAACGCTCAGCATCACAGCTAGTATGTGCTTTGCAACAGCGGACCCCACAGCTAGTACGAAGTTCGGAACGCTGGGCAACACAGCTAGTAAGTGTTTTGTAACAGCGGACCCCACAGATAGTACGAAGTTAGGAACCCTAGGCACCACATCTAGTATGTGCCTTGCAACAGCGGCCCCACAGCTAGTACGAAGTTAGGAACCCTGGGCACCGCATCTAGTATGTGCCTTGGAACAGCGGACCCCACAGCTAGTACGAAGTTAGGAACCCTGGGCACCACATCTAGTATGTGCCTCGCAACAGCGGACCCCACAGCTAGTACGAAGTTCGGAACGCTGGGCACCACATCTAGTTTGTGCCTTGTAACAGCGGACCCCACAGCTAGTACGAAGTTAGGAACCCTGGGCACCACATCTAGTATGTGCCTTGCAACAGCGGACCCCACAGATAGTACGAAGTTCGGAACGCTGGGCAACACAGCTAGTAAGTGTTTTGTAACAGCGGACCCCATAGATACTACATAGTTAGGAACACTGGGCATCACAGCTAGTAAATGTCTTGCAACAGTTAACTCCACAGCGAATACATAGTTACTACTACTACATGTGAAATTCATGACAATCCGATTGCCCTTTAATCTTTCAGCATTATTTTTATGCTTAGCCCCCCCCCCCCCCTCTCAAATTTTTAAGATGTCACATAGTGTATTTTTCTATTTGGCCATCAAGAATACTACATGTGAAATTCCATGACAATCCAATCATCCGTTAATGACCTACCACTATCTTCAAATTTAGGCCTACCCCTATAACCCCCCTCCCGTTCACAATTTTTTGATGTCAAACACCCTATTTTTCTATTTGGCCTTTATGAATACTACATGTGAAATTTCGTGACAATCCGATCATCCGTTAATGACTTATCACTATACTTATACTTAGGCCCCCATCAATCCATCCTCCCGTTCAAAATTTTGTGACTTATACACCCTACATTTCTATTTGGCTTTTAAGAATACTACATGTGAAATTCCATGACAATGCGACCACCCGTTAATGAGCTAGCTCTATATTTATACTTAGGCCCCCCCCACAACCCCCCCTCCCGTTCAAAACTTTGGGACGCCACACACCTTATTTTTTTATTTGGCCTTCAGGAATACTACATGGGAAATTTCGTGACAATACGATCAACCGTTAATGTGCTAGCTCTATATTTATACTTAGCCCCCCCCCCCACCACCCGTTCAAAACTTTGGGACGCCACACACCTTATTTTTCTATTTGGCCTCCAGGAATACTACATGGGAAATTTCGTGACAATACGATCAATCGTTAATGAGCTAGCTCTATATTTATACTTAGCCCCCCACCCTCAACCCCCCCTCCCATTTAAAATTTTGGGACGCCACACACAATATTTTTCAATTTGGCCTTTAAGAATACTACATGTGAAATTTCATGACAATCTGATCATCCGTTAAAGATCTATCACTATCTTTATATTTAGTCCTACGCCCACAACCCCCCCTCCCATTTAAAATTTTGGGACGCCACACACATATTTTTCAATTTGGCCTTTAAGAATACTACATGTGAAATTTCGTGAAAATCCGACCAACCGTTAATGAGGTAGGACTATTTATATACTTAGGCCCCCCTTACAACCCCCCCCTCCCCTTCAAAACTTTGGGACGCCACACACCTTATTTTTTTATTTGGCCTTCAGGAATACTACATGGGAAATTTCGTGACAATACGATCAACCGTTAATGTGCTAGCTCTATATTTATACTTAGCCCCCCCCCCCCCACCACCCGTTCAAAACTTTGGGACGCCACACACCTTATTTTTCTATTTGGCCTCCAGGAATACTACATGGGAAATTTCGTGACAATACGATCAATCGTTAATGAGCTAGCTCTATATTTATACTTAGCCCCCCACCCTCAACCCCCCCTCCCATTTAAAATTTTGGGACGCCACACACAATATTTTTCAATTTGGCCTTTAAGAATACTACATGTGAAATTTCATGACAATCTGATCATCCGTTAAAGATCTATCACTATCTTTATATTTAGTCCTACGCCCACAACCCCCCCTCCCATTTAAAATTTTGGGACGCCACACACATATTTTTCAATTTGGCCTTTAAGAATACTACATGTGAAATTTCGTGAAAATCCGACCAACCGTTAATGAGGTAGGACTATTTATATACTTAGGCCCCCCTTACTACCCCCCCCTCCCCTTCAAAACTTTGGGACGCCACACACCTTATTTTTTTATTTGGCCTTCAGGAATACTACATGTGAAATTCCATGACAATACGACCAACCGTTAATGAGCTACCACTATATTTATACTTAGCCCCCCCCCCCCCCTCCCACAACCCCCCCTCTCGTACAAAATTTTGAGCCGTCACACCGCCTATTTTTCTATTTGGCCTTCAGGAATACTACATGTGAAATTTCGTGACAATCTGACCAACCGTTAATGAGCCAGCTCTATATTTATACTTAGCCCCTCCCCCCCCCCTCCCCCCCCTCTACCCTCCCTCCCGCTCAAAACTTTGGGTCGCCACACACCTTTTTTTTTTATTTGGTCTTCAGGAATACTACATGTGAAACTTCGTGACAATGCGACCAACCGTTAATGAGCTAGCTCTATATTTATACTTAGGCCCCCCCACAACCCCCCCTCCCGTTCAAAACTTTGGGACGCCACACACCTTATTTTTCTATTTGGCCTTCAGGAATACTACATGGCAAATTTCGTGACAATACGATCAACCGTTAATGAGCTAGCTCTATATTTATACTTAGCCCCCCGCCCTCAACCCCCCCTCCCATTTAAAATTTTGGGACGCCACACACAATATTTTTCAATTTGGCCTTTAAGAATACTACATGTGAAATTTCGTGAAAATCCGACCAACCGTTAATGAGGTAGGACTATTTATATACTTAGGCCCCCCTTACAACCCCCCCCCCCCCCCCCCCCTACCGTTCAAAATTTTGGGACGCCACATAGCCTATTATTCAATCGGGCTCAAAAGAATGCTACATGTGAAGTTTCATGAAGATCCGTCCAGCCGTTTGGGCGTGATGCTGGAACAAACATACATACATACATACATACAAACAAACAAACAAACCCCGTTTCAGCTTTATTAATATAGATATAAAAACAACCAAAGCAGTTTTATCCGGTCACTCTTAAATAAAATAGAAAAAATATTAAAATGTACATTTTTTTAAGAACGAAGAAGTGAAATAAATAACTAAGATCATTGACATACATTTAAAAAACAGGAGTACATGTTTTCATTTTTAAATTGGAATCTTGAAAAATTAAGAAAGTTGACAGTTAAAATTTGAAAAAATAAATGAAAGATTGAAAACTTTGTTATTGTTTTATTTTACCTTTTCAATGGCCCCTTTGAATACACATCGCCCCCCGCTTAATTATGGCCCCCCTGATAATCCAAATCGCCCACTTGGGCCCCCAGGTTGGGAACCATTGTCGAAAGCTGATCCAGGAGGCCTTAACTCAGAGATTAGTTGTAGTGCCGCTGATGATAAAACTTCAATGTCTGAAAAACTTCAAGAACCTTGTTGCAGCCTGACAAAGTATAAGACAGGCTGTTACCGAATATGAATTATGATCTGTTTAAGGACTACAATACATCAACTTATAAGTTGAAGAAAACTTTCTTATTTCCTTTAAGAATGATATCACTCGTGTTTTGTTTGAGTTGCTTTCGTGTTCTCTGAGTATCATTAACATTTTGTAGGGAGTCATCTTCGTGTTTCGTTACAAATACTAGCAGATATCCATGAAATAAAGTTAGTAAAATTCAGTCTGACAGGACAATTTTCTTAAGATTGCGTGTTTACCATCCCTACTCAAGAGACCAGACTTGGGCTTAGGGTAGAAACATATATAATTTCGTATTAAATGAGGTAAATATTTTTAAAATTTATTTTTGACTCATATGAACGAGAGTAATTATTAAGACAGTCTTTATATTTTTCTCCTATCATTTGCGTGTTTCAGTTTGAGTAAGAAGTATTCTTTTGATTGAAATATTCCTCCCCCTAGAAAGTTTATTCGCACGAATGGTGCAAGAACTTCTGCAGTGCGGGGGAATAGAAATTGCGGCAATGTTTGAGGAAAAGGCAACTTAATACGTTGGGATCACCTTTTTTTTTAAGCTTCAATATCAAATAGTTTTAAGAAACTGCAATCGATATGACATTGTTCATTTTTGGGCCAATCCACAGGACTATTAGCATTACATATACTGTAAGTAATGTGTTGGCGTCAGCGTTTTTGCCAGAGGGGAGGGAAAATGATTTGTAAAAACGTGTTTGTTATAGGATAGTTCTGTTATGGCTACATCACGTACATTATAACTTTATTTGTTATAATTTTTATTAACATTTTTTAAATTCGGTGTTATGCGTTACAATTTAAACTTAACTTTGAAATATTCTCTACGGAAATGTATTGTACATTATATTTGGAAATTAAGGGCAATTCGATAGTTGGAAATTAAATAAGGAACATTTTTTGTAGAATTAATTTTTCGAAAGGACTAAACGTTTATTGATGGAATTCGAGGTTCTGTCGTGTAAATGAAAGTTCAAAATTTGGCCAACGTTTCGAAAACTATTTATTTTCTTCTTCAGGGCCTTATCCACATCCTCTCGTCATTATAAGGCCCTGAAGAAGGAAATAAATAGTTTTCGAAACGTTGGCCAAATTTTGAATTTTCATTTACACGACAGAACCTCAAATTCCTTCTACATTGAAAAGATACTGTCGACTCTATTAATAATGACTAACCGTTTCTTTGTAAATCTAGCAAACCTATTTTCAAGACGTCATTTTAAGTCGGTTTTTGGCATGTAATTGGGCGGCTTTTGAAAAAAAAAAGTCAAATCACAAGCAGTATTTTGTAAAATATACTTAGGTTTCAAAAATCTGATATGGCCAAGATTTTATCACATGTAAGTTGGCACATATGACATCATCATCCCAAATTTCTAGTTCATCATTTTGAAGTTAGACCACAATGTTGCAATCACATACACAGGCAGGCAGTAGCACTGACAGATATCGTGAAAATGGTGAAAACTTATTCAATTGATCCTTGAAATTCCATTGAAAACTCGATCTCAGATTTTCGCAGTAATTAATTTAACAGGCGTTGAGGTTTTGAATGATTGTCTAATGATTTCATAATTTCTAAATTTTGTACTATTAGCGATTAGTGCATGTGCAGTTTAGCCAAGTACCATCTAAAACATGCACAGACGTCAAGAGTGTCGTATAATTGCTCAACTAGAGCTAGCCAACGACTGATCAAAAACTGAATTTTTTATCCCGATGAACGAATGTCATCCCTTTTTCTACAGTTTCTTTAATTATTAATCCTTTTATTTCGCCAGCTCTGCGAATTATAGGGAACTTATTTAATCGTTCAAAAATTCGATGCTGAGTTTTCAACGGAATTTCATGTTTCCCACCTCCAGATTCCAAATATGAAAAACAAAAGTCTGTCTGTGAACATGATAACTCCCGATAGAATGAATGTATCATCACAAAATTTCATATGTGAATCGAAAACCCTCAAACAATGCCACATATTGAAATTCCTCAAAATCGACCGAAGGGAAAGGCAGGTTTAGGAAGAGGCATAACTCAAAAATCCCAATAATTACCGATTAAAAAAATGTATCAACATGACATTTCTTACTTAAATTCAAAACACAATGACATAACCTATTAAATTTCAGCGATATCGACATAAGGGAAGAGGGCTTCATTGGATGGGGTTCAATTCGAAAACCCTAATAACTGCCGATGCATAGAATTTATCGACACAAAAAAAAAAAATGTGAGAATTTAGGAGCCCCCCCTATGTAAGTAAACTATTAAATATTAGTACAAACGGTCGACTGGTTTTGGAGAGGTAGCAAAAATACTTTATTAATTCGTTCTGGGGAAGTACATTCATTGTCTGTGGTTCAGCGGTGACATTTTCTTTGTATTTCGCTAATTAAATATTTAATCTCCCAAATCCTTTTAATAGAGGATTTAAATTCATTTTGAGATTATAATTGCTTTTGAATATATTATGATGTTTGTCCTAAAACTTTCTTCTTATTCTTATTGTATCCTCAAGTGAGAATTATAATATGAATTGGGACAACCCCTGAGGCTTCAACACTAAGAGGTACGCGGAAGAAAAGCAAGTAATGGAGGTACCGTTTTTCTTACATATAATAATAATAATATTTATTTCCATTAAACCAACACATGGTAATGGGATACATCATAAGATTGTATTACATTACGATAGCTTATATATTAGATACATAAAAAGCTCTATGGCCAATACGCACGGTGGGCTATATGGGGCCAAACAAAAACATAATAAAAAAACTATTTTATACTCTTAGAGCCTGACACAAATGTGATTATTAATAACATTACTATTAAAACAAAATGTGATTTCGTCGCCTAAGATGCAACATTGAGCATCTCAAATTTCGTTAGCAAAAAACTCCTTATCTGATGAGATGAACAGTGTTGCCCAGACGTTTTGAGACGCCCAAATGCCCCCGTTGGCAAAAATGTTTTTAGTGACGCTCCTGGTTTTGAAACCCTAAAACTAATGGTTTCATCGTGTTTGGCGTAAAAAATTGAATCCAGTAATGTGCATTGTTGATTTTCGATAAAAATTGAGATGCACAATGTTGCATCTTAGGCGACGATTTGGTCATTAAAGGACTTTCTTATACCAACCACGCTTACATATCACTCTCTTTCCCCCTCCCTCTTCTCAAAATCATTTCATACTGGCCTACTGGGTATACGAAAGTAATGAGTTGGTGTTTTTCCATCAGCGGTGTTTTTTTGTTTAAAGAATACTGTACAAAGGTACAGCGTAGTTCTGTAAGTGTGGTTTGTATAAGAATGTCCGTTATTGGCCACGTCACTTATATTTTATTTTTTTCTTCATTTTTATAATTTTTCATAACCATACTTTAAGGTTTGTTGCTGTGAGTTATGATTGAAAAATTGCTTAGAAAAAATACTAATATTCTTTATAGACATTTAGTTTACATTCTTCTGGGCGATATAACTTTTGTCATATTGATCCTATCTCAAATCTGAGGACTTATTAGCGATTGGAAATTTTATAAGGAACAATTGTGGTAAGATTCAATTTTTCAACAGGACTAACAGTTTTTGGGTAATTCATGGAAAGTCTAAAAATATGTGTTTGAATACTAACTACATTTCAAAATGGTTATCGTCGCTGATTTCGGCAAATATCTAATCAGAGTATATGATCACGTTTCAAGTTCATACCTTCAATCGTGAAAATCCATTGAAAACTCGGTCTCTGATTTTCGCACGATTACAATACTTCCTTATAGCGTAGGAATAAGAAAGTAATAAGATTAATTGAATAAAAATGAATAAATAAATAATTGAAAATAGATGAGCACAAAACTAATCATCCTCGACGCTACAGCCCCAGAGAGGGTTCGCAAGAGTTCTCCAGTTTTGCAGTCGAAGGTTCTTTGCGTCCCCATCGAGTGCGTTCATCCATCTCTTCCTGGATCTTCCTCGTCCTCTGTTTCCCTCCGGATCACCAACATCAGTCTTCGCGGGGTGTCAGCCTCTTACATCTTCTGCACATGGCCTGCCCATCGAAACCTCGCCAGTTTTAGGCTCTTCCCCTTCTAAACATGCTGTTCTCCTGTACCCGTCCATGGATCCTCCGCTTTCTCTCGAATATCTCGAGGCTTCTCTCGTTGGCTCTGGTCATCGTCCAGGTCTCTGCCATATAAGTCAGGAGCAGGCCTCATCAGGATTTTATAGAGCTGATCTTTGTGTGCTTGGTCAGTTGTCGAGACCTGAGGTAACGCTGGAGCCCATAGTAGCTTCGATTGGCTGCAGCAACTCTCCGGTCTATCTCCTCTCTCACTCTCACACAAAATTTATGATACTAATAAATACAGTGACATAGTTTTTAAGTTAATTAATTTCAGATAAATATTTTTATCTCTCTTTTATTGACCTTCATAAATAAAAAGCTTATGATTCCTCAAATATTTATTTTGCACTGAAAAAGAACAGACTATTATTTCTGAGAATTCAACCCGCCATTTTAGCGACAACTAAATATATTGATATATATATTTTTTCACAGTATATTTTTCACTCAATTTAATTTTTTGTCTTTAGAACCTAGCAAATAGATGTTTCGGGAAAAACTACCATCATCAGTATCTATAAACGTTACTACATCAATAAAAGAGACATTGTGTGATGTTCGTCAAATATTCATTATACATATAACATTTCACTTGTGCTATTCATATTTTTACGTCGAAGTATAGAAACAGTTGTGCAATCGGTCCGAAATTGGAAGTTGGGTTTCACCAGAATTCCATTTTTTCCGACACCCTGATTCCAAAAATGGAAAATATATCCGAAAACTGAGGACGACAGTTATCTATTTTCAGCGAAATCAGGGGGAGGGAAATAAAAAAAAAACATTAACCATCGTTGTAATGAATTTATCGACATTAAATTTCATGTTTAAAATCCAAAACCCCATGAGGACAATAGCTATTAATTTTCAGCGAAATCGGCCGAAGGGAAGGAGATACAGGTGAAGGGGCTCAACTCAAACACCCTTATAACTGCCGATGTTATGAATTTATCGACACAAAATTTAGTATGAGGATTTAGACGCCCCTATAAGTCAGCTGTGAATATTAGCCCGAACGGTAAACTGGTTTTGGAGAGGGAGCAAAAAGTTAATTGATTTTGAGTAGATCCACCCTTAGAACACCCTCTTTCTTTCTTTGACTTTGTGAGCGCCCCAATTCAGAAGCAATTGTACTTATGAACTTGGGGTGTCACATTTAAATTTCCAACTATTAATATGCCCTCAAAATTACAGCGCCTCGAAAAAAGAATATTAAATTTTCTTAGAAAATATTTCCAAGTAACGCGCATCAACAAATCACATTGTTGTCAATGGTTCTAGAGTGGGAAGGGTATATCAGCAGTACACAGTGTCCGAAGGTCCGAGGATAATCCTTGAGGAACCCTTTGGGTGTCAGATCACATATTATGGTGTCATTTTAGATAGGTCTGCTCCCTGACGTTCCACAAAGCTGCGGGCACTCAATTAATATTGGTGAGAAGTAGGAACTTGAAAGGGGTCGCAAGTGCTTGAAGAGCAGTCTGTCATGCCAAAACCGGTCGAAAGCCTTAGCCACGACAAGTCACTCCGGCAGTACGCTTTTCGGTCAAGGGATGATATAGCGTGTACTACATAAGAGATGGGTCGTCAAAGGGTAATCACATGAAAACCGCTGATTTAATACATCAATTTTAAATAATCGAAAATCTTTTTTTGTTTTTGATAACGTCCACTCTTATGGAATTTTCTTTGTTCAGTCCTTTTTTACATTACTATTATATATACTTGACAACAAAGTGAGAAAGGAGATAGTCCGGAGAGTTGCTGCGGCCAATCGCAGCTACTATGAGCTCCAGCGTTACCTCAGGTCTTGACAACTGACCAAGCACACAAAGATCAGCTCTATAAAACTGTCAGGCCTATCCTGACTTACGGGGCAGAGACCTGGACGATGACCGCTCTGCTCTAGACGAGAGAAGCCTCGAGATGTTCGAGAAAAAGGTTCTGCGGAGGATCCTTAGTCCGGTCCAGGAGAACGGCATGTTCAGAATTAAAAATAATGCCGAGTTTGCTACGGAGTTTCGAGAGCCCAAGGTCACAGATGGGATAAGACTGGCGAGGCTTCGATGGGCAGGCCATGTGCAGAGGATGCAGGAGGCTGAAGAGATGGATGGACGCAGTCGATGGGGACGCAAGAAACCTTCGGATGCAAAACTGGAGATATATTACATTATATGTGAATATTCTAGTGGGGGGGGGGGGGGGGGGGGGGATTGAGTAGTTTTCAACAACAACAATAATAACATACCAGGCGGTAGAAGATCATGGCTGGCAACGGGATTAGTTATCCCTGAGTTGACCACCTGGAGCCAAACCAACGACAGTCTCTGCACATCTCTGCCCGCTCTGTTCGGGCGAACGTTTGAACGCTCAACTCATCTCAACAAGCACATCTTAGCTTGACCTGCTTCGGCCATCTATGCTTGCTACCCATCTTTCCGCACACCTTATCGCCGCCCTCTTCGCCCACCTCATCCCCGCCCTCTCTGCTCCCCTCATCCCCGCCTTTCGTAAGACATTTTTTTTATTATTCAATGTAAAATCTATTTTTGTTTTTTATACTTTTATTTATATTACAGAATTTTATAAAATAAGCATTATTTTCATTCAATCGGGTTTAAGTTATATTCGTTTATTCAATTCAAAATTATCCTTTTAGGTTTTTCCTTCTCTAGAGCACATTAAATATAGTTTTTTAAGCGTAGCTTATTCTTCAAGTTTCTTTCCATCTTTCATTTATTTTTTATTTGTCTTTTAGATTTATTTTACTTTATCCGCTAGAGATAAAGATGTTGCTCCGTTCAGAACCCCCTATGGTTCGGGAGTGATATTGATATTATAATTGGAGTCGCGACTAACTTTTTTTAAATTTTTTTCATTTTTATTAAATACCCGCGCTCCCCTTCCTCCTAACATTCTTCCTTTGTGTTGTTAGGTGACGGACATTAAACAAATTTAAAGTTTGTTCCTTGAAGCTCTGTAACTTGGTTCGTATTGGTCCTATCTCAAATCTGAGGGTATTATTAGTTGGAAATTTAATAAAGAACATTTGTGGTTAGAACTAATCTTTCAATAGAACTAACTGTTTTTTTTTGAAAATCAAGTAAACGACAAAAAAACAAAAAAAACAATATTTTAGATATTCGGCATTATTCGGACATAAATATTAGCGATATCAAGTGAATTGTACTTGGGCCTCGGAATAAATTGTTCTTATTTTTCGACGGATTTTGGCCAAAATCTAATCAAATTTATTTTATATTTCAAGGTCATAACTACAATTCTGAGTTAGAAGCGCCTACAAAGTTCCAATCAGACTGACTCACGCATGGGCCGACATCATAGTGAAAATGGTCAAAACGTGAAAATCCTTTGGAAACTCGATCTTGGATTTTTGCACGATTACAATACTCATTTATACTAAAGGTATAAGAAAGTTAAAATAAAGAAACTGATAAATGAACCATAAAGAGGAAGGAGTTCCTTTAATTATAGATTTGAAGAAAATAAATCAATATCAAAAATAAAATGGAGTTCTAAGTTGAGAAACGCGGACATATTGTGGAAACTTGTATTAAATAGATAAAACAAACTTATTTTTGAAATATTGTCTATTCCACTAAAGATATATAAACAGAAGTAGCTAGACTCAAAACGCTAGCCCGTAATACTTATAATGCAAATGAAGATTATTAGAGATTAGAAGAATTACTATTAGAGTATGTAAACAAGATAGTACGTACGTTTATATACATAGTACGGACGTACGTTTATATATACATATAAACAGTAAGAAAACAAAAGTTCGGAATAGGTGGTTTCTAAAGGGCTTAAACTTCATCGAGAAATTTAGACTTACGATTACTAAATCGGTACAAAACAATCTACAGGAAAATGTTCATCAGTTGCATTTAAAATAAAGAAAAAAGGTTAGATAACAAAAACAATAAATTCGAAAATAAAAAAGAAGGTACTACAGAAATATTACAAATAAACAACGGCAAAATCGTTCTGATAGTTAAAAAAAGCAGTTGATGAAATAAATAAATACTTCGTAACAATTTAAGATCGACTAGTGCCTAATGATATCAATAAAGATACCGTTTCATCTATTCAAATTCTTAGAAAAAGTTAGTAAGCCAAAGAATAAGTCCTTTATCCTACAACGATTGAAGAGGTTATTAATAAAATCCAAGATACCAAAAATAAATAGTCATATAACACATATTATTTAACAAACAAAATAATCTCTAAATAAAACAAACTTATTTTTTGAAATATTGTCTATTCCACTAAAGATATATATATACATATATAACTACCGGTTTCGGCTTTATACCATCGTCAGGTCTAGTTATGAACCTAGTTTTCATAACTAGACCTGACGATGGTATAAAGCCGAAACCGGTAGTTATATATGTATATATATCTTTAGTGGAATAGACAATATTTCAAAAATAAGTTTGTTTTATCTATTTATAAAATGGAGTTTCAAAAGTGGCCTAATGAAGAGGAAGAGACAGGATAAAGAAGATATCCAGATCTAACTACATAAGAATTTTATGAAAAGGTCTAACTATCTAACTCCGCATAACAAAAAAAATCAGTGACCCATTATCAATTGAAAATCAATTCATCAAATGATTATTGAAATTAAGAGGGGGTAACAATTATTTTCTTCAGTTCGAGAAAAGTAATATTTTTCTTTAATTGCCTCAGAATCTTTCTTGTGACACCTGTTGGAGTGCCAATTACTTATTCTCAGCCTAAAAAAAAAAAACCTTTATTTTATTTTTTCATACTGCTCATTATTACATCACCAGCTATACAAAGTATAGGGGAAGTTATATAATCAACTAGACATTTCATATTGAGTTTTCACCAGAATTTAATGTTTTCCGACATCCTGATTCCAAAAATGAAAATAATGAAGTGTGTGTGTCAGTGTGCTTCACACTATAGGGGTTATATCGACTTCTTGAATGTTTATGTCAGAAAAAACCCTCTATTTGGTACGTAAATTTGTCTCATTGTTAAAAATATATATTATTATCATATTAAATAATAATATAACCATAATAAAAAAATCTTGTTTCATTCAAAAACATTATTTATATAGTCTGTATTTTTTTATTTTTTTGGCAGCGTTCCTCCGTAGATATCTTCTTAGGATGTCGAATTTACGTTTCATTATTTTTTATTATTTCTATACTAATTTATTTTATTTATCTTGTTTTTTATTCTTTACTATAATTTTATTTATGTATATATTTTATAATTATTATGTTTTATTTTTCTTTTCTATATTTTGCACTTTGTGACCTGTGAAGGGGCGTAACGTCTCGAAATATCGTAAAAAATACACTTCCGGAAAAGTTATAAAAATATCTCTTTATTTTAATTTTAAAAAAAATTGTACTTGAGAACTCTTCAAGTGGGCCAAAACAAATGACGTAGATTGGTTGGTAGCTACTCGAGGGACACCTCCATCCTCCAAATCCATGAAGACCTAAATGTTGAGCTCTTACTGGACTCTACATAATAATTTTCAGTAAAAAGTTTTTACTTAAGTGTGTGTAATCAAAACGTTTTGGTAAAGAAAATAGGGAAAACTCAAGAAGGGAAACACAAAAATATCCGTTCACGATTTTAAATTACCTTTGTTTTTGAATATTTATTAATTTATTTTCTATTCATATGAGTTACTTTGTATTTGTTTTTTTCTTTTAGATTTTTTTAAAATTTACTCTTAAGCAGTAGCATTGTTTTTAATTAACTGATTATTTTTGATTTGTATTTAGTGTATAAGGGTATCGGTTAAGGAACCTTATTGTATAATTACCTCTGTAAATGCGACGGTTATAATAAACTCTTCTTCTTCTTCAAACTAAGAAAACCTCTGACTCCAGCACATTACTTTCATATTCCCAGTATACAATATACAAAAGTGGTTGGAATAAGAAAGTCACGTGACACCTACATCTGCCCGGATTGTGTAGCAAGGCCCAGTTTCCTTCATTTCTACTTCAAAGTTTTGACTTAACTTTGAGTCTACGCTTTGTTTTTCTTTCTTATCACTTTTTCTAATATTTTTTTTCTCCCTGTTGTCGTTGTTCATTGTTTCTTCGTCTTCTTTAAATGATTCTCCTTTGTTCAGAACATAAAAGGGAAAAGAAAATTGTCTTTTTTTACTCGAGGCTATTCCATCCTCTCATTTGTGTGTTCTTAATGGACAAATTACACAGAGATAATTAAACATTTCTGACTTTCTGACCAAATCTACCCCTAAAAATGCCAAGGCCCTCAGGGGCCGTTATCAACAAGGAACATTTATTTTTCTTCTTCCTAACCATTATTTACTCCCTTTTTTTTCAAGGGTGAAATTTAATTTACATTTCCTTGTGGGTTCTTCCCTCGACTCCATTCAGCTGATAAGACCTCAATGGTTTTATCAGTCTGAAATATGCTCCCTCCTACACTATTACTTCAGAAATGATTTCTAAATGATCTACCCCATTTGGTTCATTTCTACTCCGTGCATCACATATTTCTAAATATTATGAAACATTTTTAAAAGTTCAGGACGTAGGCTTTTGAATTGTTTTCAAGGCGTAGTGATATAATCACTTTCCTAACAAGTTATTGAATCTAGGTATTTAAAATTCTGTATCGAACTCCTTGCTGTAAGATAATTCTGTATAAACAATAAAGTTATTCATTCATTATAAATTCTGTTTAAACTTTTAAACACATTTTCAATTGATGTTTCTTCTTTTTATTTTTCATTTTAGTTTTTATTCCTAACCTGTTTGAGTTTATATGGAAACAGTGTTGCCACTTTCTTGAATGATATTGTTCCAATAAGATTTCCAACTTTTCTATCAATTCTCTACCTAGATTTCCAAGATTTCTCTTTTCAACAAAAAAAAAAATTTTAACAATAAGGTTCACATTTACGATATGTATGCTTTTTGTGCACCACATACTATCAGTATTTATTAGTACATATTATTTTTTGTGTGTGTTTGTTTTTATAGAATCAAGTTATTTTATTACTGTTTATTATGAATAAATTACCCCTATTGTTTTGGTAATTAATGTTACCTACTTTCTTTTATTTTAGTTTAGTTTTTATTATTTAGAAATTGTATTTATGATTATACATATATCGAGCTCCTTGCTGTAAGATAATTCTTTATGAGCAATAAAGTAATTCATTCATTCATATATTTCACTCCAATAACGATAATATCAATGAAAGATGTGAGGTGAATAAAAATTTAGGGTAGGCAAAATTTAGGACTCCCACAGTAGAGTCGGGCTCATGTCCATCAGAGTGACGAAAGAGCGCTCTGGTTACTACCAGTCGATATAACCTCGTAGTTAAAGCCCGGTCATGAGTCATAAAACCTAACCTAACCTAATAACGATGTTTCATCACTGTTTATCATTCCTAAGCACCGGTCGGTGGAACCAAGTATAGACTTCGAGATTTTGGTTTTCTTTGCTCCATTGTACTGCATTGTTCAGAAGGTAACTTCCCTATACCCAGTTATCTCAGTATGATATGAATTTGAGAAGGGTTGGGAGAGTGAACTGTAGAAAAGGGGTTGGTATAAGAAAGGCCTCATTACATTTATTTTCTTTTTTCTTTATTTTTAATCCTTTTAGTAATAAAACTACCTATATTAAAAATATTTAAACATTACTTAGAACTATTTCCTACTGAAAATTGTAGATTTTTTGAAGCGATATACACATGGTTGCATTGGTCCAATCTCAAATCTGAGGGCATGTAGACGGTTGGAAAATTTGTAACGAGCATTTAACAAACATAGTAAAAAAATTATGTTGTGTTTGTAACATTACGTTAGGTTATGTTCTGAGGAAAAATTTGTAGTATTTATTGTGTGAATATGCAATTGTGAACATTTTTCAGTTGCTCACCTTTGCATGACGTGGCTGCTGCACTTATCCTGGATCGACATGGTTTACAAGAAGATTTGTTGGTACATACCGCACATAATCCATACATTTTCCGGATGTGTGTGTTTAGGATACTTGGAGAGATAAACGGCTGTTGATGTCACGTATCATTGACATTAACAGTGTTACTCTCGAAGAGGGGGGGGGGGGGGGGGGGGGGGGTTGAGAAAGCAACAAGTGGAAATTAAACTCAGCTCTTGCATAAATCATGGAACAGTTTCCTCACTCTTCGTCTTGTCTGTCACTCCAGTTATCACTATTATTATATATATATAATATTATATAAACTTGTATAATATTATATAAATTTGTATAATATATAAATTCTGGCTCATGTCCACCAGAGCGACGAAAGAGTGCTCTGGCAGTAGGCGATATGACCTCGTAATGAAAGCCTGGGCATGAGTCATAATAACGTAACTAACTATATTCAGCTTTATTTATCTCCAAATTTTTTTTTTTTTTGCTTTATGTACGATGCATATTAGCCATGACTCTTATAATGGTGTTTTATCTAATTATTTACAACATCCATGGCCCCGGGAGGAAGTTTTATCTACGAAATAAAACTCACTCCCGGACGGGATTCGAACCCGCAAACCAAGGTGAGACCATGCGACCAAAGCCATACGCTGTAGTCCGCACGGCCACCATGGCCCCCATATTCAATAATTGATTTAAAGCAGGTCTTTACAATCTAACAAGTAGACGTTACCGGAAAAACTCTCATTTTCAGTTGCTTTAATTTATTTGCTGATACAACATAAAGGGAGAATTGATCAAAATTAAAGATTAGCAAATAAATTAATGATACTGATGATAGGAGCTTTTCTTCGTGAGTCTCAGGGAATCTCAGAATTGTATAAATATCAACCTAGCAAATTTAAATATTACTGTTGAACTTCGTGCTGACGATGGAGTAAGCCGAAATATTTTTATAAAATTGGACAATGTAAGTTAAATAGTTCATTTTCGACATGATATCACACATGTCGATATTAAGAGACACATTAAGAATTAATCGAGACACAAATACATCCACACACCGGGAAAACGTTTTGGAAACTATTAGTTCCTTCTTCAGGGCCTTATTTTAACTAGCGTAGCGTGGGTGTTGTGATGTGTTTTTGTCTCTGATAGTGTCTCAATTCACTAACAAACGCATCACACTAATAATAAGACCTGAAGAAGTAAATAAACTGTTTTCGAAACATTGACCAAATTCTTAGTTCCCTTAACACTTTTAAAACAATGTTTACATAAGTCTCAACGTTGGGATTCAAACGCGGGTCCGTTGGCTCTGAAGAGAGAGTTGATACCCCCCATTCAGCCATCGGGGCATGAAACTGTATATCCATTTACCAGTTTTGTTGTTGAGGAATAATTTCTTTAATATAGATCACCCGACAGAGTCCTAATGGTTTCTAGGATTCTCTTTCCACTTTCCCTGTCAAAACAAGATGAGAACGAGTGGCACTCTAGAAGGAAGGGGTAAGTCGTATCGACTGGGGCTGGTTGTGCACGCTAGATGTTGGCTTGATAGTAGGCCAGTTGAAACGGACACCACTACTACTTATTCGTATCTGTTCTTTGTTTGTAAGACATTGAGGTTCAAGTCCGCAAAAGGAACGAGTATAATGAGGACATCAGAAACCTATATTTTTTAAAGAAAACTAATTTTTTTTAAATTTATATTAACAACTTTATTTGGCATTATTATAATCGATAAAAATAAAACCACAAGTAAATTTGATGAAGGTGATAAATAATAAATGTCAATATGAACTAGGATAAATTAACAATAATAATGAATAAGAGTAAATAAATAAAATAATAAATACGTAAAATAAATAAATAAAAAAGTCCTAAAATGGTTATGTATTGTAAAAAATAACATTTATACAATAAGTAAATATCTCATAGGAATAAAAGACGTCTTCACACTGATTTATATTCACAAGTATAAAGATAGTGCTAGCTCATTAACGGATGGTCGGATTGTCATGAAATTTAACATGTAGCATTCCTAAGGTCCAAATTGACAAAACAATTACATGAAGTCACAAAATTATTAACGGGAGGGGGGGTTGTGGGGGTAGGCCTTAGCATAAAGATTGTAGTAGCTCATTAACTAATAGTCTGATTGTCATGGAATTTCACATATAGTATTCTTAAAAGCCAAATTGAAAATTACGCTATGTGACATCTCAAAATTTGAACGGGAGGGGGTGATAAAGTGATCTGTAAAAGTGTGGTTGGTATAAGGAAGCCCGGTAATGTCAACATCATATATTTTTTAAAATTGCTTTACGATACATTTGATTTGTTTTTGAGGAGAGTGGCGGTAGATAAGGTGTTGATGTACTCAACCACCCCACTTTCATATTAACACAGGGTCTTGGTTTTTTTAGGTCAAGCTCCTCGGGAAATTTAAAAAGAAGGAAAAAAAAAAAAAATCTCACTTCTTCTTGTTCTCATTTACCAGAGGCTGTGCTTCTTGCAAGTTTTTCTTCACCCCCGTCACTTCTGAATAATTAATAATAATTTTCGTGGGTTCTCGGCTTAGAGGAAACCTCCGACAGGGATCAATACTCTACTTCCGTGAATGTACTGCTAGGATTAAGATTAATATTATTCCTTTTTTTTCTATCATTTTACTTTCTCTTAGGGAAACAGGAAAAATTGTATAACGATTAATTAATTTGAACTTCTGAGAACATTTTGTGAAAACTTGTAATAATAAATAAAAAAACATTTTTTTTTTTAAAATATATGCTACAAAGAAATATGTACAAATTAACTACCAGTTTCGGGAGTTGTGCGCCTGCGCGTATTTAGTGGTCGTTCATGCATCATGTTCCTCAAAATTTATTTAGACTAGTGATGTCCTAGATATTACTGTGTAAAGTGATAATGGGAGGAGTGTTCTACCTCTTCAACATGGAGGACGGCTGTGGTGTTTGTAACGAAGACCGACCTGACGACATCCACCACCTCGTCATGGAGTGTCCAACTTTCAGCCAATTGAGAAGAAAGTACCTGAGAGATGCACTGACCTGCCCACAATAGTGTCATGTTCTTCGTAGTAATGTCATTAAAAATTAGAGGGCGTTAAATAAAGTACAATTTTACTGGAAGAATTATATTTATTTGTTAATTAAGAGCTACCTTTTATTTTATTATGATTGTTTTCTTTTATTATTCCATTATTTTCTTATGTTTTTCTTGCCTAAAAGATTTATTCCCTAAGGACTAATAAGAAATTGAATTGAACTACCGCTTTCGGCATTACAGTATCGTGAGTTTTAGTGACAAAACAATTTTGCTGAGTGCGAATCTTACATTTAGGTACAACAGGTAGGTAAAGAGGGGTTGGACGTGAAAAACATAGAAACCCAAGATGTATATATATCCACAGGTTGCAAAATAAAAATATAGTCTTCCATCTCACAGCTTTTATTAATTTTTGCTAGCCGGATTTCGAGGTTGTTCTCATCATCTACCTGATAACACATAATTTAAAATTAATAACTAAGATTTTGAAAATTGAACAAACGTATATAAAACTTTAAAAAGAAAAAACAATTTAAAATTTTATGGATGGGGACAGATATATTATATAAAATTATATACAAAGTAATAAACCACCATAATGATTGTATTTTTTTTAAATCTGCATTTATGTGTATTTAATAATGAATTCAGCCAAACTGCACCGGTATAGAAATAGAGAGCAACCTTGTAGAAACTCCTACTGTTTCTAGGATAGGCATAAAAACAGAGGTCTAAGAAAGAATTAAGGAGTTTTCTTTACCATACAGAGAAATATTCTCCTTTATGAGGGACGTTTATGGAAGACGAAGTACAACACATTACATTTGAATGATGTAAACCTTCACAAATGTGAAGCCAGAGATTATTCACACAAAACAGAGACACGTTTTACCAAGACAGCAGGTACATTATAGAAGTGGATAACTAGGTGTGTCCGCGGTAGTGGTATGGAGCCAGGATACATTTTGATATATTAAATGTATCTATTATATAGCCGTGCTAAAATGTAGCAAGGAATGAACATAATGGCATTAACGAAGGAATATAATAAAGTGTGTATGAGCTGATTTTACACTTAATTGCATCCATTAAAAAAAAATCTCAGAACACCTTTAAGGAATTTCCTATTAAAAAAAAATATCTTGAAGAGGAAGGTTTTCTATTCATTCATAGCATTGAAATCGGTTTAGAGGTTCATTAAAATGGAATACCTACGTAGAATGAAAAGACATGATGAACAACCATCGAGGGCCCTTCCATGACAACTAGACCAAACGACTAAATTCATGCCCTCGTTTTAATTGTGTTCTAGAAACGACTCTCATGTTTTTGGATAAAAACCTTGGTACAAAATTTCATTCAAAACTTAGAAGATTTTATACTTTCTTCTTTAATATTAACAATTAGGTTAGGTTTTATGACTCATGCCCGGGCTTTAACTACGAGGTCATATCGCCTACTACCAGAGCGCTCTTTCGTCACTCTGGTGGACATGAGCCCGACTCTACTGTGGGAGTCCTAAATTTTGCCTATCCTAAATTTTTATTCACCTAGGGTAGGGGTATTTAACGAGTACCTGACATCGTACAGGCTCGGGACCATCGCTTAACGTCCCATCCGAAGTATTGCTACCATATTCAGGCACGACTTAACGAATACTAAGTGAAAGTTCAACAAGTTTATAATCCTGACTGACCCTTTTCCAGCGCTCCCGGGGTTTTCCCTGTCCCTTAAATTATTTGTATATACTCCAATATATTAATAATTAATTTTTTAAAATGTTTTTAAGAGATTACTGTACAGGCATGACAGAGAAAAACCGCGGTTGGGCTGGAAAAAGGGACAGTTAGGATTATAAACTTGTTGAACTTCCATTTAGTATTTGTTAAGTCGTGGCTGAAGATGGTAGCAATATCGAAAGTACTCCCATATATTTTATAGAATACAATAATTTTTATTTATCGGCTTCCAATGTCAAAGATTTTTGACGCCGTATACTCGATTAAATTAAGTCAATGAGGTGGGTTGTCTTCATTGTGCTTAGAACAGCTTCGGTAGATGAGTTATCTCCTAGCATCTCATGTAGGTCCCTTTTTCGCAAACCCATGGCCTTTAGTATATTCTCATATCCAGGGCATTCCTCTAGGATGTGGCTCACTGTGAGAGGCCAGGCCCCAATCCCGCCACAGCCCGGGGCCATCGCCCTGGTTATGAGGTGGCCATAGGTTAGGCGAGTGTGGCCTACACGGAGCCGCATCAAACATACCTCCTCCTGCCTATTCTGTCTTTCGGAGCTTTTCCATTTGTCGAAATTTGCTTTGATGGACCTAAGCTTATTTGTTAGGTCCATGTTGGTCCACAAAGAGGTCCAGCTCTCTTTTATTTTGTGACGTAGGCAGTTCTTTAAGTCTGGAATTGTCGTTATTATTCTTCCTTCTCCAGACAGCGCTGCTGCTTCCCTTGCCATTCTATCCGCTGCATGGTTCCCTTCGATACCCACGTGTGAGGGAATCCATATATATTTTATATATTTTGTGAAGTGGACAATATTAAAAAAAAAAAACATACGTTTTTCTTTATATTTTTTATTAAGTGTTTCACAATATCTTTACTAAAAAAAAAAAGTGTTAAGTATTATTAGTTAGTTATTGCGACTCATGCCAGCACTCTTTCGTCACTCTTTTCCGACTCTACAGTGGGAGAAGTAAAGGGCTTATATCCGCGCTCTGGTAGTAGGCGATACGACCTAGTAGTTAAAGCCTGGGCATGAGTCACAATAACTAACTAATAATAGTTACTATTGAAATATTGTGATATTTCTAGGAAGAAAGTATAAAACCTTTTAAGTTTTGAATGGAACTTTGTACCAAGTCAGACAGAGTCTTGGTCCAAGAACTTGAGAGTTGTTTTAAGAACACAGTATTCAAGACTAGGTTGTTTTATTTTGAAATTAGGTTTTATTTTCCCTCTTCAGTGACTATTAGAGTAAAGTAAGCCATAGCAGTCCAACTGGCCTTCAAGCCATGCTGAGTATATAGCCTGGAGCCTTATGTAAATCTGATTTAACTTTAATTGCATAAGTTCGTCACTAGTTCCTTCCAGTTGAGTACCCTTCCTAGATCTTCTCTCCACAAAAGGAAATAACAAAAATAAATCCTGTGATAATTTAAAAAAATTAGTCATTAAAAATATATTAAATAAAAATAAAAAATAAATTATCATATTTCCTGTAGAAATTGGTTGGTATTATATATAATTTTGATTTCTTCACTAGTTTCCGAAAAGGGTCCTAATAAAAAAAAATTGTGATGTGGCCATTTTTATTGGCCATTATATTTATTGTTGTTAAAAATGTGCAATCATGGCATTTTTATGTTATTCATACAAACAAATAAAATAAAATAAATATTGAGAGGAGTACGGTAAGGGAAAGATCCTATATATTTTTAAATAAACAAACACATTCAAAAATAAACATAAATAAATAAAGTATATGTTTTTCTTATTTCTTAGCCTTCTCTGACAATTGGTTATTTTTTTTTCAAGCATGTCTTCAGAGGTGTCTTCAACTTGGTCTGACATTACTTCCATGATCTTTCTTTGGGTAAAGGCGGGTTTTCCTAGCCAATAGTTTGTAATACGCAGCGTGAATTGAATAGGGAATTTCACGTTGGCAGGAGCGTATTTTTTATCAAGCTGCGCATTTCTGTTTTCCTAGGGAACGTTATATTTCCCATATTGTGACGATGAGCCGTTTAGGACCAAAAAAGTTAAAAATATTTGCTCTTTTGCTATTAAAAAAACATTTGGCGGAGGAGGATGAAGAAGTGAGAATACTGCAGTTGCGTAAACAGAAAAGCTATCAGCAATGTGTTTTTAATGTCTTGCCAAACTTTGTCCTTTTTGTGCACACTTTTATAGTCTTCGTGTTTCATGTCCCAAATATATTTAAAACAACTGATATGTTCAATTAACTGCTCGTCCTCTGCAGCACAAAAGGGTATTTTTTTAGACTTTGAATTTTTTGACATTATAATTTTATATAAAATACTAAAAACAAATAACCACTATCAGTACACTATCACAAAATATATGAAGACACGCCGCGTACAACGCAATTGACTCCTCTGAATGCAGTCGGTCTTACCACGCTGGCGTGGAACGTATTGCGCTCTGTAGGAGAACACAAACACTAAATTCCTATTAGGTAGTGCTGGCGTGTTGCGCTGGGCGTATTACGACGAACGCAGCGCACAAAACACGCTGGCTAGAAAAACCCGCCTTAACAGTTCATCCTACATCTAGTAGAGGCGTTATCGGCAAATCGATCTAAGCGCCTCTAACGGCACCTGCAAGAAGGTCGATAAGAAGGAAACTTTACTTTAAAAAAAGAATTGTGATGTAGCCATTACAGGACTTTCTTATACCAACCATGCTTATAGATCACTCCCTTTTCCCCTTCTAAAAATTATTTCATACTGGCATTACTGGGTTTAAGAATGTCTACTCTCAAGATAATGTTGTTCAAAGAGACAAAATGAAATTATTTTGAGAAGGACAAGGGGAGAGAGAGTGATCTGTAAGCGTTGTTGGTATAAGAAAATCCTATAATGGCCACGTCACATATTTATTTTTATTTTTAAAATTTATCTTATTTACAAAACTCAACATCGAATTTTTGACCGATTCCATAACTTCCTTTATACTTTTTCTTTTCTTATCTCAACTCTAAATTCTCTGTAATTTATGAGCTACATTCACACACAACTTCACACAATAAACTACTTAGATTCATCATTTGTGATAACCCTAAACTAAATTATGACATCAAAATTGCTTTTTAATTAGATTTTAGACAAAAGCTTTAAGCTAACTATTAGAGGTAGTTGGAGCTTTGTTTAATGCTAAGAGGTTCAGGCTCCTACCTCAGACAACTTCCATTGCTGGCACTCCAATGTTTGCAGTACACAGGACAAAGAACCACCTGTTCTGCAATATTTCCTCATTGGGTATTGATTTTAGATATGAAATTTAATGTCGAGATACATTCATTACAACGGCCGTTATTAAAGTTTTTGAGTTATGCCTTTTGAGCTGGCTACTTTTGAGCTGTCTTAAAATTTCCTTTTGGGTGAGCTTTTCTTCCGAGTTTTTGCGACTCGAACAAACTTGAGTGAAATCACAACTGAAAATAAATTTTATCACCTTCAAGGCAACGCTTTTACTCAAAAGTCGCGGTTTTTTTAAAAATGAAAAAAAAAAAAATCCATGATAAAATCTTTTTTACAAAATTCGAACCTATCGTAGCGCAGCTTACATGTGTTGCTTGAGCCAAATGAAATTTAACATAAACACATTTGATAGCAACTTTTGTGTTCTGCAAAAAATATTATATGATCTTTTGTCATATCTGTTCTCCTTTCAGTGTAATTAGCAAGCCCTGGGATCCCACAATTAGGCACGCTTTTTTTTTTTTTTTTTTATGGCCTTAGCACGAAGCCAAAGCCAAACAAACGATTTCATAGGAACATATTAGATTTCTTTTTTATTTTACACCGAGATTCCAGATGCCTTAATGAAACTTAAGATACTCCTGTAAATTACCTTACCCAGAACCCCTAGGCATCATGTTCGTGTTGCATATGCTCTAGAACGGTTGCTTCCTCGAAAAGGTGATTCAACTCTTTCTTGTTGCGAATTGTATGCTTTTTAATTTTGCTGCGAATACTTTTTTTCAGGAGCAATAGGTTATGAGATATTTACGAAAAACTATAAAAATGTTTTATTTTAGTAATTTATTTGGCCATCATTTGTTAAGATAGCAAACTTGCGTTTGTGACATCTCAATAGATTGATTATAGTAAAAATTTAGTCAATGTAATCATGAAGCGGCTCTTATTCTTACTGTTACTTCTACTGTGGGAGTACGAAATTTTGCATTTTCGCCTACCCAAGTTTAGTTACCTAAGGTAGGGGTCTGTAATGAGGACCTGACATCACACTAACCATCGCTCAACATCCCATCCGAAGGACGATGTGCTCAATTTTTTTTTATCCTCCAGATAATCATCCTAAGGGCCTCGGCCGTGTTTCGAACCCGCGAACTTGAGCTGCTACTTCTGAGCTATCGGCGCCCTTCCTCACCTTAACGTTGCTTGCCTCATATCATTTCGGGCCAGACATTCCATAGAGTCCATACTTCTCAGTTCCGGCACCCAATATTAAAATTTTAGAAAAGTGAAACCAAAAAAGTGGCAGATAATATTGTAGAACCCATCCTCCACTTCACTGCTACTTTCAGCCGAGCGTCCTCAAAACCCTTATTTTTCTTCTTGGCCCGGGTCTAATCCCCGACTTACGGAAAGCTTTCTGGACCGGAAATTGCCTCTAGCAAGTCTCTAAAATAACATTTGTTTTTCTTATCTTATTTTACTTACTTCTTTCCTGTGTGTAGTTTCAATTTCTTATTACCTTTTGGCCTAGTCGTCCACTGGGACGGGAAAGTTGCGAACTGCGAAGCAACGAAATCGGGCGAAGCCGTTCGTGCGAATGCCGATCGTCCATTGATCCACTCAGTACGTCCGAATGCGTAGACGGGATGGCTCTTCGGAACGGTTTTTCCGATGATTCTGACGACGAATTTTTAGCGTTGGAATTATCACCTTTGATTTAGGCGATATAGACGTAGACGGGAAATGTGGGTGAATCCGATTTTCGAAAAAAGAGAAGAGTTTGGCGAATTTTTTCATTTGTGGCGTGACCTTCAAATCTATGATAATCACCACTTCTCCTATTTTCGAATGGAAAAGGACACTTTTCAATACACTCTTGACAACATCTACTCAAGACTCGAAAAATTCAGTAATTTTCGTGTGACGATTTCCTCACAAGATCGGCTGGTTGTTACATTAAGGTAAGTGGAAAGAAAGAAAAAATCACTGTACTTTTTTTTACACAAACTGTATTTTTTTATACTTTCAAACTAAACTAAGGTACATAATAACGATACAAACGAATAACTAGACAAACGTAGTAAAAAAAATGTAAGTAATTTTTTATTGATTTCGCACCTGTTCGTCCGTAAAATCCCAACAGAATGGGATCGCTACTCACTTCGCACCTATTCGGCCGAAAACTGACGGACGATACGGGTCTAGTGGACGCGGTCCCCCACCTTGTCACATGTTTGGATCGTTCGTGCATTTTCGCCCGAATTCTGACGAACTGATTTCGCTACTTTTCGCAACTTTCCAGTCCCAGTGGACGACTGGCCTTAGTTTCAATGTCGGACACATCTCGTTGGTTGGTTTGTTTATTAGAGGCGAACGAGTACTGAGATTGTTATCGTCCTACCGACTCTCTAATGTATAAGTATATAAAGTCAACTCTCGATATGTCGAATTCGTAGAACAAGTTCTCTTGTCCCATGTTATGTAAGGTAAATATTACCTCAATAAGTCGAATTCGGGCTAAATACCAGGAAGAATGCGTAAATAAGTCGAACTGAGAGAAATGGACCTGTGAGGGGACTTCCGCCGCTATGAGTCGAACTACTTTCAATGTTTGTTTACTTTTTCAATGTTTTGGTTTGAATGTTTACTTTATTTTCTCTTCATTACCTATTACCGTACCGTTGTTATTCAGTCGTTGCGATGCATACCTTTTTTTTTTTTTTTTTTTTTTAATGCCCCCGCGAAAACTAAAAATTCTTTCAGTGAATGAAAAGCTTAAGTTGATTCGCGAAAAGGAGAAAGGAGAAAAAAGTAAGGTGGTTATTGTCAGAGAATTTGGGATCCTCCTAATAAACTTAAGCACGCCGTCCTTCGGATGGGACGTTAAGCGATGGTCCCGAGCCTGTACGATGTCAGGTACTCCCCTACCCTAGATGAATAAAAATTTAGGGTAGGCAAAATTTAGGACTCCCACAGTAGAGTCGGGCTCATGTCCACCAGAGTGACGAAAGAGCGCTCTGGTAGTAGGCGATATGACCTCGTAGTTAAGCCCGGGCATGAGTCATAAAACCTAACCTAACCTATTCCTCTTCCTTATGTTCCTTCTTCAATTTGATAACTCGAACATCAACCTCGATAAGTCGACCTTTGGTAAGTCGAATTTTGCCCAGTCCCTCCCTAGATGTTCGACGAGTCCCGAGAGTTGACTGTACAAGCGAGGGCATTCACACCTAGGGTTCTATCGATAACACAAAGTATCGATACTTTTGCTCATGAGCAGTATCGAATAAAACTTTTGATACTACACAAGTATCGAATAAAAAGTATCGATACCTACTCGTATCGATTGAATCGAGTAGTTCGTTATAATTAATTTTAAAAAACCTATAAATGTATATACATTTAAATAAAAATCGTATTGCATCGAGTACTTCGTTATAATTAATTTTAAACCATGTCGAATATATATATATATATATATATATATATATATATATAATAATAAAAAACACAATATAATTTGAAAGATATAGGTAAATGAGATATTGTACTGGGCAAAAGAAACAAATAAATCAAATCGAATAAGATAAAATTATATTATTAAAAACATTCTGAATGTAAAAACCTTATAAAATAAACATACAATTTATCTTTACTAAGGATATAAAACTACTGGAGACTATTCGTATTCCGGCAATATTTCACTATTTTAAACCACTTTTTGCAAGTCGCTGAGATCGAAACGTTCTTAGTGTAATAAATCGACACTTTCGCCGTAGGACGAGGCATTATACTTTGTAATTGACAAAATGGAATGTAAAAATAAAATCAAATAATGAAATCGTAATCATGTTCACGGTCCTCTTCAAAATTAAACAAACGTATAGGTACCTTCATAGACCATAAACCATTAAGTAAATGAGGTAAGAAGTAAGGACGCATCACACATACTGCGTGATCACATCACACATGAGGTTATCACCTTCGATATATGTCATTTGTCCATGGACCGGAATTTGAGTTCAGTATTTTACTGCAACAACAAATAAAAGAAAATTGTAAGAAATTAAACTGTGAACGATTTTGACGAATTGAAAAATTTATAAAATTTTTTTTAATTGTTGAAATTTGAAACGAGTACTTTGAATCAATACAAGTAAAATCTATTCGATACCTGCTTGGTATCGAAAGAAAAGTATCGATACCAAAAGTACTTGGTGCCGAATAAAGGTATCGATACTTTACTTGTATCGATAGATCCCTATTCACACCCTCTAAGCCCGGACTGTTCCAGTCACCCCAGGCCCCACAAGAGCAACGACCACAACAACGAATACGTTTCGACCATTTTCGCGATGATGTCTGTGCATGTGTGTATGTGATTTGAAAGTTGTGAGCTCTTCCTACTTGTACCTCTGATGCTTGAGATAGGCTTGCCTTGGATCCATCTCCATCCGACCTCTCTTTTGTCATACCTAAACTTTGCCAACGTCTCCGTACCCCAAGACCCACTATATGCCCTCTGAGGCATCAATTCGGGCTTCTAGCATTCTTTGAACTGACAGGTTGCAGGTGTACACCTGAATTTCCTGTAAGGGCTTCTCACACCCAGGTTGCCGCTCCTTATTCTGTCTCTTCTCATTTCTCTGTATGGTCCAGCTCTCGGGACTGTACAGGTTATCCTTCCATCCCAGCAGATCTTCACTTCCAGGTACTCCACCATCTCCTGGCCTCCAATGTTATCCTTCCTTGTACTCTTCACTCTTTCTATCGCATTAGGACCACCTACATACTATTCATCCTATAACTCTTCTCTAGTATATGCTCTGTGTTTTACTTCTTGTTCAGTTGCTCACATATTCGTTGAGAAAATATGACCATCTGTTTTTGAAATGGGCTTTCTGTACTTTACCTTTAATTCCTTTCCAGATAAAATTTATGCTTAAATGTTTAATCAAGACTGTTACTAAATGAGAACAGAAGAGACGTCAGTTGGGAATTTTGTGTGGAGAGAATTAGAGCCCAAGGGTTGAAGTTTATTAAAGGTATAACTTTAGAGAAGGGGGCTTTGGAGCTCTTCATCACCCTAAGCCCCTGAGGACCCGTCTCAGCCTAGCTATCCTCATTATACCAGTTCTGGCTTCATAGCTTTCCAAATACATCTTAGGTGTTTAGGTTTTTAAGCCTATGTTTAGGCAAATGAGAGAAGCTCATGTACCCAGCTGTTGTCAAGTCTCTCATCTTAGCTTTCCAATGAGCCGTATCGAGGTGGAACTAAATGTCCATCGTACGGGAAATGCGGATAATCTTTTTTGAAGCGAAACTTCTTTACGTGCACTGGGCAACTTAGGGACTAAGCTGGTAAATGACTTAAAATTATGTGACGCGCTGAACACCTCCAAGACCCGCTATGCACCAGTGTTTTAGTTCGTCCCCCAAAAAAGTGATTTAAAGTGTCCTTTTTTGAAAATAAATTGTATAATCTGTAAGGGCACCTATTAAGGACCGTACATTCCAAATTTGAACGAAATCGAACCAGTGGTTTGCACGCAGGGGGGAATGAGAGTTGCAGTTGGGACCATCGGATGAGCAAGAAGAGGGGAGCGCTCCCCACCCCACCTCCTGGAGCTCTCTCACCAACAGCCAGTCTACTCGAGGGAAAAGTCTGAGGGGCCTCTCTCCTGAAGTCACTCGCCCGCTTCACTCACCTAAAATCATACAGACTCTGGTCCGAAAAAAAGGAAATTAAGTTCAGAAATTACTAGTGTTGCATCATGTTCGGAGGAACAACATTTTCATATTAAGACCCCCTCTAATGATAATGAATCGCAAAGGTGAGTGTACGCCTGCTTAGCGTTGCTGGCTTCATAAACATCGTTTCTTTTTCTTTTCCAATTCTCATTCTCTATTCTTTCGGGTTTAAAATTCTCTTCCCATAGGCCTACTGTGTCTACTTTAGAATCAAATGTAGTGATTTCTGATGTTCATAACAAAGAAAATAATCTGGATTTAACAAATTAATAAAAAGAAAAATAAATAAATAAAACCTTTTGCACCTAAAATGTTGAGTTAATTGAGAAATCTCATACAACATAAAAATAATATTTATGGATCAAAAAACAAAAAAAAATTAAAAATCGCGAAAGAAATTCACTTCTGGCGTGTGTTCCAAGCACACACTATGTTTTTTTGTTAGAGATATTTATAGGATCAAGTAGCAAGTTGAAGACTCCTTGTGCTTTCATTTGGTTGAGAAGCGATATATATTTTTCATAGCTTTGAGCCATTTTGAATGCTAGAGAGAGGGGAGGGACCCCCTTCTAATACTTTTTAGATCTAATAAAAGTTGAAATCGAGACGGTGAAGAATACCAAACTGTATTCGGCAGCCATTCGTCCGTCGGCTCAAAGTCAGGAACTCTACGACTTATACAAAGAGATCCCCTTAAAGAGGATCTCCTGTGAAACAGCAGCTCCTGAGATGATTGAACTCCTTCGTCTTCCCGAATACTGAGAGAGCTTTCAGACTCAAGGACTCGAGAAACATAATATGTTAGCAAGTGCACAAATATATTATATTTGTGCACTTGCTAAAAGTCTACTAGAAAACCTGCTGAGCTTTGTAAATCTGCTGGGTTGTGGAAAAAAGAATATACTTGTCTTCTTTTTTGCCTAATAAGCGATTTTGGACTTCCATGATAACGTATTTAAATACCATAATACATTTTGAACATAGTTATTGTGACTCATGTCCGGGCTTTTAACTTCAAGGTCATATCGCCTGCCACCAGAGCGCTCTTTTGTCACTCTGGTGAACCTGAGCCCGACTCTATGTACTATAGAGACAGAAATTTTGCCTAACAAGGTTTATTCACCTAGGGGTAAGAGTCTTTCCTCATTTGAGGAGGGGTGATTGAATTTTTTCAACATCTTCGAAGCACGAGATTTGAGGCCGGCTCGGCCTCCTTATTAAACAAAGTAGGAAGATGGATATTGAAAGTATAGGGATGAAATTAGAAAAGGAGAAAAGAGTGTCCCCCATCCGCGATTCTAGAGAGGGGCCAAGTTGTCAGCCCTCAAGCACTCTGTGCTACAGGTTGTGAGTCAAGTGGGGAAAAGGAATAACGTATCCCCCATCCATGAAATTGGTAATTTTTGATTAGTTATTTAATTACTTTTTATTTGGACAGTTTTATTTTATTATATATGTATTTTTATTTAATTTATTATTTTTTTTATTTTATTTTATATATTTATGAACATAGTTTAGCGCATACTCAATATTTTTAATGTATTTATTATAATAATAATAATTTTTATTGTTTAAAGGGATCACCTCTATGCAATTAAGTCAGTGGCCATTACTTTTACAATATTAACATAATAATAACACATATAAAAGAAATAAGTATGTAATTACTAATTAATAATAGTAATGTAACATAGACAGTAAATATGGAGTGGGGATGTAGATATTGAATATCAATATAATATGTAAGTTGAAATACATTATTCATTAACAATGGAATGATGTAAGTATTAGAGCGCTAATTAAATAGTAGAAAATGTTTGGGATATTCTTATTATGGGCCAGAAGTTGGATCGGTCTATACTGATATTCTGAGGCAGGAAGTGGCTTCTAATGGGGGAGTATATCGTACAGGATGTTATTAATTTATTTTAGCCATTAGGTATAAAAGATCTTTTTTACTAAATTATGGATGTTTTGTGGACTGCCCAACGATGAGGGTAACCTGGAAAGCCGGCTATCACACAATATAGTTAAATCTATGAGAGGTCAGACTTTATTTTTATTTTGTAAGCTGTGAAATAATCACTTTTCTCTACATCAGCCATTTTCACAATATGGTGTTTTATGAATGGAAAACCATTCCCTGAGGAGGCCTTTGGGTCTGACCACCTGACTTTTTCATAATGATGGATCAGGCTAATACGATCACTTTTAGTTAGATGATAAATTGAGTCAAAAATTGGATAAACGATGGCTCTATGTTGGTGAAATGTTTTGGTTGTGAACATGGTGTGAAGACATCTTTAGAGACCCTTCAATGTCATCTGTAGTTATACATATCCTACAGAAAACTTTGCAATGAGTCGTAGGTCAATCACCGCCAATGTGCTTCCCCGTGTCGAATTAATCAATTATCGCTCGAAGAAGGTTAAGAAAGTTATAGGGAAAGTTAAGAAGAGTCAAATCGCTTTCCTTCAAAATTAGTCGACTGTGTGGGCTAATATACAATTGTTGACTTACCTAGCGACTTTTTATTTATTTTTTTGTTTATTTATTACTACATTGAAGCCTATTAAGGCTTATTGTAGAGAGTTGGGGTACAATTTGAATGTACATCCGATATAATAATAAAGTAAGAATATTACAACTTAATAAATTTCTAAATATCTAAATATTATAATAAATGCGCACATTTACCGGTATACATACAACCAAGAGAAATGCAAAACAGAAAAAATATATACTTTTATATACAGTAGAACCTCTATAAGTCGAACATCAAGGGAGACGCCAAAAAATTCTAGTTATAGAGTTTTCGACTTATGGAGGATTTCAACAGGCGGATTTTCATTCGATTTGTAGAGGTTAAGATTCATTCTAACTAATTTTGAGTTAGAGAGGTGAAATAAATAAAAATTCAAGTTACAGAGGTAACAAACATATTTATATTTATTATAAATCAATATTATTTCAAAACATCCTTAAAATAAAAAATACGTAGTATATGTAGGCATTAAAAAAAGTCAGTAATTTTTTTTTCCTTTAGATAATTGGTAATCCTATTTATTGTATACTCCTAAATTGTTTTCCAAGAAACAAAGGTGTACATTGTTGGCAAATTCTTAAAGTCGGTAACTTATTTTTCTTCGAGCTATAGAGGTAATAAGTTTCAAATAATCGAGTTGTACCTAAAGGTTGTAAAATAAAACATTGCTATGTTCGAGATACAGAGGTCCAATTTATTTTTTAGAGTTATAGGCGGAAAATATGTACAAAAATGGCTTGTAGGGATTCACTGATTATTTCGACTAATAGAGGGTTGAGATTTCGAGTAATGGAGGTTTTGGGGCTTGAAGGGAAAGGAACAAAACTTTTTTTTCGAGTTTTGGAGGTTTTCGACTTATCGAGGTTCGGCTTAAAGAGGATCTACTATACATACATACACATATACATGTTATAATGACCTTAAATAAAACCAAAGTAATAAACATTAAGTCAAACAAAAACTTAAAATGAAAGTCTCAACTTAAATTCATTTTTCATTATCTTCATTCTTTTTTTGTCCTCTATTTTTATTTTTTTTTTTATTTTATTTTTTTTTATTTATTTATTTTTTTTCTGCCGTAAGACTAATTGTAGTCCTATAAAGCCGGAGCGAGTATGTAGTAGTCTATTTATCTTCTTGTTACAATTCTATTTTTGATTTGGTAGTAAATTTAATGAGTTTGTTAACGTTTTCTATGTTATTAATGTTCGGCTATTGTTTGAATAAATGTGTTTTCATTGGATAGTAGTGTCTCATGTTGTCTCTGGTTGTCGTACTTTTTGCACTTAGTGAAAATGTGGATGACGTCCTCAGTCTCATTGCAGTGTTCACAGTTGGGGGATGGTTTTATTTTGATTAGATGTATTTGTTTGTTCTGGCATGTCCGGTCCTCAGTCGGGTCAAGTATATGATCTGTTCTTAACTTTTAATTTATTTTTTTATTTTTTGTAAGTTAGATTTTTTTTTAATGTTAGCTTTTTTAAGTAAATAGAATTTAGATATAGTCATAGACATCATTAATTGGCTCTATAGAAACAATCTCTAATATTCTAATAATATTACTTTCATCTTCATCAGAGTTTTTAATAGTTTAGATAAATATCTTCCTCTAATATTATTATACAAAGGACAGTTTAATAAAAAATGAACAATATCTTCTTTGAGTTCTCTAGAACAACATCTACAGTGATCCTTTTCAAAAATAATTTTTTCTTTATTTCTATATAAACTGATACGGTGTTTAGAAGCCAAACGTAACTGACCTACTGCTCTAATTTTATTGGTATGACAATCAAATAACATATGGCAACTCACAGAACCAAAAGAGCACATATTTCTATAATATAAGTTATACTCGGAGTTGAGGATTTTTTCAACATTTTTACTGATGAGATACCTAGCGTCTTACATAACAACGGCAGTTATTAGGGTTGGACCCCTTTTCTCTTCGACGTTTTTTTCTTAAATTAATAGTTATAGTCCTCATGGGATTTTAAATTTAAATATGAACTTTGATGTCGGTACGTTCATTAGATCGGCAGTTATGGGGTTTTTGAGTTGAACCGCTCCTCTGATCCCCCCTTCCCTTCAACCAATACCGCTAAAAATTAATGTGTCGTAATGTGATCTTGAATTCACACATGAAATTTTTGTGCTGTTTTGTCCAGTTCTGGTCTCGCAAGTAGAATCCGCGCATGATGCACAACAATCGTCCTGACAACATAGCCTGGTCCACTCATAATAACTTCTTTGGTAGGTACTTCATGGTCTCCCATCTTATTGTGATAAGCCATATAAGCCTTACTATGTCCGGTTCTTCTGACCTGAAGAAATGCTCAGGTCGCAAAATAAAACAAACCTGGACCGAGATGTAGACCGATATATTAGTGGAAAATAAACTGAGGTCCATCAAAGAAAATATCAACGAATGGAAATGTTAGTTTTTGTGTTAAACCTCTCACCTAATCCCCCCTTTTCTTTTAGTCGATTTGGCTGAAAATGAATAGGTGATGTCATTAGAGGGTTATGGATAAATGTTCATACACTCATTCATTCTATCGGAAATTATCGTGTTTATAGACACAGATTTTTTTTTTTTTTTTTTTCATTTTTGGGATTATGCTGACGGAAAATATAAAATTAAAAGTCAACTTCGAATTTCTGACCCATTACTTAGCTTTGCCTACACTTCGGGGAAGTAAAATGGGACTTGTGTTATGAGCGCAATATTTTATGCTAATAGGCGATAAAAATGACAAGTAATTTGTATTTTAAAGTATGTTTTTATTTTCTACTCAGAAGGAACACAACTTTTCCATCAATAGCTTTCTGAATCCGCTATAAGCATCATCTGTCAAATAAAACATGGATGAGAATTTATTTATTGTAATTCTTTTAAAAATGGCATAAAAAGTAGTGACTTTAGTATAACAGCCAGCAGCCAATATTTTACAATATGTAAGTGTAGTCGAGGGGTTGCACTCTAAATATTGTTTATTTACGTCAAACATCAGGATATTAAACCGAATTTTGTTCCCTAACCGGTCAGAAATTCGATGCGGAGTTTTCAATGAATTTCATGTTTTCCAAAGTTTTTATCAGTCTGTTTGCCAGAGTTTGTGGATGTGTCTGGGAACACGATAAATCCCGATAGAGTAAATGTATCCAACAATGTATGTAAACACGAAATTTCATATGTGTATTCAGAACCCCATTAGGACAACATCTATAGATTTTCAGCCGAATCGGTCAAAGGGAAGGGGGGATTAAGAGGGAGGCTCAACACAAAAATTATTTTAATGAAAGTATCGACACTTAATTTTATATGTATGTGTGTTCCAAGTTCTATAAGGACGACACCTTTCAATTTTCACCCTAATGAATGTATCGATGTAGTGACTATATCGACACAAAGTTTGATATGAGGATTCAAAAACCATTATGTAAGTCAAATATTGAGTTTAAGCCCAAACAGTAGATTGGCTTTGGAGGGAGAGCGAATACGTAAGGGATTATTTTGTCCGGGGGATGTACATAGCCGGTGATCCAACGACGACTTTTTGAACTTCGCTTATGTATATATATACCTTTTATATATACCTTTAAAAGGATATGTCTGTAATTTTCTCCTCTGAAATTACCGTGAGCTCCGTGGTATCTATGTCCTTGCTCTTTGTAGGAACATACCTCATGTCGGCATTCAGTTTACCTGTTCACAGATGGTTGCTAATTAGGATTGCGCAGTGTGTATTACTGTGTGAGCTCCGTGGTATCGACGTCCTAGCTCCTTGTAAGAACATACCCAATGCTCGCATTCAGTTTACCTGTTTACAGATGGTTGCTAATTAGGATTGCGCAGTGTGTATTACTGTGTGAGCTCCGTGGTATCGACGTCCTAGCTCCTTGTAGGAACATACCTAAAGTCGGCATTCCATTTACCTGTTTACAGATGGTTACTAATTAGGATTGCGTAGTGTGTATTACTGTGTGAGCTCCGTGGTATCGACGTCCTAGCTCCTTGTAGGAACATACCTAAAGTCGGCATTCAATTTACCTGTTCACAGATGGTTACTAATTAGGATTGCGCAGTGTGTATTACTGTGTGAGCTCCGTGGTATCGACGTCCTAGCTCCTTGTAAGAACATACCCAATGCTCGCATTCAGTTTACCTGTTCACAGATGGTTGCTAATTAGGATTGCGCAGTGTGTATTTCTGTGTGAGCTCCGTGGTATCGACGTCCTAGCTCCTTGTAGGAACATACCCAATGTCGGCATTCAGCACAGAGAACAAAGCTTTTCTTATCGATCTCCGACCCCTTTTGAAACTTTCTTTACAACGGGGAATCTTCAAGTATCTCCCCTTCTTGAGAATACATATAACAATATTTGTCATAGGGAAGCATCTAATTGTTTTTCAGTCAAAGCGCATTCCTAACATTTATTTATTGTGCTCTTAGCGTCTTCATTGACTCACTTTTAATAATCAGAAACAAATTTCTGACGAAAGAGAAGAGTGAATATTTTCTTATTATTGAATAAGAATAGCATTTATCGTTGTCGCTGAATCACCGGCAAATACTTCCCCAGAACGAATTAATCAAATAATTTGTAGCACTCCCACTAAAACATAGAGGGTTCAGAATCCTGATACTAAGATTTAGTATTATATATATATTATATAGTATACATTTAAGGTTGTGTTGATACATTCATTACATCGGCATTACTAGGGTTTTTCAGTCGAGTCCCTCTGTCCTGATCCTACACTACTTCTGTCGGGAAATTATGTTTACTCCACAGATATCCTTAATTGGTTCTGAATTTACATGTGTAATTTCGTGAATTGACATTTATTACGACGGCAGTTATTAGAGTGTTTGAGTTGGGCCGCTCCTCTGATCCCCCCTTTCCTTCAACCAATAGCGCTGAAAATTAATGTGTCGTCCTAATGTGGTCTTGAATTCACACATGAAATTTTGTGCTGTTTTGTCTGACTGGATAACTGGACAGGTCTCGCAAGTAGAATCCATCTGCAGTTATTAAAGTGTTTGCGTTAATCCTCCCTCCTTATCCCCCTACTTCCCTTTTGCCTAATTCGCTGAAAATTAATAGGTGTTGTCTTCAGAGGGTTCTGAATATACATATAAAATTTCGTGTTGACACATTCATTCTATCAGGAGTTATCAGGTTATACAGAGACATATATCCATAGAGATTTTTTTTTTTTTAATTTTGGAACCAAGGGATCGGAAAACATAAAATTCCGACGAAAATTCTACTTCGAAATTGAAACCAAGTTCAAGGGTTCAGTTTTTGACTTCACTTCGATGGTATAAATAAAAATTTCGCGTAGGTGGTCTAGGTTGGGTAATTCTTAAGAAATACTGAAATCGTGTTGACTTTATTACTTGAAACATGACTTTAATCAACTTGTCAAAAAACAACCTAGTTAATTATAATTTTTTTTTTTTTTTTTCTTCCACCTTTCTTATTAGAAAATGAATGAGAAAAAATTGAAAACTTCGTGAATAGCATTCATAAATGGAACAACACGTCCGATTCAGTTATACTTTCAATTTAGCAGAAAACTCCATCTTTCGGAAACTTTAATTTTAACTCTAACAACACTTTCTAAATGAAGAAACAGTTTCTGTCGATGACAATAAAAACTATAAAGGAATGCTAAATGAATACCTACCATCCGGAATAATTTACTTACAAAATGTCCTTTTAGAGTGCAGTTTTCTTAATTGGAGAACCCTATAGTTGGCTCTGGGCTGGGATGTATGTTAAGCCTCCCATTGCCTCCTTACAGCCCTATCTCGCTCTGGTTGTTGCGCTCGTTACCTTAGGTGCAGAAGTGAATGTAATCCTAACGCTATAAAACCTTTCCTAACGACCTCCTGCACCCCTGGTTGGTTCGCCGATGATTACTTTAATTTTGAATGCCCCTATAGTCAGTCATCTCATTTCCTAATTATCTTTTATATGCCACCAGGAAGGTTACACAATTTTGGATGTTCGTATGTGCCAGAAAATGGGATATGATGGTCTGAAATCCTATGATGGTTTTTTGTGACGATCTCCGTAACTATTGTGATGCTCGTTTAAAAAAAAAATGTACCTCCTCAAAGACCTAGTTTACGATAAAAGATAAATGGATACGGTGTGAGTTCATTTCTTGGAGCTCGAAGTGAACAAAAAATAACTTAATTCGGATTGATTGCAGTTTGACATAAACGAACTGAATTTGGAGTGCAGCCATTTAAATATCATAAATTACTATAAGTTGTTGAGTGATATAGCAACAGTTGAAGCTGTGGCTCAAACTATCACTAGATTGATGGACCGAGGACATGTATTTATTATAAGTATCCCGACTACACCACGGAGCATCTACATTACACAAAGCGGGCACGTAGACCACTATGTCAGGAAGAGGAAGGCTCCAGGACCCAGACTCCGGGATGCAGGACGACACCTCGTTCAACAGGTGTTCGACCTTATTCCATTCAACTGTCTGGGAAACAGACAACCTCCCCGACTAGTGCCGCTTCACATTGGTATCTTCACAGTTCCTACTTTTAGAGAAACCATATACCAACTCCATCTTCCTCTCCACTTAATTAAAGAATAACAGATCAGAACAACCCTTTAAAAAAGTGTACTATAATAATATTTTATTTGAAAACAATGATCAATAATTTAATTTTGTTAATTGGCAAATGATATGTGGAACTAATGATTTTCAAGGTTGTACCAGAGAAGGATCTATGGAGGGGGTAATTAATGACCTTTAAGCAACCCATTACAACTTCCTTTTTCATTTAAAAAACTTTTTAATATACAATTAATTCGGTTCGATGTCCATCGTTTTTTCAAGTCCCTTCAAATAGTGAAAGAAGTCTGAAACTCGGTACTTACGCCTCATTCCATCGACAATGCAATTTTTTAGATTCAACGTAATGTTTTGAACTTTTATTCTTCATTTTTATCATCCTCTATTTTAACTATGATATTTATTTCTTCTGTTAATACTAAACGTACTTAATACATCAAGTGATATTTGAAGAAAAATCTGTTTTTAAAAATTATTATTATACGTGTCTATTTTATAAAATATATATAATATGGCATATACATAATATGTAAAAATATAAATATATATATATATATATATAAATATATGTATATATATATACATATATTTTTTCAGTCACGACTTAACAAATACTGAAGCATACTTTATTGCATACAATACCGAATGTACTCGCATATTATATATATTTTGTGAAATAAACAATATTTAAAAAAAAAACTTTTTTTTTTTTCTTTTAAAGTAATGAGTTGGCGTCAGAGCTATTTTTTTGTTTCATTGTACCTACAACTTAATTCTGAGAGTGACTTTCTTTTACTCAGTAATGTCAGTATGAAATGATTTTGAGAAGGGGAGGGGGAGAGAGAGTGATCAGTAGGCGTGTTTGGTTTAAGAAAGTTCTGTAGTGGCTATCAATGCATATAATTATTTTTTCTCCATTTTTAAAAAAAAACTATCAATAATAAAAAAATATTTTATAATTCGTTACCTACTTAGCGATACAATTTAAACATTTTTTTTTGGAAATTTATTTTATTTTACATTCTTTGAGGTGCTGTAACTTTCGTCGTATTGGCTTCATTAGTTCTAAATTTAATAAGGAACATTTGTGGTGAAAAACAATTTTTCGATAGGACTACAGTTTCCAAGTAAGTTAGGGAAACATCTAAAAATAAGTGATTCAAAACGACATTTCTGTCATATATCTCGAAAACCTGCGAAACATTGCATTGTATATAAAATGCGTCTTCCAGTTTTCTCCTCAACCCTTATTTGAAAATAGTTTTGATTAGATCGTAAATATAAACTGAAAAATGTACTCCAGCCCTGATGTAAGGTGGTCTGAATTTTCGTCCAATCTCGGCCGAAATTTAATCATATCTAAGTTGGCACAAGTGAATTCTTCATGCCAAATCTCATGTTCATACTACAATCGTTACTACGTTAGAGAAGTCGTAACTTCTCATCACACACACAGAGGCAAGGCAGACAAACATCATCGCAAAAATGGTCAAAGGGTAATCTGGGTATCGAACGAAGAAACGTAAATATTCGTTGAAAAGGATTTTCGCACGATTACTATATATATAAGATATGTATAAGAAGGCAGATATAAGTAAAAATTTCAAAAAGGAATTGGGATGTTTAAAATGGAAAACAATTTTTGATCTTTAGTTTTGAATCAAATACAAATTTTTTAGTACATATAATTAATTATTTTAGTTTAAATATATATTTGGAGTGGGTCTGATGAGCATTCTGTCAACTTTTGGCATGAAATTTGCATAAGGAGCGTTCCAACTTATTAATTTGGGTCAGGTAGGTGTTGGGACATATACATAGGGCTCCCTCTCTACCAGGTTGATGGAACTAACTTCTCATGTAAACTTAGATTACTCCGCTCATGGTCATATGACAAACTCAATATCCACTGTCTGTTTCACTTTAGATCCATTGTATCATATTCCTCAACTCCCAGTCAACAATTTTTTATGACTTTCAGCAGCGATTTTCAGGGTATGGATTTTTTTACAAATATATTCGTTTATAATGAGATCAGAAAAGAGATCAGACTGGCCGCAATGTCCCAAAAGTAGGCACATCACTCACTGCGCCGCCTCCTTCCGCCCCCACACATATCCCATTGTCGGGCTCGCCAGAGGCGCTACATCTTACCGCAGCAATAAGGTTATTTCCGTTAAAAGGTAAAGTAGTGGGGAATAGGACAGCATGTTGCGTTTCCAAATTATTGAGCAATTTGATTATACGACTATGCCTGTTGGGCATCATCGACTGTCATAGCGATGAAAGAATATGGGGCATTACGCATCTGTATATAACTATAAATCTTTGTGGATAAACGTCCAAATCCTAATCCTGCCCAAGCTCGAGGGGAGGGTCGACATCATAAGCACTTGATTCAGGGGTTGATACCGGCGCTGCCTTTATTAGCCATTCAAGGAGGAGCATACTGGGGATGAAGAGATTGATAATTAGTTAGAGAATTAGGCTAGTGAGTGGAATGTAGGAGGCAGCGGGTCTGAGATATCCTTCCAATTATCTCATCAGATAGAGGACATTGATCGGCCTCTTCTACAGAACCCACCTTCAGAGCAATTCCGTCTGAACAGAGGCTGTGGAGTCCTTGCCTCTTCTAGGGCTGTTCCATTCGATATATTTCGGAAATCGACCTTGTATCAATAAGCTAGATATAAAGTAACGCTATGAAACTATATTTAGTTATTATGACTCATGTCCGGCCTTTAACTACGAGATCATAACGCCTACTAACAGAGCGCTCTTTTGTCACTCTGGTGGACATGAGCCCGACTCAACTTATGGGAGTCCTAATTTTTGTCTACCCTATATTTTTATTCATCTAGGGCAGGGGTCTTTAACGAGTATCTGACATCGTACAGGCTCGGGACCATCGCTTAAAGTCCCATCCGAAAGGACGGCGTGTTTAAGTTTATTTTACATCCCAGATAATATAAACTACGGACCTCAGCCGGGTTTCGAACCCACGATCTTCAGCTCAGAAGGCAAGCACGCATACCACTGAGCTACCGGAGCTATGAAAATTTGTGTTATTGTTTTGGTTTAACGATAATATTATTATTATCACTCATACTTTAGGATTTAGAGTCCTTTAAATATAATATATACCTAATATATTTCACATTTATTTATTTTGTTAAATATATCTGAGTTTTCAAATGTATGGATTGTACAACTACGCATACAGACCATAAAAATAGAACGTGATTGCTTACCGCTTGAGCTCAAGATCGCGGGTTAAAAACACGGCCGAGGCCATTAGGTTTTTTATCCTAGATGAATTAACCTTTGTAGGCAAAATTTAGGATTCCTACAGTAGAGTCGGGCTCATATCCACCAGAGCAACGAAGGAAGCGCGATATGACCTTGTAGTTAAAGACTAAGGTCACATTAAAAACTAAATCCAAACTATATGATTAAAAAAAATTATTATCATCAATACTAGCGGCCTGACCGCTACAACATCTTCAATCGATATTATCAAGAACTCTCATTAAGTTTTTCCCCCCATCTAAATATAAATTACAATTGTAAAAACTGATATTCTTCGAGCTTTTATCCACGCCCATTCGATTTCTATGCACGTCCGGAGAGCGAATCGATTTTTTTCTTCCTGAGTGTTGATTCCTTCAGCAGCCCTGTATCTTTAATAAAGTCCAGAATTCTACTGCATGTTTCTTTCATAACTTGGCTCAGTTCTGTTATAGAAGACCCGAGGCAGTAAAACCTTTTGCTTTCTTCTGTTTTACACTGACTTAGAATATGTACCGGAGTCTTCCCATATTTACTGCGCAGAGGGTTTCTGATAATGTTTATTTTGTGTCGGTGTTTGTCATAGGCCTGAAGTCCATTTTGCTCATGTTCACAAACTCTCGGCTTCACTTCTCTAATCGTTCCACAACAAAGAATTTTGATTGACTTGGTTTCGGAACTCTCTTTAGACCTTAATAAGTTTTCTGGTCATCCAAGTTATTATGGCCGCCCGTACGGTGCTCTTAGAGATCCCTCAGAAAACCTCAGGTCGTATGGACATCTGTCATCTCCCGTCCTGACTAGTTGATCAGCTCTTTTATTGCTATTATGACATCATTGACAGCTTGTGAAGCTTTTTGCGCTGCTTGGCTATCAGAGAGTATAAGAATATGCCCTTAAGAGCCCCAAGTGTCCCTAATACACTTGTATGCCAAGAGATACACTAATATGGTCTCCCTTATCAGGAGTATGGAATGTCTTTGGACGGAGATACTTTTGATCTAGTTCTAACAAAAGCTCATCGACCAGGCGCCGCAGAAGAGGTGATACCCCTTTCGCCAACTTTCTTTGACCTGCTCAGTCACAAAGGTTTGTTTATAATTCTGCCTTTCAGCATGTTCTCTATACACTGGTATATGATGTCCTCGATTCCGATTTTTCGTTGATATTGTCAAAAGCTCCCTTTATATCAAAAAGGCATCCAAGGCAAATTTCTTATTTAGTAGATTCCTCTTTATTTTCTGTGTCAGCTCGTGTAAAGCCAGCTCACACGATAACCTTTTTGATAGGCAAGCTGGCTTCGATGAAAATGTCCATGGCACCCTGATATGACTATCTATCAAGTGTTTTTAGGACACACGAAATAAAAATCACTTTTACACCACTCTAAACTATTTCCCAAAAGAAAGCCCGGAGCAAGTCCCCCTGAAAAGCTGGATGCAAGGGACAGAGTGTGGTAAGGGTGATATGGATGGTTGAGGTAGTGACCACTCCACCGTGCGGCCTCCACTGTCGTGGCTCCGACACCCCTATCTTTGGGCTATGGTTTTTCATTTACTCTTATACGATTTTAGTTCATTGGAGTTTTCTCCTGAAATCTTTCTGTTTATTTATTTATTCAAATTTGAATGTCCAAATGTTGAATCCAATTTGGTACTTTCTACTTCTACTATTTCTGGGAAAGTAATAAAATCTGGGTAGGCAAGAATTGTTCCTTTCCACTAAAGTCCACTTTAACTTCACACTTTTCAATAAAGTTTCCCTTTATTGGACCCTTCTAAACGGCTGAGAAGATGTGGTGCATTGAATTATGTAAATTTGTGTCAAATTGAGAAGCTCCTCTATGGTGGAGGGTCAGACGCCAGATCCCCTATATAAAGTCTAGGGAGGATTCGTCAATGTTGTTTGTTGAGTGGGCTGCAGGGCTGGTCCTTCATCTCAAGGAGGTATCGCTCCTTCATGCTCACCTTCTCAACTCCACCACCAACAACCCCTTGTTATATATCTTTACAAGTGGGTTTTTTTTACTTTTCTAGTTATATGTTGTTCTAGAAAATATCCTGTCTGTCTGTGTATTCTCAAAGTGTATTCAAAGTATTCTCGGAACACGATAACTCGCGATAAAGTTTATATATTGAAACGAAATTTTACCTTTTGATTTTTTTTTTTAAAGAAAGAAAGGAAAGAAGAAGGAAAGAAAAAGGAAGAAAGGAGGGAAAAGGGAGGAAAAGAATAAGGAGGGGAAAGGGAAGAATGAGGGGGAAAAAAAGAAAAAATAAAGGAAAAAATAAAAAGAAGGGTAAATAATAATAGTAAAAAAGAAAAAAATACAAGTAAAAAATAAAAAATAAAATAAAGAAAGACTATAGGTTACCTATATTTATTTATTTTTTATTTATTATTCATATCTATATGAGGTATGTGTGTACGAGTATATATGTATATTCTGTTGAATGCATGTTTCTGTAAATATGCTTATGTATTCCCGTGTGTCTATATTTTTACTGTTACTGCTGTTTGTTTATTCTTATATTTATTGTTATTGTTACTGTTTGTTTTATTTTCATTTTTTCACTAGTATTTTATTTATTTCCACTGACTAGTATGAATGCATCCATGCGAAAAAAATAATAATAAAGAAATATCGAATTGGAGCATTGAAATTGTACAGATACAGATTTGCCACACTTTCTTCTTCTAATCATGAAGCTTGATACGCCAAATATATTGGACGCTGATGACCTTTGCTGTTTTGCGTGCTTAAACTCCAAATCCTATCCTATCCTATTGATTTTCAGCGAATTATGAAAAAGGAAAGGGAGATTAGGGGGGTTGTAATAAATGTATTGACACAAACTTGTGTAAATTCAGAACCCTTTAAGGATGACACCTGTGAATTTTCACTGAATTCGGCCAAATGGAAGGGAGAGATCGAGGGGAGGGCCAATAAAAATTCTATATTTAAATTCAAAACTCTATAAAGGACGCACCTAAAAATTTTCCGACAGAAGTAGTGGAGGGTCAGAGGAGAGGGCCTCGACTCAAAACCCTAGTATTGCCGAGGTAATGAATATATCTTCACAAAATTTAGTGTGAGGTTTAAGAGCTCTCTATGTATGTCAACTATTCATTTTGGAATTTCTTTTTCCGACACCCTGATACCAAAAAAAAAAAAAAAAAAGCTGTTTGTTAACACTCTAGGTAGAATGAATGTATACACACAAAATGTATAGTTAGTTAATAGGAATAAAATATGTCTTCCCACTGTTTTATGTTACACCAGGACCGGTTTTCGACGCTACAGCATCATCATCAGTGGTTCATCCCACCCACACAGTACAGCGGTTGATGATGATACTGTTGCGTCGAAAACCGGTTCTGGTGTAAAATAAAACAATAGGAAGACAATATCTTTTATTTCTAATAGAAATCTCGTCCCACAACATCTTGCTATCATATATGAGTTAGTTAGTTATTATGACTCATGCCCGGGCTTTAACTACGAGGTTATATCGCCTACTACCAGAGCGCTCTTTCGTCACTCTGGTGGACATGAGCCCGAATCTACTGTGGCAGTCCTTAATGTTGCCTACCGTAAATACAAAATGTATATACGTGTTCAGAACTACTATACATTAATATATAGATATATTATTGTATCTTGTAAAATGATGCATAAGGAATATTAAATGGCATAAGAAAAACATTTTATTTCAATAATCGAATCCAGAAACAAGCAAAAATGGTTCATACTAAAGCATTTTTTACGAGAGACCCATAAAAAAAACGGAATAAAGAAAAAAAAGGACAAAAAAAAAGTTTTATTAAATCTCATCAGCAAGTTCGTTTTAACTTTTTGTAGTCGACGATAAACGGTGATGTGAATTTTTATCCTTTTTTCATGATATGCTGAAAAAAAATTCAATTTCGTAAAAAGGTAACGCCTATGTTGAGTGTAAAATTATTTTATAGAATTTCGACATTTCTATGCGATTATTTTGGCGCAGGGACATTATATACATATATACTTTTGAACAATTTTTTTTTTTTATATCCGCCTTAACAATCGAAGTATTACATAATATATTATATATTGTTATTTTAGACGATATTCTAATAATATAGACGGCGTAGTAATATAGACGGCATCCTATATTGTTATTTTAGACGATATATTCATATCTACATTTAACACTTTTTTTTTTTTCTAAATGAAAGTATTACAAGACAAACAAACATCTAAAACATTATATAATATTACCTTATATTATCTTCATAACGCTTCAAAGTAAATATTATTAGTAAAAAATCACTTCAGTAAAATTTGTAACATTTTTTACAACATAAAAATCTCCGTGAATCACCGCCAATGTACTTCCCCAACACGAATTAATCTATTAATTTTTTGTTTCCCATCCAAAACCAATTGATCGTCTGGACTCGTCGACATCAATACTGACTTTCATAGGGGCTTCTGAACCTTCATATTAAATTTTCATGTCGGTGTACTCATTACATGGGATTTTTGAGTTGAGTACACCCCCTGATCTCCCCACCCCTTCAGCATTTGTCACCGAATAAAATAAATCCAAGTACAAAAGATTCGTCGGTGAATCACTGGATATATACTTTCCCAGCACGAATTCATCAATTAATTTTTCGCTCTCCCTCCAAAACCAATCGATTGTTTGGGCTCTGCAGAAGGCAAACCAGTTTTAGATTTATTTTAACCAATAAGTTTTGTATTCATGTCTGAAAAAAATTGTTCAACTCGTGCGCTCACCAGTGTAACTCACTAACAGTGATGCGGTTTTCATAATTTTTTGCGCTTGATGAATCTAGAAAATGATAGGCACGATGTTTATACTTTTTGAGATAAATCAATCCAAAGTGTAAAAAAAATCTAAGACAACTTTTTGAAAGTTTGCCTCTTTTGTGCGAAAAAGGGCAATTCTACTGAAAAATTACCGTTTACAACAAAACTTCGTTATTAAATTTCTACTTATAAATTTTTGTCAAATTTAAGATGGGAACATCTTAGCCTGAGCTAGAAGCCTGCCAAAGATGAAAAAGTATAGAATCCTTCCTCTGAGCTAATCTAATTTAATAAATAGCTGATTCTTTTTCTGTACGAGTTATAGAGTTTGTAATCAGTCAGAAATTATCAGAAGAAAATGTGTATAAAAAAATTCTGGCTGTCTTCGCATTTGTGCGTCTATGAACACGATAACTCCTGTAAAACCGAAACCTGTTGATTTTCAGCGGTCAGCCGAAGGGTGGTGAGGATTAGGAGGAGGCTTTACACTGAAACTCAAATAACTGCCGTTGTAATGAATGTATCGACACAATATTTCATATGTAAATTTAAAACCGCATAAGAACGACACCTATTAATTTTGATTTTTAGCCCAAACAATCGATTGGTTTTGGAGGGAGAGCGAATTTTGTACCTGGATTTTTTTTATTCGGTAACAAATGGAACATTGAGGTCAATGTGAAGGATGTTGTTGATGTAGTAAGGAGCATTGGCTATTATATGAACGTGTTAAAGTGGTAAAAAATAACTTTTTGCCGAATTTAGCATATTTGTTTTCTTCAATTTTTTAAAAAAGTATCTGTTATATTAAACATTCGAGGGCGCCGGTAGCTCAAAACAAAATAGTAGGGTTAGTTACAAATTAGCAGTGACCTCAAATATTGACCTTACGTAAACTCAAGTAATTAAATGCTAACAAGGGGGTCAAGAATATTAATTAAAAATGAACAAGGGTCGCTAGAAGTTTTGAATGCTATGAAAACCACGTTTTTCCTTGTCTTTGGAGATATAATGTATCTTAGAGTGAATTTTAAAATTTCAATTCAAAATAATTATTGATCACAGTTTGTAGAGAAATTGGGAAAGCTTTTTTTTATATCAGATAATCTTTTTTTTTCTTTTATGAAGTCATCGGAAGTAATCTGCCCACAAGAGAAATGTCTGCTTCCAAAAAATGTTTTCCTCATTATTTGTATAATCACTTTACTCAATTATTTATATTTCTCAAGCTGTTAGAAGTATGGGGGAAGGTATGTAATCAGTCAGAAATTCGTTGTTGAGCTTTTACCAGATCTCAGTTTATCCGACCGATCCCAAAAATGAAAGATGAATTTCCTCTGTCTATATGTCTATGAACAGTATCACGAAAACCGGACGACCTGCGAAAAATCGTATTTCTCATAAAATATGTATGTAAGTTTTCTCTACAACGTTTATCTGAAAATATTTTTGATTATGTCATAAACAAAAGCGATATCTTGTAAAATGTAGTTAGGCTCGCTAGTAAAGTGGTCTCAATTGTCTTTCTATTTCGATCAAAATCTAATCAGACCTAAGTTAGCACTTGTGATTCCTTCATTCCAAATTTCAAGTTCATAGCTACAATCGTTTTTGTAGTAGAGCGCTCACAACTTTCCAACCATATACAAACGCAGAGACAGACAGCGAAAATGGGAATTAAGATCTTCGATCTGGAATTTTCGCACGATTACAATACTTCTTTATACTATAGGTTTAACAAAGTGAACAATTTGTCTGGATAAATGACTGTTTCACTTCATCAAAAGGTCATAAAATATTTGTGGTGTTGCCCCTTAGATTTCGGCTGTCTATAACGAGTTGGGGATGGAACCGAGAGACGAGGACTACCTCTGTTAACCAGGTTACCAACAGCCTGCAACAGGTCCATCTCTTAAGAACTTTACACACAAACACCCTCCATTTTTTACCTTCCTCCCTTATTATAATTTATTTCTTCTTCATTGTTTTTACATCCCTTTAGAGAACAACAAAAAAATATTCTATTTAGCCACTTCTTTTTTAATAAGTCTTTTCTCTTTTTTTCTCATAATATATATTTCTTGCAAAGAAGTTACGCATTTATTAATATTTTATCAGGAAAAATATTAGTTAAATGAAAAAAAATTTTAAAAACATTTTTTTTGGGGGGGATTTGAAATGCTTAGGAGGCTTAATCTTTTGAGCTCAAACTGCAAGTCTAGCTGTAATATAAGCCGAGATCCCTACAAAGGCTCTGATGAAACCTGAAAATCTTGAAACGGTATACCCGATTTCTACCAAGCATGGCTAAGAATCATCTCGAAAATACCAGCTTTTGAAACGAAAAAACCCCTCTGAAATAGGTTCAGCCGTTTTGGAGCTACGATGTCACAGACAGACACACAGACAAAAGCTTCAAACTTATAACACCCCTCCTTTTGCGACGGGGGTTAAAAACGGTTTTTTCGAATGAATTATATATTTTTTTCTGTATAATATATTATTAAAGATTCACTTCTTCCATTTATTCTTTGCCTTCTCAAAAATAAATAGCAATTTCAGATGTTTCGGAAAGCACTCCCATCATCAGTATTTATAATTCATCTGTTCTTTAGGTTAACATTCCTTTTGTCAATAAAAATCTTCCTTTTATAGAATTTGTGGTTGAGTACATTTATTTGGCGGCGTTCGATGGCAAGATCTGCAGCCATACAATCATGTATTAGATAGTTTCGATGAGGCGGTTTGCCTTTATCTTTGTTAGGACGGCTCCTGTGGTCATGCTGTCGTCAACAAGACCTAGGTGTCTTGTGTGGATCTCCTTGACCGTTAGTACATCCAAGTTTCTGGGACAGGATGTGGCTTACTGTGAGTCAGTTTTGCCACACCTTGGGGCTGCCATCCTGGCCATGGGTTAGTCGAGTGTGGCCGCATGAGGCATACCTGCATATCCCGCCTTTTCGAGCTTCCATTAATCGATATTTTATAGATCATATTTATTGAGTCGACTTCTAGTTAGTTATTGTGACTCATGTTTGTGTTTTAACTACGAAGTCATATTGCCTACTACCAGCCTTCGTCGAAAGTGCGCTCTGGTGGACATGAACCCGACTATACTGTGGGAGTTCTACATTTTGGTTTATTCACCTAGGATAGGGGTCTTTAACGAGTACCTTAGTTGGGGGAGTCATCAAGGAGTACACAGTCTCGGGACCTCCGCTTAACGTCCCATTCAAGGGCAAAGGGCATGCACAGTGTTTTTTCAAGAGTGCCTCAAGAGTCGACTTAAATAGTTATAGAATTTTCAAATATAGAAGTCGACTCAATAAATATGTTCTATAAAAGAAAGATTCTAACTGACAGGAGGAATAGTTAAAATAAAGAACATGTGAATTACAGATACTGATAATGGGAGTACTTCCCGAAACGTCTGTGGTTGCTACTTTTTGAAAAGGCATTAATAATGCTATAACAATTTGTTATAAGGAGAATTAAGAATACAATTATTTTACAAAAACATATTTTTTGTTAGCGGCTTACTAAAAGCGCCTGATTACCGGACGTGCTAGTCTGGAGAACTGCCGGATAACAGAGATTCAACAATAGCTACATTATTATGGTTCCTCATCACTAATGTCACTCTCACCTACCTAGATTGTCTCGTCCTGGACCGCATTATCTATTCCCTCACTGCGGAATTGTGCATCAGTCCCCTACTACACTGCATCCTAGGTGCATAGATATGTCTGCTTCTTGCTTTAGCATTCATATTTCAGAATATATTCCCTCATAAATCAGATTTTAGAGAAACCGTTCATTGTAAATGTAAAACAGTTTATTGAATTATACCTACTACATTTTCTGCAGAAATATTGTGAAATAATAAAAATAAAGAATGTTAGAAATACCGAAAGTATTCTCATACATTATATATATATTTTTTTAAATAGACAATATTTTAAGAAACATACGTTTTCTTTATACTCATTGAATATTTCATTTCTTTATTCTATGATGGAGGAAAGTAGTAAAAGATGGTTGATGCAACACTAAATTGTCCCTTAAAGTCTCCCAAATACATTTATTTTTAAATATATCAGTTGATATACCCATTCGAAAATTTTAAATACTAAAAACTAGAATGTATTGAGCTACACATAACTAGCCATACATTTTTTCACATTGATGATATAAATTTTTTTTTTTTAAATTCTATAAATTATTCTGTCTGTGCGTATGTGTATGTGATTGGAAACTCTTGAGCGTTCTACCGCAAAAACGATTGAAGCTATGAACTTGAAATTTGGAATATAGAGATCACATGTGTTAACTAAGATCTGAATAGGTTTTGGTCGAAATCGGACGAAAATTGAAATCGCTTTAGTTCGGGATCTAAGTATATTTTACAAGATACCGTTTACGTTTATGACCTAATCAAAAATCTTTTCAAGTACAAGTTGTAGAAAATACTAAAATACATATTTTATATGAAATACAATTTTTCGTCGATCGTCCGGTTTTTGAGATACATGCCAAAAATCGTCCTGAAATGTAGTTTTGACACGCATATTTTTAGACGTTTCCTTGATTTATCGGAAAATGGATAGCCCTGTCGAAAACTTGGTCCCTACCAAAAATGTTCCTTATGAAATTTCTAATCTCTATTATGACCAAAGTTAGCGCTTCAAAGAATGAAGTAAGTTATTGTGACTTTAACTACAAGATCTAATCGCTATCAGAAAACTCTTTCGCCACTCTGGTGGACTTGCGCCCGACTCTACTTTGGGAATCCTAAATTTTTCCTACCCTAAGTTTTTATTCACCTAGGATAGGGGTCTTTAACGAGTACATGCCATCGTACATACCACTGAGCTACTGGTTCTCTCAACGTTTGAATAATATATTCTTAAGATAATGTTTAAATTGCTTAGCAACGAATTATAATATATATTTTTATATATTAGTATAGGGGCGCCGGTAGCTCAGTGATATGCGTGCTTGACTTCTGAGCTAAAGAACGTGGGTTCGTAACCCGACCGAGGCCCTTAGTTTATTTTATCTGGGAGGTAAAATAAACTTAAGCACGCCGTCCTTCGGATGGGACGTTAAGCGATGGTCCCGAGCCTGTACAATGTCAGGTACTCGTTTAGGACCCCTACCCTAGGTGAATAAAAATTTAGGGTAGGCAAAATTTAGGACTCCCACAGTAGAGTCGGGCTCATGTCCACCAGAGTGACGTAAGAGCTCTCTGGTACTAGGCGATATGACCTCGTAGTTAAAGCCCGGGCATGAGTCATAAAACCTAACCTAACCTATATATTAATATAGTAGTGTAGAATGTAGTAAGATGAGAGTTTGAACCTCGGCCTTTGGTGCTTATAACTTAAACATACTAATCCTTCCCAAACTGAACTTAATGTGCCTTATATATACTCAAATTATCCCAGAAAGTACATCAGTTCATTGGGTCTTGTAGTTCACTTTACAGATGACGTTGAGCCCATTTATCAAAAATCAACATGCTACCATCTCTCCCCCGACTTGTCCCAAGTAACTTTGTCAAACTGACAAACGGTGAAACTTTGAAACCTCAACATAACCTCCTCTCCAGTTGGCAATACTAACTAACTAACCAACACTAAACTACATTTACTAATTACTTCTTTATTTTCCTATCAGTGTTAGTTTGGCAGTGAAAATAAAGTGTTTGATAGTGAATTCGTTGAAGCATTTGAGAATGTGAAGATTCTTGATGCAGTGAGAAGGGATTATTTCACAGGTAGCTAATAATGTAAAAAGTATTTTCTTTCCCCCTCCAAAACCATTTGACCGTTTGTGCTAATATTCAACAGTTGACTTTCGTAGAGGCTTCTAAATCCTCATTCAAAATGATGTGTCGATAAATTCATTACATCGGCAGTTATTAGAGTTTTTGAATTGAGCCCCCTCCCCTAAACCCCCCTTTCCCTTCAGCTGATATCGCTGAAATTTGAAAAATTATGTCCTTATTGGGGTTCGACTTTAAATATGAAATTTCATGTCGATATATTCATTCTATCAGGAGTTATAGTATTCACAGACAGAGCAATTTTTTTTTTTGAAATTTAGAGGTCGGCAAAAACATGAAATTCCGTTGTAAACTCCACATCGATTTTTTTGCTATTAGATAACTTCCCCTATACTTCGTATAGATGAGAAAGTAAAAGGAAATTTATCTGATAAAAAATAATTGATTTTCAAACTCAAATTTGATTTCAAAGGGAGAACGAAAATTTAGCCAATTTATTTGAGCTGGGCAAGAACATTGTCAGTTATTCTCCTACGACCTTGTTGTTTTGATATGTTAACGTGTCATATGGTTTACAAAACCACGGATATCAGGGAACATGACCATGTGCTCCATGGATGTGCTCTAATAAACATGTTATAGTTTTCAGGAGTACATTGGTACTATAATGTAAAATGTAATTCATTTCTAATACATGTTAGCTATCGAACCAGCCTATATAAAATATATTTCCGAAGGAGTGGAATATAATTTTATAATTATTTTAGCAACTTGACACTTATAAAATTATAAAATATATGAGCAAACGTGTAATTGATGGGTTTTAAAATCAAGGCTCCTTCAGCTATCATGTTGACGCAATAAATGTGAAGGAAAGTCACTAAATTTTCCATTTCCATGGCCATTTAATTTCAATTTATTTTCTTAAATGAATAATCGTAGAGCTTGTACGAGTAACTCTCCAGTTTTTTATGCTCATTCAATAATTTTTTGACTGGTGATTTCATGGTACATTTTTGCTTTTGTAGAACCGAATTTTACCATAGATATAGTTACTTAGTTGCAAGTCAGAAATTCAAAGTTGAGATAGCACCAAAATTTCATTTTTTTATATGTGTATCCAGAACCCCATAAGGACAACACCTATTGATTTTCAGCCTAATCGGCTAAACCCTTAAGGACAGTGTCTATCAATTTTCCACGAAATCGCCAAGGGAAAGGAGATCAGAGGAGGAGGATCCCATACAAAAACTCTAATAATTATTATTTATTATAATTAATAACAAATAACTAATCGACTGGTAGGGTGAGTTAATTGACTAATGCGGTCTGGAGAAATGTACATCGTCGGGAAATTCACCGACTTCTTTTTCTTCATATTTGCAATCTGGAAGTCGGAAAAGCTCAGTTGAAAACTAAATTAAGTTAAATAATCTAAAACATGACCACAGTTTCATAAATTTACTATTAAATGTTTTTCTTAATGACAATTAAACTTCGTTCAATGATACAGAAACTCAGTTGATATTCTGATTAACTGCGGATGGTACACCCAGAGTCAGCCTCAAGTAGCCAAATTAATTGGTTTCAATTACAAATTCAGTCCTGAATCACCATAGATAGTAGGTGATCATCAACAACAGATCCGGAGTGAGTTAACTGCGCGTTTCAGGAATTCCTGTCCTGTTTACTGATCACTGATTATCTTCAAGATTACTAATACACCAATTCCAATAACCATTATTTTTATTATATTTATTTGAGATGTACATTTATTGATCTGGAATAGTTTGTACTTTATTAATAAAAATACTAGATGAACTGGAGATATTGCACATGTGCGAACTGCACCCGAAAACAATTATGAATAATAAAGTTCAGAATTAAATATGAATTTAATAATACCTTACTTATTTTTGATTTTTAAATTTAGTAAAATTAGGCAATTAGGTATATTTATTTTCAATAATACTTTATTTCATATCCTTAGACGTTTCGACTTACAAGTCATTTTCAATTCTAAAACAAATTTCATGTAATAATAACAACATTAAAATTTTTGAGATCATAACTATTTTTTTTACATACAATATTACAAAGAAAGAGAGATAAGGAGTGATAAAGGTATTTTGGGTGAGTCCTTATCTGTCTTTCTTTTTAATATTGTATGTAAAAAAATAGTTATATTTAATCTAACAATATTTTATTTGTTTAATTCATTTTTTGGATATATTTTAAATTTCTTAAGTAAGCTTTTTGCGATGATGTTAGTCTGTGCGTGAGCGAACTAACTCAGAAACGATTCTAGCAAGAAACATGAAATGATCAGATCTGATTATATTTTAGCCAAAATCAGACGAGAATGAAGACCACTTTACTCCAGGGCCTAAGTATCTTTAACAAGATACCGCATATATTTATGACTTATAAGTCTCTTCAAATAAGGTTGTAAAAAAAACTGAATATATTCTTATAATTATGGCACATTTTGTATGCATACGATTTTTTAAAATTAAACGTGTCAATAATCACCTGAAAATAACTACCCTTGTAATGAATGTATCGATACACTTTTTTCGCAGGATGTCAAATATAAGGTAATCTGACCTCTCACAGATTTTTATTAAAGTAATAGCTAGCCGGCTTTCGAGGTTTCCCTCATCATCAGGCAGTCTACAAAAGAACCATCCTTAATATGTAATATAAATAGCAAATAAATAATTAAAAACACAATTTTTGATAAAACATACCTGATAAAAAAGAGTTGACAACCCTAATAAATCTTTGTCTAGAACAAAATTATTTCAAATTTAAGGATAAATTTTATCACCAAAAAATGGGAACACCCATGGGCTCCCCCTTTAGTCCTCTAGCAGCGGAGGTCTACATGGATTGGTTGGAGAGAGAGTTTATAATGAACCCCAGAAACCCACATTTCCACAAAATAGCGCTCTGGACGAGGTACGTAGATGATATTTTGGTGGAGTTCACGGGAACCAATTCTGAACTAAACAGCTTACACGACTACATAAACTCACTTACAGACACTATAAAATTCACCATAGACCTAGAACAAAACAATATTATTAATTATTTGGATCTACAAATCACAAAACAGGACAAGAGCTACACCTTCGACATTTACAGGAAACCCACCAGTACAGAAACATTAATACCAAACAGTTCATCTCATCACACAAAACATAAACATGCAGCATTTCACTCTTTCATAGACAGACTACTCAAACTCCCTGTTTCCCGTGACTCCTACGAAAGAGAGTTGGAGCACATCAGACACCTCGCTGTCGTTAATGGTTACACAACCGACCTGGTAGAACGTATATTGAAAAGAAAGACGGAGGAGAAAATGGTAACGTCAGTGTACGGAGGGTGTAACCAAACTAAGGAGAGGGATGGCGGGGGTGGCTGGTGTGTTCTGCCGTACCTCCCCAGACTCTCTGAGAAATTATCTCGGGTAATAAATGGAGATGATGTGAATGTGGGTTTCAAAAGTAGGACTTCTCTTAAGGGGATGCTCTCAAAAACCAAAGATCGTGTGGACCTCCCTGACAAATCCGGCGTGTATAGGATTACTTGTAAAGACTGTGAATGTTTTTATCTTGGGCAGACGGGCCGGAAGCTGAGGACTAGAGTGAGGGAGCATTTGAGGAGGGGCGACTCTGAATTTTTCCAACACCTCCAGAACACAGGACATGAGGCCGGTTCAGTCTCGTTACTGCATCATGTCCAAAAAGGTAGAAAGATGGATACGTTGGAAAGTATCGAAATCAAATTGGAAAGGAGGAAGAGAGAGTCCCCCCTCCTCAACTCTAGAGAGGGGATGGGAGGTTTGTCCAGTCTCACGTACACCGTTCTCCCAGTTGTGACTCAGATGGTGGACAGGAATAACTCGTCTGTCCCCATCCATGATATTTTAAATTGTTAATGTTTGTTGTTGTAGATTTTTATTTATTTATTTTTATTATTTATTTTATTCAAAATTTTTTATCAGGTATGTTTTATCAAAAATTGTGTTTTTATTTTTTTTTTAAATTATTTATTTGCTATTTATATTACATATTAAGTACGGTTCTTTTGTAGACTGCCTGATGATGAGGGAAACCTCGAAAGCCGGCTAGCTATTACTTTAATAAAAATCTGTGAGAGGTCAGACTACCTTATATTTGACATCCTGCGAAATAATCACTTCTCACTACATCAGCCATCTTCTTATTATCGATATACTATTTAATATGAAGATGCCTGTGTAAGTCATCTGTAGATTTTATTCCAAACGATCGATTGGTTTTGGCGGCAGGGAAAAAACTTAATTGATTAATTCGTGCTGGGGAAGTTTATTGCAGGTGATTCACCGAGGAATTTTCTTTATTATGAGATAAACATACAATTTTTCAATTTGGCTGGCAAGTGTAGTGGGTCTCTGAGCCAGTGTTGAGGTAGATGAAGATTGAGGCCAGGAATAGCGGGGTTATATCCCCTGGGGATGTCAGGTTTCCAGGACGGGACTGGTGGGTATAGTGTCGCCTATATTTGAAGATTTATTGGGCCGTAGATAAGGGATGCAAGAGGGAGAAGTTTGGCTTAAATAACTTTGGGAAGGGGGCCCTCCTCACTATTGGAAATCTATAAGGTACAGAAGACACCCCTCTAATACGGGCTTAACTCAGTTTTGGGGCTGTTAAGGCTACCTGGCCGTTGTAACCAAGGTCCTTCGCACAAGCCTTTGAATGGGGAATGACTTCCATAAAGTGTTTATCTATAAGGGGGGAGTGTATACTTAACCCTGGAATGCCCCGGTCTAAAACACATCACATAACTCCCGTCTGTCAAACCCCAACATTGAATTTCACTAAATTGAGTGAAAGGATTGAAGGAAACAATCATAAAAAATTCCAATAACTAAAACGTTAATCAGTTTTTTTATTTATACAGAGGATGGATGAATAATAATGAAAAACAAACTTTAAGGAAAAAAAGTAGGAAGAATGAGTAAACAAAGCAAGAAAATTGAAAACATTTCACACAAAATTCGAACGTTTTTCAAAAAGTAGGAAGAATGAGTAAACAAAGCAAGAAAATTGACAACATTTCACACAAAATTCGAACGTTTTTCAAAAAGTAGGAAGAATGAGTAAACAAAGCAAGAAAATTGACAACATTTCACACAAAATTCGAACGTTTTTCAAAAAGTAGGAAGAATGAGTAAACAAAGCAAGAAAATTGACAACATTTCACACAAAATTCGAACGTTTTTCAAAAAGTAGGAAGAATGAGTAAACAAAGCAAGAAAATTGACAACATTTCACACAAAATTCGAACGTTTTTCAAAAAGTAGGAAGAATGAGTAAACAAAGCAAGAAAATTGACAACATTTCACACAAAATTCGAACGTTTTTCAAAAAGTAGGAAGAATGAGTAAACAAAGCAAGAAAATTGACAACATTTCACACAAAATTCGAACGTTTTTCAAAAAGTAGGAAGGATGAGTAAACAAAGCAAGAAAATTGACAACATTTCACACAAAATTCGAACGTTTTTCATATAAAATAACATGAAACAACATGTGAATACTTAACATGAATGAATTAATGTGTAATGGTAAAATGAAATTGCTCATAAAAATGTCAACATTCACAGCACTTCGATGATCTATGATCAAAACACATGGCACTCTGGCCCGTTGAGCATAAATATTTAGTTTTCTTGTCTTCTTTTCGGTTGCAGAAGCAACATCGAACTTTCTTTCCCAAAATGGTCACTACTTGTGAGGTAGATGCATCACATATTGAAGAACATGAAGTGGCACTTCAGTATCAGAAACTTGTCCTCCAAAGTACTCAACATTTTCTTCCATCTGAACCAAAAGATCTTTAATATCTTCTTCACTCAATTTACGTCTTTTAGACATTTTGAGCGCAGAAAAAAAAAGCAACTAATAAAAAACTGACAAGAAACGACACCACGAAACTCAAATAAGGAGAAAAACACTGGTCGATAACTCCCCGGTGGGGTCTGACGGACCCCAACTTACATAGACTACTTCGCTACACGAAAGCCGAGAACGTAATAAACTGAGAAACGACTGTAACATCAGAAGCAGTGATCGGGGGTAATATAGGAGGGAACAAGAGGCGCACGGCCTGCAGTATTCAACATGTAAACTAACTTCAAAGTGCGGCTGGGGTCCATCAGACCCCACCGGGGCATTCCAGGGTTAAGATAGATTCTCTTCATACAAATAAGGTAACGATGGGTAATGTGATGGAGTATACAAGTCCTTACGGTTTTTTCAAATAAATAAATTAAATATATGTGATATGACTATTACAGGACTTTCTTATACCAACCATTATAGATCACTCTCTCCCACTCCCCCCCCACTTCATACTGACATTACTGGGTGTATGAAAAAGTTGGCGTGAGCGGTACTTTTTGTTTTTTTGAACAGCGTAATTCTGAGAGTGACTTTCTTATACCCAGAAACGCCCGATATAATTTTGAAAAGGGAGGGGGGAGACAGTGACCTGTAATTGTGGTTGGTATAAAAAAAGTCCTGTAATGGCCACGTCATATACAGGGTGTAACAAGTCGAGAGGGCGATACTTCGGGATCTTATAGTAAACTTAATTCTGAACAAAAAAGTTCCTATAAACATAGGTCCGCAAATGCTTTGTTTAAAGTTATAATAAAAAAACTGCAGGGCAAAGAGAGAAATACCTGCAATTGGTATAAGGGTTTAGGGTCTGAATAGGGTTCAAAGTTCAATACCATTCATGTAGCCTCATCTGTCCATAAGATGTTGTTACCAAAGTGATGATTGGATGCTAAACGACGAAGATACCAGTTACAGAATTGCATCCTTGCTTCACCATCACCCTGTACTAAATACTGCATTGAATTAAAATGATAGGGGTACATACGTTCGCTCCTTAGGGTTCTGTACACTTCCATATGCGAAACCTGCATTTGAAGCCCGGTTCGACGTGGGCTTGTCCGATTTACTTCAAAAGCTCTGATGATATTTTCACTTCGATTTACATTGACTCGTGGATTAATTATTCTGGTGGGCAGCTCTGCAACAAGGCCAGTTTCTCTTATTCGTTGATAAGTAGCCTGGAAAACCCTTCGATGGGGGATCCGTCGAAGAGGGAAACGTCTTCAGTACTCAACAGCTGCATCACTGTTCCCTCTATTAAAACCGTACACAAATAGAATATCTGGATATTCCGCATTCTTGAACATTCGCGGCATTTTATGCAAAACCGATTCACAATAAATAAGATTACTTGCATTGAAATAGAACCCAACATTTTTTCTGTTCAGAATTAAGTTTACTATAAGATCCCTAAGTATCGCCCTCTCCACCTGTTACACCCTGTATATTTTATTTTAATTTATTTCTATAATTTTTCATTCACGGTAGAGACGGTCTCATGTCCACCAGAATGACGAAAGAGCAGCTTTGTTAGTAGGCAATATGAATTCGAAATTAAAGCCCGGGCATGATCCACAGTAACTAACTCTATCGTATTGATTTGAAAATGTTTCATCGGCATGAAAATATGCCAGTTAAGCCGCAACACGATCCGCCCCCGGGAGCGTGGTGTTGAATATAATTTATTTATTACATTTGTTGTTTTAGTTTTATTTATTTTACTTACAGCAATTCAAAGTATCCGATAAATTATGGAATTGGCCTTCAATTAGATGTTGAGTTTTCACCGAAATTTTATTTTTTCGACCTCCCTATTTCAAAAATAAAATAAAATCCTGTCTGAGTGAACTTATGTTTATCAGTGAATTCCATAATTCTCGATAAAATGAATGTGTCGACACGATATTCAGTATGTGTACCTTGAACCCCACAAGGACGATATCTATTTATTATTACTATTATTAAGTCTTTATTTATTTATTAATAAAATACACATATACAAATAATTCGAAAATCATAAATCTTATACCAAAGACGACCTCTTGGTCAGATGGCCGTCAGAGTGTAGTAGTCATAATTTACAAATAAAGAAGAAATTAAGTACATCTATCACTTAGCGTTCAAGTATAGAACAACAAAATACAATTACAACTTGTTTAAATATCAGATCATACCTTCGCTTAAGTACATAATAAATTTTATTTACGAACAAGAAAGGATCTTATCAATATAAATATATATCTTTGACCGTTAAAATTTAAATCAAAATAATCATAATCTTCTGCTTCGGTACACTAATATTAATTTCAGACATTAATTGTGAATCATAAGATTTGAGCTTAGTTCTAATAAATGTTATAAAATGACGATACAGTAGACTCTCCCTTACCGTTGCCGGGACGGACGTGACGCTGGATAACAGAAAACACCGGATAACGAAAATCATCAATTAATGAGAAAAAATATATCAATTAAAGCATAAAAAAAGTGTTTTTAGGTGAGCTAAGGAATAAAACACGTATGTATTTTGTTGATAACATTTATTAAATTGACAAATATGTACATACTTTACTAGTTAAGTGTTATTTTCCCGATAAGACGATATTGTTGTGCCAGAGACGGGACGGTACCTTTGTTTTTTTAAACTAGGAAACATTTTTTATAAATGTTTGATTTTCAACTATGTATTTATTATAATTTATTTATAGGATATTAGTGAAGTAATAAAATATTGTATTAGCGTTCCCTTAATTATAAATACAATGCACATATGTATGTATGTACAATAAAAATACATAAAATATTCGTGAGTTACGGAATTATTATGTGCTCGTAAATACACGTGGCTCATATAATTGATAATCTAGTAATTGAATGTTAATTTTAGTTTAACAAATTTGATATTATTTTGCGAGCGCCGGATAAGGGAACGCACCGGTTAACAGAGCGCCGGATAAGGGAGAGTCTATTGTATCTATTTAATTACAGCCAAATGGGAGGGAGAATTTGAAGGGTGGGGACTCAGCCAACACACAACTGCCGATGTAATGATGTATCAAAACGAAATTTCATTACTACGCCTATTAATAATCGGCAAAATCGGTCGAGAGGAAGGGGGAGCTTAATTCAAAAACCCTAATAACTGCCGACGTATATCTAATGAATTTACCGACAAGAAATTTAATATGAGAATTCAGAAGTGCTCCTGTAAGTCAACTATAGGTTTAAGAGGGAGAGCAGCAACTTCATTGATTAATTCATGCAGGCAAAGTAAATTGCCGGTGACTCACCAACAACCTTTTTTAAATTGTTATAGGTTTGTTGTTGAATACTTCTTATCAGTTGTCCTGATGGCAACCTCGAAAGCTGGCTAAACAGTATTAATAAAAAATTTATATTTTCTCTAAGCAAGTCTTTTTATATAAAATTTATTATAAGCTGAAAATTTGAAACGAAGGTTTACATCAAAAAGTTTATAGACCGTCGTCCAACTCAGCCAGCAATTATATCCATGAACTCAGCTTTTCCAACTTTCTGGACTTGTAATTCAATTGAAATTGCCTTGAGTAGAATTTCTTCACTAAGTTGGGTCGAGTTGTATAATTAATAGCTTTTGTATTAATTCTATCAAACTAATTTTGTTTAAGAAAATTTCGTGTTATTTTATTCATCTCCTTTTTATCCCCCGCTATAGTTAATAGTTGTCAATATTGGGAAGGATTAATCAACGATGTAATAGGATAAGCTTCGGCACTGAGTGTACCTTCTTCAGCATCTGTATTGACATGTATACTGTAGTATGAAAGTAAAATAAAATAAAGTTATTGTGACTCATACTCGGGCTTTAATTAGTAGGTCATATCGCCTACTACCAGAGCGCTCTTTTGTCACTGGTGGACATGAGCCCAACTCTACCGTAGGAATTCTCAATTTTACCTACCCTAAATGTTTATTCATCTAGGGTAGGGGTCTTTAACGAGTAACTATATCGCACAGGCTTGGAACCATCGTTTAATTTCCCATCGGCGAGCTCAAGGTTTTCTTAGCTTCCAGATAAAAAAATCTAGTTTCGAACCCACGATATATTTCAATTCATTTTTAATATTTAATATGAACAAATCCTTCAATAAAACCATATTTAAAAATTCGTTGTATGCATTGTAATGTTCTTTTTATCTCAAATTGAAATGATTGGGAATTAAATGATGTGCATTTTTGACACAACTTAATTTTTCGATAAAACCGACCGTTTTCGTGTAAATCGAAGAAACATCAAAAAAAATTTGTAAATTTACATTTATGTCATTCAGGGCGGTTTTCGGCAGGTATTTCGCAAA